>CM035343.1:14440586-15809961 GCA_020226455.1 Prunus salicina | reverse complement strand
GGCAGCAGCTGGGAGGCTTTGGCCTCCTGGCAGCCATGGAGATGAATCTTTTCCATCTCTAGCATGCTGTCCTTATCTTCTCCTCCTCCCTTTATCTTTTATTTTCTTCTTGTATTTCTTTGTTTCACTTTGTTTTTTTTTTGTTATTAGTTTTAATAAACGTGGTTCTAAAACATCACCATCTTGTCTTAGTTCTTTTCTTTCTTTTTGTTTTGTGTTCTTTTGTTTTCGACTTTTGTTTTGTGTAGGAAAACTAAAAGGGATCATTCAATCACCAATCCCTGTGGAATCGACCTCGCACTTACATATCTAAACTACCAACAGTTCGTGCACTTGCGAGTTAAAACGTGCATATAGTTGCTATTTGTTCATGCAAATGTTCTTGCAAATGTTCTTGCAATTGGCAGTCTCTTCACCAACCACTAAACCAGAGCATTTAATGCGTTCCCACGGCCAGAGGTGCAGAGCCCTCGATCAGGGCGGTAGCCGAGATTTGCCGAGATTTATGGGGGTCACACCACCATGCTTCACGATCCCAAATGCTGATCAGACCCAGCCATGCTTGCCCTGATTAGACCTCACCATGCAGGTCTTGTCAAGCCTCGATTGTCTCTCCAAGACCCCTACTATAAATAACAAGCTCAAGAGCACGCTCAAAGGGTCCAACACCAAAACCAAAAGCCTCCCACGGAGCAACTTATTTTTCTGTCACGCACTTTCAATATCTTTACATGCTTTCCTAGGAGTAGTGGTAGATTGTAAGAGACATCCATTCATCAATATATCATACGACCCTTGATTTTTCAAGGCGCCGGAGCATCATCCCTGTTATCGCCTCACTCACCCCATATATCATATGACCGTCGCTCCCCGAGCAACGCGCCGGAGCACCGCCCAAAAATCCACCACCTACACCACCACTAACGGCCTTGTAGCTCAGGCCGTGAACCTAACGGCCGAGACCAGTTCCTTTCTCGGCCACAATCGTTTGATTAGAAGCCCAGACCAAACAGGCGCAACACTCCAGACATCTTCTACCCAAACAATCCACCGAACTCGACGCACGGTAGACCGTGCTGGCACGCCCGCGCACAAGCCGCACCGCATCCAAAAGTAGGACTCGCGTGTTCGCGCACATCCCCTCGGCCCGGATCACCAGGCCGCGAGATTTGCGACGCCAACACCTCCTTTCGGAGAATGAAATATATCTGAAAAATTATTCTACCCATATTGTTTGACTTGGCATCAGAGCCTACTTTTCTGGTGACCTGTGTGTTGTGCCCACCAGTGTTCTATCCCCATATATATATATATATATATATTTTTTTTCTTTCTCTGCCTGTGCCGTGTGTGCCCTCCTGGGTTTACGTGTCATGTTGTAGTGTTCGTGCATCTACTGTGTTCCTGTCATTCCTGTCTTCGTGCATCTGCCGTATTTGTGCCTTTGCTGTGTTCCATTGTGTACTCTGCTGTGTTCGTGCCTGTCTTCGTGCATTTGCTGTATTTGTGCCTCCGCTGTGTTCTACCGTATACTCTGCCGTGATCTGTTGAATTTCTGCTGCAATCATGGGTGATAACTCCATTGTTGGTGCTGTTGCTGCTGCCTCTACAAATTTGTGTGTCTCTGATTCTATTCCAGGTACTGGCTCCAATACTTGGATAATTGACACTGGTGCTTCTGATCATATGACTTATGATGCTAAATTTTTTGATGAGTTGTCTAGTAACACCCATGACCCATACATAACTAGTGCTAATGGCTTGCCTTCTCCAATTACTGGTGAGGGCACAATCTCTCTCACTCCTACTCTGTCCTTATCTCGTGCGTTACTAGTTCCCAATATCCATTGTAACTTGTTATCTGTTGGTCGATTACTTGATACACTTAATGCTTCTGCTACTTTCTATCCTACGCATTGCTCTTTTCAGGATCTCAAGACTCACGAGACGATTGGGCATGGTAAACGGATAAGGGGGTTATATTATTTGACATTGCCTTCTGCACCAGTTCGTGATCGTGTCGTTAATACTGTTCAAAGTTGCAGTGTCAAAGACAAACAACAAATTTGGTTATGGCATCGTCGCTTGGGACACCCGTCATTTGGCTACCTTAAGCGTCTGTTTCCATCTTTATTCCGCTCTTGTGATGAGTCAAGTTTTAAGTGTGAGACATGTATTTTGGCCAAGAGTCATCGCACTGTGTTTCCTTTGAGTGACAGTAAAGCTGCAAAGCCTTTTGAAATGCATTCTGATGTGTGGGGTCCGGCTCGCGTTACTTCGAACGGATTTCATTGGTTCGTCACATTTATTGATGATTGTACCCGACTCACTTGGGTTTTCTTGCTGAAAAATAAACATGATGTTGCTTCCATCCTTCCAGAGTTCTGTAATGTGGTGTTTACTCAGTTTCATGCTCAGGTCAAAGTATTCCGGACTGATAACGGAGGCGAATATGTGAATAACACTTTGGCATCTTTCTTCCGTGCTCAAGGTATTATTCACCAAACGACAACCCCATTTACTCCTCAGCAGAATGGTGTGTCTGAACGCAAGAATCGTCAGTTACTTGAAGTTACCCGCTCCCTTATGTTGGACATGTCTGTTCCCCATCATCTTTGGGGGCATGCTGTTTTATTTGCTGCCTATTTGATTAATCGTACTCCTAGCCGGGTTCTTGATTTCAAGACTCCACATGATGTGTTTGGTGACCATGTTTCCCCTGTCTCAGTCTCCAAGTTGCCCCCTAAAGTCTTTGGGTGTGTTGCCTATGTTCATGTCTACTCTCATCAACGGAGTAAACTTGATCCTTGTGCTCTGGGATGTGTTTTTATTGGTTACTCGTCTACTCAGAAAGGTTATAAGTGCTATCATCCACCTACCCAGAAGGTGCATGTTACTTTGGACGTGACTTTCCATGAAGAAGTGCCCTATTATGTATCTCGCTCCTCTCCAATTCAGGGGGAGAGGGGGAGTGAATTGGAGAGTCTTAGATTGGAGAATGATGTGTTTGAAGATACTGCTCTTGGGAAGGAAACGACTTGTCGCACTGAAGCAAGTGACCGGTCACCCATATCTGAAGATGAAACTTGTGGTCCCTGTGAAGAAACTACTTATCGCCCTTTGGAACTCGATCAGTCGCCCATATCTGGAGATGAAGCAGGTGCTCTCGGTGTCACTGAAGCAAGTGACCAGTCGCCTGTATCTAAAAATAATGACAGTGATTCTTGTATGGATGAGTTCGATGTAATACCCCTATCTGCCCTGCCATTGCCCCAATCTACTCATGATTGTGAATCAAGTGAGGTAATTTCTAATAATCTACCTGTGTCAACTTATCAGTTACCCCCACGAACCACTCGTGGGAAACCTAAAGTACAATATTCTCCTGATATACATGCCAAGTCTAAGTATCCCATTAGCCATTTTGTGTCAACTCATCGTTTGTCTAAGTCATATGCATCATATTTGAGTCAATTATCTAGTGTATGTGTGCCAACTAAGCTGCAGGATGCTTTATCTAACCCAAAATGGATGGATGCCATGAATGTTGAAATGGATGCCTTGAGCAAGAATAAAACATGGGATTTAGTTCCTTTGCCACGAGGGAAGAAAGCTGTTGGATGCAGATGGGTATTTACTTTGAAGCATAACGCTGATGGTTCAATTGACCGTTACAAGGCTAGATTGGTAGCAAAGGGTTATACTCAGACCTATGGAGTGGATTTTTTGGAGACCTTTGCTCCAGTGGCAAAGCTCAATACTGTGCGTGTACTATTGTCTTTGGCTGCTAACCGCGACTGGCCTTTATTACAATTCGATGTCAAAAATGCATTTCTACATGGTGACCTCAAAGAGGAGATTTACATGGATCTCCCTCCTGGTATTCCTGTAACCTCTAAGGAGGGTGTTGTGTGTAAGCTGCGGAAGTCTTTATATGGATTAAAGCAGTCCCCAAGAGCGTGGTTTGGGAGATTTGCAGCATCTATGAAGAAATTTGGGTATGTACAGAGTAACTCAGACCATACTTTGTTTTTAAAGAGTCATAAAGGTAAATTGACAGCTTTAATTATTTATGTTGATGATATGATTGTGACTGGAGATGATCAGGCAGAAATGCAAAATCTTCAGAAGTATCTGGCTTCCGAGTTTGAGATGAAGTCATTGGGTGATTTGAAGTACTTTCTTGGGATTGAAGTTGCTAGATCTAAACATGATATTTTTCTATCTCAAAGAAAATATATTTTGGATTTACTTGCAGAGACTGGAATGTTAGATTGTAAACCAATTGATACCCCTAGTGAACAGAATCATAAGTTGGGGTTTTATCCTGATCAAGTCCCTACAGATAAAGAGCGTTATCAACGACTTGTGGGGAAATTGATTTATTTATCTCATACACGTCCTGATATTGCATATGCAGTGAGTGTAGTGAGTCAGTTTATGCATTCTCCTAGTGAAGATCATATGGGTGCTGTGATGCGCATATTGAGGTATCTGAAAGTAACTCCTGGAAAAGGGTTAATGTTTTGCAAGTGTGGTCATACAGATGTGGAAGGGTATACGGATGCTGATTGGGCTGGTTCAGTTATTGATAGACGTTCTACGTCTGGGTATTTCACATTTGTTGGTGGTAATCTTGTTACTTGGAGGAGTAAAAAGCAAAAAGTGGTGTCTAGATCTAGTGCCGAGGCCGAGTACCGTGGGATGGCTCAAGGTGTGTGCGAGTTACTATGGTTGAGAAGATTGTTGAGAGATCTTGGGTTTGGACCCCAGAAGCCCATGGATCTGCATTGTGATAATAAAGCTGCAATTGCAATTGCGCATAACCCTGTGCAACATGATCGTACAAAGCACGTGGAGGTTGATCGACATTTTGTTAAAGAGAAGTTAGATGCTGAAATTATTTCTTTTCCGTTTATATCATCCGAGTACCAACTGGCAGATGTTCTTACAAAAGCTGTGTCTACTACGGTCTTTCTCAACTCGCTTGACAAGTTGGGCATGCGTGACATCTTTGCCCCAACTTGAGGGGGAGTGTTAGCGAGATCCTAGTCTTATTAGGATATTTCTTTCTTATTCTATTAGGATTTTATTTATTTCCTTTTTGTATAGATATTATGTAATTAGGACTTTTCTTATTTCCTAGTATAACCCTACTAGGGTTTGTAACCTTGTATTATAAATACCTCCTTTCGGAGAATGAAATATATCTGAAAAATTATTCTACCCATATTGTTTGACTATTATCAGTTGTTGGATGTAACTATGGAAATATAATTACAATTACAGCCTCACGAGGAAGGTTTCCAACTAGCCATTTATTGTGAACCAAATAACTACAGCAAAGAGGGCGGGTACTGTTTCCAGCCTACAAGGTTTAAGTTGGTATGCCTAATTTTAATTTGGAGCAATATGAACTTCTAATCTTCAAGTTATATCAAACTGACCTATATTTAGTTTTCAACTTAAGCAATGTAAACTCCAAACGTTTCAATTTGTACCAAAGTTGTTCATCTATTTTGTGAACCATTATGAACAGAAGAATATATATTTAGTAAGAAACAAGTGCAGAAATTTTGTCATCTACCTTGTTCACATAGTACAAGTGTAGCAACTTAAAAGAATACTCAGTAAAAACAAAAGTATACATGTTGACTGAGACAAAAATTCTCTTAGATGATGGTAGCCACAAGTTGCTCACATGGTCATGGCACTGGTTCTAGAAGGGATGACCTAAGCATAAATGTTATGTCCAAATACGATTACATTGCAGACATATAGAGGTTTTTCTTTTTCTTTTTCTTTTTGCCCAACAAAATTGTCAATATGAAACCAAAGTGAGGATGACCCTCGGTTGTAGAAAGGTTCCTCGGTTTTGAGGATGACCTTCGGTAGTAGAAGGGTTCCTTGGTTGTAAGAATGATCCTCGGTTGTAAAAATGTTCCTCGGCTCATGAAGCCAAGGTTAGGATGATCCGTGGCTTTGAAAATAATCCAATGTGGGAATTTAAGGCCTTATATGGCCGGTACGTTTTCCATTAAATGGCCTATATGGTGTTTTATATATATATATATGTTTGAAGCTATCTTACGGTTGATACTTAGGCCTTTCATGTCGCCTTTCAAGTGGCCTTTCAAAAATTTATTTCAGTTGGAACATTGAGTTCTACTGGCATCCACCATGGTGGGATTTAAGAAAATGAGCTTGGATTGAGTGATTAAGGTGGTCAGATCTATAGCCGATATCTGAAAAGATACTATCAAACGGCTTGGTGCATAAGTGATGTATCAATTTTTGAACTAAAAGCACAAAGAATTTCAATTCATATATACTCTTTCATTTACGTCAGACTAAAAGAATTAAGGGGGCAATGTTTGAGCCTGGTCCAAGTCTGGATGGAAACCAACCCCAAGTCGATCGGGACTTAAATTCCAAATTCAAATTGGAGTTCACACTCCAAGTCGGGATGGAAACCAAAATCAAAGTAATGGTGGTGGCAAAACTCCAAGTCCGGGTGGAGAGCGAAGTTCCAAATGGCTTTGCAAACTTGTGGTATACACAGTAAAATGTAATTACGTGAAAGTTACAGTCATAAAGGCTTTTATGGCCCTGTCGTTATTTTAGGGCCACTAAGGGTGTGTTTGGCAGGCCTCACTGGACTGGACTAGCCTGGACTAGCTTAAATAGTACTTGAAATCCATGTTTGGTAAAATAAGGGACTAACTTAAATGAGACTATATTGTCCAACAGTAAACAAAACCCCTCGTTCGCTCCCCTAATTTAGGGAGGTGAAAAAGTGGTTCGCAATATAGTGCCCTCGCTAGATTGAACACACGAGTCCGAACTAAACCCGTTTCTTCTTCTTCTTAACCTGGAATTGGATTTTCTTGATTTGTGTTTTCAGTCACCATTTTCACTGAAGTCAGATCCTTAGCTTGAATCAAAATCCCCCCTACCACAATCAACCTGTCAGACCACCACCATGAGTTTACCTAATTTATGCAACCAAACAAACCCAGATCCTGTCTGGACAAGATCGAAGAGGACGTGTGTGGAAAACGCATTTGCTGAAGCCTTTGCCTAAGCAGGGACGGATCTACTTGAAGGGCTGTCTGGGCTACAGCCCATACAAAAAAAAAATTATATATGTAATACCATGTAGTCTTCTTAAGAGAGAAATAAAATCTAGTGGAGATAGCCCATCCCAAAATTGAAAGCAAAGCCCAGCCCACACATAACCTTAGTCAAACTTAGTGACTAGTCTGTCAGAGAGAAACAGAGACAGAGAGCAAAAGTTACTTCTCCTTTGTTTGTTGAGATGCAACTGTGCGTGCGACTGAGGTGTACTGAGGTGCGCGACTGAGGTGCAGCAAAAAAGGCATCACAACAAGTTACAAAGCCAAAACCTTCTCTTCTTTGTTTGTTGAGGTAATTTTCTTAACCCATAACTAAAGATTTTGTTAAAATTTTGGATATTTTTTCTTGAAATTAGGAGTAAGAACGATTTTTGAATTTGGGGATTTTTAACCTCATATCATATGTGTTTGGGATTTGATTCCATTTCTGGCATTTAATTAAATTAGAACTCTGTTTGTTTTAGCTTACCAGTACTAGAACTAGATATTGATTTTTGATAAGATTACATGTTCTATACATCATTCATAGGTTATACTCGATAATGTCAGATCATCAACGAAATCCTAAGAGAACAAAGAATATTTTGCATTTTTTTAAGAAAAAGAATGATGGATCATCATCAAGTAGCATTCCCTTGTCATCTCCTCCAATTTTTGGAGAGCAACCTCCTTTCGAGCCTCAAATTGTAAGAGGAGTCGAGTCTGAAAGAGTCAATTGTGATCAAAAAGTGGATACTAATTCTCTTGAACGTGATCCGGGATTACGTCGCCAAATATGCACATATCCAATTAATGAACGTGATAATGTTCGAAGATCATATATTTTCTTAGGACCATGTCAACCCACATTAAGAAAATATCCATGCCACTTAGATGGGAATCAAAATCGTCGATTTCAGCAATGTTGGTTCAAACAATTCTCTTGGCTTGAGTATTCTATTAATGAAGTGCTCATCATAAAATGGGTAGAGGTCGTTCTTGTCAACAAAAGGATTCTATTACATTTGAGCATTATTATCGCATTGATGTATTTAATGATGTAATAGATTTTCAGTTGGTGGAGTTAAATACTAGATTTCCGGAGCAAACAGTGGAACTTCTTTATCTGACCTCAGCATTGGATCCTCGTAATTCTTTCAAGCGATTTAGCATTGATGATATATGTAATCTTGCTGAGAAGTTTTATCCTGAAGATTTTACTACAACTGAGTTGCAGGCTTTAAATCAACAATTGGGATTTTATAAGATTGATATGGACCGTCTTCCAGCCTTCAAGAATCTTGATTCCATTCCTGAATTGCTGAAGTGTTTACTTGATACAGGGTTAGCACACACCTACCATTTGGTTGATAGATTGATTCGTTTGGTATTAACTCTTCCTGTTTCTACAGCAACAACAGAAGGTGCATTTTCATCTATGAGACTTATCAAAAATCGGCTTCGGAACAAGATCGAGGATGAGTTTCTTGCTGATTGTATGTTACTTCACATTGAAAAAGAATTTGTTCATAGTATTGATAATGAATCACTAATTAGTGATTTTAACTCTTTGAAGTCTCGAAGGGTGCAACTTCAATAGTTTTATTTTGTAAGGTAAATTCACTCGTGCCGTCGAGTTTTATTGTAAGGTAAATTCAGCCCATGCGATTTTGAATTCCTGGATCCGTCCCTGTGCCTAAGGCTTTCTCAATTGAATAAAAAGGAGTCAAAGGGGGAGAAGAAGAATTGGGGAAAAAGGGGATGTGGAGGTGGGTTCCGATGGGAATGAGAGAGAGAATCAGGGAGGTTTATGATTAAAGAAAAAAACTAGAGAGAAAAAAGGGATGTGGAAGTGAGTTGCGATGGGAGGGAGAGAGAATGAGGGAGGTTGTTGAATAAAAGATAACAAATAGAGAGAAAAAAAAAAGATAAAAAGAATGGGGAGGTTGGGTTGTGATGAGAGAGAGAGAGAGAGAGAGAGAGAGAGGTTTCTTGTTAAAGAAAAAAAAGATAAAAAGAATGGGGAGGTTGGGTTTCTTATTAAAGAAAAAGAAAATAGAGAGATAAAAAAAAAAAAAGAATGAGGAGGTTGGGTTGGGTCTGAATATGATGATTTTTTATTTTTTGTTTAACATAATTTTAGCCTTTAAAAATATCATAATTTTAGTTTTTTTTTTAATATTATTGTTTTAAATCTAATTATTACAATAATTATTTTTTAGTCTGACACTGCACCAAACATAGGTCTTCACTATTTTTACAATCCAGCTTCTTAGTCCGACGCAGCACCAAACGTAGGTCAGTACTTAATCCAGCTTAGTCCAATCCGAGCTAATCCGAGACAGTCCCAGGATTTAGTCCAGTCCATGACAGTCCGCCATACCAAACGACCCCTAAATGGCCTACCATTTGATTGTAGGCATTTATTATAATTAGCAAATCTATCTTAATATATTTATATTATATTGTATGTCTTTATGATATTAATATATTATTATATAAAGAAGAGACCTAGACCTCTGGGCGTGCTGCACGTGGGAGCAAAAGGTCAAGCATTTACATTGACTTACTTAGAGCATCCACAGTGGGAGGGTGTATATGGGGGTGTATGTTAAATATACACCCCTTGTCACCAGAATCGTCTTCAATGGGGAGATGTAAAGGGATGTAAATATACATCACCACCATGGGGATGTAAAATAAAATGTATATTTACATATATTTTTACATCCCTTGCAGGCGGGACCCACCCAAGAAAAGAGAAGAAAAATAAAGAAAAGTCAGCATAAAAGGCTAGGACCCACAGCTACAGTAATTGCTGGAAAAAAAATTCACATGTTGCTTGCTCATTTGTGGTTTTCATGCTCCCCCCCAATGTTTTTGGATGAAATCATATCTTCTCTGAATTTAAATATTTTTAGGTATATTTGTTTGAAAAATTAAAATTAACCTAATACAAAAAAAAATTTAATTTTATAAAGTAAACATAAAATACAAATTTAACACAAAAACGAATTAAGACAAACAAAACAATTATACATCTTTTCCCATTGGAGCAAAAAACGTATTTACACCCCCTCGGATGTGTAAAGAGGATGTAAAAGTGGCTTTACACCCCCGAATTTACACCCCCCACCAAATTGTGAATGCTCTTAGTATGTGAATTATTGTTAAGAATTTGTGGCCTCATACACCTTGCCTCTCAAGTCTCCTTGCAAGTGGTGGAATTTAAAGATAAAAAGACTCGTAGCCAATATTATTGTATCCCAAGTCAAGAGAAGAGTTTCACAATCCTAATTTCATTTTATTAATCAACCATATGGGTTGGTGGTGGTTGGGAAGTTCTCAATAAATGTTGGAAGAATTTTCAAGGAAGAGTTAGTTCTGGCCATTTAATGGCAAACCCATCAACTAAAGAAAGTTCTATAAATAGGTCGTCATAAGAAGAAAAGAGTACATCCGACTCAACACACAAAACCTGTTCTTTTTATCCTACACCTTTCAATTCCTAGTCTAAGATTTTATCTTCCAAGCACTTTAGATTATCCAAGTTCTTCATTTTCCTATTGTAAGCTTATTTCTTACAATTTAATTTAAGTTTTCTTTAAATTCAAGTATAATTCAAGTCTTTATCATTTTAATCTATTTTATCGCATTTACATTTCTGTCATTTCGTTTCTTGCATTTACATTCATTGCACTTATCACCAAAATCTTAAAAATAGTCATACAATGCTCAATCATCCTTGATCGCGAGAAAGTGAAAGAACCTAGGGGCTATTTGTTATACAGGCTTGGCTTGGTCTGGCTTGAACTAAATTTAGTACCATGTTTGTTTCATCTAATCCTAGTCTTAGATGGGCTTGCTAATACCAAGCCCACCAAAAACATCTCCTTAGGAGAGAACTACTAAACCCATGTGGAAAGGGAGGATTAACTATTCTCATGCTCACTAATGTATAAGATGCATATATTATATTGTAATAATAATAACATATATATATTATTATTATTATATACCCATATTTATATATTATACTTACATACACATATACTATAATGTTCATATATACACATATATATAATATAAGTATATATGTACATATAGTCCCTTTTTGTTAAGGGATCTCTCAAATAAAGACGCCCTTTAGGCACCTTACAAAAAAAATTTCAATGATCTAAACCGTCTATTTTTTAGGTATTTATTCATAAATCATCCTTGAAAAAAATTAGACAAATCGGAAATCATTTAGACATGTAATTGTGTCTTACACAATCAATTAACACGATGCTTCAAGAAAGTACTAAAATTTCAATAATTTAATTAAGTGATCAAATGATATAGGATTCAAGTGATTTTTTTTATAGAGATGATCTTTGAATTTACAAAATAAACAGTTTGTATTATTAAAATACAATACGGAATGGGCCCTACAAAGGTGTTCCTCAAATAAGCTTATCTGAAGAATCTCTCAATAGAAGCTCACTGTATGTGTATATATATATATATATGTATATCATTATTATAATATACCCATATACACATATACATATTAATATTATAATATTAATATACGTGTATATACGTAATATATATTATATATTATATACGTAATAAATATATATATATGTAATCTATATATATAAAGCAAATGGCAGAGAATGGTAAAACATTCAAAATACCAGAAAATTCCTTTGGTTAATGCAAACATTAAGAATTGAAATTATTAATTAAATGAGGATAATATGGTAAATCACACATTTCATATAAAAAAAAATTAAAAGAAAAATCAGATCATGAATCCTATTTTTATGGAATACAACTATCCATTATCTTTTTTAATTCTAAACTAAATTTAAATTTTTTTTAAAAAAAAGCCTCTTGTAGGAGTGGAAGCGCATGCGGAGAGGCTAGTATATATTATATATTATATATTATACCCATGTATGTATTATAATATACATATACACACGTATATACACATATACATTATATATATTATAATATACATATATACACGTATATACATGAATATTATTATAATATACATACATATATATATATCATAACATCCATATATACATGTATATTATTATTCTAACATACCCATATATATTATATATTATAATATACATATGTATATATTATAATATACATATATATATATGTATATGTATTATACCCAAGTATATATTATAATATACACATATACACCTATATACACATATATATTATACCCATGCATATATTATAATATACATATATTTATATGTGTATATATGTATATACAACACACACACACACACACACACACATATATATATATGTATATAATATATGTAATATATGTATATATATATGTGTTTATGTTATTTATAATATATAATATTATTATTATATACATGTATATATGTATAAATACATATATACACATATTTTATAATATATAAATATATATACATACATATTATATAACATATATGTGTATATATGTATTTATACATATATACATATATATATTTTTGGAAAAATAAAAAAAATATTCCTAGTCCAAGCATACACCAAACTCAGGATAAGTGTTATCCAATTTAGACCAAGCCAAGTCAAGACAATATAGTTCCTAAGCGTAGTCCATACCAAGACAGTTATGTGTAACAAACGAGCCCCTAGGTCATCGAACAATAATATGCTTCCCATTTAACTCTAATTAGCTCAATATATAGTATTTCAATTTCGGAAGTCCGTGTTGAAGTAATATTTTTATTGTATATTTCATTTTCTCACTCTTGTTTTCTTCTTCTTTTTTCAATTTGAAAACAAATATTCATCACAAAGGTAAAGTTGATATAGATATGGATTTTGCATCATTATTATTCGCGTCAAGATAAAATCAAGATATTAGATAAGAGATTCGACCAAGAAAAAATTCAAGATATTAACTTTGGTCTTATTTAAATCTTGAATTTCTAACAGTGGCCAGAAAAAGATAGAAAGCAAGGGACAAAAAGACGATGGTTGACGAGAAAGCGGACAACAGTGGACAAGAGTCCACCTTAATGTATCATTATCTCAGCGACAGGTATGACTTTCATTTCACCATATGCTGTTTTTCCAGGTGCATTATATATATATATATATATATATATATATATATATACAGTCCTGATCTCTTGGGCTACAAGGGTCCAAGAGATTTGTGGTCACTCACCGTTGGATGTAAATTCAATGGTTCACTCACTCTTGCACTCCTTTTAAGAAACTTTTTTTGAACCATTGGATTAATATTCAATGGTGGGTGACCACAATTTTTTGGACTCCTGTGGTCCAAGAGATCAGACTGTATATATATATATATAGTCTCCTTCAGTTGAGGGATCCCTCAAATAATGTTATTTGATGGATGGGGCGCTCAACCATTGGATCTGTTTTAATGACCTTGTGTGGCTGAGATTTAATTACATCTTTTAACCCGTTTTCACACTCCTAACCCGCCACAAACTCCACTTACGCTTGGGAACGACGTATGCTGGGAAACCTAACATCTTTCTTCTTCCTCCAACGCTTGGAGACCTTTCACGCAGACCAAACGACGTGAAGAAGAAGACTCACCATCGCCATCGTCAGTTGAAGAAGAAGACCCACCATTTATGCGACAGAGGTATGCTATCATGTGTATGAAGTACAAAATTTTTTGGATGAGTTCTGATATGGTTTTAATTGGTTTGAAGATCACTCACGGCATCTATGAGACCTTTCAGATTTTTAATGGTTTTTTAAAATTTTGGAATATCATGTGTATGAAGTACAAAAAAGCATATTCATTTAAACAATAGATGGTTGTTCTAGCTTGTCCATCTTGTTCTTTCTGCAGACTTGTGCTCAATGTATATAATTAAGGTCATTCTTCGTTCTCAGCTTTTGCTGTGGGTGGCTTGCTGTTCAATAGTTAGAGAAAGCATATTGATTGATTAGATGATTAGATGTTGTCATGATAAATCAATTATACCATTGTTCTTCGACTGAGTTTTGATATGGATTTTAAGAACTCATCAACAATTCTAGTCTAATGGATTAAGGAAAAAAAAAAAGACAAGAAAACAGAATTTCATATACATATAATATATTTTTTATCTACTCTTAATTGATATTTGAGAAGAAAAACAGAATGTCATATATATGTCCTTGTTTTGTGATTAAAGTGTATTTGTGCATGTTCTATGGTTAAACAGATTTGCTCACCTGTTGTTCAACTATGGAAGCTAATAATGGCATATTAGTTCACATGGAAACTGATTCGGAAACAAATCCTTCCGTATCAATTTTCTATCCTCAAGTAATTGGTGAGCTCACTCCCTTCCAAGGTCAACAATTTGAAACATTAGAAGAAGTGTATGACTTTTACAATTAGTATGTAAGGGAAGCTGGGTTTAGTGTTCGATCATACTCTAGTAAGAAGAGTAAGACGAAGAGGTCATACGAAAAGAGTATGTTTGCAATAAAGAGGGAAGTTGGTCAATTGAAACAAGCGGTGTTGTAAAAAGGTGTCATGGAGTAGGCAGAGAGTCTTGTAAGGCACGGCTAATAGTTGTTAAATCAAAATATGGTGGATACGCAGTCACCATATTTGAAGAGGCTCATACTCATCCAATGACAACCCCAAGAAGACGCCACTTATTGAAGTCTCATCGTCGAATGGAAAGATTGTGTTTGCCCAATCAAGCTTCTTGCAGCTAGCCTCCTAATGGAAAGATTGTGTTTGTACTTTTTGTTTTCATTAGAATGCCTTTTGATGCCCAGTGTATTGAACAAAGAAAACCATTCAGAAATCATTTCAATTAAAAGGAAACAAATTTGTTTTGCTACTATTCTCTAATATCATAGTTAAGTTTTGGTTTTATATGAATAAATGTCTTGGATGAGTTTGCTATTACTGAAAAAGTGAAACACTGAAGTTCAGAAAAAGTGAAACTGAAAACACGGGAAAACTGCCACACTATGAACTGAATAAAGTTTTCATTACTAAGATAAAATAAACTTAATAACATCGAGTATTCATTACAGAAGGGAAAAACAATTATGTACAACATCCATTACAGAAAAGAGCTACAAAATCTTTATTGAGTTTGAACAAACACCAGCAAAGATTAGATCCAGAGTACATCAAATGTTAGACTTCAAGAGTGAACGAACAAGATTACTCCACTACAAACCTGCAATGCAAGAAAAATAAAATTAAAGTAAGACCACACTACAGTTATTAAAAATAATATTGAGTTTGGGACAAAGAGGTTAGCCTTGTATTCACAAAGCCCTTCAACAATAGAATTGCTTGAAAGCAAAGTGGTCCTTAAATTGATTATTAACTTCAATAAATTTCACAAGTTGGCATCCAGCAAGTATTCATCTAAACAGAAAGTAGTACAATCATTATCACTTTGAATGTTTCACATTGATAGAAAGCCGGTAACATTATTATTGGGTAGCACATTAGCAAAATGCTGTTCTTTTTTTCTTTTTTCTTTTTTCTTTTTTCTTTTTTCTTTTTTTCTCCTGAAAGCAGCAAAATGTCTGATATAGTTCTATACATATCAAAACTATCTGTCAAGAAAAAAAGTGTATGAAACATCTGCATTTCATTTTCTTTTTACCTTCTATTCTATCTGATGTACAAAAAACAGAGCCCCATGAGATTGAACTAAGATACTGAACTAGTATAGCAAAATCAACAATCATCTTTTACCACTTTGTAACTGAGAAGTACTGTTGTGAATTACTGGACCCTCATCCTGAATTTGGTTGACATCTTGTTCTAGCAGCACTTCGTCCCTGAATAAATAAATTGGGGTTAACATTAAAAAAACTAACAATAATTAGCAAGAACCCCCAAATTAAGAATTACTCAATAGAACCCAAATCGAAACTCATCACACAGACACCCAAAATCGAAATTCCATTAATCAAATTGTGTTTTTTTGTACTTCATACACATGATATTCCAAAATTTAAAAAACCATTAACAATCTGGAGAAGTGATCTTCAAACCCATTAAAACCATAACAGAACTCATCCAAAAAATTTTGTACTTCATACACGAGATAGCATACCTCTGTCGCATAGATGGTCGGTCTTCTTCTTTAACTGACGATGGTGGGTCTTCTTCTTCAATTGACGATGGTGAGTCTTCTTCTTCACGTCGTTTGGTCTGCGTGAAAGGTCTCCAAGCGTTAGGTTTCCCAGCGTACGTCGTTCCCAAAGTTTGTGGCGGGTCAGGAGTGTGAAAACGGGTTAAAAGATGTAATTCAATCTCAGCCACACAAGGTCATTAAAACATATCCAACGGTTGAGCGCCCTATCCCTCAAATAACACTATTTGAGGGATCCCTCAACTGAAGGAGAAATTATAGAGTAGTACCGTATCACCACGTCAGCTGGTGATACTCCCACTCAAAATATGCCATGTGCCTTTATTTTTTAACAACTCAAACTTTATTTTACAACTGGACATTAACCTAATTTTTACCCTCTAAAATAAAATTAAGAAAATAAACAATGGAAAAAAAAAAAACATAGCCACAGCCCACCCCAACACGCCTACCCCGTACCGCCGCTCTGGTCGCCACCCCCTCCCTCTCTTTTATCTCTCTCTCTCTCTCTGCCGTTCTTCAACTTTCTCAACCTTTTGGTGACTACCCCAAGATCCATATATATTTTATCATTGATGAAGGTCTTACTAGCAGATGTGAAGAAGGTTGGGATGGGAGGTGGGTCTATAACAAACAGGCTACAAATCAACCAGCATGAAATTGATATGGAAAGGGTTGATTGTGTTGGGTATTATATTGGATCTAATAAACTCCATCAGATATTAAGATTCATTGACAATGAAGATGAAGTTTCCTGGTTGCAAAAATTTATTAGGCTATGGGGATTTGGCTCTCTTACTTGTGTGACTAATGACTGTTGATGGCAATCGGAAGAAGACGACAGAGGGGTGGTGTGGGGGTAAGGGTTGGGTTGGGTTGCTAGGATATTCTCTTTTCTTTTTTCTTTTTTCTTAAGTTTTTTATTTTTCTAATTTATTTCAGCGGATAAAAATTAAATCCAGCTGTAACAAAGAATAATTAATTTTTTAAAAAAATTACAAATGGCATATTTTGAGTGGAAGTATCACCAGTTGACGTGGTAGTACGGTACTATTCTATAATTTCTCCAACTGAAGGGGACTGTATATATATAATATATATATATATATATATAGTCTTGATCTCTTGGACTACATGGGTCCAAGAGATTTGTGGTCACTCACCGTTGGATGTAAATTCAACGGTTCACTCACTCTTCCACTCTTTTTAAGAAATTTTTTTGAATCATTGGATTAATATCCAACGGTGGGTGACCACAATCTTTTGGACTCATGTGGTCCAAGAGATCGGGACTGTATATATATATATATATTATATATATACTCATTGGTTTAAAGATGATGAATCATGGACATTGGTTTTTATCAGAATGTGGTGTATATTAAAAGTGTAGTTGAGAATCAATTTATTGGAAAGTTGATATAAAAGTTGGAAAATAGATTGTGAAATAAGGGAAAATTTATGATGAGTTTCAGACTATAGTGTTCAAATCCACCACGGGAGTACCCCCAATTGGATTGAAACAGTTTTGTCATTTATGATAATGCCCCCACAAGTTTCGGGGACGCATGAATTGTGTGGTACGAGGATTGGGGTTCAGGTTGACTTTGTGTCTCCTAGACCTGTGAGGATTGCGGCTCGGGTTGACTTTATGTCTCCAAGGCCTGCGAGGGATGCGGTTCTGGTTGACTTTGTGTTTCTGAGGCCTGCGCGGATGAGTCACATAATGAGACACAAGGAATTGACGGTACATTATTGGAATTGACGAAAAATTATCGGAATTGACGAAATATGAATGCGGGTACGCCCAAGTGGAGAATATTTGGGTTTAAGAGGTTTAAACTAAAATTGAGGATTTTATCTTGGTATTTTTGGGTAAGAGTTTTAATACCTATTTTTCGGATTTTTTGAGGCAAGAAATGAATGGTTTTGTTCTTCATTTGCGTACATGAGCTTTATGTGAGTTTTAAAAGAAGAATTAAAAGAGCTTTATGAGTTTGTTTGTTTTTACATATGATTTACGCAAGTAAAGTATAAATTGATTTATGGATTTGAGGAAATTCTTTGGGTAGCCTATTTATGTATAAATATACTAAGTGAAAAAACTACGTGTGGCTTGATCCCTTGGTAAGGGTACGTAAGCAACCTAGAGTTACTAGGTGCAGCCGCAAGATAAAGTGATTGAAAAGTTGTTCAGTTAAGTTATTTTGAAATTTGATAACATATTCATATTGTTCTAAAAGTTGAGATCAGTTATAGTTGGCAGAACGATTTATTTGGTATAATGTGGCCTGAGGCCATAAAGATTTGATGATTGGTTGCATGAATTCTATTATTGTGCATGCTGAACCTTTGGGATTATAAAATCATGTGTTATACAGGTAAAATTTTTGGGAAACGAGCAATTTATAGGCAGAGACTGCCAAATTTTCCACAGAAGTCAAACTTGATAAAGATTGTGAATTTTAGTTAGAAGGGCATTTTTGTCAAGTGTGCTCGGCACCTGCCAGGTATTGGACACGCACAGGGTTCAACTCATATTCCAAAGTGGAATTTGGGTCGGGTCCTGTCACAGGAAGCTGTGGTGAAGAAAACCCGTGACTGGGAGTCTACCAAATTAAAGCTTCAAAGTCAAATGATTGAGCTCCAGAGAAAAGCCGAAGCTAATAGATCTGAAGTTTCTGCTTTTATGGATCCTCATCTTTCTCATAAGCTTCAATCTTTGGAAAAAGAAAACTCAGCCCTTAAGCTTTGAGCTACTGTCTCAAGCAGAGGAGTTGGAAATCAGGACAATTTAGAGGGAAGAGAGAGGGAGGGACATAAGAGGAGAGAGAGGAAGAGAATGAGAGAGTAGGGATTTTTTTTCTCTCTGTTTTAAAATTTTTAAAATTTTTAATTTTTTTTAAAGAATTGTTTAATGTAGTTTTTTATGTTTCTATTTTAATTTTTAATTATTTTTAATTATTAAAATATTTAATTATGTGGAGGTGGGCTCCACATCACCCATTTAATTGGTGGATAATGATTCATGTATACGAAATTACAAAAACACCCCTACCACGTCATCAAATTTAACAGACTTTTGGATGGAGTTGACGGTTGGGAGCAAAGTGAGTCACCAACCCACGGTCAAGTGGGGTAAGTAAACCACTTTAAGTTTGAGGGGGCAATGTGAGATTTAACTGTAGTTTCAAGAGACATGTGGTGTAAATAAATCTATCATTTATGATAAAAATAGAATGGGTTGGTGGATTTCAAGTCACAAATCGATCTGGTTCGATTTTTGGACCTATGTTGAATTTTTATTTTTTTTGTCAAAACGAGTTTTTTCAACTTGGTTTGTCGAATTTGCGGTTCCAATGCCCACCTCTAATTTCAGCTGGCTGTATTTAATTATTTCATCTAAATAATTAAATAAGGGACCGAAAGGATTACTGGTCAACAGTTTGGTATATGTTATTGGTCGCTATTAATCTGTTTAACTCATTCGAGGTGTGCTTTGGCTTAAATTTATGTCAGATTGTACTAAATGACAGACTAATGAGGTAGGTGGGTTCCCTGGAGGGATTGGTAGATATCTGCAACTGGTACAGTCAAATTTAAAGGGTTGTGTGCTGGTTGTTGGGAGCACCAAGTAGGGGGTTTGATGGAGGGATTGGTAGATGAATTGATCACCAGTGAAGGCGGGCTGCACGTTGCAAGGGAAGCTCCCAAAAGTAGATAGAGCGAAGCTCTCACGAAGGAGAGAGTTTTTCTGGATCTCCAGCAGAACAACTAAGTGTTTGTTTAGCGGAACAAAGTCTCTTGCCTCAAGGCTTCGAAATTTTAGTCCACACTCAAATGGAAATCACAGTAGAAGAACTTGCAGGTTTCATTCATTTTGCTAAACTCTCTTTCTCTTTCAGCTATGATCAGAAGAGTACTGCTCACATTTACTTAGCTCAAACTTTTTCAATTTTGGTTATGAAGTCGGTCCGGCCGAAACTGTTTATTTAATTTGCTGCTCTTCTTTTCTTCATGTTTGAAAAACAAAAGAGCTTGCTAGTTTCTTTGGCCTAAACTTTATGGTGTGTTTGGATGAAGTAATTCTAATTTCCATGGAAATTGTAAATGACGGAATTTCCAATTACATCATTTAAAAATTCCGTCAATTGCAAATTTCAGCGTTTGGATGTCATATATGCGGAATTTAAGAAATGACAGAAATTACAATTTCACCTGTTTGGATAGTCATCACATAATTAGAATTTACGTAAGAACTTTTTTTTTTTACAAGAGTCTTGTATAAAACATGATAGGAATAATTAGCATAATTCAACACATTATTATTATATAAAAAAGAAGATCCAAATTAGGGAATGAGAGAAGATCCACCAAAAAACATGAAAAACGTGAACAATTACTATCTGTCAGATGCAAACAAAATCTTCGAAATTAATTAGGAGGCTTTATGGATAAAACTGAGTTCAAGGTCTTATAAAATTAGGGCATCTACAATTATGCTCCCTATTTTTCAGTTAAAATTTAGCTAAAAACACACCAAAGCTATTTTAGGAGCTCTCTATAAAATTTGAACTCCAATCATACTGTCTAGTTTAGGGAGTCATAAAAACTATTATAATTTTTTAATTCAATATAATTAGTCCATCTTTTAAAAATAATAAATAAAAAAACATAGTTAGCATTAATTAAAAATTTAAAATATACATAAAACAAAACAACATTAAATTATAGGAAGTCACTAGGAGTCTTTTCTCTCTCCTCAGATTTAGGAGCTCCTAGAGGTGGATAGGGAGCATGGTTGGAGTTGTATTTTTCCAATTCCTCCCTAAAAAAATTTTAATGAGATGGTTTAGGGAACTCA
Organism: Prunus salicina; assembly: GCA_020226455.1. Taxonomy (NCBI): domain Eukaryota; kingdom Viridiplantae; phylum Streptophyta; class Magnoliopsida; order Rosales; family Rosaceae; genus Prunus; species Prunus salicina. The sequence continues at coordinate 15,788,839 of CM035343.1, read as the reverse complement.
TTGTGAATGCTCTTAGATATTGGCTCTAACATAAATGTTGATTGCACAGAAACACAAATATTTTGATATGTCCGTAAAAGGTTCAAGATACACAATGCAATTTTTCAGTAAAATAATGGAAATTTTGAATGAATATTTCTTGATAGGAAAGGTTCAAGATACACAATGCAAATTTGTTGTAAAAGCATGGAAACTTTGAATGAATATTTTTTTGACAAAAAAGCAATAGAATTTTATTAGATCAATAAAAAGAAACAATAGAAAGGACATAAACTGTAAAGGATGTAAAGGGAACCATCCCAATAACAATATGGCATTCATGAAAATAATTTTTCTAAAACCTCTTTCAACCGCTATAATTTCCCCGAATCTTGTTCAATGACTTTCAAAGACAAAAACTAGCTATTAATTGGTATGATTCTCTTAAAGAGACTAAAAACACCCAACAAACTCAACTAATCTCTAGAACCATGAGGAAAAAAAAACACAGAAAACTCATAGAGTTTATAGACTTTATTGAACAAACTAAAACAACATCGATAAAAGGAAAATCAACTGCCATTAATCTTCCTTAGAGGAATGAATATTTAAGATACAATTATTTGTTCAACTATCTACGTGTTTCTCAACAGAAAACTAATGAAATTAACTTGATTGCGTTGTGGGGTTGTGTGACCTCAATTAAATGATTCACGTACACTGCATTCATTGTATGTATACAACTATTTACACTTCATACACTGCAAATTGAACTAGTACACTGATACAGTAGAGAAACATGACAAAAACATATAGCATCCACAATCACGCTCTCTATTTTTTAGTTAAATTTTAGTTAAAAATATAAAAGTTATTTTAGGAGCTTTCTATAAAATTTAAACTTCAATCATGCTCTCTAGTTTAGGGAGTCATAAATGCTATAACTCTTTTTTAATTGATCCATTTCTATTTAAAAAATAATATAAAAATAATTAGCATTAATTAAAGGTTTTAAATACTCATTAAATAAAGCAGCATTAAATTATAGGGAGCCACGAGGAATCATTTCTCTCTCATTAGATTTAAGAGCTCCTAGAGGTCTCCCTATTTTAGGAGGTGGATAAGGAGCATGGTTGGAGTTGTATTTTTTTAAATCCTCCCTAAAATTTGTCTAAGAATGTGGTTTAGGGAACCCATTATGGATGCTCTTAGGCCATCTCCAGTCATAGGGCTAAATGTAGTCCATGGCTAAAAATTTAGCCCTCCAAAATATTAATTTTTTAAAGAATAGTGTAGGGCTAAATTTTTCCATCTCCAGCCATGCAGGGCTATATTTTAGGATCCTTCATATTTTATTATTTTGAGAATGCTTTAAATAAGGCAAGTGGGGGAGTGCTTTAATATTTGATGATTGAAAAGCACATGGTGGGATTCACTATAAATTTGGCCTAGGCCAAAGCTTGGCTACATTTGGCCCGGTTGGAGAGCTAAGGCCATCTCCAGCAGTGAGGCTAAATGTAGTCCAGGGCTAAAAATTTAGCCCCCCAAAATATTAATTTTTTAAAGAATAGTGCAGGGCTAAATTTTTCCATCTCCAGCAATGCAGGGCTATATTTTTGGGTCATTCATATTTTATTATTTTGACAAAAACTATGGTACAACACTCATACATTCAACAACTATATATTGTTTAATTTAATTAAACTACTATTTAGAGATAATATTCCACATATGACACGTATTAAGAACAATATTTATGATAAGATTTTGTCTAGCTTTTAAAACTCTATACATTTATTATTTAAAACTCTATATATATCTAGCTTTTAAAAGGCAAGTGGGAACTAAAATATAATATTTGGTAGTTGAAAAGCATGTGGTGGGGTCCACAATGAATTTGGCCTAGGCCAAAGCTTGGCTACATTTAGCCCGGTTGGATGGCTAAAGGGCTAAATGTAGCCCTCCAAATTTGGCCAAAATTTTATTTAGCCCACTGCTGGAGATGGGTTTTGCATTAATTTAGGGCTATATTTGGGATTTAGCCCACTGCTGGAGATGGCCTAATTAGGGCCAAATGTGGCCCTCCAAATTTGGCCAAAATTTTATTTAGCCCATGACCGGAGATGGGTTTTGCATTAATTTAAGGCTATATTTGGGATATAGCCCATGGCTGAAGATGGCCTTAAGGAACTACGTAACTAATAATAATAACATTAATTTAGAGAATTAAGCAATTATAATAACATTAGTGAAGCAATGTTATTAATTTGTAAAACTAGGCAGAGGGATATTGGCCATTTGAAATCTATCTTATCAAAGCTGTATGTGGTTACGTTGCACTTGCAGGGAACGACAAATCAATGGAAGAAACGAAAGAGCTAAGGAACGAAAAAGGGACAACAGAGAAGACTGAGGAGTGCAGTTCAAAGCCTAACCGTAAATTTGTCCCACGCCCTATGCCCCCAAAGAGGGGTCAGATCAAGCATCAGATCATGTCTGAACTCGTCAGGTATACTTTTTACACAAACAAATAGGGTTTTCATTTAACCAATCTTTCAAGACTTATAATTTAAAGTGCTGCTAAACGAATTTTAAAATTAATTTAGTACATCTTATGATCTAAGTATACCTAGATATTTTACTTAAAATATAAAATTAACAACGTACACCATATTTGTGCAAATTTCTCACGAAAAAATATTCACGGATAAATCTTTTCTCTCGATCGTTCCCCTGCTAGATTTCTTGCAAGACAAATGGCGATCAACGGAGAACCACCGGTGTGGTGGTGGCTAAGGGTCTTCTGATGCCTAAGTCAAAAAAATGGCCTTGGAAAATTTAGATAATGTAGTATAGGAGCCGAGTAGGTAAGAGAGGTGGCAACAGCCTAGGCTGGTCATCCACGAGTGTGAGAGGGAGAGGGGAATTCAACTATATATATATATAGAGAGAGAGAGAGAGAGAGAGAGAGAGAGAGAGAGAGTGTGTGTGTGTGTGTGTGTGTGTGTGTTCATTTCTTGAATAATTTGATTGAGTGAATTTATGGAATTTATTCCATCAACTTAAATAAGTAACTTCCTTATTAAATATATTATTAAACCTGATTTATTGGTTTAAATAATATATTTCTAGGGTTAGCTTCCTTTCCATGTGGCTCCTTCTGATTGGGCATTGGATTATTTGCTCCCATACACCATATTTAATTACCTAAAATACCCATGGTACACCCTAATACACTCTATCACACAACACCCTCCTAAAAGAGGATATTTTGACTAAAATTGGGGATGAAGGAAAATGTGGTAATGGGTTTAGAGAGCATACATACAGAGTTCCATGAGGGAATTAGGAGGTGGAGAAGATGACCCCAGATCCATGCAGAGAATAAGGGCTACTTAAGCAGGCACTTGCTATACTCTGCTTCTTTCTTTCGACTGTTTGACAGCAATGATTCTCTTGTTGCCTATTGAGTATGCAGACTTGTGATGTAGTCTTCAGACTATATCACCTTCTTTGCTGCTAATTTGACTCGGTGTGCCTTAACACCATTTGGGCTTCAGGCCGCCTTGTTAAATATATATTTTTTTTTTCAAGCCAACAGTTTGGCTTATAAATATTTTCTTGCTTTCATGTGGTGAATGTTAAATTTCAAAGAGACGGGTTAGCAACCTACTACTAGTAACGCCGATATTGTCCATAACTTAACCACATATAAAGCTCAGTAGGAGTGAAGTTTTATTACAAAAGCCTCGGTGATATTAGTAGTGAAACTATTCATTATATATTTTATTTTATTTAGTTAAGTTTCTGATGTGGGCAGTGGCGGATCCAGGAATTTTTCAGGGGAGGTGCAAATTTTAAAAGGCTAAAAATTTACAAAGGACTCAAGCAAGGCCCTGGGTTCAAGTCCTAACATCCGTGTAGTGTGTTTAAAAAAAATAAGGCTAAAAATTAAAAATAAAACTTCAAATATTGTAGAAATACTTCGAAAATTCATAACTTTGGTTGTGGAGCTCCAATTGATGAGTCGTTTTCTCCTACATGCTCGTGAGATCGAGCCCAACAATATAAGGTAAATATTCAGGGTCTCACAATGCAGCAAACAATACAACGTCTTTGAGGCATTTAGTCGAACAATTGGTGGGCACTAGCAAAGGAGCAAATTCTGGCATCCCCAAGGAAGTTTCCGGTGAGGGGAGGTGCAGCTGCACCTCCTTGCGCCTCTGTAGATGTGGGATTTATATTTTTCAACACGCTCCTCATGTGAGACCACCACATAGTGGGTCACATGTGGAGCCAAGTCTGAGACGATCTCGGAAAACTCATGGTCAATCGAGCGGTCAAACTTTCCATATTGGTCAACCTGGCCCGCAAGGCCCACGACCTCTGATTTCCAATCCAAAAGTTTCTATAGGTCAAAAAATTCTACTAAATCAGTCCTGAAGATTTGATCTCGATCGAGCAGTCAGCTCTAAGCCAATCGCACGATCGGACGATGATCGGTTCGCCTAACCCCGTAATCATTGACTCAAAATATCTGGGACTCCGACTCTCGATCCGCAAGTTTCCACAATATCATAGAGGTATAGGGAACAACATAATTAAAATTGGAACCGATCGAATGGTCCAAACCTATTGAAGCCGGATATCGCATTATAGGTGCAATATCTATTCGATAGTCAACCAGTGACTAACTTCAAATTCAAGTATACATTCATGCTCAGGACGACGTGGGGAAGATTTTAGAGCACATTGGCCCCCACAAGGTGGCCCATGCGCTGCCACTCATCGCTGGCAACGGTGGGTGGCTCACCCAATACCTATAACCACAGGTCAAGCACAACTAGGAGTGCATTTTTTGTTCTTGGACCCCTACCAAAAATTGGATGGAGTTGCCAGAAACACAGTCAAAACCGCCGGCCTCTAACGGTGTCTAAATCAAACTCTCAAATCCCAAAATCAACCAAAACCACATACACAATCAGCAAGAGCACAAGGAGATGATCAAAACCCATACCTAGATCGACATCAACAGTCGCCGAAGTCGACAAAAAAGGCTACTGAAACCACGGTAATTGTGGCCTTCTGGAACTCAAAACGACGTCGTGCCGGACTTGGGTGTCTGGATCTTAGCCTGAACATGGTCGCTGGAAGTAGCTAGTCATTTTGGAACCTGTCTCGTTATAGTAGGTGGCCAGACGGCGGCATGGCGTTGCTGAGAGGGTGAAGAGCTGGGTATTTAAGGTTTCTGAACAATTTCAGAAATTCCCAACGTGTCTTTTCGGTTCTCAGACCTTTACACGTTTGTTACAACTTGAAATTGAGCGTGCCGCCTATCCATGCACTGATATCGACGAGCTCTAAGCAACGATGGTACTCAATTCCCCAAAATCCTTCCAGAACGAGGGGTGACTAAAGTACCTCTACCCCCAAGGGCAAAAATGTAATTTTGCAATTAAATAATTAAATAAACTACTTAATTGAGTCACAATGTTACATCAACTATCGCTCCTAATATAGAACCCACATTAAAAAAAAAAATTAGTAAAGACTAGAATAGAGAAGCCCCACATACCCCCATTAAGTTACCCGAAAAAGGTAATAGTTACAATCCTCAAACAAGGCATCAGAAATAAAGTCTTGGGGTTCTTCAAACCAAGTTAGAGAAGCCCCAATATGTAATGCAAAACGAGCCATACGACGAGTCACGTTATTTGTTGTGCGATGGATGTGGGTAAAACCTTCCCTAATGATATGTGATAAAAGCCTCTTTTTATCTTCCATAATTGGGCCAATCAATAGAATAATTCTTGAGAGCCATCATGATCTGGAGAGCATCACTCTCAAGAACAATATATGTAAGACCCCTTTCCTTCACAAAAATAGGTCCAACTCTAGCTACAGTTGATAAAATCAGACCCAAATTCCACTTTGGAATCTGAGCTGAACCCTGTGCGTGTCCAACACCTGGCAGGTGCTGGGCACACTTGACCAAATTACCCTTCTAACTTTGACTCAAACTACTTTTAAGGTTTGACTTCTGCCGAAAATTCGACAGAGTGTCCCCTGTAATTCACTCTTTTCCCAATATTTCCACAACTGTTCAGCATGCACACATGCAACCAAACATCAAATCCATATGACATCAAGCCTCTTTAAATCAAATAAATCGTTCTGCCAACTGAAATTGATCCCAACTTTTAAAACATCATCAATACATTAACAGATTTCAAAATAACTTAACTGAACAGCTGTTCAATCACTTGGTCTCGCGGCTGCACCTAGTAACTCTAGGTTTCCTACGTACCCTTAACAAAGGATCAAACCACACGTACTTCTTTCTCTTTGTTTTATTGACAAGTTATGTAATCAACTTTTATGTGTACCACCTGTTTTGCAAAATCAAATATGAAAAGAAATGAAAAAAGAAAAGAAAACAATGAGAGGAGAATAACTTTCAAATTGGAAAAGAAACACAAGGAGAACAAAACAAGAATATAAAATCAAGTAACGACATAGCAAAATAAAACTTCACTTAAGAAAATAATCGTGAATTATACAAAATTCTTAAAACTTAGAAACTCTTAATCCTTGTCTCTTAAGTAAGAAAAACATATATTAAAACCTTTGTCCATAAATGCCAAGATAAAATCCTCAATTTTATCTTAAAACATCTCAAAACTTAAATACTCTCCACTTAGGCGTGATGATTTGTTGGGTTGGGAGTGTTGCAGAAAATGAGGGATTGGTAGGCATGCACTAGATATAGGCTTATGCGTCTATCGCAGCAATATTGAAATTTAGAACTCTTCTTCTACTACGTTACATTTTTTAAGCCCCCCTTTCGTGATTCGTCAATTCCACCAATTTTCCGTTAATTCCATGATTTTCTATGTATTTCCCACATTATACCGTCAATTCCAACTATCCTGTCAGTTACATCCTCGCATGCCTCGGAAACACAAAGTCAACCCGAGCCGCATTCCTCGCAAAACTCAGGGGACACTTAGTCAACCTGAGCCGCATTCCTCGGAGAACTCAGGGGACAAGTAGTCAGCCCGAGAACGCATATCCTCATACCACACGGTTCAGGCGTCCTCGAAACTCGTGGGGCATTACCATAAATGACAAAACTATATCGAAGGCAACTAGGGGGTACTCCTGTGATGGGTTTGAAACCCATATTCCGAAACTTATCATAAACTTTCCCCTTATTCCACAACTTTGTATCTCAAATCTTTTCTCAACTCTTCACAACTAATCACAATATAATATATCCTTAGAGAGTAAAAACAATTACATAGTAACTCATATGCATTAAATCATCCAATAACACTCGGTCAAGTACTTTAGGGTTTAGGGTTTAGGTTTTAGTACTTTTTTTAATAATAATCACAATAACATTAATAAATAGCAAAATAACCTTCGAATCTCAAAATAACACTAAGAAAAACCATAAAATACTATAACCTAAACTCATGATCCAAACGTAATCAAAATAGTTCACAAACAGTCAAGACTCATTTACACGGTCATTCTAGCATTTCTCGAAGGGTGAAACTACCTCGGAAGTCTCACGGTCAACCGAGGGTCAAACTTTCTATATTGGGTCAATCGGGCCCGTGAGGCCCACAACCTCCGATTTCCAATCCGAAAGTTCCTATGGGTTCAACAAGGTTTAATATACATGTGCTGCAAGTTTGGTCCGAATCGAACGATCGGATCACTCATGATCGCACGATCCGACAGTTATGATTTATTTAAATTTTGAATTATTGAATCGGAGTATATGGGACTCAGATTCTCGATCCGTAAATTCCTATACGATCCTAAAAGTGTCTAGATCCACATATTTAAAAATGAAGTCAATCCAACGGTCCGAACATATCGAACCCAGTTACGCCTAATATGCGATATCCGATCGACAGTTAAACGATAACCAATTTAAAATCCAAGCATGCCGTCATGCTCGGGACGACATGAGGATCATTTTAGAACCAAGAGGGACACCCAGACAGTACCCACGCGCCGCCACACACACCTCCAGCACGTGGATGTCTAGGAAAATTCCGGTGACTGGAAAATTTTCCAAACACCCTACAATACCTATACCAATATGTTCAAACTATCAAGGGAAGTGATTTTTGTTCTTAGACCATGGCCAAAAACTAACTGGAACTAGCCGAAATCGTCAGCATAATATGGGTATATTGAACAATTTGTAAAACTTCAAAATCGACCTATAATACCTACATAAATGGATAGAGCACAAAGAGTAGATGAAGTTTCATACCTCACTCAAGGGAAACGGTGGCCGGAGTTGCCAGAAACGGCGTGGGAAAATTCGAAAATCACCAACACTTCCAGTCGTTCCAGCCGCAAATCCTTGGGTTTTTTGAGCTGGAAAATGGATGGGTTAGGTAGAGGGCATCGATACGAAACTTTTGCAACAAATATGGGACACCAGATGGCGACGAAATCGCCAATTGAAAGTGAGTGTGCGCGGTGGAGAGAGATAGAGAGAGAATAAGAAATAAGGGCCGGTACTGTAGCGGGGGTACTGTAGTGGGAGTACAAACTACAAAATTCCAGTTATGTCCCTTTCGTTTCTAGACCTTTCCTCATTCATTACAACTCGGAATTGGGCATGCCGCATGTCTACGAACTCGTATCGTCAAGCTCTACGCAATAGTACGATCAAATGCCCAAATTCTTTCCGAAACAAAAAGTCAACTTTAAACCCATTAAAATATCTTCAGAGTAAAATTGTCTTTGATTTGAATATTTTATTAATTAAATATTAATTTAGGATCAGGTTATTATAACAATGGATTCTGCCTGTATAGTAGAAAAAACATTGTCGACCTTCAAGGCACAGCCAGCTACGAAAAAATCGCTGCAATCTCGCACAACTACTCTGACCCCTCCCTTGGTACTATCTGCCCTCCATGCTCCGTCAACATTGGCTTTGAGCAAGCCTTGCCGCGGCCGTTGCCAACGTGGAGGGGCGATTGACTTGGTGCTTGTGGTTTTTTTCTCCGAACTTTCTTGGGCTTTTAAAAAATCCTGAAGCTGAATCGCTGTGCTAATTTCCTCCGGTCTTGTGCATCGGTTGTGCCATAGGAGATTGTTATGTGCGTCCCACATATAATTTCTTATGTATTAGTAAACATGGGGAAATCAGAAATTGGAATAATTGCACAGTATTATGTGCTTAAACTGTTTATGTGTATATACGTTTTTAGGTGCAAACGTGGTGTCGTTGGAATGACAAGACCACAATTAGTTGGAACAATACCTTCCTTTTTTTTCATTTTTACTTAACAAGCTTACCAAGGCCCTAAAGTTTACTGCTCAATTAAGTAGTCAACCTTTTATGTGTACGGATAAAATAATCTAATCAAAACAAAACACAATTTTTCCAACCCAAAAAAAAAAAAAAAAAATTGAACGAATGGCGAGTATTGTTATATATATTGTGTCAATGGTGTCGGCTTTTAGCAGCAATTAATCTTAAGTCACTTCGTCTGCTATACCATAAAAATATGTATATATCCTAAAGTCACTTCTTCTGCTGCATAAAAAAATAAAAAAATTGTGTATATATTGTTACAGCTAGTGTTCTTTCAATAGGACCTTGGCGAGCATGCCGGTTGAAACTACGTCCACTACCGGGGCAAGGAGTGAACAAAAATCCGATGAGCCCCAGCTGCCTGACAAGTGGTGCATCTACAGGGTTCCCAAGAAACTCCGCAAAACAAACGATGCAGCATACACTCCTCAACTACTTTCAATAGGCCCTTTGCACCATGGAAAATCAGAACTCAAGGACATGGAGACCTATAAGAAAATGTATTATGAGAATTTTTGTAAACGATGTACGAATAGGAAGGACGAACTGAAAGGCTTCATCGGAGATAGAAAAAAGAACATTCTTCACTGTTATGCAGGGACCACTGAGCTTGGCTACAACATTGTGGACGTAATTTTAGTTGATGCCTGCTTCATCATCCAGCTCTTTTTATTGAACTTTGAAAGAAGTACTGATGATTACATTTTGAGATCAGAATGGTTGAGGAAAGCTGTAGAGCACGAACTGATACTGTTCGAAAACCAGCTTCCTTATTCTCTTCTTGAAGAACTGTATAAGGTTGCCAAGCCTGCAGCCTCTCCTCTCCTCAACCATTATCTCCCAGCTTGCATCCCGTCAAAGAGTCACAAGAACAAAAAGTGGAAGGAAATGAATCCAGCAGGGACAACCAGCAGTACAACTCCTGCTCGACAGGTCCCCGTGATCATACTAATTCTGTAGATCAGAGTGGCAAAAAAGACGAACCTGAACCTTCATTTCTTACGCTTACCTGGGAGTTCTTTAAAGATTACAGTAGGGGAAAATCCAACAAGGAGGAAGTAAAACCGAAACATTTCACTGATTTGGTAAGGTATTTTCTGTGTCCAGAGTTTCCAAAAGAAATCAAGATCTGGGTAGATAATGGTGTCCGTGTTGTCCCTGAAAAAAGTAAATACGATGTAAGAAAGCTGACGGCAGCAGGGGTGAAGTTCAGGCCCCTTGATGAAGGTACTGTACAGTACGTCATAAAAAGAGACAGTGATGAGGCCCACAAATGTAAGTTCAACTTGCCATGTTTTAGAAATATGAAGCTGAAGCTTACACAGTTTTGCGTGAAGTATGAGACAGAATGTCTTATTCGAAATGTCATGGCCTTGGAGCAGATTTTGTACCCGCACGAGCCTTATATTTGCAGTTACTTTTTGCTGATGGATCAACTTGTCGATACCGTGGAAGATGTGGATTTGCTGGTTGAGAAACAAATTATCGTTAACTTGCTAGGCAGCAACAAAGCAGTTATGAAGCTGGTTAATTCACTCTGTGAGCAGATTAAGGAGGATAAATCCTGCTATTCTGATCTCTGTGTAGAGCTAAATAAGCACTACGAGATCAGTAAAGTGAACCGAAGTGTGGCAATCCTCAAACGAGTTTACTTCAAGGATCTTTGGACAAGCAGTTCAACTGTACTTGGAGTCGTTGTCCTGCTTTTCTCAGTCGTTGGAACAATTAAGTCTCTAATGTCGTAAGATTTAAGCTTGTTCGATTCGTAATCTTAATAAATAGACAGCATATTAATTTCAGTCATTACGTCAAGTGATGAACTGGACAATAAGTTGGTTAGTGTTATATCTTCAACATTAAGTTTGAGTTACTAATTAGTTCTGTTATTGTTGTTAATAAAAAGGCCTACAATGTTTAAGTTGGTATGCCTAATTTTAATTTGGAGCAATATGAACTTGTAATCTTCAATTTATATCAAACTGACCTATTTAGTTTTCAACTTAAGCAATGTAAACTCTAAACGTTTCAATTTGTACTAAAGTTGTTCATCTATTTTGTAAACCATTATGAACAGGAGAATATATATTCAGTCAAAAACAAGTGTAGCAACTTAAAAGAATACTCAGTAAAAACAAAAGTATACATGTTGAATCAGACAAAAATTCTTTTAGATGATGGTAGTAGCCACAAGCTGCTCACATGGTCATGGCACTGGTTCTAGAAGGGATGTCCTAAGCATAAATGTTATGTCAAACTACGATTACATTGCAGACATGTGGAGGTTTTACTTTTTCTTTTTGAGCAATTAGGTTAATAGTGTTTACACCATAATCAACCGAGCATATCTAGCCTTAAAGCGACTAGCACCAAAGGCAGACATGCCTTCTCTCACGCCGAAGGAAGACACTCTTCTGAGGTGCCAAGCACCACCACAGCGACTTGCACAAAGTCCCACATCGGAAATCTACACAAACCTCCCACTTTCACCTCCCTATAAATAGAGACTTCTCTCCCCATGTACAAAGGTACTCATACGTTATCATAATGAGAATATACTTCTCCGTGGACGTAGCCCATTCATTAAGGGTGAACCACGTATATCTTGTCTTCTTTACATTTATCGCTTGTCCAAGTCTTTATATACATGCTTAAGGTCCTCACCTTCATCCATCATCTATCACGCATCATCACTAAGTTGGACTCATTCTTGGCCTAACCAATTTGAGCATCAACAAATAGTATTAGATATTTCCACAAACTGCATGGTTGACATTATTCAGATTGAAACTAGGATAAAATTGACAAATAGAAAATTTGTGATTGACCTTAATTAAGAGGATCCATTTTTGCCCAAACGAATACCGATCACAAGTTCACACATCCCAGTTCTCATAAGCTGTTGCTAATCCATTGTTCCCATCTTCAATCCCACAATCCTGGTTTTCCATATTCCCCAATTTCCACACTTACCCACCACCAAACCCTCTTGTTATGTTAATTTTGTCTTTCAAAAAACTCAATTATCTCCCAATTCCCAATCTTCGTTTTGACCCATCTCCTATCCTTTCCTTTCTACACCGATACCACCTTTCAACATCCCCAATTTCTATAGCTAAAAATTGAAGCTTCAAGACTTCACTCGTTGGAAAGGCCACAATCAGAAAATTTAACCCCTTTTATGTAACAGGTCTGATTGGTAGCTGGGAAAATTTGCTCTGTGTTTGCTTTATACTTTTTATGGGTTTGAGTGAATTATAACATTTTCTTTTTTTACTCTTTGTTTTGGGGTTTGAAAACAGAGGGAGAAGGTGGGGTTGGGCGCGGGTTGCGGGTGGAGATGGGGCGATCGGGTTGTCGGCAAGAAAAAAAACCCTGAGTGAGAGCACAGGTAGGAGAGAGAGAGAGAGAGAGAGAGAGAGAGTGAGAGGAAGCAGAGGGAAGGGGATGGGAGGAGAAGAGGACGAAGATGAAGAGAGGGAGGTTTCTTATTTTATTGTATTAAATAATTAATTTATTATTTGGTGGGTTCTATAATGGACACATCATCAGTTAACATGATCAAACAATCAATTTAACAGAATACTTAAATTGAGATTTTCTATTTAAACCCCACACTTCTCTTAGTTCACCCCATGTTCTAAGTTCACCCCAACTTTTAATTTAAATTTTCACAATTTCTAAGTAAACCCCACTATCTTCCCAAACTACCCTTAAATACACCCCAAGTTGAAAAAATAAGAAATAAAAGCGATTTTCTATTTAAACCCCACAAGCTACCTTTAGAGGAGAAAATTAATACCAGGCAATTTTGGTTTTGGTGCAGGAATGTAAGATAGATGATCGTTCTTTCCCATTGAATTAGAGTCATCTCCCCACAAGGGATAAACACTTTCTTCTTCTTCTTCCTCCTCTTTGGACTTTTTAGGCTTAATTAAACCCTTACGAATGGCCAACTTGATCTTATTAACCTGTGGATTCATCATAAGAAGTGCAGACGACGAACAGGAAACCATGTTAAATTAAAATAATAATAATAATAATAATAATAATAAGTTTTCCAATCAGACAAACTCTAGTACATTTGTTTAACTCAGCAGCTGAGTTGAAAAGAAAATAAAACTACAGAAGAAAGAAAAAGGAAAGAAAACACCCAACAGGAGCAATAAATTAAAAATGCCTTACCAGTTTACTTTCAGATTTTGAAGGAATGAATCGTCTCTTGGGTTCAGGTGCATTTGACAGTGGATGCTTGGAGTCGTCCCATTTAAACCAATCAACATATGGCTGCACTTGAAACATGGAGAATTTTACTTCAACTTAAAATGAGGAATTCATTTGTAAGAAAGTTCCTATAAATAGCCATGTACTACAGTCATATGAATATTACTATTTAAACAATGAGAATATCATATTAATTAGAATTGGATGAGTGTTATCTACACACCTCATAAGGATCAAAGTCACGATGCGGAGCCTTTCCTTTGAGCAATCTACTTATAGATTTGATATCTTCTTTCGTGAGTTCTACATCCTCATCGTTATATTCATCATAAATTTTGCGCCTGAAAAGTCATTGCCGTTTGACAAAGCCATTGCCGTTTGACAAAGCCATTGCCGTTTGCATGATCATATACTTTGACAAAGCCATTGCCGTTTGACAAAGCCATTGCCGTTGCACAGATCATATACTTTCACTTTCTTACAATAAAATTATGAAAATTATAAAAGTTTTGGTTGCTAAACAAACTCTACTTATAAATACTTTATAAAAGTTTACAAAACCCAGTAAGTCGGATGAAAATAAAACTATTGTGACAAAACATCTAATAGTAAGGAATCAATATACATCAATATGTACATCAAATGAACCAGTAAGCTCTTTCCAATTGTCAATGCGATCTCGATATGGACTATACCAATCAAATGCTTTGAGGTTGGAAATATCAAGCCAACGATTGATAACAGGTGGCATAGGATGGTGTGGTTGCAAGTGTAGCTGTCAAAATAAAATAAAGTTATCAAATGTATAGTTAAAACAACAAATAACTTTCACAAGGCAAAACTGGCAGCTATAAATAGAAAAAATTTATTATAATACCTGCACAAAGTGTTTTTCAACCAATCCGATGGAAATTTCCCGACGTTGATATTCAGGCAAAGGATGACTTTCCGTTGGTAGAAACATAAGAGATATGGCATTTGAAAAATGCATCAAGACCACATTGTAACAATTTGCAATAAGGTAACCCATTTCTGGTATGAGCATCCATCTATCTTCTAAAGGGTAATCATCAAAATAATCCAAGCGATACTCAACCTCACGCTTACTTTCAACACTCTGAAAGATAAATTCATAAAGAAATTCATTATTTTTCAACTCATTCAGTAACTCCCTCCTTACTTTACGCCAAGAATTCTCCCCGTAACCTAGCAACCCAGCAATGGCTCTAAAGCCACAATTGCCATCAGATTTTACATCTTTGGCCCCCATAATAAATGGCCTTATAGCAGCTGGAAGTTTCTCATTATATTGTTGTGTCAAGTCTTCGGGATTGACAATTTGTTGCTTATGCACCTGAATAAAAAAAAAAATTATATATATATATAAGCATTATGGTTATGAAATTTTGATGCGTTAATCAAAATAATATAAGTACATACTGGGAGTTTTGGTGGCCGCTTCTTAGGCAGTGTAGTTTCAATATTTACAATTGCAAGTGCTGATGATTGAGTATCATGGTTCACCTACAAAGTAAAGAAATATAAGGAGCAACAAATATAATTGTAACATAAAAGTAATATGAAGTACTTACTGTTAATGGGGGTGTTTGTTTCTTTCGCTTTTTTGGTGGAGGTTTCGTATAGACTACGCCGTTGGACAATGTTAGAGAATTCCTATTACAATCGGATTCGACAAGCTCAAAAGCTGAAGGCAATCTACGAGTAGACTTGTCAAAATTACTCGGACGCCCTTTTGTCTTGATCTTCACTTGTGGTTCTCTAAGTGTTGAAGATTTTGGATCCATAATCTCCTGTAATTTCATACCGATGTGTCTCTTGGTGTCAGGATCATTACTTTTAAACCAGTTGACAAATACGTCAATCTTAGCATCTTCAGGAGAATCTAAGTTGTCATTAATTTGTGCGGCAGGAAACATATCTAATTTCCTCCAGTGAGGATGAACACAATGAAGAGGAATGGGTCGGAATACTTGACTTAGCTCAGCCATCTCATGAGCACATGGTAACCCATGGCTACGTCTAATAACGCAGCCGCATGCAATGGGATCAGTCCCGACATATTGTATTCTCTTTGACTCACACAAAATTTCCTCTAAGGCAACAATAGACACATACCCTATCAAGTCTTTAAGTAGGCTCACCCTATTGAATTCATGATGGACAAATGATTGACTCTTCTCAAATGAAGCCTTTATCTCAGTATGTTGCAATACTAACATGGCATGAATCTTGGCCCACGATGTTTCAAAGTTGCATTGGCTTGTGCCAAGTTGTCGCTTTAGTTGTGAATGTGCACTTTCTGCCCTGTTTATAAACATTAAAACAAGAGATTTAGTATAAGCTGGAAATAATCAAAGAAATATATGGATGATATGGATTATTATTAAATAGTTGAAGTACCTATTCGATGTGGTGTTGCCAAAATGCATGCAAGTGTCCGTCCATACAGCCACAAACCTATCCTTATACTCTTTTAACCAATTGACCTTCACATAATCAAGCGCCTTACTATACTTTCCTTCAAATATCCTATCCATCTCAAGTAGATTTCTTTCATAATCAACCTCAGTCTTTGCTAAGACCAACATATTCCATAACATTATAAATTGTTCCCATTTTTCACCTTTCTTAAGTATGCCCTTGCAAGCCTTCATCACACACCTGTTGATATGCCATCTACATAATAAATGTCGGACACTAGGGAAGAAGTGGGTTTTTATCTTTTGGATTTGATGCTTTGACTTTTCGACTTGCACAGGCAGACTTATGTAATGTACTGTACCAAAAACCCAACTTAACAATATTCCCATGAATCTCTTGGTTTCGTGCCTTTTGAATGTGTATGTCAATTAATATAATATGAAGAAAAATTCAAGTTACCCCATACTTTCTAGAGAAAGAGAACAGTTTTACCAAAACATCATGTATAAATTTTAAATCAAAAATCAAAACAATCAAGCAATCAACAGCCAAGCTTACCCAAAAAAAAAAAAAGCAATCAACAAAGGGAAGAGAATAAGATCATTACAGTGAAACAATCAACAAGTCTTTCCATAAGCTTTCGCACAGATTTCAAAGTGGTAGGCTCGTCAATGTTCAACGTCTTAAAAATAGAAAAGCAATCTGGCATAGGATGTAGAAGAGTTTGTATTTTTTTTAAACTTAATTTGAAGAGTTGTGGGGTGTGTGGGGTGTGTGGGGTGTGTGTATAGATGTATTAGGGTTAAGTATTAAGTTGGATGACCTTTTTTGTCTTTTTACACAATAATAAAACTTACAACTTAATGATTTAAATATTGGGGTGAACTAAGAGAAGTGTGGGGTTTAAATAGAAAAAATCCTTAAATTGGTTAAATTTGAAAACTATGAAATGTAAATTGATGAAATTAAAATTCGGGGCCCTAAATCGAGGATGACCCCAAACTTTTGGGGTATCTTTTACGTTAGCCCTATTTATTCATAAAGCTTATTATCACAAAACGTCCATGAGGATTGCAAAACTATCAGATTGCCTCATTTATGTTTTTTTTGTCATTTATGGTCTTTAAGGTTAATAAGTGTCCTCACAAATAGTCCTTACCGTCATATTTAGTCAAAAAGTCTGTTAAGTTGACGATGTTGCGCATATGTGGGTCCCACATATGCAATAATATGACGCCACATGGATTAAATAAATAATACATTTTAAAAAATAATTTCAAATTATAAACCATTAAAAAAAACTTTAAAAAATTATAAAGCCAAAAAAAAAAATTCACCACCTCCTCCATTGCGCCAAACCCCCACATCCTTCGTCCAAAAAATAAAAAAAACAACCCCAAATATCCAGCCTCCTCCATGTCCCAACCTGTTATCCCAAATCAACAGCCAACCCAAACCTTGATATGCCAGGAACCTCACCCACTGCCCATCTAATCTCCACCACCAAATACCAAAATTGGATGGTGGTTAGTGAAGGCCAAATGAGTGGGTTGGGTGGGCGTAGTGGTTGTCTGGGTTTGCTTGGAGGGGAGGGGAGTGGAGTTTAGGTTGGTTGCTGTCAAATAAAGAGAGCATGGAAGAGAGACAAAAAGGGAGAGAAAAGGAGGAGGGCGGGGCAGTGGTGCGGAGGGTGGGTGAGGATAGGTGCTGCTGATGGATGTGCGAGAGGGAGAGAAAGAGGAGATGTGGGTTGGAGGGAGGAGAAAAAGGGGGGAGGGAGAATGGTGGGGGTTGGAGTTTAGTGCGATGGAGAAGATGATGGTGATTTTGTTTTTTTGTTTTTAATATGTTTTCTTTTCTTTTAAGTTTTTTTAAATTTTTTGTAAGTTTCAAATGTTTATTTTATTTAATCCACGTGGCGTCATATTATTGGATATATGGGATCCATATATGTGTCACATCATCAACTTAACGGATTTTTTTACGGAATTTGACGACAAGGACTATTTATGAGGACACTTAATAACTTTAAGGACCATAAATGACAAAAAAAAAAACATAAAGGACGCAATCTAATAGTTTCGTAAACCTTAAAATGTTTTGTGATAATAGGCCTATTCATTATAATGGGGTGCAGGGGGTTTCACCATGAATTTGGTCTGCCATTGATGGGAAGGTTTACGGCTAGAAGGGTGTCTGAGTTTGCGGGGGTGGGGAGGAGGGAAGCCCTGAGTAATTTATTTTTTCCAAACTATTTTTTTGGTTTTTAACTTTTTAACTAATGGGATTTGGGTGTACAAAAAGGTTTTTTTGGTGTGTTTAGAATTATTTAACGGGATGTGGATGGAATTGGATGAATGCGGATGGAATTCGTACAAAAAGTTTAAACCTTCCCACAGCGGAAGCAAGACTTTGTTGACTTGGATCAATGTAAAGGTCGTCCCCTATTCGATCTGGTTAGCTGAACCACACAAGTAGCTGAACCACATCAGACAACTGGGAGATGAAACTTGCAGCAGGTTCTTAAAATCTTCTATCTTCAGTTAATTATTTGCTAAGTTGTGTTTCTAGTTTCGGTTTTGGAGTCAGTGTGAGGGTAATATTATTATTGTATATTTCATTTTCTCACTCTTGTTTCTGTTTTCAATTTGAAAACAAATATTCATCACAAAGGTAAAGTTGATATAGATATGGATTTTGCATCTTTATTATTCATCTTATTTAAATCTTTGAATTTCTAACAATGGCCAGAAATAGATTGAAAGCAAGGGACAAAAAAGATGATGGTTGACGAGAGTGCGGACGACAAGAGTTCAAATCCTTCCTCCTCTAAGTGTCTTGGTCTCAACGGGTATGACTTTCATTTCACCATAAGCTGTTTTGGGAAAAAGAGAAATGGGCAGCCAATTTTTTTTTCAGGTGCATCATATATATGTGTCATAATCCGAATAATCAATTTTTAAGTTCCACCATGATTCCAAAAATTTGTCAGATCTAAAAATTACTTAGTTTAGATGGAGAAAATTCTGGGAAAATAAACTCAAATTAAACACATAATTAAATAATTGTGATTGATATTATATTTTTCTAAGAGAATATATATATATATATATATATATATAAGTACAAGTTGACTTTTCTTATAATGAATAGTAATTAACTAGCCACAAAAAATCCTAACTAGGTAGGTACCTATTCTAATTAAGTAACGTGAATTACACCAACAAATTAGGGATCGCATGGTCCTTGAATTATGGATCACGCAAACAAATAACTCAAGAAGTGAAGAAGAGGAATTGATATTTCTCCATCTTTATCTTTCTCTCTTTGAATTACCCAAATAAAAAATAAATCAATAAACAGATTAATCAAACCCAGAATAAATAAATAAAACCGTCAGGAAAAAGAACAGAGACTAGGGAGGATGGTGGGGTGTTAACCCAATTACAAAAATTAGGGATTCCGGCGAGGATGTGACTCAAATTAAAACTTTCATACCCAATAATAAATGGTTATTTCGAAGAGAGTGAGAGTTGTTCAATATTTATTTTATTTTATATAATAATAATAATTATTATTATTATTATTAAATAACTTGCAAGGCCATCTACTGTCATATGTACTAAAGTGGGACGATAAAAAATTTGTGGACTAAAGTCTGAAAGTTGGTAAACTTCAGGGTAATAAAGTGAAATACGAGTATTCAAACGATTTTGAGATAATTCAATAAAGCACTTACTAGTTACTAGGATATGATTTAAGTTGGATGTCATTTCAATAGTTACTAGGATATGTGTCATCCACTTATATATTCTAAACTTTTTCTCTTATACTATCAGGCCCATTGTTTGCGGCAGTGCAGCTTTCAAAAGGACTGCAAGCCAAGATTATACGCGAAGGTACACATGAATATAAATTTGATAAAATTACAAATTATGACCAAATGTAAGCACTCCCAACTTCTTAAATTTAATATAAAGTTTGAGTTACTAATTAGTTCTGTTATTGTTGTTAAAGACTGCAGAGCAGTTCTTGTGAATAGATTGTAATGAACATAATTTCCATTTAGAATTAAATAAAGAAAGAGTTATGCTCTTGTTTTCATTGCACTCAGAGTTGAAAGACTTGGATCTTGAAACTTCAGCTTCAAAGCCACTTGCTGCTTTCTTTGTCTGGTGTTTACAGCAAATAGATGTTAAGAATGCAACTGCAGATGTAAGCCTTGTGTGGATACAAAAACAAAACTGCTCCAAAAGGTGTCTCATCTTCCACACAAAACTGTATAAGCTTCAAGTCCATGTTTCTAAAACATGTTAAGTTGAGCTAATAATTACTATAATTACAGACCTGATCATCCTTTTTTATGACCAAGGTTACATCTTCAATTGGCCTAAACTTCACCCCTGCTGCCTTGAGCTTTTTCCGGGTGATATATATTTTTCAGAGGGCCACTAACACCATTCGCTTTGCTTCAATTTTTGTACCTTGGATTGTCTATAGTTCAAAATAAATTTCGTTCAAATAGTAGCTTACCCTTTTTACAATCAACAAGAGATTGGATATACTTGGGATCTCTTTTTAACATTAAGAAGAAAACTGCCATGAAACTAAGAGCTAGTTGATCTAACTCGACCTCTTATAAAATTCTCTTGCTTTTTTCTAATGGCAAACCGACAGGAGTTCATTAAATACGGAAATATATGAAGGCTTTGGTACAATTTCAAGCTTCAATCGAGGCATTAACCAGCCAGTAAGGAGGATTTACAATCCACCCAGGAGCTTACAATATTTTTACCATTTCAAGATGCTACATCATGAGCAACTTTATTACGCCTATGAGCAATTTCATTAAAGATGCTCTTTTTCATACACTCTGAATTCCAACTGGGCATCCATACGCAGACCGCTCCAGACGTCTATGAGAACGTTACAATGGACTCGACCTCAATCTTCAGCCAGCCCTCTCCAAACTGTCACAGCCTCTGCAATGAAACTTATACAGTATTGTATTGCACACAGCCTGACAATAGTAAAGCTCAAATATCATCTCCACACACACACACACCCAATCGCTAATGCCTCTGATTGCTCACACCATGCAGCATTGCACGTTAACATCAGCAATCCTCAAACTCAGACAGCTCTAGCTCAACTCACTCAGCAGAAACCCCTTGAACTGGATTCTAAATGTTATACTGCCTTATAGCGTCTTTACCATGCACACAAACAACTCTTCAGGGTCAGTAACAGTAAGACTACCATTAACAGACTTATTAAAATAAAATAAATAATAAAAAGAGAAAGAAAGACTACCATTCAACAGTACCTTACTTCATATCTTCCATAATCGCCAGATCAAACACCAGCTCAAAATAATTACACACTTTCCCACTTAAGTGACATATTTCTATCTATACCAAGCCATGACATTGGATGTCAACAGGAAACAAACACAAATCCTTAAAATATGGAAATGTGAATATTAAAATTTGAAAACTGCTATCCCAATGATTAAAATCATAAAATCCCCCAATCCACCTCATTATCAGTTGTTAGATGTAACTATGGAAACATAATTACAATTACAGCCTCACAAGGTTTCCAACTAGCCATTTATTGTGAACCAAATAACTACAGCAAAGAGGGTCGGTACTGTTTCCGGCCTACAATGTTTAAGTTGGTATGCCTAATTTTAATTTGGAGCAATATGAACTTGTAATCTTCAATTTATATCAAACTGACCTATTTAGTTTTCAACTTAAGCAATGTAAACTCTAAATGTTTCAATTTGTACTAAAGTTGTTCATCTACAATTTTGTCATCTACCTTGTTCACATAGTACAAGTGTAGCAACTTAAAAGAATACTCAGTAAAAACAAAAGTATACATGTTGAATCAGACAAAAATTCTTTTAGATGATGGTAGTAGCCACAAGCTGCTCACATGGTCATGGCACTGGTTCTAGAAGGGATGACCTAAGCATAAATGTCATGTCAAACTACAATTACATTGCAGACATGTGGAGGTTTTACTTTTTCTTTTTGAGCAATTAGGTTAATAGTATTAGATATTTACACAAATTGCATGGTTGACATTATTCAGATTGAAACTAGGACAAAATTGACATAGAAAATTTGTGATTGCCCTTAATTAAGAGGATCTAAATAAAGCTTTCATTACAGGATAAAATTTTGAATAATATGTAGCAAAAGGATGTAATTGAACAAACAACCATGCGATCAGAAATTTCCAAGAAAAAGTTTGATAACAAAGATTCTGTGGGCGGTTTAATGGCATGATAGGCATGTGACCAATCAAACATTATTTCCAAGAAAACATCTAAATAAACATGTTTGCAGGCAGGTCCTTTGACGAAATATGCAACCAAAAAAGTGTTATGCATGCTGTAATCAAGTAATGATACATTTTAAATGTGTCTGTGTATTCCTTATTACCATTAACCTCCAAATTGTGGATGCCAGGGTTGCCTCCCCCATGAAGTTACAGGTGTCTGGCTCTGATGCAGCCTTTGGAGGGAGAAACCCACATTGGGTAGCTAGGTCAGTTCTTCATAGGAAGCAAGCCCAGATGCACCCTGAGGATTGTGCAAGCACGTTTACAATGCAGTATGCTCAATCTGTAAGGTCAAAAAGAAGGTGAAGCTTCAGTGAGAAAACATGAGCATCAACCCACTGAGGCATGTATGGCTCCTTATAGGGCAGCTGCTGCTTACTTTTCTGTACATACATTAATTGCCAAATTTAGATTTTTTTTTTTTCTCTAGTCTAAAACAAGAGCTGAATTAGAACTTGATCCCCAAAAAATAGAACATTGAACGCGCATACAAGAATATGCTTGAAACACTACAGCTACATGAATTATCAGACCGAAAAACCAGAATTTATGGTCTTCGGTGACTTTATGACTCCGAAAACGAATTAGTGATCCACAGTACCAAGACTAATTTGACACACCAATAGTTTGAAACTTTCAAAAACACTAGAATGCAATTATGCACTTAATTTGATATTTAACACACAAGGTGATTTAAGTCCAGAAGGACCCAAATCTAAGCAATACAATGTAAAAAATAAAATAAAATAGATGCACTTCATTTTAATTGTCTGCAAAGCTAGCACATATCAAACGTAAATGAAGATGTTGCCATGGAGGACTACAGACATGAATAGAGAAATCAGATGACTGATGAAAGAATCATAACCAATTTGCATCTGAAGCTATCACTGACCATGGTTGCAGCTCCAGAAAATATTCAGCCACAGAGCGGATTTAAGGCCACTTGCTCTTTTTGTTCTTGTAACATTATTAACAAAACAATTATCTTCTTGAAGAAATATATATATATATATATATATATATAGAGAGAGAGAGAGAGAGAGAGAGAGAGAGAGAGAGATCTATGTGTTACTACTCCTGGATTCTGAAGATAGGTCTAATGCTAGACACAAGTACAGAAGGTAGGATATTTTTATTTTTCCAGTAGGATAATGAGAATGACCTAAATTTAAAGTAGGGTGTATGAAGCTCATAGGTACATAAAATATCAGGAATCTCAAGGATGCACTTGCCAACCAAGGAAATGTCAGATCTGACATTGGGATACGGAAAAAGAAAATTTGTCACAACGAAAATTTGGATGTCATCTCAACAGGATATTCATATATATCCTTACATGAAACTAACGCTTCTTAACTGCTTCGAAATCATGGGCATGTCAACTTACAGTAATTCCAACAAAAGGCATCCAATTACTCCTTTTACTAAAGGGGAAAGTTTAAAAAAATGCTTTCATTAGTTACTTTGAGTTGCACATTCTGCAAGCTTGAGAGACTGCTAATGCAGTGCATGAAACTCAAGCACAATTCAAGTAAAAATGAAAGGCAACCACCTTGTGATATAAAACCACTAGCTTCAAATAAAATAATCATGAACAAAATCTTCTTGTAATGGAAGTGCTAAAAAAATCTTGACTGTTGAATCAATATTCAAGCAATTAAGTAGCTGTTCTTCAAGAGGGCTATTAAAAATCAATAACCATGTAATGACTACAGAACAAAACATTTTTCCAATTTAGCACAATACTCTTAAAACCATTTAATCACTTGCATTACAAGACGAGATGTCAGAAACTATAGAGCTTTATGGATTCAACTTGAGTCTCAACCAGGAACAACTCATCTCATATATACCATTCACAACTCCAATTGCGTCTTCAATTCTAGGATCTGATTTCCCCCAATAACACATCTCCATCCCTCTATTTGTTTTGTTTAGTTGAACATCCACACTCCCACCCTCTACTTTTCATTTGTGTGTGTATATGTGTGTGTCCAAGCGTGCGTATAGAGTTATTCATTAATTGAGGTGAGCTTTCTTGAACTGCCCAGCTTCCTTATGTCTCAGTTTCAGTGTCAATATCTTTCACCATTACCAATAATGACTTGTGTACGGTTATCAACCCATCTAAGAGTGTATAGCTCATCAACGTTTATGTGTTTAGTTAAGCTGAAACCATGCATAGCGCGAGTATAGTCACACCCTTGAAGTACAAACAAAAAGGTAAACACTGCACTGCATACTCTTAAACCACAATCTCCATAATTCTAAGCAGAACCCTCTTCTAATCTCAGTATTGCTTATTTTCTATCAATGAAATTATATATCCGGATACAAGCAGATGAAAAATACTGCATACTAGCTTGAATTTAGAATCTCCAACATCTTATCTCACATCTACCCTGCATTTCTGTCTTTCTCCCCTCTGCACCTCCGTTTCCAATCTAATTCCTACAAGATCAACCCCATCCTCCTCCCCCACTTTGAATTCTCCTTTTCTTCTTTGTGTGCCTATACTTTCTAGTAATCAGAAAAAAATTACGTGTGCATGGTGTGTGGTGCATGGACACCTCTAATAGGAAAGAGAAGTGTGTGTTCGCTAGGAGTATAACACGTCATTCAAATCAAGTAACAGTTAGCACACAAAACTTTGCTGCTCAACAAGTGTTGATTAAGAAAGAGCATAAAGGCGACATGCATATAAATCAAAAACACGTGTGCATTCCAATTTTGGTCTACGATATAAATCCCGATCGCCTCAACTAGCAACAAACAATATCTTGTGAACTAGCATGAAAAAAGAAACTGCATTAAACCATTTCCAATTCAAGGAAAAAGACAACGTCTAAATTTGATTTTGTTATTATGCTTTATTCGTCCAACTTGTAGCCGATAACTGATAACTGATAACCCCTATGTACATCTGCAACTACTCATAACAGCTAAAATGGTACAGCTCTTCCAACTATTCATTGACCTTCTTACGAAAAGACAAAAACATGATACATCTGTATTATCCTTTCACCTTCTCAGATCTATCATTGTTATACCTTCTGTGTTCAAAATGTTTAGAGCAGTTCACAAGTCTTCAAAATCGCCACCAAACATTTAACTAAAAGCAGCCTCATCCCATCTAATCCTGAAAGCAGCATATTCAAATTCTCTGTTTCACATACCAAGTCAAACAGCAACCAATTAAGATTAATATATGTTTTGCACATTACACAAAAATAAAGCAAATTAATCTACTGAAAACAAACCAAAGGATTCATAAGATTTCACCTTCAATGGAGTTTCAGGAACCTGGTAGGAATTGGTAGATACTGAATTCAGCCACAACCCAGGAAACAGATGCTGCAAAACAAATAAAACCACATCAAATACCAAGCAATTCAAAACCCTAATGACCCCAAAAGACAAAATCACACAGAACCATTCCCAAAACCTCAAAAACGTTTTAAAATTAACCAACCCCAGCTATAAATAAAATTAAAATTTTAAAATTTTAAAAAAAAATTAAAAAAAACTCAAATTAAATTCAACAATACAGACATCAAGCTGTTTCTGCACATTCTTAGCTCTCTTCTTTGGGCGCCTGGATGGCCTGGCTCCAGTCATAATAAAAATGTCCTCCTCAATCTCTTCTTTTGTTAAAGAAACCGATATCTTCAGTTTATTGTCCTTCTGTTGAGCACCTTTGCCTCCAGCTTTAGAAGAGCCCCCAGCCACCTCGGTTTTGTTCTGCTGCACCAGCGGTGCACCAGTCTTCAATGCACCAGCACGACCATTGGCCTTAGGCACGGGTCTCCTGGGCCTGAGATTCCAAGTCTTCTGAATCGTCTCTTCATCCTCCAGCGCTCTTAAAGCAGCAGCAACAGTGCTCTCTTTTTCATTTTCCGGTTCAGGTTCAGGTTCAGGTTCAGGCTCAGGCACCACAGCAGCCTTTTCTTTGCTCCGAATCCGGATGCAAATCTTGATTTCTTATCCTCAGCAGTCGATTTTGGCTTCTGGGTCTCCGGGCCGTCGATCACTTCCGTGGCGGGAATTGGGTCGGCTTCTTTTTCGACATTGGAGGACTTGGGCTCGGGCTGCTTAGCTACCGGGTCAAGCTGTGCGAGTTTGGTGTTGCTGCTCAGTTGCAGAGAAGGGTTGTTATTTCCGCTGCTTTTCGTGCTGGTCTTGTTGTTTTCGTTGCTTTTGGTGGTGGTAATGTTGTTGCTCATGGCCCATTTCAACTGGGGCAAAGGGAGGCCATGGTTTTGGGCTTGGTGGACAAGAGACTTGGAAGGCACAGTGGAGGCCATGGAATCTGGTTTCGGGTCGGGCTCGGGTATGGTTTCGGGTTGGGAAGAGACTGAATTGAACACCATGAAAATGGGTTGGCTTGCACTGCCTCGCTGAGACGGAGTAGAATCAAAGAAGGTGCTTTCAGTGGTGGGACTGAGACTGAGTAGAATCAAAGAAGGTGCTTTCAGTGGTGGGGTTTCAGTGGTCTTGGCATCGAGACAATTTATAGATTGACAGAGAAAAAGAGGAGTGGCTTGGGGAAGAGGGAGAGTGCCTGGTTTTGAGAGAGAGGAAGGGCAGTTATGATCCTACTGTTTCTGGAAGAAGCATACATTGTTTCTTGTTTGTTCTTTTGTGTCTTGTGCCCATAATGCCCCTCTCATTTTATTGTATTTTGCATCACTAAATTGACCTTCTTTTTTTTTACGAACGAAAAAAAAAACATAAACATGTTTTTACCTTCTACCTTTTTTTTATCCCCGATTTCTTTAACTGTAGTTGTTTTCTATGAAACTATACAAATATTATTTGTAAAATAAAAAGGAACAAATATACTTGAATAGAGATAAGGGGAAGTTAGTTGGGAATTGAAAAATAGAGTTAAAATGAAAGAGATGGAATAAGTGCAGAACTACGAATGCATGATTCTTCGTATATTCCGTATTAAAAGAAACCCTATGCACTCCGCCGACTTTTTGAAAGTCCTTCCATATGTATAATGTGGTTAAACATAATTTCGGATGCACTTCTAACCCTAATGTTCATTAGTAAGTTACTAGGTCGTTGAGTTTAACTTGGTAAGCCGGTAATTCGACAATAAGCACTTATTTAATCATGCTTAAATTAAATTAAATTTACTGTGTAGTATCAATAATTAAAAATTTATAAGCGCATTCATGAAGAAAAAAATATAGGTTAACAATAAAGTTATTTCTAAGGCTTCTCAATTCTAAACCCTAGTCGAGGATAGGTGTTTAATTATTGTTAATCACAAGAAAAAGAAAATTACCCTTAAAATTTTACATTGCCAGTGGTTATTATTCCTTACATTTTAAAATATTTATAGAAAGTTTTTGTGTTAGTGAAATGTAATTTTTTTGGGGACGAAATCCGGGAAAATTAAAGATTAAATAAAAAAAAATTAAAGTTAAATATCACATTGCCCTTTAGATTCAAATTTTTGTCTCCTTATTCAATTTCTCGTCTGGAAAAATTAGGTATTGCAATTAATTTCGGAATCTAGATGGTTTTTGCACCAATTATGTATTGTCATGTTAAATTTTGTACAATCCTTTTTTGGGGGAACACTTTGGACCAAGTTGTTCATTGCATATAAGGAAATGGTAAAAAGACGTCCAAATCCTTTTCTTCTTATCCAAGATGGAAAAAGTAACAAACTTTTTTTTTTCTTTTCTTTTTGGTAATAAAAGTTAAAATGGAAAGCTTTTTTTTTTCTTTGGAAAAAAAATATATATAAAAAAAAGGAAAAAGAGTACGTTTGACTGCTTGAAGGGATATGACCCGTGGACACCATGCAGAGATGAGGTGACAAAATGTGGGCCCTGCGATGGGTCCACCTGGAACCGTTATTTTTGTTTCCATTTCACGGTTTTGCTAATCTGTCTTTTTCGGTGGGGCTTTATTTTAGATTAGTCCCCTTCAAGGACCTAAAACAAAGTACCTAAAATACTTCTTTATGAAGTCAAAATATCCATTTCAAGAGAAGAGTTGCCTTCTTTGTTTGGGACGCACCACCTATGATCTCAAAAATTATAAAGAAATTGGACAAAGTATTAGAAATTTACATGAAAATATAATAATTGAATGGAAGTCTTGAATGACATAGTTTGAGGCTAAGCTTAATATCATCACCAAAACAATGGGTAGAGGACTTAAGAATCATTTATGCAGAAGCTAGTTTCTAAAATAATATTATAATATGTAATTATTTTAGTATTTTTGGCCAAAAATAATTATTATTTTAGTATTTGTAAGGAATAATGAATTCGTCCATTTGACCACAATCACATAACCAAAGACCATAACTTATATTTTGTTCATTTTTCAGGGGATCTAAAAGGAAAATAGTTCAAAATTCGGCGAATAACACTGGCTTACCACGTCAGTATTATAGTGTCATTTCTTCTTTTTTAAGAAATAAAAATCTGGGTTGAGAAATTTTCTCACCATTCCAACATCAGCAACCTCTTTTCCATTAGAGCAATTGTCATCTAATCCAACCCCTGCCTAACATAGATTCTATTGCATCTTGTAAGACGTCAAGCCCTAACTAGTTTTGTATTAGGATCCAAAACCCAAAAGAGACCTATTTAACTCCTTGTAACTTTATATATAATTTGGTGTAACAGGACACTTCTCTATGGCAAGATTGGGTTTGGGTACTATCAACAAGACCTACCAATAAAGTAATATGTTCTTGATTTTTTTTTATTTTTAAAAAAGGGCAACATGAAGAACAGGATTGCTGAGAACTAGATATTTACGGGTAATCTATGTTGTGTATGTAAATCAGTAACTTTTCTTATTCAATTACTGGACAATTTTAAATTTGAATAATGTCTTTTTTTGGTCAAAAAATTAAATCATGTTCTTATACTTGTATATTTGTTTATTTTTATTTTTTTCTTATATGCAGAGCCCCCCAAAGTTAACAGGCCCAAATCTTCTTTTAAAGCATAGCCCAAATCTTCTTGTCTTCTTTAGATTTCTCTCTTCCCCTACTTTCAAACTTTCTTGCTTGATTAATGGTGTGTTTACTAATCAGGAATTGGAATTCTTGGAGAATTCCTTCGTTTACTTCACATCAAGGAATTGAAAAGTAAGCGGGGCCCACACAAAATTAGGAATTGAATTCCTGATTTTGAAGGAATTCAATTCCGGAATGAGAGGTGGTATTCTAATTCCTGGAGAATTCACCCATTAGGAATTCATCTTTTTTACCCATTATATCCTCACACAATTTTCAAAATTCCAAATATGACATCTATTTTAACCCAAAAATGAGGACATTTTAGTAATTAATACCACTCCTATCCCAATTCCATATGGTTTAGTAAACAACTTTAATAGGAATTCGGAATCTAACTCCCCTCAATCCATATGGTTTAGTAAACAACTTCATTAGGAATCCAGAATCCAACTCTCCTCAATCCAACTCTTCCTCAATTCAATTCATCATAATCCAATTACAGATTAGTAAATATGTCATAAGTGTTTTTAGTTGAGTAAGCAGAGACATTGTACAAATTAAGTTGGTTGACTGTTCTAAGAGCATCTCTAAGGGAGATGTCAAATACCAAACATCAAATTTAAATTTGATGGCGAATGTGGCAATTTGACATCTTACACAGCTTTACACTCCACCCGATATATCAAATTAAATTATTATTTTATTACATTTTAGTGTTGATTTATTTTTAATTAAAAAATAATAATAATAAAATATTTATTTGACATCTTGCTTTTGGGATGTCAAAAATAACATCTCAACCTCCAGCCTTCATTTCACATCAGCTTTGACACATCGGTTGGAGTGATGTGTGATGTTATTTATAGCCGTTAAATGTCTATGTGACACTTTTGACACATCGGTTGGAGATACTCTAAGAATACCATGTAATCATCATATTGTACAAGATGTATGTTCATGCAGGCTTGTGTTCAAATATTAACACCTTCCAGCCTCCTCAAAGGGAACCCTTGTTAATTGATCGGCATACTGGAACATGAATAAATTCGACGAGGAGAGCGGACCAGTTCCGAGCTTCTGCCAACATGAAGGCCTCCCACTCTCCTATAGCCTCAGTTTTCCCCTCTAGAAGTGGTCCTCTATTTCCTGACTACTGTGGTCTTAAGTTTAACTTTAAAGAATATGGAAACTGCGCTTCAAATAAGCAAGCATAAGGCTTTTAAAATTAAACAAAGACCATTAATCAAAGATAGCCATAAGCTTCAACCACCTACTAAAGCTTCTTTCTCCTTCCCGGCTTGGCTTGAACGATTCCCATGGAGGCTGACCTCAAACATTGTAGCCCTGTTCCATTAATACATACAAATGTTCAACAAAAGCTTCATCCTCCAGCTGGTGGCTGGTGCTGAAAACACATGGTGAACAAAATACACTGAATTGGAAATAATGGGAATGGAACACAAAAGAGAAGACAAATGCAGCATGGATAAGCAAAACCCCTTTTCAAGTTTCAGAATGGATAAAGAGGTGTACATGTGCTTAAAAAATCACTTTTCTAGAAATACCTGAGACTGCATCAAGCAGTAATTCAACAGGAATAGTAACAGAACACATGTGTACAACGAACAAACAACACTTCGTTTCAACGATATAGATTCAATTCCAATTGCCACACTAATTTTATGAGAATTTCTTGAGGCTTGCACTGAGAAAATAGGGTTTTGGCATATGCCCAAATGCATGACTTGAAACAAGAAATGAAATCATGCTGCTGAATTTGATAAACATATCAAGAAATCTAGACACATAAGTAAAGCATGTAGCAAGAATCACATGGCAATGATAATATTTAGAAGGCACAAAACAAAACTTACTTTCAATAATATGAATCATTATCACTTCGCTTGCTCCTCTACATTAAGATTATAAGTTAAGGATTATGATAAGAAAAAGGTCAAACACCAGCACAATGGCTGAGAACCAGAAACTATCTCATGTTATCATTACTTGAAAATCAGATAAACATCTACAAGTCTCTCACAATGGAACAATCACAGAAGGTTAAATCTTGACAATTTCCTAATGGTATCCTTATCATTACCATGTTGGAAGTCCAAATCCACAGGTAATAATCATATTATACGTAGTTCATTTATACAACAAGCTGTAGTCTATGTGAGAGATGTCTCCAGACAAGTATTAAAAGATTTTCTGTATGAGAAGCTCTCAAACCAATGTTTTGGAGCAGCTGGGTGAATTCCAAAAGCCCGCGCTACAAATTGCTTTTCACTAGTAGCAATTATGCTGGCTATAGAGTAGCTTTTAGAATACAATCCCTTCTCTTTGAGCCAAACATAAAATCTATATCTGGGCTTGATCCGGTTCTCTAAGTCAAAACACAAAAATGCTGGAAAAATATTGAGGTACTCCAAAGAAGGTTTCATTTCCGCGCTAATAAATTTTACTTTCGCTTCTAGAGATTCTGGGCTCTGATTCAGGATCTTCGGTGCTGTTCTTATCATCAAACAAAGCTTTGAGAATTCAATGCCTGTAGAAAGAAGGCTATCAAACCGCTTTTGTAGCTCACTGCTTCTGCCATGCAAACGGGCTAAGACCAGTAGAGTCAAAGGGTTCTCTCCAAACCCAATGCCATGCAAGAAATTCAATTTTGTCATTGTATGAATGGGTGTTGCCGAAGATTGGATCCTCTCCAATCCATCACTAAATTCTTTCGCAGTGTCTTCATCAAAATCACTGATAACATAATTAGCTAACAATTGATGTTCATTCTTAATCTTAGTGAAGAACCATTCATGAAGATCCAGAGCCCTCACTAGATGTGGTAAATTTGCCATTTTATTTCTTCCCATCGCATGAGGGTATTTTTCACTCACAGCCTCTAATTCTTTCGTGTCCAATCCAAAATGTTTCAACAATCCCAATGCTGATATCACTGGTGTTTCCAGATCAAGGTTTAAAATCTCTGGACTTTGAAGAAGCAACAAACCTACATCCTCCTTCCTAACACCGAACTTACAAAAGTACTTCGCTTTCTGGAACAAAACCTCTGCTGGGCATTCAAGAAAAACATCTTTCCTCCTACCCAGAAATTCCCATATCTTCCCATTCTCACCACCCAAATCGTAAAACACCCGAACTTTCTTACAGACCTCATACCAAGACTCCACATTTGCCTCAACAGAATTTTCAATATCAAACTCCAGAAAAACCCTTTTCAAATCATCAAACAATGCCACAATATCACCACCCAGATCACCCTCCAGGCTCAACAAATACGGGAAAGCCAGGCACATACCCACAACTGAGTGATTACCAAATCCATATTCCTTAAACCTACTAAGCCTAGCTTTTAACACCTTTGAACTCTCTCTAAAAATAGAAAGCTCCTCTTCATACAACTTCCCTAACATATTCCAAGGAAACCCAAATGCAGAAAGTTCACAAGCAGCATCCAAAACAGTCCCATCTTCAGAGAGGAAGTACTTGTTGGGGGGCACAAAGTGACAAACTTGACTGTAATCTATGCCAATGCTTTCAAAGAAAAACTCAAATTCATTGATGGGGTGGTACCTGAGGAACCTCTGGATGCGATTTGTGAAACTCGGGGCCGAAAAATCGACCCTTTTGATGATATTGGTGAGGGAGAAGCGGCAGTTCTTGCTAATGTGCTCGGCGGATGGGAAGGAGAAGCCCCTGGTGGCGTGGAGGTAGTCGGTGAGGACCTTCTGGGCTCGCTCGACGGCTTCGGACTTGTACTTGTGGGGGACATTGGACAGTTTAGGGAGCCTTGTGGTGGTTTTGGTGGCAGTGGAGAAGTGATGGGAAAGGAGGGTGTAGAGAGATTTGGGGAGGGACATGTTCAAAGGGTTTTTCAGAAAATATCAGTTTTATGGGAGAAACATAAGAAACAGCTTTCATAAACCCACATTTTTATTTGGGTTAAAATTTGGCCCTCTCCAAAAAAAAAATTACTCTCGCCTGTCTGCCTTCAAATGTAAGCTTCTTTTGCTTTTTTGGACCAAGAAAATAACAATAAGAAGTAAAATTATTTTTTGCGATAGAATAAACAAATTTTTTTTATTTAAATAGAAGGGCAGAGTTTACCGCACATTTCTTTTCTTTGTCACTAAAAAGTCGATGCGTAGACTTATTCTAATCCTAACACATTACCCCACCCTCCCTCAATACATAGGCCAACTCCAAGGATTTCTTACCTCACATTTCTAATTTATCTCATTCCCTTCCTTCCTACATTTTCTCTCGATGCCCTCATCACATGGAAACTTTTTATTTTATTTTATTGATATTAACATTACTACATGCTAAATGACTTATAATTCAAGTGGTTGTTTAGATAAAATGGGAGTTCAATCCAAACTCAATATGATACACTTTTACGAAATATGATTTCAAATAAACTCACCCCAAGGTCAAACTTGAAAAATAAATCTTAAGACAAATAAATCAATTGATATATATATTGGAAACTTTTAGCAAGCCAAAGGGGGCAAATCGAAAGAAGGTCATCAATTTAGGGGAAACTGCTAAACTTTTTCCTGCATATTCATATAAAAATAAGTTCAAATAAGGGATTTATTACTGCATGAAAAGCAAGAGAAACTTTGTTTACAATCCATTTGTGCAAAGTATTCAAACCGTTAATACAAGTGCTAGTGAGCATCTGACTTTGTTACAATTGATACATATGTGTTAAGCATATGACTTTGTTACAATTGATACATGTGTTAAGCATATGTCTTTGTTACAAGGAAGGAAAACTTTGTTATAGTCCATGCTTGGATATCTAAAACATTTGTCTCCTTCATTGTTTACTCATTGTGATGCATCAAACATTCGGTGTGAATCTTGTGTCTTTGCTAAAAGTCATGCTAAGTTTGCTACTAATGGAAAGAAGTGCGTTGTTACTTTTGTTGATGATTGTATCCGATTAATTAGGGTTTATTTGATGGCAAATAATTGGTTCAAAATTATCAAATTCATAAATTCTAAATGAGTTCAAATATAAAAAAAATCCTTTAAATCCGAATCAAGGCTACACAAACTCAATCAGTGAACTACGCCTGTTTTAATTTCACAAAGAATACGTAGGCAATCTAGCATCCTAATAGATGTCACTGCAATCAAATTTGAATCACCGTTCCAATGGAATGAGTTGAATGAAGAGCAGTGTACCTCATATATGAGTTTAATCATACTGATACCTACCCAACAAAAAGACAAGACTAACCAGTCCTGACTGAGGAGTTCTGGTAAGGTGAGAAGGTATATAACAAAAACCAAAGGGCCAAACATGTAATTTTACTTGTACTACTAAACCCTTTCAGCCTATGCGGCTAACATCCCTTTCACGATCAATTTTATTTCCGCCGACCAAAACAAAACATAACCCAAAAAAAAACACAAACACAAACCAAAATGGCGCAACCAGGCCAACTGCCCATACACCCCCAAATCCAAATGCCACCCACCACCCTAATGCCCATACCGGGATCCGAACCCACCCAATCGGCCGCCTTGAAGCGCCGCCGAGAGGACGAGTATCCTCCGGTGTTGGCCGGGCCGGAGCCCCAGGAACCCGGGGCCAAGCGCCGAGCCAAGGCCCAAGACGTCATCTTCAGAATCGTTGTTCCGTCGAGGCAGATCGGCAAGGTCATAGGCAAAGAGGGGTGTCGAATCCAGAAGATTCGCGAAGAGACCAAGGCCAATATCAAAATCGCCGACGCCATCGCTGTGTGTAACTCTCTACTCGATTTCTTTTCTTTAGGGTTTCGTAATTTTTTTTACTGTTGTTTCGGGTTTTGAATTTTTTTTGCCTTTTTGCAGAGGCACGAGGAGCGTGTGATTATAATAAGTTCGAAGGATAGTGATAACGCGAGTACTGATGCAGAGAAGGCGCTGCAGCAAATAGCTGGGTTGATTCTGAAGGTGATCAATAGTGTTATTTTGTGCTTTCTAGGTTGTTATGGTCAAGTTGATATTATGAAATTGCAGGGTTCAAATTTCTTGCCTGATAGTAATTTTATGACTTAATTGGATTGAATGAAGCATTCAAGCTCTTTTCTTTTATAGTACACTTGAAACCATATGTATAATTGTAGATAGTATTAAGTTTTCAGTTTTATGGTATTTTAAGTTGGGTTTATAATAGTAGGAAATGGTTGACAATCACATCTATATTGTAAAGAGGTTATTTGTGCTGAAAGTTGAGTCTTCTGCAAAAAGCTGCTGCAAACGATCCCTCGGTTATTTCACCACCTGCTTGTTATCTTGAAGCATCTTAATTTTAGGTAGTTTTCCATGTAAAGAAATAATCACAACTACTAAGTGCTAGAATTTGGTGTGTTTCAATTGGATTTTCAGAGTCGTTGTGTTTCTGAGCTTAAAAGGGTTAAGAGATGATTTTGGGTTTGTGAATTTTATAATGAAATGAATGATTGCTAAATGTATGCTATTAACAGGAAGATGATAGTGGTGCTGAGGCAGCAAAAGTTGGTGCAGGACATGTGGCTGCCAATACCATTAGACTTTTGATTGCTGGGTCCCAAGCAGGTTCATTAATTGGGATGTCCGGCCAGAATATTGAGAAATTGCGGAACTCCTCTGGTGCCACAATCACAATTCTTGCCCCAAATCAATTGCCTTTGTGTGCATCAGCCCATGAATCTGATCGAGTGGTACAGGTGAGTTTGTCAGCATTAATTCAAAATGGTGATGTGGCTTTTGGTACTTTTCGTTATTTGAGATTGTTGGTTGATCTTGATTGTAAGATTGAAAAACATTTTTGTGTTAACAGTTTGGCTTTATCTTACAGAACCTGTACTTAGTTTTGACTCTACTATTTTTTCTCTATCAAGGTTGACTGATAATTGACGTTATTATTAGGTGTCAGGTGATGTGCCTGCTGTTCTGAAGGCTTTGGAAGAGATTGGTGATCAACTAAGGTTACATTAAATTCTTGTTTACATGGTGTTCCAAACTATTCTTGCTCATTCTTCTTTTCTGA
This sequence comes from Prunus salicina, assembly GCA_020226455.1. Classification (NCBI taxonomy): domain Eukaryota; kingdom Viridiplantae; phylum Streptophyta; class Magnoliopsida; order Rosales; family Rosaceae; genus Prunus; species Prunus salicina. The sequence continues at coordinate 15,752,446 of CM035343.1, read as the reverse complement.
AGTCAGTTTGCTTGACCTTCTATCAATTTAATGTTGTTTAGAGAAAACCCACCCCGACAAGTGATTTCCATCAGTCCAGCATATAACTATACAACAATTCGACCACCTCAAGTTCAACCGTACATGGACCCAACTTCAGGTTATTCCACACTTTTCATATAAAAATAACTAAACATTACAAACGCCACCTTATTCGGTTCTATCAAGTTTTAATTTTTTGTCTCATAACCACATCATCTTTAGGACAACCAATCTTGCAGCTGAATATATAACCTTTGAGATGGTGATATCGGAAACACTAGTTGGTGGGTTGATTGGTAGATGCGGTTCCAACATTCAAAGGATCAGAAATGAGTCTGGAGCAATGATCAAGGTGGGCTATGAGTTTTATCGTTAAGCATTTATAAGCAGTGTCCCTGGTTTAAAGTGGTTATTCTCATTTATAGTTCTCAATCTTTTGGTTTTTCCTGTGAATTACTTTGTGCTTTATGGTAGCTAATATGGTTTTGTGTTTTGTAGGTTTATGGTGGGAAAGGTGCGCAAAAACATAGGCAAATTCAGTTTTGTGGTAGTGCACAACAGGTATATACATATTTTTTTTATACCTTTCTTGCCAAAACCATCATTGAGTCAGGAAAAATTGTTGTGTTAAAGCCACTGTAGCATGGACTGAAGACTGAGTGGTGGATTGTAGTTTGTCATCTATCTAAGCGCCATCATTAAGAAAACAGAAAATTGAAAGAATAAATTTTATACAAATTCTTGACCAGAAATAGACGTTTTCAGTAAATAGTTCCGCTTTAGATTATTTAATAAATTGTTGCCAAGAGAGTGCTTGCAGTTGGGTGGTGTTGGGTTGAATGGTGGACTTGTAAAGTATGATATTGTAATGTTATCTTTTTTACCTTCCATATTTCAAAACACTACCAACAAGTTAAATAAATTTTTGAAATGCAAACTTAATAATTTGAAGAAGCTCAGGTTGCTTAGTCGAGAAACAAGTATGCTGGTATTTTATTTATTTATTTGCAATATATGGACTTTTCATTCACACAAAATCTTTGGTTGTGTACCAGGTGGCACTGGCAAAGCAGAGGGTTGATGAGTACATATACTCTCAGCTGATACAACAAGCTGGTGCTCAACAGCCATCGTAAGTTTCCTGCATTAATGCTTTTTTCTTTTTATCCATGTCGCCATTTGGCTGTCACATGTTGCTAGCGTATATAACATGATTTAAGAAGAGTGATATTGTCGCCCTCTCTCGCGCTCTCCAAACTTCTTACCGAGGATGTATAAGTTTAGTTGCTCTTTTGTTGGTATATATCCCACTATTTAGCCTATTTCTAATCTAATACAGATGTTCTATCCTCAGTTTACAGTGAAAGATGAAGCAGGAAATTCAGATATCTGTCTTCCGTCTCTACATTCAGCACCACATAATCAGTTCCTGTTAACCGCTGACCCTTAGTGCTTCGTAGCGAATTTATGAATGTGAGTCATGCAGTTGGATTGCCTGGAAAAAATGATGTACCAGACCATGCAAATTTGGCAATATACAGTAAATCTTGTTTGTAATGATTGCGTTTGCAAGATATTTGAAGAAGGTCAAAATCTTTTAGATGCATAAATCCGAGTGTAATTTGTAAATTCATAAGGCTTTAAAAGATAGGTCTGGTGTGTGTGCATTTTGTTGGGTTAAGAATTGAAATGAAGTTGGTCATTTGAGGATGACAATATAAATAAATAGTAAAACCTTCGTAAGGGAAACTAGTACAGATCTTTCAGCATAAAAACTAAGGCTTTCAATTGAAGAAACTCAACAAGGTCTTTGTAAATCAAATTACTTCCATAAAATTCTTAACCTTTACCCTTTTTTCTCTTCTCTACAAGAAAATTCTTGATTTGAATGGCCGAATAAATATAGTAGTATGATAAATGTAGTGCATGTGCACGCCATTTCTATCTGTTGCTTGAGCAATAGACAGGTTCTTTCCAAGTGAAACTTGTTAACGACAAAAGCAGCATGATGCCAACAAGAGGAAAACCATAAATCCAAAGTTCGTTGTATGAGTTGGAAAAAAAGAGAGCAGTCTAGTGATGCTTTGAAAGAGGTCCCAGTCAATTCGAAAACCTCATCCCCCAATGATTGAAAATAAAGAGGTATTGTAATATTAGTTGGAAAGCTACGAATTTTTTTATTTTATCAAATGACAAAAAACACAATTTCTGATTTAAGTATTTGAGATGGAATGATATATTTTTTAGTGGTATTTCTTTTTTCAATATTAATAAAAAAAAGTTATTTACTTTTAAATTTCAATCCAAAAAGTTGCGTTTGAATATCACAGTGCTCGGATAAAAGAAATGGAAACATTGTTGTCGGTGCCAAAGCCCAAACAGAAAAACAAAGATTAAACTCTGAAAAAAGCCCAAACAAGCGAGAGAGAGAGAGAGAGAGAGAGAGAGAGAGAGAGAGAGATAAATACAGAACCTTGGAGCAGATGGAAAGATAAGAGCCGTCAGTCTCACTATCACCACTCCACCCTGCAGCTCAGAGCAACCAACAACCGATCAGTGAGAGAGGAAATATTACATCGACTTTTCATGGATGTAGTAATTATCCTGTCTTCTTGAGTTTCAGAGGCGAAGATACTTGCAAGACTTTCACCGACCACCGCTCCATAGCCTTGGTTAACGCCATGTAAGCCGGTAAGCAATCTATATTTATTCGGCCAAGCCCTTACAGCCTGTGTGGAAGTGAATCTATGCTTATATGTTATTCCTAATTTCTATTGAGCTTAGTGCCTGCTTATTATAGATCTACTTATAATTAGAAGAAATTCATGTTTAAGAGGATCAGAAAGTTCCCAGAGTACTAATTCAGAATTTGGCTCTCTTTGTTTTGATCAGTGGGTGAAGAATCTTAAAAGCATAGCTTATGATGGAGAAGATGTGTTGGATGAAATCAATTGTGAAGTTCATCGGCATAAAGTAGAATTTGAGAACTATACAAAGAAAAAGGTACTAATCTTTCTTTCTGCCTCCGATCCCCCTTTGTTTCGTCAGAAAATGGAACATATAAGGAAGTCTATGAACGCATCTTTGGTGAGTGAGGCATCTTTCATTGGACTAGTTGATAAGAAAAAACACAAAGATGCAACCCTTCAAGCAATAGAGGACACAAAAAGCAACTCATGCTTTGGTAAGGATGAATACATCGTTGGAAGAAAGGAGGAAGTGTCGAGTATAGTTGCAACCTTGATTATCTCCAACAGTCAAGAAAGTATTTTGGTTATTGTAGGAATGGGTGGTGTAGGAAAGATAGCTTCAGATAGGTTAGTGTACAATGAACCTGACCGAGAAAAGATATGTTGTCATTCTTGATGACATTTGGAACAAAGATGAACAAAAATGGAATAATTTGATGAGTTGTTTGTCAAAACTCCATTTCGCTCAGGGGATCACCAAGATTATCACTAAACCTTTTATGAAACAATGTTTTGCATATTGCTCAATGTTCATGAAAGATTTCAACTAGTGAGTTGAAACACTTGAGGTATCTGGATGTTTCTAGAGCCAGTATCAAAGCACTCTTCAATTCTATTGGAAAATCTACAAACATTGAGAATGACATATTGTTTCTCACTTGAAGAGTTTCCAAAGAAACTGCAAAATTTGATCAACTTGAGGCACATTTAGTTTGATGGACATGAGATTTCCCGTTGGTGTGGGGTGACTAACTAATCTCCAAATATTATCTAAAGTTGCAGTAATGGGAGAGGTTGGGGAATGTGTGCAACATGAAGAAGGAGCATTGAAAGAAAATTTAGTGGGAAAGACAAACATATATATTTGAAGATTTGTAAGGACCCAAATATTCTGTAAGGAGCAACAAGGAGGAAAATGTACCAGAAGGCCTCTAACCGCACCCTAATTTGGAAATTTTAGAGATGGATAATTTCAAGGTTGCTACATTTCCATCATCGATGATCATGAGTTTGTCGTTGCCAACTCTCAGTCATCTACTTAATCTCAGACATCTTGAGATTAATAGATGGATAACTTTATAACGTGTGGCAGCTAAGTTTTATGGATATGATGTAGTAGTTACGAGCAAGGAGACAAGGGCTTTGTTTCCAGTCTTGAAGACATTCAAATTAGTGAAGGGGCCACGTAACCCCATCTCTCCTGAGGATTTGAAGATAACTTCGTGAGTTGAGGGTTGAAGCATGCGATCGATTCACGAGTCTACTAGTGAACCAGAATCCCATACTTCCCCTTGACTCAGAATTTACGGTATTCCAGATGACAGAGAATGCATGATATGGTTAAACCATTGGAAGTTGGAGAATCACTAGAAGGTGGCGACACAGTGGTTGTTTAAGAACCTCCGATTCAGGTAAAGGAGTGTGGCATACAGCTGAATACGCAACATGACACCAGGGATCCTTCTTATGCAAGTGTCATTGATGGAGATTTGGCTCAAGACGAGCCAGGAACATACTTGCTCTACCCTAGATGTAAACCAATAACAGATCTGATTTGGTTCGATAATCTCTTTGGGGCCTCTGATGAAGATACGGGTGTGTTGTTTACTAACACATTTTATTTTACTCCAACTATTTCTGAACAAAAGAGAGAATATAAAACAATGACACCCCAGATAAATTAGCATCATGATGTATTTTTATTTTAATCTAAGCTGTTGATAGTTAATGTAATATGCCTGAAACACTTCTGTTTCATTTCAAAAGATTTCCTCTAGTATTTGGGAATTTTTCTAGTATTTGTATATGGTTTTAAGAGAACAGCAACAGGATGATCAAAAGCCTGGATATCAATGTTCCTCTTCCTTTTTCCCTTTTTTAAAAAAATTTTATTTTCGGGTTCAGAATCTCGGGCTGTATGAACATAGGTTAAATTATGATATTTTCATTTTTAACAATGTCGTTTTGGTGATGCCATAGGAATCATTCTGTTCTGGTTGCAGATTGATGATTTGTGCCAATAACGACAAGCATGAAATTAAGCATTCTGCTTGGAAAATCTCATATATATACTTGGTCAGTAATGCTATTCAATTCAAAAAGGAAACTATACAATTTTGTTATAAGGGGCATGATTTGCCTCCATAATTAGAGAACTATACAATTTTGCTCAAACTATGGTGCAAAATATTGGTCAAATTGGTTGCTTTGGTAATGGACCTGAAAATAATTCTGCCACCATAAAATAATCAACAAAGGGTTGTCAAAAAGGGATAATGTGCGTATAGGGTAAGGTTTTCCCGACAGTCCTTTTCGTCAAGCTCTACAAAAGAAATTATGGGGCCATCTTTTATCAAAAGACAGACAATATCAAAAGACGGACAATATGCCTTTCTTTTGCACGAGAGATGCTTTACTTTTAACTGTTCGTTTTCACATCATAAGGCTCCTTGAAGGTCAGAAAAAAAATCAAAGGATCCCGTCGGTATATAAATTTTAGTAAATTGAGCTTAGACCCATAAAATTCATTTTAAATCACCTAAAATCCTTTCCTTTAGTTTTCTATGTAAAATACCCAATTTTTTCAAATAATACCCGATGACTAGGATCCAACTAAGCAAGTTACCTAATATAACTTAAAATATGATTTATTGTATTTCTCGGATTCCAAAACTACCCCTATTTATAAGTTAATGTGTTATTGGAGGTGTAACTAATGACACCCGTTGAATTTGGAAATATCTCCAAATAGTTGTAATGGATGTAGGAACTAATTTAGAAATTTATTTGAAATTAAATATTAAATTCCACATTAAAGTATTAGTAATCTATTTTTGAATTAATGGTGTTTTCCTTCTATGAATTACGACTAGTAATCTATTTAAAGTATTAATAATTTAAATTCAATATTAAATTTAGGAATTAATGTTGTTTTTATTATTATTTATGAATTATACGACCAGTATTCTTTTTTTATTATAGTTTTATGAATAATAGTTTACATTCTAATTATATTAAAAAATAATTTGATAATCTATTTATTGTTTTGTTTTTAAAACATTTTTTTTTAATGAACCTATTTTTTCTCCAAATATTGTTCCTATTTTTTTTTTCTTTATTACTTGTTTTATAAAAAATAATTTGATCATCTTTTTATTGTTTGTTTTATGGAAACAATTTTTTTATATTAAAATGAGCCTATTTTTTCTCTCAAAATAATGTACCTATTTTTTTTCTTTAATAATGTACCTATTTGTTCCCCTAAACAATTTACCTGGTATAATGAACCTATTTTTTTCTTCTAAATAATGTACCTTTTTTTTCTCTCTAATAATGTATACCTAGTAAAACAATTTACCTAGTATAATGAACTTATTTTTTTCCCTCTAAATAATGTACCTATTTTTTCCCCTAAACAATTTACCTGGTATAATGAACCTATTTTTTTCTTCTAAATAATGTACCTTTTTTTTCTCTCTAATAATGTATACCTAGTAAAACAATTTACCTAGTATAATGAACTTATTTTTTTCTTCTAAATAATGTACCTATTTTTAATTTATAAAAATGTGCATAAATTTCAATTATACAACGCACCTATTTTTTATGAATTATTGTGTACCTATTTTTAATTTATGAAAAACGTACGGAAATTTCAATTACAAAGTAATTGACCTATTTTTGTTTTTGTTTTTTTTGTAAATAATATACCTATATTTTTATAGGTATATATTTATATTTATATTTTTCATATGTACATTATTGCATATGTAATTTACATATTTTTTTTTATTTGCAATTTTAATAGGGAGTGGCAACCAAAAAAAATGGGGTGATTGATATGCTATTAATAGGGAGTTTTAATTACAATTATGGTAGTTAATGAAATGATTGGAATAAATTATAAATAAAATATGAAGTCTAATGGCAAGGATGTAAAAACATAGGAATACTACGACCTCTTATATCCTACAGGTCATTTAAATTTGAAATTGGGTTTTACATATAGATTTATAGAATGACGGGTATATGTCTAGGAAATAGAAATTGTAGGGACCTATATTGGACAAGCCCTATAAATTTCACACCTCTCCTCTCATAGACACCGCAAAGGGCAGTTTGTTTATGAAATTTTTGTTAAAAGTGATGTTGTCAAATTTGCTATGAGAGAAATCAGCTGTGAGAGAAAACAGTTTGGCGTTTAGTATACTTTTTGTTAAAAGTGATGTCGGTACTAATTTCCACATAATCAGAAAATGATTCATATATAATCATTAAACCTAGCGTCTATTCGAAACTGATTTCCGCATAATTAGAAAATGAAAGCACCTCATTAGCTGCTTTAACTTATAGTTTTCTCTCACAGTAATTTTTAACAATAAGTGATTTTCTCATAGTTTATCAAACGGGTTAGGCTTCCCAATTTTTTTAAAAAATCACTTATCACCCCAAATAAGCAATGTCAAACAGTCACTTAAAGAGTTGACTTATTTCTACATAGAGAGTTGGGCTTATTTTAAATACAGGACTAGACTATTATTTACTCTACCTATATTTGGCTTAAACCAGTAAGAGTACAAAAAAAATCAACACTAGGCTGGAGTGTAGATCCGCCCTTGTTCCCATGCCACTGAACTCAGGTTCATATGATTCGTACACCACAATAAGGACTCCACCACCGCTAGGCTTAGCCAACACCGGTTCTACTTTCAAGTTCCCAGCCATGAACTTGTTCTTAAAGAGGGACTTTGGGGGCCTTGTGTGATTTTATCTGATAAATAATGTCAAGCAAACTTAGTGGCGCTATTGTAAATTCAAGTAAACTCAGTGGCGCTATTGTGAATTAAAGCAAACTCAATGGCGCTACGGTGAATTAAAGCAAACTCAGTGGCGCTTATGTAAATCCAAGCAAAACTCGTGGCAGAATTGCAAATTCAAGTAAACTTCGTGGCAGAATTAGCTAATTGTTTAGCTTTAAAAAGTGCGGAAGACTCTCGCCGCCCCTTGTTGAATTGCTTTTAAGTCAACGGATACCTTATCCTTTCATTTGGTAATTAATTCATGAGCTGCCTGCTTGTTTACATAATCCCAGGAAGTTCGTTTGTTCGTTTGTTTCCATCCATCTATGGCGCTTATTAGAGCTGCTGAACAAACCTCTTCTTCTTCCAATACTTCTCGGTATTGTCGTTATCACGTGTTCCTGAGTTTTAGAGGTGAAGACACTCGCAAGACTTTTACCGATCACCTCTACACAGCCTTGGTCAACGCAGGATTTCACACTTTCCGTGACGACGATGAGCTTGAGAGAGGAGAACATATTAAGCGCGAATTGCAGAAAGCAATCAAACACTCACGGACTTCTGTTATTGTGTTCTCGAAAGACTACGCGTCGTCCTCATGGTGCCTTGATGAGCTCATGATGATCCTCGAACGTAAGAGGAAATCAGCTGACCATGTCATTTTACCAGTGTTCTACGATGTGGATCCATCCCATGTGAGGAAGCAGAAAGGGAATATTGCAAAGGCATTTGCTAGACACCAAAAAACTCAACCGCTGAAGAAGGTGGAGGTGTGGAGGGAGGCACTTGCAGAGGTTGCAGATCTGGCAGGGATGGTCTTACAAAATCAAGCTCTTGGGTAATTTCTTTCCTACTACTCCATAGTGCTTTTTTTTTTTTTTTTTCAAAAATGCTAGGCTTACCACATTTTTCATACCACAATTGTACCACCTCTCTAATAGAGGTGGGCCCCATTGTATTGGTGAGCTCCACCTCTCTAGAGGTGGTACAATTGTGGTATGAAAAATGTAGTAATGCTAGCATTAAAATAATATAAAATAAAACAGTAAGGACACAGTATAATAATTGTACATTATCTCTTTTCCAATTGGTTGTCTCACTTCCTCTTTTCTACTTTAATTTGGATATCGATGTTAATACAATTGCATTTGCATTGCATATACAGTCTCTTTTTAGCTATTAGGCTTCAAATAGAAATTTTGTTTGTTGATACAAGCAATAATAGAGGGAAAATGATTCCAACGTAGGACACCTTACCGTATGGATTGTTAATTAGTTTGAGAGAATAATCGATCTTGTTTTTTTTTTTTTTTTTAATATTCAAGCAATGATGTCCGAACCTAAGACCATTGGTATACAAGTCAAAGCCCTTTTCACTAGAATAGACCTTGTTGGCAATAACAGACCATTTTAGGTATTGTGTATATCTACAATATTATTTGAGACATCCTCTTTGTCATTCAAACATAGTAGAATATTTTATTATGCCCCTTTTTGTAATTTTTTTTAAATAAACTGCCAAAGGACTTTAAAATTTTAAGTATTAAAATCTACACCCCAAACTACAAGACACTTTTCAAGTTTATACATACTATTTATAAACTCAACCAAACTGGTAGTAAGTATGTTAAATGTTTAAATGGAAAATTGTGAATTAGGTTTTTCCACCCATCAAGCAATGGCTTAATCAAACCCGAGTAGGAACAGTGCAAGCCCAATAATAAGAACCCACCACATAATAGATATTGGGTCCACCTATTATCTAGTTACCAGCCCACATCATCTTTCCTATTAATTAAGAATCCTATAGTGAAGGCATCATCTACCGCCCTTAGATGATGCCCTATCTCTTAATCATAAAGAATTGGTTAGCCGTTGGATCAAATTGGTTAGTTTGATCCAACAGTTAAGAGATAAGACATTATCTAAGGACCTTAAATAAGTCCATCACTATAGAATGACTCCTATTAATATATCATGGACCAATCGACAACACACTAATAATGGAGCCCTCAAGCTCTTGTGGCTCTAAGCATATTAAATTCATAATGCCCAATATAATGAAAGTATGCTGAAAATGACCAACATGGATACGTTTTACCAGAAGAGTTTAGCTTAAATAAAGTGGAGAACATAGAAACTCAAAGCATTTTGACAATTACTATACAATCACTAGTCATTAAATTCATTCCCATTCACAATCAGCGTGTATGCACACTACTGGCCAAAATTTAAAAGAATATCTGCTATACAATTTGTTTTCTTTTGACTATCTATCTACTATCTTTTGTTAGTTTAGGGTTTAGGGTTGAAATATAATAAACCCTAAACCCTAAACTAATTATTTGTGTCCTGTAACTTTTCTCATGTTGACACTTCACTAATATGACATCATACATGTTTGAATTCTCCTTCATTTTGATAGGCACGAGTCAAAGTTCATCAACAAAATTGTTAAAGTGATAGGAGACAAACTAAGTCGCACACCCCTAAGTGTTCCCAACATCATGATCGGGATGCAATCTCGAGTCAACAAACTTAACTTATGGTTACAAGATGGATCAACTGATATCGGCATAGCTGTAATTTATGGTATTAGTGGAATAGGAAAGACAACCACTGCAAAGTTTGTTTATAATTCAAACTTTAGAAGATTTGAAGGAAGCAGCTTCCTTGAAAATATCAAAGAAATTTCAAAACAACCTTCTGGCTTAGTTCAAATACAAACACAACTTGTTTCTGATGTTTTGAATGGGAGAAAAGTGAAAATAAGCAATCTCAGTGAAGGAATAACTAGGATTGAAGATGCCATAAGTTCTAGAAGCGTTCTCCTTGTTCTCGATGATGTGGATCACATGGACCAATTAGATGCAGTACTTCGGATGAAAGATCGCTTTTATCCAGGAAGTAAAATCATCGTAACAACTAGGCGTGCAAGATTGTTAAAAGCTCACCAAGTTGATCATGTGCATGCTGTTGAAACTTTGAATTACGAAGATTCATTGGTGCTCTTCAGTTGGCACGCTTTTGGCCAAGACCATCCCATTGAAGATTACATAGAATATTCAAAAAAGCTAGTGCACCACAGCGGAGGGCTTCCATTATCTCTTCAAGTTTTAGGTTCTTCTTTGTCGGGGGAAAGCATAGGTGTATGGAAAAGTGCATTGGAGAAGTTAGAAGCCATTCCAAATGGTGAAATAACAAATAAACTAAGAGTAAGCTACGACTCTTTACAAGATGACCATGACAGAAAATTATTCCTCCACATTGCTTGTTTCTTCACAGGAAAGGACAAAGATTATGTTGTTAAAATACTAGATGGATGCGATTTCTATACAATTGTTGGCATTCAAAATCTCACCGATAGGTGTTTAGTGACAATTGATGAATGCGAGAAGGTGCAGATGCATGACATGATTTGTGCAATGGGAAAAGATATTGTTCGCCAAGAATCAGAGGAGCCTTGGAAGCGTAGTAGAATATGGCAACATAAGGATTCTTTCAAAATCTTGACAGAAAAGAAAGTAAGAAACATGACATGTGCGCACACATATGTTTTTCTTCTTATAAATATTTTCCAAATGTTTCTTCCCCTTTTTTTTGTAGGGTTCAAAAACAATTGAAGGTCTTGTCTTGGACATGCATATGAGCGATACAAACAATCCCACAAACTCAAAGGAGAAGGTTTTAGAAACCAATGCTTTTGCAAGGATGCACAAACTAAAGCTCCTCCATCTTAGTCATGTGCAACTTGACGGATCTTATGCACAATTTTGTACAGGATTACGATGGTTGTGTTGGCTTAAGTTTCCCTTGGATTCTATACCCACTGACTTTCCTTTGGGGAGCCTAATTGTTCTTGAAATGCAATATAGCAGCTTGAGACAAGTCTTTGAAGGAACGAAAGTATGTTACTCCACGCTTTTCAATTTTCATTTTCATTAAGCTTTTAGCTTGATAACAAGTTCATATATCTATAACAACTAACTCCCCACATTGTTTTCTTATTTACATTTTTTCCCCACAGTGTCTACTGTTATTGAAGATCCTTGATCTCAGCCATTCTCATTCCCTTACAGAAACTATTAACTTCTCATTTTGCCCAAATCTAGAGAAACTGATTCTTGTAGATTGTGTGAGCCTAATTTGTGTCCATGGATCCATTGGAAACCTTGAGAGACTTGTTTACTTGAGTATGAAGGATTGTAAAAATCTTAGGATACTTCCAGAGAACATGTTCATGCTAAAATTACTTGAAGCACTTATTATATCTGGTTGCATAAATCTTGAGTTACCAATTGAGATGTTGAGGAGTATGGAATCTCTGAAAGTGCTCGAAACAGATGGAATTCCAATAGGTGAATTATGGCCAGGAAGAAGTTCATGTATCTTGAGTTCTTTATCATGCTCTTTAGTAGACTTGAGTCTTTGCGGGTGCAATATTTCAGATGATGCCTTTACCAAGGAGTTTAGTAATCTATCCTCATTGCAAAGACTAGATCTCAGTGATAATCCAATTTGTAGCCTGCCATATTTCATCAAAGGTTTAAAGAGGCTAGATACACTCTCTTTTGCACGGTGTAGGAGTCTCAAATCGCTTCTTGGGTTACCAAAACTAGGCGAATTGGTTGTGGTAGGTTGCATATCTTTGGAAAAAATAACATATCAATCTTCTCCCTATAAGTGGCCTAGCGGTTTTTTTTTTGACAACCGCAACCTAGTTGAATGCGAGTACATCTACAAGCTAGAACCCATTGGAAGAGTTGATGTAGAAATAATCAACCTTTTGGGCTTGTGCAACTTGGAATCCATGGCACCCATTCAAATGCACAGCTCAGGTTGGGGGTCACGAAAGGATGATTGCAGTCCAGTCCAGGTGCACCCCTCTCCCTCTCTTTCTCTCATACGATCATTCATTGGAAAGAAAATTAGTTAACATTGTCTTTTCCATTGCATTATATACAGGGACTGTATGAATATTGTATATTCAGCACATTTTTTGTCGGGAATGAGGTTCCAGGCCAGTTTAGCCATAAAAGTACAAAGTCCTCGATCTCTTTAACTGTGCCTTCACTTCCAAATCACAGAATCCGAGGCTTGAAGGTCTACGTTGTCTATACAAAATATGTCAATGATCTTCCTGAAGGTTTACCCGGGCCAATAATTACTAGAGTAAAAAATAAGAGCAAGGGTCTGAAGTGGATCTACGGCCCAATATGCTTCGGTGTTCCAGGTGAAGGAGAAGACATGATATGGTTAAGCCACTGGACGTTGGGGGAGATAGTTCACTTAGAAGGTGGCGATCAAGTGGTTGTTTCAGTAATTATGCAACCTTGCTTTCAGGTGAAGGAGTTTGGCATCCAGCTTGTGCAGGTGCAAGAAGAGAATTATAATATGATGGCTATTTCCACAGATTCTTATTATCCATGTGTCAGGAGTGGAGATTTGCGTCAATATGAGCCAGGAGTATACTTGCTCTCCTGCACGAGTGTACGAATACGAGATCCGACATGGCTACAGAAGCTCCTTGGGGACCCTGATGGAGATACGACAGGTGTGTTGCTTATTAACGCATTTAATTATTTTACTCCAACGCTTTCCAAAAAAAAACTACAAAAACTAAAAAAACGAAACAATGACACACCTATTATGTCCGTATTTACCCTCACATATGTCCATATTTATTCCAAAAAGAAGTTTCCTCTTTTATGTTGGGATTTTATGTTATTTTGTATGTTTTCCAGACGAAGAAGAAGAACAACAGGATGATCTCACAATTGCTGCCATGGCAGGCAGCAACGACTTTGGTGGCCTCCATGGCTGGAAGATGCTCATCACCGCATCATGTTTCTTTCTCATGCTTTCTCTGATCACACGGTCGTCTCTCTCACACAAAAAGAAGCGACAGTCAAAAAGTCGTGGATGAATTTTATGAACATCTTGACCGCAAACTTGTTGGCTTGACTTATGGACCCGCATTTACTTTTCTTGCACACTAAGGAGTCCCATATTAAATGTAATTGATTTTCTTTAAATCTTGATTTCCGTAAACATAATTAGGAATTATTACTTTCCTTGACCTACAATGATTTATTGTAGTATAAATATGGAAGTCTCTTCTTTGGTTTCACCAACACACTTGTGCTGCCCTCTCATAAATTTCTCCATGTTCTTCTTCGATTGTTTTACTTCTCTACAAGGAGAAGAATACACAGAATTTCCACAAATAATATCTCTCATAGGTTTTCATATTTTAACATGGTATGATCTTGGAATTGCTTTAAATCCTTGCCGTCATCATGGGGGGAGGATGATTTCTTCGTCTCCCATGAAGGAAGCACCACCGACTCCGCTTCGCCTTCTCAACCAACCTTAGTAGAACTGGCCACTCATATGGCCTAATTCTTCAAAATACAGAACCAGAACCCAACCCTGAACTTGACTGTAAACCTGACCTCAAACTCGACCCCGAACCCGACTCAGACATAGACCCCAACCTCGATGCTGACTTACCTTTGAAGCTTTCGCTGCACAGATTAGCATGAAGTTGGATGTCTCCTACTACCCTCTCTAGTCCTAAGTTGTCGAGATGTATGTCGTCAACAAAGACAAGTTGGGATACCTTATTGGCGAACTTCCACCGCCTACTCCGACCTACCCAAGTTTCAACTCACTGGCATACTGAGAATGTGATTGTGAAAGGCTATCTAATCAATTCTTGGAGCTTCAATTGATTAGCAATTTTGTTCGATTTATGACTACAAAAGCAGTATGAGATGTGATTGTCACGACCTACTTTGCTGGCATTGACACCTCTCAGGTGTATGACCTTAAATAGCGAACTCACCAACTACGACAAGCAGCTGGCTCGATTAAAACTTACCACAATGATCCTCCAAGGCTTGTGGAGAGAAATCAACTTCCGTCGTCCGAATAGGATCAAGTGTGATTCCGATATCCAATAGTATAACGACATTCCCCAAGAAGACTGTGTTTATATCTTCTTGGATGGCTTGGATGACCGACTTGACAAGGCTCGAAGCGATGTCCTTAAGATGAATCTGTTTCCCACCATGGAGCAAACATATGCTTATGTTCGACGCGAAGACTGAGTGGTGGATTGCAGTTTGTCATTTATCTAAATAAATAGGAAATAAATCTCAATTTCAATAGAATAAATAAATAGGTAAGTAACCAAAATTCTAACATAGTAAGGGACCAAAATCCTAACTAAATAAGGAGTCACCGACACTCCACCTCAAGTTGGCGTAAAGATGTCCGCATGCTCAACTTGACAAGCAAGTCGTAGAACACCTTACTCAATATTGACTAATCGAACAACTTGTAGAGAAGGTCTTTTCATCAGTCATGAGTGAAACAACTGAAAAACTAAAGCAAAGTTTGCAGCGGAAACACAAGAGCAAACCCTAAAAAATAGGGTATATGGTAGAATAAATAAACCCTAAAAAATAGAACACACATAAGAACACGGCAGAACACAAATACCTTGTGAACATGGCAAGGGCAAGGCAAAGAACACAGAAACCCTGTGAACATGGCAAAGGCATGCAAAGCTAAGCAAGGCAAGAGCAAAGGTAAAGGGCGCAACCACAACAACAACAACAACGATAATGACCACATCAATAAAAAGCGAAGCAAGCAAAGGCAAAGGCAACGTCAACTGCGGCAGCAGCAGCCACGACAACGACAACAGCAACAACATCCAAAATGAAGGAGAAGTCCACCATATCTACTTTACCTAATTCACACACACTTAACTACTCTTCACTCTCTTTTTCCCCCCCTGAAAAGAAGAGAGTAGGTCGTCGCAGTAAAAAAAAAGAAGGCAATATGTTTACGAGAAATAGAAACATAACCCTAAATACAATAGGAAATAAATCTCAATTACAATAGGTTGACTAAATAAATAAGTAAATAACCAAAATCCTAACATAGTAAGAAACCAAAATCCTAACTAAATAAGGACTCACTTACAAAAACATAACCAACAAGTTAAATAAAATTTGAAATGCAAACTTTGTAATTTGAAAAGGCTTAGGTTGCTTAGTTGAGAAAAGTGTGCTGGTATTTTATTTATTTATTTACAATATATACTTTTCATTCACACAAAATCTTTGGTTGTGTACCAGGTGGCACTGGCAAAGCAAAGGGTTGATGAATACATATATTCTCAGCTGATACAACAAGCTGGTGGGCATACATCGATTTGAAACCAATACAATTTAGTCAATTTGTATATGATTCAATATAGATTGGATTGTGATTTTTTTCAATTCGATCATATTAGATGTTTAAATCCAATCCGATCCAATTGATATTGGATTGGATTGGATTGGATTCTCATAAGCCAATTCGTTATCTGATTCAATCATGTCGGTTTTGAAAATTACGGATCCAATTCAATCCACCAAATCATCAAAACCGATTGAAATTAGATTTGATGGAATTGAATCGGTCAATTTGGTCAGATTTGATTGAATTTTGTACTCCCCTAACAGTCAGGGTAAGTACCAGTTTGGGATTGCTGTGCTGTGAAAATAATTACTTTTGGATTTGTTGTAAGAGAAATCAGCTGTGAATGAAAGTAGTTTTGCGTTTGGTAAACTTTATATTGAAAGTGATTTTGATACAAAAATCAATTTAAAAGTGTTTGGTAATTATTTGTGTAAAACAGCTGTGATTGTAGAAATGACTAAAAAGGACATGATGTTGAAATAAATTTTTTATTCAAGTGTTTGGTATTATATATATTTTTTTAAAAATAGTCGCACTTCTTTCTTTCTTTTTTTTTTTTTTGCCAAAACATTGTCACTTTCAAGTATGCAAATCTTTTATTAAATATTTTTGTTGAGAGACACCCTAAATAAAATAACATTAAAATTTTAAAATAAAATTAACTCACCCTCTCTGCACCCCTCTTCCTGCCAGCCCACCCTCCCACAGATCCACCCTGATCTTAACAATTAACACCTTGAAAAGCTCTCACACAGTCAACAATGTCAAAGTCAAGATCCAATACAAGGAGAGTATTCTGCCAAACCAATAGAAGTCTATCTTTGCTCGCAAGCAGCTCCAGGATGGCCGCACCATCGCCGACTACAACATCCAAAAATAATCCACTCTCCACCCTGTGCTCTGACTTCGTGTTAGATAGAGAGAGTTACCTCTCTTTGGCTGATTGAAGCTTAAGGACGAAAATCCTTCTATTGCTCTATCAAATTATTCAAATATTTCAATTTGTTGTGTGCAATAATGCTTTGTCAATGAAAATGGGAGGATGTGCTAAAAAAAAAATGAAAATGGGAGGAGTTGGAATGGGTTGCTTTATCAAAACATTCCCAGGAGTTTTGTGAGGTTTTCACCTTTGAAGCGTTGTGAGAAGAATGAGATGGTCTATGTGGGAAGAAGATGAGGGATAGTTGGAACGTGCTTGGGTGGAAGAAGATGAGGGATAGATGATGTAAATTAGAAAAGTTAACAAGGATATTATAGGCAATTCATTAAAATTCATTAAATAACCCGGTTCCTTGTTTAGCTTTCCACGAAAGCTGAAATAAAATCAGCCCCTACGCTGCTTTCTAAAATCACGGTCGCTGACAGCTATTTTAAACGTCTCCATTTGGCTGTCACATGTTGCTAGCATATATAACACATTTAAGAAGAGTGACATCGTCGTCCTCTCTCTCTCTCTCTCTCTCTCTCTCTCTCTCTCTCTCTCTCTCTCTCTCTCTGTTGGTATATATCCCACTATCTAGTCTATTTCTAATATAATGCAGATGTTCTATCCTCAGTTTACAGTGAAAGATGAAGCAGGAAATTCAGATCTCCGTCGTCCGTCTCTACATTCAGCACCACATAATCAGTTCCTGTTAACCGCTGACCCTCAGTGCTTCATAGCGAATTTATGAATGTGAGTAATGTAGTTGAATTGCCTGGAAAAAATGATGTAGCAGATCTTGGAAATTTGGCAATATACAGTAAATCTTGTTTGTAATGATTGCGTTTGCAAGATATTTGAAGGTCACAATCTTTTAGATGCATAAATCCTAGTGTTATTCGTAAATTCAGAAGGCTTTAAAAGACAGGTCTGGTGTGTGCATTAGCTGGGTGAAGAATTCAAACGAAGCTGGTCATTTAATTGTTCCAGCATTTTGGTCAGCGAGAGGATGACAATCTAAAATGCTGAGTTGAGCATAAAAACCAAACTGATATTTCAGCATAAAAACCAAGGCTTTCAATTGAAGAAACTCAACAGGGTCTTTGCAAATCAAATGACTGAAACAAAATTCTTAATCCTTTACCCTTTTCTCTCTCATCTACAAGAAAATTCTTAATTTGAATGGCCGAATAAATATAGTAGTATGATAAATGTAGTGCATATGTACACCATTTCTATCTGTTGCTTGAGCAATAGACAGGGTCTTTCCAAGTGAAACTTGTTAATGACAAAAGTAGCTCGACGCCAACAACAGGAAAACAGGGGCTGATAAGGCAATACTAATGCACCATAATAATATATATAAATCCATTGTCGTGCTACTACAAGCTAACCATAGATCAGCAACACAAGGTTGTGCCTCTTGTAGTTCCATTAGAGAATCCAAAGTTCGTTGTATGAGGTAATCCAATCCGACGAACATGCTAGACTGACGAATAAAAACCTAACTGGCTCTCAGACAACCTCTCTGGTATGACCATAGCATTAGAACCTGACAGAGCTAAAGAGAAGGGACAAGGAAAAAGAAGAACCGCAAAATAGACACAGGTTAAACCATTTCAACTTGAGAACGCTTTTTGAAGCAAGAACTGTTCAAGAGTTGTGAGCATCAACCAAAAAGCAAAAGAATTTTATTATATTAAAAACAATAAAACGGTAGATTTATCATTTGCCCATGAATTGGCCCTCCTGAATATTCAGATGAAGAGAAAACCTTACATAGAGAAAAAGTTATAGAATGAACATCAATCAGGTATCCAATGTGAAATGCTAATGCAACTGTAGTAGTCGAAAATCTATAAATCATTCTGTCAGCTGTATGGTGAAATATTTTAGACAATAATATTCAATTCCAGAATGAACCACAAAAAATGACAAAACCATTTCACAGATACTATTATAAGAGCCAGGTTAACTCACAAGCACAGCATACAAAGAATACACCTTTTAGCACTGCTTGATGACACTCCAGATTCTTCATACCATCTCAAATTAGCATACATATGCATCTGAATATCCACAACTACACATATCCTACCCTTCCTTTCACTTGGATTACTCACTTCTTTTTTCCTTTACACTTTTGGCTCTGCTTTAACAATAACTTAACTGAAAAAGCTAAGCCCAGAGCCAAGAAGAGCAAGGGACCAGTATTCAACTTCTAAAGCTAAAAGTCATAGATTGAAGAACTTATTCACTTGAATTATAATTCCTAATGATAGAGCTCCCCTACCTTATTCCCTCACAATTCTAATGCATGTAGTCTCTTAAATTCATACACATTTGGTGCTAAATAAACAGAGATACAGGTTTATGCAATATATCAGGGAATAATTTGGGGTAAAATCCACAAACAAAATGCATACATATTGCACATATGGTTCGAAACTTTGAGACAAAACACCAATGTATCAAGCCTAGCACAAAACCAACACAACACAATCTCTGCCTTCCCTTCCATTGATCATATCAACTTGAAAGGAAAAGACCAAGCTTGTTAGAGATACTAATCTGTCCATTAAAGTGAAGTGCAAAATTTGAGGAAAATGAGAGATTTCACAGACAAAAGAAACTATATTTGAAGCATAGCAACTCTGAATTACCATATATTTCTCTTGACACAACTCAATGCCTCCAACAACAAACAAAAAAGGATCAAAATTGAATCCAATCCTAAACATAAAAAGCAAAAAGAAATTAAAAACTGACTATCTAGTCGTCGTTGCTGTTCTTCTTCTTGTTCTTGTTGATCAAATCATCAGGAACAACCTTGAGCAGCTTCCGGTCCTTGCTCTTGGCAATCTTCTTCAGCGTCTTAGGGTTCGAAATCACCTGCAGCTTCGTCCCGGATCTCAAGATGTTCTCCTGCTTCTTCTTATCCCTCTCCTCCTTCTTCTTCCTCTTCTCCTCCTTGTTCTTCTTGATCTCGCCCTTCAGCTCGGCCATTCTCTCTCTGTACGCCCGCTTTATTTCCTTCTCCTTCGCTCTCTCCTCGAAAGTCGTACCCTTATGGCTAACCTGCGTCGCCGACGCCCTCTGCTTCCTCGGCTGCTTCCACTTCCGGCCGGAGACTCTCCCGGCGATCACGCCGTCGTAACTCGGCTTCCCGAAGCTCGGCTTGTCGGGATTGTCTGACGAGGGTACCGCCGACCGCTTTGACGGAGGTAAACACGCGTCGTCGATTTCCATTGCAGCACCGACAGAGCCAAACACTGAAGCATCTTCGTTGGCGGTGGGTTCGGGGTTTCTCTTGCGCTTGTAGGTTTTGCCGCCGAAGCCTTCGTCTAGGCGGCGGAAATCGATTGTGCAGGCCATGGATGAACTAGGTCTTTAGTCTTGGCCGCCACAAACACTGGATGTAGCTATTTATATGCAGCGATTTTTGTTTTTTGAGTATTTATATGCAACGATTTTTGTTTTTTGAGTATTTATATGCAACAAATTAGAATTTGGCAACGTTTAATGACATTTCATTTTATTTACCAAAAGCCAATTGTATAATAATAATAATAATAATAATAATAATAATAATATATTTATGTATTAATTAAAACTTGTAAATTGCAAAATAATATTGACAATTTCTTAAAACATTAAAAATCACTAGACTATTTTCTTTCAATTAACATTCACATACAATTTGTTGAAAAACATATCTCATAAGAAATAATTTTTGTTTTTTTGTTTTTCACTAGTAGATCCTCACATCAAGTTAAAATTTTACTCATTTACAAACTTATTAGTAAAATTAGGGTTAGACATTGAGCTGGAAAATGGAAAAAGGCCTGTTGAACCAAATTGACTGGTTGGGTTTGATACCCTTTTTTCATTTATTTATTTAAAATTAGTTTGAAAATTGAACTAAATCAGCCTAAGCTGGTTTAAAACTTGAGAATCTTTAACCAAACCGAATTAGCCTAAGTTATCTCTCTCTCTCTCCCTCTCTCTCTCTCCTTTGTTGTTGGTGCTTGTTGAAATCGATTGGATTGAACCAATTTCTCGGTGAATCGATCGTAGTTGGTTGAAGTGCTCTTCGATTAGGTCGGTCAACGTCTGATTCTAGCCTTATCAATGCAGTTCAGTTTGGTTGTCCAATCCTATTTAAAATTAGAGACATTTTGGAAAAGGCCAAAGGAGAGAAAAATATTTTTAAAATCCACATGATGTGTTACACACTTGTTGTTTTCCAACTAACTCCGATCTTTCTTTAATTTGTTTTCTACTTGTTTTTATTTTACTAATAGTCACACATAGTTAGGTAATCTATCTAGTTAATTATCTCACCTTTTATTTATTTAGTAATGTGAAATTTGATATGATAGTTTCTTATTTGGTATTGTTTCCCTATTTTCGGCCGGGTAGGCCGATTGAAGGAGTTTTTGGTCCTTCTTCTTTTTTGAGTGTGGGGGGTGCCACCACCAAGTCCCGAATTTGGGCTTGAATGGAATGTGAGTAGATGGATGTGTTGCGTCCGAGATCTAACTTTAATCAAACGATTGTTCGGCTGAGCAAGGAACCTTCTCACGGCCTAGGTTCTTTCACTACCTCGAGGTCAAGGCTTTATGTGAGCGACAAATAATGGTGAAGTGGGTGGAGATGTAGATGGAAGGTGAAACGTAATGAAAATGGAGAATAAGTGCGTAAAGTAAAGTGTGAAAGATAAATAACGTAAATACGAGAATTAAAGTGCGATAAAATGAATCAAAGCGATAAAGAAATCAAGAACGAAATGAAAACGATAAGAATGATAAAGTAAAATGAACTTGAATATAAACTTAATTGAAGTGCGATAACAATGAAAAGTAAAGCAATTGAAACAAACTTGAATTTAAATGACGAGAAAATATAAATTGAACGAGATTTAAACTTACACTAAGAAAAGGAAGAACTCGCTACACTAGGTGCATGAAAAGTAAAATCCTAAGTCTATGAAAAGAAAAGTACAAGACGAAAAATAGGTTTGTTTGTCTAATGTCGTGTCTTCTCCTTTCATATGATGAAGTTTATATAGAGGCATCCGTTAGCCCATGGGTTGGCTATTAAATGTCCAAAGGTCAACTTCATTCAAAACCTTTCCTTGTGAAGCCTTCAAATCTGTGGGATCACAATGATGGAGACCTTCTGATTGCTTGATTCTATCTTCTTTTGGAATACTCTGGATTGTCGTCAATCTCCTTGATTTCCTTCCTTATGAAGCCTCCATCACGTGCACGCTATCTCCGAAAATCATGGGTTCTAATATATGCTTTGGGCTTGGACCTCCGAGACTTTAACTTGACATCTGGTGAAACATTGTAACTTCTGGAATTCTGATCTTGGTTAAAACACCCATTGATGTTCATGACTTGGAATTTCTTGACTGGACTTGGAGTTGGGTTTGACTTGGCTGATCAGAGGACTTGGCCTTGGCTAATCAGGAGACTTGATCTTGGCTGATCAGATGACTTGGACTTGGCTGATCAAAGGCTAAGATCTTGGTTGATCAAAGGCCAAGATCATGGCTAATCAGAGGACTTGACCTTGGCTGATCAAATGACTTGGCCTTGGCCCACTTCAGAAGTTCCAGATGTTTCGACTTTGGAAGTCAGATGTTTTCCATTGTTGGAAGTTGGGTTTCGACTTCTAAGATTTTAGTCTGAATTATGATGGAACATCATGTATCTTAATCTATAAATTTTACTGAAGATTAAACGAGATAGGGTGCAGGATGACCCCCAAGTCTGGCCTTCTTGTTTCGATTTGGCCGTTAGGCACCTTGAGCCGCCAATTTGCATTTTGGCCTATTGGTTTTGCAAGACGCATGGTCGGATTTCGACCAAGCTCAAACAGGTATAAACAATTAAGATAGGTCCATATAAGTAAAATGAACTATTGTAAGGTGTAGGGTTTGTTTGTGGCTACTTTTATTGGAAACCCTTATGCTCATAAAACGTTTTTTTTTTTTAATAAAAAACAAAAATCTGAATACCTCCTAGAAAAGCATAGAAAGTTGCTTCATGATGTATAATCACTTTTAAGTTTTTATGCCAAATGCTTACATAAGTGATTTTAGCAATTTTAAAAGGAGTAGTCTAGTGATGCATTTTTCTTAATGTTAAAAGAGGTCCCAACAAATTCGAAAACCTTATCCCCCAGTGATTGAAAATAAAGAGGTATTGTAATATTAGTTGGAAAGCTAAGAATTTTTGTTAATTAATTTTATCGGATGACAAAGAACACAATTTCTGATTTAAGTATTTGAGATTGAATGATATATCTTTTTAGTGTTTTTTTTTTTTTGGGTAAATATCACGAGGTGTCCCTACACCGGAATGATGGGATTAATCCCCGTTCGGAATTCGACTTGCCCGTAGCCACAACGTGCTTCTAACAAGTTTCGAATTTTAAAAATCCTAGACAGATAAGGGTCGGGGATGGTAATTGTATCCCCATTCCCGAACCTGACACAATATTATATGTTAATTTTTCAATTAATAGATATATAATATAAAATACCCTTCAAAAATATTAGATTTAGGCAGGAGGTTTGAATCCCTGAGCTCTCCAATCTCAATGGCCACAAGTTTACCAACAGCGAACCAAGACAATTTGAGTTACAATTAGATACATATATTTAATAATTTCCATTCCATTCTAGCCAAATAAAAACATTTATACAAAACTAAACCCTAACATGCGCCTCCATCACCCTCTCTTGCGATTCTTTCATGGTTCTCTCCACTTCTCTGCTATTTATTCTTATTCTTCCTCTCATTCTCCCTTCCTCCTATAAACCAATCATTCAAAAATTTGACAGGACCCACTCTGAATTTTTCGAAACCCGAGATGAATCCTGTGGAATTCCCGACATCACCCCGATGTCGAGCACAGTTCTGAAACTATGTCCTCTTTTCTTTAAAATGAGTAAGGGCATGAGACTTTCTACCGAAATTTCGGCAGAGTCTCCCCTATAAATTGGACATTCCTCAAATTTCAACCTGCACAAAACACATTTAATATCCACAACTGACAGCACGCACAATGTAATTTCATGCAATTCACATAAACGGCCTTCGGCCTTCCAATAATTCGAAGCAAACACCAAGCACGCTATCAAGTCAATTAATACCTTAAACAAGGCAAACAATAAATTCAATCACACTCAAGAATGTCAAAGCAATCCACTACATTTAATTTTCTCAACATCCAACATACGAGGTTTTAACCACCTAACACAAACACATCTCGTTCTTACTCAAATAGCAGGACCAACGACAAGGTCCACATCATACTCAATAATACACAAGTAAAGTTTAATCCGCGGCTGCACCTAGGCATCACCCTAGGCTGCCTACGTACCCTCGTTGAGGAATCAAGCCACACGTAGTTCTCTCTGATAATCACATCATCTTCTCATACGCCGGAAAATCCACCGCCACGTATGAGACCTGTCAACATGCCGGAAAATCCTACGACACATGCGACCTCATCATCATATCACAATATCTCCCCATACGTCGGAACTACCAACGCCACATATGGGGCCTGTCCGCACGTCGGAAAATCCTACGACACGTGGGACCTCAACATCATATCACAATATCTCCATATACGCCAGAACTACCAACGCCACGTATGGGGTTTGTCAACACGCCGGAAAATCCTACGCCACGTGTGACCTATCATCTCATAGTACATAATCTCCCCATACGCCAGAACATCCAACGCCACATATGGGGTCTGTCCTTACGTCGGAAAATCCTACGACACGTGGGACCTCAACATCATATCACAATATCTCCCCATACGCCGGAACTACCAACGCCACGTATGGGGTCTGTCAACATGCCGGAAAATCCTACACCACATGTGACATATCATCTCATAGTACATAATCTCCCCATACGCCGGAACATCCAACGCCACGTATGGGGTCTGTCCTCATGCCAGAAAATCTTATGACACGTGGGACCTCAACATCATATCACAATATCTCCCCATACACCGGAACTACCAACGTCACGTATGGGGTCTGTCAACACGCCGGAAAATCCTACGATACGTTGGACCTCAACATAATATCACAATATCTCCCCATACACCGGAACTACCAACGTCATGTATGGGGTCTGTCAACACGCCGGAAAATCCTATGACACGTGTGACCTCAACATAATATCACACTATCTCCCCATACGCCGAAACTACCAACGCCACGTATGGGGCCTGTCCGCATGCCGGAAAATCCCACGACACGTGGGACCTCAACATCATATCACAATATCTCCCCATAAGCCGGAACTACCAACGCCAAGTATGGGGTCTGTCAACATGCCGGAAAATCCAACGACACGTGTGACTTCTCATCTCATATCACATAATCCCCCCATACGCCGGAATATCCAATGTCACGTATGAGGTCTGTCAACACGCCGGAAAATCCAACGCCATGTGTGACCTCTCATCTCATATCGCAGGATGGTCCTTACAGTGGAATCAAACATCTTAATAACTTTATAATATATATATCTATATATATATTAATTTCCACTAATGCATAAGTCTCAACCACAAAATAGCATTCGATCATCCCCCCAATTTAAAACAATAAATTAATATTCTAATTCCACATAGTCAACCTAACTCAACAACGCTCAAGACCTATCACTATGGTCCTTATAATCCTCCTAGGAAGGTAAAACTACCTCGGAAGACTCATGGTCAACAAAGGATCAAACTACCCAAACTTGGTCAAGCGGGCCCACCGGGCCTACGACTTCCAAACTCCGATATGAAAGTTCCTATAGGTTCTACAAGGTTTAGGACACCTGTCCTGCAAGTTTGGTCCAGATCGGACGGTCGGATCACTCACGATCACACGATCAGACGGTTACTATAAACCTAACCCTAGGGTTGGCATTTCCGGAGTATCCAGGACTCAGTTTTAGGATCCGTTGAATCCTACACGCTCCTAAGGATGTCTAGATTATAATATACTAATTTGGACTCGATCCAACAGTCCGAACATATCGAACTCGGATAACCCACAATATGCATAATCTATTCGGGGTTCAAACGTCAACCGAATTGGAATCCGAAAGAACCCACGCATGAGGACCAGAAGATCACATCAGGACACAATGCCCCTTTTATACACTGCCCACGCGCCGGCAGCGCGTGGGTGTCCAAAGCGATTATGCATCGCCGGAAAATCTCAAAATCACAGGCCACCCTCCTGGCTATAGGTCCTACTCGACGAGTGGAACATTTCATTTAACTACGAGGAGGTCCAATTTGGACGGCAACCGGCCGGAATTTCACTTTGTAATCCGGCCAAAACCTAGGTTTCAAAATCGGAATCCTAGATGAGAAATCAATCCAATCCTATCCAACAACAGCTAAATCTCAGAAAATAGGTGAGGAACCATACCTATTTCACCGGAATTGGGCGGCGGAGGCGGCGGCGCAACACTGGGAAAAACCTAGTTCAAGCCAGTCGAAGCCGTGGTTGGAATTCGGGGTTTCCGGCCAGGATTTTGGGTGCGACGTGACTGGGACGTCGAGCCGGTTCGAACGTGATCGGTCTCACGTCCTGCTGTGGCCGAACGGCCGTGAATCGAAGAGAGAGAGAGAGAGAGAGAGAGAGAGAGAGAGAGAGAGAGAGAGAGAGAGAGAGAGAACCAGATTTTTATCAAACCTTTTTTTGCCAAAATTACGATTGTGCCATTGTGGGTATTTTGATCGTATCTCTCTCATTAAAACTTCGATTCGAGCCCACTACGTGTCTACAGACTCATCTTACCGTACTCTACACAATGGTACACTCGAAATTCCCAAACTCCTTCCCGGTCAAAACGTCAACTTTAAACCTAATAAAATATTCTAGGGGCTAAATGGTCTTTTATCTGAATAAATTAATATTTACCAATTTATTTAGGACCGGGGCGTTACAAAATTAATAATAACTAACGCCTGTTTGGTATTTAACTTGAATCCAACCTTTTAAACTCAAAAACAGAATTTGAATCCAAAACAAAGAAAACTTGTTTAATAGCCTTATGTTTTAAAAGTCAAACTCAAGAACAACTAAATAACACCCCAATTATTAAAAATAAAAAATATCTGTTTTTTTTTTTCTAACAACCCACAAGTTCTCAAAATTTTAAGATTTGAAACCAGCTTTCAAGTTGCATACCAAACAAGTTTTTGAATCTTAAAAATAGATTTAAGAACTCCTTATTTTTAAGAAAAATCTTGAGTTCCCTTTTTGAATAGGATACCAAACGCCCTCTAAGAAACCCTCCTCCTTTCTCCTTACCTCTTTTTTCATTATGTTACTATGATTGTGTTTCGGGTTTGAATTTTATTTTTGAAAAATTACTAATTTCTACCAAGAGAAGAAGAACATGTGGGATTTTGGTTGAACATAAATCAAAATCTGAAAAATAAAATCGGGAATTTGGGAAGAGTTTGGGTGATAGTTCCCCGATATGGATGAGACGGGGATTCCCCAAAAATTTATTACTAGGGATGGGACGGGGATGGGGACGGGGGCTGGAATGAGGAGCGGGGACGGGGATTGTATTGCTATACCCGATCCTTACCCGGCCCATTATCATCCTTATGTCAACCGCATCACACCTTGTGGTTTTCTTTTTTCAATATTAATAAAAAATATTGTTTACTCTTAAATTTAAATTAACAAAGTTGCGTTTGAATTTCTCAGTGCTCGGACAAAAGAAAAGGAAACATTGTCGGTAGCCAAAGCCCAAACGGAGAAACAAAGATTAAACTCTGAAAAAGCCCAAACAAGCGAGAGAGAGAGAGAGAGAGAGAGAGAGAGAGAGAGAGAGAGAGATAAATACAGAACCTTGGAGCAGATGGAAAGATAATCGCCGTCAGTCTCACTATCACCACTCCACCCTGCAGATCAGGGAGAGAGGAAATATTATGTCAAATTTTCATGGATGTAGTAATTATCATGTCTTCTTGAGTTTCAGAGGCGAATATACTTGGAAGACTTTTACCGACCACCGCTCCATAGCCTTGGTCAAAGCCATGTAAGCGGGTAAGCAATCTATATTTATTCGGCCAAGCCCTTACAGCCTGTGTGGAAGTGAATCTATGCTTATATGTTATTCCTAATTTCTATTGAGCTTAGTGCCTGCTTATTATAGATCTACTTATAATTAGAAGAAATTCATGTTTAATGGGATCAGAAAATTCCCAGAGTACTAATTCAGAATTTGGCTCTCTCTGTTTTGATCAGTGGGTGAAGAATCTTGAAGGCGTAGCTTTTGATGGGGAAGATGTGTTGGATGAAATCAATTGTGAAGTTCTTCGGCATAAAGTAGAATTGGAGAACCATATAAAGAAAAAGGTACTAATCTTTCTTTCTGCCTCCGATCCCACTTTGTTTCGTCAGATAATGGAACTTAGAATGAAGTCTATGAACGCATCTTTGGTGAGTGAGGCATCTTTCATTGTACTAGTTGATAAGAAAAAACACAAAGATGCAACCCTTCAAGCAATAGAGGACATAGAAAGCAACTCATTCTTTGGTAAGGATGAATACATCGTTGGAAGAAAGGAGGAAGTGTCAAGTATAATTGCAACCTTGATTATCTCCAACAGTCGAGAAAGTATTTTGGTTATTGTAGGAATGGGTGGTGTAGGAAAGACAACTTCGGATGGGTTAGTGTACAATGAACCTGACAAATAAAAGATATGTCGTTGTTCTTGATGACATTTGGAACGAAGATGAAGAAAAATGGAATAGTTTGATGAGTTGTTTGTCAAAACTTGATTTCGTTTAGGGATCACCAATATTGTCACTAAACCATGAAAGATTTCAATTGGTGAGTTGAAACACTTGAGGTATTTGGATGTTTCTAGAACCAATATCAAAGCACTCTCCAATTCTATTGAAAAAATTTGTAATCTACAAACATTGAGGATGACATATTGTTTCTCACTTGAAGAGTTTCCAAAGAAACTGAAAAATTTGATCAACTTGAGGCACATTTAGTTTGATGGACATATGAGATTTCCCGTTGGTGTGGGGTGACCAACTAATCTCCAAATATTATCTAAAGTTGCAGTAATGGGAGGGGTTGGGGAATATGTGCAACATGAAGAAGAAGCATTGAAAGAAAATTTGGTGGGAAAGACAAAAGTATACATTTTAAGATTTGTAAGGGACCCAAATAGGCTAAGGAGCGACAAGGAGGATAATGTATTAGAAGGCCTTCAACTGCACCCTAATTTGGAAATTTTTGAGATGGAGAATTTCATGGTTGCTACATTTCCATCATGGATGATCATGAGTTTGTCGTTGCCAACTCTCAGTCATCTACTTAATCTCGGACATCTTGAGATTAATAGATGGATAAATTTAAAATGTGCAGGAGCTAAGTTTTATGGATATGATGTAGTAGCTACGAGCAAGGAGACAAGGGCAAGGGCTTTGTGTCTTGAAGACATTCAAATTAGTGATACCCCAAACCTAATTGAATGGATGGAAGCACCTGTAAAGCCACCTGATTAATAGTGGTGTTTCCTTGCCTTAAGGAGCTGTCTCATGTATTTTCAGAAACTGAGAAATGTTCCGAGTCATTTATTTCTTAATTGAGTATATATTTATGTTTGTCAAACCTACCTAGTGGGTTGAACAGATGTACATTCCTTCAAGATTTGGAAATAAGAGTGTGTAAAGTCTTATGTTCATTCAATTCACAATCTAATACCCTCTGCAAATTGGAAATTTGGTGGTGTGGTGGAGCAGAATTTCCACCCCTCCATGTCTTGAGCCGTAGTCTTTGGCTCTATGCCCATGTTTTTTCTCTTTTAAATGATCTCATTCTGATATAAGGGCACGATGTGCCTCAATAATTAGAAAACTATACAATTTTGTCCAAGCTATGGTTTGTTTGGGGAATTTGGTTCCCAATTGGTCTGGATGAAACGAGAAAGGAACAAGCTGTCCTACCACCGCAACATGCATCATGCAATATCCTTATCATTCTGCCACCACAAAATAATCAACAAATGCTTGTCTTCAACTTTATCAAAAGTGATAATATGGGTATGGTAAGGTTTTCCTGACAGTTCTTGTTGTCAAGCTCTTCAAAAGAAATTAAAAGGCCATCTTTATCAAAAGACATGATTTTTTTTATTTGATCAATCATGAGAGCTACTTTGCTTTTAACTATATGTTTACAGAATCCAAAGAAGCTGTACCTTTGGAAACCAGTAATTAAATTAAGCCTTAATTTCCACCGTAGCTCTTATAGACACCAGCAAAGGGCAGTTTGTTTGTGAAATTTTTTCATTCGCATCCATGGACCATGGCACTCGTAAAAACAACTGAAGGAGAGGCCTCTTCCAATACTTCGTGTCGTTCTTCTCATCGATGCAGTAGTTATCACATGTTCATGAGTTTCAGCGGTGAAGACACTCACAAGACTTTTACCGACCACCTCTACACAGCCCTGGTTAATGCAGGGTTTCGTACATTCCGGGACAACGATGAACTTGAAAAAGGAGAAGATATCAAGCCGGAGCTGCAAAAAGCAATCCAACAATCACAAAGTTCTGTCATTGTGTTTTCAAAAGATTACGCTTCGTCCAGATGGTCCCTTGATGAGCTTGTGATGATCCTTGACTGCAAGAGGACTTATTGTGATCATGTCGTTTTACGGGTCTTCTATGATGTGGATCCATCCCAGGTGAGGAACTAGACAGGAAGTGTGGCAAAAGCATTTGCTAGACACCAGAAAACTCAATCATGGAACAAGGTGAACAGATGGAGGGTGGCACTTACAGAGATTGCAGATTTGGCTGGGATGGTGTTACAAAATCAAGCTGATGGGTAACTTCTTTCCTATAAGTCCAGATCGAGAAATATATATACCTTTGCCAACATGAACACATAGGAAATTGAAATTAATACACCATGTTTACAATGAATAGTCTTGATAGGGTAATTGTATATGATCTCATTTTCAGCTGTTTCTATTTTTACTTTATTTTGCTCTTTCAACCAGTCCACTAATTGGTAATTTCATTCCCGCTACTCTGCCTTTAGACCAGTATAGTCTTAACAATCTAAATCTATCAGAATTTAAGTGTACCTTATAACTTTCTCCTGTTATTTCCGTACACTTTATATTGGAAAAAGCTTGGCTCCTTAAAACTGAGGATGTGCTCATCCTCAAAACAATTGAGATTTTGACACATGTTAATTTCATTTAAATTTTATTTTTTTGAAATTTTTTTAACTCTCTTTGTTTTGAAATTTGAAAGTGTCAAAATACCATTTGCTTTGAGAGGAACTCTTCCTTAAGAGCCAAGCTTTTTTTGAATCATATGCACATGTTTTTTCTTTCTTTTAAATGAACTCATACAGATCTGATTTCTATTTCATTATTTTGATTGCAATTTGCTAGGTACGAGTCAAAGTTTATCAAGAAAATGGTTAAAGTAGTTGGGGAGAAACTAAGTCGCACACCTTTTAGTGTTGCTCCTATTATGATTGGAATGCAGTATGAAGTCTAAGATATCAATTTATGGTTACAAGATGGATCAACTGATGGCGGCATACTTGTAATTTATGGGATGAGTGGAATAGGGAAGACAACAATTGCAAAATTGGTTTATAATTCAAATTTTAGAAAATTCGAAGGAAGCAGCTTTATTGAAAATATCAGAGAAATTTCACAACAAACCCCAGGCTTATTTAAAATACAAAGACAACTTCTTTATGATATTCTAAATGGGATAAAAGTGAAAATACACAGCGTTAGTGAGGGAGAATCTAAGATAGAAGATGTCATAAGCTCTAAAAGGGTTCTTCTTGTTCTAGATGATGTGGATCATGTAGACCAATTAGATGAAGTACTTAGGATGAAAAATCGATTTTACCCAGGAAGTAAAAACGTTATAACAACTAGACGTTCAATATTATTAAAGGGTCATCAAGTTACTAAGGTTCTTGAAGTTGGAACATTGGATTACGATGAATCCTTAGAGCTCTTCAGGTGATATGCTTTTGGCCAAGACCACCCCATTGAAGGTTACCTGGAATATTCAGAAAAGGCAGTGTACCATTGTGGAGGACTTCCATTAGCTCTTAAAGTTTTAGGTTCTTCTCTATTGGGTGAAAGTATTGGTGTATGGAAAAGTGCATTTGAACAGTTGGAAGCTATTCCAAATGTTGAAATCATGAATAAACTGAGAATAAGCTACGATTCTTTACAAGATGACCATGACTGAAAATTATTCCTCCACATTGCCTGTTTCTTTATCGAAAGGGAAAAAGATTACATTGTCAGAATACTAGATGGATGTGATTTCTATACAATTGTTGGCATTCAAAATCTTGTTGATAGATGTTTAGTGACAATTGATGGATATAACAAGGTGCAAATGCATGACATGATTCGGGATATGGGAAGAGAAATTGTTTGTCTAGAATCAGAGGAGCCTGGAAAACGTAGTAGATTATGGCATCATAAGGATTCTTTCAAAGTATTGACAGAAAAGAATGTAAGTAACGTACTTCGTATGTGTGCCTATATTGTTTTTCTTATTTTTGCAAAGTATCCAAACGTTTTTCCATTTTCTTGTGTAGGGTACGCAAACGGTTGAAGGTCTTGTCCTGGAGATGCATATGCTCCCTGCAAACAGTCAAATAAGCTCAAATGGGAGTCTTCAAAACCAATGAATTTGCAAGGATGCCCAAACTGAAACTACTCCATCTTGGTCATGTACAAATTGATGGATGTTATGCAGAATTTCCTATCAGGGTTAAGATGGTTGTGTTGGGTTGAATTTTCTTTGGATTCTATACCTGCTAATTTTCCTCTGGAGAGCCTGATTGTTCTTGAAATGCAATATAGCAGCTTGAGGCAAGTCTGCAAAGGGGCAAAAGTATGTTATTCTTTCAATTCCTTTTTGTTTTAGGCTTTCAATTTGACGACAAATTATATATCAATAAGAATTAAAGTCCCATGTTGTTTCTATCTTTACATTTTTTTTTCCTTCACAGGTTCTTCCATCATTGAAGATCCTTGATCTCAGCCCTTCTCATCTCCTTATCGACACCAATGACTTTTCGTTTTGCCCCAATATAGAGAAATTGATTCTTGCAGACTGCACAGGGCTAATTGATCTCCATGAATCCATTGGAAACCTAGAGCAACTAGTGTACTTGAATAGGAGGGATTGCAAAAATCTTAGGATGCTTCCGAAGAGCATCCTTATGCTAAAATTTCTTGAGACACTTATTATTTCTGGTTGCTGGAGTCTTAATGAGTTATCAGTTACGATGATGAGGAACATGGAATCTCTTAGTGCTTGAAACAGATGGAATTCCAATAAGTGAATTATGGCCCGGAAGAAGTCCATATATCTTTGAGTTCTTTCCCCTGCTCTTTAGCATATTAAGTCTTAAAGGGTGCAATCTTTCGGATGATGCCTTTCCAAGGGATTTTGGTTACCTTTCGTCATTGAAAAGCCTTAATCTTGGTATAATCCAATTTATACCCTGCCAAATTGCATCTGTCATCCATGGCACCTGTAAGGATGGAGAACCCATATGCTATAAATACTAGTGATCGGAGTCGCATGGTATCCGATTCTCTCTCTCTCTCTCTCTCTCTCTCTCTCTCTCTCTCTCTCTTAGATTATAGGAAAGAGTCGACTAATATTGTGATTTCAATGGCATATTTACATATAGGCACTGTACGAATATGGTATATTCAGCACATTTTTAGCTGGGAATGAGGTTCACCACCTTTCGGAGAGGAAGCATCCTCAAAACCTGAGGACTTTTCACCACCTTTCGGAGAGGAAGCATGCACTTCCTGAAGTGCAACATTTTTTGGTTTCTTATAGTCATTTTCTTCCATATTCAACTCCATCTCATAGGTTTTCAATTTTCCTACAAGTTTGCCAAGTTTAATTTCATTTAGGTTTTGGACCTCCATGATTGCAGTTTTCTTTGGTCTAAATCTAGAGGGAAGAACACGAAGAATTTTCTGAACAATGAGAAGCTCATCTATGGGTTGACCTAGACTCATGGCTTCGTTTGTGATCATCTCGACTCTTCCATAGAAGTCAGAAATAGACTCAGTTTCAGACATCCTAAGTTCTTCAAATTGTGCAAGCACCATCTGAAGTTTCAGAGTTCTAACTTGGTCATCACCTTCATGAACCACCCTTAGCTTCTCCCAAGCCTGTTTAGCATTAGGGATGTGTTGTATGTGTGCAAATTGTGTGCTAGACAAGGCAGTAACTAAGGCATTTCTAGCTTTCTTGTTTGAATATGCAGCAAATACCTCACCATCAGTCCATTCCGACCTAGGCTTGGGTACCACATTACCCTCAACAGTTGACAGGGGCAGCCCACTCTTTTGTGAGATATTCACTTGCATACTCATCAAGAGCATCAAGAAATATCATGAATTTTTCTCTCCATGCAGCGTAGTTGTTGCCGTCAAAATAAGGAGGGGAGTTGCAAGAACCAGCAACTCGATCCCTTTCCATAGTGAGCGCACCTAAACACCAAGGCAAACCCTAGGATCTCTCTATTTTTGTTAAGAGCTGAAGCTCTGATACCAATTGAAAAAGGTACTTAGGTGACAAGGGGTAAATTCAATCACTCAAACAAGACACAGCAACAAAACAATCTTCACACACTTTGAAACTTGACCAAATACACCTATGACTAGTCAACTACTAGTCATGAACATACACAGTCAATAGAACATACAAAGCATGTCACAATGTACCTGCAACCCTAGAAGATAACTAGTGACACCCTAGGCACTCAGAAGGACCCGTCAATCTAGGCATCCCCTGTGCTAGCAACAACTATAGTGAAAGTGTGTGAAATCATCATTATCAAGGAAATGTCATTCAGCAGATAAAGATGACTAGTCAACCAGCAAGAACATAAACCCAGAAAAAATTTACAGATTTGCAAACCAGATTTTGTTCACCCAGAAACCCACCATTGGGAAAAACTGGGAGTCATCAACCGACCAGGCATTCCACTAAGTATAAAAAGATTCTTACAAAGGAGACACAACCAAGCTCAAGAAACACCTAGGTCTATTTAGGAAAATGAGCAATACCTCATTTGTGCAATTTTCTTCTCCAACTTAGCAAAGCTTGAAGCTCAGTCCTTCATGGCAATGGCAGCTCCTTCCTCAGCTCATTCATCCCATGGCACAAGCTTGCAAGCTCCAACACAAACCGAAACCAAAATTTGGATTCAAAGGAGAATGACCAATTTCTTCAAGAAACCATACTCTTGAAGAAATCAGTCTTGAATCTGATCTAGAAATGAATGGGGAAGTGTTTAACTAGCTAGATGCAGATTTTATATTTCAAATGCAGTTTTTCAAAGAAGAATTCATTGGGAAAAACTCATAGATGAAGAATGGGTTCTCTTGTGAGGAGGAAGGAAGAACCGAAGGAAGAACGATCTTTCCCAAAAATTACACACACAAGAGACGGCTGCCAAAAGAGGAAATCGTGAGCCTATATCGGACAACAATTTCCCTAGGTCAGGAATGACACACGGCAGCACAGAAAACAATCAGAGAATAGGACAGAAAGTTTGTTAGCCAGCTGGAGATCCAACAGAGCAGGGTTGACTAGGCAAGTGAAAAATAGATGACTAGTCATCATTTATGAAAACAGTTTAATGCAATGATATGCAATGCATGAATTTACCTTTGCCACATCGCTTGAGTCTTCATAGAATGGGTGATAGTTAAGAACACCTAATGAAGCTATTCTTAATCTAATCAAGAGCTTGGTAAATTATAATTCACATCCTATTACAAAGATGTCAAGGGAAGCCAAAAGAAAAATACAAAAAACCATACATTAACAATCTCCCCCTTTTTGGCTTTCCTTGACAACACTCTCTCTAAAACCACTCAACCCTTAAGCAGCCCCATAGAGATGACGAATGACAGTACCTGCAAACACAACCAATCTCCCAAGCACCAAAAACAAGCATATTATCACAGAATTGTAAAAACAATGTGCAATGTGGGGTTGAGAGTGTTCTCCCCCTTGTTGATAAGGAAAGTGCAAAAAGGCAGATATATTCAAGGGTAAAAGGACAATGTAAAGAAACAGAGATGACTAGTCAAATAACAAATGTGTAAAACAACACAAAACAGAAATATATGACTAGTCAAAAAGCCAGTTGTTCAGAACAGGGTAGAACAACTCCCCCTATCACACTGCACAGGCAAACCAAAATGTGGTTACAAGAAACAAGTCCCCCGAACACAAAGCACAGACTACCCAAAATGTGTTTACATACAAAAGACTGTGGCCTAAATTACTCCCCCTAACTAGAAACTACCTATACAGCCACAGCAGCTAAAAAGCTAGAGACTCAATAGAGTCATCAGAACCATCAGAAGCATCAGAGTCTTCAACAGTTGCATGGTCAGTCTGAACACCAGAAGCAGCAGCAGCAGATGAAGAGGGAGGAATGAGACTCATAAGATGCTGAATGTGTCTCTCCTTGGTTGCAAGTTGGGCTCGAAGAGAGGCATTTTCAGATGAGGAAGACACCGAACTGTGAAAGGTTCTAGAAACCTTTTGACTCATAGCAGCAGAGGCTTTTCCAAACGGAGCAATGGGAGAAAGCCATTGATCAGAAGCATGAAAAACCACACCATTTCGCTCACAAAGGCGCTGAATTAGACACGGGAAAACAAGAGTACCCTTGTGTTTGGTACCATGGCCTATGGTCTTGCCAAGGATAGCTTTATAAATGATATCTCCAAAAGGAATCCTATCATGATTTACCATTGAAATCATAATCTGACACGCAGAAAGTGTGGGATTTGAATTGTTTCCAGTGGGGAGAAC
The DNA here is from genome assembly GCA_020226455.1 of Prunus salicina. Taxonomy (NCBI): domain Eukaryota; kingdom Viridiplantae; phylum Streptophyta; class Magnoliopsida; order Rosales; family Rosaceae; genus Prunus; species Prunus salicina. Next base: position 15,715,538 of record CM035343.1, on the reverse strand, counting down.
ATTGTGACGAACAAAATCCCACAGAAATTTGTAAAAGGGTGACAAGTAGGACTTGATAGGGAGACCTTTAGGGGTCAAGGGCATGGATTGATCTGTGTAGGCCATGGTTTTGAACAAGTCAATAGTGTACTGAGCAGAAACTTCAGCAAATTTTTCAGAATTAAATCCAGGACAAGACCTAAACCCCAAGACCCGATTAATCACAGAGGGTCTCAGAGTAATAACGGCAGACCTAACATTAATCTGAAAATTTGATCCCTTTGGATCAGCAGGGAAATTGGAATAAAACTCTTTAATGACAGAGGCATTAATCTTACCAGAGAGAGAATTCAGAGTTTGAAGATGAAAGTGCTCCAATATCTGAGTAGCAGATTCCTGGGCAGCCATTGGGAGAGCATCTACCTGGTAAGTCCTCTCAGGCACAAAGTTTCGCTTGGAGACAACCTCATTGAAGAATGAGGCAGCCTCAGGGGAGACAAACGGAGAGAAATCACCAACAGGGGCAGAGGAGGAAGAGTGAGACCGAGGAGCCCTAGGAATCAACGGGTTAAACTTCACTCTGTCAGTGGTATTCGATTTGGGGCGACGATGATAGGTCTGGAGCGGCTTTGAGGGCTGTGAGGAAGACATCGGAAGCAATACACAAAATGAAGAGGGGTGAAGAGACTGATGCAAACTGAGAGAGAGAGAAGGGGCAAGCAAAAACTGACGACGAAGTGAGAGAGGGAAGAAGCAGTCGAGAACAGAGAGAGACAAGAGAAGACTAGAGGGACGAGAGTGACGAAGAAGACGAACAAAAAAAAGACCTAAAAAAGGAAAAGAAATAAGCGCAAACGACACGACCCAAAAAAAAGAACCGCTCAAAACCCAAAAAAAGAAAAAAGAAATAACCGCCAAAATGAAAAAGAAGAAAAGAACAACGGATTGCTCAGTAGACAAAGAGGATGACTAGTCAACCAGAAGAAGGATGACTAGTCAATTCAGATAAAAGGGACAGGCAAAATTTGACATAGGCAAAACCGGATGACTAGTCAACCACAAACACGATGACTAGTCAACCACAAACATGAGCAGAACAAGCATCAAATGCAAAACACCCAGATGACTAAGCAATCATAAGCACAGATGACTAGTCAACCATAAGCACAGATGACTAGTCAACTAAAACACATTATGGAAAACACCAAATAATATCAACCCTGTGAAAGACATGGTTTTGGGACAAAAATCACAAGCATGAGCTAGCACATATATCAAGTGATCAAAGTTGAATTAGCACAGCAGCCTAGACCAAGTCTTCAACACATGAAAGAGAGGGAATGACAAAGAGAAAAGGTTAAAACCATATGCGGTGAGCATAAACAATCAACTCTAAAGGATAGACAAGTAGATGCAATTCATGCTTAGAGACAAGGCACATTTAGGAAAGAAGGAGGTTTAGAGCCAAGGGACACAAGAGATGATATCTTATCCCTCTTGGAGAAACACGTATACAATGCATTCTTAAGACATGATCATAGTATGGGCTCACAGCAGAATATCATCACTCTCTATTGACAAAATATTTGATGATTTGTTTTGTGTTACTTGCACAATCCCGAACTTAAGTGCTTTGAGTGGCCCAATTTTACGGCTCTTTGCTCTAGAGTCTTCAATCAAACCACCTTATACCTTCCTAGAGCCGTGACTACATTGGTCACACTTTTTTTTTTTTTTTTTTTGATTTTTTTGTTTTTTTTTGTTTTAAGTTTTAAATATATTGGCTAAGAAAGTGAGACCAGCGAAGGAGAGAAAGACTAGAACAGTCCAAAATGAAGTAGTGACACGTGGCTCACCAAGAGGACAAGATAGCATATATAGGTCTCAACTAACAGCTCAAAAACAAGAAAAGGGATTATGCACAAGTCCAACCAAGCACAAAAGCAACCAACATGCACACCATTAGAGATGAGGGATATGACCAGTGACATATCAACAGGGAAAAAAAAAAAAAAAATTTGGACTTGACTAGGCAACTACCAGCAAGATGACTAGTCAACTGGTTTGGAGTGTGCTGAAGACAAGGAACAGACAAGCTAATCAATCAATTGAGCAAAGGCCAATGGACTGCCTAAGTGTACCGTGTTTTTGAAAGTCCAAGGCCTTGGTGAGTATATCTGCTAGCTGTTTTTCAGAGGGAACAAATTCCAAGGATAAAATTTTGTCTTCCACAAGATCTCTAATAAAATGGTGCCTAATGTCAATATGCTTAGTCCTAGAGTGTTGCACAGGATTTTTAGAAATATCTATGGCACTCATGTTGTCACAATAGATGAGAAAGCATGATTGAGCAAGACCATAGTCTTCCAACATTTGTCGCATCCAAAGGAGTTGAGTACAACAACTCCCAGCTGCAACATACTCTGCTTCAGCAGTGGATAAAGAGACAGAATTCTGTTTTTTGCTATGCCAAGCAACAAGGTTGTTGCCTACATAGAAGACCCCCCCGGAAGTGCTTTTCCTATCATCACTACAACCTGCCCAATCGGCATCACTATACCCAACAAGATTGACACAAGTGTCATAGGTATACCACAACCCAAACTCAATAGTCCCACTCACATATTTGATGATTCTCTTAACAGCAAACAAGTGAGACTCTTTGGGGTCACTTTGAAACCTAGCACACACACCAACACTAAAAGAAATATCAGGTCTACTAGCAGTCAAGTAGAGAAGACTTCCTATCATGCTTCTATAGAGAGTTTGATCCACACTCTTGCCATGCAAGTCTCTATGAATCTTAGCACTAGTGCTCATTGGAGTTCTTGCAGATTTTGCTCCTTCCAAACCAAATTTTGACACGAGATTTTTGGCATATTTAGATTGAGATACAAAGATCCCATCATGGCATTGTTTGATTTGAAGACCTAGGAAATAGTTTAGCTCACCTACAAGACTCATTTCAAACTCACTAGTCATGACATGAATAAAATCTTGAACATGCAAATCAGAGGTAGAACCAACCACAATATCATCAACATACACTTGAGCAATCAATACATCTTTTTTAAATCTTTTCACAAACAAAGTTTTATCAACGGACCCTCTAACATACCCATTTCCTAGAAGATGAGAAGATAACCTCTCATACCATGCTCTAGGAGCCTGTTTCAGACCATAGAGAGCCTTTTTTAACCGATACACATCATTTGGATGATGTGGATCTTCAAAACCCTTTGGCTGCTCAACATAGACCTCTTCATTTAGGACACCATTCAAGAAGGCAGTTTTGACATCCATTTGATAAAGTTTGAATTTCAAATGACAAGCAATGGCAAGAAGCAATCTAACTGATTCTAATCTTGCAACAGGGGCAAAAGTTTCATCAAAGTCAATGCCTTCCATTTGAGTATATCCTTGAGCAACCAATCTAGCCTTATTTCTCACCACATTACCTAGCTCATCAGTTTTATTTTTGAAAATCCACTTAGTGCCTATGACATTCGTGTTGACTGGTCTAGGAACAAGGTACCAAACATCATTTCTCACAAATTGATTTAATTCTTCCTGCATTGCAAGAAACCATTCACCATGGTGCAAGGCTTCTTTCACATTCCTAGGCTCTTCCTTGGAGACATAACACACATGGCTAATTTCTTGAGCAAGTTGTTTCCTAGTTCTCACTCCTTGGTTGAGAGAGCCAATAATGACACTCTCAGATTGAGTGAGAGGACTATGATCAGAATGAGAGCTGGCAGCCTGGACAGATGAGATGGAACTAGAAGTGGAAGGAGATGACTGGGCAACTGGGACAGAATTTCCAAAAGTTGACAGGTCAACCACAAGATCCAGACCTGGAGATCTTGCTCAAGTGGAGGAGAAGGAAAAAGACCATCCTCATCTAATGCCATCTCTATGGAGGCAGCAAATCATCAATAGTGACATTTATGGATTCAATGATGGTTCTGGACCTACAGTTGTACACTCTATAGGCTCGGCTTGAGGTGGAATACCCTAGAAATATTCCCTTATCACACTTAGAATCAAATTTAGCAAGATGCTCCCTATCTCTCAAGATATAGCATGTGCTACCAAAGACCCTAAAATATGACACATTAGGCTTCTTTCCTTTCCAAATCTCATAGGAGTTTGTTTGGTACCAGACCTCACAAATACCCTGTTTGAGATGTAACAAGCGGTGTTGACAGCTTCAGCCCAAAAGTGTTTAGCAAGGTTTTTGCTATTTAGCATCACCCTAGCCATCTCTACAAGCACTCTATTCTTTCTCTCCACAACACCATTTTGCTGAGGTGTAATAGGTGCAGAGAACTCATGTTTAATTCCCATTTCTTCACAAAATTTCAGAAACTGAGAATTCTCAAATTCAGAGCCATGATCTGTTCTAATTCTAACAAGAGGCAGATGACTAGTCATCTTTTCTTTTTGCAACAGGTGACAAACAGACTTAAACCTTTGAAAAGTTTCGGATTTCTCACGTAGGAATGAGACCCAAGTGAACCTAGAGAAATCATCAACCATGACAAGAATATATTTCTTTCCACCAAGTGACACGGTTTGGATAGGACCAACAAGGTCCATGTGAACAAGTTCAAGACTTACACTTGTTTGAATGTGTTTGACCTTTTTGTGTGACACTCTAATTTGTTTGCCTAATTGACATCCTTCACAAACATGCTGATCAGATTTTTCCAGCTTTGATAAACCACTTACTAACTCTCTCTTGGACAACTTATGCAAGTCTCTAAAATTAACATGTCCAAGCCTTTGATGCCATAAAACACTTGTTTCATTTACAACCTTGTTGCAAACAACTTCTTTTGCATCATTGACACCATCAATGCAATAGCAATTGTCTCTAGACCTTGCCACACACACAATCTCATTGTCACCTTTTCCAATGATTTTGCAGCCATGCTTGGAGAATCTAACTTCTCCTATTCCATCATCACACAACTGACTCACACTAATGAGATTAGATGTGAGACCCTCAACAAATCTAACATTCTTAAGCTCGGGCAGACCAGGAATACAAACAGTACCTTTTCCAACAACTTGAGACCTATGACCTCCACCAAAAGTCACAGTGCCTCAATCAAAGGGGCTGAGAGATGAGAAAACATTTTTATCCCCAGACATATGTTTGGAACAGCCACTATCAAAGTACCAAGAGTTGGTATTTGAAGCAGCAAAGGCATTTAGCACAACAAGGGATTTGGTATGACCTCTAGGAACCCAAGTAGACTTAGGCACAATGGGAGAACTCACATTGAGGGAGACAAGTTTAGCAATCCTAGCAACCTCATTTAGCAAATGATCCACTTGATCTTGCAGGATCTGGGATTCCTTTTAGATTTAGAAGACAACTTGGTCTTATCTCTGCTGTACCTATGACAGAAAGGTCGAATATGACCAGTCAACCCACACTTATGACAAGTTGGAACAAATCTAGGTTTTTTGACTATTTGTTGAACCTCAAGAGGAATAGTGGCAGGTGTTGATGACTTGACAAACCTAGTGGTAGAGCTAGATGAAATAGAACCAAGGTGATTAAACCCAAGCCACCTTTGTCCCCATGAAGTTTTCCCATATTTAGCATTTTGTCAATTTTTGAGGAACCAATGGTCATGGATATAACCTTACTTTTTGCTTCATTCAATTCACCTAGGAGCAGTTTGTTTGAGTTCTGGAAACCAATGTTGCTTTCCTTGAGCACATTAACCTGATTTTCAAGATTACTCCTAATTGACACAAAAGCAACAATTTCTTTTTCTAGAGACTCAACTTTGTCACTCAACTCCCTTTTGGTCTCTTTTAGAATGATGATCTCATGTTGAAGATCTTTGTTATGAGCCTCAAGTTTGAGACTCTCTTCTTTTAAGGACAAGGTCTCATTGAACAAGCAATCATATTTTCTTCCTAAGGACTCGTATGACAAGTCAACTGATTCAGAATCAGATTCATCAGACACAAGCTGCACAGAGGCAACAAAAGCAACTTGATGGTCATCATCATCAGAGGAAGATGAATCCTCTTGGGACACTTCACTTTCACTCTCACTCCAGCTCACTTTCATGGCCTTGTCCTTTCCTTTGGAGTATTTTTTCTGGTTGTTTGCACAGTCAGCAGCATAGTGCCCAATGCCTCCACATGTGAAGCACTTGACTGATTTTCTAAAATCTTTAGTGAAAGGTTTGACATCCTTGTTCCTCTCATTAGACCGATCAGTTGATGGTCTAAACTGCCTCCCACTATCTGAACTGCCCTCTCTAGCAAACTTACTTTTATCTTTTAGAATTCTCCTAAATTTCTTGACAAACAAGGCCATCTCATCCTCAAAACCTGAGGACTTTTCACCACCTTTCGGAGAGGAAGCATGCACTTCCTGAAGTGCAACATTTTTTGGTTTCTTATAGTCATTTTCTTCCATATTCAACTCCATCTCATAGGTTTTCAATTTTCCTACAAGTTTGCCAAGTTTAATTTCATTTAGGTTTTGGACCTCCATGATTGCAGTTTTCTTTGGTCTAAATCTAGAGGGAAGAACACGAAGAATTTTCTGAACAATGAGAAGCTCATCTATGGGTTGACCTAGACTCATGGCTTCGTTTGTGATCATCTCGACTCTTCCATAGAAGTCAGAAATAGACTCAGTTTCAGACATCCTAAGTTCTTCAAATTGTGCAAGCACCATCTGAAGTTTCAGAGTTCTAACTTGGTCATCACCTTCATGAACCACCCTTAGCTTCTCCCAAGCCTGTTTAGCATTAGGGATGTGTTGTATGTGTGCAAATTGTGTGCTAGACAAGGCAGTAACTAAGGCATTTCTAGCTTTCTTGTTTGAATATGCAGCAAATACCTCACCATCAGTCCATTCCGACCTAGGCTTGGGTACCACATTACCCTCAACAGTTGACAGGGGCACCCACTCTTTTGTGAGATATTCACTTGCATACTCATCAAGAGCATCAAGAAATATCATGAATTTTTCTCTCCATGCAGCGTAGTTGTTGCCGTCAAAATAAGGAGGGGAGTTGCAAGAACCAGCAACTCGATCCCTTTCCATAGTGAGCGCACCTAAACACCAAGGCAAACCCTAGGATCTCTCTATTTTTGTTAAGAGCTGAAGCTCTGATACCAATTGAAAAGGTACTTAGGTGACAAGGGGTAAATTCAATCACTCAAACAAGACAACAACAAAACAATCTTCACACACTTTGAAACTTGACCAAATACACCTATGACTAGTCAACTACTAGTCACATACACAGTCAATAGAACATACAAAGCATGTCACAATGTACCTGCAACCCTAGAAGATAACTAGTGACACCCTAGGCACTCAGAAGGACCCGTCAATCTAGGCATCCCCTGTGCTAGCAACAACTATAGTGAAAGTGTGTGAAATCATCATTATCAAGGAAATGTCATTCAGCAGATAAAGATGACTAGTCAACCAGCAAGAACATAAACCCAGAAAAAATTTACAGATTTGCAAACCAGATTTTGTTCACCCAGAAACCCACCATTGGGAAAAACTGGGAGTCATCAACCGACCAGGCATTCCACTAAGTATAAAAAGATTCTTACAAAGGAGACACAACCAAGCTCAAGAAACACCTAGGTCTATTTAGGAAAATGAGCAATACCTCCTTTGTGCAATCTTCTTCTCCAACTTAGCAAAGCTTGAAGCTCAGTCCTTCATGGCAATGGCAGCTCCTTCCTCAGCTCATCCCATGGCACAAGCTTGCAAGCTCCAACACAAACCGAAACCAAAATTTGGATTCAAAGGAGAATGACCAATTTCTTCAAGAAACCATACTCTTGAAGAAATCAGTCTTGAATCTGATCTAGAAATGAATGGGGAAGTGTTTAAACTAGCTAGATGCAGATTTTATAATTCAAATGCAGTTTTTCAAAGAAGAATTCATTGGGAAAAACTCATAGATGAAGAATGGGTTCTCTTGTGAGGAGGAAGGAAGAACCGAAGGAAGAACGATCTTTCCCAAAAATTACACACACAAGAGACGGCTGCCAAAAGAGGAAATCGTGAGCCTATATCGGACAACAATTTCCCTAGGTCAGGAATGACACACGGCAGCACAGAAAACAATCAGAGAATAGGACAGAAAGTTTGTTAGCCAGCTGGAGATCCAACAGAGCAGGGTTGACTAGGCAAGTGAAAAATAGATGACTAGTCATCATTTATGAAAACAGTTTAATGCAATGATATGCAATGCATGAATTTACCTTTGCCACATCGCTTGAGTCTCCATAGAATGGGTGATAGTTAAGAACACCTAATGAAGCTATTCTTAATCTAATCAAGAGCTTGGTAAATTATAATTCACATCCTATTACAAAGATGTCAAGGGAAGCCAAAAGAAAAATACAAAAAACCATACATTAACAAATATTGATCAAAGTGAGTAACAAGAGCAAGGGTTTGAAGTGGATCTTTAGCCCAGAGTTCTACGGTGTTCCAGATGGACATGATATGGTTAAGTCATTGGAAGATGGACAATCAATAAATTAGAGCATAAAAGTTCTGTAAGAGAACCATTATCTCGAGCTCTAATTAAAAATTTACAGTACGCAACCATGTGTATATCAAACAATGTCATCAATTCATCATCTCTTCATGCAGGAGCATTCAACATTCACGCGACCCTTGAGGCTCCGCAGGCGTCTAAAAACACATGAAAATTGTCAATTTAAAATCCTAGAGTCCCAAATACACCAAATGCAGATTCCTCTCTGCCCCATGCATAACCATTCATTCTGTGTGGAATCTCTAAATATTTTCCAAAAAAAAAAAAAAAACAAATCTGAATATAATTACGCAGCAACTTGTTCGCTAATGCTACGCAATTCAAAACATAAAAATGAATTTGCAAACTGGTGTGCAAACTATCCCTCTATATTGGTCAAATTGTTTTTTTTTTTTTTTTTTGGTTCGAAAATGTCTTTCATCAAAGCTCAAAAACGAGGCTACAGAAACAAACAGACAAGAGGAAACAACAGCTCAAGAGGAGCCGAAAGAGAAAAGCTATGGTTAGTAATATTAAATTGTAAAAGCAGTCCACCACTCCAGGCCACTTGTTTACCAACTCTTATTCAAATTCATTCTTTTATTTCTTTCTCATTTCTTAACTTTGTTTATGTTATAAAATTAGAAAAATTTAGAGGAAGGGAATAACCATAGAAGTGCTTTTCTAAAGCTTCACCTATTCATCCTCATTGAGTGCCTATTTATAGGCACTTGGAATACAATATAGTGAGTTATTGGGAGGCTGAGTCATGTGGTAGGTATAGTTGGGTGTTAGGTATACTACGGGCATGGTGGGCATCTATTACATATAGTTTACAACAGTTTACAATATTTCTTTACTTTTTGGACCTCGAATCATTGTTGTTTGTAATTTTCTAAATGCTATTCAAGCCACGCCGATCCTAGACACCACCCAGATCCTATCTCTCTGTCATAATCATGATATTAACTAAAGCTGAATTTTGGTTTAAATGTAGTCAGACCCAGAAGACGAATTTGCAATGATGCATCAAGTTTGCTTTTTTTTTTTTTTTTCCATGGATTGTCCCTTATATGATAATCTAACTTTGATGATTAGAATTTAAAGAACCAGAAGAGCGCCCCTCCCCCCGCCCTCCTTTTTTTAAAAATGGCTTTTCAATATATATAATATACATTTTTAGTCCACGCAGAGGTTTAATTTGGAAAATCAAATAGTAAGGGCCAAAATGATGTTGGGTGTTAAATTGGAGGACTATCATGATAGAAAGAAAAAACTTTACAGAAATCCCATTGTCTTTATATTATCCATCTTTGTGATGGTTCTAGACCAAATCAGGAATTTTTTGACTGGTGGGCTAGCTAAAATAAAAGTATATATTAAATCATATAAGTTACAGAAAAGGTTTAGGGTATATAGGCACTACTCATATAGTTTTTCATTGTTCATAGTTTCTTTCCTCACTCAATTTCTCTATATTAAGTGGTAGCTCATTGTGTTGAATTTGGGGACAGTTTCCTTTTCTCATGATTGTCTTCAACTACAATTCGATTGCAAAAAAAGTTTATTAGCTAATCTTCCAAAATATGACTTCTTTTTTTTAACATCTTTTACAAGGCAATTAGGTTCATATCCTTTCGTCCAAAGACGACCCAATATATTTGACTTTAAAAATTCTATCCTACATTAATTTTTGTAGTTCACTCAAGTGGTATACGTATACTTCAATTCTTCCCAATTCTAATATTTAGTTGCTGCAAATTTTAGTTCATATTAAGAAACATGGATTTTTTTTGGGAAAGATGAGTGAAATGTGAGAAATATGATTGAAATCTGGGAAGGAATAGTGAATATGCTGCAAATTCTACCCATTTGTGCATTTGAGAAAGATGAGTGAAATGTGGTTGCTAAATATATAAAGAATTTACAGAAAGGGTTTAAGATCTATACTCTTTTTGTAGCTGCAGAATACAAACTTTTGTTTCCTTTGTTCTTTAAATAAGGCAATACTGCTCAACTTATTTTCATTGTTATGATCCATAGCACAAACCACACATATATTTTATTGTCTTATTTTCACTAGAACTTTGCCATTTATCTATACTGACAACTATCATTTTTCCAATTTGTAACAGAGAAGTGAAAATATCTGCACATGAGAAGAAAGAAGAAAAAACACCTATGCAGCCAAGCCAACAAAAGAACAATACCCTTCTTGAAGACATCGATGAAAAACCAAGAACCAGTGAAGAGAGAAGTTATGCCACCATCAGTGTATATCTTAGTGTATAAAACATGTTATTTATCTATCTATTGCAATAGTTGTATTAGTTTTTTAAACACTACTTCACCTACATAACATGTTACCGATCTATCTTTTATAACTTAAACTTTCACATGTATGTAAATAATATTGTGTTTCCTATATATTTTTACGACTTTTTATATGTATTAAACAGTTTTAATACATGTGGCATCGTGCGGGCACCTATACTAGTTACTTGTAGACAATAATCCAAAACTACACCCTCACTAAACAAACCTATACTACAATTCATTTTCTTACCAAACAAAACAGTTACCCATCTAATTAGGTAGTTTGAGGTGTCGAGATCAATGTTAATGTTGCAGTTTCTAATTTTAATCCCTACTAGTGTGTGTTGTTCGTTTGGATTTTGTCAAAAAATATCGATTTGATTGGTTGTGTTTGTGTACCACTTGTGGTTCAATCGTCTAAAAACACAAGAAAATTGTCAATTTAAAAAAGAAGATTTAAATGTAACTCCATACTAGGTTTTATAACTTAATACTAACCTTGTTCTGACATCTTGGCTGTAGAAGATCTTCTTCTCTATGCAACGCTGTAGTGCTAATTCTCTAGATGGGGTAAGAGCTGTGTTTTAGCGTGATTTGTTGCTAGAGAAGGGACCTCCTTTTATATGCATCACTTGACAGCCTTGCCCATCAAGGAGCTGTCAAGTGTTCCTGGTTGCATTAGGATTAGGTTGTTCAATCCATATAGAATTAGGAATTCCATTATCTCTTGTATTTCAATTAGAACAGCTTTTATACTAGAGATAACCCGATAAGTCTGAGTAAGTTTCTGAACACGCAAACACCTTAGAATCTCTACGTGATTAGAAGACCACAATTAAGTGGTTAAGACAATAATTTGTCTTACATTAAAATCCTAGAGTCCCAAATACACCAAATGCTGATTCCCTCTCTGCCCCATGCATAACCATTCATTCTGTGTGGAATCTCTAAATATTTTCGACAAAAAAAAAAAACTCTAAATATAATTAATTAAGCAGCAACTTGTTCGCTAATGCTATGCAATTCAAAAAATAAAAATGAATAATGTACTTGAACATCTCTATAATTAGAACCTATCCAATTTTGTCCAAACTGGTGTGCAATTTGGTCAAATTGTTTTTATTTTTGGTCGAAAATATCTTTCATAGAAACCCAAAAAGCAGGCAACAGAAACAAACAGACAAGAACAGCTCAAGTGGAGCCGACACAGAAAAGCTACAGAAAAGGAAAACGAAGAAAAAAACAGAGAGCAAGAGCACCGCCGAAGGAGCAAAGAGACCCCCAACAAACCACCAACAAGGTTGTTTCTCTTTTTGTTGTTGCTCGGAATCAGATTTCATTTATAGAAAGCCAACGATAATTACATCATAGTGAAAGCCAATGATAAAAAAGATTCAAAGCATTTATTATTCTCTAAATTAGAGAGTATAATTGGAGTTGAAATTGTAGGGGAACTCCTAAGATAGCTTGTCTATAATTACTGGTAAAACTCGAGTACTTATTTGGATTAAGTTAACCAACCCAATTTATTCAGTCGATTTTTCCATTTTACATCATGAGAGCGACACTTTTGAGCATCTGTGTAGGGTTTGTTATATTAAATTGTTAAAGCAGTCCACCACCCCCGGCCACTAGTTGAGCGCTGCTATGGTTGATTTTTACCAATTCTTATTCAAATTCATTCTTTTATTTCTTTCTTATTTCTTAACTTTGCTTATGTTATAAAACTAGGAAAATTTAGAGAGAATTTAGAGGAAGAGAATAACCATAGAATTGAAGGAAGTTGAGGTTACATCCCAAAATCAATTGGTAATGGGGGAAGTAGTCCTACTCCTTATAAACTCAGGTTAAGTCCCTTAACTTTTAAATGTGGGATAAATACTCTCAACAAGAATTGCTCTTCTTTCATCTATTCATCTTCATTGAGTGCCTATTTATAGGAATTTGGAATACAATATAGGGAGTTATTGGGAGGGTGAGTCATATGGTAGGTATACTATGGGCATGGTGGGCATCCATTACATATAGTTTATAACAGTTTACAATATTTCTTTCCTTTTTAGACCTTTCAAATCATTGTTGTTTGTAATTTTCTAAAGAGTTAATGACCTAAATGGTCCCCCAACTATCGCTCGATTATCATTTTGGTCCATCAACTAAAATTTTCAATTCAAACGTCCTTAAACTTTTTATATTGTATCAAAATTGTCCTTCCGTCAAAGTCTGTGTATTATTCCGTTAAATTGAGGGACAAGACCGTATTTTTAGGTGAGTATCCTCTTCTAAAACGACTTGGCCATTGTAGTATCGCATTCCCTCCCATTTATGTTAGAAGCTCCACCAAAACCCCCAAATTAGAACCCTAGGTTTGCAACGTCGGAGATTTCAACGTCAGAGATTTCAACAACATCAAGTGGGACGAGTCGGTACTGCGCCTGTGGGACGAAGATAATTCTTCGGACTTCGTGGACAAATTTGAACCCAGGAAGAAGGTTTGATGCTTGTGATAAAAATTGGGTAAGTTATTATTTGGGTTGCAAAAGTTGTTCTTTTCCATTTGTAATTGGTTGATAAGGTCTGAAATTGGGTAAGATTTGATTTGCCAGAATAGCAGAAGAAGTATGCATTATTTTGAGTGGGTGGATAATGAAACTTGTCCAAGAGGAAAACAAGTGGTCCCTGGTTTGCTTAGAAGACTTAGAGCAATGGAGGAGGAAGGTAGAGCAAAGGAAGAACAATTGAGAGCTGTGGAAGCAAAAAAGAAAGAACTGCAACAGAAATTGAAAGAAATGGTTCAGGAAAAAAAGGTTTTGGAATGGGGTCATGGGCAAAGACAATTGATAATGTGGGTTTCCTTGATTTTGTCTTGGGGTTTGTTTATAACATTTCTGATGAGTGGGGGTTTGTTCCTTTTGAATGTAATGGTTTTGAAATGTGCATTAGTGTCCCTTGAATGTGCATTAATGTTATGAAATGTTCTTGAATTGAGGTTATTTGAATATATGGAAGATGCCATTAGTGTCCCTTGAATGTGCATTAGTGTTCTGAAATGTTCTTGAATTGAGGTTATTTGAATATATGGGAGATGCCATTCCATTGAGTACAACAAAGTAAAAGTCATTCCATTGTTGACCACAAGCAATTTACAAAATGAACATCCATATAAACATTCAAATTCCAATTACAGAGTTTGAGCCTAGGAAACTGAAGACCAGTTAAAGCAATTACAACATTCCAATTACAAAATGCACCTGCCTAGCAAAGTACATAAGCCAAAACAGACAACCAATTACATAGTTTGAGCTGTTCTAGCTCAAAACCAATTACACAAACTACACAAAATCCTCCTGCCCAAAAAAATACCTAACCTAAAATAGCCAAGCAATTACAGAGTTTTAGCCTTTCAAACTCAAAACCAATTACACAGTTAGAAGTCAGAATCAGTCCCTTTTGTCACAAAATCCCTCTGGCCAAAAAAATTACATATCCCAAAATACACAAAATAGGACAACCTTAGGAATAATTTCCCCTATATTGAGGTCGTGTTATTATCATGGGAAATGTTGTCCAAAGCTGGTCCTCCTTGTCCCCCTTTCTCTTGCCACCTAAACAATGTAGTAATATCAGGTGTATAACAGTTGAAAAATTGGCAATTAGTGAAATGAGTAAGAAATGAACCAAATGACAAAAACCTATAGTTGATCGTGAAGATAGTAAGCCTCTTCCTAAGCCTCTTTCTCCACTTACGCCTCTTCCTAAGCCTCTTCCTTTAATTGCACTTAGCTTTGAAGATGGTAAACTTCTTCCTAAGCCAATATGTGAAGATGGTAAGACTCCTTGTCCATTACCTCTTGTCACCTAGAAAATTTATTGATCTTTATTGTTTTCCAATGCATTAAGCAATAAAAAATTGAAAAAAAATGAGAAAATAAAGCTTACATTTTCTTGTGAATTTGGGTAAACTGGGGCTTGAGCAACATTGCCTCTTCCTCTACTTATGCCTCTGCCTCCTTCTCTATTACCTCTTGCCATCTAAAATAAATAAATGATTTCAGCTTCCTAATGACTTTCGCAATTTAAAACCACAAGAACAACCAAAGCTTACACTTTGTAGAGAATTAGGGTCAGCAGTAGCTTGAGCAACATTTCCTTTTCCTCTACTTATACCTCTCCCTCTGCTTATGCCTCTCCCTCTTACTGTGTTAGAAGAAGAACCTTACTCCATTTGGGTTGAAGATGCATGAACCTGCAAATATATAACAAAATTATTATTGTAAGTACGCCATAACATAGAACTAAACAAGATGTCTAACAGTCATACCTGTTGGGTTTTATTGTTTTGTCTGTCACATGTTGCTCTATTATGGCCTTTTTGACCGCATCCACGACATCTTATTTCAATGAAAACCCTTCTAAGCTTGGCTGGTGGGGCAATATAATTTGGAGGCATAGGGTTTCGTAGGATGGGGGCTGGTATTTCAACCTCACCAGGCTCTTTCGTCCTAACTCTTTTAGGCCTACTCGGTTGTTGCTTATAAAGTGGAGGTTTAATTGGAGGAATGCCACATTTACTCTATTGGTCCATTGAAGGGATTAGGTGAATCACTGGTTCATAAGCCTTCATATAAGTCTCCACCTTATAACAATCATCCACATAAGCAATTGGGTTTTCACATCTTTGAAATATTGCTGAGATTGCATGGGGACATGGTATTCCACATAAATTCCACCTCCTACAAGAGCATGTCTTTGCTCTAAAGTCTACAACAAATTCTCCACCATAAATGTGGCTCACTTGATACAATTTCTCACCAGCCAATCTAGGAATGCATTGTGATGAACGTAGCTTGTTCTTCTCAATTATCTTGAAGATCCTAGGCCCAACAGAGTATCTCCAATTCTGACATGCAGATCTTCTACTAGTCATCCTAAGCATTACATACACCCTTATCCTCTCCAAGCAACTCAAAATTATCTTATCCCTTACATCTAGTATGGTTGCATTGAAACTTTCACATAGATTATTCAACAAAAGATCACATTTAAAATGTGATCCGAAGTGAGATCTGCTCCAATTTCTTACAGGTCTCTTCTTCAACCACTTCCATGCTTCCTCAACCTCATTTTTCAACTTCTGCATTTCTACCTCCCACCAAGGCACAGTTGTAGCTCTTGCTGCAACCCATAATATATGTTTCAGAGCAAGACCAATAAGTGATGCCCTAAAGTTACTGTACAGGTGTCTCACACACATCCTGTGCTCTGCAGTTGGAAGTACTCTCTCAATGGCAGGTAAAAGTCCCTTTTGTTTGTCACTAATCACACACATCCTCATCCTCACATTTTCCCATCCTTCTTTCTTAAAGTGAGTACCAGGACGATTACCTGCCTCCACCTCCTTGATACACAGGTCACAAAATATAGTTGTATTCTGATTATTTCATACAGCCGGAACTGGTGATCCACTAGCCACATTATTATTCTTCACCATCTGTGCATGTCCTTATTTAAATATTTATGTATTGGGAGATGAACATGTTATAGCAAATAATGTTTTTACTAAAAACATGCATAGTGCCTAAGTAATTACCTATAGGAAAACTTGAGCAAAACTACATACATCAAAAGCAATACACCAAGTCGTACAAGATGACAAGGATTCAAACACACTCCCATATATTTTTCCCTTATTTTTTGGGTCTGCAGTTTTGATATTTATTCACAAAAGATTAATGGAAGCCAAAGAAATAAAGGGAATTAAAAGTTTGCAGGAAAACTAGTTTAGCAAAACTAGTTGGCATCACAAAAGATACTGCATTTTCCTTGCAAAAAACAGTACACTGTAGTGAGCTTGATGCCCCGTACATCTCACTTTAAGTCACTAAGATCATTCTTTCAATCTACTGAAACCAGTTACAGAAGACATGCGAAGGTGAGTTCTATTCAAATTTGTTCTTGAATGAATTATCTCAAATTATTCGTAAACTTTAGAGCAGCTGTATAACAAATTAGTTTTTCTGGTTGTAACAGATTTTGACTGGCATTGCTGGCCTCATAGTTTTGGCTCTTAGCTTGTGGAGATATTCAAGAAGACCCTAAAATTGTAGGTGACATTGACATAACAGAGCTCTAGATACATGAAAAGCGCCAAGGTTCCGATAATAAGTTTAGGACGGTTCTTTTTTTTCAATGCTCAATGATTTGAGGGGTACATATAAGCTCAATAATAGCTGAATTTCTATAGAACCAGAATTTATACAGAGGATAAGATACTAAGATGGAAGCAAATACAAATTTATTTGGCCCCATTTGAGGCTTGGAACAAGAATGTGTATTTCTCCTTTTTAACTTCCTGGCATGGACACCTTTATGCTTAAAGAAATTATGGACAACCAGTAGAAAAAATCTGGACATATAAAACCAGTAGAAACCAAGGTCAACCAGTAGAAAAAATCTGGACATATATAAAACCAGTAGAAACCATAGACAACCAGTAGGGAAAAAAAAACAAGAGCAACACGTATATAAAAAGTTTGAGAGATTGAAGAATCTAACCTTGTCAAAGAGATTGAGAGAGATTGAGCGAATGGTTGTCTCCAAACTTGGGAGGCTACGTGAAGATGAACTTTGGTGTCTGCAGATTTGAGAGAAATACGTGAGGATAGATTTCTAACCTAATAAGGGTATTTGTGGAATTGCGAAAATTTTATTAAAGGGAGCGCACTGCTTCAATTAAAAGTAGCTTTAAAAAGCAATCCCGAGGTTGCTTTTAAAAGCTGCTGTCAAAAGACCATTGCTTTTAAAATAAGCATGATATTTTAATTTTACCAAACACCTTAAACTGCTTAACTTTAAAGTTAAGCAGGTTTTTGGCGAAAAAAAGCAATCCCAAACGGGGTCTAAGTTTGGGCATTTTAAATTGTGAAAGGTTTTAGCGCATTGAATCTAACTTAACTCTGTTTATATTCCTTTGCTTTTGTCTCCGTTTTGCCCCTTCTCGTTTGGGTTGTTCAATGACATCAGATTTCGACCCAAAAAAAAACATAATATCATCTAGTAAGAAATTAAAGAATACATACAACTTTATGACGTCATTTTTAATTTCAAAATTATTCCAATTGGAGTTTGTCTGTTTCTGATCGTATTTGTGTTTACCCAAGTTAAAAATTGTGCTCATGCCAACCCAACACCCACACCGCATCTCTGTGTCATTACCATCATATTAACACAGGCAAAACGACATGACGCATTAAAATACTTTTGAAATAGCTAAAACAGTTTTTTTTTTTTAATCGAAGATTCTGCATAAATCAAATCCCTAGCTCTCTCAACCTTTTTTAATTGAATACTAAGATGTTTTATTGAACAAAGTGAGTTTTCGCTTTTCTGAAATTAATTGTTTTAAATATCCTCCATTTTCGATTTTAAAGCTCCCACTAGTTGGATTGCTTTACTCAACAATCGAGGAATCTAACAGTAATCTGCCTTGATGGATTGTATAAACAAGCAGCTTGTGAATGACCAAATGAAAGGATCATCCATCCATTGACTTAAAAAGCAATTATTTTGAGTCAAGCAAATGAAAGCATTATGTGTTCTTTTTTCTTTGTTTAAGATAAAAAGGGAGAAAGTAACAAAAGCAATCCAACTAGTGGGAGCTTTATTTGTGTCTTTTAAAAAGATGTGGGCCCTTGAAATGAAAGGTGAGAAATGGCATGAGAAATTCTAGGTACACACCATGCCATTGCCAGGAAACCTCTGCCTATTATCACTTCGATCTTGCGATTTTGAAATTAAAATTAGTTCTCATGTCGTATGTATTATACTATTATTCCTCGATTTGTTATGGGTTCCTTTGTTTGGGAGAAATTTTTATATGTTTTAGATACACCACGTGGCTGATGTACCATCCAATAAACATAAGACAATTTCTCTAAATTGTACTCAATTTGTATTCCCTTCATATTCTTGAGTGTGTGAGCTTAGGTTATTTGGGGCTTGGATTTCTGAGTGTTAAACACTATTGTATTCTCTTATTTGATTATAGTGGAATACTTCGCCGTCTCCAAGCTGGATATGGGCATTGCCGAATCAATATATATCTTGGTGTTTTTGTTGGTGTTGTTTTGTTCTTTTTTTATCTCTTACCAGTTATTGTTTATTTTTCACTCACAGTTGGTTGACGTTTCCGCACAACACTTTTCCATACATCTATACTTTCCCCCAACAAAGATGAACCTAAAACTTTAAGTGCTAATGGAAGACCTCCACAATGATCCATTATTTTTTTCGAATATTCTATGTGATCTTCAACGGGATGGTTCTGACCAAAAGCGTGCCAACTGAAGAGCTCCAATGATTCGTTTTGATCCAAAGATTCAATTGCATGTACCTCAGTAACTAGACGAGTCTTTAATCTTGCACGCCTAGTTGTTATGATGATTTGACTTCCTGGACAAAATTGATCTTTCATCCGAAGTAGTACATCTAATTGGTCCTCATGATCCACATCATCAAGAACAAGGAGAACCCGTTTAGAACTTATGGCATCTTCAATCTCAGTTACTCCTTGACTAACAGTGTATTTTCGACGGTGAACTGACAAGAATACAAGTATAAATTAAATATTACGTTATGTGATTTCATACTATGCGGTGGGACCAACTAGGATAGTAGGCTTTCATTATAATTGTAGTCGAACTTGCAAACTTCATCACATGGAAACCACCAAGAAGCCACACAACATGAGGGCCCCAGTCACTCGATGGGCTATATATAGGCTTAATATATTTGGTTTTGCATAAAGCCACAGCCTTGCCCACTACGTAGTTTCCATACACCAAATTCTCACTGTCACTCTTCAGCCATGGCACTTGTGAGAGCAGCTCAACAAACCTCCTCTTCTAATGCTGGTCGATATTGTCGTTATCACGTGTTTCTGAGTTTCAGAGGTGAAGACACTCGCAAGACTTTCACTGACCACCTCTACACAGCCTTGGTCAACGCCCAATTTCACACTTTCCGAGACGACGATGAGCTTGAGAGAGGAGAAGATATTAAGGCCAAACTGCAGAAAGCAATCAAACAGTCTCGAATTTCTGTTATTGTGTTCTCGAAAGACTACGCATCGTCCAGATGGTGCCTCGACGAGCTCGTGATGATCCTTGAACGCAAGAGGACCTCAGATGACCATGTTGTTTTACCTGTTTTCTACGACATGGATCCATCCCATGTGAGGAAGCAGACAGGAAGTCTTGCAAAGGCATTTGCTGGACACCAAAAAACCCAACCGTCGAACAAAGTGAAGGAATGGAGGGAGGCACTTGCAGAGGTTGCAGATCTGGCAGGGATGGTCTTGCAAAATCAAGCTGATGGGTAATTTCATTCCTACTTGTTTAAAAATAATAATAATAATAATAATTTCATTAACATACTAAAAATAAGTGTTTTCAATTTTTATTTTATTTTATGTTAGGGTCCTTTCTATTGTTAGACTTAGAAGAGAATCCTCATTGCACTCCTTTATCCCGATTAACAATTCATATAATAGAGTTTAATAGTTAAAGATAGTATGGTGATTGTGTATTTCCTGGTGT
The DNA here is from genome assembly GCA_020226455.1 of Prunus salicina. Taxonomy (NCBI): domain Eukaryota; kingdom Viridiplantae; phylum Streptophyta; class Magnoliopsida; order Rosales; family Rosaceae; genus Prunus; species Prunus salicina. The sequence continues at coordinate 15,695,095 of CM035343.1, read as the reverse complement.
TGATGTACAAAATGTAATTGGCACTTTCCCAGTTCAAAACTTGTCATTGGTTGTAAAACATACTTTTGGAATGGCCAAAACCGTTTTTAAAAGAGCTTCTGCATATTTGATTAATGGCATGTGTTTCAACCTCATAAATCAAATCTCTAGCCCTCCACAATTTTTTATTGATTAATAAGATGTTGGCTTAAATGTCAAAATGGTCTCAGTATTTTACCCCCTCATCCAATTTAGCCAAGTGTTATCAACTTAGCCAATATCATCCATTCTGTCCAAATTATGTTAAATTTATAAAGAAAAAAACATTTTAAAAAAATATGTAATTGATTTTAAAATATTGAATTTTAAATAATAATTAAAACCCACACAAACACAACCTCCACTCCAATGTCATTGAGTACTGTAACAGACAAAAAATGACACAACCTCCACTCCCATGTTGTTGAATACTGTAACATACAAAACACAAGGACCAAATTGGCCAAAACACTCCCATGTTGTTTATATAGATTTAACATAATTTGGACGGAATAGATTACATTGGTTAACAGATACAAACACAAGGACCAAATTGGCCAAATTGATAACATGAAACTACATTGGCCGATGGAATAAAACACATGGACCATTTTGCCATTTAAGCCAAAGATGTTTTATTGATCATAATGACAAATGAGTTTTCACTTTTCTGCAATTAATTGTTTTAAGTGCCTCCATTTTTTTTTTTAATACAAGCGATATTCTACTATAATCTAATTTAAACTACGGAGAGGGGGATTTGAACTCGAGTACATAGTAGGGAGCACATTCGCTCTACCCAACTTGGCTAAGCCTGTGTCTACAAGTATCCTACGTTTTTAAGAGAATGTTACTTATTATCTTCTTTTTATGTTTAGTTAGCTTTTAAAGGCTTATTCAACACCCTCATCTTAATTTTTTTTTTTCATTTACTCATCTCTTATTTGTGCCTTATAACTCTCTGATCTTATTTCCATGGCATTTGAATTCTCTTTCATTTTGACTGCAATTTTTTAGGTACGAGTCAAAGTTTATCAAGAAAATAGTTAAAGTGATTGGAGACAAACTACATCGCACACCCTTAAGTGTTGACCCCAACATAATTGGAATGAATTCTCGAGCAGAAAATATCAATTCATGGTTACAACATGGATCAACCGACCCTGACATACTCGTAATTTATGGGATAAGTGGAATAGGGAAGACAACCATCGCAAAGTTTGTTTATAATTCAAACTATACAAGATTTGAAGGAAGCAGCTTCATTGAAAACATCAAAGAAATTTCACAGCAACCCAATGGGTTAGTGCAAATACAATCACAACTTCTTTCTGAAATTTTGATTGGGAGAAGAGTGAAAATACACTCTGTTAGTAAGGGAATAACTGCGATTGAAGATGCCCTATGGTCTAGAAGGGTTCTTATTGTTCTTGATGATGTGGATCATATGGACCAATTAGAAGCAGTACTTCGGCTCAAATATCGATTTTGTCCAGGAAGTAAAATCATCATAACAACCAAGCGTGCAAAATTGTTAAGAGCTCATCAAGTTACTATGGTGCATGCAGTTGAAACTTTGGATCCCAAAGAATCATTGAAGCTCTTAAGTTGGCACGCTTTTGGCCAGGACCATCCGCTTGAAGATTACATAAAATATTCAGAAAAGCTAGTGGACCATTGTGGAGGACTTCCGTTAGCTCTTAAAGTTTTAGGTTCTTCTTTATCCAGGGAAAGGATAGATGTATGGAAAAGTGCATTGGACAAGTTAGAAGCTATTCCAAATGGTGAAATAATAAGTAAACTAAGAGTAAGCTACGACTCTTTGCAAGATGACCATGACCGAAAACTTTTCCTCCACATTGCTTGTTTCTTGATCGGAAAGGACAAAGATTACATTGTTAAAATACTAGATGGATGTGATTTCTATACAATTGTTGGCATTCAGAATCTCATCGATAGATGTTTGGTGACAATTGATAAATTTGACAAGGTGCAGATGCATGACCTGATTTGTGGAATGGGAAGAGAGATTGTTCGTTTAGAATCAGAGGAGCCTTGGAAGCGTAGTAGAGTATGGCGTCATATGGATTCCTTCAAAATCCTGGCAGAAAAGAATGTAAGAAACATATGCTATATGTACGCATGTCTGTTTTCATTTTGGTAAATGTTTTCCAAATGTTTTCCTCTTTCTTTCTATAGGGTACAAGAACAATTGAAGGGCTTGTCCTAGACATGCATATGCTCAGTCCCATAAACTCAAACGGGAAAGTCTTGGAAACCAATGCATTTGCAAGGATGCAGGAACTAAAATTACTCCATCTTGGTCATGTACAACTTGACGGATGTTATGCAGAATTTTGTACAGGATTAAGATGGCTGTGTTTGCTGAAATTTCCTTTGGATTCTATACCCTATAATTTTTCTTTGGGGAGCCTAACTGTTCTTGAAATCCAATACAGCGGCTTGAGACAAGTTTGTCAAGGCACAAAAGTATGTAACTCTACACTTTTCAATTCCTTTCCCATTACATTAGGATTTTCATTTGATAACAAATTATATACCTATATTAATTAACTCCTCCACATTGTTTTCTTCCCACAGTGTCTTCCGTTATTGAAGATCCTTGATCTCAGACATTGTCATAGCCTTACTAAAACTACTGACTTCTCATGTTGCCCCAATCTAGAGAAATTGGTTCTTGTAGATTGTGAGGGTCTGGTTGGTATCAATGAATCCGTTGTAAAACTAGAGAGACTTGTTTACTTGAGTATGAAGAATTGTAAAAATGTCAGGATGCTTCCTAAAAACATCCTCAAGCTAAAATTGCTTGAAACACTTATTGTATCTGGTTGCAAAAATCTTAATGAGTTCTCAATTGAGATGTTGAGGAACATGGAATCTCTGAAAGTTCTTGAGACAGATGAAATTCCAATAGGTGAATTCTGGCCAGGAAGAAGTTTATCCATCTTGAGTTGTTTACAATCCTCCTTAGTAGAGTTGTCTCTTCAGGGGTGCAGTCTTTCCGATGATTCTTTTCCTAGGGATTTTAGTAATCCAGCCTCGTTGCGAATACTAAATCTAGGGTACAATCCAATTTGTTGCCTACCAAATTGCGTCCAAGGTTTAACAGGGCTCAATGAACTCTCTTTTTTGGAATGTGGTAGGCTCAAATCCCTTGTGAGGTTACCAAAAGTAGGCCGACTGAACCTGGAATGTTGTGTATCATTGAAAAAAATAGCCTATCAATCCGCTCAGTCTCAAAAACACACTACCTCGTGCTATCACAACGACGATCTAGTTGAATGGGAGTATAACTACAAGCTAGAACCCATTGGAACAGTTGATGTAGAGATTATCAACCTTTTGGGCTTGTGCAACTTGGAATCCATGGCACGGATTCGGCTTCGAAAACCATACCAGTCAAGAATTGGTGATGATCTGAATCCTGTCCAGGTGCATGCTCTCTCTCTCTTCTCTCTCTCTCTCTCTCTCTCTCTCTCATATGATTGATGAAAAGTTGACTAATATTGTGTGGGATTTCCATGTTATATATTATACATTAGGGACTGTACGAACGTGGTGTATTCAGCACATTTTTTTCAGGGGATGAGGTTCCTGGCCAGTTCAGCCATAAAAGTGGAGGGTCCTCAATATCTTTTACTGTGCCTTTACTTGATAATTATCACAGAATTGGCGGCTTGAAGGTCTTTGCTGTCTACACAAAACATGCCAATGATTCTCCTTGGGCTTTACCTGGGCCAATGATTACTAGAGTCAGAAATAAGAGCAAGGGCCTCAAGTGGATCTATGCCCCATCACACTGCGGTATTCCGGGTAGAGGAGAAGACATGACATGGTTAAGCCATTGGAATTTGGAGGAGGAGGTTCACTTAGATGGTGGCGATCAAGTGGCTGTTTCTGTAGTTATGGAACCTTGGCTTCTGGTAAAGGAGTTTGGCATCCAGCTTGTGCAGAAGCTGCAAAGTACCCAACACAAAACCATTGATCCTTATAATGCTGTATGTGTCAGTGGACATCCAGATGAACATCAGCCAGGAGTATTCTTGCTCTCACGCAGAAGTGAACCGATAAAAGATCCGATTTGGTTCAATAAGATCCTTGGAGACTCTGATGAAGAAGATACGACAGGTGTGTTATTTATTGACGCATTTGATGACACCACTAATCAATTAGCATCACAATATCTATTTGTTTGTTAGGATCAGATCGGATCATCTAATTTGTTGTTCAAAGGTTAGTCCAAGTCATTTCAAAAACAAGTTTCCTCTAATTTGTTATTTATGTTTTCCAGACATAGAAGAAGAACAAACAATTGCAGCAGCCAAGACAGACGGAAATATTAACTCCAGAGGCCTCCTCCGTGGCTGGAAGGTGCTCATCACCGCCGTTTTCTTCTTTCTCACGCTTCTCTTATCACTCGCTCTTCTTCACCTTCTCACAAAAAGAAGAGACAGTCCAAAAGCCGTGGATGGATTAATTTTTTCTACTTGAACTGCCGGATTGAGCTGTTTTCTGCCTTCATATAAATTAGCATCAAACTCTTGTTTTGCATATATCCAATGTCTTCCTTCCTAAGACCAATTTCATTTTATAGCATCAATACATCTCCTTCTGAGGAGATATATATATATATATATATATATCATGCAATGTTCTCTTTTGATTCTTTGTGCTGTTAATTTACAAAATTATTTTCCGAGTGGTGCTCAAGAGAACCAAAATCTCAATAATCACAAATTTCATCAGTACCATAGGTTTTGTTCGATATTTAGCTTAGTAGAGAGAGAACTTTCCAGCTAGGAAGTATGCAGATCTTCTTTATTACCAATAATTGGCAACAGTCAATGCGTATCAAGAACATACACTTATTTTTTTTTTAATACAACAAAGCTATGTTTCTAAAAGACAATGCTAACAATGCAAGAATTGGTAAGGAAGGGAGCATATATATTAGATTGATAATTTACATCAAAATTTCAACAAAGCTATGCTTTTCATTTGCTTTGACAAATCCAAACAAATCAAGGGCTGGATACTCTGTTTTTTTTTTGGGGGGTCAAAGAAGAACTCTGCTTCTGTGTGCTAATTAGCCTAAGCGAGTTTCACATATAAACCCATAAGTGAGGCTTAAATTATAAAATTACCCACAATCCCCGACAGCTGCCTACCCACCTTACCCAACTGTCATTTGCTAGACACCAAAAAACCCAACCGTCAAACAAAGTGAAGGAATGGAGGGAGGCACTTGCAGAAGTTGCAGATCTGGCAGGGATGGTCTTACAAAATCAAGCTGATGGGTAATTTCTTTCCTACTACTTTGTTTTATTTTTACTTTTTCAGGGTGTGTTAATTATAATATTTCTGAATTTTCTTATGGCTTTTTACTTTAAAATGTATCTTCCCATATATCCAAGGATACCATCATCTATAAAAATAAATATTGATAAATAAATAAATAAAAGCAAGGATAGTATAATTATTGATTATCTAATTTTGTCTACTTTAATTTGAACAAATAGATTCAAACAAACGTGTTTATAAATAAATTTTCAACATCAAACCCGACGAAAGTTCTGATGCCTATATTATCATGAAAATAAAAATTGAACATAAATTTAGTTGGCTTTTTCAGAAAGTTCCATAAGAATGCTTTTCAGAAACCCAAGCTCATTTTAAGCAAATCAAACAAATCAAAGTTGGTTTTTTCAAATGAGAAGTCTATTGCAATGATGTTTGAAATCTTTTTTCATTTGGATTGCAACTTTTCATACACGAGTCAAAGTTGATCAACAAGATTATTCAAGTGATAGGAGAAAAACTAGACGTAGGCCCCCAAGTGTTCCCCACATCATGATCGGAATGCATTCTCGAATCAACGAACTTAATTTATGGTTACAAGATGGATCAGATGATGTCGGCATACTTGTAATTTATGGTATGAATGGAATAGGGAAGACAACCATTGCAAAGTCTACTTATAATACAAACTTTGGAAGATTTGAAGGAAGCAGCTTCCTTGAAAACATAAGAGAAATTTCACAACAACCCAATGGGTTGGTTCAAATACAAATACAACTTATTTATGATATTTTGTATGGGAGAAAAGTAAAAATACAGAGTGTTAGCAAGGGAATGACTGAGATAGAATATACCATAAGCTCTAAAAGGGTTTTTCTTGTCCTCGACGATGTGGATCATATGACAAGACTTGACCCAAATTCCTCGGAACCCGGGATGAATTCTGTGGAGAAATCCGACATCCCACCGATGCTGGGCCTACCTACTAAAAACTGAAACTTTCTACCGAAATTTCGACAAGGTCTCCCCTGTAAATTGAACGTTCCCCAAATTTCAACCTGCACAAAATTCACAATTTAATATCCGAACAGGCAGCACGCACAATATAACAACATGCAATTCATATAGACGGCCTCCAGCCTTCAAATAAACCGAAGCGAAACCACCAACAAACTCTTATGTCGAATAATACTCCAAACAATGCCAATAATGAATTCAGACAATTTATGAATGCCCACTATAAACAATATAAAATAACTTCCCAAATACTCATCATGCGAGGTTTTAACCTCCTAACACAATCACAAGTAGTTTAAGGCCTCAGCCCATATCGTACAATCATCCAAAACGGGTTTTATATCAGTTTTGACTAGAACACATGTACACAATGCTCCCTAGTTCAGGACGACGACCAGGTCAAACCCAATACTCCATAACACAACATAAGTACATTTAGTCTGCGACTGCACCTAAATAAGACCCTAGGCTATCTACGTACCTTTATTGAGGGATCAAGCCACACGTAGTTCTTTCCACAAGAATCCCGGTTCCAACCACTTATGAGCATCTTACGAGGATAGTCCATATATAACACTTGTGAGCAATATTATATTCAGTCTTTTATATATTATCTTCTCCAACAGTGATGTTGTGATGGTAGAGACATCAAATTACTGACAGTACATGTGTGCTTGTGTCAGGACCCGCCCCGAATTTCACAGAACCCGAGACGAATCCTGCAGAGACCCCGGCATCACACCCATGCCGGGTTCACTCCTTAAAAACATAACCTCCTTTTTCAAAAGGAGCCGGGGCACGAGACTTTCTGCCGGAAGTCCGGCAGAATCTCCCCTGTAATTTGGACTTTCCCCAAAGTCTCGACCTGCATAAAACACACTTTTAAATCCCAAACAGCAGCACACACAATATAGCAATATGCAATTCACATTTATGGCCTTCGGCCTTCTGATAATTCTAGGCAAACTACCAACCACACAATCAATATAAAATTAACTTCCCCATGCATCCAAACACACGAGGTTTTAACCTCCTATTACTATCCCAAATAGTTTGAGGCTTCGGCCTAAGTCGTGCCACTTGGCTCACCGAACGAGCCTCAATTCAACCAAGTTCTAACCAACAACAAGGTCCGAATCGAACCCAACAAAGTACCTAACTAAATCTAATCCGCGGCTGCGCCTAGTAACTTCAGGCTGCCTACGTACCCTTACCAAGGGATCAAGCCACACGTAGTTCTTACCTAACAGTCACAACTAATTACAACCAACCCACTATACCTTTCAGATCTAACAGAATCCAAAATCCGATAACAAAACACTGAAACATTAACACTTCCTTCTCAAGGCATCATATCCAGAAATCTCCGAAGGGCCTGGACAAACTCTGACGGGCCTGGGCAAAATAAGTCAATCATCCGAAAGGCACTAGACAAACTCCGAAAGGCCTGAGCAAAATAAATCAAATCTCCGAAGGGCCTGGACAAACTCCGACGGGCCTGGGCAAAATAATTCAATCATCTGAAAGGCACTGGACAAACTTCGAAAGGCCTGGGCAAAATAAATCAAATCTCCGAAGGGCCTGGACAAACTCCGACGGGCCTGGGCAAAATAATTCAATCATCTGAAAGGCACTGGACAAACTTCGAAAGGCCTGAGCAAAATAAATCAAATCTCCGAAGGGCCTGGACAAACTCCGACGGGCCTGGGCAAAATAATTCAATCATCTGAAAGGCACTGGACAAACTTCGAAAGGCCTGGGCAAAATAAATCAAATCTCCGAAGGGCCTGGACAAACTCCGACGGGCCTGGGCAAAATAAACCTTAAACATAAAACCCATAACCGAGGAGGTACTTAAGGTAGTGCGTATAGCTCTTCAAACTGACAATCTATACTCTTTTCATACCTTCATAAATACATACAATTTTATATAAATTTCTAATATTGTAAGCACCTCAACGACAATTCACAGGGTGGCACTTATAGTGCCCTCAAGCATCTTTATAAAATAAAATAATATAATCTCAAATATAATCCACTATTGCACCAACCTCAACCCCAAGATATAACATCCGATAAACACCCAATTTACCACCATAAATCGATATCCTAATCCCACACAATCACTACCACTCAACAACACTCAAGACCTATCACTGGGGTCATTACAATCTTCCTAGGAAGGTAACACTACCTAGGAAGTCTCACGGTCAACCCCAACCTCGGTCAAACGGACCCCCGGGGTCCACGACCTCCAATTTCCGATCCGACAGTTCCTATAGGTCCTACAAGGTCTAGGATACACGTCCTGCAAGTTTGGTCCGGATCGGACAGTCGGATCAGTCAAGATCGGACGATCGGACGGTTACTAAAACCCTAACCCCCAGGGTTGGCTTTTCCGGAGTATCCGGGACTCCGTTTTACAATCCGTCGAATCCTATACGATTCTGGTAATGGCTAGATCAACACATCAAAATCTCAAGACCATCCAACGGTCCAAACCTAGCGAACCCGGATAACGCGCAATATGCGATATCCGTTCGGAACCCTAACGGTATCCAAATTGAAATCCGAGCACACCTACGCGCTCGTGACATCGAGAGGATCGCATTGGGGCAAAAATGCCCCTCAGCTACAGTGCTCACGCGCCGCCACGGGCCGGCAGCGCGTGGGTGTCCAAAGCGATATCGCATCGCCGAAAAACCTCCAAATCGTGGGCCCAGACTCTTACCCTAGGTAATACCCCTAATTTGGAGTCACTTTTGTTCTTGGACATACCCCCAAAACTGACCGGAAGTGGCCGAAATCGCGATCGCAAAACCGGCCGAACCCTAAATCGAAAATCAATCTACGCTCAAAATCAATGCAATCATACCCAACCATCAGCTAGAGCTCGAGGAATAGATGGATTTCCATACCTGGATCACCAAAAATGGCGGCCGGACGACGGAGAACGAAGCCGGAGAAATTTCTGTCAAAACCGGCTCGAATCCGAGCTCTTTCCGGCGGATTCTGGCGGTTCCAGGGGCGGATCTGGTCGGGGAAGGAAGAGGGGGAGGTGGCGGTTCGATCAAGACCGGTCTCAGGGCCGGTCGTTGGCTGTGGTGGTGGTGGCAGGGTGGCTTTGAGAAGCCACCGGCTGTGCAGGAAAACCAGACGGGGGAGGGAGCTGCACGCGGGGAGAGAGAGAGAGAGAGAGAGAGAGAGAGAGAGAGAGAGAGAGAGAGAGAGAGAGAGAGAGAGAGAGAGAGATGAGGGCAATTCTGACTTTTAACGAAAAATCCATTTTCGCCAAAATTACAGTTATGCCACTGGGGGTATTTTGACCGTATCTCTCTCGTTACAACTCCGATTCGAGCCCACTACGTGTCTACGGACTCATCTCGTCGTGCTCTACGCAACGGTATAATCGAAATTCCCAAATTCCTTCCCGATCAAAAATTCAACTTTAAACCTCATAAAATATTCTAGGGGCAAAATGGTCCTTTTATTTGAATAAATTAATATTCACCAATTTATTTAGGACCGGGTCGTTACAGCTTGCTAGATAGAGACACCAAAGTATTGTCAGTTTTAAAATGGCCATATTTTTTTAAAAGACAGAATCTTATGTTTTTTATTTGAGATAAAGCCATTACCATTCACTATGGGAGGGGGAGGGGCTCAAGTACAATTGTTTTTTTTTTGTTGTTGTTTTGTTTTGGGGGGGGGGGGGGGGGGGGGGGGGGGGGGAGTTGGGGTGTCACCACTGAGGCAAACCCAATTGATGACAGAATCTTATGTTTGGTTGAGTAGTATTCGATAAATCTATTGAAGGAGAAAAATGAAGGTATGGGTGAATAATTTTTCATGTTGAGGGATTAATAGGAATTACTTACAAGTTTTATTTATGAGAGTAATCTATCTTCTGCTTTCAATTTGGTAAAAAAAAAAAAATTCATTTCTTCCAAGCATCCCAAAAGGAAGAGCCAAATTTGCGCTGCCATATCAACATTTTTATGCTTTGAAGGAAGAAGCAAATGGGTAGGTAAAATATATATACTTTCAATATTGTCTACTTCAAAGTGAATAGGTATATATTGGATCCCATTTTATTTTTATAATAAAATATCATCTCTATTTTCTTACATGTTTTTTATAAAATATAATGATAAATAAAAAAGATAAAGTAAATAATATAATAATAATTTATACACTTTCATTGCCCTGAGGGATCAACTATTTTCATGAGGTAAATAGTTAGAATTACATACTTTAAATTTAAGGAATATCCAATCGAATCCAAGATTAGTGAATGCATAAAGTCCTTTTGTATTATTTTTCTCTTTTATTTGGGAAAACAAAGAAAGAGTCATTAAGAAAGGACAACAACTTGTCACTGTCGCCACCAATTAGCTTTGTTTACCTTAAAACAAGCGTAAAACCGCTGCCTGCCCCCTTGACTCACTCGATATTAGTGTATCCTTTTAGAAAAAAGGTATCTTGATTTCACGTGCTTGCTTTTTAAGTTCATGTATTCAGACAATCCCGGAAGTAAAACCTTACACGTAAAATCCACTCTCAGAGAGTTTGTTTCTTCACCACACTTCAGCCATGGCACTTGTGAGAGCAGCTCAGCAAACCTCCTCTTCTAATGCTCGTCGACATTGTCTTTATCACGTGTTCCTGAGTTTCAGAGGCGAAGACACTCGCAAGACTTTCACTGACCACCTATACACAGCCTTGGTCAATGCCCGATTTCACACTTTCCGAGACGACGATGAACTTGAGAGAGGAGAAGAGATTAAACCCGAACTGGAGAAAGCAATAAAAAACTCTCGAAGTTCTGTTATTGTGTTTTCGAAAGACTATGCGTCATCCAGATGGTGCCTCGACGAGCTTGTGGTGATCCTTGAACACAAGAAGACCTCAGATGACCATGTCGTTTTACCTGTTTTCTACGACGTGGATCCATCCCATGTAAGGAAGCAGACAGGAAGTCTTGCAAAGGCATTTGCTAGACACGAAAAAACTCAACCGCTGGAGAAGGTGAAGGAATGGAGGGATGCACTTGCAAAGGTTGCAGATCTGGCAGGGATGGTCTTGCAAAATCAAGCTCATGGGTAATTTCGTTCCTACTATACTAAAAATAGGTGTTTTCAAATCTCAAGCGATCTCCACAATTTTTTATTTATAAATTAGATGTTTTATCGATGGTAATGAGTTTTCGTTTTTCTGCAATTGATTGTTTTAAATGTCATCCTTTTTAAGCGAATATTCTTTTATTTGTTATCTAAGTTGCTTGATCTAGTTTTTAAGGGTTTGTGTTTATGTTTAGTTGAGCTTTAACTTCAGAAGTTTACCCCTCATCTAGAGCAGGATAGATCTTCAGTTAGCTTTTACGGGAGAGGATCCACTGTCCCCAAATTTGGAATTTGGTGTCCCTCTATTCTCTATTTACTTGACACATATCCATTAACTTAACTCTAAATCTAACAGTGTTAACTTTGAATAAAGAAAAAAACACTCAAATCCAACAGCCACCCTGCCTACCTAAGTGTCGACAGCTACCCCCTCAACCCATCGGCCACAATAACATCATCTCCTTGATTTGATTTAAAAAATTTAAGAAAAGCTCTTTCTATTTTATTTGGTCTTCGCTCAAGGTAATGAGATTTTTATGCATGTCGATCGTCTCACCTTGATTTGAGTTCCATTAATCTCATTTCACCAAAGAAACTTAATTCACTTGGAGAGAGGATGTATTGCAGAAAAAGTAATTGTGGTGAAGATGACATGGGATCTAAAACCGATGAGATGCTCTGATGCAATTGAAATCCACTCATATGATTTCAGGTTGTTTCATTAGACATGCCACTAAACTTAACTCTTTATGTTTCCCACAAATTTTCAGTTTGAAATTGGTACTTTGGTGAGAAGGGTAAAATTAAACTTAAACCAAGTTACACATAGATCAGACAACAAAGTAATCCTAGCAAAGTTATGGCTAGACAATAACAAGTCACAGATGTAAGAACACACTACAACATACATATCAATTCATCAGTCAATTCACAAACCCCCTGCAAGCCTAGCAAATGACTAAGTGACAACCTAAGAACATATAAGGACTCGTCAATGTAGGCATCCTCTGTTCTAGCAACAACTAGTGTAAAGATTGTGTGAACATCCATCAACATATCAGAGATAGTAAAGAAAGTATGACAAGTTATGAAATCACAAGCATTACACCAAAAAACATGTTCACTTAGAAACCCACCACTGGGAAAAACTAGGAGTTGTTGCTCTGATCAAGCAATGCACTAAGTCTAGAAGATTGTAATAGGATAGATAATCAGAAGCTCAAGCAAACCTAGATCTAGTTAGGAAATGAGCACTAGTCCATCAGCTTCTTCGCCTTATGGCAGTGCAACATTCTTCTCCAACATGTTCTTCATGGAAATGACAGCTAGTCCATCAGCTTCTTCGCCTTATGGCAGTGCAACTGAGCTCAGGATAGAATCAGTGAATGAACTATAGATTCTGAAAATGAAAAATGTCAATTTCTTCAAGAAACCATCCTCTTAAAGAAATCAATAAAGAATATGATCTAGCTAGAATGATATGGTGTAACCTATACTCTAGATGGAGATTTCAAAAGACCAAAGAAAATTTTGAAAATCTTATTTTTGAAAAAATACAGACCTTACACAGTGAGAGAAACAGAGAAGAAGAAGCTCTCAAATTCCTCTGTAGCAAAAGTGCCGGCTACTCAATGCCAAAGCTCCTTTTTTAGCCCAAAAAACTAGGTCATAAATAAATGCAGTTGGCGGCTAATGATTGGAGCAATAAGACAAAATTCGTTAGCCAGAAAACCTATAACTGGCCAAGTATAAGTCTCACGTGAGAATTTTAAATGAGTTTACGGTAACATGAATGGTCATCATGTTGACGACATGTCTCAATATATATGCAACGCATGATTTTACATTTCAGTTTGATTAGCATTGAGGCTTGATTTTTCTCAGATATAGTAGCCTTCATCAACCTAGTCTATAGACTAAACTGGAGCTTAATGGTTTTACTTTTGCAAATACAATGTTGTTCAAGGAAGCCAAAAAACAAAGTAGCAAAAAAGCTAACCTAACACAGTCATAGCAACTTTGAAGTGATTTATGAGCGATGGGGTTGGGGTCAGTGGCGGATCCAGGATCCGTAACCCAAGGGGTCGTAGTGTAAATGTTTCCACACAAAAAAATTAGAGAATTTTCCCTTTTTCTTATCTATTTTTTCTCTTTCAAATTCTTCAATTTTTTTGTTCCAATTGTGATATGACATAATGAAAGATAAGTTGATTTTAATCACATATGCCATTGCCAACAACAAAATAAATATAACTATAAAAGTGGGTAGAAAAAAGAAAACGAAAAAAAAAAGAGTGAGTAGAAGATAGATCCATCTTCTTTATTATTATTATTTTTTCTATTCTCTCTTTCTTTCTTTTTATTTAATATTTCCTCCTCTCTTTCTTTATTATTTTCCATCTTCTTCCATCCTCCCCCTCTCTTTTTTATTCTTTCTTTCTCTCTCTGTTTCTTTCTTCCCAGCCTCCTTCGCACTCCCCCGCTGCTAACTAAATGAAGAGGCTTTCTTCCATTGTTTCACAAATAAGAGCAGCACGAAATTAGAAAAGGAAAAAAATATTAATTGTTCCTTGCGTTGGTTTGGCTTTTGCATCAGTGCACAATTTAAAAACAAATAGTCTATTGATTCCATGGCAGACCAACATAAGACACAGACAGGCTGGGCCTTTCGTCGAGCACCTGGTGTGCAGAAAAGGGGTCGCTCTGCAGCTGTCCAAGGGGTCGTCCATGGAGTCCACAGCCACATTTCAGGCATTCCAAGGGGTCGTTAGACCCCTCTTGTCCCAACATGCGTCCGCCTCTGGTTGGGGTGGTTGTCTTGCCTTAGGTTGTTGGAGTGTCTAGGCAGCAGTGGGATTTTGGTTTTTTGTTTAATTTTTAGTTTTCATTTTAGTTTTAAATTAGAGTTAACGCCGTTAGATTTGAAATCAAGTAAAAGGACATATGTCAAGCAAATAAAGAAGCGACATTTGAGGACATCAAATTTCGGGACAGCGGATCCCCGCCCAACTTTTACACCTAGTCAGTTGATCCCATTCACAACTATAGTGCAACACTACCGGATAAAATTTGGTAGATTCAGTACTATATTTAAATTTTTTTCTTTTATGCACGTATAACTTTCTGAGCTTATTTCCATGGTATTTTATAATTCAATTGTATAAAAATTACATGTGTTTGAATTCTCTTTCATTTTGACTGCAATCTTTAGGTACGAGGCAAAGTTTATCAAGAAAATAGTTAAAGTAATCGGAGAAAAACTGAGTCGCACACCCTTAAATGTTGACCGCAACATGATTGGAATGCAATCTCGAGTGCAAAATATCAACTTATGGTTACAGCATGGATCAACTGATGATGTTGGCATACTTGTAATATATGGGATAAGTGGAATAGGGAAGACAACCATTGCAAAGCATGTTTATAACTCAAACTTCCAAAAATTCGAAGGAAGCAGCTTCCTTGAAAGCATCAAAGAAATTTCACGGCAACCCAATGGCTTAGTTCAAATACAAACGCAACTTCTTTCTGATATTTTGAATGGGACAGAAGTGAAAATACACGGTGTTAGTCAAGGAATAACTGAGATTGAAAAAGCCATAAGTTCTAAACGGGTTCTCCTTGTTCTCGATGATGTAGATCATGTGGACCAATTAAATGCAGTACATCTGATGAAAGATCGATTTTGTCCAGGAAGTAAAATCATCGTAACAACTAGGCATCGAGGATTGTTAGAGGCTCATCAATTTATTACTGAGGTGCATGCAGTTAAAACTTTGGATCATATAGAATCTTTGGAGCTCTTAAGTTGGCATGCTTTTGGCCAGGACCATCCGCTTGAAGATTACACAGAATATTCAAAAAAGCTAGTGGACCATTGCGGAGGACTTCCGTTAGCTCTTAAAGTTTTAGGTTCTTCTCTATTTCGGAAAAGTAAAAATATATGGAAAAGTGCACTGAAGAAGTTAGAAGATATTCCAAATGGTGAAATAATAAGGAAACTAAGAGTAAGCTACGACTCTTTGGAAGATGACCATGACAAAAAATTATTCCTCCACATTGCTTGTTTCTTTATTGGAAAGGACAAAGATTGCATTGTTACAATACTAGATGGATGTGATTTCCATACACTTGTCACTATTGAATCTCTCATCCATAGGTGTTTGGTGACAATTGATGAACATGACAGGGTGCAGATGCATGACTTGATTCGTGGAATGGGAAGAGAAATTGTTCGTCTAGAATCAGAGAAGCTTTGCAAGCGTAGTAGAGTATGGCGTCATCAGGATTCCTTTGAAATCCTGACAAAAAAGAATGTAAAAAACATGTGTTTTATGTAAGCATATTTAAATTTTCTTCTTGTAAATACTTTCCAAAATAATGGTTTTCCCCTTTCTTCTATAGGGTACACGAAAAATTGAAGGTCTTGTCCTGGACATGCATATGCTTCCTACACAGAGTCTCATAAACTCAAATGAGGAAGTCATTGAAACCAACGCATTTGCAAGGATGCCAGAACTGAAACTACTCCATCTTAGTCACGTACAACTCGACGGATGTTATGCAGAATTTTGTACAGGAATAAGATGGATGTGTTGGCTAAAATTTTCTTTGGATTCTATACCCTTTGATTTTCCTTTGGGGAGCCTAATTGTTCTTGAAATGCAATGCAGTGGCTTGAGACAAATCTGTGAAGGAACAAAAGTACGTTAAACTCTTCACTTTTCAAATTCTTTCCCTTTACATTAGGATTTTCTTTTGATAACAAATTATATATCTATAACATCTAACTCCACATTGTTTTCTCCTGTACACTTTCTATCCCACAGCGTCTTCCGTTATTGAAGATCCTTGATCTCAGCCACTCTCATAGCCTTACTAATACTACTGACTTCTCATGTTGCCCCAATCTTGAGAAATTGGTTCTTGTAGATTGTGAAAGCTTGATTGGTGTCAATGAATCCATTGGAAGCCTAGAGAGACTTGTTTACTTGAGTTTGAGGAACTGCAAAAATCTTAAGATGCTTCCTAAGAATATCGTAATGCTAAAGTCACTTGAAACACTTATTGTATCTGGTTGCACAAATCTTAATCTGTTATCAATTGAGATGTTGAGGAACATGGCTCTGAAAGTCCTCGGGATAGATGGAATACCATTAGGTGAATTCTGGCCAGGAAGAAGTTTATCTATCTTGAGTTGTTTACCATGCTCTTTAGTAGACTTAAGTCTTGAGGGGTGCAGTCTTTTAGATGGTGTCTTTCCTAGGGATTTTAGTAATCTATCCTCATTGCGAAGACTAAATCTAGCGAACAATCCAATTTGTAGTCTACCAAATTGCATCGGAGGTTTAGAGGGGCTCATTCATCTCTCTTTTTCCCGCTGTGCAAATCTCGAATCGCTTGTGGGGTTACCAAAAGTACATCATCTGGATCTGGAATGTTGTGTATCATTGAAAAAAATAACATATAAATCCTCTGGGTTCCAATATCACATTACCAGTGGCTATGACAACCACAAACTAGTTGAGTGGGAGTATAACTACAAGTTAGAACCCATTGGAAGAGTTGATGTAGACATGATCAACCTTTTGGGCTTGTGCAACTTGGAATCCATGGCGCCAATTTGGATTCGAAAACCATACAATTCTCAAATTGTTGCTGAATTGAGTCCTGTCCAGGTACCCCTCTCTCTGTCTCTCTCTCTGTCTCTCTGTCTCTCTCTCTCTCATGATTATAGGATGGAAAAGTTGACTAATTAATATTGTGATTTCCATGGCATATATTATATATTAGGGACTGTACGAGCGTGGTATATTCAGCACATTTTTTGCTGGGAATGAGGTTCCAGGCCAATTCATCCATAAAACTAAAGGGTCCTCATTATCTTTTACTGTTCCTTCACTTGATAATCACAGAATTGGAGGCTTGAAGGTCTTTAGTGTCTATACAAAATGTGCCAATGATTCTCCTTGGGCTTTACCCGGGCCAATGATTACTAGAGTCACAAATAAGAGTAAGGATATCAAGTTAATCTATGGCCCATCACACTGCGGCATTCCAGCTGAAGGAGATGACATGATATGGTTAAGCCATTGGAAGTTGGAGGAGGAGGTTCACGTAGATGTCGGCGATAAACTGGTTGTTTCTGTAATTATGGAACCTTGGCTTCAGGTAAAGGAGTTTGGCATCCAGCTCGTGCAACCGCTGCAAAGTACCCAACACCAAACCATTGGTCCTTATCTGCCAGGAGTGCCAGGAGTATACTTGCTCTCACGCACAAATGCATCCATACAAGATTCGATTTGGTTCAGTAAGATCCTTGGGGACTCTGATGAAGAAGATACGACAGGTGTCTTGTTTGTTGACGCATTTGATCATTTTACTCCACCATTCATTGTTCACAGGTTAGTGCATATTCATTTCAATTCCTCTAATTTCTTTTCTATGTTTTCCAGACAAAGAAGAAGAGAAACAGGATGAGCAAACAATTGCAGCAGCCATGACAGCAGGCAATATTAACTCCAGAGGCCTTCTCCGTGGCTGGAAAGTGCTCATCACTGCCGCTTGCTTCTTTCTCACACTTCTCATATCACTCGCTCTTCTTTACTCTCTCACAGAAAGAAGGGACAGTCTAAAAGCTGTGGATGGATGAAGTTTTCCTACTTGATCACAGCCCGGTTGAGTTGTTTTCAGCCAATGTATTCAGTCGATTTTTCCAATTTACATGTTGTAATAATCGACTCTTATATCGAACATGGGAACCATGAGAGCGACACTTTTGAGCATCTTCTGTGGTTAATTTTTACAAATTCTTATTCAAATCCTTTCTATTATTTCTTTAACTTTTTGGACCTTCCAATCATTGTTGATTGTAATATTTTCTAAACGCTATTCAAGTTCATGCCGACCCCAACACGACACCCACACCGCATCTCTCTGTCATAACCATCATTTAACTAAAGCTGAATTTTGCTTTGAATAGTAAGATCGAGAAGAAGACGAATTTGCAATGATGCATCAAGTTTGCTTCCTTTTTTTTTTTTTTTTTTTTTTTCTCCAGTGGATTGTCCCTTATATGATAATCTAACTTTGATCATTAAAATTTAAAGAACCTGAAGCCCCCCGATTTTTTTTATTTTTTATTTTAAAATTGCTTTTCAATATATATATATATTGTGTAGTCCATGCAGTGTGCCATGTCAATAATCTAATAGATTTTTTGCAAAATCAAATGGTAAGGGCCAAATTGATGTTGGGTGTTAATTTGAAGGACTATCATGATAGAAAAAAGAAACCTTATGGATTAAAGGTGATAATTTTGTAAATCTTAAACAACATTTTTTAAAATAACCCAAAAAGATAGAGAATATTCAAAGCCCATTGTCTTTATATTATCCATCTTTGTGATGGTAGTAGAAACACCAAATTACAGTACAATAGTGAATGTACTTCATTCACGCTAGATAGATAGAGACACCAAATGATTGACACTTCTAAAATGACCATATATCTTCATAAAAGACAGAATCTTCCAAGTCTTATTGTATTTTTCTCTTTTATTTGGGAAAACAAAGAAAGTGAACAACTAGTCGTTTGGAAAGTGAACATTAGTCATTAACAAAGAACAATAACTTGTCACTGTCACTAATTGTTTACCTTAAAACCAGCGAAAAACCTCTACTCACTCGAAAAAAGTCATCTTGATTTCGCGTGCTTTGACCAAAAATAATTTATTTTTAAGTGCATTTGTATTTTCGAAAGCAATCAAACACTCACGAACTACTGATACTGTATTTTCGAAAGACTACGCTTCGTCCACATGGTGCCTTGACGAGCTCGTCATGATCCTTGAACGCAAGAGGAGGACCTCAGCTAGCCATGTCGTTTTGCTTGTCTTCTACGATGTGGATCCATCCCATGTCAGGAAGAAGACAGGAAGACTTGCAAAGGCATTTGCTAGACACCAAAAAACTCAACCTCTGAAGAAGGTGAAGGCATGGAGGGAGGGACTTGCAGAGGTTGCAGATCTGACAGGGATGGTCTTGCAAAATCAAGCTCATGGGTAATTTCATTCCTACTTTTTTTTTCAATTATAAATAATAATAATAATTTCATTAATTGTTTGGGCCTAAATTCTATACGCCAACCCAATTAGTTATTGGCCCATAATAATAAAGGGTAGTTATCTAGTGAGAACACCTATATGAGAACATCATTTGGATCTAATCTAATGGCTGCGTGAAAAGCAATTGTAAATGTAAGTGTTGTATTAGAACGAGGCCTTCTTCTCTCTCCTCCTTCCAAAACGTCTAGTCGAAAACAGACATCCCCTCCAAAACAGATGTCCCCTCCAATCCAGCTGTTCGGTTTGTTCAATTAGGAGGCCAATTTTTTTGTGAGCTTTGATTGAGGAAGAGCAATAACACTGAAGAGAGAGCGCCCCTGTTATTCCTTATTTGATTTGAGGAAGAACACATAAGTATAGCCCTTATTTTTATGGGTTTCTCATTCAGGCAAAACAAAGTGTTCGTCTATTTTATATTATCATCTTTGTGGTTCAGTCTTTCTAGTCGGAACATTCATCAATTCTTGAGTAACGTCGAAATTGGCATTGAGCTGAAAATTGGTGACCGCGACCGTTGTGGTTTTGTTGTCTTGGTTTTTTAACAAAGAAGTGAAAATATCTGCACATGAGAAGAAAGAAGAAAAAACACCTATGCAGCCAAGCCAACAAAAGAAAAATACCCTTCCTGAAGACATCGAAGAAAAACCAAGAACCAGTGAAGAGAGAAGTTCTGCCACCATCAGTGTATATCTTAGTGTATTACCATAGTTGTACTAGTTTTTTAAACACTACTTCACCTACATAACATGTTACTGATCTATCTTTTATAACTTAAACTTTCACATGTATGCAAATAATATTGTGTTTCCTATATATTTTTACAACTTTTTATATATATTAAATAGTTTTAACAGTCGCGTCATCGTGCTTGCACCTATGCTAATTACTTGTAGACAATAATCCAAAACTATACCCTCACTAAACAAACCTATAGTTTGACATGCTACAATTCATTTTCTTACCAAACAAAACATTTACCCATCTAATTAGGTAGTTTGAGGTTTCGAGATCGATGTTAATGTCGCAGTTTCTAATTTTAATCCCTACTAGTGTGTTGTTCTTTTGGATTTTGTAAAAAAATATCGATTTGATTGGTTGTGTACCACTTGTGGTTCAATCGTCTAAAAACACATGAAAATTGTCAATTTAAAATCCTAGAGTCCCAAACACACCAAATGCTGATTCCCTCTCTGCCCCATGCATAACCTTTCATTCTATGTGGAATCTCTAAATATTTCGACCAAAAAAAAAATGAATAATGTACTTGAACATCTCCCTCTGGAATTAGAAACTATCCACACTACTACAATTGACCCTTTGCGCGACCAAACTTTGTGCGACGAAGACATATTCGTTGCGCAAAATGCACTTCAGAGACGATAAAAAAAATTCGTCGTGCAAAAAACTATAAACTTGTGCGACGAATATGGCAGTCGCGCAAATATTTTTAGCGCGACGAAAATTTTATTCGTCACACAAAGGGGGCAAAAAAAGCGCTGGTGTTTGGTTTTGGAGCCAAGCCTTTGCGCGACGACAGAGTTCGTCGCGCAAAGACCATTTGCGCTACAGATTCTTTTCCTCGTCGCGCAAAGTATGGAACGGAAAACAAGGTTGATTTTTTTCCGTCAATTATTTGCGCGACGAGGTACGTCGTCGCGCAAGATATCTTTGCGCGACGAAAATTTGATTCGTGGCGCAAAGAAGCACAGAAAATGGCGCCAAATACTTGCGCGACGGAACTTTGATGCGTCGCGCGTGGGTCGATGTCGGCACGATCATGTGCGACGGAAAGTTTCTCTTGCGCGACAGATTTCCGAATTTGCGCGACGACTCTTGTTTTCGTGGCGCAAAAACCCAATTTCTTGCGCGACGAAAATGTTATTCGTCGCGCAAAATCCTTCTTCTTCATATCTGCTATCCGCCATTACAGAGGCAGATTGCTCCATTTTTCTGCCTTTTCGATTTTTCCTCTGTCTGTGCTGCTGCTTCTTCTGAGAATTCAATACGGTAATTAGGTAAGTATTATTTGTCATTTGTTTAAAAGTATTAACGTAAATTCATACTAACGGTATTTTTTTGTTGTTGTTATAGATATTTGTAAATTGCGATTGTGGAGATTTCGGTGTCATCTCGATACGTTCTTCGGGTGGTACGTAGGTATTTATACCTATGGCCACCTCAAGAACTGTATCGAGATGCTGCCGAAATTTATCCACGTCGAAATCTAATCTCATGTAGGCGTAGGTTACTTGACAAGACTATGCATTCCCGAATGGGATAGGGCCCTTACCGGAGGCATAAGGTGACATTATAACTTCGTATGAAGTTGTTGTGATACAATGGTGTGATTGTGGTTTCAGGAATCATGAGCAGAAGGTGGATACAGAACCCGAATAGATGCGCAGATGAATACTTGGATGGAATTGAGGATTTTATTAAGTTTGCACGTAGACACAACCCCGGTGCAACTAGAATCCGGTGTCCTTGTAGAAGGTGTAATAACACATTGTGGGAGACAATTGAAAATGTTGGCTTTCATTTAGTAAGGAATGGAATGGTTGAGACATATAGCATTTGAAACCTTCATGAGGAACAATTAGACAATGCTTCATCTTCAAATGCCACAAGGGTAGACAATATTGAACCTATTGTGGATCCTAATGAACAAGTCATGGATATTATAAATGATGCTTTTCCATTTGCATCGACCAACATCAATCAGGAAGGGGAAGATGACATGCCTACCCCAATGGACAGTGCAGAGTTCGAACAATATGAACAACTGTTAAAAAGTGCCAACCAAGAGTTATACCCAGGGTGCGAGAGCTTTTCCGTTCTTACGGCCATTGTGGAGCTAATGTACGGAAAAATAAAGTATCATATGTCGAACCTGTGTTTCGATTACTTTTTGGGCGTTTTCAAGAGAATGCTTCCCACGGACAATTGTTTGCTCAAAGATCATAGACAAGCGCAAAAGGTGTTGAATGGTCTTGGATTCGGTTATGAAAAAATTCATGCTTGCAAAAACAATTGCATGTTATTCTACAAAGAGTATGAGACATTGGATACATGCCCTATATGCAAAGAGTCGAGGTTCAAGATGACATCTCAGAATAGGACGACTAAGATCCCACAGAAAGTCATGCGTTATCTGCCCTTGAAACCTAGGCTACAGCGATTGTATATGTCGACTCATACTTCCACAGACATGAGATGGCATAAGGAGAAACGGGTAGATGACGATGTGATGCGGCATCCTGCAGATGGGGAAGCATGGAAAGAGTTCAATCGAACGTTCCCTGACTTTTCTGCTGATCCTCGAAATGTTAGATTGGGACTTGCCACTGACGGATTCAATCCGTACGGGGTTCTAAACCAACACCACAGCACTTGGCCGATTTTCGTATTTCCATATAATTTGCCGCTTGGAAATGCATGAAAAAAGAGTACATGATGATGACTGTTTTGATAACCGAGGATCCTGGTCGGTCAATCGATGTGTACTTACGGCCGTTGGTTGATGAGCTCAAGGATTTATGGACAAACGGTGTGCGCACGTACGATAAAGCCACTGGGAAGATGTTCACTTTGCGGGCAGCAGTGATGTGGACTGTAAATGATTTTCCCGCATATGCAATGGTTTCTGGGTGGAGTACAAAGGGTTATGTGGCATGCCCTGTATGCAAGGAAAATTTAACTTCTGGTTGGCACGCGGGAAAAGTTTGTTATCTTGGTCATCGAAGATGGTTGTCATGGGACCACGAGTGGCGGGAAAAGGATAAAGAGTTTGACGGGAACACAGAGCATCGCCTCAGACCTAGAGAATGGTCTGGTGACGAGATCTTGGAACAGCTAAACCGTTTGGATTTTTCTCCGTTCGGGAAAACAGTTACTCGGACGAGACCTGCTACACATTTGAACTGGACGCACAAGTCTATGTTTTTTGAGCTCCCATATTGGTCGAAACAAAAATTGAGGCACAATCTCGACGTTATGCATGTGGAGAAAAATGTCTTTGACACATTGGTGGGCACGATTCTAGATATCGAGGGTAAGACAAAGGACACGATCAAAGCTCGTCTTGATTTGGAAAGAATGGGCATACGAAGAGGTTTATGGATGTACAGGGACGGTGATAAAGCTAAAAGGGATCTGGCATTTTTTGCCATGAAACCGAATGACAAAAAAGATTTTCTACAGTTTGTATCGTCGGTCAAGTTTCCCGATGGATATGCTTCTAATATCGCGCGTTGCGTGAATGTTGACGGGGGTAAATTTACTGGACTGAAAAGCCATGATTGCCATGTGTTTATGCAACGCCTACTTCCTGTGGGTATTCGACACCTTTTGCCAGAAGATGTGGTGAAACCAATCATGTTGTTGTCCAGATTTTTTGCCCAACTGACAGCAAAAACATTGCTAAATACAGACATTAATCAGTTGCGCCATGACATTGTCCAAGTCCTATGCAAGTTCGAGATGATATTCCTTCCAGCTTTCTTCACAAGTATGATCCACGTGATGGTTCATTTGCCAGAAGAGGCATTGCTCGCTGGTCCTGTCAACTATCGTTGGATGTATCCAATAGAAAGGTATATAATCCTCATAATTTGTTTCTGCTTCTAATATCTCACGGTCGCTAATTTGTATCATTTGTTTTTATTTTGCCAGGCTTCTCGGAGAGTTGAAAAAAACTGTACGCAACAGGGCGAAACCCGAAGGATCAATTATAGAGGCTTGGGTTCAATATGAGTCGCTCACTTTCTGTGGAATGTATTTAAAAGATGTGGACACGGCTTTCAATCGTCCTCAGCGCAATAATGACGGAGGTTTGAGAAATGAGACACTTTCTGTTTTCGCCCAAAGCGCACGACCCTTTGGAGATCCGGTACGAAAGAGAGTCGTTTTCCAGAAATGACATGGAGGTAGCGCATTGGTTCGTACTTAACAATTGTGATGAGATAATGTCATACTTAGATGAGCATGAAGAGATGATGAAGCGAGAACATCCATCACATTTGTATGCCAAGAAACACCGTGAATTGTTTCCAAAATGGTTTTTGGAATATGTAAGTTATAAGTGTTTTGTATTTGTTATATATATATATATATATATTGTGTATTATTTAATGTTATCAAACTAACATGTGAATTCATTTGTATAATATTAGGTGAATAAGTTGAAATCATCGAATTCACCCTCTTACAGTGAAAAAAGTTATATAACTTGGCATTCGGCCCGATTCGTGCTGAATTATTCTCGGGTTGCCATGTTAATGGCGTCAAGTTTTTGGGGACGGCACGAGATGACAAGTTGTGTACGCAAAACAGCGGTGTCCATGTCCCAGGTGGTGGCGAAAGTACTGACGTTGATTTCTATGGCAAACTCACAACTGTCGTGCAATTGCTTTACAAAGACCGATACCAAGTGATCATGTTTAAGTGTCGATGGTTTGATACAAACCCAAATAGGCAGGGAAGTGTTAAAATAGACCATGGCTTACTATCAGTGAACATTAACAGAACTTGGTATGATGACGACCCGTACATTTTGGCGAACATGGCAAGACAGATTGTGTATCTAAATGACCCTAAAGCCGGAAGCGGTTGGAAGGTTGCTCAGCAGATGGATCAGAGGAACGTGTATGCTACACCAGAACTATTTCCAACTGACAACGACATCGACAACGTCATTGACCAGCGGTTGGATTCTTCCATGGAAACTGATGCCGAAACACTTCGAGATACAGATGTTATACAAGAACCGTTTCAGCTTCAGGGAGTATCTTCAATCGAAATACCGATTCAGTCAATTACAATTGACCTCGGTGATCTTCCGCGATATGAAGTTCCAGTGGGCCCGAACAATGAAAGTGATGAGGAGGAGGATTGGGAGACCGAAACTGATGATAGCGAGGATAATGAAAGTTATTATAGTTTAGATGATGAATAATGCAATTCATTAGCGACTGCCCATGTAAAACATAGTAAATGAAATTTGTTGTAATTTAATTATGGTAGTGTAAATATGGCAATCACAAATTAAAATGAAGTTGCACACAAAATTTGCAATCACAAATTAAATGACAACATATAATATATAAATTAAAATTTATATATATACCAAAATTTGAAAACATATTTGAATATACCTATATTTGAATCTATCTATATTTGATTGAAGTTTTCAAGTTTTTTTCTTTTCTTTTTTTTCTAATGTTATGTTAGTTTAATTGAAGTTTTAATATATTTTTAAATCAATTCAACTTGTTTGTAATTTAAAAAATATTTATAGGTTTTCAAAAGAAAGGAAAAAAGAAAAAAAAGAATATCATGTTCATATTTAATAACAATTTTGACATTTACGCCTATCCCTTTTAAAAATGCAATTTTGATAAATTAAATTTTGAAGACCTTGCGCGACGAAGGACACAATCCGTCGCGCAAGGTTGTCAGACCTTTCAATAAACCCTCAAATTTCTGGCGGCATAACAACCTTGCGCGACGGATTGTGTCCTTCGTCGCGCAAGGTCTTCAAAATTTAATAAAATTTTGGGCGGAAAACAACCTTGCGCGACGGATTGGCGCGACGCATTTGGAACTTCGTCGCGCAAAATCCGAAATATTTCAGACAAATCGCGACAGACTCTTCTTCTTCCTCACTTCCTCTCTCTGCCCTAAACACCCTCTCTCTCTGCCGTCACCACAGCCCAGTGCTCCGCCGGCAAAAGGACTGTGCCGCCACCACAGTCGAAGCCCAGAGGTTGCGCTGCCGTCACCATCGAAGAATCCGCCGGAAAAAGCTTCGTTTGGCAGATTCTGCGCCGCCCGTTTTCTCTCTCCTCGAGCAGCCAATTCCGATGCCTGAGGTATGATTTCTGGACTACTTGTTGTGCTCTAGCTGACTGTTGATTAGGATTTGGATAAATTTGTGAATAGGTGTCTCAATTTAAAACCCTAGGTTTTGGCCGGTTTTTGAATTTAAATTCCGGCCATTTTTTAGGGTAGGTCCGAGAACAAAAGTCCCTGTAAATGGTGTTTTGAACCTAGGGTAGGAACCTTGGCCCTTAGATTTTAGAAATTTCCGGTGATGGTTATCGCTTTTGACACCGGCCGCTGCCGGCGCGTGGGGACTATGGCAGTGGGGTATTAGGTCCCAGAGCAATCTCCTTTTTGTCACGAGCATGTAGGTGTGCTCGGATTTTAATTTGGTTACCGTTTCTGTCTCGAACGGATATCGCATGTTGTCCGCTTTCTATGTTTGATATGTTCGGACCGTTGGATCGAACTCAAACTCACGTATGTTTTACCTTGTATTTCTAGGATCGTGTAGGATTCGACGGATTGTGGATCGGAGTCCCGGATACTCCGAAATCGCAAACCCTAGGTTATTCTTGTAATTAATTATTTAAAATTGGGTTATGAAAATTTATAACTTATATATTATAAATTCTATAAATGTGTGTGTGTACCATTTGGAAAATGTGCAGATGTCAGATTTGATTAGACGTCGTAGGTCGGTGACGACTACACCGAGTCCGGAGCCCCCGGCTCGGTCAGCATCGGCTGCCACTGCTCCAACATTGATGGTCGAACTCCCAGGGGTGTCCCAGACGCCAGCGTCATCAGCTTCATCAGTGGCGCAGCCTGTTAGCGCTAGGCGGCGGCACCGACCCGCAAGCACCACCGACACGACGTCGATCGATGGTACTGTGGCCTCGGGGTCACAGCCAGGTATACATTTCCTTTCAACATGAGTTCTTTTTTCATTTTTTTATATTCTGATTTTATAGTTACATTTGTTATTTATTGAACAACCATGCATATCTCATTGCAGCCAAGAAGAACACCCGAGGGCCGTGTCGGCAGCTGAAGACGGCGAAGGTCACCCGGGTGACCAACAGTCGTATTAGCATCGGATACGACGAGCGCCATCGGGCTGCACCGACAGCGGAGTTGCATAGCTCCTTGGCCCACGACGTTGGTCACGTCGTTCGGACCCATTGCCCGATGCGCTGGAAGTCTTGGAAGGTCATGCCTGACGAGATCAAGATGGGGGTTCGCGGCCAGTTGTCGGTATGTATTCTACCTTGTACTTATTTTTCTTTCAAATTTTAAATATTTATACTACTTAAATGTATGTAATTAATTTTTTGCAGACGAACTATAACTTGGAGGACCTCAACGAGGAGTCGTTGGCGTACGTCAACAGACTCTTCGGTGAGAGGTACAAGCAGTGGAAGAGCGACTTGCACCACCATTTCTAGGCGTATGATGATCCTGAAGTCGCTCTTCGGGAGGGTTGCCCGAAGGAGCTTGAGGGGCGGGAGGATAGTTGGGCATGGCTCTGCACTCATTTTCAGGCGCCTGATTTTGTGGTATTTGTTTAATTATTTCATATTTTTTTATTAATGTTTATTTCATTTTTTAAATTTCATTATTATTTAATTTTTTTTTATATTTAAACTAATATGTTTTATTTTTTGTATAACAGAATAAAACCCAAGTGAATAAGGGCAATAGGAAGAAGAAGACTCTTCTCCACCATTCCGGCTCTAGGCCCTTCTCATATAGGATGGATGCACGGCGGCGGGTAATAATAATATCATTTCTATTTAACTTTTAATATGTCATTATTATTAATTTATTTTGTTCATACTAATATTTTTCTTCTCTTATTCAATTTAGGGGGGGTCGAAATTCCCAGAGATCGACGTCTTTGGTGACGTTTATGTTCGACCTGGGAATGAGTTGGCCCAGTCCCTTCATGTAAGTATCTTTTTCATTTTATTTTTATGTTAAGATGTTCAATTTATATGCAATGGTTTGAATTTATATTTAATGTTATGTTAAATTGACGACGATGGTGGAGAGGAGCCAATTGGTGCTTCAGGAGTCTGCCTCCCAACTTCCTCCCGAGACTCCGATCGAGTCTGTAGATCCTCCACAGGATGCTGGATTTCAGATCTTGACGGAGACGTTGGATCAGACTCTCGGAAGGAGGCCGGGAACATATTGTAGAGGGATGGGGAATGCCCGACAGAGGGAACCTCGACCGCGGTCAGCAGCTCAGGCAAACAGTCAGGTGACTGTTTTGACATCGCGGGTTGCCGAGCTTGAGGGTCAAATGTCCGTGATTCTGCAGTCCCTCGCGCGGTCAGGCATTCCGATCCCGAATTATGGTACGTCGACATCCGAGACTAGCCACCCCGAGCATCCCCAGCAGACCACGGCCCCTGTAGAGCCCCAAATCCCCGAGCCTCATATGCCTGACGACCATGTAGATTTTGGAACATTATTTGATTAGTTTATCATTTTGATAATTATTTTTTAAATATTTCCCTTGTAAGCTACATTTATTTTATTTTATATAATAAATGTATTCTTTACAATTCATTATTGGATGGCAATTTCATTTTATTACCCAAAAAAAAAAAAACCAAATTTCTTTTTTTACAAAATTAAAAAAAAAATGTAATATATACATTTTGCGCGACGAAACGTCTCTCGTCGCGCAAACACTCTTAAAAAAAAAATAACCGTCAAAATAATAATTTATATGGTTTAATTTATTTTTGCGCGACGAATATTTTCGTCGCGCAATGACTGTTTGCGCGACAGAAACTTTTTCGTCGCGCAAAATCATCGTCGCGCAAATTATTCGTCGCGCAAGGTTTGCGCGACGAATATTTCTTCGTCGCGCAAAGTAGTGGGATACGCATGTTGCGCGACCATTTTGTCCGTCGCGCAGTGTATGCCCGACGAAGAGTCCTTCGTCGCGCAAATATTCGTGCGTCGCACCGTTGTTTCGTCCCTACAACTTTTCTGCAACGAAGGTACTACGTCGCACCGTTTTGCACGACGAAGTGAATTATTTGGTCGCGCAAGGTCTTTCTTCATGATCTTTGCGCGACGGATTACGCGCGACGAATATTTTGTCGCGCATATTTATGTGCGACGAAAAATTACTTTGCGCGACGAGTGTCCCTCCGTCGCGCAAAGTGTAAAATGTAGTAGTGCCATCCCAATGGCGGATCTATCCACAGGGCAGGATGGGTGCCTGCCCATCCGAAAGTTTTTTAAAATTTTTAAAACCTATATATGTTATAGGGCAGCCCAAAATATAAAAAATAAAAGCTAACCCAATACACATGTTGCCCATCCAAGAGGAAGTGGTCCCATATCTTGTCTTTCTTCTCTTTGGCTACATCACATCAGCTTGTTTATCTCATCTATTCTATGGCAATCTGACGGTAGTGGATAACTTTGCAGTATATTTTCCTCTACTTTTTACAACAAAAAGTATTTTCTATTTCTCTAATTTTTCTATATCTTTAATTATAGTTTTAATTTAAAATTGAGTATTTTAGGATTTATGTAGGGATTGATTTAAATTTTTTTGATTTTGTTGAAACTACTTGTGATTTTTGTTTTTGTTATTAAGTTTTTATTTATGTATAGATGTATTTGAGGTAAAACTCATTATGTCCCCCATGACTAGATGTATCTTTTTCTGCTTATTAATGAAATTCACTCGTACCGTCAAATTTAGTATGTAAGTTCCGCCCAGTTGACTTTCCCATCCTGGATCCGCCACTGATCCATCCAATTTTGTCCAAACTGGTGTGCAAACTATCCCTCTATGTTGGTCAATAATTGTTTTTTTTCGGTCGAAAATGTCTTTCATAAAAGCCCAAAAACCGGGCAACAGAAACAAACAGACAAGAGGAAACAACAGCTCAAGAGGAGCCGAAAGAGAAAAGCTACAGAAAAGGAAAAACGAAGTAAAAATCAGAGAGCAAGAGCACCGCCGAAGGAGCAAAGAGACCCCTAACAAACCACCAATCAAGGTTGTTTCTCTTTTTGTTGTTGCTCAGAATCAGATTTCATTAATAGAAAGCCAATGATAATTACATCATAGTGAATCTCAAAAAAATGAGTCCGAACAACTGTAACAGTAAAAGTCATTTACCATTGGACTAAATCCCGTTGGCTAATTTCATGTAGTTAATATGCCTAAACACAAACACCTTTTTTTGTTAATTTTTTTTTTGTGAGAACACGTTGAAAATTTTGACGTAGGAACAAACTCTTTCAAAAAAGAAAACATAGAACATCAATTGAATAATAATTAAACTTACAATTAATTCCTTTCAAATTGCATAGTAAGATAAATTCAAATTATTAGCTATGAGGCATGGCAATATTCATGATTTGAATATAAATATTTATTGTAAAATTAAAAATTGAATTAAAAAAGATTCAAAGCATATATTATTCTCTAAATTAGAGAGTATAATTGGAGTTGAAATTGTACAGAGAGCTCCTAAGATAGCTTTTCTGTAACTGCTGATAAATTCAAGTACTTATTTGGATTAAGTTAACCAACCCAATTTATTCAATCGATTTTTCCATTTTACATCATGAGGAGTCCACCACTTATCGAGCACTGCTATGGTTGATTGTTACCAATTCTTATTCAAAATCATTCTTTTAGTTCTTTCTTATTTCTTAACTTTGTTTATGTTATAAAATTAGGAAAATTTAGAGGAAGAGAATAACCATAGAATTGCTTTTCTAAAGCTTCATCTATTCATCTCCATTGAGTGCCTATTTATAGGCATTTGGAATACAATATAGTGAGTTATTGGGAGGGTGAGTCATATGGTAGGTATACTATGGGCATGGTGGGCATCCATGATTCATTACATATAGTTTACAACGGTTTACAATATTTCTTTATTTTTTCGACCTTCGAATCATTGTTGTTTGTAATTTTCTAAATGCTATTCAAGCTCACGCCACTGGAGCTCCTCTAAGTGTACCAGTCGGCGGAGCTACTCTGGGACGAATTTTCAACAGGCTTCGACTCTAGACACCTCCCACACCCTATCTCTCTGTAATAACCATGATATTAACTAAAGTTGAATTTTGGTTTGAATATAGTCAGATCCACACCCTATATAATCTAACTTTGATCATTTGAATTTAAAGAACCATAAGCACACCCCATTTTTTTAAAATGGCTTTTCAATATATATATATATATATATATATTCAATCCATGCGGTGATGGTGTGCCATGTCAGTAATCTAACAAATTTTTTGCAAAATCAAATAGTAATGCCCAAATTGATGTTGGGGTGTTAGTTTGGAGGACTATCGTGATAGAAAGGAAAAAACCTTACAGAATCCCATTGTTTTTATATCATTCATCTTAATGATGATACTAGAGGGAATCATAAATTTTTCAATAATTAGATTAATTAAAATAAAAATATACATTAAATCATATAAGTTACGCGGCGTAATTTCATACATCATTATTGTGGTAGGACCAACTAGGATACTAGGTTTTCAGAACAAAAAAAAGAAAAAGGATACTAGATTTTCACTATAATTGTATTCAGACTTGCAAACTTCATCACATCGAAACTACCAAGAAGCCACACCACACAACATGGGGCCCCAGTCACTTGATGGGATATATATGGGTTTAATGTTTTTTATCTTTCCAAAAAGCTACAATAAGCTGCTTTATAGGTTTAATTATTTGCTTTTCAAAAAGGTACCGGGGGCTACAACCCAGTACAATGATGAATGTAGACTTCAATGATGCTAAATAGAGACATTAAATTATTGACAGTTTTAAAATGGTCATATTCTATTTGTCTCCTTTATTTTGGAAAATAAAGAAAGTGAACGTTATTACGTACATGTTCCTGAGTTTCAGAGAAGACACTCGCAAGATTTTCACTGACCACCTCTACACAGTCTTGGTCAACCTCCCGATTTGCATTTAGCTCATAAGTTAACCAACGCAATTTATTCAGTCGATTTTTCCTTTTTACATGAAATAATCCGCTCTTATTGGTTAACTTATGAGCATCTGATACGAGGATAGTTCATATATAACACTTGTGAGCAATATTATATTCAGTCTTTTATATATTATCATCTCCAACAGTGATGTTGTGATGGTAGAGACACCAAAGTACTGACAGTACATGTGCGCTTGCTAGATAGAGACACCAAATTATTGTCAGTTTTAAAATGGCCATATTTTTATAAACGACAGAATCTTATGTTTTTTATTTGAGATAGAGCCATTACTATTCACTATGGGAGGGGGAGAGGCTCAAGTACAACTGTTTTTTTTTAGGGAGAGGTTTGGGGTGGGGTGTCAGTGTGTCACCACTGAGGCAAACCCAATTGACGACAGACTCTTATGTTTGGTGAGTAGTATTCGATAAATCTATTGAAGGAGAAAAATGAAGGTATGGGTGAATAATTTTTCAGGTTGAGGGATTAAGAGGGATTACTTACAAGTTTTATTTATGAGAGTAATTTATCTTTTGCTTTCAATTTGGTATTAAAAAAAAAAATTCATTTCTTCCAAGCATCCCAAAAGGAAGAGCCAAATTTGTGTTGCCACATTAATATTTTCATGCTCTGTGGGAAGAAGTAAACGGGTAGATAAAATATATACTTTTAATATTGCCTACTTCAAAGTGAATAGGTACATACTGGATCCCACTTTATTTTTATAATAAAATATCATCTTCACTTTTTCACATATTTTTTATAAAATATAATAATAAATATAAATGATAAAATAAATAATATAATAATAGTTTGTACACTTGCGTTGCCTGAGTGATTGACCAACTATTTTCATGAGGTAAATAGTTAGACTTACATGCTTTAAATTGAAGGAATATCCAATCAAATCCAAGATTACCGAATGCATAAAGTCCTATTGTATTATTTTTCTCTTTTATTTGGGAAAACAAAGAAAGAGTCATTAAGAAAGGACAACAACTTGTCACCGTCGCCACCATAGAGAGAGAGAGAGTTTATGTCTCATGTAATTAAATATATGTTTAATCTTGGTTTGTATAAATATAACTTGATGTTTGCTCTAGATAATTAGAATACTACAATTCTTAGGCCCCATTTAATATACTTATTTTGTAAGTGACGTTTATGTATAAAATTAATTATCTAATTAAATGTTTAAATTAAGATAGTTTAAAAGTTCAAAAAATACATGCATGCATTGAATACAAAATGGAATAGTATTATACTCCCTTTATTTGGATATAACATGGTCCTAAAGTAATATATACTCATACACATGCAAATATATGTATATATAATAAACTTTTAATATATATATATATATAAGCATGTGTCTACTTCTTATGTATACATGTGTGTATGTGTGCTTTATATATTCACATACATTATAACCAAAAATAGATAGACACGTATCAAATAGTATATCAAACATGTTATTAGTTTATCTTTTATAACTAAAACTTGGAAAACTAACTGCGATGACACTATTTACATTCTCATGTATATGTAAATAGAATGTGATCCATGCCTATTTTCATCACTTTATACACAATTCACACAATTTTAAAATCCGCAATATCACACGGCCACCTTTTGCTAGTAATGTCTAAATCTATACGTTGTTTAGGCACCCTGATTTCTCTTCCTCTTTTCCATCTTGCTTTCGACTGCTGCCCATAGAGCCAGGGTACACACTATCCCATGCACATAATTTTATCATTTAAAAGAAAATACCACCGAAAGCACTTGTAAAGCCAACAAAGTGAAGGTAGGTGCCCATAACAAAACACATCACATCCCATCAAATCTGAGCCAATTCCGACAGTAGGAACCTCAAAGCTTGATAGAAGATTTAATTTCCACGCGGACAGTTTATTTGCTCACAACACCTCATCCATGGCACTTGTGAGAGCAGCTCGGAAAACCTCCTCTTCTTTTACTTGTCGATATTTTCATTATGACGTGTTCCTGAGTTTCATACAAGAAAACAAAGGGCCGAAACAAGGGAACCCATAACAATCGAGGAATAAAACATCTGAGAATAATACATACAACATGAGAACTAATTTTAATTTCAAAATTGCAACTAGCCCTAGTTTATTGGAGCATCAAAATTTGGATCCAGCAAGATCGAAGTGATATAGGCAGAGGATTCCTGGCAATGGCATGGTGTGTACCTAGAATTTGTCATGCCATTACTAACCTTTCATTTCAAGGGCCATATCTTTTGAAAAGACAAATAAAGCTCCCACTAGTTGGATTGCTTTTGTTACTATATCCCTTTTCTATGTGAAAGAAAGAAAAAAAAAACACATAATGATTTCACAAGCGGCTTGTTTTCCTATGGCTTGTTTTACTTTAAAATGTATCTTCCTAAATATAAACTTAACAGTAAAAATATTCTACTATCCTTTCATTTGGTAATTTTTCTAACGTATTAACGACATTGTTTTAAGTGTAAGTAAAATGTCACATATCATGAAGAAAATGGAGAAGATTTAAAAGAAAAAGCTAGAAAAAAGATTGCTAGCATTTACCTTCTCTAGTAAATGAACTTAATTTATGGTTACAAGATGGGATCAGATGATGTCGACATACTTGTAATTTATGGATCGAAGTGATAATAGGCAGAGGTTTCCTGGCAATGACATAGTGTGCACCTAGAATTTGTCATGCCATTACTCACCTTTCATTTCAAGGGGCCATATCTTTTTAAAAGGCACAAATGAGTCTCCAAATCGTTTTGTCCTTTTATGTTAAAGAGGCTCCCACTAGTTGGATTGCTTTTGTTACTTTCTCCTTTTTTTTATCTTAAAGAAAGAAAAAAAAAACACATAATGATTTCATTTGCTTGACTCAAAATAATTGCTTTCATTTGGTCATTCATGAGCTGCTTGTTTACCCAATTCAGGAACGAGGTAGCAACCCCAAAACCTTATAATTTATTTCCATTCAGACTGTTTGTTTCTTCACCAAACCTCATCCATGGCACCTGTGAGAGCAACTCAACAAACCTCCTCTTCTAATGCTTCTCGATGTTGTCGTTATCACGTGTTCCTCAGTTTCAGAGGTGAAGACACTCGCAAGACTTTCACTGACCACCTCTTCACAGCCTTGGTCAATGCCGGATTTCGCACTTTCCGAGACGACGATGAGCTGGAGAGAGGAGAAGATATTAAGCCCGAACTCCAGAAAGCAATCAAAGACTCAAGAACTTCTGTTATTGTGCTTTCAAAAGACTACGCGTCGTCCGGATGGTGCCTTGACGAGCTTGTGATGATCCTTGAACGCAAGAGGGCCTCCCCTGACTATGTCGTTTTACCTGTCTTCTACGACGTGGATCCATCCGATGTGCGGAAGCAGACAGGAAGTCTTGCAAAGGCATTTGCTAGACACCAAAAAACCCAACCGTCGAACAAAGTGAAGGAATGGAGGGAGGCACTTGCAAAGGTTGCAGATCTAGGAGGGATGGTCTTAAAAAATCAAGCTGATGGGTAATTTCTTTTATTTACAAGTCTCTTTCTAAAGTTAAAATACTGAAAATGGACTTTTCAGTATTTTTATCTTTTTTTGTCTTCTTTTTATTTTTTTTATTTTTTATAATATTTATTTTTATTTAATG
The DNA here is from genome assembly GCA_020226455.1 of Prunus salicina. Classification (NCBI taxonomy): domain Eukaryota; kingdom Viridiplantae; phylum Streptophyta; class Magnoliopsida; order Rosales; family Rosaceae; genus Prunus; species Prunus salicina. The sequence goes on along the minus strand of CM035343.1, from coordinate 15,659,010 downwards.
CAAACTAAATATTACCCCTTCCGACGAGTGTGTTAATTATAATATTTTCCAATAAATGTTTTTAGGATAGATAACTGAAATTAGAAAAATGAAAGGTCAAATTTAAACATAGGAGGTACAAATTGATTTTTAAAAAACGTGAACCTAGGAAGCATCAAGCTCATTTTAAAAACTCCCAAATTTTCAATATCAAATCCGAAGAAAGTTTTGATGCCTATTCAAAATGGAACACAAATTTACAATTCCATAAGAATGTTTTTCAGAAACCCCAAGCTCATTTTAAGCAAATCAAACAAATCTGAAAGTTGGGTTTTTCACTTGCTTCTTAGTTGACGGATTGTGCTATTGCAAGGATGTTTGAATTCTTTTTTCATTTGGATTGCAACTTTTCAGACACGAGTCAAAGTTTATCATCAAGATTGTTCAAGTGATAGGAGAAAAACTAAGGCGTAGACCCCTAAGTGTTCCCCACATCACGATTGGAAGGCATTCTCTAGTCTACGAACTGAATTTATGGTTACAAGATGGATCAGATGATGTTGGCATATTTGTAATTTATGGCATCAGTGGAATAGGGAAGACAACCATTGCAAAGTCTGTTTATAATTCGAACTATGAAAGGTTTGAAAGAAGCAGCTTCCTTGAAAACATAAACGAAGTTTCGCAGCAACCCAATGGCTTAGTTCAAATACAAACACAGCTTCTTTCTGATATTTTGAAGGGGAGAAAAATGAAAATAAGCAGTGTTAGTGAAGGATTAACTGAGATTGGAGATGCCATAAGCTCTAAGAGGGTTCTCGTTGTTCTCGATGATGTGGATCGTAGGGATCAATCAGAAGCAGTATTTTGGATGAAAGATCAGTTTTATCCAGGAAGTAAAATCATAATAACAACTAGGCATGCAAGATTGTTAAGGGCTCATCAAGTTACTAAGATGCATGAAGTTGAACCTTTGAATTCCAAGGAATCATTGGAGCTTTTTAGTTGGCACGCTTTTGGTCAGGACCATCCCATTGAAGGTTACATAGAATATTCGCAAAAAATAGTGGGTCATTGCGGAGGACTTCCATTAGCTCTTAAAGTTATAGGTTCTTCTATGTACTTGGGGGATGGTATGGATGTATGGAAAAGTGCACTGGAGAAGTTAGAAGCCATTCCAAATCGTGAAATAGTAAATAAACTAAGAGTAAGCTATGACTCTTTGCAAGATGACCATGACCGAAATTTATTCCTCCACATTGCTTGTTTCTTTATCGGAAAGGACAAAGACTACATTGTTAACATACTAGATGGATGTGATTTCCATACAATTGTTGGCATTCAAAATCTCATCGATAGATGTTTGGTTATTATTGATGGTAAGAAGGTGCAGATGCATGACATGATCCTTCGAATGGGAAGAGAAATTGTTCGCCTAGAATCAGAGAAGCCTTGGAAGCGTAGTAGAGTGTGGCAACATGAGGATGCTTTCAATATCTTGACAGAAATGAATGTGAGAAAAATGTCATGTATGCACACATTTGTTTTTCATTTGTAAATATTTTTCAAATGTTTTTCCCCTTTCTTCTGTAGGGTACAGATTCAATTGAAGGCCTTGTCCTCGACATGCACATGCTCCCTAGAAACAGTGGCATAAACTCAATGGAGATAGTCTTGGAAACCAATGCATTTGCAAGGATGCATGAACTAAAACTACTCCATCTTAGTCATGTACAACTCAATGGTTCTTATGCAGAATTTTGTACAAGATTAAGATGGTTGTGTTGGAATAAGTTTCCTTTGGATTCTATACCCACAGATTTTCCTTTGGGGAGCCTGGTTGTTCTTGAAATGCAATATAGCGGCTTGAGGCAAGTCTTCAAAGGAACAAAAGTATGTTACTCTGCGCTTTTCAATTTTCACTTTCATTTGGCTTTTAGCTTCGTAAAAAAATATATATATATATATATATATATATCTATAACAATTAACTCCCCACAATTTTTTTCGTCTGTTCATTTTTCCCCCCACAGCGTCTTTCATCATTGAAGATCCTTGATCTCAGCCATTCTCATTCACTTACAGAAATCACCGACTTCTCATTTTGCCTAAATCTAGAGAAATTGATTCTTGTAGATTGTGAAAGACTGGTTGATGTCAATGAATCCATTGGGAACCTTGAGAGACTTGTTTACTTGACTATGAAGGATTGCAAAAATATTAGGATGCTTCCAGAGAACATGGGTAGGCTAAAATTACTTGAAACGCTTATTATATCTGGTTGCACAAGTCTTAATGAGTTCCCAATTGAGATGTTGAGGAACATGGAATCTCTGAAAGTGCTTCTTACAGATGGAGTTCCAATAGGTGAACTAAGGCCAGGAAGAAGTTTGAGTATCTTGGGTTCTTTACCATGCTCTTTAGTAGATTTAAGTCTTGGAGGATGCAATCTTTCTAATGATGCCTTTCCCAGGGAATTTAGTAATCTATTCTCATTGCGAATACTAAATCTAGAAAACAATCCAATTTGTGTCCTACCAAATTGCATAAAAGATTTAACGAGGCTTGATGATCTCTCTTTTTCGGGATGTAAGAATCTCAAATCACTTCTTGGGTTACCAGAACTGAGCCATTTGGGGATAAAAGATTGCGGATCATTGGAAACAATAACATACCAATGCTCTCGGTACAGCTCTCACTTAACCACAACGGGTAACAATTGCAACCTAGTTGAGTGGGAGTATGAGTTAAAGCTAGAACCCATTGGAAGTGTTGATGCAGAAATGATCAACCTTTTGGGCTTGTCCAACTTGGAAACCATGGCACCCATTCTGATGCGCAGAGAACATGCTGGGACCCCAATTCTGATTCCCGGAGAACGTTCTGGGATCCCAAGAGTGGATGATTGGAATCCTGTTCAGGTGTCTGTCTCCCTCTCTCTCTCTCTCTCTCTCATGATCAAGGGAAAGAATTGACTTATAATATTGTCATTTACATTTTATATGTATAGGGATTGTACGAACGCGGTATATTCAGCACATTTTTTGCTGGGAATGAGGTTCCAGGCCAGTTCAGCCATAAAAGTACAAAGTCCCCGATATCTTTTACAGTGCCATTACGTAATTATTATCGAGGCTTGAAGGTCTTCGCTGTCTACACAAAACATGAGCATGACAATGACAATGGTCCTGACTATTTACCTGGGCCAATAGTGACTATAGTCAGAAATAAGAGCAAGGGTCTGAAGTGGATCTATCCTCCATCATGCTACGGTATTCCAGGTGAAGGAGAAGACATGATATGGTTAAGCCTCTGGAAGTTGGAGGAGCAGGTTCACTTAGAAGGTGGCGATGAAGTGGTTGTTTCCGTAATAATGCGACCTTGGCTTCAGGTCAAGGAGTTTGGCATCCAGCTTCAAGAGAATCATAATATGATGACTGTTTCCACAGAATCTTCTTATTATCCATGTGTCGAGAGTGGAGATTTGGCTCAATATCAGCCAGGAGTATACATGCTCACCGGAAGATATATACCAATATTAGATCCGATTTGGCTTAAGATCCTTGGGGACTCTGATGATGAAGATACGACAGGTGTGTTGTTTATTATACTCATTTGATTTTACTCCGACTATTAAGTTTCATCTAATTTGCTGGGATTTTCTGTTATTTTGCATTTTCATTGTCAGACAAAGAAGAAGAGAAACATTATGATCAAACAATTGCAGCCACGACAGGCAGCAACAACATTATGTTTTATTGACGCATTTCATAATTTTTACTCCAACTATTTCCAAATATAAAACAAAATAATAAATGAATCTATATTTTGTCAATCCCTATTCCTCTCTAATTTGTTGGGATTTTCACTTGTCTCGTTTTGTATGTTTACCAGACGAAGAAGAAGATCAACAGGATGATATCACAGTTGCAACCACTACAGGCAGCAATAACTCTGGCGGCCTCTGTGGGTGGAAGGTGCTCGCAGCTTGTTTCTGTTGTCCTGTTGGTATGGAAATGTAGCTGTCTTCTCTCTCAGGCAGAAAGAAGGGACCGTCCACAAGCCCTGGATGAATTTTTTGTACATCTCAACAGCAGACTATTTGTTTTTGCATACATCCAATGTCATTTCGTAGCATCAAATGCATCTTCTTCGGAGATATTTTTATTGACCCCATTTGTTCAGTTTTAACATATCTTTGGGCTGGAAAACTGAAGTGGCCCAACCCAGATTGTGAGATTAGCATCTGCATCTGCTCTGTTGATATATTTTGTGAAATTTTTTTTAAATTGTGAAAATGAAGGAGATATAATATGTAAAGGGGTCTAAAGTTGGGTATTTTAAATTGTGAAAGGTTTTAGCGCATTGAATCTAACTTAACTCTGTTTATATCCCTTTGCTTTTCTCTCTGTTTTGCCCCCTCTCGTTTGGGTTGTTCAATGACATCAGATTTCGAACAAAAAAAACATAATATCATCTAGTAAGAAATTAAAGAATACATACAACTTTATGACGTCATTTTTAATTTCAAAATTATTCCAATTGGAATTTGTCGGTTTCTGATCGTATTTGTGTTTACCCAAATTAAAAATTGTGCTCATGCCGACCCAACATCCACACCTTATATCTCTCTGTCATAACCATCATCTATATATATAAAGCAAAAGGCAGAGAATGGTGAAACATTCAAAATACCATAAAATGTCATTGGTTAATGCAAACATTAAGAATTAAAATTATTAATTAAATGAGGATAATATGGTAAATTCACACTTTAAAAAAAATTAAAATTAAAAGAAAAATCATATAATGGATCCTATTTTTATGGAACACAACTACCCATTATCTTTTTAATTCTAAAAAAAAATTAAATTCTTTTAAAAAAGACCTCTCGCAGGCGCGGAAGCACGTGCAGAGAGGCTAGTATTAACTAAAGCTGAATTTTGGACATGTTTTGACTTATTCTTATCTTAATTTTCTATTAATTTGAGGTCCCGTCAATTGTCACATTGCATGGAGTCTGTCAATATGGAGTCGACATAATTAATTAACAAATTCCTATATAACAGTGCAAATAATAATAATAATAATAATAAATTGGTGTGTTTAGCTGGAATAGATTAAAGAAATAAGAGATGATCTCAGAAAAATATGGAGGGAACATGTTTGTGTTATCGGGTAAAAAGTCTAAAAGAAAAATAGAAATTTATAAATAAACCCAATCCTAGACATGTATTTATAAAAAAAAACCCAAGCACTATTTAAACATAAAAACACACCCAAAATTAAGCCCAAAGTTAACTTTTTGGATGTGTTTATAAATGAGTTTTGAGTGTGTATAATAATGGGTTTTGGGTGTGTTTATATGTTTAAATAGTGCTTGGGTTTTTTTATAATTTCAGCCCCCATTTTGGGTGTTTTAGTGAAACTCCCAAAGAAAAATAAAAAAATGGACAAATGAGACCTATATGTAGCAGAGTGCTGCTATTTCCACCCTCTTGTCCTATTTCCCCACCCATCTTATCTTCCCATCCACCATATAAATTTTTTTTAAAACAAAATCTTATCTTTCCACCCACCATTATTCCTAAAATGCCCTTAAATTATTAAAGTAAACTAATAATAAAATAACATTTAAAAAAATAAAAAACAAAAACAAAAATCCTCTCTCCCCCCCCTTCCTGACGCAACCCCACCCCCTAAGCAACACTACACTAGCCGTCAGCCTCTCCCCCACCTCTTCACCCTCCTCCACCATGGCTCGAGCAAAATCCTCAAAAAACTTAGTTATTTGTGCAGAGCTTCTTCAATCTCTGCTCAAAATTGGGGTTGAGGGTTGGGAGCTACAAAACGAAGCTCAATTAATACCCAAAAAATGCGAATTCACCTATATACAAAACTCTTGCGAATTCACTTGCACCCACCTTGCGAATTCACCTCTAGTCTAATATCAATAAAATACTAATTCACTACAAATTCAGAAGAGAAAAAAAAACATAAACAAAAATCTAGAAAGAAAAAACAGTATAGAAGTAGAGAGAGAGGCTTTAATCTCGTACACCAAGTAAAGAGAAACGATTGTATTAAAAGGGTGGATAAGGCATCCACAACATTTGATTTTTTTTATAAAAAAAATTGCAACCACAACCAACAAAAAAAAGAGACCACACAAAAGAATCGGAAAAAAATTGCCGCCGAGTTTGAAATTGCTCCGCCGAAGAGCCAGTACTCGTGACTGTTGCAGTTGCTGCCGAGAGACTTCGTCAGCAGCTCAGAGGACTTGGTCAGGAAGGGGGAGAGAGAGGGGATAGTTTTTATTTTAAAAAACGTTGTTTTATTTTTATTTGAAATGCTTTAAAAAAGTTTTTAACTTAAGTCCTTACACTACTACAATTTACCCTTTGCGCGACCGAACTTTGCGCGACGAAGACATATTTGTCGCGCAAAATGCACTTCAGAGACGATAAACAAATTTCGGCGCGCAAAAACCTATAAACTTGCGCGACGAATATATCCGTCGCGCAAACATTTTTTGCGCGACAAACAACTAAGTCGTCGCGCAAAGAGGGCCAAAAAAAGCGCGAGTGTTTGGTTTTGGCGCCAAGCCTTTGCGCGACGAACTAGTTCGTCGCGCAAAAACCATTTGCGCTACATATTCCTTTCCTCGTTGCGCAAAGCATGGAACGGAAAACAAGGTTGATTTTTTTCCGTCAAATATTTGCGCGACGACGTACCTCGTCGCGCAAGATATATTTGCGCGACGATTTTATTTTCGGCGCGCAAAGAAGCACAGAAAATGGCGTCAAATACTTGCGCGACGGAAATTTGATTCGTCGCGGAAGGTTCGATGTCGGCACGATCTTGTGCGATGGAAAGTTTCGGTTGCGCGACAGGTTTCCGAGTTTGCGCGACGAAGTTTTGCGCGACGAAATAAGGTGTCGTCGCGCAAAAACCCGATATCTTGCGCGACGAAAATGTTATTCGTCGCGCAAAATCCTTCTTCTTCATATCTGCTATCCGCCATTGCAGAGGCAGATTTTTCCATTTTTCTGCCATTTCGATTTTTCCTCTGTCTGCGCTGCTGCTTCTGCTGAGAATTCAATACGCTCATTAGGTAAGTATTATTTATCATTTGTTTAAAAGTATTAATGTAAATTCATACTAACGGTATTATTTTTTTTTTGTTATAGATATTTGTAAATTGCGATTGTGGAGAACGCTTGAGAAGGTATTTTATTCATTGTATATTAATTTCATTACATTATGTTGAACTTAGTTTGTTATTTTTATTTATTTTTTTGTTGAATTATATTTATATTATGTTGTTAAATTGTTCGTGACATAGCACAATGTGTTGTGATGTACGAAGTTAATTGAAATTAACTTCGTACTTTTGTTATAATTTTTTCGTAACACTTAGTTTCCCGTTCGAGATTAGTTGGATTTCGTGCATGGATGCGTAATGCATGACTGCGGTCCAATTAATTCTTGAATTGTCCCATTATTTGGACAGTTTGGTAATGCATAGTGTTGTCATGTAATCTGCGGCTACAGGATTAGATTTCGATTGTGGAGATTTCGGTGTCATCTCGGTACGTTCTTCGGGTGGTACGTAGGTATTTATACCTATGGCCACCTGAAGAACTGTATCGAGATGCTGCCGAAATTTATCCACGTCGGAATCTAATCTCATGTAGGCGTAGGTTACGTGACAGGACTATGCATTCCCGAATGGGATAGGGCCCTTACCGGAGGCATAAGGTGACATTATAACTTCGTATGAAGTTGTTGTGATACAATGGTGTGATTGTGGTTTCAGGAATCATGAGCAGAAGGTGGATACAGAACCCGAATAGATGCGCAGACGAATACTTGGATGGAATTGAGGATTTTATTGAGTTTGCACGTAGACACAACCCCGGTGCAACTAGAATCCGGTGTCCTTGTAGAAGGTGTAATAACACATTGTGGGAGACAATTGAAAATGTTGGCTTTCATTTAGTAAGGAATGGAATGGTTGAGACATATAGCATTTGGAACCTTCATGGGGAACAATTAGACAATGCTTCATCTTCAAATGCCACAAGGTAGACAATATTGAACCTATTGTGGATCCTAATGAACAAGTCATTGATATTATAAATGATGCTTTTCCATTTGCATCGACCAACATCAATCAGGAAGGGGAAGATGACATGCCTACCCCAATGGACAGTGCAGAGTTCGAACAATATGAACAACTGTTAAAAAGTGCCAACCAAGAGTTATACACAGGGTGCGAGAGCTTTTCCGTTCTTACGGCCATTGTGGAGCTAATGCACGGAAAAATAAAGTATCGTATGTCGAACCTGTGTTTCGATTACTTTTTGGGCGTTTTCAAGAGAATGCTTCCGACGGACAATTGTTTGCCCAAAGACCATAGACAAGCGCAAAAGGTGTTGAATGGTCTTGGATTGGGTTATGAAAAAATTCATGCTTGCAAAAACAATTGCATGTTATTCTACAAAGAGTATGAGACATTGGATACATGCCCTATATGCAAAGAGTCGAGGTTCAAGATGACATCTCAGAATAGGACGACTAAGATCCCACAGAAAGTCATGCGTTATCTGCCCTTGAAACCTAGGCTACAACGATTGTATATGTCGACTCATACTGCCACAGACATGAGATGGCATAAGGAGAAACGGGTAGATGACGATGTGATGCGGCATCCTGCAGATGGGGAAGCATGGAAAGAGTTCGATCGAACGTTCCCTGACTTTGCTGCGGATCCTCGAAATGTTAGATTGGGACTTGCCACTGACGGATTCAATCCGTACGGGGTTCTAAACCAACACCACAGCACTTGGCCGATTTTCGTATTTCCATATAATTTGCCGCCTTGGAAATGCATGAAAAAAGAGTACATGATGATGACTGTTTTGATAACCGAGGATCCTGGTCGGTCAATCGATGTGTACTTACGGCCGTTGGTTGATGAGCTCAAGGATTTATGGACAAATGGTGTGCGCACGTACGATAAAGCCACTGGGAAGATGTTCACTTTGCGGGCAGCAGTGATGTGGACTGTAAATGATTTTCCCGCATATGCAATGGTTTCTGGGTGGAGCACAAAGGGTTATATGGCATGCCCTGTATGCAAGGAAAATTTAACTTCTGGTTGGCACGCGGGAAAAGTTTGTTATCTTGGTCATCGAAGATGGTTGTCATGGGACCACGAGTGGCGGGAAAAGGATAAAGAGTTTGACGGGAACACAGAGCATCGCCTCAGACCTAGAGAATGGTCCGGTGATGAGATCTTGGAACAGCTAAACCGTTTGGATTTTTCTCCGTTTGGGAAAACAGTTACTCGGACGAGACCTGCTACACATTTGAACTGGACGCACAAGTCTATGTTTTTTGAGCTCCCATATTGGTCGAAACTAAAATTGAGGCATAATCTCGACGTTATGCATGTGGAGAAAAATGTGTTTGACACATTGGTGGGCACGATTCTAGATATCGAGGGTAAGACAAAGGACACGATCAAAGCTCGTCTTGATTTGGAAAGAATGGGCATACGAAGAGGTTTATGGATGAACAGGGACGGTGATAAAGCTAGAAGGGATCTGGCATTTTTTGCCATGAAACCGAATGACAAAAAAGATTTTCTACAGTTTGTATCGTCGGTCAAGTTTCCCGATGGATATGCTTCTAATATCGCGCGTTGCGTGAATGTTGACGGGGGTAAATTTACTGGACTGAAAAGCCATGACTGCCATGTGTTTATGCAACGCCTACTTCCTGTGGGTATTCGACACCTTTTGCCAGAAGATGTCGTGAAACCAATCATGTTGTTGTCCAGATTTTTTGCCCAACTGACGGCAAAAATTGCGAAAGACAGACATTAATCAGTTGCGCCATGACATTGTCCAAGTCCTATGCAAGTTCGAGATGATATTCCCTCCAGCTTTCTTCACAAGTATGATCCACGTGATGGTTCATTTGCCAGAAGAGGCATTGCTCGCTGGTCCTGTCAACTATCGTTGGATGTATCCAATAGAAAGGTATGTAATCCTCATAATTTGTTTCTGCTTCTAATATCTCACGGTCGCTAATTTGTATCATTTGTTTTTATTTTGCCAGGCTTCTCGGAGATTTGAAAAAAACTGTACGCAACAGGGCGAAACCCGAAGGCTCAATTATAGAGGCTTGGGTTCAATATGAGTCGCTCACTTTCTGTGGAATGTATTTAAAAGATGTGGACACGGCTTTCAATCGTCCTCAGCGCAATAATGACGGAGGTCTTCGAAATGAGACACTTTCTGTTTTCGCCCAAAGCGCACGACCCTTTGGAGATCCGGTACGAGGAGAGTCGTTTTCCAGAAATGACATGGAGGTAGCGCATTGGTTCGTACTTAACAATTGTGATGAGATAATGTCATACTTAGATGAGCATGAAGAGATGATGAAGCGAGAACATCCATCACATTTGTATGCCAAGAAACACCGTGATCTGTTTCCAAAATGGTTTTTGGAATATGTAAGTTATAAGTGTTTTGTATTTGTTATATATATATTGTGTATTATTTAATGTTATCAAACTAACATGTGAATTCATTCGTATAATATTAGGTGAATAAGTTGAAATCATCGAATTCACCCTCTTACAGTGAAGAGTTATATAACTTGGCATTCGGCCCGATTCGTGCAGAATTATTCTCGGGTTGCCATGTTAATGGCGTCAAGTTTTTGGGGACTGCACGAGATGACAAGTTGTGTACGCAAAACAGCGGTGTCCATGTCCCAGGTGGTGGCGAAAGTACTGACGTTGATTTCTATGGCAAACTCACGACTGTCGTGCAATTGCTTTACAAAGACCGATACCAAGTGATCATGTTTAAGTGTCGATGGTTTGATACAAACCCAAATAGGCAGGGAAGTGTTAAAATAGACCATGGCTTACTATCAGTGAACATTAACAGAACTTGGTATGATGACGACCCGTACATTTTGGCAAACATGGCAAGACAAATTGTGTATCTAGATGACCCTAAAGCCGGAAGCGGTTGGAAGGTTGCTCAGCAGATGGATCAGAGGAACGTGTATGCTATACCAGAACTAGACCCAACTGACAACGACATCGACAACGTCACTGACCAACGGTTGGACTCTTCCATGGAAACTGATGCAGAAACACTTCGAGATACAGATGTTATACAAGAACCGTTTCAGCTTCAAGGAGTATCTTCAATCGAAATACCGATTCAGTCAATTACAATTGACCTCGGTGATCTTCCGCGATATGAAGTTCCAGTGGGCCCGAACAACGAAAGTGATGAGGAGGAGGATTGGGAGACCGAAAGTGATGATAGCGAGGATAACTCAAGTTATTATAGTTCAGATGATGAATAATGCAATTCATTAGCGACTACCCATGTAAAACATAGTAAATGAAATTTGTTGTAATTTAATTATGGTAGTGTAAATATGGCAATCACAAATTAAAATGAAGTTGCACACAAAATTTGCAATCACAAATTAAATTACAACATATAATATATAAATTAAAATTTATATATATACCAAAATTTGAAAACATATTTGAATATACCTATATTTCAATCTATCTATATTTGATTGTCAATTGCCATTTACGAATATAAGAATTACGGTTTTCTCTTTTTTGTGTTTTAAATCTTCAAATTGAATGAATACAACATGTAGATGATTTTTTAATGGTTTTGTTAGAAGGATATTATAGTATTAAACACTATTGTTATAAATTTATTGTAGGGTATATATATACATATAATTTGTAATCACATAAATTATGTTACATTTATTTGAAAATTATGTTAATTTAATGACATATATATACATATAATTTAACACCTATAACCAAAAAATAAAGTAATTATTGAAAATTTTCGGAAATTTTAGAATTTATGGCGGTATGACAATCTTGCGCGACGAAACAAAATTGTGGTCGTTTGATTATACAATGAATGTGATAAACAATGACATGAATCGTTTGATTATACAATGATAGGAAGTTGGAACACAAAAAAATGTGATAAGTCCCATAAATGATATGTTGAATTTCAATTATGATATCAAAGAGATGGCATATCAACTTTTATATATACTTGGACTTCAAATTCAAATTCAAATGCATGGAACAACTTTTATTTCAATTTTGCATACGCTAGAAAATTTTCTAATGTTATGTTAGTTTAATTGAAGTTTTAATATATTTTTAAATCAATTCAACTTGTTTTTAATTTAAAAAATATTTACAGGTTTTCAAAAGAAAGGAAAAAATAAAAAAAAGAATATCATGTTCATATTTAATAACAATTTTGACGATAAAGCCTATCCCTTTTAAAAATGCAATTCTGATAAATTAAATTTTGAAGACATTGCGCGACGAAGGACACAATCCGTCGCGCAATGTTGTCAGACCTTTCAATAAACCCTCAAATTTCTGGCGGCATAACAACCTTGCGCGACGGATTTTGTCCTTCGTCGCGCAAGGTCTTCAAAATTTAATTAAAATTTGGGCGGAAAACAACCTTGCGCGACGGATTTGCGCGACGCATTTTGTCATTCGTCGCGCAAAAGCCGAAATATTTCAGAAAAATCGCGACAGAGTCTTCTTCTTCCTCACTTCCTCTCTCTGCCCTAAACACCCTCTCTCTCCGCCGTCACCACAGCCCAGTGCTCCGCCGGCAAAAGGACTGCGCCGCCACCACAGTCGAAGCCCAGAGGTTGCGCTGCCGTCACCGTCGAAGAATCCGCCGGAAAAAGCTTCGTTTGGCAGATTCTGCGCCGCCCGTTTTCTCTCTCCTCGAGCAGCCAATTCCGACGCCTGAGGTATGGTTTCTTGACTACTTCTTGTGCTCTAGCTGATGGTTGATTAGGATTTGGATAATTTTGTGAATAGGTGTCTCAATTTAAAACCCTAGGTTTTGGCCGGTTTTTGAATTTAAATTCCGGCCATTTCCGGCCATTTTTTAGGGTAGGTCCGAGAACAAAAGTCACTGTAAATGGTGTTTTGAACCTAGGGTAGGAACCTTGGCCCTTAATTTTTAGAAATTTCCGGTGATGGTTATCGCTTTTGACACCGGCCGCTGCCGGCGCGTGTGGTGGCGCGTGGGGACTATGGCAGTGGGGCATTAGGTCCCAGAGCAATCCCCTTTTTGTCACGAGCACGTAGGTGTGCTCGGATTTTAATTTGGTTACCGTTTCTGTCTCGAACGGATATCGCATGTTGTCCGATTTCCAGGTTTGATATGTTCGGACCGTTGGATCGAAGTCAAAGTCACGTATGTTTTACCTTGTATTTCTAGGATCGTGTAGGATTCGACGGATTGTGGATCGGAGTCCCGGATACTCCGAAATCGCAAACCCTAGGTTATTCTTGTAATTAATTATTTAAAATTGGGTTATGAAAATTTATTACTTATAATATAAGAATATAAATTATATATAAATTATTATAAATTCTATAAATGTGATAAATGTGTGTGTGTACCATTTCGAAAATGTGCAGATGTCAGATCTGATTAGACGTCGTAGGTCGGTGACGACTACACCGAGTCCGGAGCCCCCGGCTCGGTCAGCATCGGCTGCCACTGCTCCAGCACTGATGGTCGAGCTCCCAGGGGTGTCCCAGACGCCTGCGTCATCAGCTTCATCAGTGGCGCAGCCTGTTAGCGCTAGGCGGCGGCACCGGCCCGCAAGCACCACCGACACGACGTCGACCGATGGTACTGTGGCCTCAGGGTCACAGCCAGGTATACATTTCCTTTCAACATGAGTTCGATTTTCATTTTTTTATATTCTGATTTTATAGTTACATTTATTATTTATTGAACAACCATGCATATCTCATTGCAGCGAAGAAGAACACCCGAGGGCCGTGTCGGCAGCTGAAGACGGCGAAGGTCACCCGGGTGACCAACAGTCGTATTAGCATCGGATACGACGAGCGCCATCGGGCTGCACCGACAGCGGAGTTGCATAGCTCCTTGGCCCACGACGTTGGTCACGTTGTTCGGACCCATTGCCCGATGCGCTGGAAGTCTTGGAAGGTCATGCCTGACGAGATCAAGATGGGGGTTCGCGGCCAGTTGTCGGTATGTATTCTACCTTGTAATAATTTTTCTTTCAAATTTTAAATATTTATACTACTTAAATGTATGTAATTAATTTTTTGCAGACGAACTATAACTTGGAGGACCTCAACGAGGAGTCATTGGCGTACGTCAATAGACTCTTCGGTGAGAGGTACAAGCAGTGGAAGAGCGACTTGCACCACCATTTCCAGGCGTATGATGATCCGGAAGTCGCTCTTCGGGAGGGTTGCCCGAAGGAGCTTGAGGGCCGGGAGGATAGTTGGGTATGGCTCTGCACTCATTTTCAGGCGCCTGATTTTGTGGTATTTGTTTAGTTATTTCATATTTTTTATTAATGTTTATTTCATTTTTTATATTTCATTATTATTTAATTTTTTTTATATTTAAACTAATATGTTTTATTTTTTGTATAACAGAATAAAACCCAAGTGAATAAGGGCAATAGGAAGAAGAAGACTCTTCTCCACCATTCCGGCTCCAGGCCCTTCTCATATAGGATGGATGCACGGCGGCGGGTAATAATAATATCATTTCTATTTAACTTTTAATATGTCATTATTATTAATTTATTTTGTTCATACTAATATTTTTCTTCTCTTCTTCAATTTAGGGGGGGGTCGAAATTCCCAGAGATTGACGTCTTTGGTGACGTTTATGTTCGACCTGGGAATGAGTTGGCCCAGTCCATTCATGTAAGTATCTTTTTTATTTTATTTTTATGTTACGCATTCAATTTATATGCAATGGTTTGAATTTATATTTAATGTTATGTTAAATAGACGACGATGGTGGAGAGGAGCCAGTTGGTGCTTCAGGAGTCTGCCTCCCAACTTCCTCCCGAGACTCCGATCGAGTCTGTAGATCCTCCACAGGATGCTGGATTTCAGATCTTGACGGAGACGTTGGATCAGACTCTCGGAAGGAGGCCGGGAACATATTGTAGAGGGATGGGGAATGCCCGACAGAGGGAACCTCGACCGCGGTCAGCAGCGCAGGCAAACAGTCAGGTGACTGTTTTGACATCGCGAGTTGCCGAGCTTGAGGGTCAGATGTCCGTGATTCTGCAGTCCCTCGCGCGGTCAGGCATTCCAATCCCGAGTTATGGTGCGTCGACATCCGAGACTAGCCACCCCGAGCATCCCCAACAGACCACGGGCCCTGTAGAGCCCTAAATCCCCGAGCCGCATATGCCTGACGACCATGTAGATATTGGAACATTATTTGATTAGTTTATCATTTTCATATTTATTTTTTAAATATTTCTCTTGTAAGCTACATTTATTTTATTTTATATAATAAATGTATTCTTTACAATTCATTATTGGATTGCAATTTCATTTTATTACCAAAAAAAAAAAAAAACCAAATTTATTTTTTTACAAAATTTAAAAAAAAAATAATATATACATTTTGCACGACGAAATGTCTCTCGTCGCGCAAACTCTCTTAAAAAAAAATAACCGTGAAAATAATAATTTATAGGGTTTAATTTATTTTTGCGCGACGAATTATTTCGTCGCGCAATAAATGTTTGCGCGACAGAAACTTTTTCGTGGCGCAAAACCATCGTTGCGCAAGGTTTGCGCGACGAATATTTATTCGTCGCGCAAAGTAGTGGGATACGCATGTTGCGCGACCATTTTTTCCGTCGCTCTGTGTTTGCGCGACGAAGGGTCATTCGTCACGCAAATATTCGTGCGTCGCACCGTTGTTTCGTCCCTACAACTTTTCTGCAACGAAGGTACTACGTCGCACCGTTTTACGCGACGAAGTGAATTATTTGGTCGCACAAAGTCTTTCTTCACGATCTTTGCACGACGGAGTACGCGCGACGAATAGTTTGTCGCGCATAATTATGTGCGACCAAAAATTACTTTGCGCGACGAGTGTCCCTCCGTCGCGCAAAGTGTAAAATGTAGTAGTGTTAGAAGTCATTTTACAAAGAGATAATTTATTTTAAATTTTTTTAAAATAAGGTGGGTGGGAAAATAGGACAGGTGGGTGAAAATAACAGCACTCTATGTAGCGCTTGATCAATTATTAAACATCACATTAAATCCAATTTTAGATCTTGTGTTCAAATTCTCTTAATAACGCTTGTATCAATTATTAAACAAAGAGAAAAGAAATCAATTCTTTCCCAAACGGACAAAGAAAGAACCCAAAAGTTTTTCACAAATGTTGTAGCACACATGTCACCAACCAATTGGACTCCCCCATAAAATAATGTCTGAAACTATACATTGTTTAGGCACCATGATTTCTTCCACTTTATCATTTAAAAGAAAATACCACCGAAAGCACTTGTAAAGCCAACAAAGTCAAGTAGGTGCCCATAACAAAACACATCACATCCCATCAAATCTGAGCCAATTCCAACAGTAGGAACCTCAAAGCCTGATAGAACATTTAATTTCCACGCAGACAGTTTATTTGCTCACAACACCTCATCCATGGCACTTGTGAGAGCAGCTCAGCAAACCTCCTCTTCTAATGCTTTTCGATATTGTCGTTATCACGTGTTCCTGAGTTTCAGAGGCCAAGACACTCGCAAGACTTTCACTGACCACCTATACACGGCTCTTATCAACGCCGGATTTCGCACTTTCCGAGACGATGATGAAGTCGAGAGAGGAGAAGGTATCAAGCCCGAACTGCTGAAAGCAATCAAACATTCACGAACTTCTGTTATTGTATTTTCGAAAGACTACGCGTCGTCCACATGGTGCCTTGACGAGCTCGTCCTGATCCTTGAACGCAAGAGGATCTCAGCTGACCATGTCGTTTTACCTGTCTTCTACGACGTGGATCCATCCGATGTGCGGAAGCAGACAGGAAGTCTTGCGAAGGCATTTGCTATACACCAAAAAAAACAACCGTCGAACAAAGTGAAGGAATGGAGGGAGGTACTTGCAGAGGTTGCAGATCTGGCAGGGATGGTCTTACAAAATCAAGCTGATGGGTAATTTCTTTCCTAACACTTCTTTTACTTACAAGTCTCTTTCTAAAAGTTAAAATACTGAAAATGGACTTTTCAGTCTTTGTCTTTTCTTTTTCTTTTTCTTTTTTGCAAACGCACTCCTAAAACTAATGGAGATTTCATATTTGAACATAGAAGGTACAATTTGATTATTAAAAAAAGGTGTACATGAAACGTCAAGTTCATTTTAAAAACTCCCAAATTTTCAACATCAAATCCGAAGAAAGTTTTGATGCCTAATCGATGAAAATCAAAATGGAACACAAATTTACAATTCCATTAAGAATGTTTTTCGGAAACCCCAAGCTCATTTTAAGCAAATCAAACAAATCTGAAAGTTGGGTTTTCCAAATGAGAAGATGTGCAAAAATTGATGGAAAAATCAACTAAGTTGACGGATTGTACTGTTGCAAGGATGTTGATTTCTTTTTTTCATTTGGATTACAACTTTTCAGACACGAGTCAAAGTTTATCAACAAGATTGTTCAAGTGATAGGAGGAAAACTAAGGCATAGACCCCTAAGTGTTCCCCACATCATGATCGGAAGGCATTCTCTAGATATAGTCAACGAACTGAATTTATGGTTACAAGATGGATCAGATGATGCTGGCATACTTGTAATTTATGGCATGAGTGGAATAGGGAAGACAACCATTGCAAAGTTTGTTTATAATTCAAACTATGGAAGGTTTGAAGGAAGGAGCTTCCTTGAAAACATAAAAAAAGTTTCGCAGCAACCCAATGGCTTAGTTCAATTACAAACACAGCTTCTTTCTGATATTTTGAATGGGAGAAAATTGAAAATAAGCAGTGTTAGTGAAGGATTAACTGAGATTGAAGATACAATAAGCTCTAAGAAGGTTCTCCTTGTTCTCGATGATGTGGATCATATGGATCAATTACATGCAGTATTTCGGATGAAAGATCAGTTTTATTCAGGAAGTAAAATCATACTGACAACTAGGCATGCAAGATTGTTAAGGGCTCATCAAGTTACTACGATGCATAAAGTTGAAACTTTGGATGACAAGGAATCATTGGAGCTTTTTAGTTGGCACGCTTTTGGTCAGGACCATCCCATTGAAGGTTACATAGAATACTCCCAAAAAATAGTGGGTCATTGCGGAGGACTTCCATTAGCTCTTAAAGTTTTAGGTTCTTCTATGTACTTAGGGGATAGTATAGCTGTATGGAAAAGTGCACTGGAGAAGTTAGAAGCCATTCCAAATGGTGAAATAGTAAATAAACTAAGAGTAAGCTATGACTCTTTGCAAGATGACCATGACCGAAATTTATTCCTCCACATTGCTTGTTTCTTTATCGGAAAGGACGAAGACTACATTGTTAACATACTAGATGAATGTGATTTCCATACAATTGTTGGCATTCAAAATCTCATCGATAGATGTTTGGTGAGTATTGCTGGTAAGGAGGTGCAGATGCATGACATGATCCGTCGAATGGGAAGAGAAATTGTTCGCCTACAATCAGAGAAGCCTTGGATGCGTAGTAGAGTGTGGCAACATAAGGATGCTTTCAATATCTTGACAGAAAAGAATGTAAGAAAAATGTCATGTATGCACACATATATGTTTTTCATTTGTAAATATTTTTCAAATGTTTTTCCCCTTTCTTCTGTAGGGTACAGATTCAATTGAAGGCCTTGTCCTCGACATGCACATGCTCCCTAGAAACAGTGGCATAAACTCAATGGAGATAGTCTTGGAAACCAATGCATTTGCAAGGATGCATGAACTAAAACTACTCCATCTTAGTCATGTACAACTCAACGGTTCTTATGCAGAATTTTGTACAAGATTAAGATGGTTGTGTTGGAATAAGTTTCCTTTGGATTCTATACCCACAGATTTTCCTTTGGGGAGCCTGGTTGTTCTTGAAATGCAATATAGCGGCTTGAGGCAAGTCTTCAAAGGAACAAAAGTATGTTACTCTGCGCTTTTCAATTTTCACTTTCATTTGGCTTTTAGCTTCGTAAAAAAAAATATATATATCTATAACAATTAACTCCCCACAATTTTTTTCGTCTGTTCATTTTTTTCCCCCACAGCGTCTTTCATCATTGAAGATCCTTGATCTCAGCCATTCTCATTCACTTACAGAAATCACCGACTTCTCATTTTGCCCAAATCTAGAGAAATTGATTCTTGAAGATTGTGAAAGACTGGTTGATGTCAATGGATCCATTGGGAACCTTGAGAGACTTGTTTACTTGAGTATGGAGGATTGCAAAAATATTAGGATGCTTCCAGAGAACATGGGTAGGCTAAAATTACTTGAAACGCTTATTATATCTGGTTGCACAAGTCTTAATGAGTTCCCAATTGAGATGTTGAGGAAAATGGAATCTCTGAAAGTGCTTCTTACAGATGGAATTCCAATATGTGAACTAAGGCCAGGAAGAAGTTCATGTATCTTGAGTTCTTTACCATATTCTTTAGTAGATTTAAGTCTTCAAGAGTGCAACCTTTCTAATGATGCCTTTCCTAGGGAATTTAGTAATCTATCCTCATTGCGAACACTAAATCTAGGGAACAATCCAATTTGTGTCCTACCAAATTTCATAAAAGATTTAACGATGCTTGATAAACTCTATTTTTCGGCATGTAAGAATCTCAAATCGCTTCTTGGGTTACCAGAACTGGGGTTACCAGAAGGGGAGTTGGATATAACAGGTTGCGAATCATTGGAAACAATAACATACCAATGCTCTCGGTCCCGCAAGCACCGCACCTTAGTGGGTGACAATCACAACCTAGTTGAGTGGGAGAGGAGGTTCAAGCTAGAACCCATTGAAAGTGTTGATGCAGAAATGATCAACCTTTTGGGCTTGTCCAACTTGGAAACCATGGCACCCATTCGGATGTTGAGAGGATATTCTTGGATCCGAAGAGCGGATTATTGGAATCCTGTTCAGGTGTCTGTCTCCCTCTCTCTCTCTCTCTCTCTCTCTCTCTCATGATCAAGGGAAAGAATTGACTTATAATATTGTCATTTACATTTTATATGCGTAGGGATTGTACGAACGTTGTATATTCAGCACATTTTTTGCTGGGAATGAGGTTCCAGGCCAGTTCAGCCATAAAAGTACAAAGTCCCCGATATCTTTTACAGTGCCATTACGTGATTATTATCGAGGCTTGAAGGTCTTCGCTGTCTACACAAAACATGAGCATGACAATGACAATGGTCCTGATTACTGTTTACCTGGGCCAATAGTGACTAGAGTCAGAAATAAGAGCAAGGGTCTGAAGTGGATCCATTGCCCAATGTTCTATGGTATTCCAGGTGAAGGAGAAGACATGATATGGTTAAGCCTCTGGAAGTTGGAGGAGCATTTTCACTTTGAAGGTGGCGATGAAATGGTTGTTTCAGTAATAATGCAACCTTGGCTTCAGGTCAAGGAGTTTGGCATCCAGCTTCAAGAGAATCATAATATGATGAGTGTTTCCACAGAATCTGATGATGAAGATTGGGCTCAATATCAGCCAGGAGTATATTTGCTTTCCGAAAGACAGAAACAGATACCAATACCAGATCCGATTTGGTTTAATAAGATCCTTGGGGACTCTGATGATGAAGATACGACAGGTGTGTTGTTTATTAACTCATTTGATTTTACTCCGACTATTAAGTTTCATCTAATTTGCTGGGATTTTCTGTTATTTTGCATTTTCATTGTCAGACAAAGAAGAAGAGAAACATTATGATCAAACAATTGCAGCCACGACAGGCAGCAACAACATTATGTTTTATTGACGCATTTCATAATTTTTACTCCAACTATTTCCAAATATAAAACAAAATAATAAATGAATCTATATTTTGTCAATCCCTATTCCTCTATAATTTGTTGGGATTTTAACTTGTCTCGTTTTGTATGTTTACCAGACGAAGAAGAAGAGCAACAGGATGATATCTCAGTTGCAACCACTACAGGCAGCAATAACTCCGGCGGCCTCGGTTGCTGGAAGGTGCTCGCAGCTTGTTTCTGTTGTCCTGTTGGTATGGAAATGTAGCTGTCTTCTCTCTCAGGCAGAAAGAAGGGACCGTCCACAAGCCCTGGATGAATTTGCCCCTTTGCTAGTGACCACCAAGTATTCGACGAAATTTCTTAAAGAGGTTGTTTGGAGTGTTTGGAGTTATAATCTAGTGCTTCTCACTTAAATCGTCCATTAACAAGCCCCACGTGTCAATTTTTAATTCGGCCAACTTCAAAAATTCATTAAAACTCATTTGTGCTTTGAAAAGTTCACCAAAAATTACCCCATGTAATCATGTGTACTTTTATCTTGTGAACTCCAAATCACATATAATTTTGATTAAATTATATGTTTTTCATTTGTAAATGTTTTTCCCCTTTCTTCTGTAGGCTACAGATTCAATTGAAGGCCTTGTCCTCGACATGCACATGCTCCCTAGAAACAGTGGCATAAACTCAATGGAGATAGTCCTGGAAACCAATGCATTTGCAAGGATGCATGAACTAAAACTACTCCATCTTAGTCATGTACAACTCAACGGTTCTTATGCAGAATTTTCTACAAGATTAAGATGGTTGTGTTGGAATAAGTTTCCTTTGGATTCTATACCCACAGATTTTCCTTTGGGGAGCCTGGTTGTTCTTGAAATGCAATATAGCGGCTTGAGGCAAGTCTTCAAAGGAACAAAAGTATGTTACTCTGCGCTTTTCAATTTTCACTTTCATTTGGCTTTTAGCTTCGTAAAAAAAAAATATATATCTATAACAATTAACTCCCCACAATTTTTTTCGTCTGTTCATTTTTTTCCCCCACAGCGTCTTTCATCATTGAAGATCCTTGATCTCAGCCATTCTCATTTACTTACAGAAATCACCGACTTCTCATTTTGCCCAAATCTAGAGAAATTGATTCTTGAAGATTGTGAAAGACTGGTTGATGTCAATGAATCCATTGGGAACCTTGAGAGACTTGTTTACTTGACTATGAAGGATTGCAAAAATATTAGGATGCTTCCAGAGAAAGTGTTTATGCTAAAATCACTTGAAACACTTGTTATATCTGGTTGCACAAATCTTAATGATTTATCAATTGAGATGTTAAGGAACATGGAATCTCTGAAAGTGCTTGAGATAGATGAAATCCCAATAACTCAATTATGGCGAGGAAGAAGTTCATGTATCTGGAGTTCTTTACCATGCTCTTTAGTAAATTTAAGTGTTTGGGGGTGCAATCTTTCGAATGATACCTTTCCTAGGGATTTTAGTAATCTATCTTCATTGCGAAGACTAGATGTAGGGAATAATCCAATTTGTAGCCTGCCAAATTGCATCCAAGGTTTAACAAGGCTCGATGAACTCTCTTTTTCCAAGTGTACGAGGCTCAAATCCCTTGTGCGGTTACCAGAAGTAGCCGCATTGATTGTGGTAAAATGCATGTCATTGGAAAAAGTAACATATCAGTGCTTAAAAAGCGTGAAGCGTACCCATTTGTGTGACAACCGCAACCTAGTTGAGTTTGGGAATTTTTTCAAGGTAGAACCCATTGGAAGAGTTGATGCAGATATGATCAACCTCTTGGGCTTGTGCAACTTGGAATCCATGGCACCCATTCGGATTCGAAAGCCATTCTGTGATGCAATAGATCGAAGTCCTGTCATGGTGCGCCTCTCTCTCTCTCTCTCTCTCTCTCTCTCTCATATGATCAAAGGAAAGAGTTGACTAATAGGGTCATTTCCATTGCATATACTTGCATATATACAGGGACTGTACGAAGATGGTATGTTCAGCACATTTTTTGCTGGGAATGAGGTTCCGGGTCGATTCAGCCATAAAAGTAGAAGATCCTCAATATCTTTTACTGTGACTTTACCTGACAAACACGGAATTCAAGCCTTGGTCGTCTTCGCTGTCTATGCGAGTTCTGGCTCTGATTTTCCTTACAGTCGGAGTACTCGTTTTCAACATTTTGGTGGGCATATGATTACTAGAGTCAGAAATAAGAGCAAGGGTCTGAAGTGGTACTATGTCCCATCACACTACGGTATTCCAGATGAAGGAGAAGACATGATATGGTTAAGCCACTGGAAGTTTCAGGATGATCACTTAGAAGCCGGCGATCGAGTGGGTGTTTCAGTTGTTACGCCCAATGTTTTCAAAGGCGAGGCGTATAAGCGAGGCGTTTTTAGTAGTGCTATGCGAGGCGTAAGCCTTGAAGCGTTGAGGCGTAAGCCTTTTGAACATTAATTTATTTTAATAAGAAAAAATTATGAATAATACGATACGATTAAATTGTACAAATAATTTTTATTGAACCATAACAATCTTTTAAATATAATTAAATATTTGGTAAGGGTAGAAATTATGGCTGTACTATACAATATATATAATTTAATGTGTTAATATATTAATTTAGAAAAAAAAAAAGGCAAGTGGAAAACGGCTGGAAATAGAAAAGGCGGGAATATTGGATGAAGGGAAGCAACAAGTGGGGGAAAAAAAAGGAAGCGAAGAAAAAAAAAAAAAAAAACTTGCGTGTTTTTTTTCTTTTCAAAACACTTCAATCCAACGACATCGTTTTGCTTGTAAAAACCTAAAAAAACAAGTCGTCTTCCTCGCAGAGCCGCATCAAATTTGCAGAAGCTGAAAATTTCTTCCGAGTGTCTAGATCTCGCGCGCCGTGCTCCGCCTCACTCCGCCTTGCAACGCCTTGTAACGCCTCCTCACGCCTTCCCCGTGCTAAACGTGCAACTCGCGAAACAGTCGACCGCCTCTGGCGTTTTCCGGCCGCCTCGCTCCGAAGCGCGCTCCGACGCGCGCGAAAGCATGCCTTTGAAAACACTGGTTACGCCACCTCGCTTTCGAGTAAAGGAGTTAGGCATCCAGATTGTGCAGGAACAAGAAGAGAATCATAATACTATGATAAGCACCCAAAACAAAACCTTTCAACTTCGTGCACGTGTTCCTCGGCAAAATTTCTCAAGAGACTACTTGTTCAATGATGAGGACTTTGATGAAGATACAGCAGGTGTGTTGCTTAAATTATTTGATCTTACTCCAACTATTTCTAAAACTAAATAATAAAAAATGAGAACCCTTATAAATTAAATTAGAATCACAAATCTATGTTGTTAGGATCGGATAATCATCTACGCTTGTCACAGGCCAGTCCATATTCATTTGAAAAACAAGCTTCCTCTAATTTGTCGGGATTTTCTGTGTTTTCCAGACAAAGAAGAAGAGCAGGATGATCACGCTATTGCAGCTACCACAGGCAGCAATAAATTCGGCGGCCTCCGTGGCTGGAAGGTGCTCATCACCGCAGCTTGCTTCTTTGTCGCTCTTTCACTAATCACTCGGTCTTCTCTCTCTCAAAGAAAGAAGCGACAGTCCACAAGCCGGGGCTGAATTTTTTGTACATCTCAACTCAACGGCTGGTTAATTAGCATCAAACTTTTGTCTTTGCATAAATAATTATATGAAAAATTAGGTATTGTACATCATTATCTTTACTAATTAATATTTGAGACAAACAATATTTTTATTTTGGTTTTATACATAAGAAGTGAATTTTGTTTTGAATTTGGACAAGAGGAGGCCTAGATTCTTTGGTCCATCTTATATTAATCACTAAAAAGACAATTATACCCTTTTTACGATCTTCTCATGAACATTATACCTGCAAAAACATATTCATTAATGCAGGAACCTTCAACATTAATTCTGGCCTAATAACAGATTCTCCAAAAGAATTCCAAAACAACATTATAGCAGTCACATGTACGGAAGCAAAGAATCTATACTGATACCTTATCTTTTGAGACAATTGACCCAACATCCAAAAGTTCAGGGTCGCCATCAGCTCGTGCACCAGATTCGCATTGTGTCTCCTATCAGAGTAAAGGAATAAAATTAATCAATTTGTGCAAATAGAAACATAACTTTCATGACATATTGAGGAGGAGATTAAAGCAAACCTCACAAGCACAGAAGTAAGAAAAAACTATCATTATGATGTTATCGATGAAGCACAATTCTGTCTGAGCGTGTGCCCAAGCAACCTTGTGCAAATACACCAACTGCTGATCGCCTCATCTGCATCTGCTTAACCATTCTGCAATTACATCTCTCCACTTCCACAAGTTGAATTCAAAATATCAACCGACTTTAAATACTATTGTTTCGTACATCTCATCTGTAACAGTTAATAAAAAAAATAAAAAAATTATATACACTATAGTATTGAGTTAGAGAAAAAAAATACTAAGATACTTGAATCTACCATTTAATGGAAATTCCAAAAGAAAATAGGGATAAGAATTTCAAGTTTCTTTTTGCTGCTCTATATGGATCAGCCAGGTATTGTAGGAACTCAAAATTTAATATATTCAGTTTTACACAAATTCAGATCGAGTTCAATAAAACAAGAGCATATGCAGAGTATGATCCTTCTTCTCAAATTATCTAGAATATGATCCAAGTACCTTGAAAGCAACTGAGAAATCCGTGACCAATCCTCATCACCGTCAGCATCAATGTCATTAGATGATTTTGAATGCTTTGACCGAGCAGATTTACCTTAAGAACGGGAAACATATTATGACAAGCAATAAATGTACACATGCAGTATGAAGTTGATGAAAGTGAAAATAGCACAAACTAGGACAGTCAATTAGACTAAGGTAGCCCAAAAGCCGGATTTTTTTTGGCTTAATCGGACTAAGCTTTATATGATATAGCTGGAAGGATTTTGGGCTAACGTTTTAGGCCAGATTTGAAATTCGGGTTGATCTTGGTCTACCCTCAGATCAACCAAAACATGGCCCAATCTGATTTGGTTTCTAGGCCTATAATTTTGACCACTGTAACAAATACCTACCTCTGGAGTGGTGACTAAAGTGATGTTACCTTGAAGGCTGTAATCAAAATCACAAGTGTCTAAATTTTGTTAAAGACAACTATTTTCTCAAACCAACAGGACCACTCTGAATTTCATACCTAAAACCATCAGCTACTGGGCTGACTCGAACTAAATAAGAACTCAGCGCAAACGTCACTCCAGTTCAGCTGACCCAAAGCTGAAGGGCAAAGATTTAGATTTGAAAATTGAGCTGGTTCAAGCTCAATGCTTTGCATTTTTAACTGAGCTTGGGAAAGGGCTGAGCCCACTCCAACCACTTAAGTTGAATAAGCACTCCAAGCAGAACAATTGTATTAGATTTCTCCATAATGAGCTATTCCACCTGTACTTAGACGACTGGTAGTATACTTTGATCGTGGCCTATAGCTATCCATTAAACTACCAATTGTATTGTGGGCTATAGCATTCCTCTCAATTGACACCCTGACATCCTTAGTAGTAACTAACTTAAAGTCAAACAATATGAGTAGAATATTTTTAAGATGTATTTCATTCTCCGAAAGGAGGTATTTATAATACAATGTTACAAACCCTAGTAGGGTTATACTAGGAAATAAGAAAAGTCCTAATTACATAATATCTATACAGAAAGGAAATAAATAAAATCCTAATAGAATAAGAAAGAAATATCCTAATAAGACTAGGATCTCGCTAACACTCCCCTTCAAGTTGGGGCAAAGATGTCACGCATGCCCAACTTGTCAAGCGAGTTGAGAAAGACCATAGTAGACACAGCTTTTGTAAGAACATCTGCCAGTTGGTACTCGGATGATATAAACGGAAAAGAAATAATTTCAGCATCTAACTTCTCTTTAACAAAATGTCGATCAACCTCCACGTGCTTTGTACGATCATGTTGCACAGGGTTATGCGCAATTGCAATTGCAGCTTTGTTATCACAATACAGATCCATGGGCTTCTGGGGTCCAAACCCAAGATCTCTCAACAATCTTCTCAACCATAGTAACTCGCACACACCTTGAGCCATCCCACGGTACTCGGCCTCGGCACTAGATCTAGACACCACTTTTTGCTTTTTACTCCTCCAAGTAACAAGATTACCACCAACAAATGTGAAATACCCAGACGTAGAACGTCTATCAGTGACTGAACCAGCCCAATCAGCATCCGTATACCCTTCCACATCTGTATGACCATACTTGCAAAACATTAACCCCTTTCCAGGAGTTACTTTCAGATACCTCAAGATGCGCATCACAGCACCCATATGATCTTCACTAGAAGAATGCATAAACTGACTCACTACACTTACTACATATGCAATATCAGGACGTGTATGAGATAAATAAATCAATTTCCCCACAAGTCGTTGATAACGCTCTTTATCTGTAGGGACTTGATCAGGATACAACCCCAACTTATGATTCTGTTCACTAGGGGTATCAATTGGTTTACAATCTAACATTCCAATCTCTGCAAGTAAATCCAAAATATATTTTCTTTGAGACAGAAAAATACCATGTTTAGATTTAGCAACTTCAATCCCAAGAAAGTACTTCAAATCACCCAATGACTTCATCTCAAACTCGGAAGCCAGATACTTCTGAAGATTTTGCATTTCTGCCTGATCATCTCCAGTCACAATCATATCATCAACATAAATAATTAAAGCTGTCAACTTACCTTTATGACGCTTTAGAAACAAAGTATGGTCTGAGTTACTCTGTACATACCCAAATTTCTTCATAGATGCTGCAAATCTCCCAAACCACGCTCTTGGGGACTGCTTTAGTCCATATAAAGACTTCCGCAGCTTACACACAACACCCTCCTTAGAGGTTACAGGAATACCAGGAGGGAGATCCATGTAAATCTCCTCTTTGAGGTCACCATGTAGAAATGCATTTTTGACATCGAATTGTAATAAAGGCCAGTCGTGGTTAGCAGCCAAGGACAATAGTACACGCACAGTATTGAGCTTTGCCACTGGAGCAAATGTCTCCAAATAATCCACTCCATAGGTCTGAGTATAACCCTTTGCTACCAATCTAGCCTTGTAACGGTCAATGGAACCATCAGCTTTATGCTTCAAAGTAAACACCCATCTGCATCCAACAGCTTTCTTCCCTCGTGGCAAATGAACTAAATCCCATGTTTTATTCTTGTTCAAGGCATCCATTTCAACATTCATGGCATCCATCCATTTTGGGTTAGATAAAGCATCCTGCAACTTAGTTGGCACACATACACTAGATAATTGACACAAATATGATGCATATGACTTAGACAAACGGTGAGTTGACACAAAATGGCTAATGGGATACTTAGACTTGGCATGTATATCAGGAGAATATTTTACTTTAGGTTTCCCACGAGTGGTTCATGGGGGTAACTGATAAGTTGACACAGGTAGATCATTAGAAATTACCTCACTTGATTCACTATCATGAGTAGATTGGGGCAATGGCAGGGCAGAGGGGGGTATTACATCGAACTCATCCATACAAGAATCACTGTCATTATTTTCAGATACAGGCGACTGGTCACTTGCTTCAGTGACACCGAGAGCACCTGCTTCATCTCTAGATATGGGCGACTGATCGAGTTCCAAATGGCGATAAGTAGTTTCTTCACAGGGACCACACGTTTCATCTTCAGATATGGGTGACCGGTCACTTGCTTCAGTGTGACAAGTCATTTCTTTCCCAAGAGCAGCATCTTCAAACACATCATTCTCTAATCCAAGACTCTCCAATTCACTCCCCCTCTCCCCCTGAATTGGAGAGGAGGGAGATACATAATAGGGCACTTCTTCATGGAAAGTCACGTCCAAAGTAACATGCACCTTCTGAGTAGGTGGATGATAGCACTTATAACCTTTCTGAGTAGACGAGTAACCAATAAAAACACATCGTAGAGCACAAGGATCAAGCTTACTCCGTTGATGAGAGTAGACATGAACATAGGCAACACACCCAAAGACTTTAGGGGGCAACTTGGAGACTGAGACAGGGGAAACATGGTCACCAAACACATCTTGTGGAGTCTTGAAATCAAGAACCCGGCTAGGAGTACGATTAATCAAATAGGCAGCAGATAAAACAGCATGCCCCAAAAGATGATGTGGAACAGACATGTCCAACATAAGGGAGCGGGCAACTTCAAGTAACTGACGATTCTTGCGTTCAGACACACCATTCTGCTGAGGAGTAAATGGGGTTGTCGTTTGGTGAATAATACCTTGAGCACGGAAGAAAGATGTCAAAGTGTTATTCACATATTCGCCTCCGTTATCAGTCCGGAATACTTTGACCTGAGCATGAAACTGAGTAGACACCATAGTACAGAACTCTGGAAGGATGGAAGCAACATCATGTTTATTTTTCAGCAAGAAAACCCAAGTGAGTCGGGTACAATCATCAATAAATGTGACGAACCAACGAAATCCGTTCGAAGTAACGCGAGCCGGACCCCACACATCAGAATGCACTAAATCAAAAGGCTTTGCAGCTTTACTGTCACTCAAAGGAAACACAGTGCGATGACTCTTGGCCAAAATACATGTCTCACACTTAAAACTTGACTCATCACAAGAGCGGAATAAAGATGGAAACAGACGCTTAAGGTAGCCAAATGATGGGTGTCCCAAGCGACGATGCCATAACCAAATTTGCTGTTTGTCTTTGACACTGCAACTTTGAACAATATTAACGACACGATCACGAACTGGTGCAGAAGGCAATGTCAAATAATATAACCCCCCCTATCCGTTTACCATGCCCAATCTTCTCGTGAGTCTTGAGATCCTGAAAAGAGCAATGCGTAGGATAGAAAGTAGCAGAAGCATTAAGTGTATCAAGTAATCGACCCACAGATAACAAGTTACAATGGATATTGGGAACTAGTAACGCACGAGACAAGGACAGAGTAGGAGTGAGAGAGATTGTGCCCTCACCAGTAATTGGAGAGGGCAAGCCATTAGCACTAGTTATGTATGGGTCACGGGTGTTACTAGACAACTCATCAAAAAATTTAGCATCATAAGTCATATGATCAGAAGCACCAGTGTCAATTATCCAAGTATTGGAGCCAGTACCTGGAATAGAATCAAAGACACACAAATTTGTAGAGGCAGCAGCAACAGCACCAACAATGGAGTTATCACCCATGATTGCAGCGGAAATTCAACAGATTACGGCAGAGTATATGGTAGAACACAGCAAAGGCACAAATACAGCAGATGCACGAAGACAGGCACGAACACAGCAAAGTACACAGCGGAACGCAGCAAAGGCACAAATACGGCAGATGCACGAAGACAGGAATGACACGAACACTACAACACGACACGCAAACCCAGGAGGGCACACACGGCACAGGCAGAGAAAAAAATATGGGGATAGAACACGGGTGGGCACAACACACAGGTCACCAGAAAAGTAGGCTCTGATACCAAGTCAAACAATATGGGTAGAATATTTTTAAGATGTATTTCATTCTCCGAAAGGAAGTATTTATAATACAATGTTACAAACCCTAGTAGGGTTATACTAGAAAATAAGAAAAGTCCTAATTACATAATATCTATACAAAAAGGAAATAAATAAAATCCTAATAGAATAAGAAAGAAATATCCTAATAAGACTAGGATCTCGCTAACACTTAATACCAGCATAATCTGACTAATAATACTCTGAATTATTGTGAATAACTATTGCAGGGGAAGTTCTCAAATTTGTGGAACACCACAATCATATAAAAGGGAGGAAACTTGAAGCATTTCCTTAAAGTTCGATTTGATCAGATCTAACTCTATCTTAGCTGATTGTATGTTTATAAGTTAAACACACTTTACGAGGAACAAAATGGATATTAAAAACTTCAACCGCAGAAAACAGAATACACCAAGCATAGCAAAACCTTTCACATATTGGCAATTGTTAACAAAACCTTTCACCTAACTGGCTCCTGCAGATAACCTCTCAAGTATGAACATAATATTTTAACATGATAAAAAGCTAGGAAAACGGGAAAAGGAAAACTGCTGAAACAGACCTGTGGTAATCTATTTGAACTTGAGAATGCTTTCTGAAGCAAGAATCGGAACTCAAGAGTCTTGTCCCAAAGAGCCTTCCAACAAAAGCATAGAAACAACTTTAAAAGAGAACAACTTTAACGCATTTGATTTTACTCCAACTATTAAGTTTCCTCTAATTTGTTGGGATTTTCGGTAATTTTTTTATTTTGTTTCAGTCAAAGAAGAAGAGCAACATTATGATCAGACAATTGCAGTCACGACAGGCAGCAATGAATCCGGCAGCCTCCGTGGCTGGAAGGGGAAGGTGCTCATCTCCGCAGCTTGCTTCTTTCTCACGCTTTCTCTCTTCACCCGGTCTTCTCTCTCACACAAAAAGAAGCGACAGTCAACAAGCCGTGGATAAACTTTGTACCCGATCACTGCATACAGTTGTTTCTCTTGCACATATCCAATGTTTTCCTTCCTAAGACCTATTTCATTTCGTAGCATCAAATGCATCGATCTTCTTCGAATATGTATCACGCAATGCAATGTTCTCTTTTGATTCTTTGAGCTGCTCATTTTATAAAATTAAAAATCTAAGTACCGTATATTTAATTCTATATCAAGAACAGTCAATGCATATCAAGAACATTCTCTTAGTATGCAAATTTTTCAGAGAATAAATCTGTAGACAACCAAATAGTGATTGATAAATGGAACAACTATGCCAGAGCGTTCCATTTTGAAAGTTATAGCAACTTGAATAATAGAGTTGAGGATCGATTAAGTTCCTCCCAAATCTCCTGTACAAACCCATTCTTCTTGCACTAACAGAAATGCTCAGCACACCCATGGATCTTCTACAATCACTCAAAACATGGCCCAATCTGATTTGGTTTCTATGCCTATCTTATGCTTTTGACCACTGTAACAAAACCATCAGCTACTGGAGCCATGAATTTAATATGGTCTTGGTTCCAAAAGCCCGAAAAAGAAGACCAAAGCCCCAAACAAGGGAACACATAACGTAAAACTCAAGGAAAACAGAGTAACAAAGGTCACAGAGTGAAAGGAGGACATTGAAGATTAAGGGACACTCTGTTTCTGTGGTCTACGTTAGCCTAATCGCTTTTCAAGTCAAGTCAATGGAGTTATGGGTACGCTGTCTTTTTCATTCATTGAATTCTGCAATTCATCATAACATGCTTGGCTTTCAATTGAAGCTTTAAATTAATTTTCCACAGCTCATCAGAGACACAAGCAAACGCTAGTTTGTTCTTGACCACTTATCCATGGCTCTTGTTAAAGCAGCTGATCCGCAGACCTCCTCTTCTAATGCTTCTCGATATTGTCGTTATCACGTGTTCCTGAGTTTCAGAGGCGAAGACACTCGCAAGACGTTCACTGACCACCTCTACACGGCCCTTGTGAACGAAGGATTTCGCACTTTCAGAGATGACGATGAAGTCGAGAGAGGAGAAGGTATCAAGCCCGAACTGCAGAAAGCAATCAAACACTCACGAACTTCTGTCATTGTGTTCTCGAAAGACTACGCGTCGTCCCAATGGTGCCTTGACGAGCTGGTAATGATCCTTGAACGCAAGAGGAGGACCTCAGATGACCATGTCGTTTTGCCTGTCTTCTACGATGTGGATCCATCCCATGTGAGGAAGCAGACAGGAAGTCTTGCAAAGGCATTTGCTAGACACCAAAAAAGTCAACCGCTGCAGAAGGTGAAGGCATGGAGGGAGGCACTTGCAGAGGTTGCAGATCTGGCAGGGATGGTCTTGCAAAATCAAGCTAATGGGTAATTTCATTCCTACTACCAACTGATTTCATCTATTATATATGAAATCATGGAATTTTATAACTCAAGTATATGAAATCATGCATAAATGTTTGAATTCTCTTTCATTTTCATTGCAATTTTTTAGGTACGAGTCTAAGTTTATCAAGAAAATAGTTAAAGTGATTGGAGACAAACTAAGTCGCACACCATTGAGTGTTGCTCCCAACTTGGTTGGAATGCATCCTCGAGTCGAAAGAATTAATTTCTGGTTACAACGGAGGTCAACTGATGTTGGCATACTTGTAATCTATGGGATGAGTGGAATAGGGAAAACAACCATCGCAAAGACTGTTTACAATTCAAACTTTAGAATATTTGAAGGAAGCAGCTTCCTTGAAAATATCAAAGAAGTTTCACAGCAACCCAATGGCTTAGTTCAAA
Organism: Prunus salicina; assembly: GCA_020226455.1. Taxonomy (NCBI): domain Eukaryota; kingdom Viridiplantae; phylum Streptophyta; class Magnoliopsida; order Rosales; family Rosaceae; genus Prunus; species Prunus salicina. Next base: position 15,625,798 of record CM035343.1, on the reverse strand, counting down.
TACAAACACAACTTCTTTCTGACATTTTGAATGGGACAAAAATGAAAATAAGCAATGTTAGTGAGGGATTAATTAAGCTTGAAGATGCAATAAGCTCTAAAAGGGTTCTTCTCGTTCTCGATGATGTCGATCATATGGACCAATTAGATGCAGTACTTCGAATGAAAGATAAATTTTATCCAGGAAGTAAGATCATCATAACAACTAGGCGTGCAAGACTGTTAAAGGCTCATCAAGTTACTGAGGTGTATGCAGTTGAAACTTTGACTCAAGAAGAATCATTGGAGCTCTTTAGTTAGCACGCTTTTGGCCAAGACCATCCCATTGAAGATTACATAGAATATTCAGAGAAGCTAGTCGATCATTGTGGAGGACTTCCATTAGCTCTCAAAGTTTTAGGTTCTTCTTTGTTGGGGGAAAGTATATGTCTATGGAAAAGTGCATTGGAGAAGTTAGAAGCTATTCCAAATGGTGAAATAATAAATAAACTAAGAGTAAGCTATGACTCTTTGCAAGATGACCATGACCGAGAATTATTCCTCCACATTGCTTGTTTCTTTGTCGGAATGGACAAAGATAACATTGTTAAAATACTAGATGGATGTGATTTCTATACAATTGTTGGCATTCAAAATCTCATCGATAGATGCTTGGTGACAATAATTGATGGATGGGACAAGGTGCATATGCACGACCTGATTCGTGGAATGGGAAGAGAAATTGTTCGCCTAGAATCAAAGGACCCTTGGAAGTGTAGTAGAGTATGGCATCATAAGGACTCTTTCAAAATCTTGACAGAAAAGAATGTAAGAAATATGCGTTATTTGTATACATATTTGTTTTTATTTTTCTAAAATATTTCCAAATGTTTTTCCCCTTTATTCTGTAGGGTACGGAAACAATTGAAGGTCTTGTCCTAGACATGCACATGTGCCCTACAAACAGTCCCATAAACTCAAATGAGAAAGTCTTGGAAACCAATGCATTTTCAAGGATGCACGAATTAAAACTACTCCATCTCAGTTATGTAAAACTCGACGGATGTTATGCAGAATTTTGTACCGGATTAAGATGGTTGTGTTGGCTTGAATTTCCTTTGGATTCTATACCCACCGATTTTCCTGTGGGCAATCTGATTGTTCTTGAAATGCAGTATAGCGGGTTGAGACAAATCTATGAAGGAACAAAAGTATGTTACTATTTCAATTTCTTTTCATTTCATTAGGCTTGTATTTTGATTTATATATATATATATATATATAATTAGTTCCCAACATTGATTTTTTCCTTCGTACATTTTTTCCCCTCTACAGTGTCTTTGGTCCTTGAAGATCCTTGATCTTAGCCATTCTCATTCCCTTACAGAAACAATGGACTTCTCATATTGCCCAAATCTAGAGAAATTGGTTCTAGTAGACTGTACAAGCCTGATTTATGTCCATGGATCCATTGGAAACCTAGAGAGACTTATTTACTTGAATATGAAAGATTGCAAAAACCTTAGGATGCTTCCCAGGAACATTTGTATGCTAAAATCACTTGAAACATTTATTACATCCGGTTGCTCAAATCTTAATGGGTTATCAATTGAGATGTTGAGGAACATGGACTCGTTAAAAGTGCTTGAGACAGATGGAATTCCGATAAGTGAATTATGGCTAGAAAGAAGTTCGAGTATCTTGGGTTCTTTACCATGCTCTTTAGTAGAATTAAGTCTTTGGGGGTGCAATCTTTCGGATGATGCCTTTCCTATGGATTTTAGTCATTTGTCCTCATTGCAGAGACTAAATCTAGGGAATAATCCATTTGGTAGCCTACCAAATTGTATTAAAGGATTAACAAGGCTCCATAAACTCTCTTTTTCCGAGTGTACAAGTCTCAAATCGCTTCTCAGGTTACCAAAACTAAGCTCCTTGGATATCACCGGTTGCATATCATTGGAAAAAATAACGTATCAATACCCCCTTTTAGCCTGGAAAGGCGGTACCGCATTAAGTTGCAACTACAACCTAGTTGAGTGGGAGTACAGGTACAAGTTACAACCCATTGGAAGAGTAGATGTAGAAATGATCAACCTCTTGGGATTGTGCAACTTATTGGAATCCATGGCACCCATACGGATGTACACATCACTCGGAAATTTACAAGAGGATGATCCAATTCCTGTCCAGGTGTGCGCCTCTCTCTCTCTCTCTCTCTCTCTTTCTCTCTCTCTCTCTCTCTCTCTCTCTCTCTCTCTCTCTCTCTCTCTCTCTCATGATCAAAGGAAGTTGACTAATAATGTCATTTTCATTGCATCCATATATAGGGACTGTACGAATATGGTGTATTCAGCACATTTTTTGGTGGGAGTGAGGTTCCAGGCCAATTCAGCCATAAAAGCAGAGGGTCCTCAATATCTTTTACTGTGCCATTACTTGATAATCACAGAACTCGAGGCTTGATTGTCTTTGTTGTCTATGTGAATGCTGACTATGATTCTCCTATTGTCCACCACAGTTATCCGTCACAAATAAGAGTAAAAAATAAGAGCAACGGTCTGAGGGGGATGTATTGCCCATCACACTATGGTATTCCAGGCGAAGGAGAAGACATGATATGGTTAAGCCACTGGAATTTGGAGGATGATCAGTTAGATGGTGGCAATGAAGTGGTTGTTTCTGTAATTATGGAATCTGGGCTTCTGGTAAAGGAGTTGGGCATCCAACTTGTGCAGGTGCAAGAAGAAGAGAATCATAATATGATGAGTATTTCCACAGATTCTTCTTATGATGATCGAATATGGTATAATAAGCGCCTTGGGGACTCTGATGAAGAAGATAAGAGAGGTGTGATGTTTTATTGACGCATTTCATAATTTTACTCCAACTATTTCCAAATATAAAACAAAATAATAAATGAATCTATATGTCGTTAGTCACCTATTCACAAGTCAGTCCTTATTCCTCTCTAATTTGTTGGGATTTTCACTTGTCTTGTTTATATGTTTTCCAGAGGAGGTTTTCTCTCGTTTTGTATGTTTACCAGATGAAGAAGAAGAGCAACAGAATGATATCACAGTTGCAACCACTACAGGCAGCAATAACTCCGGCGGCCTCGGTGGCTGGAAGGTGCTCGCAGCTTGTTTCTGTTGTCCTGTTGGTATGAAAATGTAGCTGTCTTCTCTCTCACGCAGAAAGAAGCGACCGTCCACAAGCCCTGGATGAATTTTTGTACATCTTAACAGCAGACTATTTGTTTTTGCATACATCCAATGTCATTTCGTAGCATTTCGTAGCATCAAATGCATCTTCTTCGGAGATATTTTAAATTGTGAAAGGTTTTAGCGCATTGAATCTAACTTAACTCTGTTTATATTCCTTTGCTTTTGTCTCTGTTTTGCCCCTCCTCGTTTGGGTTGTTCAATGACACCAAATTTCGACGAAAAAAAAAAACATAATATCATCTAGTAAGAAATTAAAGAATACATACAACTTTATGACGTCATTTTTAATTTCAAAATTATTCCAATTGGAATTTGTCGGTTTCTGATCGTATTTGAGTTTACCCAAGTTAAAAACTGTGCTAACCATCATATTAACTGAACCAATCGGCTTTCGTACAGGACAGGATGATTACAGATAACATTTTGATTGTGCATGAGATTCTTCACTCCATGAAATCTCATAAAGGCAAAGGTAATCACCATGTGGCTCTCAAGTTGGATATGGCCAAGGCTTACGACAGAGTTGAATGGTCCTTCTTGGAGGAGATGTTGCACGCACTTGGTTTTGATTTACGGTTCAGTCAGTGGATCATGGAATGCATTGGTACAGTATCCTATAATATTTTGGTTAATGGTGAACCCACGGGCCACATATTACCTACGCATGGTATTCGGCAAGGGGATCCTCTCTCTCTTTTTTTATTCTTAATTTGTGCGGAAGGGTTAACTGCTATGATTCATAAGGCAGAGGCGATGAGTAGCCTTCAGGGCTTTAGATTTTGTGCGACTGGCATCTCTATCTCTCATTTATTCTTTGCGGATGATGCAGTCTTATTTTGTAAAGCAGAGGAAGCTGAAGTGGTGTGCTTAAAGCGTATTTTGAGTACATATGAATATGGTTCCAGCCAGCGCATTAATCTTGACAAGAGCTCTGCGCTATTTAGCCCCAAATGTCCCGACTATTTACGCCAACAATTGGCTGACATCCTCGGTGTACAGGAAAAAGATGGTTTTGGGAGATATTTGGGTTTGCAGGCTGATTTTGGTGCTTCTAAGAAAGCTGTGTTCGAAGGGGTCCGTAAGCGCTTGTCTACCAAACTTTTAGGTTGGTCTGAGCAATTCTTATCTCAAGCAGGCAAGGATGTTCTGATTAAGGCTGTGGCCATGGCCTTGCCGAATTATGCCATGTCGTGTTTTAAACTACCAGTGAGCTTATGTAAAGAAATTGAAAGTGATATTGCCAATTTTTGGTGGGAAAATTCCAGAGATAGCCGAGGGGTTCATTGGGTGAGCTGGCAAAAGATGAGCAAGATGAAACATGGGGGAGGGCTAGGTGTTGGTTTTAAAACATTTTTAAGAAGTTCATTTGAATATTAAACTTGCATTTAATCAAATTAATCGCAGCGGAAGAATATGGTGGTTGTTTAAATTCAAAAACAAAACTTCTTCCAAGTATCTTAAGCCATGAACATTGATATGATTTCATAAAGGAAAGCACAAGAGAAAAGGATAAGTCTTAATTACCCTTGATGCTATAATATGAACCAAGTTGTGTATTGGTCTTCTCTTGATGATTTCCCTTTGTTGATCTCCTCTTTGATCTTTCTCCTCCTTGTGAGCCACAAAAGGATATGGCCTCTAAGTCTCGACACCAATGGAACCTTGAGATGAGAAGGAGTATCTTAAGAATACAAGAATGCTAGTTCAAGAATCTCAAGATTGGTTTCAATCTAAACCACTTTGAAAGATGAAAGTGTTTCACTCTTGAAAACTCTCTTTTATCTCTCTTTGATCTCCCAAACCCCTTTGGTTGATGTTGGATTGTGTTTGTATGTTAATTAGCTTATTAACTTGCTTATGGAAACAATTCCCATACATATCTATATATGCATTTTCGGACAAACCCCATTGGGCTTCCAAAAGTGGGCCTTATGACACTTAAACCATAATCTTTAAGTGTGTAAAGCCCTTGGGCTTGATACCCAACCATTTGGGCTTCTCATTAACCATTACGGAGGCCCAAATACCATTTTACATGTAGTAAATCATCCACATCAAATTGATTTCCTCATTCTCATTTGTATTACTCAAAGTTAACCATTTAAGGTGTGCGATCCATTAGGTTCTAATTTAGCAAGGCAGTGGGAAAAATATTAGAACTCTTTCTAACCAACTGGAATTAAAACCCCTTTTTAATTCTTCCTTTATTTGGATCGATCACAATCAATCCTAGGACTTCCACAAGCCAAGAGTGACATCTAGCAACATATCATGGCTACCCAAGCTAATCAGAATAGACAAAGAACCTATTCAGTTGGAATTGCAATGCAATACGGTCCTTCTCTTATACAATGTTTCCAATCATATTTTCAGGGTACGGATTGATAATGTCAAACCCCTAATATGATTAACCTCATGTGATTCATTCAATAGAACATGACTAAAACACTTTCTAAATCATGTTCAAATACTTCGGCCGAAGATTTGCTGAATCACATCTTGAAACATTCTCTTTCTATATCAAAAGTAGAGATTCCTTATTGTACATTCACATGCCCCTATGATGAATTAAGAGATCCCAACAACACTTTAGACAAATCTTTTACGACTTGCCTTGAAGAGCTATCAAAGATCAAGAACGCATTACAGGACAACCATGATGCCTCAGGTCTAAGGACTAATTTGCATTATTGCAACTATGAGTTCTCGTTTGACATATAGATAAATACTCCATACGAGAACTACGATTGATCGCGTTCAGTGAACTCATTCACTAATGAGCACCCACATACTTGTATTAGTGTCAACTACACAAATGGTTTGAGACTAACCATCCTCCTAATTGAGCATACATAATATGTGCTAATCTTGACGGTTTATCAATGCCCATTTGATAACCTATGAACAGGAACATTTTGGGGTACTACAGTTAGAGATTAAAGGTCTCATGAATCTAAACTTCTTTAGATTACTTTATCTCTCATATAGTATACCCTGGACATTTGTTTCTTTACACGATGTAATAGATAACAAAATAAGTTTGCCCTTTATTTACGAAATGTATTCTAAGGAGATTACATCAAATGTATTGGCTCTTAGGGCACATTTCTAACACTAGGTTTTCGGGACTTGATCTGTTTCAACTTGGCCTTGCTGGCGAAAACGTGCTGGAGGATTATATGCTCTCCTGCCTCTTTATTGGCCCGTCTTTTACAAGATAAATATTTTTCGGGGCGTGAATTTTGGTCTGCAAGTTCAGGGAGTGGTTCTTCTTGGGGATGGAAAGGGCTTATTCAGGGACGACGTATCCTTGAGGCTGGTGTAAGATGGAGAGTTGGCAATGGGGAGAACATTTAAGTCCGCGTAGACCGTTGGATGCCTCAACCTCATACCTTTAAGGTCCAATCCCTTCATCCTGATATGCTTGTCTGGGTTAAAGACTTGATTGATCCTGTTACCAAAGCTTCGAAACGGGATGATGTGATACGGTGGTTCTCTGAGACTGAAGCACAGCTTATACTAAAAATGCCTCTTGGCCGCTTGGGATGTCCTGATAAGCTACTATGGCACTTCACAAAGCATGGAAATTATACGGTAAAATCAGGTTATGAAATTGCTGAGAGTTTGCATAGGAATGGGGAGCTAAACCGTAAGGGTGAAGGTGAGTGTAGTAATCAAAAGGTGCAAACATCTTTTTGGAAAGGCATCTGGAGCTTAAAGGTTAGTCCAAAAATAAGATTCTTTTTGTGGCGGGCCTGTTTAAACTCTTTAGCTGTGCAGGATAATTTGCGGAGACGTCACATGGAGGTGGAGAATAAATGTGGGTTATGTAATCAGGAAGGTGAGACTCAGATGCATATTTTTTTCCAGTGTGAATTTGCCTGAGCATTTTGGTTTGCATGTCCTCTCCAATTGGATACTACTACTGTTGAGGGTAATGATTTTGTAGCTTGCTGGACTTTTCTAAAGTGGAAATATGCAGGTTTTGAAAAATCTGAGGATCTTTTGCAACTCCTCGCTTTTGGGTTTTGGAGAATTTGGAAAAGTCGTAACTCTGTGATTTTCCAAGGATTACAATTACATCCGAGTGATGCATTGGGCATGATGGCAGTGCAGGTAAGGGAATACCAAGAAGCTGTTATGCCCAAGGCACCGCTGGTCGCTGAGCTTCCAAGACCCCCTAACCAAGCCACAGTGGGCCAGGCGGTATGGGAAAAACCCCGACATGGTTTTGTGAAAGCAAATTGTGATGGGGCTTGGTTGGTGCAGACAAATACCGGGGGTTTTGGGTGGGTGATTCGAGATTTCGTAGGATGGATGTTGCAAGCAGGAGGTCAAGGTGATTTGCGGTATGGGTCTGCTCTCGCAGCTGAAGTAGATGCTATCCGTGCAGTTTTGAGTGCTTGCCAGCAAAGAGGTTTTGCTTGTGTCATGGTGGAATCTGATTCTCTCAGTGCCATCCAGATGGTGAAAGGAGAAAGATTAGTGGATGCGGAGGTTGATGGGTTGATTTTCGATATCCGAGCTATGACTAGAGAATTCCAAGAAGTGTTTTTTCTGCATGCTCCTCGCAGTTGTAATCAAACTGCGCATGAGGTTGCTTTTTTTGTAAGTCGAAGTGGTGGTCTCCACCAGTGGGACTTTGTCCCACCAGAATGGTTGTTTAATACCTTGGCTATTGATGCCAAGGTGAGTGTTCGTTTATAATATTATTAGTTCTCTTCCCGGAAAAGAAAAAAAAAATCATATTAACTAAAGCTGAATTTTGGACATTTTTTGACTTCTTCGGATGGTGAGGGCCTATGTTGCACGGACACTTCAATCTGCTGGAGTGTCGAAGTGTCGGACACGCCGACACGCCTCCGACACGCCTTCGACACGCCTCCGACACGGTCAACGGATGGGACACGGTCAAGACACGGCTCCGACACGGTCAAGACACGGCTCCGACACGGTCAAGACACGGCAAGGACCAGTTTGAAAATTTTAAAATATAATCTGGGGTCTAAACGTGATTTTTGAAACTTTAGTGGACTGATTTGAAAGATTTTTCAAAAGTGGGGTTAAAAGTGAAAATGAATTTTGCAAACCTAAATCACACCTTTCAGCATCCACTTTCATTACATACTCCGCGCAGCCGACTCTCTCCAAGCCAAATCCTTCTCATCTCATCTCGATCTCTCACTCGATTCAAGCTCTCTCTGTCTCTCACTCTCTCAAACTCGATCTATCTCAATGTCAGTCTTTGAATTTCTTGATCTGTCTCTCACTCTCTTAATCTCTCGATTTCTCTATCTTCTTGATCTCTCTCAAGCTCTCAGCCCTCTCTCAGCTCTCTGGAATAAGAAGCATCCCCAAATGGTAAGTTTGTTGTGATTTTTGTTAATTTATTTAGGGTTAATTAAATACGAATGAAGTTGGAAGAATTGATATTATTGGCTAATAAAAGTTGGATATGTTCCTGATCTGGTGTTATATGTGTGTTATTTATCTAGCCGCCCTCTAACCCCTGAACATCTCAATTTCCTCTTCCTCCCGAACCAAACCTTCTCCAAATTGTTGTTTATTGTAGATCTCGTCAATGGAGAAATTCCAGGAGGCCGTCGGTGGAAAGCTTAAGGAGGAGGAGTCCAAATTGAGCATGGTGAAGGTGCCTAGCCCAATGGTTTTGTTGAACTCACTGCCAGCTATCCCACCAGAAGATCTTTTGGGAAAGGACACCATTATGCAACCAGTGTTGGAGGTGATTGAGGTGGTCGTGGTTGTGTTTGCCATGGATCCCTCAGAAGTTACCATAGATGCCTTTCTGTTTCAAAGAGGTAGGGTGATAGAGGAAATTGAAGACATGATTCCAAATTGGGATCTGAATTGTGGATTGGAAGAGATGCAGCTTGCAGCGCTGGCACGTTGTCTAGATACTTGGAGGGAATATCTGCTAGATAGGAGGTTTGTGGCAAGAACTGTTGTGTTGAGCAGTCACATGTATTGTACAGGTAACATTCGAGACGAGTTTGGCATTTACTTAAGTATGCTTGACGAGTTTCACTTCCAATTAGTGTACATGACCACAAGGCTCCGAGACTTCGTGGAGCAGATGGATGAGTTGATAATAGATGGAGCCCAATATGATTCTTCTGTTTCAGACCCTTCGGAAAGTGAGTCAGAAGAAGAGCCATGGGTGAGCTTAGCCATCGATAGCATTTTGAGAAATGCTATGTTTGAAGGATGAACCGTGCAGTGCCAGGTTACCCTTAATCCTTGTTTTCTGTTTTCTTATATGCTTTCACATTGGGGGCAATGTTCAATTCAGGTCTGGGGGGGAGGTTTTCAATTTTTGTTCATTTGATTTGTGTTTTCAATTTTTGTTCATTTGATTTGTGTTTCCAATTTATTTAGGGTTAATTAAATACGAATGAAGTTGGAAGAATTGATATTATTGGCTAATAAAAGTTGGATAGAAGAGGAGCCATGGATGAGCTCAGCCATCAATAGCATTTTGTGATGTATTAATTATTATGTATAGATGATGAACATGAGTTATTTATTTTGTGATGTATTAATTATTATGTATGGATGATGAAGAACATGAGTTATTTATTTTATTTTATGGAATTATGTGATATTTTTAATATTGAAAATTAATTATTATTTTAATCGCCGTGTCCTAGCCGTGTCCGTGTCCTAATTTTTTGAGATTTTCCGTGTCGCCGTGTCGCCTTGTCGCGTTTCCGTGTCCCCGTACCCGTGTCCGTGCAACATAGGTGAGGGCAATAGATTAATTTACAAAGGGGATTTTAATATTATTCGGATGGTGATGGCACATGGCTAGCTAACAAAGACTTGCCGTTTTCTGTACATATTTTTATGTATATGAATTTTTTATTAATTTGAGGTCCCGTAAACTGTCAAATTGCGTGGAGTCTGCCAACGTGGAGTCGACATAATTAATTAACAAATTCCTATATAACAGTGCAAATAATAATAAATTGGTGTGCTTAGCTGGAATAGATTAAAGAAACAAGAGATGACCTCAGAAAAATATAGAGGGAACATATTTGTGTTGTCGCGTAAAAAATCTAAAAGAAAAACTAAAAAAGAAAAAAAAGAATGGACAAATGAGACTTATATGTAGCACTTGATCAAATATTAAACATCACATTAAATCCAATTCTAGTTCTTGTGTTCAAATTCTCTTAATAACGCTTGTATCAATTATTAAACAAAGAGAAAGAAATCATTTCTTTCTCAAAGTGGACGGCTCGAACGGACAAAGAAAGAACCCAAAAGTTTTTCATAAATGTTGTAGCACACATGTCACCAACCAATTGGACTCCCTCCCCTATAAAATAATGTCTAAAACTATACATTATTTAGGCACCATGATTTCTTCCACTTTTCCATTTTGCTTTAAAAGAAAATACCACCGAAAGCACTTGTAAAGCCAACAAAGTCAAGGTAGGGCCCATAACAAAACACATCACATCCCATCAAATCTGAGCCAATCCCAACAGTAGGAACCTCAAAACTTGATAGAAGATTTAATTTATGTTACCTTGAACATGGCCCAATCTGATTTGTTTTCTATGCGTATATTTTGCTTTTGACCACTGTAACATATACCTACCTTAGAGAGGTGATTATATTTATGTTACCTTGAACGCTGTAATAAAAATAACTTAAGTGTCTAAATTTTTGTTGTGGACAGCTGTATTTCATGCCAACAGGACCACTCTGAATTTCACACCCAATAGGCTCTAAAACCATCTGATATTCGGCTAACTCGAACTCGATCAGAACTCAACGGAAACTTTACTCCAGTTCAGTTGGCCGAAGCTGATGGGCCAAGATTTATATTTGAAATGCTTTGCATTTCGGACCAGGCTTGGGACTCCAATCCTCTCAATTGCCACCCTGACACACTTAGCGGTAAGAGCATTCACAGTGGGGGGTGTATTTTCGGAGGTGCCTATTTTTACATACCCTTTACACCTTCGGGGGGTGTAAATACGTTTTTTGCTCCAATAAAAAGCGATGTAAGATGTATAATTTTTCTTCTCTTTTCTCGGATGGGTCCCGCCTGCAAAAGATGTAAAAATATATGCAAATGTACATTTTATTTTACATCTCCATGATGGTGATGTATATTTACAACCCTTTACATCCCCCTATAAGAGATGATTCTGGTGACAAGAGGTGTATATTTAACATACACCCCCTTATACACCCTCTCATTGTGGATGCTCTAACTAACTTAGTACAAATATAATCTAACTAATTATAGTCTGAATTGTAGTGAATAACTATTGCAGGGGAAACATGACCTTGATGCAAACATGCAATTACCGGTAATAATTGCATATTTACAAGGTCATTAAAAATGAATTTTATTCTAGTTTAGACTTTAATGCAATTGCACGTAGCATGATACAAAAACCAGACAACTACGTATAATTACCCTATCCTACATCTGATTTTATTTGCAATCAATCAACCACCAACATAACCAAAGGGCAGTTGGTTAATTTATGTCAATTCACTTCTACAAGGCTTGATAACTCACACAGTAGCAAAGCCGAATTAAAGCTAATAGTAAAATAAATATAGTAAAAAATAAATTGAGAATTTAAATTGCACATCCACTAAATAGAGTTGAGGTCCACATAGGGAAGCAAAGAATTAACCTATACTTATACCTTATCTTGCGGCTCTTAGAGGCTCGTTTGTCCACAATCTTCCTCTTCTTAGTATGCAACTCTGTGGATAACCAAATAGTGGAAAATCAGAATCATTAAATAATATGCTGGCAATAACAGGAAACAACTATGCCAGATCACTCCATTTTGAACGTTCTAGCAGCTTGAATAATAGAGTTGAGGATCGACTAACTTCCATAAGTTGGATTCAAAATATCAACCGACTTTAAATACTATTGTTTGGTACATCTCATCTTTAACAGTTAAGAAAAGCTTCATAACATTATATAATGAGGTATTAATTGTCAACTACCTAATAAAAAAATATAAAAATTATATACACTTTAGTATTGAGTTAGAGAAAAAAATACTAAGATACTTGAATCTACTATTTAATGGAAATTCCAAAAGAAAATAGCCAGGTATTGAATGAACTCAAAATTTAACATATCTAGTTTTACACAAGTTCAGATCGAGTTCAATAAAACAAGAGCATATGCAGAGTATGATCCCAAAAGTTCGTATCAATTATTAAACGAAGAGAAAGAAATCAATTCTTTCTCAAAGTGGATGGCTCGAACGGACAAAGAAACAACCCAAAAGTTTTTCACAAATGTTATAGCACACATGTCACCAACCAATTGGACTCCCCCATAAAATAATGTCTAAAACTATACGTTGTTTAGGCACCATGATTTTTCTTCCTCTTTTTCTTTTCCATCTTGCTTTCGGCTGCTGCCCATGGAGCCAGGGTACACACTATCCCATGCACATAATTTTATCATTTAAAAGAAAATACCACCGAAAGCATTTGTAAAGCCAACAAAGTCAAGGTAGGTGCCCATAACAAAACACATCACATCCCATCAAATCCGAGCCAATTCCAACAGTAGGAACCTCAAAGCTTTATAGAAGATTTAATTTCCACGCGGACAGTTTATTTGCTCACAACACCTCATCCATGGCACTTGTGAGAGCAGCTCGGAAAACCTCCTCTTCTTTTACTTGTCGATATTTTCATTATGACGTGTTCCTGAGTTTCAGACAAGAAAACCAAAGGCCGAAACAAGGGAACCCTAACAATCGAGGAATAAAACATCTGAGAATAATACATACAACATGAGAACTAATTTTAATTTCAAAATTGCAACTAGCCCATAGTTTATTGGAGCATAAAAATTTGGATCCAGCAAAATCAAAAGTGATAATAGGCAGAGGTTTCCTGGCAATGGCATGGTGTGTACCCAGAATTTGTCATGCCATTACTCACCTTACATTTCAAGGTCCATATCTTTTGAAAATACACAAATAAAGCTCCCACTAGTTGGATTGCTTTTGTTACTTTCTCCCTTTTCTATGTGAAAGAAAGAAAAAAAAAAAAACACATAATGATTTCATTTGCTTGACTCAAAATAATTGCTTTTTAAGTCAATGGATGCGCTTGTTTACCCAATTCAGTAAGGAAATAGCAACCCCAAAACCTTATAATTTATTTCCCTTCAGACAGTTTGTTTCTTCACCACACCTCATCCATGGAACTTGTGAGAGCAACTCCACAAACCTCCTCTTCTAATACTTCTCGATATTGTCGTTATCACGTGTTCCTCAGTTTCAGAGGTGAAGACACTCGCAAGACTTTCACTGACCACCTCTTCACAGCCTTGGTCAATGCCGGATTTCGCACTTTCCGAGACGACGATGAGCTGGAGAGAGGAGAAGATATTAAGCCCGAACTCCAGAAAGCAATCAAACACTCAAGAACTTCGGTTATAGTGTTTTCGAAAGACTACGCGTCGTCCAAATGGTGCCTTGATGAGCTTGTGATGATCCTTGAACGCAAGAGGACCTCACCTGACTATGTCGTTTTACCTGTCTTCTACGACGTGGATCCATCCCATGTGCGGAAGCAGACAGGAAGTCTTGCAAGGGCATTTGCTAGACACCAAAAATCTCAACCCCCGAATAAGGTGAAGGCATGGAAGGACGCACTTGCAGAGGTTGCAGATCTGGCAGGGATGGTCTTACAAAATCAAGCTGATGGGTAATCTCTCTTTCTTTTATTTACAAGTCTCTTTCTAAAGTTAAAATACTGAAAATGGACTTTTCAGTCTTTTTGTCTTTTTTTTTTTTCTGCAAACTAAATATTACTCCTTCCGACGGGTGTGTTAATTATAAACAAGACATGAGTCAAATTTTATCAACAAGATTATTCAAGTTTTTTTTCTGCAAGGATGTTTGAATTCTTTTTTCATTTGGATTGCAACTTTTCAGACATGAGTCAAAGTTTATCAACAAGATTGTTCAAGTGATAGGAGAAAAACTAAGGCGTAGACCCCTAAGTGTTCCCCACATCATGATCGGAAGGCATTCTCTAGATCTAGTCAACGAACTGAATTTCTGGTTACAAGATGGATCAGATGATGTTGGCATACTTGTAATTTATGGCATGAGTGGAATAGGGAAGACAACCATTGCAAAGTCTGTTTATAATTCAAACTTTGGAAGGTTTGAAGGAAGGAGCTTCCTTGAAAACATAAAAAAAGTTTCGCAGCAACCCAATGGCTTAGTTCAATTACAAACACAGCTTCTTTCTGATATTTTGAATGGGAGAAAATTGAAAATAAGCAGTGTTAGTGAAGGATTAAATGAGATTGAAGATGCAATAAGCTCTAAGAAGGTTCTCCTTGTTCTCGATGATGTGGATCATATGGATCAATTAGATGCAGTATTTCGGATGAAAGATCAGTTTTATCTAGGAAGTAAAATCATAATAACAACTAGGCATGCAAGATTGTTAAGGGCTCATCAAGTTACTAAGATGCATAAAGTTGAAACTTTGGATGACAAGGAATCATTGGAGCTTTTTAGTTGGCACGCTTTTGGTCAGGACCATCCCATTGAAGGTTACATAGAGTATTCACAAAAAATAGTGGATCATTGCGGAGGACTTCCATTAGCTCTTAAAGTTTTAGGTTCTTCTATGTACTTGGGGGATAGTATAGATGTATGGAAAAGTGCACTGGAGAAGTTAGAAGCCATTCCAAATGGTGAAATAGTAAATAAACTAAGAGTAAGCTATGACTCTTTGCAAGATGACCATGACCAAAATTTATTCCTCCACATTGCTTGTTTCTTTATCGGAAAGGACAAAGACTTCATTGTTAACATACTAGATGGATGTGATTTCTACACAATTGTTGGCATTCAAAATCTCATCGATAGATGTTTGGTGAGTATTGATGGAAGGGACAAGGTGCAGATGCACAACCTGATTTGTGGAATGGGAAGAGAAATTGTTCGCCTAGAATCCAAGGAGCCTTGGAAGCGTAGTAGAGTATGGCATCATAAAGACTCTTTCAAAATCTTGACGGAAAAGAATGTAAGAAATATGCGTTATTTTTACACGTATTTGTTTTTATTCTTCTAAAAACTGTCCAAATGTTTTTACCCCTTCTTCTGTAGGGTACGGAAACAATTGAAGGTCTTGTCCTAGACATGCACATGTGCCCTACAAACAGTCCCCTAAACTCAAATGAGAAAGTCTTGGAAACCAATTCATTTTCAAGGATGCACGAATTAAAACTACTCCATCTCAGTCATGTAAAACTTCATGGATGTTACGCAGAATTTTGTACTGGATTAAAATGGTTGTGTTGGCTTGAATTTCCTTTGGATTCTATACCCACCGATTTTCCTGTGGGCAGTCTGATTGTTCTTGAAATGCAGTATAGCGGCTTGAGACAAATCTATGAAGGAACAAAAGTATGTTATTACATGCTTTTCAATTTCTTTTCATTTCATTAGGCTTGTATTTTGATATATATATATATAACAATTAATTCCCAACATTGATTTTTTCCTTCGTACATTTTTTCCCCTCTACAGTGTCTTTGGTCCTTGAAGATCCTTGATCTCAGCCATTCTCATTCCCTTGCAGAAACCATTGACTTCTCATATTACCCAAATCTAGAGAAATTGGTTCTAGTAGACTGTACAAGCCTGATTTATGTCCATGGATCCATTGGAAACCTAGAGAGACTTATTTACTTGAATATGAAAGATTGCAAAAACCTTAGGATGCTTCCCAAGAACATTTGTAATCTAAAATCACTTGAAACATTTATTATATCTGGTTGCTCAAATCTTAATGGGTTATCAATTGAGATGTTGAGGAACATGGACTCGTTAAAAGTGCTTGAGACAGATGGAATTCCGATAAGTGAATTATGGCTAGAAAGAAGTTCGAGTATCTTGGGTTCTTTACCATGCTCTTTAGTAGAATTAAGTCTTTGGGGGTGCAATCTTTCGGATGATGCCTTTCCTATGGATTTTAGTCATTTGTCCTCATTGCGGAGACTAAATCTAGGGAATAATCCAATTGGTTGCCTGCCAAATTGTATCAAAGGATTAACAAGGCTCCATGAACTCTCTTTTTACAAATGTACAAGTCTCAAATCGCTTATGGGGTTACCAGAACTAAACCAGTTGGCAATCGACGATTGCATATCATTGGAGAAAATAACGTATCAATCCTCTTCATTCGCTTTACATAATTACTCATGCGGTGGTACCCACAGCCTAGTTGAGTGGGAGAACAATTTCAAGTTACAACCCATTGGTAGAGTTGATGCAGAAATGATCAACCTTTTGGGATTGTGCAACTTGTTGGAATCAATGGCACCCATTCAGACGAATAGATCACGCTTACGAAATGATGTTCCAATTCCCGTCGAGGTGTGCACCTCTCTCTCTCTCTCTCTCTCTCTCATATGATCACAGGAAAGAGTTGACTAATATTGCCAGTTCTATTGCATATATATAGGGACTGTACGAATGTGGTATATTCAGCACATCTTTTGGTGGGAATAAGGTTCCAGGCCAATTCAGCCATAAAAGCAGAGGGTCCTCAATATCTTTTACTGTGCCATTACTTGATAATCACAACACTCGAGGCTTGATTGTCTTTGTTGTCTATGTGAATGCTGGCTATGATTCTCCTATTGTCCACCACAGTTCTTTGACACTAATAAGAGTCAAAAATAAGAGCAAGGGTCTGAGGTGGGGGTATCAACCATCACACTACGGTATTCCAGGCGAAGGAGAAGACATGATATGGTTAAGCCACTGGAATTTGGATGATCAGTTACAAGGTGGCGATGAAGTGGTTGTTTCTGTTACTATGGAATCTGGGCTTCTGGTAAAGGAGTTGGGCATCCGACTTGTGCAGGTGCAACAAGAAGAGAATCATAATATGATGAGTATTTCCACAGATTCTTCTTATGATGATCGAATATGGTATAATAAGCAACTTTGTTGGGACTCTGATGAAGAAGAGACGACAGGTGTGATGTTTTATTGATGCATTTCATAATTTTACTCCAACTATTTCCAAATATAAAATAAATAAAAATAATAAATGAATCTATATTTTGTTAGTCCCCTATTCACAGGTCAGTCCCTATTCATTTCAAAAACAAGTTTCCTCTCTAATTTGTTGGGATTTTCACTTGTCATGTATATATGTTTTCCAGAGGAGGTTTTCTCTCGTTTTGTATGTTTACCAGACGAAGAAGAAGAGCAACAGGATGATATCTCAGTTGCAACCACTACAGGCAGCAATAACTCCGGCGGCCTCGGTTGCTGGAAGGTGCTCGCAGCTTGTTTCTGTTGTCCTGTTGGTATGGAAATGTAGCTGTCTTCTCTCTCAGGCAGAAAGAAGGGACCGTCCACAAGCCCTGGATGAATTTTTTGTACATCTCAACAGCGGACTATTTGTTTTTGCATACATCCAATGTCATTTCGTAGCATCAAATGCATCTTCTTCGGAGATATTTTTATTGACCCCATTTGTTCAGTTTTAACATATCTTTGGGCTGGAAAACTGAAGTGGCTGGCCCAACCCAGATTGTGAGATTAGCATCTGCATCTGCTCTGTTGATATATTTTGTGAATTTTTTTTTAAATTGTGAAAATGAAGGAGATATAATATGTAAAGGGGTCTAAGTTGGGTATTTTAAATTGTGAAAGGTTTTAGCGCATTGAATCTAACTTAACTCTGTTTATATCCCTTTGCTTTTCTCTCTCTTTTGCCCCTTCTCATTTTGGTTGTTGAATGACATCAGATTTCGAACAAAAAAAACATAATATCATCTAGTAAGAAATTAAAGAATACATACAACTTTATGACGTCATTTTTAATTTCAAAATTATTCCAATTGGAATTTGTCGGTTTCTGATCGTATTTGTGTTTACCCAAGTTAAAAATTGTGCACATGCCGACCCAACATCCACACCGTATCTCTCTGTCATAACCATCATATTAACTAAAGCTGAATTTTGGACATTTTTTGACTTCTTCGGATGGTGATGGCAATGGATTAATTTAATATTATTCGGATGGTGATGGCACATGGCTAGCTAACAAAGACTTCCCGTTTTCTGTACATATTTTTATGGTCTTATCTTAATTTTTTATTCATTTGAGGTCTTGTAAACTGTCACATTGCGTTGGATCTGTCAATGTGGAATCGACAAAATTAATTAACAAATTCCTATATAATAGTACAAATAATAATAATAATAATAATAAATTAGCGTGCTTAGCTAGAATAGATTAAAGAAATAAGAGATGATCTCAGAAAAACATAGAGGGAACATGTTTGTGTTGTTGCGTAAAAATTCTATAAAAAAAAAAAAAAACGAATAAGAGAATGGACAAGTGAGACTTATATGTAGCACTTGATCAATTATTAAACATCACATTAAATCCAATTCTAGTTCTTGTGTTCAAAGTCTCTTAATAACGCTTGTATATCAATTATTAAACAAAGAGAAAGAAATCAATTCTTTCTCAAAGTGGACGGCTCCAACGGACAAAGAAAGAACCCAAAAGTTTTTCATAAATGTTGTAGCACACATGTCACTAACCAATTGGACTCCCTCCCCTATAAAATAATGTCTAAAACTATACATTGTTTAGGCACCATGATTTCTTCCACTTTTCCATCTTGTTTTAAAAGAAAATACCACCGAAAGCACTTGTAAAGCCAACAAAGTCAAGGTAGGACCCATAACAAAACACATCACATCCCATCAAATCTGAGCCAATCCCAACAGTAGGAACCTCAAAACTAGGTAGAAGATTTAATTTATGTTACCTTGAACATGGCCCAATCTGATTTGTTTTCTATGCGTATATTTTGCTTTTGACCACTATAACATATACCTACCTCGGAGAGGTGATTATATTTATGTTACCTTGAACGCTGTAATAAAAATCACTTAAGTGTCTAAATTTTTGTTGTGGACAGCTGTATTTCATGCCAACAGGACCACTCTGAATTTCACACCCAATAGGCTCTAAAACCATCTGATATTCGGCTAACTCGAACTCGATCAGAACTCAACGGAAACTTTACTCCAGTTCAGTTGGCCGAAGCTGATGGGCCAAGATTTATATTTGAAATGCTTTGCATTTCGGGCCAGGCTTGGGACTCCAATCCTCTCAATTGCCACCCTGACACACTTAGCAGTAAGAGCATTCACAGTAGGGGGTGTATTTTCAGAGGTGCTTATTTTTACATCCTCTTTACACTTTCGGGGGGTGTAAATACGTTTTTTGCTCCAATAAAAGCGATGTAAATCTAAGATGTATAATTTTTCTTCTCTTTTCTCGAATGGGTCCCGCCTGCAAAAGATGTAAAAATATATGCAAATGTACATTTTATTTTACATCTCCATAGTGGTGATGTATGTTTACAACCCTTTACATCTCCCCATTGGAGATGATTCCGGTGACAATGGGTGTATATTTAACATACACCCCCTTATACACCCTTCCATTGTGATGCTCTAACTAACTTAGTACAAATATAATCTAACTAATTATAGTCTGAATTGTAGTGAATAACTATTGCAGGGGAAACATGACCTTGATGCAAACATGCAATTACCGGTAATAATTGCATATTTACAAAGTCATTAAAAATGAATTTTATTCTAGTTTAGACTTTAACGCAATTGCACGTAGCATGATACAAAAACCAGACAACTATGTATAATTACCCTATCCTACATCTGATTTTATTTGCAATCAATCAACCACCAACATAACCAAAGGGCAGTTGGTTAATTTATGTCAATTCACTTCTACAAGGCTTGATAACTCACACAGTAGCAAAGCCGAATTAAAGCTAATAGTAAAATAAATATAGTAAAAAATAAATTGAGAATTTAAATTGCACATCCACTAAATAGAGTTGAGGTCCACATAGGGAAGCAAAGAATTAACCTATACTGATACCTTATCTTGCGACTCTTAGTATGCAACTCTGTGGATAACCAAATAGTGGAAAATCAGAATCATTAAATAATATGCTGGCAATAACAGGAAACTACCATGCCAGACCATTCCATTTTGAACGTTCTAGCAACTTGAATAATAGAGTTGAGGATCGATTAACTTCCATAAGTTGAATTCAAAATATCAACCGACTTTAAATACTACTGTTTGGTACATCTCATCTGTAACAGTTAAGAAAAGTTTCATAACATTATATAATCAGGTATTAATTGTAAACTACCTAATATAAAAAATATAAAAATTATATACACTTTAGTATTGAGTTAGAGAAAAAAATACTAAGATTCTTGAATCTACCATTTAATGGAAATTCCAAAAGAAAATAGGGATAAGAATTTCAAGTTTCTATTTGCTGCTCCACATGGATCAGCCAGGTATTGCATGAACTCAAAATTTAACATATTCAGTTTTAAACAAGTTCAGATCCCAAAAGCATATGCAGAGTTTGTATCAATTATTAAACAAAGAGAAAGAAATCAATTCTTTCTCAAAGTGGATGGCTTTGTTTTTTTTATGGCTGGAACGGACAAAGAAACAAACCCAAAAGTTTTTCACAAATGTTGTAGCACACATGTCACCAACCAATTGGACTCCCCCATAAAATAATGTCTAAAACTACACGTTGTTTAGACACCATGATTTTTCTTCCTCTTTTCCATCTTGCTTTCGGCTGCTGCCCACGGAGCCAGGGTACACACTATCCCATGCACATAATTTTATCATTTAAAAGAAAATACCACCGAAAGCACTTGTAAAGCCAACAAAGTCGAGGTAGGTGCCCATAACAAAACACATCACATCCCATCAAATCTGAGCCAATTCCGACAGTAGGAACCTCAAAGCTTGATAGAAGATTTAATTTCCACACGGACAGTTTATTTGCTCACAACACCTCATCCATGGCACTTGTGAGAGCAGCTCGGAAAACCTCCTCTTCTTTTACTTGTCGATATTCCTGAGTTTCAGACAAGAAAACCAAAGGCCGAAACAAGGGAACCCATAACAATCGAGGAATAAAACATCTGAGAATAAATAATACATACAACAACATGAGAACTAATTTTAATTTCAAAATTGCCACTAGCCCATAGTTTATTGGAGCATAAAAATTTGGATCCAGCAAAATCAAAGTGATAATAGGCAGAGGTTTCCTGGCAATGGCATGGTGTGTACCCAGAATTTGTCATGCCATTACTCACCTTTCATTTCAAGGGGCCATATCTTTTGAAAATACACAAATAAAGCTCCCACTAGTTGGATTGCTTTTGTTACTTTCTCCCTTTTCTATGTGAAAGAAAGAAAAAAAAAACATAATGATTTAATTTGCTTTTTAAGTCAATGGATGGATGATCCTTTCATTTGGTCATTTCACAAGCGGCTTGTTTTCGTATGGCTTGTTTTACTTTAAAATGTATCTTCCTCAATAAAAACTTAACAGTAAAAATATTCTACTATCCTTTCATTTGGTAATTTTTCTAATGTATTAATGACATTGTTTTAAGTGTAAGTAAATTGTCACATGTCGTGAAGAAAATACAGAAAGTTCAAAAGAGAGAGTTAGAAAAAATGTTGCTAGCATTCCCCTTCTCTAGTAAATAAACTTACGGGAGTTTCACTAATACACTCAAAATAGGGGCTGGAATTATAAAAAAACTCAACATGAAAAACACTTTAGAAACACACCCAAAATCCATTTATTAAACACACTCAAATCCATTTATAAAACACACCCAAAAAATATATAATTGTTGATTTTTGAGTTAATTTTAGGTGTATTTCTATGTTTTAAATAATATTTAAGTTTTTTATAAATTCATATTTAGAATTGGATTTATTTATAAATTTATATAAACTTAATTTATGGTTACAAGATGGGATCAGATGATGTCGACATACTTGTAATTTATGGATCGAAGTGATAATAGGCAGAGGTTTCCTGGCAATGACATTACTCACCTTTCATTCAAGGGGCCGTATCTTTTTAAAAGGCACAAATAAGTGTCTCCAAATCGTTTTGTCCTTTTATGTTAAAGAGGCTCCCACTAGATTGCTTTTGTTACTTTCTCCTTTTTATTATCTTAAAGAAAGAAAAAAAACACACATAATGTTTTCATTTTATTGACTCAAAATAATTGCTTTTTAAGTCAATGGATGCGCTTGTTTACCCAATTCAGGAAGGAAGTAGCAAACCCAAGACCTTATAATTTATTTCCCTTCAGACAGTTTGTTTCTTCACCACACCTCATCCATGGCACTTGTGAGAGCAACTCAACAAACCTCCTCTTCTAATACTTCTCGATGTTGTCGTTATCACGTGTTCCTCAATTTCAGAGGTGAAGACACTCGCAAGACTTTCACTGACCACCTCTTCACAGCCTTGGTCAATGCCGGATTTCGCACTTTCCGAGACGACGATGAGCTGCAGAGAGGAGAAGATATTAAGCCCGAACTCCAGAAAGCAATCAAACAATCAAGAACTTCTGTTATTGTGTTCTCGAAAGACTACGCATCCTCCAGATGGTGCCTTGACGAGCTCGTAATGATCCTTGAACGCAAGAGGATCTCAGCTGACCATGTCGTTTTACCTGTCTTCTACGACGTGGATCCATCCGATGTGCGGAAGCAGACAGGAAGTCTTGCAAAGGCATTTGCTAGACACCAAAAAACCCAACCGTCGAACAAAGTGAAGGAATGGAGGGAGGCACTTGCAAAGGTTGCAGATCTGGCAGAGATGGTCTTACAAAATCAAGCTGATGGGTAATTTCTTTTATTTACAAGTCTCTTTCTAAAGTTAAAATACTGAAAATGGATTTTTTCAGTCTTTTTGTCTGTTTATTTTTTTTTTTTGCAAACTAAATTTTACTCCTTCCAACGGGTGTGTTAATTATAATATTTTCCAATAAATTTTTTCCGGTGGTACAAATTGATTTTAAAAAAGGGCGGTGATTTCCCCACTCCTTTTTTATCCACTTACACACCTTTTTTATACCACTTTTTTAGGTATAAAAAAGGAGTGTAAGTGGATAAAATGAGAGAAAAAGAAGTGGGGAAATCACCTCTCTTAAAAAAACGTGTACATTCGTGGATTTTAGTTACGAAGCATCAAGCTCATTTTAAGCATGAAACCCCAATCAAAATGGAACACAAATTTACAATTCCATAAGAATGAAACCCCAAGCTCATTTTAAGCAAATCAAACAAATCTGAAAGTTGGGTTTTTCAAATGAGAGGATGTGCAAAAATTGATGGAAAAATCAACTTAGTTGACGGATTGTGCTATTGCAAGGATGTTTGAATTCTTTTTTCATTTGGATTGCAACTTTTCAGACACGAGTCAAAGTTTATCAACAAGATTGTTCAAGTGATAGGAGAAAAACTAAGGCGTAGACCACTAAGTGTTCCCCACATCATGATCGGAATGCATTCTCGAGTCAACGAACTGAACTTATGGTTGCAAGATGAATCAGATGATGTTGGCATACTCGTAATTTATGGCATGAGTGGAATAGGGAAGACAACCATTGCAAAGTCTGTTCATAATTCAAACTTTGGAAGGTTTGAAGGAAGCAGCTTCCTTGAAAACATAAAAGAAGTTTCACAGCAACCCAATGGCTTAGTTCAATTACAAACACAGCTTCTTTCTGATATTTTGAATGGGAGAAAAATGAAAATAAGCAATGTTAGTGAAGGATTAACCGGGATTGAAGATGCAATAAGCTCTAAGAGGGTTCTCCTTGTTCTCGATGATGTGGATCATATGGACCAATTAGATGCAGTACTTCAGATGAAAAATCGATTTTGTCCAGGAAGTAAAATCATAATAACAACTAGGCGTGCAAGATTGTTAAAGGCTCATCAAGTTACTAAGGTGCATGAAGTTGAAACTTTGCATTACAAGGAATCATTGGAGCTCTTTAGTTGGCACGCTTTTGGTCAGGACCATCCCATTGAAGGTTACATTGAATATTCGCAAAAAATAGTGGATCATTGTGGAGGACTTCCATTAGCTCTTAAAGTTTTAGGTTCTTCTATGCACTCGGAGGATAGTATAGATGTATGGAGAAGTGCACTGGAGAAGTTAGAAGCCATTCCAAATGGTGAAATAGTAAATAAACTAAGAGTAAGCTATGACTCTTTGCAAGATGACCATGACCGAAAATTATTCCTCCACATTGCTTGTTTCTTTATTGGAAAGGACAAAGATTACATTGTTAAAATACTAGATGGATGTGATTTCCATACAATTGTTGGCATTCAAAATCTCATCGATAGATGTTTGGTGACAATTGATGAATTTGACGAGGTGCATATGCACGACCTGATTCGTGGAATGGGAAGAGAAATTGCTCGCCAAGAATCAAATGAGCCTTGGAAGCGTAGTAGAGTATGGAATCATAAGGACTCTTTCAAAATCTTGATGGAAAAGAATGTAAGAAATATGCATTCTTTGTACACATATATGTTTTTCTTCTTGTAAATATTTTCCAAATGTTTTTCTCCTTTCCTTTTGTAGGGTACGGAAAAAATTGAAGGTCTTGTCCTTGACATGCACATGTGCCCTACTATAAACTCAAATGAGAGAGTCTTGGAAACCAATGCATTTTCAAGGATGCGGGAACTAAAACTACTCCATCTTAGTGGTGTACAACTTAACGGATCTTATGCAGAATTTTGTACAGGACTAAGATGGTTGTGTTGGACTAAGTTTCCTTTGGATTCTATACCCGTTGACTTTCCTTTGGAAAGCGTTATTATTCTTGAAATGCAATACAGCGGTCTGAGACAAGTATTCAAGGGAAAAAAAGTATGTTACTCTCTACTCTTTTCAATTTCTTTTTCATTTTCATTTTCATTAGGCTTTTAGTTTGATAACAAATTATATATTTATAACAATTAACTCCCTACATTGTTTTCTTCTGTACATTTTTTCCCCTACAGTATCTTCCGTCCTTGAAGATCCTTGATCTCAGCCATTCTCATTCCCTTACAGAAACCATTGACTTCTCATATTGCCCAAATCTAGAGAAATTGGTTCTAGTAGACTGCACAAGCCTGATTTATGTCCATGGATCCATTGGAAACCTAGAGAGACTTATTTACTTGAATATGAAAGATTGCAAAAAGATTAGGATGCTTCCCGAGAACATTTGTATGCTAAAATCACTTGGGACATTTATTATATCTGGTTGCTCAAATCTTAATATATCAATTGAGATGCTGAGGAACATGGACTCGTTAAAAGTGCTTGAGACAAATGGAATTCCGATAAGTGAATTATGGCTAAAAAGAAGTTTGAGTATCTTGGGTTCTTTACCATGCTCTTTAGTAAAATTAAGTCTTTGGGGGTGCAATCTTTCGGATGATGTCTTTCCTATGGATTTGAGTAATTTGTCCTCATTGCACGTACTAAATCTAGGGAATAATCCAATTTGTAGCCTACCAAATTGTATCAAAGGATTTTCGGGGCTCGATGAACTCTCTTTTTCCATGTGTACGAGTCTCAAATCGCTTTTGGGGTTACCAAAAGTAAAAACCTTGTCTATCGACAAATGCATATCATTGGAGAAAATAACGTTTCAACACTTTTCATCCCATCCAAGTGTGCGAACAGATAGCAACTACAAGCTAGTTGAGTGGGAGACCCGGTTCAGGTTACAACCCATTGGTAGAGTTGATGCAGAAATGATCAACCTATTGGGATTGTGCAACTTGTTGGAATCAATGGCACCCATTTTTATGTCTACAAAATACTTACAAAATTGTGGTCAAATTCCCGTCCAGGTTTGCGCCTCTCGCTCTCTCTCTCTCTCTCTCTCTCTCTCTCTCTCATATGATCACAGGAAAGAGTTGACTAATATTGTCAGTTCTATTGAATATATATAGGGACTGTACGAATATGGTATATTCAGCACATTTTTTGCTGGGAACGAGGTTCCGGGCCGATTCAGCCATAAAAGTAGAAGGTCCTCAATATCTTTTACTGTGACTTTACCTGATAAACACAGAATTCAAGCCTTGGTTGTCTTCGTTGTGTATACGAGTTCTTCCTTTGATTATCCTTCCAAGTCCAGGTGGTTGTCTGAGTATCAATATGTTGAAGGGCATTTGATGGCTAACGTCATAAGTAAGAGCAAGGGTCGGAAGTGGTCCTATTGCCCATCACACTTCGGTATTCCAATGCCAGGACAAGACATGATATGGTTAAGCCACTGGAAGTTTCAGGATGATCACTTAGAAGACGGCGATCGAGTGGTTGTTTCAGTTGATAAGCTCCCTTCAGTTGATATTCACCCTCCCTTTGAAGTAAAGGAATTGGGCATCCAGATTGTGCAGGAACAAGAAGAGAATCACAATACTATGACGAGTACCCAACACAAAACCATTGAGCCTTATTCATGGGATGCATATTCTAGTAAAATTCAACCAGGAGAATACTTGTTCAATGATGAGGACTCTAATGAAGATACAACAGGTGTGTTGCTTATTGACGCATTTGATCTTACTCCAACTATTTCTAAAATAAACTAAATAATAAAAAATGAGACCCCTAACAAATTAAATTAGAATCGCAAATCTATGTTGTTAGGATCGGATAATCATCTACGCTCGTCACAGGCCAGTCCATATTCATTTGAAAAACAAGCTTCCTCTAATTTGTTGGGATTTTCTTTGTTTTCCAGACAAAGAAGAAGAGCAGGATGATCACGCTATTGCAGCTACCACAGGCAGCAATAACTCCGGCGGCCTCTGTGGCTGGAAGGTGCTCGCAGCTTGTTTCTGTTGTCCTGTTGGTATGTAAATGTAGCTGTCTTCTCTCTCAGGCAGAAAGAAGGGACCGTCCACAAGCCCTGGATGAATTTTTTGTACATCTCAACAGCAGACAATTTGTTTTTGCATACATCCAATGTCATTTCGTAGCATCAAATGCATCTTCTTCGGAGATATTTTTATTGACCCCATTTGTTCAGTTTAGCGCATTGAATCTAACTTAACTCTGTTTATATTCCTTTGCTTTTGTCTCTGTTTTGCCCCTTCTCGTTTGGGTTGTTCAATGACATCAGATAAACAAAACATAATATCATCCAGTAAGAAATTAAAGAATACATACAACTTTATGACGTCATTTTTAATTTCAAAATAATTCCAATTGGAATTTGTCGGTTTCTGATCGTATTTGTGTTTACCCAAGTTAAAAATTGTGCTCATGCCGACCCAACATCCACACCGTATCTCTCTGTCATAACCATCATATTAACTAAAGCTGAATTTTGGACATTTTTTGACTTCTTCGGATGGTGATGGCAATGGATTAATTTAATATTATTCAGATGGTGATGGCACA
Organism: Prunus salicina; assembly: GCA_020226455.1. Classification (NCBI taxonomy): domain Eukaryota; kingdom Viridiplantae; phylum Streptophyta; class Magnoliopsida; order Rosales; family Rosaceae; genus Prunus; species Prunus salicina. The sequence continues at coordinate 15,598,196 of CM035343.1, read as the reverse complement.
TGGCTAGCTAACAAAGACTTGCCGTTTTCTGTACATATTATCTTAATTTTTCATTAATTTGAGGTCTTGTAAACTGTCACATTGCGTGGGATCTGCCAATGTGGAATCGACATAATTAATTAACAAATTCCTATATAATAGTGCAAATAATAATAATAAATTGGCGTGCTTAGTTAGAATAGATTAAAGAAATAAGAGATGACCTCAGAAAAACATAGAGGAAACATGCTTGTGTTGTCGCGTAAAAAGTCTAAAAGAATAAAAGAAAAAAGAAAAAAAAATGGACAAATGAGACATATATGTAGCACTTGATCAATTATTAAACATCAAATTAAATCCAATTATAGGTCTTGTGTTCAAATTCTCTTAATAACGCTTGTATCAATTATTAAACAAAGAAAGAAATCAATTCTTTCTCAAAGTGGACGGCTCGAACGGACAAAGAAAGAACCCAAAAGCTTTTAGTAAATGTTGTAGCACACATGTCACCAACCAATTGGACTCCCTCCCCGATAAAATAATGTCTAAAACTATACATTGTTTAGGCACCATGGTTTCTTCCACTTTTCCATCTTGCTTTAAAAGAAAATACCACCGAAAGCACTTGTAAAGCCAACAAAATCAAGGTAGGGCCCATAACAAAACACATCACATTCCATCAAATCTGAGCCAATTCCAACAGTAGGAACCTCAAAACTTGATAGAAGATTTAATTTATGTTACCTTGGACATGGCCCAATCTGATTTGGTTTCTATGCGTATATTTTGCTTTTGACCACTGTAACATATACCTACCTCAGAGAGGTGATTATATTTATGTTACCTCAGAGAGGTGATTATATTTATGCTTTGCATTTCGGACCAGGCTTGGGACTCCAATCCTCTCAATTGCCTCCAAATCGTATTGTCCTTTTATGTTACTTTCTCCCTTTTTTTATCTTAAAGAAAGAAAGAAAAAAAAAAAAACAGATAATGATTTCATTTGCTTGACTCAAAATCATTTGCTTTTTAAGTCAATGGATGCGCTTGTTTACCCAATTCAGGAAGGAAGTAGGAAACCCAAAACCATATAATTTATTTCCCTTCAGACAGTTTGTTTCTTCACCACAAACCTCATCCATGGCACTTGTGAGACCAACTCAACAAACCTCCTCTTCTAATACTTCTCGATGTTCTCGTTATCACGTGTTCCTCAGTTTCAGAGGTGAAGACACTCGCAAGACTTTCACTGACCATCTCTTCACAGCCTTGGTCAACGCCGGATTTCGCACTTTCCGTATTGAGAATTAGCAAATCTCTTCAATCACGTTTAAATCAAGCCATAATTGTAGGATATGCTCTTATGCAATCTTTCCATTATTTTGATTGTAATCAGTGGCAAGACTTTAGGCACAAGTTTAGTTGACTTTACTTGTACAGCTTTTCCTTTCTTGTATTTAAGATTTGTATCTGCTTGCTAAAATATTAATGAAAACACAAGAGAAATTTCTCTGCAATTTCTTCTCTTTTACCAATTTTAACATGGTATCAGAGCATCTATCTTTGATGCAGTAAGCCTCATTCCATTCCGCTGCAACACTTACTTTGAAGATGACGGGCGTCGACAATACGTCTCGAGATATCAAAGGCAAATCCTTATTTTGCACATACTGTGAAGGCAAGAACTCATTGGCACACAATGCGCAAGGAACATCCATTTCCAAATGTCATGTTGCTTCTTTTCATCAAGGTTCTAAGGATTGGATAATCGATAGTGGTGCCACTGACCACATAACATCATCACCTGATCTCTTGCATACATCGGCATCACATCTTTCTTCTGTCGAGTTGCCAAATGGATCACGTGTTGATATAATTTCTACTGGTTCCTTGAAAATTAATTCTGACCTTGTTATTAAAGATGTCCTTTCTGTTCCCTCCTTCAATGTCAATTTGCTTTCAGTGAGTAAGATAACTCGTGATCTTCATTGCACTATCATTTTCCACCCAGGATTTTGTATTTTACAGGACCTGACAACGAAGAAGGTGATTGGCCTGGGGAAGGAGCATAACGGCCTATATTATCTTACCAAGCCAACGGATATCAAGCCGCCACCTGCAGCACATACCACCTCTACCAATTCTGATTTGTGGCACCGTCGTCTTGGGCACCCCTCTGCTGCCCCATTACAATTTCTGTCCAAATCCGTATATGGTATTCCCTTCAATTTAAATTCTGATTGTGAAATCTGTCCAATGGCCAAACAGACTCGACTACCATTTTCTTCAAGTTCTATTTCTACGCTTGCACCCTTTGATTTGATACACTGTGATATATGGGGACCTCATCGCATTAATTCACATTCTGGTGCTCGTTATTTTTTAACCATCGTGGATGATTTTTCTCGTCACACATGGGTTCATCTTATGCAATTTAAATCTGAAACACAGGGCTTATTAAAATCATTCTTTGCTTTCGTGCGAACACAATTCCAATATCACCACTTAAGAGTCTTTGGTTGCTTATGCTATGCCACCAATACCAAACCTTCTTCAAAGTTTGATTCCCGAGCAAGAAAATGCATATTTGTTGGGTATCCATTGGGTCAAAAAGCCTATAAGCTATATGACCTTCAAACTAAGACATTCTTCTCTAGCCGAGACGTTGTTTTTCATGAACAAAATTTTCCATTTTCTACCTTGCCTTGTGACACCCAACTTGATCATTTTGAACATCAATGTTTACCTTTGCCTATTCACGATGTCACTACTTCCCACTCTACACCAATATCACCACTTGACACCCCAAGTCATACACAACCTGAAACACTGCCACCTACACATATTGGCCCACCACATGAAACACCATCCCCTCCATACATTGACACACCACCTATTACTCAACCTGAACCAAACACATCACCCCAACCCAACGAATCTGACCAACATGACCGATCCTTATCCAATCCCACTCCTCTAGTTGCACCACGTCATAGCCAAAGAGACCGTCATCCACCATCATGGCTCCAAGATTATCAATGCTCCCAGGTTCGTGTTACTGGCCCATCATCATCTTCACGGTCAGGTACACACCACCCTCTCTCAAATTTTATTTCCTATAATCACTTGTCATCTTCTCACCGTTGCTTTCTCAGTCATCTTTCTACCTCTGTCGAACCCACCACATTTGCACAGGCTGATGCTGATCCCAAATGGAAAGAAGCCATGCAAGCCGAGCTTTTGGCTCTTGAGCACAATAATACATGGACTATGACTCCACTGCCTTCTGGAAAACACGCCATTGGTAGTAAATGGGTCTATAAGATCAAGTATCATTCAGATGGCACAATTGAACGCTACAAAGCGCGTTTAGTGGCAAAAGGATATACACAAACAGAGGGCCTCGATTATACGGAGACATTTGCTCCAGTTGCAAAACTTGTTACTGTCAAATGTTTGCTTTCCATTGCCGCTGTTCGTGGCTGGTCCCTTCACCAACTAGATGTGCAAAATGCTTTCCTCCATGGTGATTTGGATGAGGAAGTCTATATGCTGCTCCTCCTCTTGGTTTTCGTCGACAGGGGGCGAATATGGTGTGTCGACTCAACAAGTCGTTGTATGGCCTCAAGCAGGCATCTCGTAATTGGTTCTCTAAATTTTCTACTGCTATCCAGAGTGCTGGTTATACCCAATCAAAGGCAGATTATTCCTTATTTACTCGTGTATGTGGTGAATCATTTACATCAGTATTGATCTATGTTGATGACATGATAATTACAGGAAATGATGACAAAGCCATACATGACCTTAAAAAGTTCCTTCACACCAGTTTTCGAATAAAGGACTTGGGAAATCTCAAGTATTTTCTTGGAGTGGAAGTTGCCCGTTCAAAGAAAGGAATTTCCATTTCTCAACGAAAATACACACTAGATATTCTTGAAGATGCCGGGCTACTTGGTGCAAAACCTGTCAACTTTCCAATGGAACAGAACTTGAAATTGACACCAACTGACGGTGAATTGCTCAAGGATCCTTCACAATATAGGCGACTTGTTGGGCGTCTTATATACCTTACCATCACAAGGCCAGACATTACCTACTCAGTGCACGTTCTTAGTCAATTTATGCACCAACCAAGGAAGCCACATCTAGAGGCAGCTCTTCGTGTCCTACGTTATTTAAAGAAGGCACCAGGCCAGGGTATTTTGTTTCCCACACAGAGTTCATTACAGCTGAGGGGTTATTGCGATGCTGATTGGGCTGGGTGTCCTACCACAAGAAGGTCAGTCACAGGTTTTTGCATATTCCTTGGTGATGCACCTATATCTTGGAAGAGCAAGAAACAAACCACTGTGTCACGTTCATCAGCAGAGGCAGAGTATAGATCCATGGCCACTATCACCTGCGAGTTGGTATGGTTGAAATATCTTTTGGAAGACTTACAAATTAAACATGAACAACCAGCAACCTTGTTCTGTGATAATCAAGCTGCCTTACACATAGCGGCAAATCCCGTATTCCATGAGCGTACAAAACACATTGAGTTAGATTGCCATACAGTGCGTGAAAGGATCCAATCAGGTCTTATTGCAACTACTCATGTACCTTCTGCCCATCAAATTGCAGATATATTCACAAAGCCTCTTGGGAGTGCACTGTTCCATCACCATCTACGCAAGTTAGGAGCTTTGGATATCCATGCTCCAACTTGAGGGGGCGTATTGAGAATTAGCAAATCTCTTCAATCACGTTTAAATCAAGCCATAATTGTAGGATATGCTCTTATGCAATCTTTCCATTATTTTGATTGTAATCAGTGGCAAGACTTTAGGCACAAGTTTAGTTGACTTTACTTGTACAGCTTTTCCTTTCTTGTATTTAAGATTTGTATCTGCTTGCTAAAATATTAATGAAAACACAAGAGAAATTTCTCTGCAATTTCTTCTCTTTTACCAATTTTAACATTCCGAGACGACGATGAGCTGGAGAGAGGAGAAGATCTTAAGCCCGAAGTCCAGAAAGCAATTAAACACTCAAGAACTTCTGTTATTGTGTTTTCGAAAGGCTACGCATCGTCCAGATGGTGCCTTGACGAGCTTATGATGATCCTTGAACGCAAGAGGACCTCACCTGACTATGTCGTTTTACCTGTCTTCTACGACGTGGATCCATCCCATGTGCGGAACCAGACAGGAAGTCTTGCAAGGGCATTTGCTAGACACCAAAAATCTCAACACCCGAAGAAGGTGAAGGAATGGAGGGAGGCACTTGCAGAGGTTGCAGATCTGGCAGGGATGGTCTTACAAAATCAAGCTGATGGGTAATTTCTCTTATTTACAAGTCTCTTTCTAAAGTTAAAATACTGAAAATGGACTTTTGATTCTTTTTGTCTTTTATTTTTTTTATTTTGCAAACTAAATATTACTCCTTCCGACGGGTATGTTAATTATAATATTTTTGAATAAATTTTTTAGGATAGATAACTAAAATTAGAAAAATGGAAGCTCAAATTTAAACATAGGAGGTACAAATTGATTTTAAAAAAACGTGTACATTCGTGGATTTTAGTTTACGAAGCATCATGCTCATTTTACAAACTACCAAATTTTCAACATCAAATCCGAAGAAAGTTTTGATGCCTAATCAAAATGGAATTCAAATTTACAATTCCATAATAATCTGTCATTTTAAGCAAACCAAACAAATCTGAAAGTTGGGTTTTTCAAATGAGAAGATGTGCAAAAATTGATGGAAAAATCAACTTAGTTGACGGATTGTGCTATTGCAAGGATGTTTGAATTCTTTTTTCATTTGGATTGCAATTTTTCAGACACGAGTCAAAGTTTATCAACAAGATTGTTCAAGTGATAGGAGAAAAACTAAGGCGTAGACCCCTAAGTGTTCCCCACACCATGATCGGAATGAATTCTCGAGTCAACGAACTGAACTTATGGTTACAAGATGGATCAGATGATGTTGGCATACTCGTAATTTATGGCATCAGTGGAATAGGGAAGACAACCATTGCAAAGTCTGTTTATAATTCAAACTTTGGAAGGTTTGAAGGAAGCAGCTTCCTTGAAAATATCAAAGAAGTTTCACAGCAACCAAATGGCTTAGTTCAAATACAAACACAGCTTCTTTCTAATATTTTGAACGGGAGAAAAATGATAATAAGCAATGTTAGTGAAGGATTAACTGAGATTGAAGATGCAATAAGCTCTAAGAGGGTTCTCCTTGTTCTCGATGATGTGGATCATACGGACCAATTAGATGCAGTACTTCGGATGAAAAATCGATTTTGTCCAGGAAGTAAAATCATAATAACAACTAGGCGTGCAAGATTGTTAAAGGCTCATCAAGTTACTAAGGTGCATGAAGTTGAAACTTTGCATTACAAGGAATCATTGGAGCTCTTTAGTTGGCACGCTTTTGGTCAGGACCATCCCATTGAAGGTTACATTGAATATTCGCAAAAAATAGTGGATCATTGTGGAGGACTTCCATTAGCTCTTAAAGTTTTAGGTTCTTCTATGTACTCAGAGGATAGTATAGATGTATGGAAAAGTGCACTGGAGAAGTTAGAAGCCATTCCAAATGGTGAAATAGTAAATAAACTAAGAGTAAGCTATGATTCTTTGCCAGATGACCATGACCGAAATTTATTCCTCCACATTGCTTGTTTCTTTATCGGAAAGGACAAAGACTACATTGTTAACATACTAGATGCATGTGATTTCTATACAATTGTTGGCATTCAAAATCTCATCGATAGATGTTTGGTGAGTATTGATAAATGGGAGAAGGTGCAGATGCATGACATGATCCGTGGAATGGGAAGACAAATTGTTCGCCAAGAATCAGAGAAGCCTTGGAAGCGTAGTAGAGTGTGGCAACATAAGGATGCTTTCAATATCTTGACAGAAAAGAATGTAAGAAAAATGTTGTATATGCACACATATATGTTTTTCGTCTGTAAATATTTTCCAAATGTTTTTCCCCTTTCTTCTGTAGGGTACAGATTCAATTGAAGGCCTTGTCCTCGACATGCACATGCGCCTTAGAAACAGTCACATAAACTCAACGGAGACAGTCTTGGGAACCAATGCATTTACAAGGATGCATGAACTAAAACTACTCCATCTTAGTCATGTACAACTCGACGGATCTTATGCAGAATTTTGTACAGGATTAAGATGGTTGTGTTGGAAGAAGTTTCCTTTGGATTCTATACCCACAGATTTTCCTTTGGGGAGCCTGATTGTTCTTGAAATGCAATATAGCGGCTTGAGGCAAGTCTTCAAAGAACCAAAAGTATGTTATTCTACGCTTTTCATTTTAATTCCATTTTCATTAGGCTTTCAGTTTGATAACAAAATATATCTACAACAATTAACTCCCCACATTGTTTTCTTCTGTACATTTTTTTCCCCAGTGTCTTTCCTCATTGAAGATCCTTGATCTCAGCCATTCTCATTCACTTACAGAAACCACCGACTTCTCATTTTGCCCAAATCTAGAGAAATTGATTCTTGTAGATTGTGAAGGCCTGGTTGATGTCAATGGATCCATTGGGAATCTTGAGAGACTTGTGTACTTGAGTATGAAGGATTGCAAAAATCTTAGGATGCTTCCAGAGAAATTGTTTATGCTAAAATCACTTGAAACACTTATTATATCTGGTTGCACAAATCTTAATGAGTTATCAATTGAGATGTTAAGGAACATGGAATCTCTGAAAGTGCTTGAGATAGATGAAATCCCAATAACTCAATTATGGCGAGGAAGAAGTTCATGTATCTGGAGTTCTTTACCATGCTCTTTAGTAAATTTAAGTGTTTGGGGGTGCAATCTTTCGGATGATGCCTTTTCTTGTGATTTTAGTAATCTATCTTCATTGCGAAGACTAAATGTAGGGAATAATCCAATTTGTAGCCTGCCAAATTGCATCCGTGGTTTAACAAGGCTCGATGAACTCTCTTTTTCCGAGTGTACGAGGCTCAAATCCCTTGTGGGGTTACCAGAAGTTGTCAAATTGAGTTTTGTAGAATGCATATCATTGGAAAAAGTAACATACCAGTGCTTCAAAAGCTTAAAGCGTATCAAATTGGGTGACAACCGCAACCTACTTGAGTTGGAGAATGAGTTCAAGGTAGAACCCATTGGAAGAGTTGATGTAGATATGATCAACCTCTTGGGCTTGTGCAACTTGGAATCCATGGCACCCATTCGGATTCGGAAGCCATTCTCGGATGCAATAGATCTTAGTCCTGTCATGGTGCGCCTCTCTCTCTCTCTCTCTCTCTCTCTCTCATATATGATCAAAGGAAAGAGTTGACTAATAGGGTCATTTCCATTGCATATACTTGCATATATACAGGGACTGTACGAAGATGGTATGTTCAGCACATTTTTTGCTGGGAATGAGGTTCCGGGCCGATTCAGCCATAAAAGTAGAAGATCCTCAATATCTTTTACTGTGACTTTACCTGATAAACACAGAATTCAAGCCTTGGTCGTCTTCGCTGTCTATGCGAGTTCTGGCTCTGATTTTCCTTGCAATCAGAGTACTGAGTTTGAACCTCTTGAAGGGCATATGATTACTAGAGTCAGAAATAAGAGCAAGGGTCTGAAGTGGTTCCAGGTGAAGGAGAAGACATGATATGGTTAAGCCACTGGAAGTTTCAGGATGATCACTTAGAAGGCGGCGATCGAGTGGGTGTTTCAGTTGTTACGCAACCTTGCTTTCGAGTAAAGGAGTTAGGCATCCAGATTGTGCAGGAACAAGAAGAGAATCATAATACTATGATAAGCACCCAAAACAAAACCTTTCAACTTCGTGCACTTGTTCCTTGGCAAAATTTCTCAAGAGACTACTTGTTCAATGATGAAGACTCTGATGAAGATACAGCAGGTGTGTTGCTTAAATTATTTGATCTTACTCCAACTATTTCTAAAACTAAATAATAAAAAATGAGAACCCTAATAAATTAAATTAGAATCACAAATCTATGTTGTTAGGATCGGATAATCATCTACGCTTGTCACAGGCCAGTCCATATTCATTTGAAAAACAAGCTTCCTCTAATTTGTTGGGATTTTCTGTGTTTTCCAGACAAAGAAGAAGAGCAGGATGATCACGCTATTGCAGCCAGTGTTTTCAAAGGCATGCTTTCGCGCGCGTCGGAGCGCGCTTCGGAGCGAGGCGGCCGGAAAACGCCTGAGGCGGTCGACTGTTTCGCGAGTTGCACGTTTAGCACGGGGAAGGCGTGAGGAGGCGTTACAAGGCGTTGCAAGGCGGAGTGAGGCGGAGCACGGCGCGCGAGATCTAGACACTCGGAAGAAATTTTCAGCTTCTGCAAATTTGATGCGGCTCTGCGAGGAAGATGATGCTGCGAGGAAGACGACTTGTTTTTTTAGGTTTTTACAAGCAAAACGATGTCGTTGGATTGAAGTGTTTTGAAAAGAAAAAAAACACGCAAGTTTCTTTTTTCTTTTTTTTCTTCGCTTCCTTTTTTTTCCCCCACTTGTTGCTTCCCTTCATCCAATATTCCTGCCTTTTCTATTTCCAGCCGTTTTCTACTTGCCTTTTTTTTTTTTTTTCTAAATTAATATATTAACACATTAAATTATATATATATATTGTATAGTACAGCCATAATTTCTACCCTTACTAAATATTTAATTATATTTAAAAGATTGTTATGGTTCAATAAAAATTATTTGTACAATTTAATCGTATCGTATTATTCATAATTTTTTCTTATTAAAATAAATTAATGTTCAAAAGGCTTACGCCTCAACGCTTCAAGGCTTACGCCTCGCATAGCACTACTAAAAACGCCTCACCTATACGCCTCGCCTTTGAAAACATTGATTGCAGCTACCACAGGCAGCAATAAATTCGGCGGCCTCCGTGGCTGGAAGGTGCTCATCACCGCAGCTTGCTTCTTTGTCGCTCTTTCACTAATCACTCGGTCTTCTCTCTCTCAAAGAAAGAAGCGACAGTCCACAAGCCGGGGCTGAATTTTTTGTACATCTCAACTCAACGGCTGGTTAATTGCCCGACAGAAGTGGCTTTCTTCCTTCATATTAATTAGCATCAAACTTTTGTCTTTGCATATATAATTATATAGGTATTGGACATAATTATCTTCACTAATTAGTATTTGAGACAAATAGTATTTTTGTTTTGATTTTAATACATAAGAATTGAATTTTGTTTTGGATTTGGACAAAGAGGAGGTCCAGATTCTTTGGTCCACCTGATATTAATCACTACAAAGACAATTATATCTTTTTTATTTAAAAACCTGACTCATATTCGTTGGTTTACCTTTTTTTTTTCTTTTCTTTTTTAATCAGATCTCTCTCTCTCTCTCTCTCTCTCTCTCTCTCTCTCTCTCTCTCCGCAGCAACGACGACCACGTTGCCAGATCTGCGATCATCGATCCAAGATCAAGAGACCGATCTGCGATGGAATTCTCAACCATCTTCCTCCTCTACCCAACCCCCCCACAAATGACACCGTTCGGACCATCCTCAACACCCCAACCCACGTCGCCCTCAAGTCCGAATAACTCATAAGAATGGAGCAGGAATTGAAAGACCGCGAAATCGAAATGCGGAAAGCCAGAGAGGATCTCAACCGTCGGATTCACGATGATCAAGTGGCGAGGGAGATCATGAAGATTCCATAGGACGAGTGGCAAGAGTCTGGCGAACTCTTCGCCAAACCCTTCGGTGAAGGCAGAATGGTGCCCTGTTGAAAGCCTTGATTGAAGGACTTAATGCTGCTCTTGCTTTGGACTTGAAGCGCATCACCTTTTTCTGTGAGAATTTTCCCCTTTTTTTAGTTTGTGAGTTGCTATCTCTTCTCTGTCTCGTTTCAATCTATTGATGAAAAATAGTTAGGCTAATTGTGGGTTTTGCATTTTAATATAAAACTTCAATTTTTTAAAAGATATACTGATGAAATTCGATAGAGCTAATTGTGGGTTTTGCATTTGCTATCTTGTATTTAAATTGACCATTAGAGAAAGTCTTGTGAACAAGGTCTAAAATAATGGAGTTTATTATGACATTTATGTGTGCAATGTTGTAGTATTTGTGTTGAAACCAAGAATATTGGATGAACTAGTCACTGTGCTACGGTCTATTTACACCCATGAATAGAGCTTGTTGAATTTCTGACATTATATTTTATGTATGAAGGTTAATGGTAAATGACAAGCAAAGAACTACCCAAGAGCAAGGGAACTCAAAATTGGACTTTCGAAAACTACATTGCAGTTTTCATTTAATTACAGTTGAATTTTTGCTCTTTCCTTGGTCTTCAAAATTGGACTTTCTACTGATCTAATCAAATACAAAATTTAAGAGCCTGGATCCAAAGGCCTATACACTATACTACAGAAGCTCGTTTCTGGTTCTTCAACCCAAACAAATTATTGAGGTCAGGAACCATAGTTGGAAGGGTCATAGGCTCCGGAGCCATGAAATTTACGATCTTCTCATGAACATTATACCTACAAAAACTATGACAGAGTGCTCTATTTTGAACTCTATTATAGAAACTTGAAATAATAGAGTTCAGGATCAACCAAGTTTACCAGAAGATGCTGGGTCAATTGTCTCAAAAAATTCTTTCAGTAATATGCTGGGTCAACTAAGTTTGCATATTTGAATTCTTAATTTCTTTCAGGTTGTCAACATAATTTTAAGTTCTATCTAATTCTTTCAACACTCATCTCTTATTTCTACGTTTGTAACTTCTTTTATTTTATTTCCATGTAGTTTATAATATACACTTATATGACATCACAAATGTTCTCTTTCATTTTGACTGCAATTTATTCAGTACCAGTCAAAGTTCATCAAGAAAATAGTTAACATGATAGGAAACAGACTAAGTCGCACAACCTTAAGTATTGCCCCCAACATGATTGGAACGATTTCACGAGTAGAAACGATTAATTTATGGTTACAAGACGGATCAACTGTTGTTGGCATACCAGTAATCTATGGGATGAGTGGAATAGGGAAAACGACCATCGTGAAATTTGCTTATAATTCAAACTTTACAAGATTTGAAAGAAGTAGCTTCCTTGAAAACATCAAAGAAATTTCACAGCAACCCAATGGCTTTGTTCAAATACAAACACAACTTCTTTCTCGTACGTTGAAATATAATAATAATAATACCACATAAATTAGTCCGTAGGTTTTTTTTTTTTTTTTCAAATACTAGCAGTAATTGCCCAACATTAGCAACAAATTATAAAAATACAAATGTACCAACAATATTGAAAGCAATTGAAAATGTATAGACAACATGAAAGCTTTAGTTATGTGACTAGGAAATAATATATATAAAGGTAGGAGAAGAGATAATTAAATTTTTGTTGTGTTGTCTTCTCATCAAATGTGAAGGAGGAGTGGCCTTTTAAAGGCATCCAAAATCATGTAACATTCACCACATTAAACTAGAAAATTAAGTCATTTGATATAGAAATAAAACCAGAAAATAAATATTTATAACCCCAACAATAAATAAAATAAAACAGCCAAATAATTAAAACAAAATTTAAAACTTATAATGGTAAAAAATTTAAAAGCTTTTAAAATTCCAACAGATTCATGCAATGGGAAGAGAAATCGTTGGCTTAGAATCAGAGAAGCCTTAGAAGCGTAGTAGGGTATGGCAACATAAAGATTCTTTCACTATCTTGACAGAAAAGAATGTAAGAAACATGTCCTATATGCACACATATATGTTTTTATTCTTGCAAATATTTTTCCAAATGTTTTTCCCTTTTCATTTGTAGGGTACAGAAGCAATTGAAGGTCTTGTCCTCGACATGCATATGCTCCCTCCAAATAGTCTCATACACTCAAATGAGAAAGTCTTGGAATGCATTAGCCAGGATGCACGAACTAAAACTACTTCATCTTAGTCATGTACAACTATGTTATGCAGAATTTTGTACAGGATTAAGATGGTTGTACTGGCAAAAGTTTCCTCTGAATTATATACCCACCGATTGTTCTTGAAATGCAATATAGTAGCTTAAGACAGTTCTTTGAAGGAACAAAATTATGTTACTCTACGCCTTTTCATTTCATTTCATTAGGCTTTTAGAATTAAATACATACAACATGAAAGGTCTTAGTTTTAATTTCAAATTGAAAGGTCCAATTGGAATTGATTTTTGATACTGAAATTCATAACAAATTAACTTAAATTGATATTTGCATTCGATCTGAAAAAGATCAGGAAACAGTCGTTTGAAGTTAAGATTGGGTTGAAGTGGATTACCAAGTCAAGTCAGTTCAGTTTGGAGATCAGTCCCTTCAAGTTGTGCATGCCCTAATCGAGTAATACTTTTAATATTTGAGAATTAGGAGCCTTATGCACTTAATTATATTATTTAACACTTCAGAGGATATAAGGAGAAATTTCCTAACAGTCCATGGTGTGAACGTACACACTCTGTCATGCCATTATCTTTATGTTAAGCATCTTGCCAACAACTCCAAAACAATTTACTCGTTAATAAAGTACTAGAACTTCTCACTTTCGCCTATGACTCTGGCCGGCCCCCATGACTCACTCGGTGTTACTGAATCCCTTTAGAAAAAGACATCTTGACTCACTCGGTGTTACTGAATCCCTTTAGAAAAAGACATCTTGATTTCGCCAATGACTCTGGCCGGCCCCCATGACTCACTCGGTGTTACTGAATCCCTTTAGAAAAAGACATCTTGATTTCGCCAATGACTCACTCGGTGTTACTGAATCCCTTTAGAAAAAGACATCTTGATTTCGCCAATGACTCTGGCCGGCCCCCATGCATTCACAAGCTGCTTGTTTACAACATCCAGGAAAGGAAGTAGAAACCTCAAACCTTATAATTGATTTCCACTCAGACAGTTTTTTTGTTCACCGCACACTTCCATCTATGGCACTTGCGAGATCAGCTCAACAAACCTCATCTTCTAATACTTTTCAATATTGTCGTTATCACGTGTTCCTGAGTTTCAGAGGTGAAGACACTCGCAAGAATTGTACTGACCACCTCTACACAGCCCTGGTCAACGCCGGATTTCGCACTTTCAGAGATGACAATGAGCTTGAGAGAGGAGAAGATATTAAGCGGGAACTGCAGAAAGCAATCAAACACTCACGAACTTCTGTTATTGTGTTTTCGGAAGACTATGCGTCATCCAGATGGTGCCTTGACGAGCTTGTGATGATCCTTGAACGCAAGAGGACCTCAGCTGACCATGTCGTTTTACCTGTCTTCTACAATCTGGATCCATCCCATGTGAGGAAGCAGACAGGAAGTCTTGCAAAGGCATTTGCTAGACACCAAAAAACTCAACCGCTGCAGAAGGTGAAGGCATGGAGGGAGGCACTTGCAGAGGTTGCAGATCTGGCAGGGATGGTCTTGCAAAATCAAGCTGATGGGTACTTTCATTCCTACTACTACCTACTGAATTAGTTTCTTTATGGCGCGCCTTAAAATACCAAAATTAGGAGATTTCGTTGCCAACTTGTAGTACAAAATGGTTTTTTTAGTATAAATGATAGCTGCAGACCTGAGACCTCTGGTCTGCAAGTCAATATCATTTTCCACTCGGCTAGACCCCTTGGCATAGTACAAAATGTTAAACACACCCTTTATCCCTATTGACAATTACAATTATAGACTTTAATAGTTAAAGAAAGTATGGCTATCGTTCATTATCTCGTTATTTATGTGTATTTCATAGTGTAGGTGTACAAAAATGTAGTTGGCACTTTCCAAGTTCAAAATTTGCTATTCAGTTGTAGGGCATGTTTGGTATTTACAGTGCTTTTTGAAATGGCTAAAACACCTTCTAAATAACTAGGGCTTATATTTGATCAATCATATGTGTTTCACCCCCATAAATCAAATCTCTAGCTCTCAACTTCTTTGATCGATTAATAAGATGGTAGATCCATCATAATAAATTTTACTGCAATTAGTTCTTTTAATTATCTTCCCTCTCTAAAAGAATATTCTTTCAGTTATTATCTATGTTGCTTGATATGTAGTTTTTCATTATGTTTGGTTGAGCTTTAGTTTTAGAGGCCAATTCAACCCCCTTGTCCAGACGATAGGATAGATCTAGAGTTAGGTTTTACACCTAATCAGTTGAATCCCATCCACAACTACTGTACATAGTACATACTACGGGTTCGGACCAAAAAGTGTACATACTACGGGTTAAATTTTGATAGATTTTGAACTATTTAAATTTTTTTCCTTCATATTGTCAACAAAGTTTTGAGTTCTATTTAACTCTTTCAGCACTCATCTATAATTTGTACCTTCTAACTTTGTGAACTTATTTCGTATTTTATAGTTTAATTTTATGAATTAATCATACATGCTTGACTTCTCTTTCAATTGATTGCAATTTTTTAGGTACGAGTCAAAATTTATCAAGAAAATAGTTAAAGTGATTGGAGACAAACTAAGTCGCACACCCTTAAGTGTTGCTCCGAACTTGATTGGAATGCATTCTCGAGTTGAAACAATTAATTTATGGTTACAAGATGGGTCCCCTGATGTTGGCATACTTGTAATTTATGGGATGAGTGGAATAGGGAAAACAACCATCGCAATTTGTGTTTATAATTCAAACTTTGGAAGGTTTGAAGGAAGCAGCTTCCTTGAAAACATAAAAGAAGTTTCACAGCAACCCAATGGCTTAGTTCAAATACAAACACAGCTTCTTTATGATATTTTGAATGAGAGAAAAATGAAAATAAGCAATGTTAGTGAAGGATTAACTAAGATTGAAGATGCAATAAGCTCTAAGAGGGTTCTCCTTGTTCTTGATGATGTGGATCATATGGATCAATTAGATGCAGTACTTCGGATGAAAGATCGATTTTGTCCGGGAAGTAAAATCATAGTAACAACTAGGCGTGCAAGATTGTTAAAGGCTCATCAAGTTACTAAGGTGCATGGAGTTGAAACTTTGCATTACAAAGAATCATTGGAGCTCTTTAGTTGGCATGCTTTTGGCCAGGACCATCCCATTGAAGGTTACATAGAATATTCGCAAAAAATAGTGGATCATTGCGGAGGACTTCCATTAGCTCTTAAAGTTTTAGGTTCTTCTTTGTTGGGGGAAAGTATAGATGTATGGAAAAGTGCACTGGAGAAGTTAGAAGCCATTCCAAATGGTGAAATAGTAAATAAACTAAGAGTAAGCTATGACTCTTTGCAAGATGACCATGACCGAAATTTATTCCTCCACATTGCTTGTTTCTTTATCGGAAAGGACAAAGACTACATTGTTAACATACTAGATGCATGTGATTTCTATACAATTGTTGGCATTCAAAATCTCATCGATAGATGTTTGGTGAGTATTGATAAATGGGAGAAGGTGCAGATGCATGACATGATCTGTGGAATGGGAAGAGAAATTGTTCGCCTAGAATCAGAGAAGCCTTGGAAGCGTAGTAGAGTGTGGCAACATAAGGATGCTTTCAATATCTTGACAAAAAAGAATGTAAGAAAAATGTCGTATATGCGCACATATATGTTTTTCATCTGTAAATATTTTCCAAATGTTTTTCCACTTTCTTCTGTAGGGTACAGATTCAATTGAAGGCCTTGTCCTCAACATGCACATAAACTCAATGGAGATAGTCTTGGAAACCAATGCATTTACAAGGATGCATGAACTAAAACTACTCCATCTTAGTCATGTACAACTCGACGGATCTTATGCAGAATTTTGTACAGGATTAAGATGGTTGTGTTGGAATAAGTTTCCTTTGGATTCTATACCCACAGATTTTCCTTTGGGGAGCCTGATTGTTCTTGAAATGCAATATAGCAGCTTGAGGCAAGTCTTCAAAGGAACAAAAGTATGTTACTCTACGCTTTTCAATTTTCACTTACATTTGACTTTTAGTTTAGTAAAATATATATATATATAACAATTAACTCCCCACAATTCTGTTCATTTCCTTCTCCCCCCCACAGTGTCTTTCGTCATTGAAGAGTCTTGATCTCAGCCACTCTCATTCCCTTACAGATACCACTGACTTCTCATTCTGCCCAAATCTAGAGAAACTTATTATTGCAGATTGTATGAGCCTGATTTATGTCCATGGATCCATTGGAAACCTTGAGAGACTTGTTTACTTGAGTATGAAGGATTGCAAAAATCTTAAGATGCTTCCAGAGAACATATGCATGCTAAAATTACTTGAAACACTTATTATATCTGGTTGCACAAGTCTTAATGAGTTCTCAATTGAGATGTTGAGGAACATGGAATCTCTGCAAGTGCTTCATACAGATGGAATTCCAATAGGTGAACTAAGGCCAGGAAGAACATGTATCTTGAGTTCTTTACCATGCTCTTTAGTAGATTTATGTCTTCAAGGATGCAATCTTTCTAATGATGCCTTTCCTAGGGAATTGAGTAATCTATCCTCATTGCGAAGACTAAATCTAGGGTACAATCCAATTTGTGTCCTACCAAATTGCATCAAAGATTTAACGAAGCTTGATGAACTCTCTTTTTTTAGATGTAAGAATCTCAAATCGCTTCTTGGGTTACCAAAACTGGGCAAATTGAACGTGGCCAGTTGCGTATCATTGGAAAAAATAACATATCAATGCTCTCGGTTCCGAAATCACTATACCCTATTGGCTGCCAATCACAACCTAGTTGAGTGGGAGTATGAGTACAAGCTAGAACCCATTGGAAGTGTTGATGCAGAAGTGATCAACCTTTTGAGCTTGTCCAACTTGGAATCCATGGCACCCACTCTGATGTGCAAACGACCTTGGATGTTAAGAAATTTTAAGAACCCTGATTGGCGTCCCGTCCAGGTGCCTCTCTCTCTCTCTCTCTCTCTCTCTCTCTCTCTCATGATCATAGGAAAGAAAGAGTTCACTTGTATTATTGTCATTTACATTGGATATGTATATATTAGGGACTCTACGAAAAAAATATATTCAGCACATTTTTTGCTGGGAATGAGGTTCCAGGCCAGTTCAGCCATAAAAGTTCAAAATCCCCGATATCTTTTACTGTGCCTCTACTTGATAATCACAGAATTCAAGGCTTGAATGTCTTCGCTGTCTATACAAAATTGCACGCCAATGAGTTCACTAATCGTTCTGCTAAAGGCTCACCTGGGCTAATAATTACGAGTGTCAGTAATAAGAGCAAGGGCCGGAAGTGGATATATGCCCCAATATTCTACGGTATTCCAGGTGAAGGAGAAGACATGATATGGTTAAGCCACTGGAAGTTGGGGAGGCAGGTTCGCTTAGATGGTGGCGATCAAGTGATAGTTTCTGTAATTACGAAACCACCTCTTCAGGTAAAGGAGTTTGGAATTCAGCTTGTGCAGGTTACCACAGATTCTTATTATCCATGCATCAGCGAGAGGCATCACTGGTTTCGTCAATATAAGCCAGGAGTATACTTGCTCTCCTCCTTCTCTGACTCAGCACGAAGTCCGATTAGGTTGATTGAGCTCCTTGGGGACTCTGATGATGAAGATACTAGAGGTGGCTTGTTTATTAACGCATTTTATGATTTTACTCCAACTATTTCCAAAATAAAATAAAGTACAACAAAAAAGTGTTGTTAGTTGTACCATATTTACTGACCACCCTCTTTAATACACGTGATTCACATGAGTCACTTCTATTCGATAAGTGGTCAATAAATATGATACAAATAGCATTATTCATAAATTAGCATCACAATCCATATTCATTCCAGAACGAAATTTCCTCTGATTTGTTGGGATTTACTATTTTTGTATGTCGTTGTGCAGAAGAAGAAGAGCAAAACGATCTTCACACGATTGTAGCCAATAACTCTGGTGGTCCTCGTGGCTGGAAGGTGCTCATCACCGCCGCTTGCTTCGCTCTCACACTTTCTCTTATCAAACTCTTGTTTTGCGTATGTCCCATGTCTTCCCTTCCTAAGACCCTTTTCATTTTAGTCTTTGAACATATACCATGGGCAATGTTTCCTTAGATTCCTAGTGCAATGCATTTACAAAATTAATTTATGACAAAGCTATACTTATCAAGAACCAAAATCTCAAGCTAATCTCAGTACATATGTTTAATCAAGAACATTCACTTTTCTTATAACAAAGATATGCTTCTAGAGACAAGGCTGACATTGCAAAAATTCGTATGGATCACAGAAATAACAGGACAACATATATAGTACATTATACCAAATCAATTAAATAACAACAGACAAAATTTCAGAGCCTAAACCCAAAGGCCAATACAGCCGCCTCAGCCATGCATCACAACTATACTACAGAAGCTCGTTTCTGGTTCTTCAACCCAAACAAATTATTGAGGTCAGGAACCATAGTTGGAAGGGTCATAGGCTCTGGAGCCATGAAATTTAAGATCTTCTCGTGAACATTATACCTGCAAAAGCATATATTTATTAATGCAGGAGCCTTCAACATTAGTTCTCGCCTAATATACTCAACAGATTCTTCAAGATAACTTCCAAAACAAAATCATAGCAGTTCCACATAGGGAACCAAAGAATTAACCTATACTGATACCTTATCTTACGACTCTTAGAGGCTCGTCTATCCACAATCTTCCTCTTCTTAGTCTGCAACTTTTTTAGAGAATAAAAGGCTGTCTCTGTAGATAACCAAATAGTGGAAAATCAGACTCATTAACAATACGCTGGCAATATAGGTTGATTAATAACTAGAACAGCTACGCCAGAGCACTCCATTTTGAAAGTTATAGCAACTTGATTAATAGAGTTGACGATCAACTAAGCTCCAAGCCCAACATAACGGAGACAATACAGTGACATTGACTCTTTGGGAGATACAATGATAAACAATTGAAAATGCAAGAATTTTTCAAAGCAATTTGAATGCATTTGTTGTTTTTGAACTGCATAAACTCTTGAGATTGGGTATAGCCATATAAGCACACATTTAAAAGAATCATGTATGAAGTATGAGATGCCCCAATAGTTTACCAGAAGATGCTGGGTCAATTGTCTCAAAAAATTCTTTCAATAATTGCTGGTAAAACTCGGAGTCATCCAAAAGTTCAGGGTCGCCATCAGCTTGTGCACCAGCATCACATTGTGTCTCCTATCAGAGTACAGGAATAAAATTAATAAAGTTTTTTAAATAGAAACATAACTTTCATGAAATATCGAGGAAATTTAGGCAAACCTCACAAGCACATCAAAGTCGCAAATAAAGTAAAATATTAATTAAAGGATATCATTAAAGCTAATGAAGCATGATGAGTATTAAAAAAAACCCATAGCCCTCACACACAGGTGGCATGGTTCATTAGCATAAAGCAAAGGAACAAACTCATACGGGGCCATGCGAAGAGTATTGAAGCAAACACCACAAATGTCCCAAAAATTGTTCGAACATGATTTTTGTTTTATAAACTGGCATCCATTGTAGAGAATGGATTTGTACCCCATTGCGACATGGGAAAACTTTTAAAATCCCTGGGACATTAAAGTGCGATGTAATCTACACATGGGTAAAGTGCGATGTAATCTACACATGGGTCCTCAAATTGGCAAAGCATTAGTGAACCCAATTATATGCAGAAGAGTAGGACTACCTCTCCCTTTGGAGTATTCTCCCTGTCAGGAACCTGCCCATCCATCTGTCAGGTATTAATTAGTAGATGTAAAAGATTAAGAAAAACATATCTTCTTATGATGTTATAAATGAAAATTCTGTCTGATCATGCCCATGTAACCTTGGGAACTGTGACATTTTCAATATTTTCAATTTACAGGGAAGATTTAATATCTTACAGTGCCAAATACACCAATTGCTGATCTCCTCATCTGCATCTGCTTAACCATTCTGCTTGGATCTCTCATATAAGAAGCAACTTGTTCACTGATATTCTGCAATTGGAAAGGAAAATTCATTGATGTCGAATATCTGGCAAAGCATGGGTATAAGTCCACTCAAAGGTCGGAGCTTGTTATAAGTTCAATCATAGGGTCAAACCTGATTAAAAGCATGCAGCTTGCTTTTAATAGCAGCAGCACCTGTGGTCACTTGTGTCTTCCTCTGCCATTTGTCTATTGATTTGTTTCTAAAAGTAGCTATGCTACAAGATACAACATGAAAGGCCTTAGTTAGACCAAGTTACCAGTATAGAATTAATTGCATTAAAAAAATTTAATGCTCACAACAATGAAATGTTGAACATAGTATAACAAAACGCCATAAATCATGAGGAAAGTTGTCGCAGCATTACTGCAAGTATAAGAGTTTTTATGGTAGAACTTCCCACGAGAATAATTACATCTCAGCGTATACATATGTCGCTGTAGAATTTTTAAGAAAGATAAATAATTTCATGGTCCTTTGCCGGCCCCTTTAGCAAACATAGGAATTTACTCCACTTTCATAAGTTGAATTTAAAATATCAACCGACTTTAAATGCTATTATTGTCTGGTACATCTCATCTGTAACAGTTACAAGAAGCTTTATAACAAAATATCATGAGGTATTAACTGTCAACTACCTAATAAAAAATGATATAGTTAGAGAAAAAAATACTAAGATACTGGAATCTACCATTTAATAGAAATTCCAAAAGAAAACAGGGAACACTATTTCAAGTTTCTTTTTGCTGCTCTAAATGGATCAGCCAGGTATTGCATGAACTAAAATTTAATACATTCAGTTTCACACAAGCATAGATAGAGATCAATACAACAAGAGCATATGTGGAGTATGATCCTTCTTCTCAAATTATCTAGAATATGATTTGAGTACCTTGAAAGCAACTGAGAAATCCGTGACCAGTCCTCATCACCATCAGCATCAATGTTATTAGATGATTCTGAATGCTTTGACCGTGCAGATTTACCTTAAGAACAGGAAACATATTAGGACAAGCAATAAATGTATACATGCAGTATGAAGGTAATGAAAGTGAAA
The DNA here is from genome assembly GCA_020226455.1 of Prunus salicina. Lineage (NCBI taxonomy): Eukaryota > Viridiplantae > Streptophyta > Magnoliopsida > Rosales > Rosaceae > Prunus > Prunus salicina. The sequence continues at coordinate 15,576,210 of CM035343.1, read as the reverse complement.
ACAGTACAAACTAGGACAGTCAATTAGACTAAGGTAGCCCAAAACCTGGATTTGTTTGGCTTAATCTGACTAAGCTTTATAAGATCTAGCTGGAAGGATTTTGGGCTGACTTTTTAAGCCCGATTTAAAATTTGGGCAGATCTTGGTCTACCCTCAGATCAACCAAAACATGGCCCAATCTGATTTGGTTTCTATGCCTATATTATGCTTTTGACCACTAACAAATACCTACCTCTGGAGTCTGGAGTGGTGACTAAATTGATGTTACCTTTAAGGCTATAATCAAAATCACCAAGTGTCTAAATTTTTGTTAAGGATAGCTATTTTATTACACCAACAGGAGCACTCTGAATTTCACACCTAATAGGCTCTAAAACATCAGCTACTGGACAGACTCGAACTCGATCAGAACTCAGCACAAACTTCACTCCAGTTCAGCTGACCCAAAGCTGAACAGCAAAGATTTAGATCTGAAAATTGAGCTGGTTCAAGCTCAAGCTAAATGTCTTGCAATTTGGACTGAGCTTGGGAAAGCGCTGAGCCCACTCCATTCCTCTCAATACACACCTTGACACCCTTAGTAGTAACAAACTTAGTACCAGCATAATCCTAATTATATTCTGAATTATAGTAAATAACTATTGCATGGGAAGTTCTCAAAATTGTAGAACCCCATAATCGTATGGAAGGAAGGAAACTTGAAGTATTTCCTTAAATTTGGATTTAAAAGACCTAAGTATCTTAGCTAATTGTATGTTTATAAGTTACACATTCTTAACAAGGAACAAAAATGGCTATTAAAAACTTTAAACACAGAAAACAGAAAACACCAAGCATAGCAAAACCTTTCGCATATTGGCAATTCTTATCATGCAGAAAATGATAGTTAATGAACAACAATGACAGAGGGTCACTTTGCATTACAAAATACAAACAATAGTATGATGAATGTAGTTTGTACATACTATCTGTTGCTTGAACAATGGATGGGTTCTTTTCAAGTAAAGCCTGTAACAAGAAAAGTAGCATGTTGTAAGTGATGTTAGTATACACAGTTGGCAATATTAGCAAACCATAAGAATATAATTACTCATCTTATTACTACAAGCTACGAAGGTAACCATAGACCAAGTAATACCAGGTAGACACTATAATTTTGTATGACGGCCATACCTCTTCTAGTTCCACTAGAGAATCCAAAGTTCTTTTTGATGCGTTAACTAGATCCGAATATGCTGCATTGACACCCTCATGTGAATCACAAAATAAAGACCTAACTGGCTCCTGCAGATAACCTCTCATGTATGAACAAATAGTTAACATGACAAAAAGCTAGTAAAACTGGAAAAGGAAAGCTGCTGAAACAGACCTGTGGTAATCTATTTGAACTTGAGAACGCTTTCTGAAGCAAGAATCGGAACTCAAGAGTCTTGTCCCAAAGAGCCTTCAGACAAAAGGAAAACAACACCATAGAACCAAGGGTAAGAATGAAAAACAATCACATTATAATTCACTATATAAATCCTTTTGTCAACTTTAAGGTGACACATAAAAAGAAGTATTAAATAAGGAACAATAATTTCACATTGCCGAATAAAACATATTTTGTGGAAATTATAAGAGCCATTATTTGCAAACACACCTTTTGGTTCTTCACTGCTTGACCTTTAAGAAGATCTTCATCCTTGTGGCGCTTTAGATTCTTTAAAATATCTCTGCATGGAAAGAAAGAAAAAAAAAATGAGGGAAAAAATTAACTTCATATGTCAGCTGAAGTATGTATGTTCTTCTGTTGTTTATCAAGAACCGACAAATTGCCTACACATACAACTGAATTTAACCCAAATACAGGACTACATACAACTTTTCACTAGGATTTGCTTATGTATGCATGTTCCTGTTGGTTTGTCCTTTACAATAACAAAATTAAATAATTACTGAAACTTAGCCTAGAGCTAAGATGAACATGGCACCAGTATTCAATTTCTATAGATACGGTCACAAACTACATAATTTATTTAGTGACTTCTTCAGCATAATACTAAATTTCCTCATCATGAAACTGATATTCCCCCAACTTTCATATTATTTAGGTGCTACATGAAAATGCAACTTTATGCAATATTATAGCGTTACAATGGTTTGATATTTGAGACAGAACATCAATGTAATCAACAATAGCATATACTCACACATACCAATATAGTATGTCGTAATTCTAATTAAGCATAACAAACCTAAAAAGTAAAAACAAAAATAAAATGCTTGTCAACAGAAGTCACTTACTGCTCCTGATCACGAAGACTCATGTATTCTTTCTCAAGTTCTTCTATCTCAGCATCTTTATTATCATCTTGCCCATCACCATTTTCCTCTTCCTCCTCCCCCTCTTCTATCTTCATCCTCTTCATCTTCTGATTCTTCTTCATTCTCTTCATCTTCTGATTCTCCTTCCTCCTCCTGATCATCATCAAAGTCATCCTCTTCCTGCTCCATCTACATAACAATCATCAATTACCAACACAACCACCAAAATAAAACTAAATGATTACCAAAACCCAATAACAGAATATAGATACAAACTAACCATTAGCTCGTCACTGTTTAAATCGTCATCATCCTCAAACTCACTGTCACTGTCACGAGCCTTTCTCTTCTGCTTTGAAGGTACCCCCATTTTCTGACTTTTCTGAACCCCTACAAGTTCCAAAACCCAAATATTTAAGCAACCAATTCTTATAAATTTTGGGTATTCATATAATTACTTCCACAAAAGTTTTAGCTTTAATGGGACATACAATCTCATTTCAAATACGCAACCAATTCAGAAATCCTAAATTCTAAAGTTAACGAATTTTCCTTGTCTCAGCTAAGAAACCAAACAAATGCAACAGAGAGGGAGAAAGAAACCCTAACCTTTCGAAGGTGAAAGAATAAGAAAGACGGTGAAGAAATACGGCGACAGTTTGAGAGAGAGGCAGAGATGTCTGAGAAGCCGTGGGTTTTGGGGGTTTAAGGTTTCATAGAGGCTAGTATTTAGTTTGGGCTTTAAGTGGAGTTTTGGGCCCATTTATAATGGATCCAGGTCCAGGTTCAGCATTATCTCTTTTTTAAATTATTTCATTTTAAAAACTTGACTTTAGTATTTTAAAAACTGATTTTTATAATTTATTATTCTAAAACTTAACGTCTCTGGAAGTTTTTTTTTTTTTTTTTAAAATCCTTCTTCCTCCTCTGCACGGCTGCCCCCACCCCAAAAATCTTATCGCTCATCTCTGTTGAAATCGGTGGAAGTTAAACACATATACATATTATTGAAAGGAAAAAAAATAGCTTGGGCTGTCTTGCAAATTCAGAAACAACAGGAGCACACTAATACCTTTTTAACTTGCATAGCTTGCATCAATTCATTCCAAATCAGTGTTTTCAAAGGCATACCTTCGCGCGCGTCGGAGCGAGGAGGCAGGAAATCGCCCGAGGCGGTCGGCTATTTCGCAAGTTGCACGTTTAGCGCAGTGAGGCGTGGGAAGGCGTGAAAAGGCTCTGCAAGGCGTGGCCAGGCGGATGAGGCGCTGCAACGCTAAACCCTGTGTATTCTCCAAGCGGCGCGAGGAAGAAGAGTTCGCGTGAATTTTTTTAGGGTTGTATGAATCGACGTCGTTTCACTTTCACCCCTTTTAAAACTGAGATTACTAACGCACGTTCAGTTTTTTTTATTGCGTTTTTTCTAATTAATTAATATATATTATCAATTGGAGCTACTTGAATTTCTTGCCTTTAGTTGGAGCGGGCCGCTCTGTACTCAATAAGAATTACCATTTTTGTTAATATATTAACACATGGACCTTTATATATATTTATATATATTTTGTATAGTACAACAATAATTTCTACACATAGAGCTATACATAGAAAAATTGTTATGGTTGAATAAGAATTAGTTGTTCAATTTAATTATATTGTATTATTTATAAATTTTAAAATTAATTAATTAATTAATGTTCAAAAGGCATACGACTCACTGCTTCAAGGCTTACGTCTCGCATAGCATGACAAAAATGCCTCACATCAACGCCTCGCCTTTCAAAACATTGTTCCGAATTACACAACTGGCAAATGCTAATTAATTCAGCAAATTAGGTGACGTGGGATATGATGACTGTACACAATGCAATTAACTTCTCTCAAATGTACAATTATCAGCAGCACATACTCCATTTCGTTGCTAAGAAATCACAACCCCCAAATCAGATGAGATTCAAATTCCAAACTTTAGTTTCTCTTCTGGAATTTCTCAACAGCCAAACATGGCATTTGGATGAGGAACAAAATACGATAACAAAACCTCGCAAACAAAAAGTGGAATTGTCTCTCTTCATCATTTGTGGGCATAAAATCCTTGTTTTTCTTTGAAAACTTAGAGTTTACTTCTATATTTTCTTTACATGACTTATGTTCTTTCTCACTCTAGGTTTTCAATTATTTGGGTAAACTTAATGATTTAATTTCCTATGCCCTTGGAGCTAGTTTCTTATTCGATGTGTCATAGGATTCTTGTTATGTTCATACTCTTCTTAGTAAGAATGGTTTTGTGTTCTAAGATTGGAGAAAGAAAAGATTTGATGACGGATGCAGACGTGCAGAGAAGGAAGAAGGGGAAAAAAAACTTACAAAAATAAAACAGATCATGGAAGAGAAAATTAGAGCAGAGGATCCAGGTCCTTCTCACATACCTTATACCAAGGTGTCATTGGATTTGTAAGTCAAGGCACTTTTCGATTGGGCTAAACCCCAGTGGGATACATTGGTTGTTTTAATTTGTAAGATTGTTATTGTTTATTATAGTCAAATTTCAGAGAGATGGGCCAGTGGTCCACTACTAACAACACCAATATTGTCCCCAACTTAACCACCTATAAAGTCCATAGGTGTGGGGTTTTATCACAAAATGTCTCGGTATTATTAGTAGTAGAACCATTCATTATATTTTGTATTTTATTTAGTCAAGTTTCCGGCGTGGGACTCATATTCTTCAACACGCCCCTTCACGTGGGACCACCACATAGTGGACCATACGTGGAGCCAAGTCTACATCGAAGTCAATCATTCAAGCCCAACACGTGAGCACCACGTATTGGGTAAAGGGTAGGGGTAAACATTTAAACCCAACATGTGAACACCACATATTGGGTAAGGGTAGAGGCCCAATTCAGGCCCAGTCAATCAACCCGCTCTGATACCAAGTCAAATTTCAGAGAGACGGGCCAGTGGTCCACTACTAACAACACCAATATTGTCCCCAACTTAACCACCTATAAAGTCCATATGTGTGGGGTTTTATCACAAAAGGCCTCGGTATTATTAGTAGTAGAACCATTCATTATATTTTGTATTTTATTTAGTCAAGTTTCCGATGTGGGACTCATATTCTTCAATAATTATTTAATTGAAAATATTATGCTTTTACTATTTCATCCCTTAATATGTATATATAGGCAACATGATCATTGGTATGTAATTGAACGAAAGAGATTATACAAAATTTTGAATATAAGACTTTAAAGCCAAAAATTCAACGATTTTCTTTTGAGAGCTGTTATTTGCATTCTAAAAAATTCATCGACATTCTAAAAACTGTAATTTCTCTTTTATATATATTTTTATAACAAATAAGTGCAGAATAACTTTTTCAAAATGCCAATAATAATTCAACATGATGACTGCCCTTTTTTGGGGGAGTACTATGATTATGTGTTACATAAAGACTTGAATAACATAACTCCAACATCCGAATTCTTAAAATCCAACACTACCACACGTGCAATGATCGCCCCACCCTATCATTGTGGTATTATAGCTGGATTTTGAGTAGCAGTGCATGTGATCCCACATGCACACGTGTATCTTGCTGGAGCTTTGTTCCTTGCATTTTTCGTAGGTAACTTAAAGAACAATTCTTGCACCTCATGCCTCCATTTCCTTCTACAAATTCTACTTTTTCCACCCAATATGCTTGCTTACATTGTACTCTTAGGGAGAGTATTTTAGAAAATAGAAATAAAGGGGCATGCAACAATCTGATTAAAGTGTACTTTTGACAGAAATCTTGTTCAATAATTATGTAAAAATGGAGTTGTGCGAGAGCAATATAAAAGATGAGTACTATACGGGGTGGTAGTGGGATTTGAACTTAAAACTTCTTTCAATATTAAAAAGGAATGTCATTAAACTAATAAGCGTTAGTTGATCTTATACAACTAAAAGAAATCTTTAATCACGATAACAAGTTGAATTTAAAAAAGAATCATTTTTAACATAAATTTCAATAAAGTTATGGACGTGTTATAGATTCAACATCCACATGAATTTGAATAAAATAGCTAAAAATGCGAATGGCATGACATGTTGGTCCTATGATGATTAACATCAACATCTAGAGATCGATGCTTTATTTAATTAATACGTTAAATAAGTAGCATCGTAATTACTTGGGACAAACAAAATTAAAAAAGAAGAAACAAAACAACAACAAATCGAATGAAAAACAAAGACAGAAGAAGAGATCATACACTCCATGGGTCATGCATGGATTTGTCGGGTTGGTAGTGCAATCCATAATTGGAGGATGCACACGTGTGACAGCTAACACACACGTGGGAAGATCTTAATCATGGCCGACCAAAACCCTCATGTGCTAATCATAATGCTTAAAAATTTCATGCCCAACTTGGTTTACTAAATTATTAATATGAAAATTGGGATATGGATCATAAGTTGTTGATGAGACAAGCGTGTGGATGATACTGCTGGATGAGCGCGTGGGTATTAATGAGGTTGGAAATAAAGAAAACGAGAGAGAGTATCCAATGATTGAGAGAAATGCGTGTCTGGTTAGGGAGAGACCAAAGTGACACGCACGAGTGCAATAATGGGGCCACGTGGTGATGAGAGGCATGTTGGTGCACGTGATGCCCTCTCCACGTGATTTCACACTTTTCCACCCCTTAGCCATTTTATTTTTATTTTTCAAAATTCCACCCCTTAACCATCGCAAAAGGCCAAAAACATCGCAAAAGGTAAAGGCAACTAACTAGCCTTGTACCTGCCCTTGTGGTTAAGTGCTTGCACTAACTCATTGTGGTCTTGGACTTTGGTTCGAAGGTTAGTACCGTATTCTCTACAAAACCCCAAAGAGAGCAAAGACAAGTAAGTGCGGTTACTGTTTAAATGAATAGTATATGCCCTAACTTTTTTTTTTTTTTCACCCATTGACATGGCAACTCAACAACAATCATTATTCATATGAGATTAATCTATATATAAAAAGAAAAAGGCAGAGAATGGTTAAATATTCAAAATACCAGATAATGCCCTTGGTGAATTTAAACATTAAGAATTGAAATTATTAATTAAATGAGGATAATATGATAAATTCACATTTTTTCATATTAAAAATTAAAATAAAAACAAAATCAGATAATAAGTCCTACTTTTATGGAACACTAGCCCCTTGGCACATGCTCACGCATGTGCCAATTGGTTTTCTTTTTTATTTTTATTTTATTTTTAGAATTAAAAAAGATAATGGGTAGTTTTGTTCCATAAAAATAGGATCCATTATCTGATTTTTCTTTTAATTTTAATTTTTTTAATATGAAAAAGTGTGAATTTACCATATTATCCTCATTTAATTAATAATTTCAATTCTTAATGTTTGCATTAGCCAAGGGCATTTTCTGGTATTTTGAATGTTTCACAATTCTCTGCCTTTTGCTTTATATATATAGATAACTATCTTTGTTATCTTTTCTTAATTCTAAAAATAAAATTAAAAAAAAAAACCAATTGGCACATGCTCACTAGTTTTATTTATATCTTTTTTCCACTTACACTTCCTTTTGTTTTTTTAAATACTTTTTAATCAATTTTATTTCTTTGTCTTTCCTATTCTACCCTTATCTTACATCACTTTAATATTTTTTCTTCTTCTTTTTACTTCATTTTTTCAAAATCAAAATAAAAAAGAGAGAAAAAAAAAACCCAGCCCCTCATTTATTGTACCCAAGCCAACACGTTCCTCACCTCCCCTTGCCACTGTTGCGTCGATTCAGCTGCACCAAAATAGATTCAGTTGCATCCTCAACTTGTGATACTCGCAAGTGCACGAGCCGTTGGTAGTTTAGCATATGTAAGTGCGAGGTCGATCCCACGAGGATTGATGATATATTGATTTAATTCAATTCCCTGTACAAAACAGAAATGAAAAAAAAGAAAGAAAATAAATCAAACAAGGAAGAAAGAAAAGAAATTAACTCAAGCGAATAAGTTTCCAAGTTCAATTTAGATTAACGGATTGATTCTAGCTAAAGTATGATTAAGTCATGGTGTCTGGTCCTAACCTTGTATTCCTAATTCCCTAACTTGATCATTTGTTGTCTAATCTAAATTAAGCATTAGGAACCCATTAGGCATAGAAGAACATTTTAAACAACCAAGCATGTATCTAATCCCTGTTGTCGAATGTCCATACATACTTTTCCTATTCATAGTTCAATTCGAATTAAAGCATGGTGTCTACTCTTAATTCAAACCAAGATAGCTAACATGCAAGCCTTAATGGTGATCAATCATTCAAACTAGCATATTAACTTATAAGCATAATGAATAAGAACAAAAACCATAATTGAAACTTGGAAACTACTCAAACTTGAATTGCTAAAGAAAAGAATTTACATAACAATGGAAAGTTAAGAAGAACTTAGAACATTTAGCAAAAGGATTTTATTACAACAATTGAGAACTAGAAAGGAAAACTAAGAGAATTTGAGAGAGAGAAGGGAGGGGAGCTCTAGAGAGATGTTTGAGAGCTCCCCCCCTTGGGGTGTGTTTACAAGCTTGGGAAACCTCACTATTTATAGGCCTAAGGAAGTTGAAAATCTAAATTAAATATTATTTTCCACTCACTTCATCAACTTCACCTAACACACCATTACATTTGAAAACAATTTTTCTTTCTTTAAACTTAGTGTTGCAGCTCCCACTTCAATTATAAGACTTGAATATGCTTCACCTAACCTTCCCACAATCAACAATACATCATGCATGACATTGCATTGAAGTCAGATTGTGGGCAGGTTTTGGGCTTGGTATTTGCTCCGAAAAAATCTGGAAAAATATAGATCTTCAAGCCCTTTGTCTTATCTTTCCAAGCATATGCAGCCCAACTCAAGGAAAAATCGGAAAGACATTCAAATGTCATTTATGGCCCAGTAACGCAAATGCTGCCGAATTTTGACCTTGATCTACTAAATCATGTATAACTTCCTCTAGAAGACTCCGAATCATGAACCGTAAAATGCTACGGAAACTAGACTTCCGTATCTTTCCAATGATGTATGGCTCATTATCTGGTTCTTCTTGAGCAAGTACAGGTTAATCCGTGAAATTGAATGATCTGCAGACACTGTTTTGAGCTAAATTGTCTTCAAAATGCATGTAATGAGTCCCAACCTTATTACACTGAAACATACACAAACTTTATTAAAAGCACAAGTTTAACTCAAAAACATAACCAAATCATAAGTTAGAAGGGTACAAAAAGATATGTAATCATGCACCGATCAAATACCCCCAAACCTAGATTTTACTAGTCCTCGAGTAAAACAAAAGGAAAACAAAGATAAAAACAAAACGAGAATTTTATTAGACCACTTTTGTAGGTAACTCGATTGCATTGAGCGCATGCAACAAGCCTTTAAACCTCTAGGCGTCCCTAGTAGGAGGAGTTGTGTCTCCTGAGGGTTTAACAGAAACGATACCCACAAACGCTTTACTGACTCTACAAAACAAAAGGTTAGAAAACTAACTTTGAAAACAACTAAAAAAAGAAAATTTTAATCATACCTCCAACACCATAGAATTGCCAAGATAGATGATCAATAAGTGTGTAAAGTGGAAGCTATAGCTCAAAGGCACACGGCTTCAAAGTACACATACTCAAATCTTGAAGGAAGAACATGCTTCAACTCTAATTCTCACATATAGCACTCAATCACTCAGAACCTATGGCTTTATTCTCTCAAACAAGCATAATGAGTATATGAAATAGAAGCACAATATTTGGTTAGATCTCAAAAAGGGAATCAAATACTAAGAATACAAATACACTCATACATACCAGCACCCATGAATACATCCTCAAAGATCAGCTAGGTCTTTCACAAGGTTGTAATGAAAGGCTAAGGTTAGGGGAAATGGAAGAATTGGAAGGAACACAATTAACTTAAGAACATACCAAGGTTGCATTCTTCGTTGATCTGCAAGGTATCATTGATTTAGAATGGTATGACTGCAACTTCATAGCATCATCTGGCATAGACCTTATATTTCACAGTTAGATCAAATCGAAACACTTTCTCTTTATCTTTCTTTTTTCCTTTTTTTTTTTTTTTGACTTGATCTACTTCTTCTTTAATTTTATTGCACAGATTCACAACAATTTACATTTAGGCATGGGGCATCACCTTCCTTGCTCAAACTTTATCTTGGCATACCTTGGTATATTTCTAAGCTTTATAGGGTATGCTTATAATAAGTTTAAATATCTCAGATTGAGATACAAAGTTAGGGGAATCATGAGGGTGATAGAAGAAAATGGCTTGAAGTGTTTGGCTACAAGATAGCTGATGGAACACACAAATGGGTAGGGTGAAAAGAAAGCACAAAGAATGGTTATACACACATAGCCTAGCATCACTTCAATGAGTTCATTCATGAGTGAAAGCATGCACCTGATATCTGCAAAGAAAATCATCCTTAGTATTCAATCAAAATGGAAAAATGAGATCATTTAGAGTGAATTGAAGAAAATAAGTAGAGATGAGGAATAGAAAGACTTTAAACCCTCTCAAGAAGGCAATTAGGCTCGAAATAGCTCACTAGGGTAGTCTCCACTATTCTCCTTCAAGAATCTAAACATGGTACTTTAGCCACCAGAATTCTAAGAGCAAAAGCTTTGTGAAGTGTAAAATGTTTGATATGAAAATCTCAATGGCAACTCCCACTTCAATTATAAGACTTGAATATGCTTCACCTAACCTTCCCACAATCAACAATACATCATGCATGACATTGCATTGAATTCAGATTGTGGGCAGGTTTTGGGCTTGGTATTTGCTCCGAAAAAATCTGGAAAAATATGGATCTTCAAGCCCTTTGTCTTATCTTTCCAAGAATATGCAGCCCAACTCAAGGAAAAATCGGAAAGACCTTCAAATGTCATTTATGGCCCAGTAACGCAGATGCTGCCGAATTTTGACATTGATCTACTAAATCATGTATAACTTCCTCTAGAAGACTCCGAATCATGAACCGTAAAATGCTACGGAAACTAGACTTCCGTATCTTTCCAATGATGTATGGCTCATTATCTGGTTCTTCTTGAGCAAGTACAGGTTAATCCGTGAAATTGAATGATCTGTAGACACTGTTTTGAGCTAAATTGTCTTCAAAATGCATGTAATGAGTCTCAACCTTATTACACTGAAACATACACAAACTTTATTAAAAGCACAAATTTAGCTCAAAAACATAACCAAATCATAAGTTAGAAGGGTACAAAAAGATATGTAATTATGCACCCTTCACAATACACTTACTCTACACATATAGATGATGAAGATAGTGAAAATTTTGAACCTCATAAGAATTCTGTGTGGTACTAGTCACTTATGTATCTTACTTACCATGCAATGTATGAAGTGTAAAATATTGTAGTAAATCATTATATATAAATTATTATGGTGTGTTTAATTTTCTTTCATTACTACATATTTTCTACACTCACAATGTTTGTCAACTCGCTATAATTAACTTAAATAAGTTAACCCATCATGGAATGCATTTCCTTCTATTTTTTTTGTGATAGATAATTGATTGAATAAACATCCTCCAAAGTTTCGATAAAAATTTCCAAATTTTTCTTACAATTTTCGTGGTTTTTATTCAATTTTTATCGATATCGATAATACCCCGATATTTCCACAAAAAATTTCGTGTTTTTGGACTAGGGATGGGCACTCAAACCAGTGAACCGGAAATCCAAATCGAACCGCACCGAACCAAACCGGAAAACAATTGAGTTGACCAAAAAGTCAACAACCAGTCAAAAACCAAATCGGACCGATTTGGACCGGTTTCGGATCCGGTTCCATGTCTTCAAAAACCGGACCGAGCTGAACCGAACCGGTCAAATTAAAAATATATATAATTTCAATATATATTTATATTTAATGCTATATTTTTAATTTCACAAAAAAAAAACTAATATTTATCCAAGTTCAATTTCAAAATCTCTCTTTTCTAACTTTAATATTTATTTTTATATGAAATTGAATAATTTGTTAATTTTCAAGTAAAAAAATAATATTTCAATTGAGAATTGTATTAAAAAAATTAAAAAAAATAATTTTTATAATTCGATTCAAAATCGAACTGAAACCGAAATCGGACCGGAACTAATTCAACTCGAACCGGACAGTTTTAGAAATTTTTTTATTAAAACCGAACCAAACCAAATCGGATGAATAGTACCTGATCGATTCTAATTTGAGGCAAAAACCAGTCCAACCCGAACCGTGCCCACCCCTATAATATACCATTACTTCTTTTTTCTTTTTTGGATTGATTAATTACTTTTTACCTTAGCTATCTAATTTCCAAACCACTAGTGTATTCATATGAGTCATCAACTCTAATAGAAAATTATTTAATTTTGAGAAATGATTTTTTAATGAAAAAATAATTAAATAATTTTGGGTATTTGGGTGCAACACTTTAGCCTAGGGTTTGTGGATGAGCTGGAGAAAATTGTGGTTCATGTGGTTGTTTTAGGTTCTGAGGGGGGTGGGTATGAATGGGCCTATTGGGGTTGAGAGAGAGAGAGAGAGAGAGAGAGAGAGAGAGAGAGAGAGAGAGAGAGGACAGATAGGAGGGAGGGAGAGGGGGAGTTGCAAGGGCAATATATCGGGAATGCTAATGGATTTTTGGTTTTTAGCCTTACTTCTTACCTGATGAAAGGAAAAAAATTATTAAAAAATGAGTGTAAGCAAAAGAAATAATATAAAAGTGAAGTACCATTTACAAAGAAATTAATGTAGGATAAGGGTAGAACATGAAAGTTAAAGAACAATAAGAAAACAAAATTGATTAAATGAGATTAAAAAACAAAAGGAAATGTAAATTGAGAAATGGGGAGTAGGAAAATCAAGTCCTATAAAAAATTGCTAGGTATTTTATAAAAAAATATGAATTCTTTTGTATTTTTTAAGAATTTTTTTCAATTTTTTTCTTCATTGACGTCAGCGCTCTTAGACAGCAGTTCGTGCTGATCTTGCCTTCGGGCCTGCCCAATCTTGATGGAGCCCACCTCTTGCCCGGGCTGGATTTCCTTAGTGGGATGTGTTTTGCCAGCCTAGGGGGCTTTTTGCTATGGCAAAAGGAACCACTGAAAGTGCTCTAATTAAAGTTTTATTTTTGTTATAAACTTATTCTTTTAAAAGAAAAATAATACCAAAAGAGACATAGGAAGGATTGTAAATATAAATAGAAAATTAGTTAAATCACATTCCCTTATGCTTCGTTTGGATGAAGGAATTGCAAATTACATAGAATTTTAAAATAACGGAATTTAGATTTCCATCATTTCAATTTCTGGCAATTGAAGATTTCAGTGTTTGGATTTATGTATGTCGAATTTTGTAAATGACAGAAATTGAAAATTTCAATGTTTGGATAGCTCATGTAAATTATAAATGACATAAATTAAATATTTCGAAAGAACAAAAAATCTGATAACCGACATAGAAGGTATTCCTCGAAGTATAAAATAACATATCATTTGATGAACTAAATAACTCAACTTAAACAAACAAAGCATATTAGTAAACCAAATCACTCCCTACGTGCAATGAACATCAGCAACATACTTTCTTTTTATCTCAATTGGGAGTGCCTATAGAATTAGAACTAGAAGCAATCAAGACCCTGATACTTCTCTGGTACCTATGGAATTAGAACTAGAAGCAATCAACAATCAAGACCCTAATACTTCTTTTTCACTTGGCAAAAGACCAATGACCAGAGAAACTGAAAGGGATTCGATTAAAAAGTTGCAGACAAAAGTATAGGAATAAATGACGAAATCAATGAATCACTATCATAAGACTTAATTCAGGTCCCAAAGAATCAAGGAGCACCTTGTCCAAGATGCAGCTTACGGGCAAGTTGGTGTAGCTTACAATCAACATCTAACGGCTCACACAAAGCTATAAAGCTAACAAACAACTACAGAGCAAGGCGATAACACAAAGTGATAAAGCTAGCAAACAAGTACAGAGCTATACCATAAACACAAATCACACACCAATATCCATGGGCATAGAGCATTTTGTTAAAACTTCCCAAAAATCCAACCATAGTGCCGCAAAGATCACAAAACCTATTCAACACATTCATAAATTTAGTTAGAAACACCCAATTTTTATAGCCATTCAGAAACCATGGTAACCCTAAAATAAAAAATATATATAAATTGAAGGAGAGAATGTAACACCCCGACCCCGATTTATTTCTTTTTTTTAATTTAATTAAGTGAAATTACGAAATTACCCTTGAGATGGGGGTAATTTGGTCATTTTTATCCGAAAGGAATTTGGGAATTCCGATTGTATAGCTGCGTAGAGCGTACCGAGATGAGTCCGTAGACACGCAGTGGGCTCAAATCGGAGTTGTAACGAAGAAGTTACGATCGAAACAAGTTCAGTGGCATAACCGTAAATATTTGGAAAAAGGGATTTTTGATAAAAGTCAAGAATACCCTCAGAACTCTCTCTCTCTCGCGCGCGTCCCTCTCTCTCTCCTGGTTCGCGTCCGCCACCACAGCCGGCCACATTTTGGCCGGCCGTTCACTATTCCGGCCACCAAAGTCGACGGGTCCGGTACCAAAATGACCGGGCCGTCGTCCTCTCCCTTCCCCAGCCGGGTCTCGCCGCCAGGCGCCGTGGTTTCGCCGGAAAACGCAGAGAAAGCTCCGGTTTTCGTTCGAAGCTTCGCCGGCTCGATTTCGCTCCTCCGGCCGCCATTTTTGGCGATCAAGGTATGAAAATCCATCCTCTCCTCATGATCTAGCTGCTGGATGGGTAGGATTTCATTAATTTTGAGATTGGACTGCTTGATTTTCGAGTTAGGGTTTGGCCGGATTTCGGGATGAAATTCCGGCCACTTCCGGCCAGTTTTTGGGGTATGCCCAAGAACAAAAGTGACTCCAAATAGGGGGGGTTTACCTAGGGTAGGAATCTTGGCTCGAGATTCTAAGATTTTCCGGCGATCGAGTATCGCTTTGGACACCCACGCGCTGCCGGCGCGTGGGTGGCGCGTGGGCACTGTGGCTGAGGGGCATTTTTGTCCCATTGTGATCCTCTCGATGTCACGAGCGCATAGGTGCGCTCGGATTTCAATTTGGATACCGTTAGGGTTCCGAACGGATATCGCATATTGCGTATTATCCGGGTTCGTTAGGTTTGGACCGTTGGATGGTCCTGAGATGTTAGTATGTTGATCTAGGTATTACTATGATCGTATAGGATTTGACGGATCGTAAAACGGAGTCTCGGATACTCCGGAAAAGCGAACCCTAGGGCTAGGGTTTAAGTAACCATCCGATCGTGCGATTGTGAGCGATCCGACCGTACGATCTGGACCAAACTTGCAGGACGTATGTCCTAGACCTTGTGGGACCTATAGGAACTGTCGGATCGGAATTTGGAGGTCGCGGACCCCGGAAAGTGGGGGATGCCGGATTGTGTGATATGAGAACGGACCCCGGAAAGTGGGGGATGCCGGATTGTGTGATATGAGAACGGACCCCGGAGAGTGGGGGATGCCGGATTGTGTGATATGAGAACGGACCCCGGAAAGTGGGGGATGCCGGATTGTGTGATATGAGAACGGACCCCGGAAAGTGGGGGATGCCGGATTGTGTGATATGAGAACGGACCCCGGAAAGTGGGGGATGCCGGATTGTGTGATATGAGAACGGACCCCGGAAAGTGGGGGATGCCGGATTGTGTGATATGAGAACGGACCCCGGAAAGTGGGGGATGCCGGATTGTGTGATATGAGAACGGATCCCGGAAAGTGGGGGATGTCGGAAATTGTGAGATGGACATGTGGATGTGATGATACCCGGGCGTACCTTAACGGGGCGTTACCGTAGACCCTTAACTGGGTAGTCTGCGCGCGTAGGACTTACAGGCGTACGGGTCTTGATTCTTCGTCCGTACGTGCTGGCTGAGAGTTAGTCCCCTGGTTGGACGGCTCATCCCTGGCCACATGGTGAATGGAGGGGTGGCTCGACCATGTGGACCAGTAAACAATCCCCAGTTGGATTGTTTCCCCAGTACATGATGTGCAACATCATATGTACCTCCCTTGGATGCTGATACAAGGAAACCGTGGTTATGATATGGAAACCGTAGTTATGGTATGGAAACCGTGGTTATGGTATGGAAACCGTGATTATGGTACGGAAACCGTGGTTATGATACGGAAACCGTGGTTATGATACGGAAACCGTGGTTATGATAACCGTGGTTATGGTATGGAAACCGTGGTTATGGTATGGAAACTGTGGTTATGGTACGGAAATCGTGGTTATGATATGGAAACCGTGGTTATGATACGGAAACAGTGGTTATGTTATGGAAACCGTGGTTATGATTTGGAAACTGTGGTTATGATGGTAGTCTGCGCGCGTAGGACTGTTCACAGACGTACAAGCTTTGATTTCATCAGCTGTACGTGCTGGCTGAGAGTCGGTCCCCCGGCTGGAACGGCTCGTCCCTGGCCACATGGTGAATAGAGGTGTTGGCTCGACCATGTGGACCAGTCAACAATCCCCAGTTGGATTGTTTCCCTAGTACATGATGATGGTGAGAGGTGGGCGTTATTATATATTATATATGTATGTGGTTTTGGATGTGTGTTTGAGATTTGTGGGATTGTCCTTTGAGAGGACCTTGTATAATAGTTTATGCCTCGGTTTGGGAGGTGTGGTTTGGCAACATACGCCTTGGATAGGGTATGGTTGCAGGTTGTTTTGATATAAAGGAAGAAGTGGAAAATGTGTTGGTTGGTTGTACCTTAATTAATTTGTATAGTATCGGAGTTGTGATTGTTGGGAAGAACTACGTGTGGCTTGATCCCTCGGGGAGGGTACGTAGGCAGCCTGTTAGGCGCAGCCGCGAGTTAGACACCACTTAGGTGGTCTTCTTGGGTTTGATGCGGACCTTGTCTTTGGTCCTAAAACTTGGTTGAATTGAGATTCGCTTGGTTCTAAGTGAGTGTAAGTGTAGTAGGAGGTTAAATCCTCGCGTTTTGGATGCGTGGGAAAGTAAATTTTATTTTGTTTGCGGGGTTGATAATTTGCTAGAATATTCAGAAGGCCGAAGGCCATATTTGTGAATTGCATGTTGCTATATTGTGCGTGCTGCCGGTTGGATTATAAACATGTGTTTTGTGCAGGTGGAAAGTTTGGGAAATGTCCAAATTACAGGGGAGACTCTGCCGAAGTTCCGGCAGAAAGTCTCGTGCCCCGGCTCCTTTTGAAAAAGGAGGCTACGTTTTTAAGGAGTGACCCGGCATGGGTGTGATGCCGGGGTCTCCGCAGGATTCGTCTCGAATTTCGGAAAAATTCGGGGTGGGTCCTGACAATTGGTATCAGAGCTTAGGTTCAATTTTCTGTGGACCACGCACCTGGTGTGCATCCTTAAGCTGTGGGATCATGATGGGTGCCGTCATGGAACGCCACCATGTCGACGCTTAGGACGTCGTAAATGGTAGTTGTGATGCGTCGTAAGTTGATGTCCTTGGAAAAACATCATGAACTTTATGTTCGATGGTGTAAGAGAACAGTGGTGAGGGGTAGCAAAACCCGAATTAGAAGTGATGGTATGTTGGGTGTTGGAGGTTGCAGAGTTCATGAAGGAACATGGTTGTATACTGACAAGTAGTCGGTAAGAGTGGATTGAAGTTCCAAGAGAAGTTCAGTATGAACTAGAATGAATCGTGACGAAATAAAGTGAGAAGTGTTAGGAAGGATTAAAAAATTTGTTGAGGTTTTCATTTGGAAATGAAGGATAGACGTTGGAACGCACGGTTTGGTAGGAATTTTAATTGGAGACGTTTAATATTGAGAATCGGAGGAGGTGATCTGGGCAGAGAAGTAAGGAGAAATGGGGAATTTGTCTCGTGGATATGAATTTGGAGATGAGGGTTTGATCGTGGGTAAGGTTAAAGACTTTGCACCACGTCTTCACCCTCACGTTAAATAAGTGTGGATTGCCTCTAGCTTGTAGCCAATGCCACTACTACTCTTGTCCACGATCTTCCTAGCTTTGCAGTTCCCAGTAAAGCTGCTTGAACCTCCTCCACTATAGGCATTCTTATGCAAATATCGATCTTTGATATGAAGTTCTGCAGACTCGTGGAACTGTGAAGAAGATGACCTCTTGTTCAAAGGCATCATCTCATGGTGGCCACAATAACCATGCGTAGGCTTTGCGTCAGGAGAAAAGCTGAAGAGCTTGAGAAAAACATTTCTAAGGAGGAATCTTTTACGTGCCCAATACATAAATGCTGCGTTTGTAAACAAGGAGAGAATAAGAAAGATCCTGAGATGCGTTTTGCTGTCGGTAGGCGTTGTCCAAGATCCTATCATAGGAAATGCCTGCCATGGGAGATTGTATCGGGAGACGTAGAAGAGGAGAATGTAATAATAAGAGTTTGGGGAGATCTATTACCAAATCGTGTACTAATATGTTGCACGAAACATGAGATAGTTGAAAGAATTGGAACTCTAATAAGGGATCTCATCTCGTGTGAGCACGTCTGAGCAGAAATCTTTCATTAGAATCAGAAATGGGTCATGGTAGAGAGAGGAAGATGATTACAATTCGGTAAAAATGACCCTTTCTGACGTGTCTCTTGAGGAATCATGTGGGCAATGTCACTTATCGATTCTGAAGAAAGAAGGAAGATATCAAGAAGTCAGAGTTTGGACTCTCTTTATGGGAGAGCTGGAAGAGAATCAAATCACAAATGGAAGCGTTTAGCTTTCCGAGGAAGATTAAGCATTTCAGCAGCCATGAAAGGATCTTCGTAGTGGAAGAAGGAGACTTCTCTTCCTCTGCTTGTTTTGCATAGAGCTATTGGCTTGGCTGCCAACCTGGTTGTGGAGGATGAAGCATGGAAACCCAGGTAGTATATGCGGGTCCAGTACCCACACCTTTCGAGTGACAGGTTTGGAATTTCGGGGACGAAATTCTTATAAGGGGGGTAGTTTGTAACACCCCGACCCCGATTTATTTCTTTTTTTTAATTTAATTAAGTGAAATTACGAAATTACCCTTGAGATGGGGGTAATTTGGTCATTTTTATCCGAAAGGAATTTGGGAATTCCGATTGTATAGCTGCGTAGAGCGTACCGAGATGAGTCCGTAGACACGCAGTGGGCTCAAATCGGAGTTGTAACGAAGAAGTTACGATCGAAACAAGTTCAGTGGCATAACCGTAAATATTTGGAAAAAGGGATTTTTGATAAAAGTCAAGAATACCCTCAGAACTCTCTCTCTCGCGCGCGTCCCTCTCTCTCTCCTGGTTCGCGTCCGCCACCACAGCCGGCCACATTTTGGCCGGCCGTTCACTATTCCGGCCACCAAAGTCGACGGGTCCGGTACCAAAATGACCGGGCCGTCGTCCTCTCCCTTCCCCAGCCGGGTCTCGCCGCCAGGCGCCGTGGTTTCGCCGGAAAACGCAGAGAAAGCTCCGGTTTTCGTTCGAAGCTTCGCCGGCTCGATTTCGCTCCTCCGGCCGCCATTTTTGGCGATCAAGGTATGAAAATCCATCCTCTCCTCATGATCTAGCTGCTGGATGGGTAGGATTTCATTAATTTTGAGATTGGACTGCTTGATTTTCGAGTTAGGGTTTGGCCGGATTTCGGGATGAAATTCCGGCCACTTCCGGCCAGTTTTTGGGGTATGCCCAAGAACAAAAGTGACTCCAAATAGGGGGGGTTTACCTAGGGTAGGAATCTTGGCTCGAGATTCTAAGATTTTCCGGCGATCGAGTATCGCTTTGGACACCCACGCGCTGCCGGCGCGTGGGTGGCGCGTGGGCACTGTGGCTGAGGGGCATTTTTGTCCCATTGTGATCCTCTCGATGTCACGAGCGCATAGGTGCGCTCGGATTTCAATTTGGATACCGTTAGGGTTCCGAACGGATATCGCATATTGCGTATTATCCGGGTTCGTTAGGTTTGGACCGTTGGATGGTCCTGAGATGTTAGTATGTTGATCTAGGTATTACTATGATCGTATAGGATTTGACGGATCGTAAAACGGAGTCTCGGATACTCCGGAAAAGCGAACCCTAGGGCTAGGGTTTAAGTAACCATCCGATCGTGCGATTGTGAGCGATCCGACCGTACGATCTGGACCAAACTTGCAGGACGTATGTCCTAGACCTTGTGGGACCTATAGGAACTGTCGGATCGGAATTTGGAGGTCGCGGACCCCGGAAAGTGGGGGATGCCGGATTGTGTGATATGAGAACGGACCCCGGAAAGTGGGGGATGCCGGATTGTGTGATATGAGAACGGACCCCGGAAAGTGGGGGATGCCGGATTGTGTGATATGAGAACGGACCCCGGAAAGTGGGGGATGCCGGATTGTGTGATATGAGAACGGACCCCGGAAAGTGGGGGATGCCGGATTGTGTGATATGAGAACGGACCCCGGAAAGTGGGGGATGCCGGATTGTGTGATATGAGAACGGATCCCGGAAAGTGGGGGATGTCGGAAATTGTGAGATGGACATGTGGATGTGATGATACCCGGGCGTACCTTAACGGGGCGTTACCGTAGACCCTTAACTGGGTAGTCTGCGCGCGTAGGACTTACAGGCGTACGGGTCTTGATTCTTCGTCCGTACGTGCTGGCTGAGAGTTAGTCCCCTGGTTGGACGGCTCATCCCTGGCCACATGGTGAATGGAGGGGTGGCTCGACCATGTGGACCAGTAAACAATCCCCAGTTGGATTGTTTCCCCAGTACATGATGTGCAACATCATATGTACCTCCCTTGGATGCTGATACAAGGAAACCGTGGTTATGATATGGAAACCGTAGTTATGGTATGGAAACCGTGGTTATGGTATGGAAACCGTGATTATGGTACGGAAACCGTGGTTATGATACGGAAACCGTGGTTATGATACGGAAACCGTGGTTATGATAACCGTGGTTATGGTATGGAAACCGTGGTTATGGTATGGAAACTGTGGTTATGGTACGGAAATCGTGGTTATGATATGGAAACCGTGGTTATGATACGGAAACAGTGGTTATGTTATGGAAACCGTGGTTATGATTTGGAAACTGTGGTTATGATGGTAGTCTGCGCGCGTAGGACTGTTCACAGACGTACAAGCTTTGATTTCATCAGCTGTACGTGCTGGCTGAGAGTCGGTCCCCCGGCTGGAACGGCTCGTCCCTGGCCACATGGTGAATAGAGGTGTTGGCTCGACCATGTGGACCAGTCAACAATCCCCAGTTGGATTGTTTCCCTAGTACATGATGATGGTGAGAGGTGGGCGTTATTATATATTATATATGTATGTGGTTTTGGATGTGTGTTTGAGATTTGTGGGATTGTCCTTTGAGAGGACCTTGTATAATAGTTTATGCCTCGGTTTGGGAGGTGTGGTTTGGCAACATACGCCTTGGATAGGGTATGGTTGCAGGTTGTTTTGATATAAAGGAAGAAGTGGAAAATGTGTTGGTTGGTTGTACCTTAATTAATTTGTATAGTATCGGAGTTGTGATTGTTGGGAAGAACTACGTGTGGCTTGATCCCTCGGGGAGGGTACGTAGGCAGCCTGTTAGGCGCAGCCGCGAGTTAGACACCACTTAGGTGGTCTTCTTGGGTTTGATGCGGACCTTGTCTTTGGTCCTAAAACTTGGTTGAATTGAGATTCGCTTGGTTCTAAGTGAGTGTAAGTGTAGTAGGAGGTTAAATCCTCGCGTTTTGGATGCGTGGGAAAGTAAATTTTATTTTGTTTGCGGGGTTGATAATTTGCTAGAATATTCAGAAGGCCGAAGGCCATATTTGTGAATTGCATGTTGCTATATTGTGCGTGCTGCCGGTTGGATTATAAACATGTGTTTTGTGCAGGTGGAAAGTTTGGGAAATGTCCAAATTACAGGGGAGACTCTGCCGAAGTTCCGGCAGAAAGTCTCGTGCCCCGGCTCCTTTTGAAAAAGGAGGCTACATTTTTAAGGAGTGACCCGGCATGGGTGTGATGCCGGGGTCTCCGCAGGATTCGTCTCGAATTTCGGAAAAATTCGGGGTGGGTCCTGACAGAGAAAGGCTTGAAGACTAACCTTCAAACTTAATCCAAAGAGCCATGTAACCCAAGAAGAACTCCTTCTCCTTACTTCTCTGGCTATACTCGGTTTCATAGGTTTTTGACGCTATTTTTTTTTTTTTTTAATGAAAAGATTGCTGGGTTTTTTTTTTAAATGTAAGTTTTGGCACATTGGAAAATATGAATTCTCGCACTACGGAAATTGTGAAATGACGCCTAGTTTGGTGGAAATTAAACTCGGGAATTTGATGTCTCAATTTCCATGATTTTTTCCACGCGTCATTTAATAAGTTCCGCGCTTAAGTTGCCAAACAAGGGAATTGTCAATTTCTCTTCTTCAATTCCCGATTTTTACCTAAATTCCAAGTTATTTTCCCTCATGGTTAACTTTTTACTCATTACTTTTAAACATGTTAACACAAGTAATGTATAATGAGTTCTTTCCCTTCTCTCTTTCAGTTCCTTCTTTTATTGTTTTTGTTTTTTGTTTTGGTTTAATGAATAATAAGTTCCTCATGGTGACTTTATCTTAGTCATGTTTAGATCTGAGTCCATCATCATCTTTGTTTTGCTAATTTCTCAGTCCAATCATCACCCAAACTCTCCCAAAATCCAATTTGTATTGGTCTTCAATGATTGATTTCCTACTGTAAATAGAACTAAGAATTTATCATTTACTTGACCACTAAGGCTCCGTTGTTTAGGGATAGACAAATACATAATTAGAGTTGAATAGCAATTTACCAAATATCTCCAAAGCTTTTTCCCTTTGGTATTCTACACATAAATTGAAAGATCCATTAAAATCAATAAAAAAAAAAAAGCTTGATGATATAGTTAGAATTTGAGTAGAAAAAAAAACTCACAAGCAACTGGCTGGTCTTGTTTCTGCCCCAAGAAAAGAGAAAAAGGTAGGTTTATTGATTTTTACAAGAAGAAAATATATAATTCTAATCTTTTTGGGAATGGGTAGCGTATGTTGTAGGAAATTTGGCTGGCTAGTAAGCCCGTGTGGTAATGTAGTTTTGGCTGCATAGTATTTTGGGCTATTGGGTGTGATCCACGTAGTAAATGAATTTTAGTTTAGAGCAAATTGAGTTGCATACTAATACTTTTTTTTTTAAAATAATAAATTTTAGTGGGGTCCAGTGACTGCACTGGTCCCCACGTGCCTTTGCCCCCGCTCTCCCCCTCTCTTTGTCAACAACTCAACATCCATGAAGTTCTTGATTGTTAACTCTAAAATCACGATTCAACCATTCACCCTTTCATTGTACGGACTGAACCACTTGAAATCCACCTACAACCCACTCCACGCCGGCTCCTTAAGCGGCACCGGTGAAAAGTGCAAATTGGCACCGGTGATGTATTAGTACATTGGAAACATAGAAGCCTCGTATAATGTTGCATGAGTATGTATGTTCTATTTAACAATTTAAGCTTGCTTTCAAATTGTAAACGTGGAGATGTTGGTTCCTTTGTGGATTGGGGAAAGACACATGGGTACACTTCATCACTTGATGTAGATTTATAGGAGGTTGTTCAAAAGAATTTCAACATTGTATTACATTGTAGATTTATAAGAGTTTCTATAATATCTACATAGTGTGTGAATTTAAAAAAATAACTAATAAGGGTTTTTTATTATTATTATTTTTTATTTTTAATGTTGCATAATTTCTTAGATGGAATTCATAAATGTGAATCATCAATTGACCAATTGTCTTGATTGAGTCTTTGACTTCAATTCACATTTAATTCTGCTTTCAATTTGGAAACCATTTCCATGTTCCTGCTTCCCCCCCATCCCCATGAATAGGATGCAGTTTTCCCAAAAACCTAACTGAATGCCAACCAATGCCCCCCAACCCCATCTCTCTATGTAACCTACACTTTCAACATCATTTCTCTCTGACCCAACCAAATCAAAAACCACCCTTGTAATTAATTTCTCTCCACCTAATACACCACGCTCCTCACGCGCTCCATTCAATTTGGGGGTCCCATCTGTATCTGGGGATAAACAGATTATCAGTCACATAGCACGAGAGGCGCGTGGGTATTTAAAGAATGCATATAATCTTCTAGTCAAAGGTCAACTAGCGACAAAGTTGCTTTCTTAACCGAAGCTTATTATAAAGCCTGGCCATGAAAATCATTTACATCTAATTTTATTTTTCTTTTGCCAAATAATGAAAAACTTAAATTCACAGTTGGTTATGACAAATGTGTCACTCTTTGCATTCGAGTTCGATTATTCTTTTATTAATTTAAAATAATTTAAATTATCATTTGTATATAAAAAAATAAAATTATACAAAAATAACTTTTTGTAAATACAATATGCGAAGAATTCAGAAAATACTCATGAAATATAAATTTGTCAAAAATTCTATACTTTGTTTACTTTTAAAAATGGGAATTAATTGAAAACAATTCTGTAAAATTTGTCAAATTATTATTATTGTTACTTATATTTTTGAAAAATGGGGTTCTTTAAAATACATTAAATATTTCAGTAATTTCCATTTAGAATTAGAACTCAGTTACAGCTTTAAAAGCAACTTTAATTTACTAATTCATTATTTAAGGGAAAAAAAGAGAAAAACTTTAACTTTTAAACTCTCTCATCCCAGAAAAAAGAAACTTACTCTCATTTTAACCACAGTTAAACGCACACCTAATCATGGTTAAAATTGTTGGTAAATGAGTCTAGCAGGGCAAGCTAGAGAGAGCTATTGGAGGCATCACATCACATCATTGATAGAGCCAAAGCCCTCTCTGTCTCTCTGATACAAGTCATGATTAACTCTATACTCTTCCCATGTCTTTCTCTCTGTATCTATTGTTGTATATAAACAAATAGTCCCATCTTCCTTTTACTGTACTGCAAAAAGCAAAAGAAAAAACTCTGAGCCACACCTCCTGCTGCAAAGCCCAGCCATTTTCTACCCCTTCTTTCCATTTTGCTTTCCTGGAATCCAAACAGTAGAGAATCAGACCCAAACCCAGATATCTGAACAAGGAAAGGAAGAGTCCTTGTTTTGCTTCTCTCTGTTTTCTGGCAGCTGGCTTTCTTGCCCTGTTTGGCTGTTTTGGTAAAGGAGAGAGAAGAAAAAAAATGGGTGAGAAAGATGATGGGTTGGGGTTAGGGTTGAGTTTGAGCTTGGGATGTAAACCCAATGAGAATGAGTCTTCTTTGCACTTGAATCTCATGGAGAAGCCTTCACAGCCCATGCAAAATCATCAACACAGAACTTCCTGGAATGAAATCTTTCAATTTCCTGGTAATTTTTTGTTCCTCTGTCTATTTTATTCCCATTTTCCTTGAATCTTCTTCTGGGTTTTCTTTTTTCCTCCTCAAAACACAATCTGAAATCAATAGGAAATTTTTGAGCCGTCAGATCTGTTTTATTTAAGATTTTCTGTGTATTTTTATGAAAAAGCTCACAACTTTTAACTTCTGAAATCACCACAAAGATATACTTATTTTCAGCCTTGCTATTTGTACTGGTGTTTTACATTTTTCAATCGCTTGACAGATCGAAACCCAGATGCCAGGTCATGTCTGAGAGGAATCGACGTGAACCAAGCTGCGGATTTTGAAGAAGAAAACGGGGTTTCGTCGCCTAACAGCACGGTGTCGAGCCTGAGCGGGAAGAGGAGCGAGAGAGAACCCATTGGCGATGAGAATGAGGCCGAGAGGACCTCGTGCTCCCACGGAAGTGACGATGAAGATGGCAATGGTGGCGACCTGTCGAGGAAGAAGCTCAGGCTAACAAAGGAGCAGTCTTTGCTGCTTGAGGACACGTTCAAGGAGCACAACACATTGAATCCGGTCAGTCGCTATTTTTTTCTTTGGGGTTATTTTGATGATTTCACAAGGGCACTTTGGTCTTTTCGACTTGGGTTTATGTTCTTCACTCTTCTTCAGTGGCACTTGTGTAGTTTTGATGGTAAAACAAGGGCGGTTTTTGTTCACCCTCTGTATCTTTTTGTGTTCAGAGGCAAAAGCAGGCGTTGGCAAAGCAGCTGAACCTAAGACCAAGACAAGTGGAGGTTTGGTTTCAGAACAGGAGGGCAAGGTGAGAAAAATTCTTCACCGAGTTCAAGGGCATTGTTGGGAATCAAAGGGAAACCAGGGGTAGAATTGTCATTTAAACTAGTTTTTGTTTTGTTTTAGGTAACATACCAATTGCTTTCACAATTCTCATGTGTTTGCATTGAATGAGATGAGGCCAAATCTGGTTGGTTCCCATAAATAATATTCCCCA
Source organism: Prunus salicina (assembly GCA_020226455.1). Classification (NCBI taxonomy): domain Eukaryota; kingdom Viridiplantae; phylum Streptophyta; class Magnoliopsida; order Rosales; family Rosaceae; genus Prunus; species Prunus salicina. Next base: position 15,549,458 of record CM035343.1, on the reverse strand, counting down.
AACATGTTGCCTGTAATTAAATGAGACATTGATGATCATGTCTACCAACTTCATTGCTCTTTTGGGTTTTCCTAGGTGCCTGTTCCATTTCAGAATTTGGAAGATTATTTGTTTGGTTTTTGGTAAAATCTAAAATGGGCTCTAACTAACCAATCATTTCTTTCAAAATAACACCTTTCTATTTGCATTCATTGTTAATCTGCTAAATAAAATGCAGGACTAAGTTAAAGCAAACAGAGGTGGATTGTGAGTTGCTAAAGAGGTGCTGTGAGAAACTAACAGAAGACAACAGGAGGTTGCAGAAGGAAGTGCAAGAGCTTAGAGCACTCAAGCTTTCACCACAGCTCTACATGCAAATGAGCCCTCCCACAACCCTCACCATGTGCCCTTCATGCGAGCGTGTGGCCGTCTCGTCCTTGTCATCTTCTGCTGCTGCCGCTGCTTCCTCCACAGCTCCTGCAAATGGCCAAACCTGCCAAAGTGGTGCACCCAACGTCCAGCGGCCCATCCCGATCAGCCCATGGGCTACATTGCCGATCCAACGCGACCACTTGATGCATCCGCACCCAAGTAGTAACTTTTGGTTGGAAGTTTAATGGGGAAAGCGGATGACTTAGACAGAAGCGTAGTTTGGTTATTAGGAGGAAAATGGGTGAGAATGTGTATGGAAGGAGAAGGGAAAAGATGTGGTAGTGGTAGTGGACAAGGTTTTGTCAATTGAAGCCACCCCTTGTTTCTTCAAATTTTGGGCTTATACCAATTGTTATAGCAAAAGTTATGAAAGTGAGATGGAGAAGAGGGTTAAAAAGTTGGTGACCAAGTAAAAAAAAGTCATGTTTATATATGGGAAGTGTTAGTAGGAAAATTTCAGCGGTAACAGGAGAACCTGGATTTTTTTTAATGATAATTTCAGTGGAAAAGTTAGCCTTTGAATGTCAATTGTTGTAACCTATTCCATTAGATTTTGACTTAATTGTCGACAATCGATGCTAATCTCTCCCTTTCTTGACTAGCTATGAAAATAGCAACCAATATAATGATGGTTAGAAGATGCCAAACATTGGAGAGTAATTAGCTACCTAACCAAACTTTTATCTCAACTAATGAAAATGGAAAAAGGGTTTAGTCTCCATTAGTCTCCACCATCAACCAATAAGCTAAAGATTAACCACATCTTTAGCATTTGGTTCACCAATAAGTTGGTCACCTCACTTTCTCTGCATTAAAATAGAAATAAAGATAAAATGCATTTCTTTTTCTATGGAGGTTGTAGAAATATCTGTCATATTAATGGTTACGAATCCTCTGAAGCCAACACAAACAAAAACCAGGGAAAAGGTTATGGGGGTAAAAGGGGAGACACAAGAAAGACCACAGGGTCCTGGGAAATCATGTGCACCTGCAAGGACAAATGCATTGAGGGATTTGATATTGTGTCACAAAACTGTCTGAGGAAGAGAAATCAATAACATACAAAAGATTCCGGACAAGAACTTTCTGTGAAGTTTCAATAATCAACAAGAGGACACTGCGTGTTGTAGTTTGCAAAGTGAGGATATTAACATTGTCTTGAGATCAAACTGTATTGACAGTGTCCGCAAGGGACCGCAGTATGCATCCCAAACCAGCTCTCTCCGTCAGTTTTTCATGAATCCGAAGGCACTGGTCGCATGTGGGCCGATCTCCAGTAGACAAGCCTCTATACAAGTACCTTCAAAGATGAAAACCCGCAACTTGTAAAATATCCCAAAGATCACTATACATGAAGGGAAAGGAAAATCAGGAGAAATAATAATAAAGAAAACTACTGAGAACAACAGCAAGAAATTGGAAACGAATGTAGAAATAATATATACTAAAATCTTCTAAAACTTTGGGGAAAAATACTTGCCTATATGATGCTAACACAAAGCCATGCATATAAGAAATGCCCTAATGACCATAACCTGACTTTTAGAAACAGAAAAAACAAAAACAAGAAACAAAAAAGATATACATCCCAATTTTAACTTTGAAGCAGCTTCAGATATTTTATTCTCTTGTAGGCATTTTTGGACCCAATACTTTGATCACCCAAGAACGTGACCATAGTTTCACAAAAAAATGCCACTCTCAAGATTAAAATGCTGTGAATGTAGACAGACAAATGTATTTGTTAAATGCCAGGAAAGAGCATACGGATAAAATGCAATGCTATCACAGACTTAACAAGGGGCCTTGTTCTTTATTTTCCCCAAATCTCATTTACTAATTACACAATTTAGAATCCTTTGGAGATATAAGATACTTAACTGCCCTACTTGATTCAAATTAATCTCTCTAAGGCTTGAATGACGGATAGTGAAGATCCCTGTTTCTTCATTGCCTAACAAACACAAATATAGGTAACTTGCCTGTGAAAAACACCATCTACGTACCAAATCAAATTCAAGTTCATTTCTATAGCTCAAGATACTTTTTTTCTCTGTACGGGAAAATTCTTGACCAGCCTAACTGAAACTACTGCAGTATACTCTCATTGTGTGTACTTCTATATTTGTTAAAGAACTTCAAATGGCTAAAAGCTCATTGAACATGCACTAACATTGGGCAGTCTGTGCATAAAACTAATACCAAATATCTGTGCTATAACAGTCAGTAAGAACACAATTTATTATCAACACAAATTTCAATTCAATAAATTAAAGAAAAGACTCAGAAGCAATATCAGATGAGAATTTTTAAGGTATGAAATATGATATACTGGAAGTAGAAAATAATGATACTTTAGAAAAAAGAAATTGGGGAGCACTCACTTCATGAGAATGTCATAGTACTCAGGATCCAAAGAAGAAAACATTCCATCAACATCTTTTATAGCCATAATAGCTCTATGCACCATTATCCAATTTGCAGACTGCAAAACGCCAAAAATTCTCATCATTTTCTCATCATTTCTACACCAGACAGACCAACAGCAGTAAAATTAAACACAGGGAGACATTTCTGATTGGTCCCCAAGAAAATCAGAGGAAAACGCTACAAAAAGGAAACTAAAGTTCTAAACTGGCAATTCAATTTTCTATTCCTGTTAGATTTTCTCGGCAGCCAAACAGAAGATGGGAAAAAGAGAAAGACAAACCTTGCAGCGTTCGTCTCGGGTGTTGGGAGGTGAGCCTTCAAGAGCAGTTTTTAGAGCTTCGACTGGTTTGTATCTAAATGGAGAACGAATTAAACAGTTAAAAGAATTAAGCGGTCTTAGATAAAATTACACCAAAAAAAAAGAAGAAGAATAGAATTTGAGTGTTACTGTTTGAGTAAGCTTTCGATCTTTCGAGATTTTTGTTCGATTCTGGTGATTATGGCTTCTGCATTATCTGCTTCCACAAATTCCTCTGTTCCTGCCATTTTTCACACACTCTGTCTCTTTTTCTCTTTCACTGTGATTTTCTCATCTGCCAATCGGAAAAGACCTGGGGAAACATTTTCCCGAGAAAGTGACGCGCCGGGCGACTAAAACTGTGTCGTTTTGATGTCGATCATGAAGTATTTTCGTGCAATTTGGGCGAGGGCTATAATTAAAGTATTATAATCAACGCTGTCGTTTTGCACCGTTTGGTAAATTGCTTTTGTCTCGATCAAATGACTTCCAACCTAAGAGATAAGGTGGCCACGTTCTATAAAAGGTTGTAAAATCAAACAAAATGTAGGGGCATTATCGTCATTTTGACTAAACGGTCATAATGATTGACACCGCACTTTTTGAATTCTTCTTCCCCTCCTCACACTTTTTTCCACTCTCTCTCTGTCTCTTTGTCTCTCTGTCTCTCTCTTCCTTGGCTTCAAAGTCTTCCTTTCTTCACCATCTCCATTTCATACAGAAGCAAAAAGCTCCTCAGAGGCTCACCTGTTCATCAATGGAGGACCCAAGCCCTTACAGAAAACCCCATTTCCCATATTCAGAGCTAAATTCAACAATTCATCCAAACCCCATTAAACAAGGTAAGTCCTACATGATGCACTTTCTCTTTAAAGCTCTCTTCTTTGCCCTTGTTATTATGGTTCTTCCACTATTTCCTTCACAAGCTCCTGAATTTATCAACCACACCATATCACCAAGTTCTGGGAGCTAATTCACCTTGTTTTCATTGGCATTGCTGTGTCCTATGGCTTGTTTAGCAGAAGAAATGTTGAAAGGGGATTTGAGAATCCCTCAAATCTTGGTAGTTCAGAGTCTTATATGCCTAGAATTTTTCCTGTTTCATCAAATTTTGATGATGGATATGAAAACCCATGTGGGTCTGATGAGAAAAGAGTGGTTGGGCTTGGACTTGGAATTCTCAGTATTTTGTAGGTAACCCAGTTACTGTATCTTCTCATGAAAGCACTGGTTTTGATGCCCAGTGCAAACCCAGTTTGCCAGTTCATGAACATGGTTCTGAAAATTCATATGGGTACAAAGAGAATAATCTAACTCAAGCTTGGAGTTCTCAGTACTTTCAGGGCGAACCAATGGTGTTTGTAGCTCAACCAAATTATGGTCTTAATGAATGGGGTAAACCCAGATCAATAGTTGATTCTGAGCCATTAGGGTTGCCTATTCGGAGCTTGAAATCAAGGGTAAGAGACCAGGATAGTTCTGAATTTGTTACTAGGAGTGAGTCTGGTTCAAGTTCTAATTTTTCACCTAATAGTTCTGATAAGAGTAGAAATGGGGAATTTGGTGATTTGGTCCTCTAAATTTGGAAGAGGAATTCAATGAAGCTACTGCAGCACCTTTCCCAGTTCATCGGGGTTCGAGTTCTGGAAGGATGGAAAGGGGGAAAAGAGTAGGTAGTAGTGGTCGTCCTTCACATTTAAGGCCACTGTCAGTTGATGAAACTCAGTTTGAATCAATGAAAACTCGGTCCTTACGGTCCACGTTGTCTTTCTCTTCCGAGTCTTCTCAAACTAGTTCCATGTCTTCTTCACCAAAAGAGGAGTCTTTTGCGCGCTCTATATCTTCAGAGGCTCTGAACTCAAAAGTGAATAATTTGAAGAAAAGGAAGAGTTCTCAAGGGTCTTCTTCTCCTTCAGGCTTACCCTCATCACCACCAAAACCAATCACTGAAAAAGTTTCAATGAGAACACTGCATTCTCGGGGCTATAGCATTGGTTCTTTCCATGAGGAGGACTTGAGGAGAAGCTCAGAAAATTACTTCAAGGACTTGAGTGGAAGTGGAAGTGAAGAGGATCAATTGGGTAACAAAGAGTTGGGGCCAGCTTCTTTGAGATCAGATGTGAAACCTGCAAGCCTCACTAAAGCTTCATTAAGGGGAAGATCAGTTAGAACAATCAGACCAAGTAGACTGACCACTGATGACAAGGTTGAAAAGATGTGTGATAATGGTGGAGCTATATCTATGAGGAAAGATATAATTCAAAATGGAGGAACCGACAAGAAGTTTTTTGACAATGTAACTGGTAAGCTAGATCTTGGCAATTCCTTGCACATGCCGAAGCCAACAATTCCAAGTATCAGAAGAAAGAGATGCAAGAATTTCATGGCAATGTTGTTGCCGAAGAGTCTGAAGACGACTCAGAAAGTGAGGCCGAAAACTTTCTAGTAAGTTCAGAAGATGAAGATGCTGATCCTCCTCCTGCTGCTGCTGCTACATGTAACTCTGTCAATGTTGCAGGACCAGACTCTGAGGTTGATAAGAAGGCCGGTGAGTTTATAGCCAAATTTCGAGAGCAGATAAGGCTTCAAAAAGTGGCATCACTTGACAGATCAAGAGGGCTGGGCACAGTGGTAATTGCTTTAGGTGATCATATATAAAATACTAATAATGCTCAATAGAGTTGTGGGAAGATGGATCATTCATCCTGTTCTAGCTTAAAGTGTTTATCTATTTATTTACACTTTATTCATTTGATGGGCATTTCTTGTTTCTGCTGTACAAGACCAGGTAGATGTTTAGAAAGCATTTTCAATCACCCTACTATTTTCCTATAGTTTCTGTCGCATTTTGGAAACACGTTTCTCCAAATGCATGATCCATTTTTCTTTAGTAGAGAAGTTATAAATATTTTAAGGGCAATTTTATTGACACCCTCAATCTGTTCAAACCACACCCACCTCTCCCTCCAAAGAAAAACACCCAACAGACCCGATACCTCTGTTGTGCGTGGCCACATGGGCCCATTCCGGCGACTCCCCTTTCCCCAGCGACCCCCTTCTCCCTCCTTCTCTATCTCAAAATCACCACTAAAAATACTCTTCCGACTAGAATTCCACTTTCTGTTTTATTACTTTAACGGCAACAATAACTTTGAATATGGCTGGATAATCTGCAACAGTGACTTGATTGCCTCATGGTTCTCATGGTATATAATCATATAGAGATCAAAAGATCAGCGATAGCCACATTCAAGGCTCTATAAAACAGAGTTCTCCAAAGAAGAAGAAACAGGTAACAAGTTCAAAAGTTCAAAGTAAAGAATACTATCATATGGCGACACAAGCAGAACATGCGACAAATGGAATCAAAAGAAGTTTTGGGTGCTCAAGAGCGAAGAAAGGAATCTCATCCAATGCCATTGTGTATAATACTTTAATAGGTGCTTTTTGTTTTTCCAATTCCGACCAAGTTGAAGAAGCTGAAGGTTTCTTTGCTGAGATGAAATCAAAAGGCACAGCTGCCTGCCACCTTCAATACTCTAATGGGTGCACCCAGCAGAAAGTTGCAGCCTAAATTGTTGAGAAGGTGCTGAGGCAGGATATTGTTAGCTTAGCAGGTTTCCTGGGTTTTCAACCTTGAGGACAAGGTTAATTTTGTGAGGGAGGGGTAATGTTAGGATAATGCCATGTCAGCTGCGTAGTCAGCATGATTTGGACTTGCGATTGGTCCAGGTCACCTGTGATGTGTCAAGAATTGCTGAGCTGTCATTGTTCAATTAGCTGGGTTGTTAACTAAGGGTTATCAATTAGTTAGTCGGGTAGTTTTGGCGCCAATTAGGCTTGAGCTTGCAAATCAGCCTTATAAGCTAAAAATTGTGCAAAGCAAGGCATGTGATCCGGTTCTTACCCGCACAATAAGATCATTTCTTGTACTTGGGTTAAGGTAGAATTAAGGTTGTTGGCGCGGGGTGTTTTTCTTTTTCAGTTATTTTATTTTAATGGAGAGTAAGGTATTTTGAGGCGAGGGTTTGTAGTTGAAGTGATTAACAGTAGTTACATCTGCATCTAATGTCGTGTGTTCAAATCCCCTTCCCCAATAAATAAAAAATTGGTATTTATCATCTAATGTCTTGGCAAAAAAAAAAAATTTCGCAGGATTGGCAATAAATTTCTCATATTCTATATTTTTTCTAAAAAATTGAACCAAACCAAAATTATTCGGCCCATTGGACCAAACATAGCCTTGATTGAACTTACTATTTTCCTTCGGTTCTTCTCAACCCATAAATACATTTGGATCGAATTGGACCCAAACAAAAGTAAGATCATTTGGGCATTAAATGATATTTATAGTTCCCCCTAGCAATATTGAAGAACCTTTTGGGCAGTAAATGATATTACAAGATCCAATGGAGTGGAATGATAGTTGTTTGCCTCTTTCCAGAAAACTGAACAGATAACATCAGCAAAATAACAAGCAAACGGTTTTTTTCTGTGTGTGTGTGTTTGTGTGTTGGGTGTCTTTAGCTCGTTGTCACTCCATTTATGCCGGAAGCTTAAAACCCAAGAGACGTCATGCTGATGATTCCCTCATCTCTCTCTTTTAAACCCTGTAATCTCTCTCTCTCTCTCTCTCTCTCTCTCTCTCTCTCTCGGTATATTTATAATATTTATAGTATATATGTATGTGTGTGCATATACACATGGGGTGCATTTGGAATAGGATACTGTTAATTGCTCAAAATTTGAATTTCAGCTTTCTTTACACTTGACCCAGAAGTGTAGATTTCTCGGAACTGTGGTTTTTTTAGTGTGCTTTTTTCTTTTGGTGTTGCAGCTTTTAGTGTATGAGAAGACCCAGAAATGGTTATGAAAAATTGCCTCTACTTATTTGTTTGCAGCATAGACAAAGCTAATGTCTTTGTCAATTACTAAATGAGCTTTTCTAACCTATATGGGAAAAATACTTCAAGAATGTAGGTTTCAGTTTCCATGATAACATGAAGAACTGCAAAATTCTCACCTTCTTGTTTACAAATAAATTCACAGCCATTCCATGACATAAGAAGTTGTTCTGCTTTATATTAGTTCTGTTTCATGTTCTCATGGTAAAATTGGGTCTCTAGATTATAGAAATTTTGTAGTTCTTAATGAGTCTCAGGACTATTCAATCGCATTGTTATTGTTAGCTTCACACTGCAAACACTAGATATTAGGGAATGAATCAACAATCCATATCAAGTTAGCGCTCTTCTCGCATCCAACCCTGTCCTGAACAATAATAGATAACTGAAAAATGGTGTGGTGAGAGGTTTTGAACTCATTACCTCTTGAAACCAAAGCTCTGATATACCACGGTAGACTACTATTGTGCCCCAAAAGCTTAACGTATTATGGAATGAGCTAACAATGTGTATCAAACAAACACTCTCTCATGTGCAGCCCAATCTGGCTTGTGGAGAGAACACACACACACACACACACACACACACACACACATATGCCGAACATCTTGCACTGCAGAAAATTAACACATAGATGGGTACTGAAGATGAGAAGATCTCTCAGAACCAGAGCTGATATCATCTTAGACTACCCGAAAAGTTTTAAGTGGTTAGGAAATGAGTGAACAATTTTAACAAGGAGTTTACTTCCTAGGGCCAGTTTTTTGCCTAGTCATGACCTGACATGTGGTTACGCTAACTGCATCATGCAGTAAACACATCCGATTGTGTTGTGCAATGTAGCGAATCCGTAACTACACACGATGGATGTGTGCCCTGTTTATATTTACGTATATACGTGTTTTTTAAAAGAAATTTATTCTTCATCTTGGTTAACATGCCAACACTTCCTCTGCTGTTCTCAAATTATTGCAGAAGAAACCCGTGTTACTCCATTTGCTTTCCAGACAGAATGAATGAAATTATGAGCAGATTCTTACTATTTTAACATAATGTGTTGAGTTTATGAAGTTTTTCTTTCTTCTTTTATCAGCAGCCAAACCATGAGCATAATTATGTTTTACTTATCTTTCTTGTCAATATCTACTTACTGACAAACAGAATTCTTCCAGCTTCCCTACTAAGGATTCATTTTAATCACAATAAGCAAATAATACAATGCTGCTCAAGTCACGACTTAAGACATGGCAGGTTAGGTTTTGATTAATTGGTTAACAAATTTTGATTAGTGTTTACCTACCTTAAAACAAATTTATTCACTTATACAAATCTTTGATTTGCAGGTCTGGGGCCAAGAGTGGCGGCATGTCTCATTATGAAGAGAATGTGAATCGTAGGCTTCTCCTATTTTTTTCAGTCACAACTGCTTGTTTCCGACTTTATCTTCTTCTGGAAAGACAAAGAGTAAAAGCCAATTTGACGAAAGACGCTTACTTGAACAAAACAAGCGGATACAGAAAGAAAATAATGCACCTGAAGACTTTCCAAGTTTCATTAGAGAAGGTTTGTGCCACTGTTACATTTGCAAATACAAAGACTGACGTGTTGTTTTCCATAAATCATCTGCTCAATAACTGCATTTCCTGGTCATCTGTTACTATGATAAAATTTCAAGCCTCAATTAGAGAACCTCTCACCAGCTATGCATAATCATTGTTGTTGCTTTTCAAAACATCCCAGTGGATCCAACATGTGTGTGTGTGAACATGTGTATCAGGTTTTCAGGTTCAGGTAGTAACGCCAGAGAACTACATAAAATGTGACTCAGGGCTTATATATCGTGATTTTGTGGTTGGTGAAGGTGATTTCCCACAGGCTGGTCAGCAGGTTTTTCTTTCATTTTCTTTTCCAAAATATATCACAGTTTGACATTTACGGTTGAAGCAATATCAAAATTTGGGGAGAGGATTATGCCATGTCATCTGCGAGACATCTTTGAAAAATTTACTCGGAAAGAGAAAGTCCCTCCAACTTTTAACTTTGTTTTATTTTATTTTATATATATTTTAATAATTATTTTATTTTATAAATTTAATTTTAAATTTAAATATATTTAAATTTTTTTTTTATAAATAAAAAAATTTGACATTAAATTTATGTGAATCAGTGAAACTTTTGATAAAACTCTTCTTCCAACCATGACCTACTCTGATTCAAGATACTTTGCAGGTGATGTTCCACTATGTTGGCTACAATGAGTCAGGCCGTCGTATTGACAGCAGCTACACACAGGGTTCTCCTGCCAGAATCCGCATGGGCACTAATGCATTGGTCCCAGGTTAAAAGTGAAATCAATTCTAGAGTTCATAAAATCTTGTTTACTTTCTCCTTTGCTCTGGCCCCTCTACCCCACTCCCTAAAAGGAAGGGAGAAGGGGGAGGAGGAAAGATAACTAGTAGTTGAAGTTGCTAAACTAGGAAGTACTACAGGATTTGAGGAAGGAATTCGTGACATGAAACCTGGGGGGAAAAGAAGAATAATCATTCCACCAGAACTTGGACCCCCGGTCAGTTACTCATCTCTCTGATTCCCTTACTAAGTTACTATAAAGACTAAGTATGGTTGCTCTAAGAAAGACTCCACAGTTATACAAAATGTTCTGCTAGTACTTTGTGTACTTCTTTCACTTTTCTTCCTACGTAATTCACCTCACTTAAGAATTAAGATATTTTTGGCATGGTGAGGAGGCAAAACATTAGTAGACTTGCAATTGCAAGTTTCTGTTGTGATTGTGATCCTTTCCATTTGCTTTGATTTGGAGGCATTCTTCTGTACAGTTATTAGTTATTAAGGTTCTAACAAATGCCTTGAATTCTTAATTATCTTATTTTTATTTGACCACCCTGATTTGTATATTGCAAAATCTGAGCCCCTGAAGCCAACTTTCAGTCTATGGTTATTCAACCTATGGCGTTGATCTGTTGTTTGACATCTCAGGACTTAAGAATTGGAAGATTCAAGTTTCAACAAAATGTCATTGTTTTTACATTGCAGGCAGCTTGGGTCCTGAGATGCAAAGCTGTCATAACCTAAGCACATTCTTTGATCAAGAAATTGGATTGTTGTGCTTTATTTTTTCTTCTCTTTTTGGGAATCATGTGCGTTTGTATTAAACTTCCATATTGTTGGTGTCGAATTAACTTGATTGATAACATGCGATCTGTTTGACAGGTAGGACCTTCTACATTTTTCAGCTCCAAACAGTTCGAAGTGTTTGATGTGGAACTGCTAAGCATTCAAAACTGCCGAAGAGGACTGTCCTGGCTTTTTACTCTGATTTTGTATGCGAATAAATGGTGAGGCAACATTTTGCCCATTTGGGCATCTGGACATATCTGCACTCTCTGAAATGGTCAACACTTGGTTATTTTGTCGAATGAATTTCGAATTTGGCTGCAGAGTAAGGGATGAGGCTCATGTGTAGTTGGAAAAAGGAATATTGTGTAACTAAAATTCTTTAAGAATAGTTCATGTATTTAGCAATTGTTGACAAAGATTGTGTTCACAAATAAAAATTGAGTTGCATGCATGGAAATTTGTTGAATATTATTGTAGTCCACAAATCACCTATCTATTGTAGGGTTTCATTACAAAAACCAATGGTAAAGGGATTTTAAGAGTGGTGCTATTGTTGTCACCCATCGATCCTATTTGCCATGGTAGCTTTTTATTATTTATTTATTTTTTTTATTTGGGGGTTCTTTTGTTCTTTAGGGCTTGGGATTATGGTTGGGAATAAAGGGAAGATAAAGGGGAATAGCAGGAACAGTTTGGAAACAAGACTGGAGCTCTGTCCAACTTCAATTGCATTGCAAAAGATATAGAAGAAAATGCCTCAGTGCCGGCTAGAAGCTATGCTGTGTAGGTCAACAAGAGAAAACCAGAATTGAAACCTTTGAAAGAAACTTTTGATTCCAGTAATAATTTTCATTTTGATATTAAGACTTCTACGCAAGTAAATTGTCGAACATGGGGTACCCTATAAAACCCTTTTTATAGAAACTAATAATTTCATTGTGGTCTTAGATTCCGAGGTTAACATGGTGGACTCTGGTGTGCTAAAATATTTCCCTAAGGCTATACAGAAGTCGCAGGATACTTCAAACTTCTAAGGCTAGGATCACACTAAGCTTGAGTAGGCTTTAGACTTTCAGTCGAGGTCCCTTCCGTTGATGCTGCAGTAGCTTTAGACCTGGAAGATCAAGGATGATTACCACAAGCCAACACAACATAGAAAAGTGGAATGAAAATTGTCTCTAGAGGAGAGGGTCAAGATTGAGAATTTTATTCAATATGGACCACAAATACAATGTTTAGAACTCAGATGTTCCAGATAGCATTTCAAAAGGTCTTCCAATTGCTTTTGAAAGCAGGATTTGCACACCAAATACCTTGCAGTTGCAGCATTAGTGATGGCTTGCGGCATTAGTGATGAAGCTTCACGATTAGTCTATCAAAAACGTAGATTCAAATCCATCCAGAGTACTAAATATCATTGACCAAATATTTGTTTCATATAACTCATAAATACAGAAGTACCTTCAACACCAGACTCAAGCAGATAATTATAATGAGTATTAACAATCTATAATGTGTATTTATTTATATACATCTCTCAATGAATATAATGAGTGGTATTCTTTCCAACAAAGTTATTTGGAAAAATTAATGGACTATGAATTAATGATACATCTTACTACAACCTACCATGGAACAAGTACATACAACTAACACTGTAACAGGTGCCAAACCAAAATGCACGGCCCATTTACTAAAGAAATTATTTACCGTTCTTCTCCTGACGCTCGGTGATAAATAATAGTCTCCTCTGAACTCGGATCCACGTGATATTGCCCATAAAATGCATAAATACCAACTGTAATAATGCTAAGGATGACAAATCTCACCCATGCTTCATGGTGTATCTGCAAAAGAATAAATTACTTATCACTCATCCTCTTTGTTATTTGAACTCTTTGATTTAGTTCCTTTCATTACCACTTTTCTGGTGAACTAAAGAGTACCTGGGCGAATAGAAACATGTTGAAGAAGATGCATGCGGCTGGGACAATAGGAACACCAGGACAAGAAAACCCTGGCAGATCGGCATAAACCTGAGAAAAAAATAAAGATGAAAAAGGGGATACAAAGAGATATGGTCATGCAGCCCATCCGTGACTCAATTTAAAACCATATTGCATAAGGTTGGACACACACTTTTAACTCTTGAAGACTAGGTAGTCACTAAAAATTTCAGATTTTGATTTACCAACAAGTATTATGAATCCTGCAACCAATTAAATAACAGCACATAATGGTCACTTACTTGGCGGAAACAAAGAGCACCCATAGCCAGTATTGCCACAACTACAGCTACCACCAGAAAAACAATTGAAACACTGAATCTGTAGCAGAGTCCAGCACTAAAACCACCACATGCAACTATTAAGAGGCAGATGACACCTTCCCGCCAGGTAGAAGAAGACACTTGACTTGATGCCTTATCTTTCAAACGAAGAGCAACAACACATGCAGCAACGACAGAGTAGCCTGTCTAAAACAAGCCAAAATACAAGGTGAGGTGTATACACCCGTAAGTATTAGCAACAAAGAAATGCCTGATAATACCAATCTTAGTACAAACCCCAAAAGCCATGCAACTATTTCCTACAGTTCTACAGCTATCCATCACATCATGCCGTGCACTGTGCCACTGCCATCTTCGATAGAACTTAAGCTAGATAATGATGTCATTGGCAAATAATATATTTTATAGTAGTTTCAAAATATATGAAACAGCCTCAACCCATATTTTAAAGCACATTCATTTAACATCCTCCGTATGCTACAAACAAATTTGGACAGTGACTTACCAATGACCCAACTGAAAGAATGTGCGAGAGAATATGCACATTGAACAAGCCTGCCAAGGCGGCAGCAACAATACCAACCCAGACCTGAGAATGAATGGGAGTGTGGCATCTTGGGTGTACTCTAGCAAACACTGAAGGTAGTAAACCATCTCTTCCAAGCCCAAGATATAATCGAGACTGTTCATGAGAAACAATCCATCATTTAAATTGGCACATGCTACATGATGAGAGGTCACTTCAACTAAGTCAGGGATAAAATGGCTCACCTGAACATACAGACCAACTAGAAGGGTAGTCGTAAGTCCAGCAACAGCACCTACACTGATTAAGATTGAAACAAATTTCAATCCCTTGGATGTAAACGCATTAGCCAATGGAGCATCTTCCCCAAGTAAATAGTAAGGAAGCATTCCAGTGATCACCAAACAGACACCAATATACAATGCAATACATATTAGAAGGCTGCCGATGATTCCTATTGGCAAGTCCCGCTGAAATATAAACGTTGAAAAAAAAATGATGAGAATTCTTATAGAATAAGATGGCGTGGAAGATCTTTTCTACACATATAAACAGACTACTCATCAGATTAACTAAAGTAGTTGGCTACAAAAGAAGTTTAATCACTCCAAACGTGGCATACCTGCGGTCTCTTTGATTCTTCAGCTGAATTAGCAACTGCATCAAATCCAACATATGCAAAAAATACAACTGTTGCTCCAGTCAATATTGGTTTGAAACCATCTGGGGCAAAAGGGGTCCAATTTGAAGTATCAACCTCAAAAGCACCAGCGAAGATGACAATAATAACAATGATAACCTGCAGGAAAATTGGCATAATATAAATACACCTGCTTGAATCGCAAACACTTTTAGTGCAATGCTTCACTTAAAGAAAATACATGGAAAGAGCACCTTTGTTGCAGTCATAAATGAGTTTACGGCAGCGGATTCTCCTACACCCCGACAAAGGATTACAGTAAGAAGCACAAGGAGAACAGGAGCTAATACATTGATCGATATAGCTCCTCCGAGGAACTTTTGGCCACCGTGTCCAATCCAGTCTGGAATGTTTTCCTTAAAAATTGGGAATAGTTCTAGAATTGTAACTACATAGCTTGCTAAGCTCCGGGCTATGCTTGCGGCTCCAATATGATAGTCGAGCATAAGTTGTGCAAAAACAAGAAAAGCAGTGAGCTCATTGAAAGCTGTGTATGTGTAAAGGTATGCTCCACCAACAACGGCAGGAAAGCGAGAAGCTAGCTCAGCGTAACAGAGTGCATTGAACACACAAGAAACTCCAGCAAGAATGAAACTAATAGTCACTCCTGCATCATTATAACAAACTTCATATTAATCCACTCAAAGAGAACCCACATAAACAAAATTGGCTCTGCTAAGATCCTTATGCATTACTAATTTTAAAAAACACTAATTATAAATTTCCAAATCTCCAAAAAGCTGAAGCTAACAGCAGATGGCACCAAAAAAAAAATTATAAATTTATAAATTCCAACACAATCTCTAAGATGGAAAAAAAAAAAAAAAAAAAAAAAACTAAAAACCCAATTTGAAATATGTACTTAGGTATGCTTCAAGAAATGACAATTCATTTGCAGATTATCATGGATTATAGTTTATCTAGTAAATATGATAAATTGGGATTTGAAAAACTGCCCATTAATCCATTTCATACTGCAATTAACAAATACTCCAGCTTTTCTTCAGCTGAACTATTAGTCAATAAAATATTAAGCATACAGATTAAAATTGAAGAGTTCAGACTTCAGATCATTATTACCAGGGCCAGCGTCGTGGGCGACAGTGCCGGTGACGACGAATATGCCGGCGCCTATAGAAGCGCCGACGCCGAGGAGTATGAGGTCAAACATGCCGAGGCGACGGACGAGGCCGTCGCCGGAGTTCGTGCGCACGGCAACTTCCAATGGAGAGCCCAAGGGTTTGGTCCTTAAAGCCGACGACCAGAAATGCGACCAGCATGACGACGATGCTGACGACGTCGTTTGATTCTGGGTTGTCCGCCTCTGACCACCTCCCATCGTTTCTTTCTGGGTTTCTAATTTTGTTTGCGAGCAGTGGAGGAAGATGTCTGTCTGGTATTTATGTTAAGAAGTGTGGGACCCACGCAGTGAAATGTGTAATAAAGTGAGAGTAAATGTACGGACCTTTTTGATACTGAAAACCAGTGATTGAATGTGGACTGTTACTGTACACCCATTCATATTCACACACGTTTCTTTTTCTTTTTTCTCTCTTTTGTTTTTTGTTTTTCTTTTTTGTTCTAAAAATTTTCTTGTGGTAAATTGAGCACATGCTTTTTTGCAGAAATTTTTGCATGGTATTAATACCTACCCTATCTTTTGACCAAAAATTTATAACCAGAAAGAAACCCCCGTATCAAGATCTGTACATTTAATCTTTTTTGTGGGATTGTGTAGCAATTGAAGTAAATTTATACAGCACATAGACTTGACATACCAAGATCAATAGCCCCTTGGAATGTCTACTAAACCTCCCTTTTTAGGCACACCTAATAGGTTCAAGTGGATCAAGTTGGGATAGTGGCTCTCCTGGTATTGTTCTAGCTTTAGTCTGTTGACAAGTGTGGAATAGGTTTTACATTAATCAGATTGTCAATTGCTTAGGTAATGTGAACGGACTCGTGGTAGGAGAAGATGTCTCTTTTTTACTTGAATTTGTCTATTTATTGCTTATCAAAAAGGAAAAGCTAAAGTGATGACACTACAAATCGTGGGATGTTAAAGAAGGCAAGAGAATTTTCTTAAAACATCACCAATCATGCTCTCTAGTTTTAAAAGAAGCATTTTTGCTCATCACTTTATCATAAGATGTACACTCACCACCCCTTTAATACTTAACATGTGTTCATGGACATAACCATGGTTACATAAATACAAAGTAAATAGTTAACTATGATTATGTCAATGGACACATGTCAAACATTGAGAATAGTGGTGATAATACATCTTGAGTTAAAGTGGTACGCAAAATTATTTCCATTTTAAAAAGGATTATTATTACAAAATGTCATGAGGTTCACGAAGTTATCAGGTTTCATCCCTTATCTTTTTGGATTTGGATGTTTGACTCTTGCCCTCCATATGTCACCTCATTAAAATTTATTCTAGGAATTAACACATCATCCTTAAAACAAAAGCCAATTTACTCCTAATTAAGATGATAATAATAATAATAATAAATAAAAAATGTCTTGAGTCAACTAATGGTTCTTAAAATTAACACCTATGCTCACAAGTAGTTCATGGGGTGAAGTTTCGTTAAGATTTCCGTTAATTTGCTAATGTGGAGCATTGTCCAATAAAACATTGCCATGTAGATTTAATAAAATATATATAATTTTAAAAATAGTTTAATGTTTAAAAAATGTTTACAAGTTGAACAATCATTAAAAAAAATATTGTAAAAAGGTTTTAAATAATCATTTAAATTGTGTAAAATTTAAAATCCATAACAAAAGTGAAAAAAAAAACATGATTTTTTGTGGAAATTTTTTCATGGTATTAATACCTACCCTTATCTTTTGACCAAAAATTTCCAGAAAAAACCCCATATCAAGATATGTTAGATTGCATGACACTTTTTCCATTCTTTTTTGAGATTGTGTAAATTACATTAACAAAATTATGGCCCCTTGGAATGTCTACTAATCTGCCTTTTTAGGTACACCTCACCCAATAGGCTCAAGTGAATCAAGGAGGTATAGTGGCTCTCTTAACATTTTGCTAGTTTGAGTCTTGATAAGTGTGACATGTAGGTGAGATTTACATTAATCAACGATTGCCAGTTGTTTAGAGTTGTTTACGTGACTTGAACGAATTCACACTATCAAAATATTTTTTTTCTTACTATAACCAAATCTATCTACCAAATCTATCTTTATTGTTTAACAACAAAAGACAAAGGAGAAAGGAAGAGGTAACATGAATTTGACTATATTCCTTAACAAAAAAGAAAAAAAAAAGAAAAGGCAAAGTGATGACCGATAACTTGTGGGATGTTTAAAATTGCAAGAAAGTAGCTTGCAAGGTGAGAAAAGTTACAATCGTCACCACCTTCGGCCTCTTCGTGGTTGGTGGCCTCTATCCTTCTATTGCTCCTCTTCCGTCCCCTACTAGATTGTAAGAACTCAATATTGTGTGAAAAATATTCAGTATTGAAATATCAAATAGGTACATGTGATCTATACAGATACAAAAATCAATTTAGATCCTGAAAATAAGGCCTATACACGCAATTACTTGATTTACACTCCTACGTGAATAAAAGGTAATCAATTAAGATGATTATACAACCATTTAGAAGATAGAATTCTTAACTCATGGATTGATTGACTTTACTTTCCTCAACACTCCCCCTCAAGTTGGAATGAATGTTCATGATTCCTAACTTGCGAATTAGAGTTGTGAACTGCTGTAAGCCTAGTGACTTTGTGTTCCTATGTGGATATGTGAGTTGTCTTGACCACTCCACAATGAACCTTTTCTCGTATGAGATGGCAATCGATCTCTATTTGTTTGGTTCCCTCGTTAAACACCGAATTTGATGCAATGTGAAGTGTTGCTTGATTATCGCAATATAGTTTGACATGTTGTGTTTGTTTGATGCCCAAATCTTGTAAAATACATTTCAACCAAGTGATCTCAGCAAGTTGTAGCCATAGAGCAATAGTCCGCTTCGACACTGAAGCGCAATATGGTGTTTTGTTTCTTGGTTTTCCAAGAAATAAAGGAGTTTACAAGGAATACACAATATCCAGTGGTGTAGCGGCGTGCGTCAAGATATCGAGCCCAACCCGCATCACAAAAGGCATTTAGTTGAATTGGGATGCTTGCAAAGAGAAAAATACCTTGTCATGGTGTGTGTTTAACATATTGCAGAACTCGATGAGCTACCTCTAAATGTGGACTTCGTGGCTTTTCCATGAATTGGCTCAAAATGTGGACCGCATAAACTAAATTAGGTCACGTGATGGTCAAGTAAATTAGTCGCCCAACAACTTGTCATAAGAGGAAGGATCACTGATGCAGCCACCCTCGTCGTTGCTAAGCGATAAATTTTGTTCCATAGGGAGATGAGCTTGGAAAAGTAAGGCTCTCGCAACATTAAGAAGGTGACGGTGTTGACGCTCGGCTACCCATTTTGTTGTTAGGTAGAAACACAAATTTTATTATGTAAAATTCATTGATATGAATAAAATTGCCCCGTCTTGAATTCAGGTCCATTATCATTGTGAATAATTTTAACTTAAGAGGAAAATTGTGTTTCAACAAAATATATGAAGGTAATGCGATGTGAGCGTTCTTCTGATTTGTGATTTATTAGATAGACCCACGTGCATCGTGTGTAATCATGCACCTATGATGGTAGGAACATGGTAACCTCCCTAAATATTAACATGAATAAATTCAAAAGGTACATTTGTATTAATGGAACTCAAAGAAAATGGAATACGAGTCTGTGTAGCTAATGGGCAAATCATGCAACTATAAATGTCACAAAAATTCATGTTCTTAATAAAAAGAGAGAGGGCATGCATGCTTTTATTTGAAGGAGAATCAAGGCATTGATGCCAAAGTCAAGGAGAGGACGAAACAGATGCTGAAACTAAATGGCACCCAACTTTCTTTGCGGTATCAAGATAATAGAGTCTTTCTTGTTCAGTTCCCGTCCCCATCATCTTCCCCGATCGTTGGTCCTGAAGCCTACACATGTTATCAGTAAATAGGACAAATGAAAACCTTGTTTTAGTAAGCTTGCTGACATAAATTAAATTCAGTCTAAATGATGAAACATAGAACACGTTGTGAAAGACAAGGTCATCCAAGATACGAATTGTGCTAATGTGTGTGACATCAATAAGTGCATGATTCGGTAGATGCACTTGTTTGTTGGAAGTCAGAATGCTTGTAGTCATCAACTAGGGCGACCAAACCATATGGTCAGTAGCGTCGGTGTCAAGAATCCAATCTTTTCCTTCACTAAAAGTAGAAGCACAAAGGATTATACCTGAGACACCATTCATGGTGGGGATAATACCAACATTATTGGCCATCGAGATTGACTTGTTCTTATTGAGGAGCGAGATCATATTGTGATATTGCTCGGCAATGAGATTGTAAGATGATAAAGGTATTGTTGATGTCGTTGGATTGGTGTCAATATGGTTTGCCTTGGAGGTAGAACTCATGCGGTCCTGATAATCTCCTTTCCCATCATTGGATCGTGCTTTCTTCAATTTGCAACATTGATAAATGACGTGACGATTCCAGCCACAATAGTCGCATTTAAGATGTTCTTGAAAAGTGTTTGAAGTGTGTCCTATAGCATCACAATGCTCACATTTGATTAGGATTTTTAGGGGAAACGTTTCAACCAGATGTGCGTGTGTTGTCCCTAACGATAAAGGCAGCTGCATCCGTGATCAAGGACTTCCAGGGGCATATGTTGGGATTGCCTTTTATTTCTCATCTTGAGTGATGAGTGAAAAAGCCTTGTTAACAGCAGGAAGAGGATCCATAAGCAAAATATGTTCATGGACTGCAGCATATGCTTCATTGAGACCCATGAGAAACTTCATTGTCTTATGACTCAGCTGAAACTGCACCACTTCCTTAATAGCACCGCAAGAACAAGTTGGAAGAGGCACAAGGCATCACATTCATCCCAAAGGCTTTTTAGCTTGGTAGAATAAGCACCAATATTCATGCTTCCTTGAACACCACTGCATATATCTTCACCATATTGCTGCCACTTATTCTCATAGAAACAAGCAGGAAAGCCATTTATCCTAGGAGATTTAAGTCCTTCAATGTTGAAAAGACTAGCTTTAACTTCCTCAAACTCCACAAGCTTAACTAAATACTTCAGATCATCAACTTTAATTTTAGGAAAAAAAAAATTAGGAATATCTATGTTGGTTGCGCAAAATCTTATGGCCTGGTGCTCCGACCTGAGAGGATTATGCGCCAACACAGGTCGTCATACTTTGTGTTGGATGGGTGTGTGCGGTCGTGCCAACACGGTCTATTGTGCATTCGAAGATGATGTGAATGGATAAGTGGATGGATTGAGTACGCCTGTTTGGATTTGACTTCGCTCAAAGTGATTGTGGCCGAGAGAGGAACAATTCTCGGCCATCAGGTTCACGGCCTGAGCTACAAGGCCGTTGATTGGGGTTAATGGTGGATTTGGATGGTGCTCCAGCGCCTCGCTAGATTGCGAAGGTTGTATGATATATGGGGTGGACGGAAAGTAACTGGGATAGTGCTCCGACACCTTGAAAATCAAGGGTCGTATGATATACTGATGGATGGAAGAACTTGACTTTACCACTACTCCTAAGAAAGCATTTAAAGATATTGAAAGTGCATTACAAGAATACAAATGACAGGTAAAGATAATTTGATCAATGGGAGGCTTGTTTGGTCAATGACCCTTTGAACGTTGTTGAGGGTCTTGTATTATAGGAAGAAGATGAAGCTTATGAAGGCATGATCTAAGGAGTGTCATCTGCCTCTCCTTTTTTGGCGATAACCCCTTTGTTTATTCCTAGTGGCTCAAGTGGCTGTCAAGTTAGTGGGCGCATCTCTCTGGTGCTCGATCCTTGTCCTCGGTCTCTGTTGTCTGTGACCATGACCGAACATTCGGCATGTGATCTGCTTCGCCAATTCCAGCATGGTTTGGACGGCCCATCTTGTAATTATAACCTGGGTGTGAGTCATACGACATTATGGTTCACATTTAAAGTACTCCCTCTAATTTTGGTTGTGGGGTGGAAAGTTTTCGCTTTCCCAGGAACCCTGTTCATGGTTTTCCTCAGTAGGACCTCCTCTTCGCACATCTCGAAATAGTGGATAGGTCATAGCCATTATATATTGCCTATTGTCTATTCGACCTTGACCCCTGATACCGTGGTCGTGGCTTCGAACCCGTTGAATGTAAGTGATGCGATCTTGACCTCCGTAATCATTACTGTGCTCATTTCAACTGGGTTACTCCTTGGGCTATCCCTTTCCTTTATTTGGGCCGAAGGACAGTTCTTACCAAGGCGTGTTTGAATTGTTTGGTATTTGGCCAGTTATTCAGCTGCTGGGATGTCGCCACGTGGTTGTTCCCTTGGGTCGAGAATTTTAGGCATAAACAATCTATATCTTTCTCGATCACATGATAATTAGAAAAAAAAGACCATCAAAATAATCAACAGCCGAAGTCTTCATGCCTATAGCCTCCTCAATCCAATCACCACTGTTATTTTTTAATATCTCAATCTTGTTTCTCCTCTGTCTAATAATAGTAGCAAGATGAAAAAAAAAAAAAAAAGGGTGTTTCTATCACCCTCATGAAGCCAAGTAACTCTAGATTTTTGCTTTCAAAATAAAGCTTCCTGCTCAAGCACATCATTAAAATCCCGAACAAGATTAGTTTCCAAGTTACTAAGAAAAATATTTAGAAAATTTGGCATAAGTCCAATTATGATGAGAGATATTGGGTGTGATCCACACAGAAGTTGTTATTGATCCAAGTCTTTTAACTTTTGCACCACATTAGATTACATGCCTTTTTCAATTTATTAATGTTTACTTTTATTTTATTTATTAATTAATTATTTTTTTGTTCCAATTATGCTCCTAAAACATAAATAAGGTAAATTATGGATTTGTAAAACTAGTAAGTTATTGATTTGTGGGACATTAATTATCATATTTGATTTGAATTTAATTGCAAATCTATTTTTTGAATTTTGAAAATTTCCCAAGGTATACCAACCGTAAAATTTGTAATAAGAGTTCATGGAAACTTCATACATTAACAATAGGTAAGGTACCTATGCGTACACCTCTTGTGCATGTAATTAAACCCATAAACTACCTTTAGTCAAGGTAATTAAATCCATAAGTTACCTCTAGTATAGACAGTTATACCTTCTAGCCCAGGTAATTGAACTCATATGGTACATTGGTCATGGATCTTTATACTCATATTGTGATAAAACTCCATACAAAATTGCTTTGGAAAACCACAAGAAAAAAAAAACACCTGGAAGGCAGGTATGTGTGTGTGTGTGTATATATATATATGAAACTCCAGAAAAAATTACTTAAGAAAACTCGAAATTTTTTTTTTACCTGTAAGGCAGGTATATATATATATATATATATAAGAGGAAACGTCGTATATACTTTTTTCAATTTAACGGTCCCCTGTTGCAAGAAGATTCCACAAGGAGCTTGAAACACTCAAGCTTTGATGAGAATGAGGCACCATAGTAGATCAGACAACTCATAACCATTGTTGGATGCAATTATGAATGGGGCTTCCTCTTTTAGTATCTTCTACTTCTTTTGGTGCCAAATTTTAGTATCTTTGCTTGATGGAAACAAATAATCCGAATCTGATGATGACTAAAGGGACTTACAAGTTTTATTGGAACATATAGGAGAGAATCTAAAAAACAAGGATGGAAAACATTTTTGCCGTGACACATGCAATTCCAAGATGATTGAAACATTGGTGCTTTAATTTCCTTCACAATTATGCCCACACATATAATAAGAAAATGGAGGTATGCTCTCTAAACTATAGGAGCAAATGTTTCTTACAGCTACAACGACGCTAGTAGGGTTTAATGAAACCATATCGAACTATAGCTATCTATTAGGAGAAAGGTTTACGACCCTGTATGCATTAATAGGAAGCCAAATTCAAAGCATTAGAAAGAAAATTTGAGTTGCAAACAGAAAATGAAGAATTGGCCATCCGAGTTAGGGGGATGGAAAAGCTAATGTAAGTTAACAAAACAAATGGGAACAACCATGAATATATTTTCTGCAGTTAATGTATCATGTAAACAAGCATATATATAAAACTATTCCATTATGAGGAACAATATTTTACCATTCTTCCATATTAGAACAAAAATCAACCCCAAGGGTACGAAAGATAACAAGTATGAATAAATGCATCAATTGTGCAAAAGTTGACCAAACATATATCAATACACAACTTATTCACCATTTTCAATTAATTTAACATTCACATAAAACAACACATGTTTTACATGGATCAGCCAGCCAGAGAGAAGAATTGAATACTACCACTCAAGGAGTTGAGTGAGAGAATAATGTTGAAGGGCAAAACGTGTGTGAGAGAGAGAAGAAAAGAGAGATAACACTATTTCCTTGTTTCTTGCCCTTGTTCTTTCTAGTTGTTTATCAAGCTTTGAATCTAGAGGTTTGATAACCTCTATTTTGTTGGCCATGGACGTAGACACATAGCCAAACAACAGTAGTTCGTTGTTTTGTATCTTCTTGCTTATTTTCTTGGGTTTTCAGTTCGTTTGTTTTTCCCATTCTTAAATGATTTCACAAATGATCCAGTCACCAATCCAAAGCATCCACCTTTACCTTAGCTTAGCTTGAACAACCTCAATAATTTGTTGAAGAAAGTTTTGGCATTTTTCCTAACGCTAGGAAATTATAGCACATATACAAATGTTAGGTCAACATGTTGAACAAAATACTTGGGCAAGCAATATTATTGTCCTATGAAGGTCAAGGATATATATAAGAGAGATTACTTTGACATTCAAAGGGTTTTATGAGTCTTTGATCTCCAAACTATGACATAAATTCTACAAGATTAGGCACACACAAAAAATTCTAGCAACTCGCAAGTATACAGATTAATTAGTAAAACAAATTTTGGAGGGATAATGAGAGATTTTACATTTAAAGCTCGAAGAAGGCAAATAAATCCAAAAACTAAAGTGGAAAGGTTTTTGTTCCTTGACTTACGATTGGAAGCATGGCCTGTGGATCCGGTGCTTAAAATGCAATGTGTTCAACACTTAGTTGATGAAAAAAAACTGAAAATTTCTTTATGGTTTAATTATAAATTCAATTTGGCATGCAACTCATACACTAGATAAGTCACGCATGATAATATGCAGTCTAATGACATGTTTATTAACTTGAAATCGCAGCGAGTATAAATTAGAGTGATTACTGATGATCCGTGATTACCATCAGTTACCACCTGTTCACTATGGAGTCTCACTCTTTAAATATCATGGGTGTGATTCCTGATTTTATACGAGTCCCACTCTTGTTTTGATTCTTGAAGTGTTAATGAATACTAAAATGACCTTGAATGGGGATCCCATTCTTTACACTATCATACCTTAATAGTAAATATGCCATAAGTGCAATAGGAATCCTACGAAAGAATATTCAAGGAGTAAGATGGATTAAGGAAGCAACCTCTTCTATACAATGAGAGCATTTTTGCTCACCACTTTAATCAATGTGTATTTTCACTACTCTTTTTAACACTTGACACATGTCCATATTGATAACCATGATTCCATAAACACAAAGTAAAAAGTTAACCATGATTATATTTATGGACATGTGTGTCAAGTATTGAGAATACTGGTGCGAATACACTTTTGGTTAAAGTAGTGAGTAAAAATATTTCCGTATACAATCGCTGGCCATGCAGACTTTCCAATTTTATATTTTATATTTATAGTTTCTTCTTTCCATTGAATTTAGCATTTTTGAGTTGAATTATGTATTTTAAGTAGTTTTAGATTTTTTGTATATTATGTTTTACTTCCCCTTTTTTTTTTTTTCTTTCTTCCAATTTCTCTCGGTTGATAATTTGATTTTCCTAGTCTTTTAGGGTTTCATGCTCTATAATGTGGGGTTGATGATAAAGTTGAGAGTGTTCTCGAAAGTTCCTATCTTTTTGGGATCCGCATGGACAATGTCAAGTAAGAAATAGTGTATTTGAGGTTCCTATTCTTCTTTCAGCAAAAAATTCAAGTGATAAAATTCATATCAAGAACTGTAGTTGGAAATAAATACATCATTCACCACTTAAGAGAAAATAGTATTCATAAATAATAAAAAAGAAAGAAAGAATAAAGTAGACAATGTTGATGAATGAATGCAGCATGTAATACTTAGAACGATGGATATATCAACCAATTGACCTCTAAATCATGTCGATTGATGGAATCCAAGCATGGGAGTCTCGTCTGTTTAATATCCATTGGTTGTTAGCTCATGAAAAGAGTTCCCTTTGTATTAATTAGAAAAAAAATGGAATGACAAGAAGGAATCAATAGAATTGTAGATGCCCTTAGTTCTCAACTTGAGAATCAACATGATGGAGGAATGTTGTGTTCCTTGTGAGCCTAAATACATACATGTGCTTGTTTTTAACAAGCGATATTGAAAGGAGGAGAAAATTAAATCTAAGACTTCGAATGTAAGAATAAACGCTCTTACTCATTTGACCAACAAACCCCTAGCAGTACATATATTTGTTTATGTAAGCAAAACAATGCCAACATTAAAAATATGGGACTTTAGAAGATGTATGAGTTTTCACATTACATATGAAAAGATGATGTAACTGTATGTCACATAATGGGGCTCACTCTTCCACCTTTTCCCTAGGAGTCAATGACCATTCACAATTATTGCCTTGACACAAACTAAGAGTTCGACCCAATCTTTATTTTTGTCTTAGCGGATACATTAGAAGTATATTGAAATCCACAATTAGAAACAAAAAGGAAACAGAGAGGGAATGATAATTTGGGGAAAAAAGAAGAGGGATTTCCCAATGCATATGTTTTCATGAGATTTTATATCTATTTGATTTCCTTGGTACAACAAAAAAAAAAAAAAAATAAAGAATAAGGATTGTATACAATTTTTTTTTTTAGTGCAACAATTGCATAACCCAAAAATTGTTGTCTGCCGAAACACCAAATATTGCAAACTATATAATGGAGGTTATTGATTTTTGATGCTCCTTGATGAGCTATATGGTTTTTCACACCATTCTTCTCTGGCTCCTCACACCTCAATGCTGTAATTCTTCGCTCCTTTTATCCCAATATCTCCACAGACATACCCTCCTCCCTCTTTCTCTCTCATTTGGTGCACTAAAACAAGAAGCGAAGGCTATTGGGGAGAGGGGTAGATACATGCTTTGAGGGTTTGGCTTTGCTCTCCTCTTTCTCTCTGTAAAAAACACACCTGAATTTTCTCCGACCCTTGTTCAGCTCTGTCTCCTCTCTCCCTCGCTCACTCTCTCATCAATCAAAAGCTCTATTTGCAGCTTCTAGAAAGCAATTCTATAAAAGGCATATGATTTTGTTGGAAAGCTTGAAGATTTAAGGGTATCCACATAGTCTCAGCTCGCAGGTTTGACAGAAACCATATAATTCCTTCTGTGTAATGCATTTAGGATACCAGATTTCGTTGGGTGTTTGAAATCGGTAGACTTGGATTGTTGTATGTTGTGAACCTTTTAATTCTGTTTACTACATATACAATTACTTTCTTGTCTGAGCATTAGGGTTTTTGGGGCGAACAGTATTGGTTTCTGGGCTTGTCGTGTTCTCCCTACTGGTTTTAGAACTTGGGATTTGAGTTTAAAGGTTACATGTCTCTGGGTCTGTGCGTTTTTCTTCACTGGTCATAAGATTTGGGTATTGTGAAGTTGAATGGTTTTGGACTATTGGTTTCTGGGTCTGTGTATATTGATTGAGATATGAGTCGTAGGGTGCGGCGGAAGGTGGCTAGGAAGGGGAAGGAGAAGGTGGTTTTGCCTTGTTATCCAGAAATTGAGGAAGAAGTTTCAGGTTCAGTGCAAAATTGGATTGTTGATTGGACTAGTTTGCCAGATGATACAGTAATCCAGTTGTTTTCGTGTCTGAACTATCGTGATCGGGCAAGCTTATCATCAACTTGTAAAACATGGAGAGTTCTTGGAATTTCTCCATGTTTGTGGACCTCTTTGGATCTTAGGGCACACAAATGCAATGATGCCATGGCAGCTTCACTTGCTGCAAGATGTGTGAATCTTCAGAAGCTTAGGTTTCGGGGAGCAGAATCTGCTGATGCAATATTGCATCTTCAGGCCAGGAATTTACGTGAAATAAGTGGTGATTACTGCAGAAAAATAACTGATGCTACACTTTCTGTGATTGTGGCTCGGCACGAGGCACTTGAAAGCCTCCAGCTTGGGCCAGATTTCTGTGAAAGGATCAGCAGTGATGCTATAAAAGCAATAGCTATTTGCTGTCCTAAATTGAAAAAGCTTCGACTTTCGGGAATTAGGGATGTTCATGCTGATGCTATTATTGCTTTAACTAAGCATTGTC
Organism: Prunus salicina; assembly: GCA_020226455.1. NCBI lineage: Eukaryota > Viridiplantae > Streptophyta > Magnoliopsida > Rosales > Rosaceae > Prunus > Prunus salicina. The sequence continues at coordinate 15,521,237 of CM035343.1, read as the reverse complement.
AAAATTTGACTGATATTGGGTTCATAGACTGTCTGAACATTGACGAGATGGCATTGGGAAATGTTTTATCAGTTCGTTTTCTCTCTGTCGCAGGGACGTCAAATATGAAATGGGGTGTGGTTTCACATCTTTGGCATAAGTTGCCTAACTTGACTGGGCTAGATGTTTCAAGAACTGATATTGGTTCAGCTGCTGTTTCGCGGTTATTATCATCATCACAGAGCTTGAAGGTTTTATGTGCCTTGAATTGTCCTGTGCTTGAAGATGACACCAACTTTGCTCCTCGTAAATATAAAAATAAATTGTTACTTGCCCGTTTTACAGAAATTATGAAAGAAATAGCTTTTTTATTAGTCGACATTACAAAGAAAGGGAAGAATATGTTTTTGGATTGGAGGAATTCAAAGAACAAGGATAAGAGCTTGGATGACATAATGACTTGGATTGAGTGGATTCTCTCTCATACTCTTTTGCGCATTGCCGAGAGCAATCAACAGGGTTTAGATGTTTTTTGGCTCAAGCAAGGCGCATCATTGTTGCTCAATTTAATGCAAAGCTCACAAGAGGATGTTCAAGAAAGGGCAGCTACAGGACTTGCAACTTTTGTTGTTATTGATGATGAAAATGCTAGCATAGATTGTGGGAGGGCTGAAGCGGTTATGCGGGATGGTGGCATACGCCTTCTCCTAAACCTAGCAAAATCCTGGAGGGAAGGGCTCCAGTCAGAGGCTGCTAAGGTTAAATTTTTTTTTCTTCTTCATGTAATTATGAATACTCCTCTTTTCAACTAATACTTGTTTTATTTGGTCAGTATAGGAACTGGTTATTAGGTGATGTAGATGTGGAATTAGGCTGACTTTCCTTTTCCTATTTGTTATTTGAATAGGCTATAGCAAACTTGTCTGTTAATGCCAATGTTGCAAAAGCTGTTGCTGAGGAAGGAGGAATCAATATTCTCGCTGGTTTGGCAAGGTCTATGAACAGGCTGGTTGCAGAAGAGGCTGCTGGAGGACTCTGGAATCTTTCTGTTGGAGAAGAGCACAAGGTTTGATAGTCTACAATCTATTGTTTTCTCACATACATATACCCCAAAATTTTCCTTGTAATAAATTTAATTTTCTGGTTAGGGTGCCATTGCGGAGGCCGGTGGAGTAAAAGCTTTAGTTGATCTTATCTTCAAATGGTCCTCTGGTGGTGATGGAGTTCTGGTACATTACCTTTTTGTTCCATATTTTTTCTCTTTCCATACAATGCTAACATGTCATGCAATACACTTGGAGTTCTGTTGCATGGTGATTAAAGTTGTGGCTTGCTTCCCATGTGTGTCATTTCAGGAACGTGCAGCTGGTGCACTGGCGAATTTAGCTGCTGATGACAAGTGTAGCACAGAGGTTGCAGTGGCAGGTGGTGTGCAGGCTTTAGTGATGCTTGCTCGTAACTGCAAGTTTGAGGGAGTGCAAGAGCAGGTAGTAAATCTTTTCATTGTCACGGCATCCTGGATGTGCATACTGAAATCTCTAGGATGCCCACTCAAGTGATTTGTAAATAAAATTTCAGAAATCAATGTTGCTTGCTTTCTTGATGCCTACATGTTTGTTTTCTTTAGACTAACTTAGAAGCCTTCTTACTACTTATTTTAAATATTGCTATAATTTTGGTGGGCTCAATTGGATCATTTGATCTTATAATATTGCTAAGCTCCAAAAAACAACTCGACAAAGACTCAACTTCAGCTTGTGTATAATCTATTGTATAGCTAAAGATGGTTGACGTTTTAGGAAAAGCTTATTTTCAAGAAACCTTCAAATCTGGTCTTGATCGTTGTGGTTTTGACCTTGACACCCACCTCGTCAAGATTCAGGTTGTGGGGACTGGTTTGTCCTTTGTTTATAAGAATCTCATACTATTTTCTTATGATTCTGAAAGCCTGTCTCGGTCTAAGGCTCCTATGGTGTGCCTCCGTATCTAAGTGCCAATTCATGGCTTGGACTTATGGCAGGCAGTGTAACATTAAATTAATGAAAAGTTTTCTTATTCTATGTATTCACTGGATCTTCTAGTGACATCCGTTCACTATTGTATTGGATTCCCTTTCATTCAGCCTCGTCGATAATACCTAACCCCATATGTTTTTTCTTTCAGCGCTTTGGTACTAAAATGGTATGGGCTAGGAATTTTTTATGTTTCCAAGTAGATTTCTTAATTAAAATGTATTTTCAAATGTCAAATATTATTTAGTTTGGTGTGCATCTTACAATGGGATCCTCTCTCTCTTTCTCTCTCTCTCTCTCTCCCCTACTTCCCTCTTGTTTATGCACCTGTGTGTTTGCTTGTGTACATGTGCATTGTGTGTTGCTTTCTAGCAAATTATTTAATGCACTTCTGGTTATACCAGGCTGCCCGTGCTTTGGCGAATTTGGCTGCTCATGGAGATAGTAATAGTAATAATGCTGCAGTTGGACAAGAGGCAGGTGCTCTTGAAGCACTAGTTCAGCTTACACAATCTCCTCATGAAGGTGTCAGGTAGTTTACTGTGGATTACGTTTTACATTATTGTTTAAGCTACTCGAATATTTTGGGTGAATTTATTTGTATTCGTTTGATATTTTTTTTTGTCATCTACATATACTTTCATTCCAGTGAATTTTTTTATTCTCATTTAATTCTGTATACACACCAATGGAACAAGGTACCTCTGCTCCCTCTTCCTCTTCCTCCTCCACCAGACACCACAATAAAAGGAAGCATAATCTCAATTAAGGAACAAAAGTAATATGAAAATTTTCAATTGTTAAGAAATGTTCATTGGTATGCTTAAGCTTTAGACTTATTGAGAGTATCTCATTTCGGGAATGCAGAGTCTTGAGTTACAACATATAATGTCAAGGGCCTCTTCACTCATGGCAAATTGGTTTTGGGTTGGATGCCCTAACTTCTACATAGTATTAGGCGAGAAATTCACATGTTAGGCCTAGTGGCCAAGCATGCTCCTACGCCACCCAATATAAGTTATCTGTGTTTGGCCGCCACACGTGAGAGGGCGTGTTGAGAGTATATCCCACATCGGGAGTGTAAAGCCTAGTGTTACAATATAATGTCTTAGGCCTCTCCAACTCATGAACAATTGGTTTTTCACTCTCTTCATTTTGTTTATAGCTTTGTCAACTTCTATCTGTGCAACCAAGGTAAAACTATACCTTGTTTTCCTGTTTAACAGGCAAGAGGCAGCTGGTGCATTGTGGAATCTATCGTTCGATGACAGAAACCGAGAAGCAATTGCTGCAGCTGGTGGTGTTGAGGCCTTGGTATGATATATTATTTACACTCATTGATCACAACCCTCTAATGCCAGTAGCATCCATGCTAGCTTCTCATTCAAATCCCTAAAAGAAAGAAAGTGTTTCATGATAAGTATATTGCTTGATGTGCTTTAGAGGAAGAAAATTGTTTGGTCCTATGTAGAAATAGCTTCTTAATCTCTAAATGCTTTCTGTCATAGAGGTTGCTTGCTGACTCAGGGAACAAAAATAATTGATTGGAACTCTTTGCCCTAAAATTTACTACTTGTTGAAAATGATAATTGAAAATACCAATTTTTTTCACTATGATGCATAATGAAGAGTGCGTATGGAAGACATTCCTGTCCGCCGAAGTTGATAAGGAAAGTACAGTGATTTTACCTTTTCTTGTTTTTGAGATTCATGGGAAGGGTTGTTTTTGCATTGAAATCTGTTCTCTATTTATTAGTGGAAAAGCCATTTATTTGTTTTAAATTTATTAAGATATTCTACTAGAGGAGAATGCCCAAGTTTGAACCCAGTCTTTGTCCTTGAAAGCAGTGTATTACCCTGATGTGCTGTGAGGGGACCTAGCTCATTCAAAACTGTAACCAAATAATTTTATTTTAGGTTTCCAAAAATATATATGTATGCTAATTTCAGTTTTCTCAACTTTTTTGCTTGAAGCTGAACTTTTTCCCTTGTTTTTATGTACTATTTATTTCTCTGGAGAATTTAATAGGTTGTTACTATGCTGTAATAAATGCTATTTTATTATGAAAGAGTCTTTATTAAGAGCTATGTCACATTTTAGGGTTTAACCAAAACTTGTTACCTTTCTGGTCTGGATCTACGAGAATATCAAAGGAAATTGATTAAAACGGATGGTTTTAGTAGTTTCTTTGTGTGAACCATTTCATATCTGCATGAAACCTTTTGGTGATAATTTGAATGGCATTTGGACTCACAATTTGTAAGCTGAAGAACTCACAATTTGTAAGCTGAAGGATGGGAAAACCCTTCCAACATGCATAATTTCTAGCAATTTTTTTGTGTGTATTTGTTTGTGTACTGTTAGTTTTTTGTCATGCAAGATTACAATTTAAACCCAAACGTATAATCTGGGTCCAGTTGGTTTCTTGTCAGTTTGAGTTAAAAATGTGAATGTTGGTAATGCTAGCCCATTTCATTTTTGCTGCACCAACGGATACATTTTGACATGAATTTTTTTTGTATATGCCCATTTATGTGAGAAAATGCTGATTTCAAGTTGAGTAGGGAAATTTATATTGTTTAAAAGTTTTGGTACAATTTAACAGTTCAATCTTTCATTTGAGCTAAAATAGTAGTATTTTGAAATTGTTGTTTTGTTTAAGCTTAAGTGACCCGACTAGCTAAAGTGCAATATTTTTATATTATACGCCAGAAAGTTGCATTGTATGTATCTCACGTGGGTTATTTAGGTTGCTCTTGCACAAGGCTGCTCAAACGCCTCCCCAGGTCTTCAAGAAAGGGCTGCTGGTGCTCTTTGGGGATTGTCAGTGTCAGAAGCCAATAGGTATGTGCTTGCTCTTCTTAACACAACTAGGAATGACTAGTTCAAAAACTAATATGAGACATAGAGTTTGGCCTGATAATGCATGTCTTTTTGTAGATATCGTTTATTTATTTATTTCAAATGTATGTATCTTATATCATTACTGAACTTGTTGGAATGCAATGTAAGATATCTGGTCTCACTCTGGAGCTAGACAGTGATGATTAGTTTCTTGAAACTTTTGCTGCCAAACAAGTGTAGAATGTATAAAAGGAAGGAAATGGTGGTGGTGGGGGAGGTCAGTGTGTGTGCTGTCCATTGGGTCAACTTGCAGGTTATGTACACTCGCATGAAAAAAGAAGTGTAATATACATTTTTGTTGTTTTTTTTTTTGGGAATAGAAACATTTTTTATTCAAAATTTGAAAGGATAAAAAAGGAGGACATTTAGAACACAGACAAAAAGTAAGAAACACTAGCCAGTGAAACAAACACGAGGCCACTCAACACAGAAAACAAAACAGCCAATGAAAAGACAACCCCTTAAGATACTACAGCCAGCAGATTGCGCATAATTGTAGGATAGGATATATCCTCAAAAGCAAGGGAAGTTGATGCCCAAAGGGCAGCCCAAAACTTCACTCTATCCCATAACTCTACCACTCCCACTCCCTTATAATCCTCGAAGATTCTCCTGTTATGTTCCAGCCAACGGTTCCAGATCACTGCCTGCATCAGACTGCCCCAAAGGATTTTAGCTTTCTTTCCCCTTCCCAAAGCATCAAATTTGATGGAAAAAAGTTCGAAACAGCCTTTCGGTATTATACATGAAAAGGGTTTAGGGTAATATACATGAAAACCTCAAGTGAGTAGCTAATCTGTGAGCAATTATTAGAACCCAGATTCCATCTAAAGGACTTATTAAGTTGAAGTTACGAAATGATCTAATCAATGCCCATAATTAGTTGTGTTACTTGATCATGCTTCATTTGGGTAATGGGGTAATTTTTCATTCTGGAATGATTCCTTTCAAAATTGCTCAATTCTTATGCTCTTAAAGAATATCACTCACTTATGCTTTATGAATGGATCAAATAACTAGTGATCTGCTAAATATCCTTGTTCTCCAGTCACATATTGTTGTTTTTTGAAATCCATCGTAGTCTTAAGACTCCCATGTTCTTTCAATGATATAGATATTTGCCATTCGTTCAATGCTGGAATTATTGATATTCACTTTTTGTTCTTTGTTAGCATTGCCATTGGACGGGAAGGAGGTGTTGTGCCTTTGATTGCATTGGCACGTTCTGAAGCTGCAGTAAGTATTTATTTTATTTTTTCAATTATCATTCGAAATCTTTAAGTTCCATTTTAAAACTATTGTCTTAACTTTGCTGTCAAATGCAGCAGTAGTTATTTTCAAGATTAGTAAAAATCGTCAAATGGAACAAATTATGTAGTGTTAGATGTTTTAGATGTTTGTTGTTTTCGGTTGTGGCCTGCTTGGCCACTTCTGCTGTATCTTTCTTGTGTCATTTAATAAAAGTTGGTTTCTTTGAAAAAAAAATGACGAAATTTCTATTCTACCACTAAAACTTGATCCGGAAATTCTTATAATGGTATTACATTTCTTAAACAAGCCAAGTATGTTTGAAATTTCCAAATTTAGGGTGAAATGGTAAAACAAACATTTATAAGGGAAAAATTATCTTATGTAAACAGAATATTCCTGGTTAATAAGAGGAAATGAAGCACTGTCAAGCAAATTTTTATATTATCTTTTTATTTTATTTTTATTTTATCAAAATTGCAGATGGTTTTTATAGTTAAAGAATGATAGTTGCGTTGACTACTAAGATTGTTTGAGAAATAAGTTTAATAGTACTCCATCGTTGTGGATTGCACTCATCTAGGCTCTGGAATTGATTACTCAATTTATGGGAACATATGTTTTTCCAAAATGAAATATAGAAGCTGAATTTAGTGACAGTGCATGCTTCAGTTTGAAATTAAGTATGAAACAGTATGGTATTTGAGTAGTTTCGCGTGTCTTTTTTTTTAGTAGATAATAGCCGACAATCTGTAAAATAATGAGATACGAGAAATTTTGGGAACCGAAGCTAAGATCTCTACATCCTGTATTAGCTGTTAGTCAAATTAGGAAAGTTCTTATATTCATTTACTTTTTTTTGGTTTTCATTTAGTGTTGAATAACAGCACGACGCCACAAGGCTTTTATATTGCTTCAAAGTTCCAAAATAATGAATCTGTCATTGAATATTGGGTCTTGTTTGGAAACACCTGTAACATATTTTCAAGTTTATAGTTGCTCAGGGCCTTGCATATAAATTCACTTGTGTTCCAATTGGAAAGTTTTTAAGTTATTTAACCTTTGTCTTTGTTCAAGGTTTGTGGATAAAGTCCTTCATGGGTATATGCTTCATTGAGTTTAGTGCATGTACTTACAGATATCTGCTCATGTCTCCTATCAACCTCTTTTTGTTTGATTTTACTTTTTCATACAATATGAAAGTGATATGATTTTGATTTTCTCTTCAACTTTCAGGATGTCCATGAAACAGCTGCAGGTGCTCTTTGGAATCTTGCTTTTAACCCTGGCAATGCTCTCCGTATTGTGGAAGAAGGAGGTGTTCCTGCTCTTGTTAATCTTTGTTCTTCATCGGTGTCAAAAATGGCTCGCTTCATGGCTGCATTGGCATTGGCGTACATGTTTGATGGCAGGTACTTGTTGTAGCGTGACTGTAGCCTAGCTGTTTTCTGTGTGGATTTTTCTCTTTATTTTGTTTCAAAATTCTTTTGAATGCCTGGATTTTTGTTCTATATGTAATGGGGTTTAATATCCTTTTGAGTCTTATGGTTTATTCATTTTAAGGAAACCTGGTTTTGCTGGTAGCTCTGACAAGATGATTTCAGTGTAGAAACCTTTGATTCAAAATATCATGCCTTAGACATTGAAGTGTTTTCCTTTTATTTTTTTGGGAATTTTGACTTTCTTGTGTATTATATAGGAATATCTTGTAGTAAAGAGATATAGAAAACTTGTATTGGTTGAAAACCTTGATTTAAAAAATACCTACAGCTTATAAGTCACACTATATTATTAGAGAGTGCGCATCTCGACCTGTCAGAGTATGTGAAGTTGGTGGCCATGCTTATTTTTTTGTGACATTTTAAAATTTTGCTGTCTCCTACAGCATAGGTATATGATAATGATTATTTACATGGGAAGTAAAGTTTTTCACTATGGAACTGGGATGAAAATTGTTTCTGGGAGTAACATGCATCTATATATCTTAAAGTTTTTTTTAATTTTTTTCTTCCTTATGTTAAAGTTAGTTAATGCTCTGTGCAGAATGGATGAATTTGCCTTGATAGGGACTTCATCAGAAAGCATCTCAAAGAGTGTGAGCTTAGATGGCTCTAGAAGGATGGCTCTTAAGCACATTGAGGCCTTTGTCCTCACATTTTCTGATCAACAAACGTTTTCTGCTGCTGCAGCATCATCAGCCCCTGCAGCATTGGCACAAGTGACCGAAGGTGCTCGTATTCAAGAAGCAGGACATCTGAGATGCAGGTTCTCTCTCTCTCTCTGGCTATGTTGATCCTTTTCCGTAATCACTCAACTCATCGTTCCTTTGGTCTTCCTCTCATCTTCTTTCATTAGGTTATACAGGCATATAATCATCCAACTTCTAAGCCACTCATTTGGTTCCCTTGAATGCCTGTTAGCCGTCCTTAGTTTGTTAATATTGTTACTCCTGCATACCATGCATTTTGTCGAAATCATGTGTCATCTATAACATATTCAACAGTCGTAGTTCCAATCCAATGTTTTCCAGGACCTTTTAACCTTTTTGCTATGGTTGAAATTTACCAAATAACATTAAAATATAATCCAAATTACTTGATAATTTATTTTTGATAGTATTACTTTTATCTCCTTGGTTTATGGGTGTCGATCGATTATTTATTTATCTTCTAGTGGTTGATGTTTGTGCAAAGATTGTTTTACTGTTCTGGTTTATGTACATCTAGCCAGGAAGTTCATTTATATTGTCAATTGAGAGGGCTACTTTGATTTTTCCCCATAGTATTTGCTTTTTTTAAATCAGAATTTTGACTTTTCCTTGTACTGTCAGCGGGGCTGAAATTGGAAGATTTGTTACCATGCTACGGAATCCATCATCTGTTCTCAAGGCATGTGCTGCATTTGCTCTTCTTCAGGTAATTGTGCATATTTAGACTCTCCCTCTTTGAGAAAGGGTATATTTCCAGGTGGTGTTCAGTGCCAATGCAGATATCCTTTATTTATTTAAGGAGAACAATCTTTTATGTATGCACTCTTTCAACTGCAGTTTACCATTCCTGGTGGCCGGCATGCCATGCACCATGCCAGCCTTATGCAGAATGCAGGAGCAGCACGCGTTCTGCGGGCTGCAGCTGCTGCGGCAACTGCTCCGCTTGAAGCCAAAATATTTGCTAGAATTGTGCTTCGCAATCTTGAGCATCACCATATAGAACCATCACTCTAATTCATCTGTCAGCAAAACATCTCCGTTTAGGGTTGTTGATGGAGGCTGATTTAATGCTTTGTTATGAGCTTCCGTCGACAGCAGGATGTCGCACCACAAGGATGCATGCTGTTCTCTGTAATCTTTCTTGTAAAAGAACTAAACCTTGCCCCGACAGCAAATCAGCTTGATCTTCATTTTTTCTTCTGTCCCCCATTTCTGAGGCATAAAGATGGTTAATTTAGGTTCATGTAACCCACCCCCTTTGTACCAAATCATAAGGAAAAAAAAAAGTTTGTTTAGATGGGGATTAGTTTAAGCATTTGTATCCTTAACCATTTTCAATTTTTGTTCGTATTCTTTGTGATGATGTCTCCTATATAATGATATATATTAAAGCTGCTTGAGACTCGTCCTGGCAACAATCTGATGAAAAACTGCATTAGTTGATTCTCTGCCCTTTCTTTTTAGTTGCAGCTTTGAAGAAATGGACTAATAATCTAAGAATGTTTTTTCAGTACTGGCAGTATTCCGAGGTGATGCCTCTGAGGATATATTTTGTGAATATATTACATGTTTATCTCTTTGTTTCAACTATACCCTATATTAGTGAAATAGGCATGGATAGATAACACCGGTTCCATGGTTTATGCAAGAATCGCATAATTTTGAAAACCATGCAAATTTGAGAAGCAATCGAGTCGAATTGAGAACTAGGGTTTGAAATAGTTGTATTTATACGTTCTAGTTATGCAATGTTTTCAAATTGTACTATTCTTGCATGGACTATTGAAACTGGTGCTATCCATGCCTATTTACCCTTTGAGCTGTAAGTAGTCCCAAAATTTTGGAGAAATGGCAAGAGTTTGAACTCTTCGGTCGTTTATATAACCTCAAATTTAGAAATTCTAATTGCCTTGGTATTGGAACAAAAACGCAATTCTAAAACAAGGTAATAAAGTTTAACTTTCGTTCCTCAAATATGATTTTTATTATCACTCCAAAAAGAAAACGATTTGGTTTATGCTATTTGGATACGCTAAGTTAGCAATCTCGTAAGAAAAAAAAAATTATGAAGTAACGTTTGGAAGAACCTCGTCAAATGCAATTGCCACTCTCTGCAGTGCAAAACCCACTTCTCCATTCTCCAATGAGGCATAATAAACAGACACAAGTCCCATTCTAGTATAGCACCTACCATTTAAAAATGAAAACATACGTGGTAACAATCACTTCACAGCCGCCTTCTGTATATCCCGTGTTCCTACTCAGATTAAACCACAGTCAGCACCAATTGCTGATGCTCTGTGAGCCCAAAAAGATCCAGGAAGTTGTTCCAGATGGATGAAAATGATTTATGTGATGAAGGCTCTGCTATCTTGGGCTGCATTGAGGCTTCGTCTTCCAAGTATGGCACAACATACTTTTTCATGTCGCTTCGAGAGATGTGCAGATGGCCCCCTGACACGTTAATGAACTTAACTTTTCCAGCTTCATCCAAGGTTTTCAAGCCAATCCAGTCTTCAGTGTACAGCTTGGTCTGCAGGATAATACAATGTTCAGAAATCCTAAAGCTTTATAGATATTGACAGCCAAAAAGCACTAGGCAACAAGAATATGGACTTCTCTCCATGGTCTCAGATTATAAAGCACAAACTTTTATTATTCAGTACTTGAGCAAGAACTATGGAGTAGATAGGTTACCTCTTGTGCGGGCAAAATAGGATCAAAGGCCCCATCTGGGAAATATCCAAACCAGGAGGTCTCCTTGGGTATCAATATAGTGTCCTGCTCAAACTAACCATGGACGCCAGGAGAAATAAAATTTAGAACTACAAACTGAATCGTTTCAAATGGGCGAGAGAAAATATAACTCTAAACCTCACCATAATTAATACCAACTTCTCTAAGCTCGAAAACCGTTCCTTATAAGTGGAATTTCTCTTATTATTTATTTCATTGTTCAACCCCGGAAGGAACCTACACCCTTTTAAATAGGCAGCAATGTCCTGGAGAATAAAAAAGTTGATGAAGTTTAACTCTTGGTGCATGGAACCTACAGACAGTACAAAAAATCTTTAAAGCTAACTCATGGATTATACTCACAGTAGGGATTTTAACATAACCACTTGGAGACAAATGTTCCTGCAAACACATCAAAAGCAGGTAATTCAATTGGCGAGTTTCCAACAGAGATAAATAATGAGAGAAACAGGACAACTTGGTCGCAAGAATCTCAACAGAGATACCATTTTACTGAGGCAAATGTTACTGTCTCCTGTTTCAGAAACTTAAATACAAAAGAAAAAAGGAAAAAATTAAGAACTTGAGAGCTCAATAAGTTTAAACCTGGATAAAGCTGCTGTAGATCTCTGACTTGATTAAGTTGTCCAGAAGCACACAAATCCATTCGGACTGCAAAACATAAAATACATAACTAATATATTGATAAGTGAGTAATAGAACATATATTCGATATTACTTATTCCACTGATATTACTTATTTCCCCATCATATTCTAAGCCTATCAATATTGATTTCTGTTGCCAAGGGTTCCGAAGACAAAAACGCATTTCAGTGTCTTTCTGATCAGCATGGGATGGAAATAGAATATTGATTCTGTCACTCCACGTTTTACAAAGTCGAAAGGGAAGGTGAAAACAACAGAATATCTGGTCTGTTCTCATGACACAAATTCTGGTTGTTTTAAATTCACGCAAGATAATAATTTGCCATGGAAATAATTTTGAAGTAACATGAATGGTGAAGCATCAATGTCATACTCCAAATACCACACATGTAACTTAGTTTTAACTGGATTCAATGTAGACAAATACTTGAATGAAGTTATATTGCATAGAATAGCTCAAGTCCTAATAACTCCAAAAGGAAACATCATTATCTTTCTGAACAGCGCTCAACAACTGTGAATATTCTAAATTCAGGACGCTTTCAGTTTACATATGGGACATCATATTTGGGGTTGATTCACAATATGTTTATCTCACATATGAGGGAAATAACCAAGTCTTTATTTCATCCTAATAGGTTTTGTCCTGTTTATCAGGATTTTGTGTTTAAACTAATTACTTAAGCAAGTGTGCATTCCAAATACAATAAAAACCTAGAAAATGACTTTATTATACATTGTAAGTAAAATGATTCAGAATAATAATTTCTTTGTTAAAACCAGAGAGAAGAGGAAGAAGCACATACTCCACAAAATGGAATAGAAGCAGTACCAGCATGGGGACCTGCTAGTGATATAAAATTCTTAACCTGTTTCACATATATAAATATAGAATGGAACATTAGCGATTTAGAAAATTGATACAGAAAAAATAAGTCAGCACTTGTAATAACAAAAGGTGCTACATGGTAGAGAAAGAAATACAAAGGACAACACTGATGAAGATGGTAAAAACCGATCGGATAATGTTAGGTTCACACAATCTTCTCCCTACAATCAACACAATACCCTTTTGGTCTTATCATTGCTAAATGTATTATAGTAGTAGGGTAAAGAGGCTGAGATGATTAGTATGGTTGGCGTCTAATCCATCTGTTAAAGTTTAAGCATCCAACCCAAAACCATTTGAAATGAATGAAGACGCCTAGGATTTTATGTATTCTTATGCAAGGCTTAGACTACCCGATGTGAGATTTTTATGTGGTCGAAATGAGCGAAATATGTGAATCAATATACTTAGGTAAAGTGGAGCACATGCGGCCAATTGGGCATGGCATGCGGATGAACGCTCACTCTGATATCGTGTTAAATTCAAAGCATCGAACCTAAAACCAATTGGCAATGGCCCATAATTTTATAAATTATAATGCAAGACTTACAACGTTACAATAACTGATGTGGGATTTTAGCAGAAGACTACAAGATTTTAGATGGATGGAACTAAAGGAAGGTTTCGGAAGGACTTGGAAAGACACAAAATCCATAGGGATTAGACAAGTGCTTTTTGAAATGGCTAGGTTGAGAGTAACAGGATGAGGTGCTTTCATCATACATGGGTACGAACAGTAACAGAAGCCCACCACACTTTTGAAGAGAAAATGTGAATCAGTCCTATAGAATTGTGAACCACTTTACATTTAGTGCAGTGACGCACTATATTCGTAATAACAAAAACTAGGAATGCTGAAAATAGCAATAAACAGGTTTAAGTAACAACACTTTTGTAGAGCTTAATAAAGGAAAAATATGCCTTCATACTTTCCTATTATATTTATTAAGTTACCAGATCAAGATGAATTTCTTTTACCAGGAAACCATTTCATGCTTTACAATCATGTACTTTTGTATGCATGAATACTGATAAAAAATAATGTTTAAGAAAAATAATAGAAATGGCAATGTGTTCTTACAGGAGGTCCCCCATCACAAAATTCAATTACTCCTCGACCAACCATGTTACCCTGTGAAACATAACGAATGTGGAATATGTTATCAACAACTAAACCACTAGAATCAATACAAAGTTGAATAGTCGAAAACTAAATGGAAAAACTACAATGGATGAATGCAATCTAATCACCAACAAATTATATAAGGCAACTAAAAGTCCTAAATTTACATGGAAATTTCTCCACCTTTCATGAAGGCACTAAACTGCAATAAAACTGAGAAGACAGTTACAACTGCATGTATGCACATCTGTATGCTAGGCGTTCTTCAATATTGTGACCTCGCAGCTTGTGCACCATCATGGGTACAAGTACTTCATAGTAGTTGCAAAGTAAGAAAGAAAAAAGAGAATGCTAGGAGAGACCATCAGCAATACAGAAGAATGACTCATGGAGCTGGTAAACGTAAGAAATAGCCAAAGCTTAAACATTCACTAGCTGAAGTTTAAATGAACACATGAGACGCATTATATTTCTTTCTTTTTACTTTGAAAAAATAGACATAATTCTTACATTCATGCAGAGGGTCCATGGATGGAGAAGAAATATCTTATAGTAGCAGCAGATTATGAAGGAAAAACACAAGTAGAAACAAATAACTTTTACAACCCCTGTCAATCACCTGAGAAAGTCCAACTATGTTGTAACCCTCACTTAATTCACTTATATTTTTCACCTGTAATTGGCATGGAAATTTGTTAAGAAGGGTGTTACAATTTAATTTCCAAAATGAAGAATTAAAATGTATTACCAAACTATTTCACCACCTTCTCACAAGCAATGGTCGTCTGCAAGTAGAAGTATAATAAATTATTTTCCAAACTACATATGGAATATTAATATATTATTGATAGAAAGCACTCATACTATTAGTTCAAGAGTCACCTGTTTCAATAAGGGCATAGTCCAGGAATCCCACGATCCATCCCCAATTTCTCTACAGAGAAAAATGAATCAGAAACAGGACTTGCATTAATCATGCACTAGATGTTAGCCTGATCAGAGGTGCACAATTTGATTTTTGACAGAAGAGCATCAAACAATAACAGTGAACTTGACAAATTGATACAAAGGTTACGTCACAATTTCTGACAGAGTGTTCCTATTGGGAAATATTCAGTTTATCGAATAACTCTGAAAACCCTTTGTCAGCAGAGTTTAAGCTTGTTATGTCTTGATAGGCAACAGCACTAGTTTGGAAACTTTTTGAGAAACATACCAAATTAATGACGAGAGTTCTGTGCTTTTAAAAAAAGACTCGTCGATGACCCACAAAAGTTCAGGAGCGCATTTATGTGTTCCTTAAAGAGGTTCCTCCTGGGACCTGAAACTCGGACTAGTGTGTTGGGTTTTTACTCTATTTGATTAACTTAATTTACAGGTTTGATGATGCCTCCAGCTGGCTTAGGAGAGTCCCACTAATCAAGTCTGTGTCGTGCAAGCAGCATAAGGGAAGTGTGGAATGTGAATTCCTTAGCTTTTTAGGGTTAGAGCTGGGATATAACCATTAGAGAATAAATGTAGTAGAACAAGTTTTAATAGCATACATGCAGTATCCTTGAGAACCAGACCAGTTGCTTAAGAGCTCAGTAAATTGTGTGACTCCTCGGTTGCTGCATTTATCTCCAATGCCTGTCATAGAATATAAATAGATAAAATCCCAGCTTTATAATGATTTAACTAACTCTTCCCAACATCATACAAAAATTCATTTCTCAAAATAGCCAATGTAGACACAAGTGTACCATCAAAATGTATGAGAGACAAAGTCCAAGTATATTTTAGAAGCACGAAAATATTTGGATGAAACTTTTTGTTACCGACTTGTTTCAGCAGCCCAAAAAGTCAGATTTTGAAAGATAATTATTGAACACTGATCTACAATTCTATCGCATAGTTTTCCTAAGTTAAAGGGAGAAGCAAAGAACAAAGTCACTACAGAGTTCTTTGACAAATTGTCAGTCTCTTTAGCCCAGTAATATCTAAGTATGTACATAGTCCGCAGATTATGTATGAAAATTAAAGCATGCATATGACCGAGTCTACTTCTTCATAAGTACCAACTACTTCATTTCGTCTACTATTTTCCGCCATTTGTTTAAGACAAACTTGCACATACATGGTAGCTACCTAACTAGATGGATGTACTTTTGAAGAAGAGTTTCTCATACAATTTACAGCTTCACGGATACTTCGGACACAAATAAGGCCCAAAATTTATGCCCTCTTGTTTGCCTACAGTTTCTTAGCTACCAAAGAAGATGAAACCAAAAGGCCAATTTTCCACAAATGTTATTCCTTACATTACCTCACATACAAACAGAGTTGTCAATGATCTTATGGGAGATGAATTCATTTCAACATTCCCGCACCAACTCAGAAATGGAAAACAGCAAGGAACATACTGACAAACGAACATTAGACACAGTGAGCATCAGCCCAAAATAAAGAAAGAAAAGAAAAGAAAAGAAATTTATAGATGCTAAGACTGTTGCTAAATAGGGAAGAAAAACAAGCTAGCAGTGCAACAGAAATAGTAGCAAACTAAACCGCAGAGAATATCTTTTTTCTCAAAAAAAAAACTTCCAACTTGGTCATTGCATGCATTGTTTGCTCTTATTCACAAAAACAGAGCTACTAGCATTAATATAATGGGTCAAAGAGCATAATAAGCAGCAACAAAATTCACTAAAAACCCATTAAGAGTTGCAGAAACCCATGAAATTGAAAAGAAAAACAGAAGGATGAGAGATTTACCATGAAAAACAATGAAAGGAACAGAGTGGATTAGTGGGATAAGAGTGATGAGGAAGAAGAAGATGAAAATGATTGATACTGGTGGAGAAGCCATTGTTGCTAAATGGGTTTTTGCTTAAAGTTGCCAAAAGCTTTGGAATTCCAGAGAGCTTTGTAGGTTCAGAGTCTCAAGGATTTTGGTGGAGTAGGACTCCTGAGAAAATGGTTTGTTTACAGAGAGAAAGAAGAGAAGTTGGGTTGATTATTCTGGAAACAGAAGAACATGCCAACTACCCTTCCTACAGTTGACTATTATTTGCCAGTAATAGAGGCACCACACTCATCCAAATGTCATTTTGGGTTTAGAACTCCTTTGACAAAAGACAAATTTCTGCCAATGACTCTCTGGTCTTTTGCTAATGATCTGTTTGGTGGCATTTAAGATTTAACTTTTATTTATTTTGTGGGACTCAAATCTCATAAAAAAATAAATTTTTTAATGAAAAAAAAACAATTATGTGGGACTCGAATCAAATCTCATAAATGAGCGGGTTGCCTTTTACTTATGTTGTTTAAAAGTACATTTTTTTCTTTATTTTTCCAGATGAGAAAAAACAAATTCTACTGGGGAAAATAAAGAGAAAAGGAAATGAAGAGACAAATTGAAGGAAAAGAGTTTTGGTTAATAGCTTGTGTAACAGTGTGAGAATGGAAGGTGTGTGTGACCATCCATTTATCTAAATAAGAATAAAACTTTAGTGCCATGTAAAATTACTTGAAACAAGAAAGTCATAAATTGGAAAATTCATGAATCGGAAAATAAGAAATGAGTATAAAATCAACTTCTATATAATTAATCCAATTCACAATATGAAAAGAGGTAAGTGCTCATGTGATAAAATCCTATTAAGGGAGGGCTCCAAATTCACATATGTTTCAGATTTTGTGGTCCTTTATAAAAAAAATTACAAATTAGCTTGAGAATTTTAAGGTCAAAGTGCTATTAATATGGAGTGAGAAAATGGGAAAATCTTCAATTCTAATCCTATCACATCATACCTATAATGGAATATGCCTGTTGAGGCCTAAAAAAGTCCACGGTTGTGCCCAAATAAGTTTTCGGTCCAATACGCTATTGTATTAAGAAAAATCACATATCTGAGTACACAAAGGCTCGTCATATACGAGTCAATGCATTATCTTTGCAAATCCATGCTAATTATCCTGTCAAGCATAATAATTGAAAGCATGCCAAGCGATATGCCATGCCAAGCGACATGCCATGCCAAGTAGGAAATCATTATTACACACCCAACCACGCTACAAGCCTAACTGGGCCCAAGCCACTCGAATGCCCGGGGCTTGCTTGAGTGGGTTGTGGTATGGATGGTAATAAATCAACATGAGGCCCATTGATGGGCCGAGAAATGGAAAGTCTCGGGTTGCTTGGGAGCCTCGAGACTCAAGCCCATTTCTTAGGCCCAAACATGTGGGTAAGCACAAGAGAGAAAAAGTAGCCCAATAGCCCAATAGCCCAAGCAAAATAACCCAACCAAAAAATAAGCCCAATCAAGAGGCCCAATGTTTAACAAAAAGCCCATTTGCTTAGGAAACCACCTTGGCCCATATAAAAATCCCAGAATAATCCACAAAAGCCTCAGCTCTTTTGAAAAAATAGAAGACACATGAAGGAGGTTGGCAGACTCATTAAGCAAAGTTGCTGGGAGCAAGTTCCAAGCCAGAGACGCTCAAAGAACCAAGGAATATTAGCATGCAAGCTGCCAGAAGCACCCTTTGAACCAGCATGTATATTCAATTCATTCCCTCATCAGACCTAGCCTTGGAAGAGGAGAGAAAAGAAGGAAGAAAGATGG
The DNA here is from genome assembly GCA_020226455.1 of Prunus salicina. Lineage (NCBI taxonomy): Eukaryota > Viridiplantae > Streptophyta > Magnoliopsida > Rosales > Rosaceae > Prunus > Prunus salicina. The sequence goes on along the minus strand of CM035343.1, from coordinate 15,502,862 downwards.
CTGAAAATAGGAGTTTGAAACAGCCGCGGGAAAGGGGGCCTTGAGCTCCAAAAAATCCCTGATTTTGTGCAAATGGGCAGAGAAGATTTCACCAAAAGAGGATGATTGAAGGGATGAAGGGAGAAAGGAAGGGAAAGACTTGACAAAATGGGATGGAAACCATTAAGGTTTCTTGGAAAATGTCAGCTTCCAGGGGCTATAAATTGAGGCCTTTTCTACCCAATGGAAGCAACCCACATCTAGAGAGCAAGCTTCATCTCTCACCATGAAATCTCTGCAATTTCGTGCCCTATTCCTTCATCTCCTCCCACTTTCCATTCTGCCATGCTATTCTAGAGTCTGGCATAGCTTTTGTCAGGCTGCTGGGAAACTTACCCAAACCACCAAATACTTCACCATTAGCCACAACTCAGACCCCAGAGAGCAAGCTTTCTCTCTAACTTACAAAAACCCAGCAATCTCGTGCACTGTTCATCTTCTTCTCCGTTTTGCTCTTTTAGCAGCTGCCGGAAGAACTTTGCTCTTCATTTTCCCTTTCCTAGCCAAATATAATACAAAACTTCTCCTTCCTTACCCTAACACTTCCTTTTCCCTCAAAGCAAGCCTAAATTTTCTCTTAGTGCTAAACTCATGTTAATTTTGCTCCCATGCCACATGCCACTCACGCTGAGCTTGAGAGTTTATCTGTAAGCATGAAGAAATTATCTGTAAGCTGCCATTATTTTGGTTGGTGAAGATAACCATGGGGTTTAATTTTCGAACTCAGACAAAGGGGATAATTTCATTAGTCTGCCCTTTTACAGCGGCCTAGCCCATTTGCAGTTGCTGGAGGAAAAAGTCCCCTACAATGCCAATAGCAGCATCCACTTAAAAGAGTAAATAAATAAATAAGTTGAATTTTAAAGCAATTTTGATTCATAATTTAATACAAATGAATTATATAAACCTGGTACAGCGATTAACCAGTGACACAGAAGTTGGTTGCTTGTTTTGTTTTTAGTTTTCTCATTTGAAAAAAAAAAACCTTCATTAAAAAAAAAAAAAAAAAAACCAAGGCCAGCACATGTGAATTCATCAATCATATGATTTGGACCCACACGTGCGGCCCACGATTTCATCAAAATCCGACCACATTAGTGATTGGACTGTCTTTAATTCTGGAGAGAGAGCGACTGTGTGTGACTGTGAGAGCGAGAAAAAGTGCCACCAAGAGAGCCTTCCCTTGGGCCCCAATCAGAGTTCGCCACGCCCACGTCTCACTTATCTGTCACCGGCTCCGACGCTTAACTGGGCCGGCAGTCACATGCTCTTTCGCGCTCCTACCCACGACAGATTTCCTCAATCTCAGGTTGCTCTTTCGCTCTCTCGCTTCTGTAAAATTTTCTTAGGGTTTAGGGTTTTATGATTTGTATTGAAAATCGAGACTTTATTCTCGTGTTATCAATTTGCTGTTTTAAATTTTTAGTCTTTTGATATTATGACAAGATTTAGGGATTATTCTTTTTTTTTAATTTTCCCCTTTTCTTTGGGGAGAGAGAGAAGAGGGAGTGTTTGGGGGGGGGGGGGGGGGGGGGGGGGGGGCTGGGTGGTGGGGGGAGGGGTTCTGTTTAGTGGTTAATTTTGGGTTTTCTACTTTCAATTGAAGCATGATATAATAATTATATTATTTTTTATACCGGTGTTGAATTTTGATGTTCTACATTTTGGAGATCATCTTTAATTAATTTGATGTGGGAATTCTTATGGCTACAGTTGTTATAGATTGAATTGACATTGACATAAATGGTTTTGAATTATTTTCTGATTGCCAGAAGGAAAGAATTGCGTTTACATGAATTTGCAGGATGGGCCCTGAATTGGAGGTGAAACCAAAGTCGGGAGCTGCTATGGAAGTTTCAGTTGCTAAGGATGGAACTACCCATCATGACGTAGTCGTAGACGATAAGTTTATGCCTTGTGTAAGTAACTACAAAGATAATATCTTGGAAATGGAAGAAACATTGGTTGGACAAACTACTGCCTCAAATAAAAGGGAGAATGCGGAGCTAAACAGAACTGGTAGTACAAGTCCTGATGATGTTCAGATTCCTGAAGGTGAATGTGGGGATTTGACAGAGAATTCGAGTTCTTTTGGTGATACAATTTCTGGGACAGAGGATGGTTCAACGTTGGATGGTGACGAAGCTGATTCACAGTTAGGTGAAAATGAGCACGCTTCAGTATATGATGGATATTTTGGTGCATTTCAAACAAGGTACATTGTGGTTTAAATGATTTCTTCTATGTCTTACTTAAATGTTGTCTATAGGGTAGCATTGAATGATTTGCAAGCCTAGAATACAATTGTAAAGGTAATCTCTTGTTTGCAGTTTAGTACTCGGTTGTCAAAATATTGATCATACACTTTGAAATATGTAGTGAAGTTCAATAGAAGTTTTTTCTGATTAAGTTTGTCAAATGGGGTTTCCCTTTTTGTAGTACCCCCCCAAAAAAAAAAAACTTATCCTTTCAGAATTTATGATGTTTGAATTTCCTTAGCTTGAGGCCTTGAGAGGGATTGTGGCTGGTGTCATTCTGTGGAAAATTTCTTAAGTCTGAATTTCTGCTTAAATAAATCTTAGGATCGAAATTTATGCCTGATTGGTTGGGTTTCGAGCTGCATTACCAGGAAAAAGAGGGATGGGAATGAACAAGGTGAGCATTAATTTCTGCTTACTGGACGGGCATAGGTTCGATCCCTTCCTTTTGGCGCTGGGTTGTATGCATATCTTTTGATATTTCTTTACTTTTCTTCCTCTTCTCAACTTTTTCTTGGTGGGAAAGTCTGTTGGGATATTCTTCAAGATTCAAGGATGGTGGTGGTAGAATTGGATGGTAAATTACATTAGTTGTACTTTAAAATAGTTAACTATGGAGGCTGTGTTTCTGGATGTTTCACTACTCTTAAACAACTGTTATCTTTAAGTTTGACTTGTATTTCTAGTGTTACTAATAATTTTGTTTCATAGTTGATTAGTAGTGAGTGCTTGATATTTGTTTTTGTTGTAATTTTCCTGTTTTAGTTATGTTATATGCTTGGTCATTTGAACCTCTAGTGTCTTTAAATTGCATTTAAAAGAAACTATATGAAATTTCTCTATGTGTTAATTTTAAAAAGATATCAAAACTTTACATGTCTGGTAGCGGTAGGTAAGGATGGATAATGGGTTTCATTTCCCCTTTAGGATGAGGGCAAGGATCCACATTGTAGATGTGCGTGCATCTCTTTTCTTTTCATACGGTGCTTCTCCTCTCACATGTTTCAGTCATGGTCAGCTAAACATGTTGAACTTTGTTACCACTTTATTGAACATCAGTTTTAATATAAAAAAAGGGCATGGTTGCAAAATTATTTTGATGCAAAGGATTTACTTTCTTCATTCTTTTTTATGATTGTGCCCACCATATTGTCATCATGATTATATACTCTTTGTCAGATTTTGTATTTGTACATCATATTCACATGGTTTATGTGTACATCTGATTTTCTAGGAAGAAAAAGTTGACCCCCGAGTGGAGGAATTTTATACGTCCTGAAATGTGGCGGCTTAAATGGCTGGAACTGCAGATTAAGGAACTTCTGTCCCAGACCCAAAAGTATGATTCCGAACTTGCAAAGTATGACAAAGAAAAGCTGTCTGCATTTGAGGGCTTCACATCAGAAGGTTTTGATGCAATGCCAACACCAAAGTTGATGAAAAGGAAGAAAAGAAAGAGAGTTGAAGATACTACTGACATAGCATTGTATATGTCACACCATAATCTGTTCTCCTATGGTATTAATTTCCCAAAATTTTCTTGATTCATTGTTGCCAACTACAAGTCTGATTTGCAACTACACGTCTGACTTGTGTTTTTTGTTCTTTCTTAGTTCCAGAAAGTAAGAAGACTGCTGCTAATGGTGTTTGCATGCAGGAAGACTGGGGTGATCTCGGTAAGTATGGAATATTGATTTGACTTCATATGGGTCTCCATGCATATATTTTTCATATGCAGACCGTGTTTGACAAATAAATGTATGTGCATGTGTCTGTTTGGTCCACTCTGTTTTCTGGAACATTTGGATGGAGCGTAATAGGAGAATCTTCGAAGACTATAAGGGAGTGAGAGTGAGTGAACTTTGGGATAGAGTTAAGTACTGGGCAGCTTTTTGGGCTTCTGTTACAAAAGATTTTAAAGACTACTCTTATTCCACAATTATGAGGGATATGGGAGCTGCGGTTAGTTTGGGAGGTTTTGGTGCTGTTTGTTTGTTTCTGTTTTGTTTTGGTTCTTCGGTCGTGGATGCATTATCCACCTCCGTGTTCTTTTGCTTAATAAATTTCGTTTCGTTTTAAAAAAAAAATGTCTGTTTGTGTATCCATTTATTTAGTTCCCATAATGAAGTCAATTTTGTTTTACATAGTGGAACAAACACATCCCCAATTGCAATTTTGAAAGTGTAGATCTTAATTGCATATTAATTTTTTTTTTCTCCTTTGTAGATATAGAGTTTGGTGATTTTTCTGTTACTTAAAAGCATTTGATTTGTTCCATGAAAATGTTGAGACTTTGAATTGTCTTTTGGTTTCATGCGATTTAATTTTCTATATATTATCATTGAATGCTTGAATCTATTATTAGATCATGTACCACTTTAAAGCGGCCAATTTCTGTTTTTGTTTTAATAATATTTGTTCATTATTTTTATTCTCTTTTAAATCTTTCATCAATATAGCAGGAGGTAAAACTAGTAATGGCCATAATGAGTTTGAGACAAATGATATATGGTCATCTCTCGAGTTCAGAGATGGTAATAGTTCCTTGGAAGATATTCTTTGGAAGATTGAAGTGGTACATTCACAAGTATGGCAGTTGAAGACTCGAATTGACAAGGTCGTGCAGGAAAATCCTGGGAACTTTTCTGCTAACCATTTCCTAGTACCATGTGATACATCGAATGGCTCTGCTCAAAATCCTGCTTCTCCTCCTGAAAATGGAAATACATTACTAGTGGAAACTTTATCCACTGCATCTCAGCATGTCAAGTTTAACATTGGAAATCTATTTTTACCTCAGAGTGCAGTTTCAAGTCATGAAGAGCTGACCCCTCTTCCTGGTATGATTGGAAATACAGATCAGCCTTGGCTTGGCAATGTACTTGAAAATGTAAGTTTTTCTTTTTTGAACTGATTTCAATACTTTTCATTTGTTGGTTTACACTTGTTGGTAGTATATTCATGAGTATGAGCATGTTTATTGATTTGGGTATCAATCTTGCAGTCAACACTTATATATATATATATATTTTTTTTTTGTTTGCATTCTTGTTTCTATTGCTTCTATATTGAAATTGCAAATGATAAGCGTTGTTTTTGACCATTATATATCTGGTAGTGGTTTTATGCTGGCTTGACTAACCCATGGAAAAGAATTGTCTTAAGAATGGACATGCTTTAGTAATCTTGCTTTAAACCCCAGTTTGGTGAAAATCTCAGTGACCATTGAACTGCCTGTTAGTCGATGTTTACAAGGTGAACAAGTTGACCTAGTATCCTGTTATTGTCCCTAAGGGGACAATTCTGCGGGCTTCTTCATGCTAACTTTTCCCAGGCTGGCTAGGTTTGGGTCCTGGCCGTGTTCCAATTTAATGTTATAACTAGCAAAAAATCGCTGTTATTAATTTTCCCTAGTTTGACCGTCCAATTTCATAGGGTAGTACCAATTGCTAGCTGTTACATGGTCATGTAATAATAGTTAAAACCGAGTCTTGTAAATCATCATACTGGATCAATCATGAAGATGGACTTATGTGGCATTGTGACACACGATATGTCAGACTGATTTTTCCTTCATATATTCAGGTTGAGGATGGGTACCTTATACCTAATGCTGCTGTCAAGGATGAGCCATATAATTTTGAAGTTAAAGATCAGCTCATCCAGAAGCCTCACATATCACTTGAAGAGCAGGAAACCAATTTTCCTGTTCCGGTATCAGAAACTGAGTTGCCCACAAACTTACCTGTTCCGGTTTCGGAAACTGCATTGCCGACAAGTTCCAGTGTACCTAATGCAACTCATGAATCAGATTCCACCACCAGGACTAATTTCCGTTGGAACACAAGAAATCGAGGGAGGAGAAAACCTGGCTCGTATGCATATAAGTTGAGCCGGAAATCGTAAAGCTAGCTGGATTAGAAGTGACATAATATTACTTTTGTTATGATATCTTGTATATGCTGCTTATTCTGCTGTACATGCTCTCACACATGCAAATATGATTTCAACTGTACATGCTGCTCATTTAGGCACACACACACACTACTCTGGTGGAAACATTAATATTTTGTTTGATGCTTTTGATCAATTGATTTTGGGCATTTTTCCTGAATTACGGGGTGCTATATTAGCATCGAATTAATTGCTTACATTTCCAAGTATGTGTAAAGAGCAATTTCAGTGTTGAGTGAATGGGGCAAATTCTATGAATATAGAAGTCTGATGCAGGAGCATCTATTAGACTTTCCTAATCTAAGTGGGCATCAGCCATAAGTTTTAGTAATATTAAATTAATAGGTTATTTTTTTACTTGTTTTCCTATTCTTACTAGGATTTAGTTTAATTTCTTGTTTACGTTTTTAATTTCCTATGTCAATTAGGTTTCCTATATTCTAGTAGAAATAGGCTATTAAGAGACTCTTGTATTTAGTTTTTGTTGATCAATATAATTTCAGACTTAGTCTATAGAGTTTCTGTTGGGATTTTGCCCTATAATTCAGTTATCTTCATTCAAACTTCGATTCTACTGCTTTATCCTTCTATCCACTATTTTGGGTATGTTTGGGTCGCTGGACAGCAGCTTATAGTTGCTATCCTACATCAAATTGGTATTAGAGCCTAGGTTAATCCTTGTTCCACAACATGGATGGATGTGGTAGGGGTTGTGGACGAGGGAACCAAGCCCAACACACAGAGATGACTGAGATGCGGTGTATGATGGAAGGCTTGTTGAGAGTGGTGCAAGCCCTCCAATGACAGGAATGCGCGGATGCCTATATGAAGATTTTGAAACGCAACTACGAACCCTTACACATACTGGAAGGTGGTGGTGAGGATGAATATGAAGACGAGACGGACGTCGACAATCATGAAGTTGTAAACCATGGTGATGGTCATCGAGGTGGATTGGAAGAGCGGTTGGTTCGTGCGTTGGATTTGAATGGTGGAGGAATTAAAATTGGTGGTGTTGATTTCTATGGAAAGATGCATGTCGAAGATTATTTGGATTGGCAGGCAAGTCTAGATAATTATTTTGAATGGAAGCCTATGGCAGAAGATCAAAAGGTGTTGTTTGTAAAGCTTAAATTGAAGAGTATCGCTCTTCTATGGTGGAAGAAAGTTGAAGAGCAGTGTGCTCGGCAGGGGAAACAAAAGATCAACACATGAGATCGTATGAAATCCAAGTTATGAAAGCAGTTTTTACTTGCTGATTATACCATGGAGTTACATAAGTGGTTTCATAATTTAAAGTGATGAGACATGTCTATTCAAGAATATACGTCAGAGTTTAATAATCTCTCAATTCAAGTTGGTTTGAATAAGACTAATGAACAGATGACATCCCGTTATCTTTCTGGTTTGAATCAGACAATTCGAGATGAGATGGGGGTGGTCCGTTTGTTCAACTTTGAAGATGCTTGACAATATGCTTTAATGGCAGAACGAAGACTATCGCGTCTTGGTGGAAAGAGAGCAGTTTCTAGCAGCCCAGATACGGGTTGGCAAAGAGATACTGTTGTTGTTCATGGCGTCCAAAGTGATGAAGAAGCCAATCCAAGTACTCGAATAGGTGGTAGGAACTTGGGTGCTGATAAGAACGAAAAGTGGAAGAAAATAACACAATTTCATCCTCCAAACAGTGCTATTGTCAAGGATTCCAAGGCTGGAAGTACTTCACAAGCTCAATATTTCAATTGCGGAGAGGTGGGGCATAAATCTTACGCTTGTCCACAAAGAAGAATAAATTTGGTAGGTGATAAGATCTACTTTCCAGAGCCCGTGTATGATGTTTATAGCAATGAAGAGGAAGTTATTGATCTCTCACCAGTTGAAGGAGAATGTTTGTTGGTAAGGCAAGTGATGACAACTCCCAAAATGAAGGAAGAAGATTGGCATCGACATAATATATTCCGAACATGAGTCCTTTGTGGGGGAAAGATGTGCAACGTGATTCTTGATGGAGGAAGTAGTGAAAACATTATCTCAAAAGAGGTGGTAGAAAAATTGAAGTTACCAATTGAGAAGCATGCTAATCCCTACAAAGTTGCATGGTTTCGAAAGGGAAGCGAGGTACCAATCACATCAAGGTGTTTGGTTAAATTCGCTATTGGTAATACCATTGAGGATGAATCTTGGTGTGATGTTGTTCTTGCAGACGCATGTCATATCTTATTGGGAAGACCATGGTTGTTTGACAAAGACATGATGCATTCTACTAAACCTAACACCTATTCATTCTATAAGGATGGGAGAAAGTGGACTTTGCAGCCGCTTGAAGAAGGATTCTGCCATGTTCCTAAAGATGAAGGATTAATGGTCATTTGAGAGCTCATAAGTTTGACATTGAGAGCAAGGAGGTGGCGTCTGTGTATCCACTTGTTGCTAAGAAGGATGTTGAGGGAGCTTCGAATAAATTGGAAGATGACAATCTCCTAAATTTAGAAAAGCCTCCTGTGTTTGACTATTGTTTGGAAGAATATTGTGAAGTTTGTTTGGGAATTGAGAAAGCTTTTGACAAGGTATTTGGTGAGAGTAAACAAGTTGAATCTAGTGTAATCTTGAAGGCAGTGAATCACGAAGAAGTTGGGTTTGAACTTTTGAAGCAACACAATCAACCCACGTTTGAAGGAAAGGTGATTCAAGAAATTCTTGAGGGAATTGTTGGAGATGAGATGAATTCCTTCGAAGGTGATACTTATGAGTATGCTGATTTTCTCGGGGTTGATTCTTTTAATTTGCAAACTACCAAGACCATCATTGACCTTGTCAGACTACTAGTTTTTGGCGTTAAGAGTTTTTGGGCTGAGAGCTTGGCTGCAGAAGATATCTGGTACTGTTCCAAAAGGATCAAATATTCTAAATATCTATTTCTTTGGAGTGGGAAGGTTCAATATCAAGGCCAAAGTTCTATGGACAACTTATCTAAGAGGAGGTTATGTCTAGGCGGTTTTCACCAAACGATTGGAATTCCAGTAAGAATTCTTCCCAACCCAATGGAGTTGATGCAAGAGCATCTATTAGACTTCCCTAATCTAAGTGGGCATCAGCCAATAAGGCTAAGTTTTAGTAATATTAAATTAATAGGTTATTTTATTACTTGTTTTCCTATTCTTACTAGGATTTGGTTTAAATTCCTGTTTAGGTGTTTAATTTCCTATGTCAATTAGGTTTTCTATATTCTAGTAGAAATAGACTATTAAGAGACTCTTGTATTTAGTTTTTGTTGATCAATATAATTTCAGACTTAGTCTATAGAGTTTCTATTGGGATTTTGCCCTAGAACTCAGTTATCTTCGTTCCAACTTCAATTCTACTCCTTTATCCTTCTATCCTCCGTATTTTGGGTATGTTTGGGTTGCTGGACAGCAGCTTATAGCAGCTCACGCTCTGGTTTGTACGAAGCCATTTCTGTTTATTCTGATGAGAAATATTTCAGCAGCATAAATTGTATTATTGTAGCAATTGTATTGTACATGCCCTTATGTTAAAAATATAGGTTATGATCAAGATGCTATTTTCCCCATGAAAACCCTTCTGGAGATCTTAACAGAAATGAGCACCAGCACGGTTGCTGATGGTACGAAAACAACGTCGGGAATGGCCTTGATCATTTTCAGCTGGGGAACATTCTCCCCCGCTCTTTTAGTAGCCATGGCTATTGGTGGTGTTACTATTCCTGCTATCATGGTAGTGCCATCAACCTTGCTAAGCTTCACATTTTTCTTCAGAAATTCGATGAGGAGGTTCTTCCTGTCTGCCTCTGGTGTTTTTTGCCATTGTTTGAATACAGCCTGCTAATTGTTAATGTGTTAGAGAGAGCTTGGCAAGTGAAGCGAAGATGCATGGGTAATTTTAACTGACCTCTATTTCCTTGTGTGGTGGCGCATCGTAATGTTTACCCGGCAAAGCTGCGTTAAAAGTGCTGGATAAGATTGTGTTAAGGGGCAAGGATTAGAAGCTTTTAATAAATAAATAAAAAGTAATAAAAAATATGCTTATAGTTTAGTCTTTGTCCAAAATTTAGGAAATCTGCTGACATTTGGTGAGAATATTTATGAAAGAACATGCTTTAGAGACTAGTTCTTTGTTTGTTTACAACAATACAATTTAGGCCGATTAAAAATAAAAAGGAAAGATTTATGTTGCGGCTCGTTGTCTGGTCAACTAATCTAACCCACGTCTGCATTTTGCATGATTATTTTTAACGTCATACATATTGTAATGAACATTTTTCTTGTGGTTATATTTATGCACGCTTACTTGAAAATATCAAGAATGGCGATGTGGAAGTCCTCGAAGTTGCTGATATCTTTCTCTATGAACTGCTTGTACACCGTTCCCATTACAAAGTTTAACATCTGGGCGGATGGCATCCCTGTAATGCAAATAACCAGCTCCAAATCATTATAAGTGTCATATAGAAAAACAACTGCAAAGAAAAATATGAGAGATAAAAGCAAAGTTTGTGAGACACTAAGAGGACAAACACAACTAAAACTCCAAATGCAAACCATATAAAATGGTAAAGAAAATGAACCAACCTCCTCCCAATCCCATGAAACTCATAGCCATTCCCATTCTTTAGAAACCTTTTTATAGCAGGTCCAATAACCATGAATGTGTATGTATATATATATAATATATGTCTTGAGGGAGGGAGAGAGAGAGAGAGAGAGAGTGGCAGAGAGGTTTGAGGGTACAGTAAATGTCCTGTTTAGTCAGTCCAAGCAAGGTATCTGGTTCTTAGCTTGGGACTAACTGTTGGCTTGGGGCAGGTATCTGCAGCGGTATTCTCATTTTGCAAAGGCATCTTGCAGCTGTTGTTGCCCTATATTTTTCTTCTTTCTTGCTTAACAAGCGAGGTGGTCTGGCCAATGAGCTTACGAAAGAATATACTATATACAAGCATTTTGTTCCGGAAAACAACAGTCTTCTGGAAACTGATTAATGGGAAGAGTCTCTACTTCCCTTTATATATTCCATTGTTTTTCCGTATAAATTGATAAATTATTAACCTCCCCGTATACACCAATGGATCTACACTGTAGAGAACGTACAGTAAGAAAGGAATGTTCTCAGTCACGACTCACAAGTTCACCGAAAATTGGTATTTGGCATGTTCAAAACTTCTCTGCCATTTGAAAAGTGCCTCAAAAGGGCCCTTACATGTTTTTCCCATTTTCTATAAAATCCATCATATGCTTCCAACTCTGCCTCAAGGTTGCTAAAATATTAATATAGTTTGAATATATGATAATTTTGTATTCCTCCATAAGAGCAACTCCACTGCACAGGGTTTATCCGGGCAGGAAGGGGCCTAAGGGCCAAAATGCAACTCCAGCGCGCCAAGTCCAGCCCGGGCAATGGGTGGGTCCCACGAGCCTAGGCAAGCCCACTGGGAGATCTGGCCCGTTCTCTTGCCTTCGGGCTGCTGACGTTAGCGCTGACCCACAGCTGCTAGAGACCAACAGCTACAAGCCACGTGGCTTCTCCTGGAGCCTCCAAAAATTTGAAAAAAAATATCGAAAATTTTTGTAAAAAATATCAAAAAATTATGGAATTTTATTTATTTATTTATAAATACCTACCAATATTATTCACTTTCCACACTAAATCTTCATACAAATTCATCTTCTTCCAATATTTTTCACTTTCCACACCAAATTTTCTACTACAAAATTCCATTTGTGTAAAAATACAAATGGCCTTTTCCATCGAAGCCGGAGGGTTGTGGACAAACGTTCAAAGGGGTCAAAATCTTGGCGACGAGGTAAAAAATAAATTGCCATTTTATTCAATTTAATGTAATTTTTTTATTTATATTTCTTGCATTTCCAATTTCATTTTTTTAATAGATTATTCAAGGCAAAATAAAAAAGAGGAAAACCATTACACATGGCTCCTCAAGTGAACAATGCCCACAGTCGGTTCTAGTGGTGAGTTCCGTGTTGGAAATAATGGCACTATTACGTCCTCCAAAGGAAAATACTCCCCCACGTCGTGATCTGGTAGAACTGCCTCCGCCAATGATTGAGTGTTCTTTGTACTCGACTGTGTCGGACTATGAGGACCAGGATTATTTCAATTGTATGATGAGTGAGTAGGTATTTCAATTGTATGATGAATGAGATGTGAATTTTATAATAAATATGGACACGTGGCAACCGAAAATCTTATCCGAAAATTTAATCCTAAAATTTAATCCGAAAATCTTATCCGAATATTTTATCTGAAATTTGAGATGAGAATTTTATAATAAATAGTGACATTTGTGAACCGAAAATCTTATCAAAATTAATGGTTTAAGTATAAAAAATAGAAAATAAATTAAAGTAAAAAGTAATTGCCCTTGCCCATAGGGGTGAAAACAAAAAAGATAAGGGTTGCCACTAATCACGTGAATAGTGATAGCCCTTGCCTTGCCCTTACCTTGCCCTTGCCTTTTGGGGTGGAAGTGCTCTAAGGAGGATATATAGGAGTTTACATGGAAATAGATACAAGAATTAATTATGAGAATATCCCAATTATACAAGGATTGTCAACTTTACTGAAGAAAGGAAATAAATCTCCTTGATTTGTTAAGTAAACTCACGTCAACACTCCTCCTTAAGTTAGTGCATATGTTAACTTAAATATAGCATACATAAAGAACAAAAACACTTGCATACCTAGATTGGCCATAGGAACAGATGAGGATGATAAAGTCGAGATCTCGTCTGAATCAGAACAGAAGCCTTCCACTCAATTCGATGCTTTCTTCATTCTTATTTTAGGTGGGGTATGAATGCTCTTTGTGATGGATTGATCAAATGAACAGGGGCCTCTATTTATATGCATCGGCTAGAAAGTCTTGCCCATCAAGAATCTCTCTAGCTCTCCAAATTGCATTAGGTCTCCCAATCCACAATGAGATAGGATATCTTCTAACTCTAGTTGTTTACTTTAAACACTTATCTTTATCAGAGTAGCAGATTAGATTGAATATAAAACTCCTGATCAATGTCAAACTCTAGAACTTTAGTACAATCATAAGACCACACTTAGTGAGTCAAGACAAAACGATGTCTTACAACATACACATCACCAATGCCCAACTTAATAAGTGAGTTATGACACACTCATCTGGAGACAGCCTTTGTCAAGACATTAGCTAATTGATCTTCTGATTTTACAAAGGGTAGGTAGATGCTTTTGTTCTCAAACTTTTCTTTGATGAAATGTCTATCCACCTCAACATGTTTTGTTCGATCACGTGAATTGGATTTTGAGCTATATCAATCGCTGACTCGTTGTCACAATGTAATTGCATGAACTTTGCTGGTTTAAAACCTAATTCTATCAAGAGGCCTTTGATCCATAATAATTCACAAATTCCTTGGGCCATACCTCGATACTCTGCTTATGCACTAGATCGAGTAACCACATTTTATTTTTTACTCTGCCAAGTAACAAGGTTACCTCCAACGAATGTAAAATAACCCGATGTAGAGTGTCTATCTGTAATGTATCCAGCCCAATCCACATCTCTATATCCAATAACTTCGAGTTTTCCATACTTTGAGAACATTAATCCTTTCCTAGGGGCTGACTTTAAGTACCTTAAGATCCGATCAACTGCATGCTTACATCCTAACATTCTTATTAGTCAGCAGACTCATCACATACTTTCTTTGAGACAAAAATACCAATCTTTGACCCTGCTACTATAAGATTTAAGCCATTGGGCTTGATACTCAACCATTTGGGCTTCCCGTTAACTATTACTGAGGCCCAAATACATTTTTACACATAGTAAATCATCCACATCAAATCAATCAAATTGATTCCCTCATTCTCTTTTGTATTACTCAAAGTTAATAATTTAAGGTGTCCGATCCATTAGGTTCTAATTAGCAAGGCAGTGGGAAAATATTAGAACTCTTTCTAATCAACTGGAATTAAAACTCATATTTTTAATTCTTCTTTTATATGGATCAATAACAATCAATTCTAGGACTTCCACGAGCCAAGAGTGACATCTAGCAATATATCAAGGCTACCCAAGCTAACTAGAATAGATGGAGAACCTATTCAGTTGGAATTGCAATGTAATATGGTCCTTTTCTTATAAAATGTTTCAAATCATATTGTTAGGGTATGGGTTGATTATATCAAACCCCTAATATGATTTATAACCTCATGTGATTTGAAAGAACATGATTAAGAATAACATTCTAAATCAAGCTCAAAATACTTTGGCCAAAGATTTACTGAATCACATCTCGAAACATTCTCCCTCTTTATCAAAGGTAGAGATTCCTTATTGTACATTCACATGCCCCTATGAGGAATTAAGAGATCCCAATAACACATAAGGTAAATCTTTTACCACTTGCCTTTGCGAGCTATCAAAGATCAATAACACCTCACAAGGCAACCATGATGCCTCAAGTCTAAGGACTAATTTGCATTATTACAACTATGAGTTCTCATTTGACATGTAGATAAAACTCCATACGAGAACTCCGGTTGATCGCATTTAGTGTACTCATTCACTAATGCGTAGCCATATACTTGTATTAGTGTCAACTACACAAATGGTTTGAGACTAACCATCCTCCTTATTGAGCATACATAATATGTGCTAATCTTGACGGTTTATCAATGCCCATTTGATAACCTTATGATTAGAAACATTTTGGGATACTATAGTTAGAGATCAAAGGTCTCTTGAATCTAATCTTCTTTAGATTTCTTTATCTCCTATTTAGTATTCCCCGGACTTGTTTCTTTAACTGATGTAAGTGATAACAAAATAAGTTTGCCCTTTATTATCTATGAAATGTATTTTGAGGAGGTTACATCAAATGTATTAGCTCTTATGGCACATTTCTAACAGCTACTTCAATTCTGAGGAAGTCTTTCAAAGGACCTAGATCCTTCATCTTAAATTCTTAACACAAATATTTTGTAGCTTATGTTTCTCTCTATAGGGGCTTTTTTCTTCCGGCAGCTGGAAATAGGATGGGCTGTCGTAAAGGGCAGATTAAAAGAAATTGCCCCTTGAGCCTAAGTTCGAAGATCAAGTCCCAAGAATGCTTTGAAAGGATAGAGATGCCTTAGGAAACACCTTGGTTACTTTCACCAACAAAAATAACAACAGCTTACAGATAAATTCTTGGCTTGGCATGAGAAGCTTGTGGCATGTGAGCAAAATTGTCATGAGTTTAGCACTGAAGAGAAAACTAAGTGTTCCTAGGGGCAAGATGGGGTATTAAGGTTGGAGAGAAAAGATTTTGCAGAGAGGTTTGGTTAAGCATGAGGAAAAAAAGAGAAAAATGTGGCTTGAGTGTTTTTCCGGCAGCTTGACAGAGACTCTATCAAGTGTCAGAACAGCTTCCCAAGAGGGAAAACTAAGGGAAAATGATGGGCTGAGCACGAAATTGCTGGGTTTTGGGAGTAAGAGAGGAAGCTTGCTCTCTGATGTGGTTGATGCTTGTTGGGTAGAAGAGGCCCCCCTTTTATAGCCGCTGGAAGCTGACATTTTCCAAGAAACCCTAATGGTTTCTATCCAATTTGGCCAAGTTTTTCCCTTCCTTTCTCCCCTCATCCCTTCAATCATTCTATTTTGGTGAAATTTCCTCTGCCCATTTGCATAAAATCAGGGATTTTGGGTGCTCAACGCCCCTTTTCCCGCGACTGTTTCAGACTCCTATTTTCAGCCATCTTTCTTCCTTCTTTTCTCTCCTCTTCCAAGGCTAGGTCTGATGAGGGAAAGAAATGGGTATGCATGCTACTTCAAAGGGTGATCTGCGCTCCAATATCCCTTGGTCATTTGGAAGTTTTTGCTTGAAACTTGTTCTTCCCATGTGCTGGAGCTTCCCAGCAGCTTTCACACATGAATATTTTGGCTTTCAACGTGGCTTTTTTTTTTAGCTAGGTGCTGAAGATTTGCAGATATCTTCTTGGGTTGCTTGGGCCTTCTAGGACAATAAGTTGGTTTATCAAGTACATGGGCTAACTTCATCAAGTAATGGGCTAGTTTGGTTGAAGTGATGGGCTATTTTGGTTGGAGTAATGGGCTATTTTGGTTGGGCTACTTTCTCTTTTGTGCTCACCCACATGTTTGGGCCTAAGAAATGGGTTTGGGTTCCGAGGCTCCCAAGCAACCCGGAACCTCCATTTCTCAACCCATCAATGGGCTTCATGATGACTTATTACCATCCATATCACAAGCCACTCAAGCAAGCCCCGGGCATCTTGTGTGGCTTGGGCCCACTTAAGCTTGTAGCGTGGCATGTTGCTTATTTGCTTGGCGTGGCATGTGTGCAAAGCGTATATGACGAACTTTCGCATGCCCAAATTGGGTTTTTTCTTGATAAGGTATCGCATTGAGCCGAGAATTTATTTGGGCTGAAGTGTGAATTTTTTGGGCCTCAACACTCTCCTTGGTCATTTCCAGTTACGACCATGTCATCCACATGTAGACAATTAATGGAGTGATTTTTTCCTCCATTATGCTTTAAGAACAAGGTGTGGTCTGAATTAATTTGAGTGTAGCCAAAATTCTTCATGGAACTAGTAAATCTTCCGAACCACCCCCTAGGAGATTGTTTTAACCCATATAATGACTTTTTGAGCTTGCAAACTTGATATTTCTTGGCATGAGCTAGATTAAATCTTGGAGGTAAATCCATGTATACCTTTTCTTCCAAGTCTCCAGGTAAGAAGACATTTTTAACATCAAACTGATGTAGTGGCCAATCTAGATTTGCTGCTGGAGATAGTAGGACTATGATGTTGTTGATCTTGGTTATTGAGGCAATGGTCTCCTAATAGTCCACCCCATACTTTTGTGTATACCCCTTCACCACCTAGCTGGCTTTATATCTTTCAATGGATCCATTTTCTTTGAGTTTCACAATATAGATCCACCTGCATCTTGCCATCTTCTTTCTGTGAGGTAAAGGCATGAGCTCCCATCTGGTATTCTCTTGGAGAGCTCGCACTTCCTCATTCATGGCTTCTTTCCACTTTAAGTATTCTAGTGCTTCATTTACACTACTTGTGACATATATATCGGCCAACTACTTCAAAAAATGTACATGTGACTATGATAATATGCTTAGAGATATATAATTATTGATGATGTATTTTCCTTTGGCTTTAGGATATGCTTCATACTGTACTCAAGGTTTACCACGGTTCTTCCTCTCTGGAAGTTGGTATATAGGGGTATCTGTATCCTTTATGCTTTCTGAAATTAAATTATCATGATATATTTCATTAGTGTTATTAGTTTCAGGGAAAGATGTTACATGAATGACATCCTCAGCAAGTGATTGGTATGGTATTGTGAGACTTGTGATCTTTGGAAGCAAGAAAGGTCTCAGGGAGGGAAATGTGAAGTGCCTTATATGTGTGGACACTTCTCTTCCTAGTAAGAGGCCTTTTGGGCAAGATAGCATTAGCTTGAGCCCAAGAACAAAACCGTGAGGAGGCAACACAAAGCTGACAATATCTTGCTAGTGGAGTCGGGTTGTGACAGGTACTATGGATGAAAATGGGTACGGGTCCAGAGCGAGCAAAATCTCAGAACATGGGTCAACTTCCTTCTCCTGATTTTGGCAACAGGTAGACGACTGGTCGCTGGGTATAGGTGATCCAGTCGGTTTCATTCGGAGCCTCAACACTTCAATGAACACAAGGGGCGACATGTAGCATGAGAAAGGCAACCGGTCGGAATCGAGCTGAGACTCCTCCTGGATATGAAACTCCAGAACCAATCAGTCGAGTGGACGATCGGTCGTTTTGAGCCAAAATGCGTGTTTCCAAACTATCTTCCAGTGCTTCAGAAAAATACAAATTATGTTCCCGAAACACAACATCTATGGATGTATATGCTCTAGGACTGGGTGGGTGGTAACATCGGTATCCTTTGTGATGGGGGACATAGCAAGTGGAAACATATTTATTTGCTCGAGGATCGAATTTGCTTCATTGGTGTTCATGTAAGTGCACAAATAACACAGCCGAAAACTCGTGGTTCAAGGTTTGGGGTAGGAGGTATTCAGATATAGTGGTGAAGTGTTTGAAGAGAATTTTGTAAATTTAAGATACTTGAGGGCATCAGATTGATAAGGTAAGCTGCAGATAGGATTGCCACTCCCCAAAATGACCGAGGCATGTTGGCATCAAAGACAAAGGCACAAACAAGTTCCAGTAAATGTTGGTTATTGCACTCATCCACCCTATTTTGTTGGGGAGTATATGGACACGAGCGTTGATGTATGATGCCATGATCTTGAAGAAACTTATGTAGATTATGGTTGAGAAATTTCCCTCCATTTTCAAAACGGAAAGCTTGAATTTTGGCATGAAACTGTGTCTCCACCATTTTGTGGAATTGTTGAAACTTCAAACTCACTTCTCCTTTAGTCTTGAGAAGTGAAATTTAAGTCATTCGTGTGCAATCATCAATGAAAGTGACAAACTATCGAACTCGATCCTGAGTAGCTGCTAAGTAGTACCTCAAATATCATAATGAATAAGTGAGATGGGAACTAAACTTTTATGTATACTTAATGGGAACGGAACACGATAACTGTTAGCCAATTCACATGTATCACACTGGAAGCTGGAATCATCAAAACAAGAAAATAATGATGGAAACAACTTATTCAAATAACCGAACGAGGCATGCCCAAATCGTTTATGCCATAACTAAACTTTGTCTCTCTACCTCTTGGAACTATCTCCACTTGTTGTGAAAGCTTGACCAACCTTGGTCTCATTATGTAGCGCCAAGTCCAAGTAATAGAGTTTGCCACACTAGTACCACAACCAATCGTCTTCCCGATGAGGATGTCTTAAAAAACACAATGATTCCCTAAAAAGGGTACAGTACACCCCAAAGTAGTAGTAATTTATGCAACATACAACAAGTTATGATCCAAGGATGGAAGAATCAACATAGAATCCAAATGTATGAAGTTAGAGAGAGATAGAGAGTTATCCATAACCACATGGGAGAGGGTACCATTAGCATTAGACACCATCGACTGCATGGATGATTTGTGAGTAATAAGTTGGCGAGGCTCAAATGTCATGTGATCTGTAGCACTCGAGTCAATAATCCATGTGTGTTTTTGAGATAAGGTATTGAAAGCAGAACCTTTGGTGGTGGCTATAAAAGCAAGAGCCAATGTAGTCTATTCAACATGATTGACCGCAAGCTTCTTTGAATCTTCAAGGAGAGAGAGAATTGCAGTGGAGCCTGACATCACAACAGAAGTAAGATTTGATATGAGTTTGTGTGTGGGAATTGGGGGAAAGGGTTTGGAGTTAGGGATTTGATAAAGGGTTTTGATTTGAGAATTTAGGAATTTGATTTGAGGAATTTGATTTAGGAATTTGATTTGAGGAATTTGTTTAGGGTTTGTGTTTGAGTGTGAGGGTATGAGGATTGAAGTGAAAGCTTAGAGACTACCTAGGATCGGCCGCTCTGATATCATGCTAAAATACGAATTTGGTTTGAATATTTGACAATTTTGTGTAAGGAGGAATATATAGGAGTTTACAAGTGTGCTTTACAAGGAAATAGATACATGAATTAATTAGGAGAATATCTCCCAATTATACAAGGATTTTCAACTATACTGAAAAAAGAAAATAAATCACCTAATTAACCCAGGGAATAAATCTCCTTGATTTGTTAGGTTAACTCACGTGAAAAAAGGTTAAATTAATGCATAGCTTCAGAATATTTCTACAACCAACCTCTTTATTTACTTGATATTCTTCCGCATCAACCCTCTTTAATTAATTTCCTCTGCTGCATCACTCCACCTTCTCGTCTTGGCATACAAATTTCTCAGCATGACATAGTTTCCATCATTCAATTCCATGGCTCCAGTTTGACTGCCTTGTTTAAAACTTTGTTGGCTCTTCTGACACCCTCAGATTGGCCACATGCAAATGGAAAAGAGGTCAAAATTATTCCATTAGCATCATAATAAGGCATGTTGTCAATCAATTTCTCGACTTGCTGAAAGCATCTCCTGCCCTTCCCAAAAGATCTACCATACAACCGTAATTAATGTTCAATTTGCGTTCCGCCAGTCCTGTATTGAAATTGCAAATGATATACTTGTAGAGGTTTGTTGACCAATATCTGGTACTGGTTTTATACAGGCTTGACTAACATATGGAAAAGAAACATTGGCTTAAGAAGAGGAATGATAGAGTAATCTTGCCTGTATAAAGAGTTTGTCTTAAGAACACATATATAGATTGTTTTAGTTATTGGTTTTGGAATCTCTGAATTTGGATTGTGAGATTGTGGGGATTTTTATTTTATATTTTTACAGGTTTGATCCATATGCTTATGTATGTACATATCTATCACATGTAATTTGGTTGTGTTTAATTCACATGTAATTTCTTGATGACTTTTAATACACAGAGTAGTCAATACTACTTGACTTAGTGCACATGACGAGGATAAGAAATGAAAGATTAGTCAATACTAATTGGTGTAAGTTTTTGTGATTGAGTGAGTTTGATACTTTAGATGGGGCTTGTGTAAGTTCTTCATATAATAAGTTGAGTTTTCTTGGATTCAAATTAGATTAGATTTTAAGAACTTAGCTGACAAAAATGGGAAGTGTATGATAAACTATACATCTAATCAAATATGATACTTGACGTCTGTGTATGCTTTCTTCTAAGCATCTCTCTTATGTATAATGAACTGTAAATATGGGTGATGCTCAATTGCTTTATTTTTCCAAATTATTTCCCATGTACATAACTGTATATTTCTTGGAATTGAAAGTAAGTTTGATCTTCAAGGAGTTTTCTGGACTTTTTCCGTGAGCAGAACTGATGGAGATTGGCTTTAGCTGGCGTCAGTTGTACCAGCAGAAGAGCAATTGCAGAATGTACCTTGCTTTATGTTTGAGTGAATGAATTATTGAACGATGTACGGGGATGGTGTTCGAATATCCAGCTGTAAGTCATCATGTTGGAGATCTTAGCATAAATGAGTGCCAACATTTCGGATATTACGAAAAGGATGTCTGAAATGGTTGCGCCATCGTGGTTGCGGATACTGTTGGAGTCATAAATGAGCACCAGCATGGCTGCTGATGGTACGAAAGGACGTCTGGAATGGCCTCGATCATTTTCAGCTGGAGCACAATCTCCACGGTTCTTTTAGCAGCCATAGCCATTGGCGGTGTTAGTATTCCTGTTATCACGGTAGTAGTGTCATCAACCTAGCTAAGCTTCACATTTTTCTTCAGAAATTCGATGAGGAGATTCTTCCTGTCTTCCTCTTTGGCTTTTTTCCGTTGTTTGAATACAGCCTGCTAATTGTTAGTGTGTTAGGGAGAGCTTGTTAGTGTTAAGGGGCAAGGATTAGAAGCTTTTGATAAATTTTGCTTATAATTTGTATTCATTATTTTTCTTTATAATTAAAGTTCGAAGCACAAAATAGTGTTTGGATGATTGGAGTTAAATTAAGGCATTTTGTATTATGATTTTTAACTTCGTACATATTGTAATTAACATTTCACTTATACACGCTTACTTGATAATACCAACAATGGCGATGTGGAAGATCTCAAAATCTCTGATATCTTTCTCTATCTGTGTGTACACCACCGTTCCCATTGTAAAAGTGAACATCTCGGCCGATGGCTTCCCTATAATGCAAATAACCAGCTCAAGATGATTACAAGTGTTATATAAAATTATTCAAAGACCCTCCTCTAAAAAGGAAAGAAAAAAACTACTCCGAAGACAAATTTGAGAGAGAAAAGCAAAGTTTGTGAGATAATGAGAGGACAAACACAAAACTAAAACTCCAAATGCAATCTATATAAAATGGAAAAGAAATTAATGAACCGACCTCCTCCCGATTCCATGAAACTCATAGTCATTCCCATTCTTTAGATAGAGAGAGAGAGAGAGAGTGACAGAGAGGTTTGAGGGTATAGTTTATGTCCTGTTTAGTCAGTCCAGTGAAACAAAGTGGGGTAGATATTCATATATGCTCAGATTCACTCATATGTTTATTCTTCTCCAATATGGAGGTATTTATAGAGAAGTACAACCCTAGATAAAATAGAAAATAAAGCCAAATTACAATAGAAAATAAATATAAATTACAATATGAAATAAATCTCAATTATAATAGGATTAGATAAATGGGTAAGTAACCAAAATCCTAACATAGTAAGGAACCAAAATCCTAACTAAGTAAGGACTCACCAACACTCCCCCTGAAGTTGGGCAAAGATATTTCGCAAGCCCAACTTGACAAGCGAGTCACAGAACACCATACTTGAGAAGCATCAATTGTAGAGAAGGTCTTTTAGTCAACCACGAGTGAAACAAGTGACAAACTAAAGCAAAGTTTGCAGCGGAAACACAAGAGCAAACCCTAAAAAATAGGGTACATAGCATAACACAGAAACCTTGTGAGCACGGCAATAGGTAAGCTAAAACACAGAAACCCTGTGAGCACGGTAGTAGATAAGACAGAACACAGAAACCCTGTGAGCACGACAGCAGATAAGGCAGAACACAAAAATCCTGTGAGCACTGCAGTAGGTAAGGAAGAACACAGAAACCCTATGAGCATGGCAGTAGATAAGGCAGAACACAGAAACCCTGTGAACACGGTAACAGATAAGGCAGAACACAGAAACCCTATGAGGTAGACGGCGACCCACAGAGGCACAAAGAGGAGCACTTGCACCTCCTCTCGCCGGAACTGCGTAGTGCTCACAAGTTCTCATGGCACCACTGATTTAGCAGATGACAGGTTGCAGAAGCGTTCTTAATGGAGGTTGAGGCACTGCCTCACGAAGGAAGAAGAAGACATAATACACTAATTTTTCTTTTTCTGAAACGGCGTTGTCTAGTTTCATTATGTTTAATGAAACGCAGTGTTTCACTAAAGTTGGTTTCTAAGCCATTGGAAATACAAAATTGCCCCAATGGGCCCACTACCCAAGTCATATAAAATCATATCGTCACCTACACTAAATCCAAAAAGAAACAACAATAAACTATTGCTTAGCCCAGTTAAAATCAAAATGTTGCCTATTAAAAATTTAGAAATCTCAATATAATATAAGATTTTATTTTGGTCGAAAAATATAATAGAAGATTATACAACAAACAAAAACCCTTTTAACCCATAACCAGTCAATATAATAGATAGTTTTTATGAAATAAAGGTTTTTTGGTTATTTATTTATTTATTTAGCTTTAGACTTTTAAATATTGCCCCTCCTTTAAAAAAAGTCTGGATCCACCGCTGGCAGTAGGTAAAGCAGAACACATAAACCCTGTGAGCACGGCAGTAGATAAGGCAATACCAATGTAGATGGTAGTGACAGTAACAAGGTAGACGACGACGGTGGGC
This sequence comes from Prunus salicina, assembly GCA_020226455.1. Taxonomy (NCBI): domain Eukaryota; kingdom Viridiplantae; phylum Streptophyta; class Magnoliopsida; order Rosales; family Rosaceae; genus Prunus; species Prunus salicina. Next base: position 15,479,147 of record CM035343.1, on the reverse strand, counting down.
TAGGATTATAGGTTAGGTGTATAGTGTAGCGGAAATAGGTAGTGTTTAGGGTTAGGGTAGAGACGAATAAAAAACACAGCAACATCATCAGCAATGACCATAGCAACGGAAAGTGAAGCAAACAAAGGAAACATCAACGGCAACAGTAGTGGCAACAGCAACATCAAAGCTGACAGTAGTGGCAACGGCAACAATAAATTCTTCCTATAAACTTTAGCTAATTCACGCAGACACAACTTCTCTTCACTTCCCCTCTTCCCCTGAAGAGAAGGGGTAGTCGGAGTCAAGAAATAGACAACATTTTCATGGGAATACGTCAAGGTAATAGAGATACGTCAATAAACATATATTTTTCACTCCCCCTCCCCCCTTAAAGAGGAGGGGATGAGAGCACTTAAATTTCAAGTAGAATGCAAGCACAGGTCACAAGAGAACCTAACTCTGATACCAAGCCAAACAAAGTGGGGTAAATATTCAGATATGCTTAGATTCACTCATATGTTTATTCTTCTCCAATATGGAGGTATTTATAGAGAAGCACAACCCTAAATAAAATAGGAAATAAATCCAAATTACAATAGAAAATAAATATAAATTACAATATGAAATAAATCTCAATTATAATAGGACTAGATAAATGGGTAAGTAACCAAAATCCTAACTAAGTAAGGAATCGCCAACAAGCCCAAGGAAGGTATCTGCTTCTTAGCTTGGGACCAACTGTTGGCTTAGGGCAGCCTTCTGCAGTTGTAATTGGTATTCTCATTTTGTAAAGATATCTGTTTGTGCCTAATAAAATACGGCCGTGAGAAGGGGCCTCTTCTCGGCCTTGACGCCTGTTCATAAAGTGGAACGGCCGCGTTTTTGTCAAAGTGTCTTGCGTTCCTAAAAAACACAAGGCAAATATGAAGGCAGGATCTTCTCGGCCTCTCGACCATAGCCTTATGGGCCGAGGCCGAGGACCATGCAAAGCACGGCCGAAGATATTATAGTCAAAAAGCCACGTGGCTTCTGGGTCCCATGCCCCATTTAATGAAGTAGTGCCTTTGTCCACCACAGCAAATCCACTGGGGCAAGAAGCATTTAATACACGAGGGCAGAAGGGAAGTGGCTGAAGTCAGGATTTGGTAATCAGAGTGGTTAGGTACAAACATTCTCACAAATGATCTTACAACTTGCGGTCACCTCACCAACCACTAGACCAGGACATTTAATGCGTTCCCACGACCAGAGGCGCAGAACCCTCGATCAGGGCGGTGGCCTAGATTTGCCGAGATTTATGGGGGTCACACCACCATGCTTCACGATCCCAAATGCCCATTGGACTACCTGCTTGCCCCAATCAGACTCCACCAGGCACATATTTTTAGGCTCTCAGGAAGATCTTTTTCAACCTCGAAAGGCTCTCCAGGACTCTTCCTATAAATACCAAGCTCAAGACCATGTACAAAGGGTCCAACACCAAAACCAAAAGCCTTCCACGGAGCAACTTATTTTTCTGTAACACACTTTCAATACCTTTACATGCTTTCCTAGGAGTAGTGGTAGATTGTAAGAAAAATCCATTCATCAATATATCATACGACCTTTGATTTCTCAAGGCGCCGGAGCACCACCCTTGTTATCGCCTCACTCACCCCATATATCATACGACCGTCGCTCCTCGAGCAACGCGCCGGAGCACCGCCCAAAATCCACCACATACACCACCACTAAACGGCCTTGTAGCTCAGGCCGTGAACCTGACGGCCGAGATAAGTTCCTCTCTCGGCCACAATGGTTTGGTTGGACACATGCGCATCATTTAAACATCTCCTACCCAAACCCTATCAAAACCTCGACGCACGGTAGACCGTGCTGGCACGCCCGAGCACAAAACGCATCGTATCCAAAAGAAGGACGTCACGTGTTCGCGCACATCCCTTCGGCTCGGAGTACCAGGCCGTGAGATTTGCGACGTCAACAATATCATGCAGCGTCCAAGTTCCAAATGCCTTTCTCAATAAACCCCATGCCCGGCTGCCATTTGAAAAGTTCCTGAAAAGGGCCCTTACATATTTTTCAGGTTACCTGGTATACTCAGCATAAACTACGACTGATGAAAGGGGAACAGTTGGTAGAGGTTATGCATGTTTAGTTAGTCCAAGCAAGGTATCTGCTTCTTAGCTTGGGACTAACTGTTGGCTTAGGGCAGCCTTCTAGTTCTAATTTCATGGGTACCAGAGAAGTGTCTGCACATGAAAATATTGAATTCAAGCTGATTGATGATATTAATTCATTTGCCAGCTAGGATGCTTAAAGCTAAGAATTTAAGCTTCATACCCTTCTTTCCTCATGGAAAAACAGGGAAGGCCAAAAGGAAGTCATGACTTACTTTAATGACACAGAAACATAAACCAGCAATACCTTTATAACCAGCATTGTGTTGCTTTCTAACTGAAGGCTGAAAAATAATAGCAAAACTACTTTTCAGGAATAGAGCCCTTTGTTTCCTTGCTCAATAGTTGTTTACTGAGTTTATCGATTTTTGTCTTCTCTGCTTTCTATATCGTTTCCTTGCTCTGTAGTTGTTTAATTCACACATATAAACAAGTATGGCTACTGTTAATGTTGATAACATGTTAACGAGGCTAAGACAAAAGCGTGCTATAGTGAAGAGAAGGAAAATTATTGTAGGTACAATGATCTCTTTTATGGTTACGCTAGTACAATGGCATTATGATAATTTTCATGTTAAAGAGCCTTCATATGATTGGGATGAAGAAAGGCGATCTTATTTGAACGGTATGTACAATGGAAAAGAAGTTGATTGTATTGATCAATTTCGAATTGGCAAAAGTGCCTTCAAAAAGTTATTCAGAATTTTAGAAGAAAATGGTGGGTTGGTTCAAACAAGAAATATTTCAATTGAAGAATATGTAGCAATATTTTTTAAAATAATTGCTCACAACTTGAAGTACAGAGTCATTGGTTTTGACTATTACCGTTCAATCGAAACAATTAGTTGACAATTTAACAGAGTCCTATATGCCATGATGAGAATTAGTGAAGAATGCATAAAGTTCCAGCCAAGTACTGTTGGGAGTTCCGAAAGAAGCAAATGGTAGTGGTTTGATGTACTTATATAACTAGAAAAAAAATATATTTTATTTTATTTTTCAACTAGTTATCTTATGTTTCATACTTCACTTTTTTGTATTTCATGTTTAGAATTGTCTTGGGCCACTTGATGGAACTCATATTCCGGTAACAGTGTCGGCAGAAGAAAGACCAAGATATCGAAATAGGAAGGGCGATCTCTCCACTAATATTTTCAATTTCTGTCATTTACAAAAATTGACATATATAAATCCAAACACAGAAATCTTCAATTGCTAGAAATTGAAATTTCGTCATTTTAGAATTCTATGTAATTTGCAATCTCTTCATCCAAACGGAGCATAATGGAAAATTATCGGATGATCAAGAGCAAAAGTATTATACGGGTAGAGTGATTGCGTTGTGGGCAAGATCCAAAATGGTCTAATCTGTTCACTGCCTTCAGAACAAAAAAAAAAAAAAACAAAACAAAATTTGTTCACTGCCATTTGATATGTTAGGTTGCATTAATCACGCCCTATCCCCGAGTTACTAAGGACAACCCACCCACTATGAATAGGGAACTTCCTCTACAATGAGTGTTACAAAAGGACAACTTTGGTTTGATGAACAGAATAGTCAATACTACTTGACTTGGTGCACATGACGAGGATAAGAAATGAAAGATGAGATCATATATATCACACACTGTTGTTCCACATCTCTATCCTCAACTTGTTTGAAGAATATTGCGATATATTACACTGCTCAAGAGTTTAAGTCTGTTGAACCAAAAAAAAATTTAAAAAAAAAAAATCATGGGTTTAGATAACCCCCACAACGCTGGGTGGGTGATTCCCACAACCACATGACACTTGCTTTCAAAACAAATGGGAAACAACGTGTGTATCAGATTGTCCCTATTCTTATCCCTAGAAAAAAGGAAGGGATAAATAAAGGAAGAGGATAATCATATAATGGTGGGAAGAGATCGTGTTTATTTTTTGGCAACTCCATTCAGCAGAGAGGCTGCCCACTTAGCAAACGTGCTTCCCTAACTGCTGTTCATCTTTTGCCTATAAAAGACATGAACATACAGAGTTAAAAGGGCGAAAAAGAGGAGGAGGTGCTGCAGAAAAAAGGGACGAAGGCCTGGAAGGCCACAAAGGCTGGAGAGGTAGCCGTGAGGCGCCTTTGTAGGCTGGAAAAAAAAAAAGCTTCTGTAACAGAGCAAACCAAAGACACCAAATCAATGAAACTGGCAGTTTCAATTCAAGAAGGTGAACCACTTCGGCTCAACACCTTTATATTTTTTTCATCTTCAACAAAGTTCCTCTCTTGAAGTCTCTGTGAGGAGGAGGTGCTGCAGAAAAATGGGGGGAGGCTAAAAAAAAAAACTGCAAGGCAACAAGGGTTTAGAGAAGAGGCATAAAAAAATACACGGCGGCAGACTGTGAGCTTGGAGAACATGGAGGATGCACGGCAGTGCTGAGTCCTCCATGTTGGGTGGCAACCCACAAATTGATAATGCTCTGCTGAACGAATCTCCATACTCTGCTGAGCAAATCTTCATGCTCTGCAGAACGAACCTCCATGCTTGGGTACAAAACCCATAAACTAAATCCATTTGAGTGTCAAACTCATAAACTGAATTCTCTTGGAATATCCTCTTGTCCTGTGTTTGTTGGGCTCACAGTCACAACAAACAAGAAAAAAAAAATAAAGGAGGAAAGCAGCCCCGTTTTGGGGAAGAGGGTTTGGTGTTGGTTGCATACAGACGCAACGTACTATAAAAAAAAAAAAGAAAGATGAAGAACAGCCACGCTTGTTGGAGGAACTTGCAGCCACGTTTTGAATTCTTCTCTTGGTGTTGCGTATGGCAGTAACAAACAAAAAAATGACAGCCACCTAGAAAAGCAGAAGAACAGCAACAAACAAAAAGAAGAAAAAAGAGCCAGCCACCAAAAATAGCCACTTTGTTGACAAAGCTTTGGTGGTATCGTTGGCAACAACAAACAAAACTTAAAACTAGTTGGCCTCAGGGTGTGTGAACAGGCAAGGAAGAAATTTGAAAAAAAGGAGTGGCCACGTTTTTGTGGCAGTTCCATATGGCAGCTTAAAAAAAAAGGGGTTTGATGCAAGATGTGTTTTGCCAAATTCTTATCTCTTCTAATAAGTCATATGCAAGAGACCAGAGAAGAAAGAATTGGCAAGTTGGACAAAAGCTAACAAACCCAAAGCTGCCAGCAACTTTTCTTCGAACCAAAATTTGGTCTTTAGACCATGTTTACACCATAATCAACCAAGCATATCCAGCCTCAAAACAACTACACCACATCGATTTGCACAAAGTCCCACATCGGAAAACTACAAGAAGTGAAGACTCCCCATCACCTATAAAAGAAGACTACTCTCCCTTGAGAAAAGGACACCTCTCTCATTCTAGGGAAACCCTCCTTCTAGAATAGGACTAAGAGCTAGACCCTTGATTTGGGGGACTCTCTTCTAGATCCTTAGTCTAGGCATCTCACTTGTCATCTTTATATTTGGGTCTAACCCCATGTACAAATGTACTCATACACTATCATAATGAGAATATACTTCTCCGTGGACGTAGCCCATTCATTAAGGGTGAACCACGTATATCTTGTCTTCTTTACATTTATCGTTTGCCCAAGTCTTTATATACATGCTTAAGGTCCCCACCTTCATTCATCCATCCATCACACATCATCACTAAGTTGGACTCATTCTTGGCCTAGCCATTTTGAGCATCAACAGTTTGGCGCCGTCTGTGGGAAGAGATACTTGAATCCCATTTTTCTCTACCAGCCCAGCTGGCTCCTTCACCTATCCGGCCCCGTCGCCTCTTCTTCACTCCCTACTCAGCTATGCCTACTGAGGATAGCCACGGTGCCCAGCACCATCCCCCCCAGGAGGGTACCTCCCAGAGGAGACCTTCGGCGGAGGTCAATCTCCAGGCTGAGGTGGAACTCCTCCGCGCCAGTGTCATCAAGATGTCCGAGAAGTGTGACCATCTTCTTTCCAAGAACGTTGGGCTAGAGCATGACTACCGCACCCTGAAGCGTAACTGGGAAAAGAACCAAGCCCAAGGCTCCCAATGCAGCCTTACCCGGGAACATGAGCATACCCAGCCACACCAGCCAGAGCACTCCCACCATAGTCCCCCAATCCAGCCTAGGACCAGCAAGGGTAAAGGCCCCCTCCATCCGGAGACAACCAAGTCACGGCCCCTCCGCATCTCCCCACCAAGGGACCGGCCTCATGAACCAACAAAGGTTTACAGGGATTGCAGGGATCGTATCTTGGACCGTCAGGGGAGACCCATTCATATTTCCGTTGATCTCCAAGACCCAAAGGTGACGCACCTAGGCCCCCCAGAGAAGCCTACCCAGCTACCCCCTGGAGAAGGTCTAGGGGACTCAGAGAACTGGGGGCAGGATTACTTAGAAGACTACGAGTCTTATCACACCGAGGCGTTCGAAGAATTTTATCCAGCCCATGGCCACCCACACACCGGACCTCCAGCGCCCGAGACTCTCCCTCATGCTGACCCGGCCATGAGGCTTCTCTTTGAGAAGGTTTGGCGCTTGGAGAGCGAGCAGCAGCGCACCCATCAACCCCTTTGGGCGAAGCCACGACCTGGGCCCTTTACGGAACGCATCCTTAATTACCACCAAGAGAAGGAAATCCAGCCCCTCCGCATCGCCTTCTACACTGGCACAGAGGATCCTCTTACCCATATACACTCTTTCCAATCTGCCCTGGGGTGCAAAGGCTTAACTGACGAAGGCATGTGCCTCCTCTTCCCTTCCACCCTCAGTGGCGCGGCCCTGAATTGGTTCTACAGGTTGAACCCTCGCACCATCAACACATTTGACAGTCTGAAGCAGGCCTTCCTGGACCATTTCATGATCTAGACTGATCGCCTCTACTCCGCAGACGACCTGTACATGCTTAGGCAGGGTGAGGACGAGCCTCTTCGAGAGTATGCAACCAGGTTCAGCCACGAATACTCCCGATGCCCAGACACTGATGATCGTGCCGCCTTCGGTGCTTTTAAGAGTGGCCTCCGAGAATCCAACTTCCGGTACCTGGTGCACAGCAACCCTTGGAACACATATGTTGAGCTAATGAAGCAGGCGGCAGTTCATGCCAAGGCTGAATACTTCAACTCCAAGCGTGGCACGGCCACCCCGGCGCGTAATCCTTTTGCTAATCCTCCACCTGCTTCAGCACCCACCCCGGCCCCACCTCAACATTCTACTCCCGCCCCAAGTACCCAGGATGCCCAGCACTCCAAAAGGAAGGATAGCTACCAGCATACCTTCAACAATAACAAGCGGGGCAGACATGGCAACCACCACCAGTCCAGCAGAGGCAACCCACACGGGACAGGTGATCGGGCTCCACTCCCCTTCTCACCCAAGCCTAGGTTCGAGGTGTTCACCACCCTGAACACTACCTACGAGAATCTCCTGGTGCATGAGGCACCTATCATACCCAAGCCTCCCCCTCGGAGACCAGGCAGCAAGCCTATGCCTAACACCGGGGTCTTCTGTCGCTTTCATCAATTCGGCGGCCACGATACTGAATCTTGTGTTGCCTTGCGCAACATCATTGAAGGACTTATTCGCGAAGGAAGTTGGATAAATACGTGCACAATCTCCCACCCCCACCTAACCCTCACCAACGGCAGATCAACATGATCTCAACTATCAGTGGTGGTCCTACCCTGGCTGGAACATCTAACAACTCCATCAAGCATTATGTCCGCTCCACCTATCCGCACCAGGTCTTCAGCGCTGAGCAGGGACGCTTGCCAAAGACACATAAATCAGGCTGGGCTCCCATTACCTTCTGCGAGGAGGAGGAGCATGGTGTCATTCTCCCCCACGATGACCCAATCATTATCCGTGCCGATATTTCTAAATTTGATGTTGGGCGTATCTTGGTGGACACTGGCAGCTCGGTCAGTGTGATGTTTGCTGAGGCCTTCAACGAGCTCCATGTCTCATCTCACTTACTCGACCGGAGCATTACACCCCTGGTGAGCTTCTCTGGTGAGGTGGCCCAGCCCATTGGAAGCATTTATCTCCCCATCTCTATTGGAGCAGCACCCCAGCGGAGGACAATCACCACTCCCTTCCTCATTATTGACTGCCCAACAGCCTACAATGTCATCCTTGGGCGCCCGGCCATGGCCCAAATGAAGGTATTCATTTTCACACATATGCTACTACTAAAATTCCCCACGCCCTATGGCACAGGTACGGTGCGTGGCGACCAACTTGGTGCCCGAAGTTGCTATGCTTCAGCAGTGAAGTCCACTAATCGCCAGCATAGGGGTGAGGCCCTTGCTGTAACCCAGGCTCCAGCCCCACCTCGGGCTGGCACCAAGCGCCCAAAAGACCCTAGGGAGGAATCTGTCACCCAACAGGCCGAGCCTGTGGAGGACCTTGAGCTGGTTACTCTCGATGAAGACATCCCGGACCGGCAGGTCAGGATCGGCACCTCTGTCTCACAGGAACTTCACTCTGATCTTGTCACTTTCCTCCGCCTTAACTCTGAGGTCTTCGTTTGGTCATACAATGACATGCCCGGCATATCACCAGACATCATCTCTCATCGGCTAAGCATCAATTCTGCTGTCCGACCCGTTCGGCAGAAGCGTCGGGCTTATGACCCAGAGCGATATGAAGCCATGAGGGCAGAGGTGGATAAGCTGAGTACCATTGGATTTATCAAGGAGGTGGACTATCCCACCTGGTTGGCTAATGTGGTGATGGTCTGAAAGGGCACAAAGGGCTGGCGCATGTGTGTGGACTACACCAATCTCAATCGGGCCTGCCCGAAGGATAGCTTCCCCCTACCCCGCATTGATTAGCTAGTTGACGCCACAGTTGGCCACGCCCTCCTCAGTTTCATGGATGCTTACTCAAGGTACAACCAGATCTTTATGCACCCTGAGGACCAAGCCCATACATCCTTCATCACTGACCGTGGCCTTTATTGCTACAAAGTCATGCCCTTCGGCCTCAAAAATGCCGGGGCCACGTATCAGCGCCTGGTGAACAGCATCTTCGCTCCATTAATTGGCAACACCATGGAGGTCTATGTTGATGATATGCTAGTCAAGAGTCGCACTACTGACCAGCACATCCCCAACCTCTCTGCCATGTTCACCATCCTGAAGCAATATAAGATGAGGCTCAACCCCACCAAGTGTGCATTTGGGGTGGCTTCAGGCAAATTCCTTGGCTTCATGATCAGCCAGAGAGGTATTGAGGCCAATCCTGAGAAGATCCAGGCCATCTTAGACATGGCGATACCCAAAACAGTCAAGGACATTCAGAGCCTTACCGGGCGTGTCGCAGCCCTGACTAGATTCATCTCTAAGGCCACTGACCGCTGTGCCCCTTTCTTCAAGGCACTTAAGGGTAGCAAGCGGAGCATTACCTGGACCGCTGAGTGCGACAAGGCTTTCAACGAGCTCAAGGAGTATATGAGCCGGGCCCCCTTATTGTCCACACCTAAGCCCGGAGACACCCTCATGATTTATCTCTCCATCTCGGCTACAGCGGTTAGTTCTGTGCTCATCCAGACAAAGGAGGGTGCTAAGCACCCAGTGCATTACGTCAGCAAAGCACTACAAGATGCCGAGGCTCGATACCCGGACATTAAGAAATTGGCATTCGCCCTGGTGGTTTCGGCTAGGCGTCTCAGACCATACTTTCAAGCTCACACCATCCATGTCTTAACCAACCACCCGCTCCGGCAAGTGTTGCAGAAGCCGGAGACTTTTGGGAGGCAAGTTAATTGGGCCATTGAACTGGGTGAGTTTGATATCCACTACAAACCCCGCCCAGCCACAAAGGGCCAAGCCGTGGCTGACTTCATATCTGAATTCACCGAACCCTCTACTGTGGCCAGTTCACAGATTACGATCGAGCCTACTCCTACATTAAGCCAGATCCACGTTGCCGGCAACGGCACTCTAGACTTGACTCAGCCCTTGTGGACCTTGTATGTAGATGGCTCTTCCAATGCCCAGGGATGCTGAGCTGGCCTCATTCTCATCTCCCCAGACAAGGTTGTCCTTGAGTACGCGCTTCGCTTCAAATTCCACGCCTCTAACAATGAGGCCGAATACGAAGCACTTTTGGCTGGCCTTCGGTTAGCCAAGGAGATGGGTGCCAAGCAAATTCAAATATTCAGCGATTCACAGCTCGTTGTTCACCAAGTGAACCAGGACTTCACCGCCAAGGACGTCTTCATAAGCCAGGTGCCACGCTCAGAGAATAGTCATGCCGATGCTCTGGCTAGATTAGCCTCGGCCATAGAGCAAGGCATCGGTCGTAATATACACATGGAAATCTTGGATTAGCCCAGCACACGGGCATCACTCATCTGCGCCATCGATCACAGCCCCACATGGATGGACCCCATCTTTCAGTTTTTGCAGAACCAGACACTACCTGCTGACCCTGCTGAAGCGCGGCGTGTTCGCTATCGCTCTGCCCGATACCTAATCCTTAATGGCGCCCTATACAAGCGTGGCTTCAGTCTCCCCTACCTTCGGTGCCTGACCCCAGAGGAAGGGCATTATGTCCTCAGAGAAATCCATGGAGGCATCTGCGATAGTCACTCAGGCGCTCGGTCACTATCGCATAAGGCCATTAGGCAAGGATACTTCTGGCCCTCACTTGACACTGACGCCCAGGCCTTCACCCAAAAGTGCGATAAGTGTCAGCGATTAGCCAACATCCCTCAACTCCCAGCTGAACCATTGACAACCATGGTCAGTCCTTGGCCATTCGCGCAATGGGGACTTGACCTCATTGGTCCTATGCCTGAGGGCAAGGGCCAGGTCAAGTATGCAGTCGTAGCCGTCGACTACTTCACTAAGTGGGCTGAAGCTGAGGCCTTAGCCACCATCACTGCAGCTCGCATTGAGACGTTTGTCTGGCAAAATATCGTATGTCGCTTTGGCATCCCCAACACCATCGTCATGGACAACGGACGGCAATTTGACAACGCAAAGTTCAAGCAATTTTGTTCCAACCTCAAGATAAAGCTTTGCTTCGCCTCCCCGGCCCATCCTCAATCTAATGGCCAGGTCGAAGCCGTGAACAAGATTATCAAGAGGACTCTGAAGACCAAGGGTTGCTGGCCAGAGCTACTCCCAGAAGTACTCTGGTCCTATCGCACCACCTTCCGTACCTCCACAGGGGAAACACCATTTTCCCTTTCCTTTGGTACTGAAGCCGTGGCACCAGTGGAAATTGGCCAGCCCACATACCGAACCTCTACTTATGAGGCCGACGCCAATGACGAGCAGTTAGCCCTAAACCTCGACTTCATTGATGAGCTCCGTGACCAATCCAACATGCGCAACGTCGCGTACAAACAGCGCATCGCTAAGTACTATGACTCCCGGGTCAAACCCCGTGCGTTCAAGGTTGGGGACTGGGTCATGCGCAAGGTTTCCTTGGCCACCAAGAATCCTACTGAAGGTACCTTGGGCCCGACATGGGAAGGTCCTTATGAGGTTACCAGAATCTCTCGCCCCGGCGCTTATCAACTTCGTAATCCCAAGGGCAAGACCTTGCCTCATCCCTGGAATGCCGATCACCTCAAGTACTACTACAAGTAAGCATGTCTAGACCCTAAGACATTATGTTTTCTTAAATTTTGGTCTCGAGCCTTGACTCAACCAACTCTTGTACTTTTTGCCTTTCGGCACATAGTTAATGAAACGCCCGACCCTGGCTCATTCTCATCAATCACATGGTTATCATTTTGCTAGCACAATTGATATCAAATGACAACAAGTCTAATATCATAGCATATCAAAATAACCTTGCCCCAGGCAAGGCAAAATGTTCATATCATAAGCAAAAATAAACATCAAGTGTTTTACATAAATAACTGGAATACATAAGGAAGGCCAAGCCTTCAGGACACACAAGCTTTGTGTTGCCTCCGGCACCCCTGTGCTTAGCCACATTGCCTTGCGACATGCGAGCTTTGTGTTATCTCAGGCACCATCGTGCCTAGCCACATTGCTTTGCGACACGCAAGCTTTGTGTTGCCTCCGGCACCCCCGTGCCCAGCCACATTGCCTTGTGACATGCGAGTTTTGTGTTGTCTCCGGCACCATCGTGCCTAGCCACATTGCTTTGCGACACGCAAGCTTTGTGTTGCCTCCGGCACCCCCGTGCCTAGCCACATTGCCTTGCGACATGCGAGTTTTGTGTTGTCTCCGGCACCCCCGTGCCTAGCCTCATTGTCTTGCGACATGCAAGCTTTGTGTCACATTCGGCACCCTCGTTCCCAGCCACCTCACCCTGCAACATGCATCTTTGTGCCTTCGGCACCCTCATGCCAAGTTCACTCCCTCCAATATCCTTCTTACTCGGGGACTTGGGGAACTATGGGTATTGCACTATACAGCTTGGAAGATGAATTATGGTATTGCTCGCCAACAGCCAAGCTTTAACGGTCCAGCTCCCTGCCCAGCTTCAAATGTCAAGGACCATCACAGCTATAAGAGCCAGGGAGGCCAACCACCATTTCAATCCAATGGGAAGACAAGTATCAACTACTTCACACAGTTATAAACTTGATTGTCAAAATTCATGTTCAGACAAAGGAACAACACCTCAACTACAAAGACAGCAAAGTTGAGCTCTTGCCAAACCAATGAGCCGTGCTCTTTTGCCGAACGTCCAATAGCTAAGCCTATTGCTACACTGCTCGGTTCCAAGTCACGGTTAGCTTACGGAACGCAGACCACCCGACTCGACATGCTGGCACTGCACGGTTCATCTTTCAATCCGACTCACTTTCCGAAGGGTCTGAAACAGAAGAATCATATTGGGCTCCATCTATCATCAACTCATCCTCAGCCTCAGAGATTTCATTTCTGTTTTCAAACATAGTCTCAAAATGTTATCAATGGCTAAACTCACCCATGGCTCCTCTTCCGACTCACTTGACGAAGGGTCTGAATCAGAAGAATCCGATTGGGCTCCATCCACCTGCTCCACGAAGTCCCTGAGCCTTGTGGTCATGTACACTAATTGGAAGTGAAACTCGTCAAACACACTTAAGTAAATGCCAAACTCGTCTCGAATGTTACCTGTACAATACATGTGACTGCTCAACACAACAGTTCTTGCCACAAACCTCCTATCTAGCAGATATACCCTCAAAGTATCTGGACAATGTGCCAGCGTCGCAAGCTGCATCTCTTCCAATCCACAATCTAGATCCCAATTTGGAACCATGTCTTCAATTACCTCTATCAGCATACCTCTATGCGACAGAAAAGCATTGTTGGCTGCACAAATCTCTCGGCCTGGTTCTCCGGGCCGAGGGGACGTGCGTTTAACACGGAGTCCTACTTTTGGATGCGGTGCGGCTTGTGCGCGGGCGTGCCAGCACGGTCTACCGTGCATCGAGTTTGGTAATGGGTTTGGGTAGAAGAAGTTTTGGTTGGTGTGCCTGTTTTGGTCTGGACTTCTAATCAAACGATTGTGGCCGAGAAAGGAACTGGTCTCGGCCGTTAGGTTCACGGCCTGAGCTACAAGGCCGTTTGATGGGGAAGATGGTGGATTTTGGGCGGTGCTCCGGCGCTTTGCTCGGAGAGTGACGGTCGTATGATATATGGGGTGAATGAGGCGATAACAGGGATGGTGCTCCAGCGCCTTGAAGAATCAAGGGTCGTATGATATATTGATGAATGGATTTTCCTTACAATCTACCACTACTCCTAGGAAAGCATGTAAAGGTATTGAAAGTGCGATACAGGAAAAATAAGTTGCTCCGTGGAAGGCTTTGTTTGGTGCTGGACCCTTTGAATGTGGTCTTGAACTTGGTATTTATAGCAGGGGTCTTGGAGGGATAATCGAGGTTTGACAAGACCTGCATGGTGGAGTTTGATTAGGGCAAGCGTGGCTGAGTCTGATCAGCATTTGGGATCGTGAAGCATGGTGGTGTGACCCCCATAAATCTCGGCAAATCTCGGCCACTGCCCTGATCGTGGGTTCTGCACCTCTGGCCGCGGGAACGCATTAAATGCCCTGGTCTAGTGGTTGGTGAGGTGACCGCAAGGTGTAAGAACATTTGTGAGAATGTTTGCACCTAACCACTTTGATTTCTGTTCACCAAACCCTGACTTCAATCACTTCCCTTCTGCCCTTGTGCAATAAATGCTTCTTCGCACCCAGTGGTTTTGCTATGATGGTCAGAGGCATTACTTCATTAAATGAGGAGTGGGACCCTGAAGCCACGTCAATATCTTCGGCCGTGGTTCATGAAGACTTCGGCCTCGGCCTAACTGGGGCCGAGAAGATTCCATTCTTTAGCGTTTTTTCCTTTGCTTGTAAGGAGGAAAACAGGGAACGATGATGCGCGGCTGCTTGAGTCCATGAGCAAGAGCTATGGCTGAAAGGAGGCTTTCTTGGCCAAAAGTGTTGTAATTATTTAGGCATAAACAAGCATCTATGAAAACTTCTGAGGGTTCCAGGGCAAACACAAGAACGAACACCTCAATCACCTCAAACACCCGTTGCATAATGGTGTCCTCTCCCAAAGGATCTTCTGGTGGGATAACTGGCAGTGAGTTCAACAAAACCATTGGGCTAGGCACCTTCACCATGCTCAATTCGGACTCCTCCCCCTTGAGTTTTCCACCGACGGCATCCTTGAGTTTCTCCATTGACAAGCCCTACAATAAGCAATAATTTGGAGAAGGCTTGGGAAGAGAAGGTTTGGTTTCAGGGGAAAAGATAGTTGAGATGTTCAGGGGTGAGCGGACGGCTAGATCAAATGAAAGATCGAGAGTTATTTTTAGGGTTAACCCAGCTCCAATCCAAGTGCTCCTATCGAAGCTTCAAATAGAAAAACACCAAAATGGCAGGTGTCCACCAAAAGAAAAAAAATCAAACTGACCTTGCCGAACGGCAAGGTCCATACAAATTCAAAACAAAGGCTCACCTCGGAAAGCTCCCAGGACCACCGAACTCAGCTTCAGCTTCGAAACACCAAGGTCCCAGGCTCTCTCACCGAAGGCCTCGCTCCAACTCTTCAGAGAGACCCAACGGCCCGACGGTTTTGCCAGCCACACACCAACACAACTTGCCGAACGGCAAGTGTCATGAGATTTTGAGAGAAGGCTCACAAACCCCAATCCAAGCTTGCCGATACTCCAAGAAGAACCAAGGCTCACGAGCTAGGCTGTCCCGAAAGAAGGGAGCTCACGAATCTCCTTCCAAACCTCCTGCCGAAGGCCTAGTCTCAAAGGAATCTCCCTCAAAAATCCCAATGAACCCTTGCCGAACGGCAAGGGTCGAGCTTCAGCTAAATAGAGGCAAAACCAAAAACTATCGCAAAATGTTCCTAGCTTCTCAAAACCTAGGGCCTCGCGGAAGACCAGCTCCAAAAATTTATATGCAAACCAAGCCCCAGCTCATGCCAAGGTACCTAGACTCTTTCGTTTTAGCTTTGCCGAACGGCAAGTTTCATGAGGTGGAATTTATACCCCTCTTTCCACAACCCTAGCCCTTGCAATCTTGGCTTTCTTTAAAAAAACCTGCCGAAGGCCCAACCCTTGCAACCTTGGCCCCAGCTCTAACACCCTAGCCACATCTATGTCTGCTGAAATAGAAACGGGCCCCAGGCCATATTTTCTTTTTCCCTCCTTTAAACACCCTTGCCAAACTC
The DNA here is from genome assembly GCA_020226455.1 of Prunus salicina. NCBI lineage: Eukaryota > Viridiplantae > Streptophyta > Magnoliopsida > Rosales > Rosaceae > Prunus > Prunus salicina. The sequence goes on along the minus strand of CM035343.1, from coordinate 15,463,319 downwards.
ATCGGGCCCAAACCCATGAGGACTTGCCAAAGCCAATCCAGGGCCCAGCCCTTGCAAACTAATTCTTCAAAGCCCAATTATGGCTCAACCCACTCCGCGACCCAGGCCCTCTTGCACACACCTTCCAAAAAAAAAAAAAAACCCAGCTCCTTCCCAAAAAAAGAGCCCAACTCCTTCCAAAAAAAAAAGGGCCCAGCTCCTTCCAAAAAAAAAAAGAGGGCCCAGCCCCTTCCACAAAAAAAAGAGCCCAGCTCCTTCCAAAAAAAAAAAAGAGGGTCCAGCTCCTTCCAAAAAAAAAGGGTCCAGCTCCTTCCAAGAAAAAAGGGCCCAGCACATTCCACAAAAAAAAAAAAAAAAAGCCCAGCTCCTTCCAAAAAAAAAAAAAAGACCCTTCCACAAAAAAATAAGAGCCCAGCTCCTTCAAAAAAAAAAGGGCCCAGCTCCTCCCACAAAAAAAGAGCCCAGCTCCTTCCCAAAAAAAGAGCCCAGCTCCTTCAAAAAAAAAAAGGGCCCAGCCCCTTCCACAAAAAAACAAGAGCCCAGCTCCTTCCAAAAAAAAAAAAGGGGCCCAGCTCCTTCCACAAAAAAAAAAAAAAGAGCCCAGCTCCTCCCACAAAAAAGAGCCCAGCTCCTTCCAAGAAAAAAAAAAAAAAAAAAAAAAAAGGGCTTGGCCTCCTTGCTGAACGTCAAGGAGCATGAAAACATTTTTGGAGGAAGGCTCAAAAAAAAAATTTCAACAAAAAAAAGGGGCTTGGCATCCTTGCCGAACGGCAAGGAGCATGAAAACATTTTTGGAGGAAGGCTCAAAAAAAAAAAATTTTCTTTTTTTTCTAAAAAAAAAAACCTTTGCATGGCTTAGGGAGCATTGAAACTAAAGGATACCAAAGGTGCTAAAGGCCCATCCCTTTTTCCCAAGGCCACCGAAGCATCAAGGCCCCAGCCCCTTGCAGCCCAGACCCAGCTTCCTCACCAAACGCCCAGGTACCCAGCTACCAACAATCACTGAGGCTAACACAAGCTCGTACCATACATTCTAGGTATTAACGCAACTTCTAGCTTGCCAACTTTGGGGACTAGGGACTGCCCTACGGTTCCCACTGAACCTGGAATGCTCGGTCATGATTACACAAAATCTAACAAGTGCCCAACCCAGAAGTTACTTCTTGACCGCGAACTTGGGGGACTACTGTTTACACCATAATCAACCGAGCATATCCAGCCTCAAAACAACTACACCACATCGATTTGCACAAAGTCCCACATCGGAAAACTACAATAAGTGAAGACTTCCCATCACCTATAAAAGAAGACTACTCTCCCTTGAGAAAAGGACACCTCTCTCCTGCTAGGGAAACCCTCCTTCTAGAATAGGACTAAGAGCTAGACCCTTGATTTGGGGGACTCTCTTCTAGATCCTTAGTCTAGGCATCTCACTTGTCATCTTTATATTTGGGTCTAACCCCATGTACAAATGTACTCATACACTATCATAATGAGAATATACTTCTCCGTGGACGTAGCCCATTCATTAAGGGTGAACCACGTATATCTTGTCTTCTTTACATTTATCGTTTGCCCAAGTCTTTATATACATGCTTAAGGTCCTCACCTTCATTCATCCATCCATCACACATCATCACTAAGTTGGACTCATTCTTGGCCTAGCCATTTTGAGCATCAACAGACCAGAAAGATGAAGAAACTCACTGCTCAAAGAAAGCCCTCCTGCCATGCTCAAGACTGAAGAAGAAAGCAACAAAAAAAGGAGTTTCGTATTACTGAAAGAAACCAAAAACAAAACAAGGAAGAAAAAGCCAAAAAGGGACAAAGAAAAGGAAAAGTAACCTTTGTACTTTGACAGACGTTGCTGCCATTAAGCTCCCATATTTCCAATGGGTTATGTGGTCTAAGTCTGCCTTTTAGTTCCCAATACTTCCAGTTAATATTTTAATGGTTTATGTGGTCTAACTCTGACATAAGAGAGCCAAGGAAAAGACCAACCTTGTTTGACTTCTCTTTGGTTTTGACTTCTCAAAGCTCTGTATCGGTTTTGGTTTCAATTGGCAGCTGGCTCTCAGACGTGGACTCTTTGTTTATGGGCCAACTAATATAAATGTTAAGGTCCGAAAACAAATTGATGGGCTGACTGTCAACAAATAGCAAAGGCTCGAAATAAATTAATGAGCTGTCAAAATAATTGCCCATTAATTCTCAAGAGCCCAAAGTATTTAATAGGTGACCAAATAATTACCCATTAAATTTACATAGGCCCAAATTTCCTATCATATGGTTAATGGATTAATTTAAAAATCCTCATAGCCATGTTTGGGTCCAAGTGCAAATGTCAGCTTTAGAAAACTAGTGGGTTAATCAAAATTGCTCATTAATTTTCTGCTCATTAATTTTTGAAAAAATGGTACAAAACCATCCAACTTTTTCCATGGGTCATCTACCCATGCAAATTTCAATGAGATGAAATTCAAATCTCTCAAATACAAATTCTCAATTAGTAGGCCACACTTACCCATTAATTTCCAAAATATTTTGGAACTACGTCGGTTTGATCCCGTCCAGGGTACGTAGGCAGTCTAGCATCCCACTAGACGCAACCGCAACCAAATTTGAACCCTTGGTTTATTCTAACCAAAATCGCCAGAATACTTTTCCAAGTGTAAATGTCAATTTTAGAAAATTAGTGGCTTGATTGAAATTTCTCACTATTTTTCTTGGACATTGACAATAGGAAAAATGGTACAAAACTATCCAACTTTTTCCATGGGTCATCTACCCTTGCAAATTTCAATGAGATGAAATTCAAATCTCTCAAATACAAATTCTCAATTAGTGGGCCACACTTACCCATTAATTTCCAAATTATTTTGGAACTACGTCGGTTTGATCCCGTCAAGGGTACGTAGGCAGTCTAGCATTCCACTAGACGCAACTGCAACCAAATTTGAATCCTTGGTTTATTCTAACCAAAATCACCAGAATACTTTTCCAAGTGTAAATGTCAATTTTAGAAAATTAGTGGCTTGACTGAAATTTCTCACTATTTTTCTTGGCCATTGACAATAGGAAAAATGGTACAAAACCATCCAACTTTTTCCATGGGTCATCTACCCATGCAAATTTCAATGAGATGAAATTCAAATATCTCAAATACAAATTCTCAATTAGTGGGCCACACTTACCCATTAATTTCCAAATTATTTTGGAACTACGTCGGTTTGATCCCGTCAAGGGTACGTAGGCAGTCTAGCATCCCACTAGACGCAACCGCAACCAAATTTGAATCCTTGGTTTATTCTAACCAAAATCGCCAGAATACTTTTCCAAGTGTAAATGTCAATTTTAGAAAATTAGTGGCTTGATTGAAATTTCTCACTATTTTTCTTGGACATTGACAGTAGGAAAAATGGTACAAAACCATCCAACTTTTTCCATGGGTCATCTACCCATGCAAATTTCAATGAGATGACATTCAAATCTCTCAAATACAAATTCTCAATTAGTGGGCCACACTTACCCATTAATTTCCAAATTATTTTGGAACTACGTCGGTTTGATCCCGTCAAGGGTACGTAGGCAGTCTAGCATCCCACTAGATGCAACCGTAACCAAATTTGAATCCTTGGTTTATTCTAACCAAAATCGCCAGAATACTTTTCCAAGTGTAAATGTCAATTTTAGAAAATTAGTTGCTTGATTGAAATTTCTCACTATTTTTCTTGGACATTGACAATAGGAAAAATGGTACAAAACCATCCAACTTTTTCCATGGGTCATCTACCCATGCAAATTTCAATGAGATTAAATTCAAATCTCTCAAATACAAATTCTCAATTAGTGGGCCACACTTACCCATTAATTTCCAAATTATTTTGGAACTACGTCGGTTTGATCCCGTCAAGGGTACGTAGGCAGTCTAGCATCCCACTAGACGCAACCGCAACCAAATTTGAATCCTTGGTTTATTCTAACCAAAATCGCCATAATACTTTTCCAAGTGTAAATGTCAATTTTAGAAAATTAGTGGCTTGATTGAAATTTCTCACTATTTTTCTTGGACATTGACAATAGGAAAAATGGTACAAAACCATCCAACTGTTTCCATGGTTCATCTACCCATGCAAATTTCAATGAGATGAAATTCAAATCTCTCAAATGCAAATTCTCAATTAGTGGGCCACACTTACCCATTAATTTCCAAATTATTTTGGAACTACGTCGGTTTGATCCCGTCAAGGGTACGTAGGCAGTCTAGCATCCCACTAGACGCAACCGCAACCAAATTTGAATCCTTGGTTTATTCTAACCAAAATCGCCAGAATACTTTTCCAAGTGTAAATGTCAATTTTAGAAAATTAGTGGCTTGATTGAAATTTCTCACTATTTTTCTTGGACATTGACAATAGGAAAAATGGTACAAAACCATCCAACTTTTTCCATGGGTCATCTACCCATGCAAATTTCAATGAGATGAAATTCAAATCTCTCAAATACAAATTCTCAATTAGTAGGCCACACTTACTCATTAATGTCCAAATCAATTTGGAACTACGTCGGTTTGATCCCATTAAGGGTACGTAGGCAGTCTAACATCACCACTACAAAAAAGGCCAACGACGACGGGCATTCACCGTCGTGTATTCAATTTCTCAATGGTCGTGGAATCCACCGTCATCTTTTCCCTAAGAAACCACGACGCGAAATCACCGTCGTTGTTATAACAAACAACGTCATCAAAAACATAAAAACCGACGTCTGTGTACTGCAAAAGATCTAAAAAATCAGTCGAGGATAAGAATAGACGACTACATCAAACAAAAAAACCGTCGTTAAAAAGGAAAAATATGACAAATATTAACAGAACAACGACGCAAGATAGACATACAACGACGAACACTAAAACCTAACGCCGTTAAATAATCTTTTAACGACAACAAAAAGTATGACGTCTTCAATAGATGAGACGACGACGTTATTTAAATGTACTACGTCACTTAGTTACAAAAAACCGTCGTAAAATAAGTTTTCTACTTCGATTTTTCTATGAAAGATGACATGGAAATAGTTGTCAGTGTCATTTTTTACGACGTATGTATTTCTACAGATGACGTTGACATATGAAACAACGTCGGTTTCAAATATATGAGAGCCGTATTACAGAATTTATACGTCGTATTTTTCTATTCAAACAACGACGATAATAACTTGTCGTTGTTAAGAATATCAACGTCAAAAAAACAAAAAACCGACGTTCTAAAGAGCTAATAGACGACGTACTTTAACAAACAATCGTCGTTAAAAATAAAACATATGACATATATTAACAGAAGATGGCCGCCAAATAGACAGACAACGACGGTATTTAAAACATAGCGCCGTGAAAAAATCATTTAACGACAAGAAGAAAAATGACGTCTTTAAAAACATAAAGACGACGTTATCTACGTCACTACATTTAAAAAATCCGACGTGAAATATATTTTCCACTTCGATTTTTCTATGAATGATGACGTGGAAATAGATGACATTGTCATTACTCACGACGCATGAGTTTATATAGACGACGTGGAAGAAGAAACAACGTCGGATATAAATAAATGACAACTGTATTACAAAAATAACGTCGTCTAATATTTATTAGACGGCGTTTAAAATGAATTACCGTCGGGAATTACATCTGTTCCTCTTCGTTTTGAAAGAACCTGCGACGTGGTAAATTAATCATGACGTCGTGTTTTTAAATTAATGATTATTTATATTTTCTTTTAGACGTCGGTATTATGGGATTGGAGTCGTGATATTTTTAATTACATGGCGGTTCTTATTGATTCCCCGACGTTATATCCTGAATATCTTTTCACAATAGCGTCGTGGTTCTTCATTGTTACGTTGCTTTAAGACGTCGGTAAATATGCTGAATAACTTGTTCACAATTACGTCGTTTGTTATTTGAACAGACGTCGGTTTTTTACTTTTTTATCAAGACCGTCGTGTTTGTAATCTGGAACCTGTATTTTTTGCACTGATTGTTTTGTGGACAAAACCTGTATAATGAAAGTGAAGAAATCACATTACAATATATTACAAAATTAATGTCATACACTGCCAATTACATAAGCATCATTCAATCCATATATCTTCACACCCATCTCTAATATTTTGACCACCTAACTCACCCACCAGTTCATCAAATGTGTCAACATTTGGCATCCCTCTAGTAAATGGCTCACACTCAATTATCACATCACCTAAGACATCATCACCAATAGCATCATTATATTCTCTATTAGGCATTGATAACACTACCGACCAACCACGATGCATGGGGTCATCAACAAAAAATACTTGTTTGACTTGAGAAGCCAAAACAAATTGGTCATTCCTATGTCCAATTTTACTCAAATCTACAAGGGTAAATCCAAGTTCGTCGAGTACAAGACCAGAAGCACTATCTATCCAATCACACCTAAAGACTGGGATTGTAAACTTTTGGTAGTCAAGGTCCCAAATTTCTTGAATGACACCATAGAAACCCATATTTGAGAGAATTGGGTTTTTATCCTTGGCACTAGCAACTTGCATGGTATGTGCAAGTAAATAAACTCCACTATTTTGAGTTGTCCGCACATCATCTTGTGCCTTGATGTTGAATTTAATACCTTTAATAAGATAGCTCCTATATAATGGCACTGCTATGTTTGGACCAGCTGCTAGCCACCTTAAATTTTCTGATACGCCATGATTGTCTTCCTCAAGTTCACTTTGAACCTGCAAATTAATCATATCTTAATTCAATCAAACATAGAAATAAGAAGAAAATTAAAAGAGAAATATGTTATTCAATAACATATACCTTGAAGCGTAGCCATTGAATGAAAGTGCTATTGTGCTTATCCTGCAGCCACTTTGTTCTCTTTCTAAATTTTGGATAAGTGGTCTTAATGTAGATCATATGTTGCCTACATGACACGAAAAATTCAAGCATTACGGTCCCAAATATATAAGATAAACATAAGAAATAATTTAAAATGGAAACTTAAGGAATAAAACTCATACGTACTCGATATAAGGTAGGACTTCCTCCGTATTCTCCAAGACATATAGATGTGCTTGATTCAACAGGTCCTGATCAACTACGCTCACTGTGCAACCTGATAATGGCTTTGAAACTCCCATCTTTTGGCTTGAAGGCACTCCAACTGTACTAACATCAGATAAATGCTCGGTACAAAACTCTACAGCTTCTTCAGCTATATACCGCTCAGCAATGCAACCTTCGGGACGAGTACGATTCTGAACATACCCCTTTAGCACTTTCATATATCTTTCAAACGGATACATCCACCTAAAATATACTGGCCCACATAGACGAACTTCTCTGACAAGATGTACTACTAGATGAACCATGATATCAAAGAATGAAGGGGGAAAGTACTTCTCAAGCAAACACAGAGTAACTACTACATCTTCTTCCAACTTATCTAGCTTGGAAACATCAACAGTCTTTGCACATATAGCATTGAAGAAGAAGCACAAACGAGTTATTGCATACCTTGCAGGCTTCTCCAAAACAGAACGAATTGCCACAGGGAGCAATTGTTGCATTAAGGTATGACAATCATGTGATTTAAGGCCCAGAAGTCTTGAATCTTGTAAAGATACAAGATTTTTTATATTTGAAGAATAACTTTCAGGGACCTTCATACCATAGAAAGAATTGCAAACCTCTCTCTTCTCTGCTCTCGACAAATTCCAAGGCCCAGGAGGCAAACGAGTACGCCTTTCTCCATACTCGGGTTGCAAATCAGTTTTGACCCCCATGTTCAATAAATCTAATCGAGCAGCAATCCCATCTTTATTTTTTCCAGGGATCTCCAGCAATGTACCAATGATACTATCGCAAACATTCTTCTCAATGTGCATAACATCTAACGCATGTCTCACAGGAAGGTATTTCCAATACTCGAGATCAAAGAATATTGATTTCTTCTTCCAACAAACGCTGTCACCATCTTCAACCATATGCAGCACTTCTTCTCCGGTTAATGGCTCGGGAGGTGTGCCATATTCAGGTTTCCCATTAAAAGCTGCACGTTGCCTCCTATATGGATGATTGATTGGTAACCATTTTCTATGCCCAATGTAACAAATTTTGTGGCCATTTTTCAACCTGTGACTAGGTGTATCATCGCCGCATATTGGACAAGCTTTATATCCTTTAACAACACAACCAGATAAGTTTCCATAAGCGGGGAAATCATTAATTGTCCACATTAATGCAGCTCTGAGTGTAAAGTATTCTCCATTATGTGCATCATACACTCCTCTAATCCCATCCCACAAAGATTTTAAATCATCAATCAAAGGCTCCAAGTAGACGTCTATATCATTTCCGGGTTGTTTAGGACCGGAAATCAATAAGGTCAACATCATGAACTTTCGTTTCATGCACATCCATGGAGGGAGATTATATGTAACTAAGATAACTGGCCAACAACTATATCTGCTACTTAGAGAACTGTGGGGATTGAATCCATCAGATGAAAGAGCCAATCTCAAGTTTCTCGGGTCATTACCAAACTCAGGCCATTTATCATCAAGAAGTTTCCAAGACGGGGAATCCGCCGGATGAGACATCTGACCGTCAATTGATTTTCTAGCAGCATGCCAAGTCAAACTCTTAGCTGTCTCATGTGATTGAAACATCCTTTTAAACCTTGGAATTGGAGGAAAATACCACACCACCTTTGCTGGCACACCCTCTTTCAAGATTGAATCTTTGCCTTCCTTCCACCTTGAGATACCACAACTAGGACAATTAGTTGAATCCTCATACTCCTTCCTATACAAGATGCAATCATTGGGGCATGCGTGCATTTTCTCATAACTCAGCCCCAATGCACACAAAGTCTTTTTAGCCTCATACATAGAGGTGGGTATTGTATTTCCTTCTGGAAGCAAATCGCCTTGAAGTATCAATAATTCTGTAAAACAGACATCACTCATCCCATGTTTTGCCTTCAAATTATACAACTTCACTAATGCCGATAACTTCGTGTACTTTCTACAACCAGGGTACACTGGTTGATCTCCATCCCCAATCACATTGGCAAACTCATAAGGATCGGATCCAAAATCACCAAAATCATTATCATCCATATCAATTTCTTCAGACACGAAACTGTACCTACTATGGCCATCATCTTCTTCAACATTTCTACTAGCATTAGTAGTTGCTTCCCAAGGTTCTCCGTGAAATGTCCAATTCTTATAGCTTTGGTCAACTCCATTAAAGTATAAGTGATCCCTTATAATTCCAACCCCAAACATCTTCAAATTAACACATTTAACACATGGACAACGGATATGTGTTGTAGTTAGAAGATTTTCTACAGAAAAGTTCAAAAATGCTTCAACCCCAAACTCATATGCCTTCGATCTTCTATCAGAGTGCATCCATGACTTATCCATCTCCGACACTATAACCTATTATCTATAATAAAGTGAAAATACAGGCAATGACCATCACTATAGCAGATTTAATACAAAGATCTAATGGCAAGTAACAGACGACGGTTTTTAAAAAAAACAGACGTATTTGGCATATATAGACGACGGCTTTTCAACAAACGTCGTCTAATGTAAGTAATACACACGACGGTAGTTAATTTACCGTCGTTTATACGTTATACAAACGACGGTAGTTAAAAAAACACCGTCGTGTTTAGGTAATACAAACGACGGTTTATGAAAAAACCGTCGTCAAAAGCGTCGTAGCTCAGTTTATTTTCCAGAACCCAAAACCCTATTAAGAACACAACAAATACAAAGCATGAAACCAACATATACAAAACCCTATATGAAACCAAGCATGAACCCTATTAAGAACACAACATATACAAAGCATGAAAACAATAAAGGAATTCAACATAACATAGAGTGATTAAAAGATCCGACAAAATTAAATCCATTGCCAATTCAACATACCTAAAACCCATCAATGAAAACATTAAACAGAAAATCCATCAATGAATTTACAGATCGCAAACCATATACCTAAAACCCTTTAACAAAACAACCTAATATCATTCAATGAATTTACAAGGGGAAGATAGGGTTTGTACTTACAGGTTGGACGAGTTCACAGATTATGGATTCGACGGAGCTTGGAGAGCCCAACTTTGAATTAGAGCAGAAGAGAGAGAGCGAAATGTTATGTTGCGCGAAATCTGAAAATTTTGGGGTTCAGGGCTGGAAGTATAAGAATAAAAGCCAAATGTAAAAATTTTAGGTCGCGCGAAAATTTTTAGGAACCGCGCTTTTTAAAACGTCGACATAAAAACCATGGCGAAAGTTCTACAAGAACCGACGTAAATATAGTATTCCACGACGAAAAACCTGAACGTTACGCCGTCTATTTTGACGATTCATTTTTCGGATTTATTTTAAATTTATTTTGAATATTTGGAAATAAAAATAATAAAATATTATTAGCACAACATAAAACCACGTCGGTGTTATTAAATAGAGGACGTTGTAAATAATAATAAACGATTCACTTGTAAAAGTGACGTCGTTTAAATTTGAAACCATGGCGGATATTTTATAAATTCGACGTAAATTAAGTATTCCACGACGCAATCACCGTCGTTAAAAAGTATTACACTAAACCCTTAAAACTAAATTATATATTTTAAAAAATTAATTTTATAAAAGGGTTCATGGTTTTACCTCCTAATATATAACAAACATAAACCCTAAACCCCAAAACTTATTCTTAAAAAATAAACCCTAATAAATAACAACCCTAAACTCTAAACCCTAGACTCTAAACCCTAAACCATAAAAACTATAAGTGATGTTAGGACAAACCAAAACAATTTGGTTTTGGTTGGACATTTTAAAATTTTATTATTCAAAATGAATTTTTTCAAGGTTTAGGGGGAAGAAAATATATCAATGACTTCATAGGAGTTGACGTTGCATTTTTCGTATTTATTTTAAATTTATTTTGAATATTTGAAAATAAAAATAATAAAATATTATTATAACAACATAAAACCACGTCGGTGTTATTAAATAAACGACGTTGTAAATAATAATAAACGACTTAATTTTAAAAATGTCGTCGTTTAAATTTGAAACCATGGCGGATATTTTAATATACGACGTAAATTAAGTATTCCACGACTCAATCACCGTCGTTAAAAAGTATTACACTAAACATAAACGTCGTCTAATCATCCTTTTACGTCGTCTTTGTTTAAATCCAACCAACAAAAAACGACGGTTTTTCACTTAATTAGGTCGTTGGAATTTTATTACACGTCGGTTACGAAATTTGTTTGTTTGTTTGTTTTTTTTAATTTATTGATCCTCAACATATTTTCAGGGAGAAAAAAGGATGTATATTTTATATAAAATTTGTACATTATATATTACAGACAAAATTTGTATATTATACAAAAAAATCAAGTTTTCTATGATTCCAAATGAAGGCTAACAAACTCTGCCCATTCATTACGGACTTCATCAATGGATTCTTGGGGGTATGGCGCTTCCTCTTTTCTCTTGGCAAACTGCAATCCATAACAATGAATATTAGGGTTTAAAAAAAAAAAATTCAATAACAGACGACGCTATTTTTTATAACCGACGTAGTATATATATTCAACGACGCTAATTTTAAATCTACCGTCGTTGATAATACAAAAAACTACATAAAATATATGAAGATAATTTCTTCTTACCGTCTTCTCAAACGCCAAGGAAGGATCCATGATGATGTCCCTCATGAAGCGCATCACATAATATCCGCATTCCACACTGCTGGGTTGCTTTGCTGTCCCTGGAAGAGTTTTCCATATTGGTGTTTTACGGCCTTGCCTGCCAATGTGCGAATTATAAATTTTTATAGCACTGTTGACGATGTTTTTGGCCTCCTCATCAACCACACGAGGTCCAGGCAGAGGATCTACAAAGTAGACGGTTTCCCTCTTTGCTCTCACAATCAGCAAGATCCAATGACGGCTGCACAAAAACGACAGTTATTTATAAAATGGACGTATTATAAAATTTCGCACGACTATTATTTATAAAAACGACGTATTATATTATTTCACACGACGAAATAAGTAGAAATCGACGACATTATAAACTTATAACGACGCAAAATAAAAACCGACGTGGTTACTAATTTCAAACGACTCGATAAAATAAAACACCGACGTGGTTAGATATTTCAAACGGCAAAAAATTATTGAAAATCATAAAAACAAAATCCTGTTAAGGAGACTAACCCTGGATTGTAAGGCATCATGAAAATCTGTTCACCGTCAGTCTTCTGAAGTCGACCTGCTACGATTCGTGATCTGGAAGAGATTGTACCAGCGTTGGCACTAACTGCAGCAGGGTCGATAAAGCCAACCATGCTGCACATATTTGCTTTTTTCAATTTTTCATATAAGACCCTAAACATATAAACAAAGATATATAAAAAAGTCAGCACAAAAAACACACGACGGTTATGTATAAACTAACGACGTATTATATAATTTAAAACGACGGGCTGATATAGAAAACGACGTTATTTGTTCCATGCCTCATACGACGGGCTGGGACATACTAACGACGTGGTTAGTGAGTTAAAACGACGAAATAAATACTACCGACGTCTTATGTTAGAAATCACAAACCTCATATATACAGCAATCACAGTAGCCCCTATTTCATCCATGGCTGCAAGTTGTGTAATATCTTCAGGCAGTAAGAAGGTACTGCGATCTTCACCAAACACCTCCTTCTCAATTGTAAAGTTAATTGTCTGCTCCTTAGGTTTGGTTTCCACATAAGTACAGAGGGATTTTAAAGAAGATGGCGCCTCAGTATTTGAATAATCCACACCTTCAATCACCTGTTTAAAGAAATGAAAAAATGACGTGGTAATTCAATAAACACGACTGTTTAAATAATAAAACGTCGTCCGAAAAGAATTTAAACGACGGTAACAAAAACAACGTCGTGTTGAACAACTTATTACGTCGTAGGAAAAAATTCCGACGTCTAAATTGAAAACAAACGACGGTTTAAAAGACAAATTTCGACGTCTGAAATTTTTAAAAACAAATGAAAAGGAAAAGTTATGAGAACATACCTCCACGTCATGCTTTTCTTCATCTTCTTTTTTGTCTTTTTCATTTTCATTTTTTTTTTCTTCTTCCTTCTCTTCAGATTTTTTTTCTTCTTCCTTCTCTTCAGACTTTTTTTCTTCTGTCTTCTCTGCTTCTTTTTTTTCTTCACCCTTCTGTTCATCTTGTTTTTCTTCATTCTTCTGTTTATCTTGATTTCCTTCATTTTCCTGTTTTAAGTAATAAAGAAAGTAGAGAAAGTAAAAAAAATTAAATTAAAACGTCGTGGTAAGCCATAAAACAGGACGGTATGTAAGAATTACGACGTCTTAAAATTATTAAACGACGGTACATAGTAAACGTCGTGGGAGTTATATATTACGTCCGTAATTATTAAAAACGTCGTCTAAAGAGAACAAAGTTTTAAAAATAACGACGTTTAAAGGCGTGTAACACAAGTAAAATAAATACGACGTGGTATTGAAATACAAACGACGGTTTATTTTACAATCGTCGTGGTATGTATTTCAAACGACGTTTTAGTCATAATAACGACGTCTTATAATTTAAAAAAAAACAGAGAAGATATGTTACCTTTTCTTCATGATGTTCCCCATTTTTGGCAGTATCATCCTCAAAGTGTAGGGATCTCACATCACCACCAGAGCAGCTTGCTTTGTCAGACATTGGATTTTTGGGACTTTGGTTTTGACAGTGGCTAATTTTCGGTTTAAGCAAGCTTGGATCAAAATTGGGAATGAATTGGGAAAGCTGACTCAGTAAATGCTCCCTCTCAGCCTCCACCAATTGTTTGGTTCTAGCCTCCATCCTTAAAGCCTCTTCCCTTGCCTTAGCTTCCATCTTTTTAGTCTCTTCTTGAAGGAGAACTCTTAAACTGTCCTTTAAACGGTCGTCAAAGCTCATCCTCTGTGGTTTGGGTAAATTGAAATATTGCTTTGGGGAAATCCCAGCACCTACACCTCTCACTCTGCCTGGATGCTCGGGACCCAAAGCCATGGTCAGCACATCATTGCTGCCAGATACACTGACTTTGCCTTCCGAGACTTTTTTTTGCAACTCATCCTAAAACAAAAACAAGAAAACACACGACGGTTATTTATAAACAAACGACGTATTATACAATTTCAAACGACGCAATAACACAGAAATCGACGTTATTATAATTTATCACGACGGTATTTCTACCGACGTGGTTATTTATTTAAAACGACGCAATGAATAAACATCGACGTCTTATGCTATAATGACAGATAACAGAGTAATTCAATTTCATACATTTAACGACGTTGTTTTAAAACATTTCGACGTAGTAGTATAATTAAACGACGCGAAATTAATCACCGACGTCTTATGCTATAATTACAGGTGATTCCAGATTTAGAACTTTAACGACGGTTTTTTAAACATTTCGACGTGGTAATATCATTCACACGACGTATAATATAACATAAGACGTAATAAGAATTATGCACAGTTTAATAAAAAATTAAAACAGAGTGAGTAGGCTTACAATTAATTTTGCTTTCTCTGCCACCTTTGGATCAGGGATGTTACCATGTTTGTCCGTTCTAGCTCTCTTCCATAAGGTAGATCGATCAATTTCTACCCCAGGCATGGTTTCCTCCAATTCATCCTCCAAACCAGCATATCCTTTTCGAGACAATCGATGATTGTACTCAAGTTTCTCCCTAATCCCTGCATGTTGAGAATGCACAGACTGAAATTCTTTGGATAACCTTGAAGCTACAAAGGCATCCCATTGTGCTTTCTCTATGAATTTATATGTTTCAGGGGGGTGGCTTAATCTCTCCCTGTCATTGATGTATGGAAGGATATAATGCCTCGTTAGTGTAGACTTGAAATCCTTCCATTTCTTGGCAGCAGAAGATAACACAGAGTTCTTGCCCCCTTGACCTACCACAAAAGCCATGTCAACGGCTTCCCAAATCTGCTCCTTTATATCCTTGGGGATTTCAGCCCATTTCTTGTCCACAAGTGGTACTCTGGAGCGTGCCAACACACCAATGTAGGACTGCATCTCAATATGTGCTTGGCCAATTCCTTTCCCCCTTTTATTGTACTCAACAATTGGCTTGATTTTCTGAAGTTTTCTCTTCACAACACGAGGCATTGTGCTCATACCTCTACCTGACTTTGAATCATCAGAAATTGTTGTCGTGCTGGTTGGTTCTGTCTCAGCAGATGAAACAAACTTCATCTTCTTCGAAGACTTCTCTTGAGGAGTTACCATTCCAACCTCCTCACCTCCATTTCTCTTGGAGCCAGATTGCTTACTTTGGTCTTGAGAAACCATTTTTACAGACAAAACAAACCTGCATGTGAAAATATTTCAGGAAAAAAATAAGAACACAAACGACGTTATTAATAAAAGACGACGTATGATATGATTTTAAACGACGCAATGAATAATCTCAGACGTAATAAATGTTTAAAACAAAGTACTTGAACAACGACGAAATAATATAAAATAAGACGTAATAAGATATTATTACGGCGATATTTACATGACGTCGTGATAATTAAATATAAACGACGCAAATATTTACATGACGTCGTGGTATGTCTATTCACACGACGTCAATATAAATATTTGCGTCGTCTATACCGTCGTCTATCTTAGATAACAAACCCTACTTTCTTTCTCTTTATATTTTATCAAATTAGGAAAAACAAAAACCATGATTCAGTGAAATCAAACTTGCAATTAAACAACCTAATAAAAAAAAGACTGTCATTTTAAAAGCAACTTTGATCAATTTTCAGACGACGCAAGGACGACGGAAGAAGCTACCGTCGTCTTACTTAGTTGAGGTAGTTGCTTTCAAAGTTGGAAACTTTCCCTCATTGTCTGTAAATTTTATCAAACTTGGAAAGTAAAAACCTCAACCCAGAAAAAAAGTGAGAAATGATTTTGCCCAGAAAAAAAGTAAAAACCTCAACCCAAATAGTGAGAAATGAAAGCTTACCTTTTGCGTGCAATGAAAGTTTCTCTCGGAGTTTGTTGTTTAAGTTCAGAGACGACGAAGAAGACAAGAGGAAGACGATGAACTACTCTGACAGTGCTCTGACAAGGAAAAAAGACGAAAAGTTTTCTCTGGGCGAAATGTTTCGAAACAGTTCATGTGTAACTAAGGTAGACGAAAAGTTGCCTATGTATACGAACCGTTTCAAAAAAATAAGACGGCGGTTATATATAACGACGACGTAAAAATAAAAAACAACGACGTATAAATACTTTTAAAATGTCGACGTGGTAGACCATTTAAAATGTCGTTTTTAATAATATACCGACGTGGAATTTATAAAATACGTCTGTTATATCGACGTTGATTGTATAATTAAACGGCGGTTTTTTTAAAAACCGCCGTTGGTTTTAAAATTTATTCTATAAATTTTTCGCTTTCATTCAGTTTCAGTTTATATTTAGGGTTCCAAGTTCTTCCTCTCTCACAGACACTCTCTCTCACATCTCAAAGACAATAATTTAGATGTCTTTCTCAAAGAGAAATGGAGCTTACTCGCATCAAATCTATGTCCACAAGAAGAAGTTTGTCAACTAGCCTTCTCACTTCCGTGTACAAGCCTGATAGGACACTTAGTGCTTCTGAATACTCCTTGCTTTCCATCAAAAGAGATGCAAGCCTGGCCTCCACTCGCTGTCGAAGGAAAGTTTGCTTCTCAGGGAAATCTGAAGATCAGATGCGCCTGATCCTCTGCTTGATTTTCTTGGCTAAAAAGATCCGCAGATTTGTGATAGCCTGTTCCTTTATCCGTAGAGCTTCAGAAGAAGAAGATGGGTTTCAAGAATGCGATAAAGAATAGAAATGGCTTCAGATGGCCTCTAAAGCATGAGCAATCGAATCAGTAGTTGCTGGGAGATATGATGAAGACATTGTCAATGCTTTGAACAATACTGCAGACGTAGATTATTCTGACGACGTGTTTCTGTTCTACCGTCGTCTTTTCTAGTCGTCTTTTAGTATAAGTGAGATGGCGGTATATTTATAATTACCGACGTAGATTATTCTGTTAAACGTCGTTAAGTGTAATACAACCGACGTGGATTTTATTTTTAAATTATAAATAGAGTTTTTTTTCGAATACTTTCAGTTTTAGTTTTCAATTACAATGCGTTATAAATAGATTTTTCTTTCCCGAGGATAATTAAAATGAGGGAAATTAATGTTCTAGAATTTGTAAACTAACACGACGCATTATTACTAACCCGAGGAAATTATAAATAGATTTTTCTTTCCCGAGGAAATTTTAAATTAATTCAATTTGGGACATAAATTGTTAAAGAAAAAAATTATAAGTAGATCTACGTAGGATAAGAAAATCAAAGAAAAAAATTCTTAAAAAAAATTCTTATTAAGACGACGGTTTAAATTAAAGGTACGACGTATAAAGTGAATAATACGACGTTAAAGTTTATAATACGTCGATTAAAAATACAACGTCGTCATATTTAAAGATAACGTCGTAGAAATATAAGATAATGACGTCGATATATTTATATTTAACGTCGTTGTAAATTAATTTAATACGGCGATACTTTTTATTTTAACGCCGTGAATTTATTTATAATTATACGGCGTATTATACGAAAACATGGTCGTGTTATTGTCTGAGTAAATACGGCGGTTTTTTTTGAAATCGTCGTCTTTACTTTCTACGTCGGTATATTCATATCTTCTGCCGTTGTTTTTTGGCTTTGATTTTACACTTCGGAAATCTTGTTTCAAATAGACGTCGGTTGTTGAATTAGGTACGTCGTTGTTTTTGAAAAGGCATTTGAATCTCGATTTTTTAGGTGTCTAAGGTTGTATTACACGGCGGTTTTTTTATAACCGTCGTCTTTTTAAAAACCACGACGGCTCTTACTCCGACCGTCGTCTTTTTCTTGTCGTCTTTTACCCTTTTTGTAGTAGTGCATTTCAATAGACGCAACCGCAACCAAATTCTCACCAATCAAATCTCCACCCAAATCAATTTGGAACTACGCTGGTTTGATCCCATCAAGGGTACGTAGGCAGTGTAGCATTCCTCTAGACACAACCGCAACCAAATTTGAATCCCTGGTTTTATCCTAACCAAATTCGTCCAAACACTTTCCCAAATGCAAATGTCAATTGTAGAGAATTAGTGAGTTCATCAAAATTGCTCATTATTTTTCTTGGACATTGACAAAAAGAAGAATGGTATAAAACCATCCAATTTTTCGCATGGGTCATCTACCCATGCAAATTTCATTGAGATTAATTTCAAATCTCTCAAACAGAAGTTCTCAATTAATGGGCCACACTTACCCATTAATTTCAAATTTCTCTCATGGGTCATCTACTCATGAAAATCCCAATGAGATTAAATTCAAATATCTCAAACACAAATTCTCAAATAGTGGGCCACACTTACCCATTAATTTCCAATTTTTCTCATAGGTCATCTGCCTATGAAAATCTCCAAATTGTCACAAAGACATAAATTCTCAATTAATGGGCCACACTTACCCATTAATTTCCAAATCATTTCCGAACTACGTTGGTTTGATCCCTTTGAAAGGGTACGTAGGCAGTCTAGAGATTCAATCTGGATGCAACCATCCCAAACACAATTCCATGTTGAATCCCTGGTTTATTCAGCTACATTCATTCAAACACTCCTCAATCAAATTCATTCAAATTCCTCCTTTTGCGATGAGTCATTAATTCATTGCGAATCTTTGAACTACGAGTGGCTTGATTCTCGCAAGGGATACGTAGGTATCTCGAGGTTGGACTTGGGAGCAGCCGCAAAACCAAACACACACACATTCTGTTTCTTTATGATGGAATCAAAGGGTTTTTCCCTTGTAGCAAGGGATTGTAATTAAGAGACTTTCGTCTCGAATGGGTCGAACCTAAAATAATAAAACCTCATTAATTGATTAGTGGTGGTGAAATAATGTTGGGAGGTTCATATTTTCCTTCAACATAATTTTTCCCCATTAATTGATTAGTGGTGGTGAAATTATGTTTGGAGGTTCATATTTTTCTTCAACAGAGTCTATATCCCTAGTTCAATTCTTTCCTGACACTCAAGTCCAAAATCAAGAGTTCCAAAACATATATTATGGGGTCGTCCATGTGTGTGCTTTTGAAACTTCTCTATTGTTCCATCTTGTGGCGGCGGCTAGCGCATTTTCCTCTTCAGTACCGTATCCTTGACTTAGTGCACATGATAAGGATAAGAAATGAAAGATGAGATCGTATTAACCTCTCACCTCACCCCATTTCATAAGCTGGGCGCGGACTTGACTGTACTTCCAAAAGAGAAAGATATAAAAATCCGCAAAGAAAAGCCAAATTCAATAACTTGTTCTTACAAGTCTATGCAAATTGCAAGGCACACTGTGATATATACTGCTCAAAAGTCTGAGTCTATATCCCTCAGTTTCACTTCAATTCTTTCTTAACACTCAAGTCCAAAATCAAGAGTTCCAAAATATTACTATCTCAAATGCTTGGTTGTAATATTTTGAGCTGCAGTTTTCTCAATTTTTTTCCAAATGCTGTGAGAATTTGTGACCCGATCCGAATTTGTGTCTTTGGGTAGGATACAATTTCATTTTGGGGTTTTTATTTTACATTTATAATTTTTCTAGAGTGAAGTCTAATTATAAGGCCACATCGCCCGCATATCAACAACTAGGGGTGAGCAATCAGACCAAGAACTTGACAAATTGGCTAAACCAAACCGATCGAGTTGGTTTTGTCTAGTTATTATTATTATTTTATTTTATTTAATTTCAGTTTCAACCTTGGTTTGGTCTAGTTTATAGTTTGGTGTTTTGAAATTGACTGGTTTACCAAAACCA
Source organism: Prunus salicina (assembly GCA_020226455.1). Classification (NCBI taxonomy): domain Eukaryota; kingdom Viridiplantae; phylum Streptophyta; class Magnoliopsida; order Rosales; family Rosaceae; genus Prunus; species Prunus salicina. Next base: position 15,443,282 of record CM035343.1, on the reverse strand, counting down.
AACTGGTCACAGTTCACGAACCATATGTTACAAAAAAAAAAATTACCCCTATGATGGCTCAAACCCCATACCTCCTTAGCATTAAGTCCTCTTACCAATAGAGCAAGCACAACACTACCAACAACCTTTGCAATGGCTCAATGTATGGTTCCCAAAATAGCCAACCCTAGACCTCCGATTCAGTGTCAGGGTTGAGCCCAAAACGAAACCAACTCAGATCGAGTCCTACACCACCAACAACCTTTGCAATGGTTCTCTGAAAAAAGAAGGAAAAAACACAAATGATTTCACTACAACTTTCATTGTTTTTTCAGTGAAAGAAAAATATAAACTACGCTATTACATTTTTCAAATTATCAAATTTATCTACATATATAAAGCAAAAGACAGAGAATGGTGAAACATTTAAAATACCATAAAATGCCCTTGGTTAATTCAAACATTAAGAATTAAAATTAATTATGAGGGATAATATGGTAAATTCGTATTTTTTATATTAAAATTAAAAACAAAATCAGATAATAGCTCCTACTTTTATGGAACATAACTACCAATATTATCTTTTTTTAATTTTAAAAATAAAATCAAAAAGAAAAAAGAAAACCAATTGCGCATGTGCCAAGATACTAGTTATAATAAAGGAAGTGTGCAACAAGGGACATGAATGAGATTATCACATTCTCGTCACTCATGAACTAGTTGTTAGTTTAGTAGTTCCCAAGTTCGAATACTCCTCGCATATTGATCAAAAATTCATGTCATTCAAATTAGTGAATTCATTAAATGCAAATACATTGTCAAATTCATTAGAACAAAAATTTGGTTTTCAGTTCAATCTAGATTCTGCTTGCTAGAAAATTCGAAACTAGGTCGATGGGGAAGAAGTACAAAGTACAAACTAAGATTATTATAAGATTATATCATGATATTATGTGACAATTTGGAAGTAAAAACATGTATTTTTTTTAAAAAAAATTCTGCCAAAGGACAAAACAATTCTGAAGTTGATTGCATGTCGATTTCTTGATGGCTTTAAGAAAAAGAATAGTCAATACTACTTGCCTTAGTGTACATGAAAAGGATAAGAAATGAAAGATGAGATTATATTAACCTCTCACCTCACCCCATTTCATAAGCTGGCGGCGCACTTGACTTATTGTACTTCCAAAGTCAATAACTTGTTCTTACAAGTCTATGCAAATTGCAAGGCACACTGTTTTCCACTCTCTATCCTCAACTTGTTTGAAGAATATTGCGATATATACTGCTCAAGAGTCTTGAGTCTATATCCCTCAGTTTCACTTCAATTCTTTCTTAACACTCTATGTCCAAAATCAAGAGTTCCAAAACATATATTATGGGGTCGTCCATGTGTGTGCTTTTGAAACTTCTTTTGTTCCATCTTGTGGTAGCGGCTTGTGCTTTTTCCTCTTTAAAACCGTATTCATGCCATGATGAAGAGAAGGCCGCATTGCTGCAATTCAAGCAGGGCTTCGTTATTGACGAATCTGCTTCGGTTGATGATGGTGCTTATCCAAAGGTTTCATCGTGGAACTTGGCTGAAGGAGGAACTAGCAACTGCTGTGCATGGAGCGGCGTCCAGTGTGATAAGAGGACGGGTCATGTGATCAGCCTTGATCTTAGTAGCAGTTGTCTCTATGGAACTATCAACTCCAGCAGTAGCCTCTTCCGTCTTGTTCATCTCTAGAGGCTCAACCTTGGTGACAATAACTTCAATTACTCTCAAATTCCTACTACCGTTGGCAACTTTCCACAGCTGACGTACCTGAACCTCTCTGCCTCTGTCTTTTTTGGTCAAGTCCCATCCCAGCTTTCACAGTTGTCCAAGTTGTCATCCCTTGATCTATCTTTCAATCTGGATCCATTTGATGAAGGATTGTTGAGTATTAGAGAATCCGATTTGAGAAGCCTCATTAGAAACTTAACCACTCTAGAAAAGCTTCACCTCAGTTTCGTTAACATATCTTCAACAATACCCGATTCTATAGCAAATTTATCATTTTTGACATCTCTCCTCCACAAAGATTGTGGCTTGTTTGGAAATTTTCCGGCAAGGATTGTTGAGTTGCAAGACCTTGAAACTCTTGATTTGTCAAATAACCAAGATCTCACTGGTTATTTGCCTGAGTTTAATCGAAGCAGTCGTCTCGTGTCACTGAAGCTTGGCGGCAGTACCATTTCAGGAAACTTGTCTTCAATCAGGAACCTTGATTCATTACAGGAGCTGGATGTTAGTGCATGCAACTTCAGTGGTCCAATCCCTGATTGGTTTGCTAACCTTACCCAGCTGACATATTTGTCACTTTCTGAAAACAATTTCAGTGGCGGTCCCTTGTCTTGGATCGGTAAGCAAACCAAGCTTACTTATCTAGACCTTGAAAACATCAATCTAATTGGCTACATCCCGTCTTCTCTTAGAAACCTCACACTACTCTCTTATCTTAGTTTTTCTTCTAATCAACTAACTGGTCCAATCCCATCTTGGCTGGGTAATCTTAGCAGCCTAGCTTACATAGATCTTTCCGATAATGGATTGCGCAGTTCAATTCCCGAGTCAATATTCAATCTTATGGATCTCCAAATCCTTTCTCTAGCGTTTAATAGTCTGCATGGTACAGTGGAGATTCTTAAGCTAGAAAATGTCATCTATCTCCAACTATCTTATAACAAACTGGAAGTGCTCACTGAATCTAGAACTATGAATGCAACTCTTCCCAAGTTTAGGGTTCTCGGGTTGAGGTCTCGCAATATAAAAGAGTTCCCAGAATTCCTAAGACATGAACAAAACCTGTTCTGGTTAGACCTTTCTGAAAACAACTTGGCTGGCCAAGTGCCGAAATGGATGTTGAACGTAAGCACAGATACTTTGGAGTATCTGGATCTTTCTGTAAACTCCCTTACCGGCTTTGGTCAACCTTCGCCTGTTGTCCTTCCCTGGGTTAACCTACATGTTTTACGACTCCATGCTAACATGCTACAAGGACCACTACCGATACCTCAACCAAGCATCTTAGACTACATAATTTCAGACAACAAGTTAAATGGAGAGATTTCACCATTCATTTGTGATCTGAGTGCTCTTCAGTTTCTTGATTTGTCAAATAACAAGTTGAGTGGCATGCTTCCTCAGTGTCTTGGAGACTTCAGCAATGATCTACGAGTTTTAAATGTTCGGAATAATTCTTTTCATGGCGGTCTCCCCCAAGCATACACCAACACAAGCAATCTGAAGATTTTTGATGTTAGCCTTAACCAATTGCAGGGGCAGTTGCCAAGGCCATTGGCGAATTGTGTAATGCTTGAATCTCCTATTCTGTCAAACAATGAATTTCATGATGTTTTCCCTTTTTGGTTGGGGACAACTTACGCAACTTACATTCCTTTCAAATTTCAATGTCTCTCACAATAATCTCACAGGTCCTATACCATATACAGGCCAACTTACTACGTTCGATGTCACGTCATATGAGGGAAACGCGGGATTGTGTGGAGATGTGTTGCCAAAGAAATGTGGAGATCCTAAGGCTTCTCAACTGCCACCTTCAACCAAAGAAGAAAACGATTCAGGCTCTGGATTTGAACTTGATTGGAAATTTGCTTTGGCAGGATTTGGAAGTGGGTTGGTAGTGGGAGTGGTGCTTGCGGATGTAGCGATCTCAAGGAGGCGTGAGTGGTTCCTTGAGATTGTTGGAAGGATCAGACTGATAATCATGAAAAGGAGGAAGAGTAGGGGACCCAGAAACTCAGTTAATTAGGATATGCATTTGGTGTTGCTTTCTGTTTTTTCCTTGTGCTGTATCTTTCCATCTAGTTCTACCATTTATCTCTGTACCGTATGGATGTATAATCCTTCCAGAATAATCACATCAGTTATATATGGTGAAATGTTTCAAATGTCATTTTCATTTTATAATAAAGAAAATAACCATTCCATATAGCCTCCAACTAAGTGCTGCCCATGGCACTCGAATTGCCTCTGTGATTTCATCGAACACCTTGGTTGCACAAACCATATTCTCAAATTTGGGCATACATTACAAAACTAAGCACAACCCAAGCTTAATAACATGCATGTGAAGTTGTTGTTCTTCCAAGATGAAAATATCTGACACTACTAGAAATATGGCTATTACCCACTGATTATATAGATATAAATTCAAATAAGTGTTTTGTGAAATCTTTTTAGAAACTAATTCTCCCACTGTGCCTATTAAATGTTTTTTTTTTATTATTATAAAGTTTTTGAGGCCCTTCTCATTCAGGGGCCATGGCCGTCGCCCTCGGCGCCCAGGCCCGGGCCGGCAAGAAAATGAGAAGTTATTTGTTTCACGTGTTTAATCTCATCATAGCAACTACGTGGCAACAACCCTTCACAACACAATGATGTCGAAATAAGACCAACGAAGCAAACAGTATGGGAACACAGATTGTGTTAGTACGATTTTCATTTTCGTTTATTTGAGTCATTTTGTGCTGTTTAGTCAAAAAGTAACAACAATAATATGATATGAAATCTTGGTAAGAAAAGAGATACAGCGACACAATGTGAAACAGAGAAGGTGCTCATCCATCTGCTTTTAACTTCTGCTCTAACACAGTTGAATTCGTTGGATGAGTTGGCTGACTTGTAATGAAGTTAACGTGGGGTACATGAGTTTTGTGCAGAGGAGAACTCTTTTTTCCTGGGGTAGTAATTGCATACAGTGGCGGACCGACAATTGCGTGTTTCTACGTGGAAATCGAACCCACGTTTTGTGCAGCGGCAAGAGAGGGAAAAAGGGAGAGAACAGAGGAGAGATGATGGTTTGAAGGAGGAGAGGGGCTTTAGAGCATCCACAATGGGCTCCCTAAACCACCTCCTTAGACAAATTTTAGAGAGGAATGGTAAAAATGCAACTCCAACCACGCTCCCTATTCACCTCCTAAAATAGGGAGTCATCTAGGAGCTCCTAAATCTGAGGAGAGAGAAATGACTCCTAGTGGCTCCCTATAATTTAATGCTGTTTTATTTAATGAGTATTTCAAACCTTTATTTCATGCTAACCATTTTTTATTTTATTTTTTAATAGAGATGGACCAATCAAAAAAGAGTAATAGCATTTATAACTCTCCAAATTAGGGAGTATGGTTGGAGTTGAAATTTTTTAGAGAGCTCCTAAAATAGCTTTCTTATATTCTTAGTCAAATTTTAGCTAAAAAATAGAGAGTATCATTGTGGATGCTCTTAGGCTTCAACCTGAGGGAGTGGTTTTGTCAAATTTTTATGTTATCTGCATTCTATAGATTTTAAACGAGATCCAAAACTAATTTAATGCTAAAAAGGATAATAAAGATATTTCATCCTATTAATTAAAATTTTAAAAATACAATTGTTGATTTTTGGGTTTATTTTGGGTATGTTTATAAAGATTAAATGGTATAGGGTTTTGTAATAGGACTAGGTGTAGAATTGGGTATTTAACTAAAAAAAACTATTATTAAGACCCAATAGAACAAGAAGTTCAAAAAAACATACCCAAATTAATCGAAACAAAACTAGAAATAGGAAACTCAAAAGTTGCAGGGCCGACCGACCACTTTGTACAGAGAGCGACAATCTCATGAACATGCCTGGTCGACTGACCACCCATCGCCACCAACCGGTTTCGGGGTTTCTTCTATGTCTTTGACCACTAATTCGAGCCTCTATCCCAACAAATTCTATATATACTAAAAACCAATGCAACTAAATACTGTTGCTAAGCACAGTAGAAGTACGAAACTGCCTATATTTAAAACTGTACAGCCAGCTTTTCCTCTCCTTTTGCACAGTACAATTTCCATTTTGCCCTTGATTGATTGTTCTGTGTTTTTCCCGTTTTGCCCTCTCTTTCCTTGGGATGTAACTAGCCGTTGTTTAGGGCTGAGAGGTGTCTGGCTGAGGGTAAAATGGGAGGGCTGTTGGTTCTTCACTGTTTAAATCTGGAGGCTTCCACTGTTTTACAGAACCACCTTTTTTCCCACCGAATTGCTTTCCTTCTTCGTTTCCATTCCTCTCATCTTCCTCTGCTCTTCCAAAGTGCTCACTTTCCAGCTCCCTTGGGTTCTATCAGGAAGGGGATTAAATCTTACAGATTCGCTGAGGTATTTCCAGCGTTGTTATTCTTAATTTTTTTACTCACTTGTCAATTAATTTTTCTGACTTCTCTGTTCTCCCACCAAAGCAATATATCACCACTGGTCTGAGAAGAACAGAGTGTAGTTAGTGAGAGATGATGCAAAGCCCATTAAATTGGTGACACAAACCAAACTTACAGCTAACATTGGTGACACAAACAGATCAGTCAAAGCATAAAAACCAAGTTTTTTCACAAAAACAAGAGCAGATAATTTATTTCTGAAACGAAATCCATCAAGCACACACCTCTAATTTGAAGCCTCTTCCACTGTCACTGATCAAATGGGTTTTACCGACTAACCTCCTTAAACAAAGCACCGTGTGTTGAGCTAGAGACTGGTATAGTTGGTGGCTCTTTATTGGGGGCTATAACTATTTTCGGTTCAGTTTCGGTGAGATTGAAAAGATAAACATCATCATCTTCATGAGAAAGCATTTGTCTTTTGAATCTGACATCACGAGAAAGAAAGAAATTTTTTTTATACAGAGATCTGTTTATGTGTGCGTGAGAGAGAGAGAGGGAGAGAGAGAGAGGCATGTGAGACTTAGATGGAGAGACGGGTTAAGAGGTGATAAGTAGAAAAGATTCTTTCTTTTCTTTTTTTGCTCTCCTTTAGATTATTTGTTTGTTTAGGTAGTTTTAGGCTATTTGTTTGTTTAGGCAGCTTAAAGACGCTTCTCTTTAGCAAAACCAACAATCTTACTTAATGAGGATAGCTTAGCGGTTAACCAAGAAAAGCATGGGATTTTTACTTTTTTTGGGTCTAAATCATTATACCATTATTTTTTAGTTGTGTTGTGTCGTAGCCAAAAATCACCTTCTCCTCCTCTCATTAAAATTCCATAAAATGCTTGAATAAAACCAATCAGGTTTCAACAAAATAGAAATTGAGAATGATTTTATTTTAACCTCTATTGGTTTTCTTTGGGGTTCTCGGTAAACATTTCACTTGATTTCTTGACTTGGTGGGCTTGATTGATTTGCTTGACATTAATATATGCATATTTTTTGATCGTTATAGAATTCCGTTAATTCCTTGATATAATAATAGATATTTGTAATTGTGAAGTTGTTTACACAAAACTAAATTTATGTTGGTGTTAAAAGTATGAGCAGGATTTCAGATAGTGATGAAAATTTTGTTATCTCTTTAGTTTTCTCATCCTGTGATAACATATATTTCTCTAAAAATCATTTCTTTATTTCACAGCTTGGATACACTAAAAAGCAATGGACTAGACATTTGCATTCTGCTGTCATTTTCAAGGTATAAAAATTCCTCTAATTCATTATTTTTTTAAATTGAGCATTTTTAGTCATGTTAGTCAATTGATTTTAATCATTTTATAAGATTTTATATTTTATTTTGGTCGATGTGCTTGCATACAAGTTATTCAGAAGTAATCTTTATTTTATTGATTGATATAAGCTGAATATGTTTTGATGCTACATTTTTCCCCCTTGATGTTCTAATTGAACATTTTATCTAAATTATTAATCTGATGTAGATACATGCACATATACATTTATATGTATTATTTTATATTTTTGTTTCTCCCCATTATACCAATTTATATACAAATTTTTTTCCTATTCAATTATTTCTTTTTTTTTCTCGAAGAAATTGATTAGGATTCGAGTATTTTGATTGTTTTCGACATCATTAAAACTAACAAGTTTTGAGTCTACGGCAAGAAGGAGAAGAAAAAAAATAAGAGGATGAGATGATGGTTATACTGATGATGAAAAAGACAGGTGAAAAGGGAATAGGAGAAGTGCATGTGATTTTTCTTCAATATATCCAACTACGACTATTTTATCTCTCTTCAACTTTTCCTTTAAATAAACACAAAATTTAAAATATATTTATTTTGTGTTACTTCAATTGGAAAACCATCTTCTCTTAATTTCGTTACTTTGTGTTTCCTCGATTTAAAAACCATTTATAACTTTCTTATTAAATTGTTAAATTATATTATTCTTGTTTATACATGATTAGATGTTTATAATTATTGTCCTAACTTGATTTTCCCCATTCATCAACATTAACATTTACTATTTTCTCACTTTTTTATAACAGGGTCAAGACCGCCATCAAAGAGAAGAAAAATCATGAAGAAATTGCAAAACAAAACCCGCCCAATTAAACAGCATACTGCTCAAAACTATCCAGATTTTGCTATTTTGATGGCTACTTTCCACTGGTAACATCTCAATATATATACAAACAAGTCTACTATTTTAACATAACAAGTAGCCTGTAAAATATGTTATTACTTCCTTTTTTGCAACTTAACATCGCGTGGACTTTTCTGCTAGTGTCTAGCTATTCCCGTGAGTGTGCAGGAAAGCATTATGCACTAAAGTCTTCAAACCAACAATAAGTGGGCTCCACATGTTTATTCTTTACAACACATGTCATTTTCTTGATGACTTCAAAGAAACAGAGTAGTCAATACTCCTCGACTTAGTGTACATGAAACCTCTCACCTCACCCCATTTCATAAGTTGGATGCGGACTTGACTTCAAAGTCAATAACTTGTTCTTACAAGTCTATCCAAATTGCAAGACACACTGTTGTTCCACATCTCTATCCTCAACTTGTTTGAAGAATATTGCAATATATATACTGCTCAAGAGTTTGAGTTATATCCCTCAGTTTCACTTCAACTCTTTCTTAACACTCTATGTCCAAAATCAAGAGTTCCAAAACATATATTATGGGGTCGTCCATGTGTGTGCTTTTGAAACTTCTTTTGTTCCATCTTGTGGTGGTTGCTAGCGCTTTTTCCTCTTTAAAACAGTATTCTTGCCATGATGAGGAGAGGGCTGCCTTGCTGCAATTCAAGCAGGGCTTTGTTATTGACGAATCTGCTTCGGTTGATGGTGCTTATCCAAAGGTTTCATCGTGGAACCTGGCTGATGGAGGAACTAGCAACTGCTGCGCATGGAGCGGTGTCCAGTGTGATAAGAGGACGGGTCATGTGATTAGCCTTGATCTTAGTAGCAGTTGTCTGTATGGATCTATCAACGCCAGCAGTAGCATCTTCCGTCTTGTTCATCTCCAGAGGCTCAACCTCGCTGATAATAACTTCAATTACTCTCAAATTCCTACTACAATTAGGAACTTTGCACAACTCACGTACCTCAACCTCTCTACCTCTGTCTTTTTTGGTCAAGTCCCATCCCAGCTTTCACAGTTGTCCAAGTTGTCATCCCTTGATCTATCTCTCAAGCCAGATTCAAGTCCTGGTTTGGACCCAAAAAAAAAAAAAGATTCATTTCTTGGTGATGGACTGTTGAGTATTAGAGAATCCAATCTGAGAAGCCTCGTTAGAAACTTAACCACTCTAGAAAAGCTTCACCTCAGTTTCATTAACATATCTTCAACAATACCCGATTCCATAGCAAATTTATCATTTTTGACATCTCTCCTCCTCAGAGATTGTGGCTTGTTTGGAAAATTTCCGGCAAGAATTTTTGAGTTGCAAGACCTTGAAACTCTTGATGTGAGATCTAACCAAGATCTCACTGGTGATTTACCTGAGTTTAATCGAAGCAGTCGTCTCGTGTCGCTGAAGCTTGGCCGCAGTAGCATTTCAGGAAACTTGTCTTCAATCAGGAACCTTGATTCATTACAGGAGCTGGATGTTAGGGCATGCAACTTCAGTGGTCCAATCCCTGATTGGTTTGCTAACCTTACCCAACTGACATATTTGTTACTTTCTGATAACAATTTCAGTGGCGGTCCCTTGTCTTGGATCGGTAAGCAAACCAAGCTTACTTATCTAGAACTTGAAAACATCAATCTAATTGGCTACATCCCATCTTCTCTTAGAAACCTCACACAGCTCTTTTATCTTCATCTTCGTTCGAATCAACTAACTGGTCCAATCCCATCTTGGCTGGGTAATCTTAGCAGGCTAGCTTACATAGATTTTTCCTTTAATTTATTGAGCGGTTCAATTCCCGAGTCAATGTTCAATCTTATGGATCTCCGAATCCTTTTTCTAGCGGTTAATAGTCTGCATGGTACAGTGGATATTTTTAAGCTAGAAAATGTCACCTATCTCCAACTCTCTTTTAACAAACTAGAAGTGCTCACTGAATCTAGAACTATGAATGCAAGTCTTCCCAATTTTAGGGTTCTCGGGTTGGGTTCCTGCAACATAAAAGAGTTCCCACAATTCCTAAGACAAGAACAAAACTTGATCTGGTTGGACCTTTCTAGAAACCACTTGGCTGGCCAAGTGCCGAAATGGATGTTGAACATAAGCACAGAAACTTTGGAGTATCTGGACCTTTCTATAAACTCCCTTACCGGCTTTGGTCAACCTTCGCCTGTTGTCCTTCCCTGGGTCAACCTGCAAGTTTTACCACTCTATCTTAACATGCTACAAGGACCACTACCGATACCCCAACCAAGCATCTTGTACTACACAATTTCAGACAACAAGTTAACTGGAGAGATTTCACCATTGATTTGTGATCTGAGTGCTCTTCATTTTCTTGATTTGTCAAATAACAAGTTGAGTGGCATGCTTCCTCAGTGTCTTGGAGACTTCAGCGATGATCTACGAGTTTTAAATGTTCGGAATAATTCTTTTCATGGCGTTCTTCCTCAAGCATACTCCAACACAAGCAATGTGAGGAATTTTGATGTTAGCCTTAACAAATTGCAGGGGCAGTTGCCAAGGCCATTGGCGAATTGTGTGATGCTTGAATCTCTTATTCTGTCAAACAATGAATTCCATGATGTTTTCCCCTTTTGGTTGGGGACCCTCCCAGAATTGAAACTTTTGTCAATGCACCATAATGAGTTCTATGGTGTGATTGGGAAACAAAAAAGGAATCTCCATTTCCCTGAGTTGCGCATTCTTGATCTGTCTCACAATAATTTCAGAGGTGAGTTTCCATCTGAATACATCTTTACTGGAAATCCCATGAGAGGTATCACTCTAGGCCAACCCACATATATGGACACAGAAACCAGTTCTAGTGTCGGTGGAGAAACTTTCATCTATCGCTTCACAATCACAGTAACAAACAAAGGTGTTGATAGATACTACTCGGAGATTCAAGAAGACTTTGGGGTCGTTGATATCTCAAACAATAAATTTGAAGGGAAGATTCCTGAATTCATTGGGAACCTAAAGGGCCTTCGGTTGCTCAATGTTTCCAATAACATTCTCACTGGTAGCATCCCATCATTCTTGGCCAACTTAACACTGCTTGAATCGTTAGACCTTTCACAGAACAAGCTCTCAGGAGAGATCCCACAACAACTTACGCAGCTTACATTCCTTGGAAATTTCAATGTCTCTCACAATAATCTCACAGGTCCTATACCATATAGAGGCCAACTTACTACATTCGATGTCACTTCATATGAGGGAAACCCGGGATTGTGTGGAGATGTGTTGCCAAAGAAATGTGGAGATCCTAAACTACCACCTTCAATCGAAGAAGAAAACGATTCAGGCTCTGGATTTGAACTTGATTGGAAATTTGCTTTGGCAGGATTTGGAAGTGGGTTGGTAGTGGGAGTGGTGCTTGCGGATGTAGCGATCTCACGGAGGCGTGAGTGGTTCCTTGAGATTGTTGGAAGGATCAGACTGATAATCAAGAAAAGGAGGAAGAGTAGGGGACCCAGAAACTCAGTTAATTAGGATATGCATTTGGTGTTGCTTTCTGTTTTTTCCTTGTGCTGTTTCTTTCCATCTAGTTCTACCATTTATCTCTGCACCGTATAATCCTTCCAGAATAATCACATAAGTTATATATGGTGAAATGTTTCAAATGTCATTTTCATTTTATAATAAAGAAAAGAGATTTTTTATTTAAACCCCGCACTTCTCTTTGTTCACCCCAATACTTAAATCATTAAGTTATAAGTTTTATTATTGTGTAAAAAGAAAAAAAATGTTATACAACTTAATAATTAACCCTAATGCACACACACCCCACACACCTCACTACTCTTCATATTAAGTTTTAGAAACTTCCTTCCAACTTCCTGTTTACAAACTCTCTCTCTCTCTCTCTCTCTCTCTCTCTCTCTCATAACAATACTCAAGTGTTAGAATTCCAATTACAGTTCTTGGAGAGAGGTAAAGTTGTTCTCTTCCTATAGAAAGTATTAAATTTCAGATTTAGGGTTTCATTTGTTTGTTTGTTTTTTTTTTTGCTGGGAACAAAGAAAATTGTGGGATTTAAATAGAAAATCCCTTTTAGTTCTTATTTTTTCAGTTTGGGGTGTATTTAAGGGTAGTTTGGGAAGATAGTAGGGTTTTCTTAGAAATTGTGAAAATTTAAATTAAAAGTTGGGGTGAACTTAGAACATGGGGTGAACTAAGAGAAGTGTGGGGTTTAAATAGAAAATCTCTAAAGAAAATAGCCATCCCATATCTCCTGACCCTGAATAGCGTCCAACTAAGTGTTGCCCACGGCACTTGAATTGCCTCTGTGATTTCATCGAACATCTTGGTTGCACAAACCATATTCTCAAATTTGGGCATACATTACAAAACTAAGCACAACCCAAGCTTAATAACATGCATGTGAAGCTGTTGTAATTACCCACTGATTATCTAGATATAAATTCATAAAAGTGTTTTGTGAAAAAATTTCAGAAACTAATTCTCCCACCGTGCCTATTAAAGGTATTTGGGATAGAAATTGGTGGGTAATACTAAAAAGTGATTTTCATTATTTTCCCTTAATATTTGGGCATTTTTGTCAATCCCAACTTGTCAAAGTAAGCTGCAGCTAGTCCATTCGGCTGCACTCACACAATAACACAAACAGAGAAGTTATACTCTGACCAAATATGATTCTTGACGTCTGTGTATACTTTCTAATAAGCATCTCTCTTATGCATAATGAAATGTTTTTGTGGCGGAAATATGGTTATCGGCTAGGTGATGCTCAATTGCTTTATTTTTTCAAATTATTTCTCATGTACATAACTGTATATTTCTAGGAATTGAAAGTAAATTTGATCTTCAAGGAGTTTTCTGGACTTTTTCCGTGAGCAGAACTGATGGAGATTGGCTTTTGCTGGCGTCAGTTGTACACGCAGAAGAGAATTGCAGAATGTACCTTGCTTTATGTTTGAGTGAATGAATTATTGAACGATGTACGGGGATGGTGTTGGAATCTCCAGCTATAAGTCACCATGTTGGAGATCTTAGCATAAATGAGCGCCAACATTTCGGATATTACGAAAAGGACATCTGAAATGGTTGCGCCATCACGGTTGTGGATACTGCTGGAGGCATAAATGAGCACCAGCACGGCTGCTGATGGTACGAAAGGACGTCTGGAATTGCCTCGATCATTTTCAGCTGGAGCACAATCTCCATGGTTCTTTTAGGAGCCATAGCCATTGGAGGTGTTAGTATTCCTGTCGTCATGGTAAGTGTCATCAACCTTGCTAAGCTTCACATTTTTCTTCAGAAATTCGACGAGGAGGTTCTTCCTGTCTTCCTCTTTGGCTTTTTTCCATTGTTTGAATACAGCCTGCTAATTGTTAGTGTGGATTAGAAGCTTTTAATAAATTTTGCTTATAATTTGTATTCATTATTTTTCTTTACAATTAAAGTTCAAAGCACAATATAGTGTTTGGATGATTTGAGTTAAATTAAGATATTTTGCATTATTATTTTTAACATCGTACATATTGAAATTAACATTTTACTTATACACGCTTTCTTGATAATATCAACAATGGCGATGTGGAAGATCTCAAAATCTCTGATATATTTCTCTATGAACTGCTTGTACACCACCGTTCCCATTGCAACAGTGAACATCTCAGCGGATGGCTTCCCTATAATGCAAATAACCAGCTCAAGATGATTACAAGTGTTATATAAAATTATTCAAAGACTCTCTTCTAAAAAGGAAAGAAAAAATTACTGCGAAGACGAATTTGAGAGAGAAAAGCAAAGTTTGTGAGATAATGAGAGGACAAACACAAAACTAAAACTTCAAATGCAATCTATATAAAATGGAGAAGAAATTAATGAACCAACCTCCTCCCAATTCCATGAAACTCATAGTCATTCCCATTCTTTAGAGAGAGAGAGAGAGAGTGACAGAGAGGTTTTGGGGTACAGTTGATGTCCTGTTTAGTCAGTCCAAGCAAGCTATCTGCTTCTTAGCTTGGGACCAACTGTTAGCTTAGGGCAGCGTTCTAGTTCTAACTCCATAGGTACCGAAGAAGTGTCTGCACATAAAAATATTGAATTCAAGTTCATTGATGATATTAATTCATTTGCCAACTAGGATGCTTAAAGCTAAGAATTTAAGCTTCATACCCTTCTTTCCTCATGGAAAAATAGGGAAGGCCAAAAGGAAGTCGTGTCTTACTCTAATGACACAGAAGCATAAACCAGCAATACCTTGTGTTTATAACCAGCATTGTGTTGCTTTCTAACTGAAGGCTGAAAAATAATAGCAAAACTACTTTTCAACAATAGAGCCCTTTGTTTCCTTGCTCTGTAGTTGTTTACTAAGTTTATCGATTTTTGTCTTCTCTACTTTCTATATCGTTTCCTTGCTCTATAGTTGTTTAATTCACACATATAAAACAGGTATGGCTACTGTTAATGTTGATAACATGTTAACGAGGTTAAGACATAAGCGTGCTATAGTGAAGAGAAGGAAAATTATTGTCTGTACAACAATCTCTTTTACGGTTATGCTAGTACAATGGTATTATGATAATTTTTGTGTTAAAGAGCCTTCACGTGATTGGGATGAAGAAAGGCGATCTTATTTGAACGGTATGTACAATGGAAAATAAGTTGATTGTATTGATCAATTTCGAATTAGCAAAAGTGCATTCAAAAAGTTATGCATAATTTTAGAAGAAAATGGTGGGTTGGTTCGAACAAGAAATATTTCAATTGAAGAATTTGTAGCAATATTTTTGAAAATAATTGCTCACAACTTGAAATACAGAGTCATTCGTTTTGACTATTACCGTTCAATCGAAACAATTAGTTGGCAATTAAACAGAGTCCTATATGCCATGATGAGAATTAGTGAAGAATGCATAAACTGTAACGATCCGGTCCTAAATAAATTGGTGAATATTAATTTATTCAAATAAAAGGACCATTTTGCCAATAGAATATTTTATGAGCTTTAAAGTTGACTTTTTGATCGGGAAGGAATTTGGAAATTTTGACAGTACCGTTGCGTAGAGCACGGTGAGATGAGTCCGTAGACATGTGATGGGTTCGAATCGAAGTTGTAACGAGAGAGATACGATCAAAATACCCTCAGTGGCATAACCGTAAATATTGCTAAAAGAGTTTGATAAAACTGACTTCTCTCTCTCCTTCCGCGACAACCACCACAACTGCCACGTTTTGGCCGGCCGTTCACTCATCCGGCCACCAAACTCGACGGGGCCGGTACCAAAATGACCGTGCCGCCGTCCTCTTCCTACCCCAGCCAGGCCGCACCGCCAGCCGCCCAGATTTGGCCGAAAAAATGAAAGGAAAAGCCTGTTTTCGCTCGAAACTTTGCCGGCTTCGTTCTCCGTCGTCCGGCAGCCATTTTTGGCGATCAAGGTATGGAAATTCATCCTTTCTGCATGATCTAGTTGATGGTTGGGTAGGATTTCATAAATTTTGAGCTTAAGTAGCTCGATCCACGAATGGAAATTCGGCCGGTTTTAGGATCACGATTCCGGCCACTTCCGGTCAGTTTTTGGGGTACGTCCAAGAACAAAAGTGACTCCAAATTAGGTGTATTACCTAGGGTAGGATTCTTGGCTCTCGATTTGGAAGTTTTCTGGCGATGCGATATCGCTTTGGACACCCATGCGCTGCCGGCGCGTGTGGCGGTGAGTGGGCACTGTAATTGAAGGCCATTTTTGTCCCACTGCGATCCTCTCAATGTCACGAGCGCGTAGGTGTGCTCGGATCTCATTTTGGATACCGTTAGAGTCCCGAACGGATATCGCATATCGCGTATTTTCTGGGTTCGTTAGGTTTGGACCGTTGGATGGTCCTAAGGTTATAATATGTTGATCTAGGTATTACCAGGATCGTATAGGATTCGACGGATCGTAAAACGGAGTCCCGGATACTCCAAAAATGCCAACCCTAGGGTTAGGGTTTTAGTAATCGTGCGATCGGGAGCGATCCGACCGTCCGATCTGGACCAAACTTGCAGGACAAGTGTCCTAAACCATGTATCATTCATAGAAATTGTCAGATCGGAATTTGGAGGTCGTAGGCCCCGCGGGCCCATTGACCAAGGTTGGGTAGTTTGACCTTGGGTTGACTGCGAGACTTCCTAGGAAGATTGAAATGACTGTAGAGACAGGTCTTGATCGTTAGTTTAGTTATGTGAATAAGGTGGTTCAGGTTATTAATTGATGAATTTAAATGGTAGAGCTTATGGGATGCTATATTGGTTGAGGTTTATATAAGATTAGAAATCAGATATATATTTAATTGTGTGGATGTGTAAAGGTATAAAAAGGGATTGAATGTCAGTTTGCAGTGCTATACGCACTACCCTATGTCCTCCCCGGTTATTGCTTTCCCTGTGTAAGTACCGTCCTGTGATTGTGTTGAGGCCTTTAAACCCGTGCGGGCTGGTGAGAATGTAGCCAAGCCCAAAGCGAACAGTTAGAGGGCTGGTGAGAATGCAGCCAGGCCCAAAGCGAACAGTTAGATGGCTGGTGAGAATGTAGCCAGGCCCAAAGCGGATATTGTGATATGCTTGTGAGGTCGCACGTGTCGTAGGATTAGCCGGCGTGTTGACAGACCCCATAAAAGGCCGGGTGCGTCCCGTCGTATGAGGGGTAATATTGTTATTGTGTTGAGGTCGCATGTGTCGTAGGAGTAGCCGGCGTGTTGATAGACCCCATATGAGGCCGGGTGCGTCCCGTCGTATGATGGGTGATATTGTTATTGTGTTGAGGTCGCACGTGTCGTAGGAGTAGCCGGCGTGTTACAGACCTCATATGAGGCCGGGTGCGTCCCGTCGTATGAGGGGAGATATTGTGATATTGTGTTGAGGTCACACGTGTCGTAGGAGTAGCCGACGTGTTGACAGACCCTATACGAAGTCGGGTGTGTCCCGACGTATGAGGGGAGCTATGTGATTGTGTTTGGTGAGTTGTGATGGAAAAATCCTAGAATGTATGAATTTGTATGGCTGTAATGGTTTGTTTGATATTAGGAGCCAGGATTGATACGAAAGAACTACGTGTGGCTTGATCCCTCAATAAGGGTACGTAGGCAGCCTGAAGTTACTAGGCGCAGTCGCGTATTAGATCATGTTAGGTACTTTGTCGAGTTTGATTCGGACCTTGTTGTTGGTTCTGGAACTTGGTTGAATTGAGGTTTGTCCTGTGGACTAAGTGAGTGAAAGTGTGCATAAATAAATTTTGAATTTGTTATATGCATGTCTGATGCATGAAGTTGTTTTAAAAACATTGTGGGCGATATATGTACTGCTCAAGAGTTTGCATCTATATCCCTCAGTTTCACTTCAATTCTTTCTTAACACTTAAGTCCAAAATCAAGAGTTCCAAAATATTGCTATCTCAAATGCTTGGTTGTAATTTTGAACTGCAGTTTTTTCAGTTATTTCCAAATGCTGTGAGAATTTGTGACCCGATCTGAATTTGTGTCTTTGGGTTGGATGCAATTTCATTTTGGGGTTTTTATTTTATTTTACATTTATAATTTTTCTAGAGCGAAGTCTAATTATAAGGCGACATCACATATCAACAACTAGGGGTGGGCAATCTGACCAAGAACTTGACAAATTGGCTGAACCAAACCGATCGAGTTGGTTTTGTCTAGTTTTTATTATTATTTTATTTTATTTTATTTCAGTTTCAACCCAAACCAAACTAGGTGGTTTGGTCTAGTTTATAGTTTGATGTTTTGAAATTGACTCGTTTACCCAAACCAAATTGGTCACAGTTCACAAACCATATGTTACAAAAAAAATTACCTCCATGATGGCTCAAACCCCATACCTCCTTAGCATCAAGTCCTCTTACCAATAGAGCAAGCACAACACTACCAACAACCTTTGCAATGGCTCAGTGTATGGTTCCCAAAATAGCCAACCCTAGACCTCTGATTCGATGTTAGGGTTGAGCCCAAAACCAAACCAACTCAGATCGAGTCCAACACTACCAACCACCTTTGCAATGGCTCTCTGAAAAAAGAACAAGGAAAAAACACAAATGATTTCACTACAACTTTCATTGTTTTTTCAGTGAAAGAAAAATATAAACTATGCTATTACATTTTTCAAATTATCAAATTTATTATAATAACGGAAGTGTGTAACAAGGGACATCAATGAGATTATCACATTCTCGTCACTCATGAACTAGTTGTTAGTTTAGTAGTTCCCAAATTCGAATACTCCTGGCATATTGATCAAAAATTCATGTCATTCAAACTAGTGAATTCATTAAATGCACATACATTGTCAAATTCATTAGAACAAAAATTTGGTTTTCAGTTCAATCTAGATTCTGCTTGCTAGAAAATTCGAAACTAGGTCGATGGGGAAGAAGTAGAAAGTACAGGGACCTATAAGTTCTAAAATTATTATATAGGATTATATTGTGACATTAAGTGACAATTTGGAAGTAAAACGTATTTTTTTTTTTTAAAATTTCTGCCAAAGGACAAAACAGTTCTGAAGTTGATTGCATGTCGATTTCTTGATGGCTTTAAGAAAAAGAATAGTCAATACTACTTGCCTTAGTGTACATGAAAAGGATAAGAAATGAAAGATGAGATTATATTAACCTCTCACCTCACCCCATTTCATAAGCTGGGAGCGGACTTGACTTAGTGTACTTCCAAAAGAGAAATCAGTAAAGATATAAAAATCAGCAAAGAAAGGCCAATATAACTTCACATTATTACTCAAAATTAATTTATTAGGGTGGCCACTAACTTCAAACATGCAAAATCCTTTTAATATTTTACATTACATTGCCTTGATTGGTGAAAACTTAGAAAACATTGGAGGGGCAGGGCCACCTCTGGCCTAAAGGTGGCTCCGCTCCTGTGTCTGCCAACTATATACCCCCTTGTTAATTAGTGGTACTCCTATAATACTATAGTTGAGTTGTTTACTTGTCTCCTTAACTTGACATTTTGCCAACAGTTACAGCCATCTTATTAGAGGGTGCAAATTCATCATCATCACCATTATTAAGTTTTGTTCGTATCATCTCCTAAGGATAGCAGATTCATCGTCCAAATCCATCATGTCCAAAGTTCCACCAAATGTATAAGAACCATAAATATTTTGGAAGTAAAAATTTTTTCTTTTTTTTTTTGGTTGTAAAATTCTGCCATATTACAAAACAATTCTGAAGTTTATTGCATGTCGTTTTCTTGATGACTTTAAGAAACAGAGTAGTCAATACTATTTGACTTAGTGTACATGAAAAGGATAAGAAATGAAAGATGAGATCATATTAACCTCTCACTATCTGCATAGATGGAGCCCACATGTGACACCACATTGGCAAGATTAATGGAAAATTTATCGGATGCCCAAGAGCCAAAACATTATACGGTTAGAGTGATTGCGTTGTGGGCAAGATCCAAGATGGTCTAATCGCTTCATTGCCTTCAGACCAAAAAAAATAAAAAATTTGTTCACTGGCATTTGATGTGTTAGGTTGCATTAATCACGCCCTATGCCTCGAGTTAGTAAGGACATCCCACCCAACAATGAGTGTGACAAAAGGAAAACTTTGGTTTTGATGAGAATTGGAAGTAAATGAACAAACAAAGCATGAAAATACGATAAAATAGATTGACAAATTTCAAATCCTAAAAGAAGAATTGAAATCCACCAGAAAATAGAGAAAAATTTGTGAATTTTATTGATAATATTATAAAACGTCCCAATACAACTACATAATTAAATAAGAAACAAAAGAATACCCTAAAGTTGTAAGAAACCATATATACTCAATACATTGTCAACACATTTTTCTGCCAACTATATACCCCCTTGTTAATGGTAGTCCTATCATACTTGTGGTAGCGATTATCATAAAAAGACCACACGCGGGGGGTGTTGGCCAAAAGCCCTTCGATGCCTAAGTTAGTTCGATTGATTCGTAGAGAAACAATAGCTAAAAAGGGTTCGGAGCTCTCGTGGGGAGAACCGGGTGGTTGGAGCCGTATGTGGTGCCGGAGCCTTATGTGAGAGAGAAAGAGTTATGGTGGCTAGGGTTTGTGAGAGGGAATTTCTGCAGTGTTTCAGATAGGATTTTAGATGTACCTCAACTCTTGTGTGTAGCCATCTATTCATAGGAGCCTCGGAGGCTAGGTTTTCAGAAGAATAATTCCATAGATGGAAATGAATTATTCTTCCCTGATTTGGCGAGGTTGGTGTAATTTGGGATTTGATTTAAATTGATTCAAATCAAATCCCTAATTAAGGCAAGAATCAAATAAAATCCCAATTAAATCAGGTAACTCCCAATTAAATCGAGTAACTCTCAATTAGGTCAAATATTTCCCAAATTGATCGAATTAATTATTTGACCTAGGATCTGAGATATTTTGCTTCCACAGTACTATAGTCGAGTTTTTCCCTTGTCTCCTTGACTTGCCATTTTGCCAACAGTCTTACAACCATCTTATTAGAGGGTGCAGATTCATCGTCCAAATCCATCGTGTCCAAAGTTCCACCAAATGAATAAGAATCATAAATAATTTTGGAAGTAAAAACATGTTACTTAAAATAAAATAAAATAAAAAATTCTGCCATAGGACAAAACAACCCCAGACTAATAGAAGTACAGTTAGAAATCTTGCCTTGCTAGTTGCAAAGAAGAAATTGATTGCATGTCGTTTTCTTGATGAATTTTAAGAAACAGAGTAGTCAATACTCCTTGGCTACTAGTGTACATGATAAGGATAAGAATTGAAATATGAGATCATAACCTCTCACCTCACCCCATTTCATAAGTTGGGCGCGGACTTGACTGCGTACTTCCAACGTCAATAACTAGTTCTTACAAGTCTATGCAAATTGCAAGGCACACTGTTTTCCACTCTCTATCCTCAACTTGTTTGAAGAATATTGCGATATATACTGCTCAAGAGTTTGACTCTATTCATGGTTAGCTCCCTCAGTTTCACTTCAATTCTTTCTTAACACTCAAATCCAAAATCAAGAGTTCCAAAACATATATTATGGGGTCGCCATGTGTGTGCTTTTGAAACTTGTTTTGTTCCATCTTGTGGCGGCGGCTAGCGCTTTTTCCTCTTTAAAACCATATTATTCTTGCCATGATGAGGAGAGGGCCGCCTTGCTGCAATTCAAGCAGGGCTTTGTTATTGACGAATCTGCTTCGGGTGATGGTGCTTATCCAAAGGTTTCATCGTGGAACCCGGCTGCAGGAGGAACTAGCAACTGCTGCGCATGGAGCGGCGTCCAGTGTGATAAGAGGACGGGTCATGTGATCAGCCTTGATCTTAGTAGCAGTTGTCTCTATGGCTCCATCAACTCTAGTAATAGCCTATTCCGTCTTGTTCATCTCCAAAGGCTCAACCTTGCTGACAATAACTTCAATTACTCTCAAATTCCTACTACGATTGCGAACTTTGCACAGCTCACGTACCTCAACCTCTCTGCCTCTCTCTTTTTTGGTCAAGTCCCATCCCAGCTTTCACAATTGTCCAAGTTGTCATCCCTTGATCTATCTGTCAGTCTAGATTCATTTCCTCTTGAAATTTTTTTTGGTCAAGTCCCATCCCAGCTTTCACAGTTGTTCAAGTTGTCATCCCTTGATGTATCTGTCAGTCTAGATTCATTTCCTGGTGAAAAACTATTGAGTATTAGAGAATCCAATCTGAGAAGCCTTGTTCGAAACTTAACCACTCTAGAAAAGCTTCACCTCAGTTTCATAAACATATCTTCAACAATACCCGATTCCATAGCAAATTTATCATTTTTGACATCTCTCCTCCTCAGAGATTGTGGCTTGTTTGGAAAATTTCCAGCAAGAATTTTTGAGTTGCAAGACCTTGAAACTCTTGATTTGAGATATAACCAAGATCTCACTGGTGATTTACCTGAGTTTAATCGAAGCAGTCGTCTCGTGTCGCTGAAGCTTGGCGGCAGTAGCATTTCAGGAAACTTGTCTTCAATCAGGAACCTTGATTCATTACAGGAGCAGGATGTTAGGGCATGCAACTTTAGTGGTCCAATCCCTGATTGGTTTGCTAACCTTACCCAACTGACACATTTATCACTTTCTGATAACAATTTCAGTGGCGGTCCCTTGTCTTGGATCGGTAAGCAAACCAAACTTACTTTTCTAGACCTTGAAAACATCAATATAAGTGGCTACATCCTGTCTTCTCTTAGAAACCTCACACAGCTCTTTTATCTTCATCTTCGTTCGAATCAACTAACTGGTCCAATCCCATCTTGGCTGGGTAATCTTAGCAGGCTAGCTCACATAGATCTTTCCTTTAATAGATTGAGTAGTTCAATTCCCGAGTCAATATTCAATCTTATGGATCTCCAAATCCTTTTTCCAGAGTTTAATAGTTTGCATGGTACAGTGGAGATTTGTAAGCTAGAAAATGTCACCTATCTCCGACTGTCTGGTAACAAACTGGAAGTGCTCACTGAATCTAGAACTATGAATGCAACTCTTCCCAAGTTTAGGGTTCTCGGGTTGAGTTCCTGCAATACAAGAGTTCCCACAATTCCTAGGACATGAACAAAAGTTGTTCTGGTTGGACCTTTCTAGAAACAACTTGTCTGGCCAAGTGCCGAAATGGATGTTGAACATGAGCACAGAAACTTTGAGGTTTCTGGACCTTTCTGTAAACTCCCTTACCGGCTTTGGTCAACCTTCGCCTGTTGTCCTTCCCTGGGTCAACCTACGTATTTTACGACTCAATCTTAACATGCTACAAGGGCCACTACCGATACCTCAACCAAGCATCTTATACTACACAATTTCGGACAACAACTTAACTGGAGATATTTCACCATTGATTTGTGATCTGAGTGCTCTTCAGTTTCTTGATTTGTCAAATAACAAGTTGAGTGGCAAGCTTCCTCAGTGTCTTGGAGACTTCAGCAATGATCTACGGGTTTTAAATGTTCGGAATAATTCGTTTGATGGCGTTCTTCCTCAAGCATACACCAACACAAGCAATCTGAGGATTTTTGATGTTAGCCTTAACCAATTGCAGGGGGAGTTGCCAAGGCCATTGGCGAATTGTGTACTGCTTGAATCTCTTATTCTGTCAAACAATGAATTCCATGATGTTTTCCCCTTTTGGTTGGGGACTCTCCCAGAATTGAAAGTTTTGTCAATGCACCATAATGGGTTCTATGGTGTGATTCGGAAACAAAAAAGGAATCTTCATTTCCCTGAGTTGCGCATTCTTGATCTGTCTCACAATAATTTCAGAGGCGAGTTTCCATTTGAATACATCTATTCTGGAAATCCCATAAGAGGTATCACCCTAGGCCGACCCACATATATGAACGCAAACTTAAGTCTTATTGTCGTTCTTCCATCAACGCCCTACAGCTATGCGTTCTCAATCACGGTAACAAATAAAGGTGTTGATAGATACTACTCGAAGATTCAAGAAGACTTTGGGGTCGTTGATATCTCAAGCAACAAATTTGAAGGGAAGATTCCTGAATTCATTGGGAACCTAAAGGGCCTTCGCTTGCTCAATGTTTCCAATAACATTCTCACTGGTTGCATCCCATCATTCTTGGCCAACTTAACATTGCTTGAATCGTTAGACCTTTCACAGAACAAGCTCTCAGGAGAGATCCCACAACAACTTACGCAGCTTACATCCCTTGGAAATTTCAATGTGTCTCACAATAATCTCACAGGTCCTATACCATATAGAGGCCAACTTAGTACATTCGATGTCACTTCATATGAGGGAAACCCGGGATTGTGCGGAGATGTGTTGCCAAAGAAATGTGGAGATCCTAATGCTTCTCAACTGCCACCTTCAACCAAAGAAGAAAACGATTCAGGCTCTGGATTTGAACTTGATTGGAAATTTGCTTTGGCATGATTTGGAAGTGGGTTGGTAGTGGGAGTGGTGCTTGCGGATGTAGCGATCTCAAGGAGGCGTGAGTGGTTCCTTGAGATTGTTGGAAGGATCAGACTGATAATCAAGAAAAGGAGGAAGAGTAGGGGACCCAGAAACTCAGTTAATTAGGATATATAATCCTAATTCTACCATTTTGTTTTTTTCCTTGTGCTGTTTCTTTCCATCTAGTTCTACCATTTATCTCTGTACCGTATGGATGTATAATCCTTCCAGAATAACTACATCAGTTATATATGGTGAAATATTTCAAATGTCATTTTCACTTTATAATAAAGAAAATAGCCATCCCATATCTCCTGACCTTGAATAGCGTCCAACTAAGTGTTGCCCACGGCACTTGAATTGCCTCTGATTTCATCGAACATCTTGGTTGTACAAACCATATTCTCAAATTTGGGCATACATTACAAAACTAAGCTTAATAACATGCATGTGAAGTTGTTGTAATTACCCACTGATTATCTAGATATAAATTCATAAAAGTGTTTTGTGAAAAAATTTCAGAAACTAATTCTCCCACCGTGCCTATTAAAGGTATTTGGGATAGAAATTGGTGGGTAATACAAAAAGGTGATTTTCATTATTTTCCCTTAATATTTGGGCATTTTTGTCAAAGTAAGCTGCAGCTAGCCCATTCGGCTCCACTCACACAATAACACGAACAGAGAAGTTATACTCTGACCACATATGATTCTTGACGTCTGTGTATGCTTTCTAATAAGCATCTCTCTTATGTATAATGAACTGTTTTTGTGGCGGAAATATGGTTGATTATCGGCTAGGTGATGCTCAATATTGCTTTATTTTTCCAAATTATTTCTCACGTACATAACTGTATATTTCTTGGACTTGAAAGTAAATTTGATCTTCAAGGAGTTTTCTGGACTTTTTCCGTGAGCAGAACTGATGGAGATTGGCTTTTGCTGGCGTCAGCTGTACAAGCAGAAGAGAATTGCAGAATGTACCTTGCTTTATGTTTGAGTGAATGAATTATTGAACGATGTACGGGGATGGTGTTGGAATATCCAGCTGTAAGTCACCATGTTGGAGATATTAGCATAAATGAGCGCCAACATTTCGGATATTGCTTGTACACCATCACGGTTGTGGATGGTACGAAAGGACTGCTGGAGGCATAAATGAGCACCAGCACGGCTGCTGATGGTACGAAAGGACGTCTGGAATGGTTCTTTTAGGAGCCATAGCCATTGGAGGTGTTGGTATTCCTGTCATCATGGTAAGTGTCATCAACCTTGCTAAGCTTCACATTTTTCTTCAGAAATTCGACGAGGAGGTTCTTCCTGTCTTCCTCTTTGGCTTTTTTCCATTGTTTGAATACAGCCTGCTAATTGTTAGTGTGTTAGAGAGAGCTTGTTAGTGTCAAGGGGCAAAGATTAGAAGCTTTTAATAAATTTTGCTTATAATTTGTATTCATTATTTTTCTTCATAATTAAGTTCAAAGCACAATAGTGTTTGGATGATTTGAGTTAAATTAAGATATTTTGCATTATTATTTTTAACATCGTACATATTGTAATTAACATTTTACTTACACACGCTTACTTGATAATATCAACAATGGCGATGTGGAACTGCTTGTACACCACCGTTCCCATGAACTGCTTGTACACCACCGTTCCCATTGCAAAACTGAACATCTCGGCGGATGGCTTCCCTATAAAATTATTCAAAGACTCTCTTCGAAAAAGGAAAGAAAAAACTACTGTGAAGACAAATTTAAATGTACAGCTTCGGAATAAGCATGCACCTTGTCACCAGCCACAAACTCCTTGATTCTACCATCAACCTCTATCACACTGCAACCAACCTCTTTATTTGCTTGATTCTTCCTCATAAACCTCTTAATTTCCTCTACATCACTCCACCTTCTCTTCTTAGCATACAAATTTCTGAGCATGACATAATTTCCATCATTCCATGGCTCCACTTTGACTGCCTTCTTTAAAACTTTGTTGGCCCTTGTGACATCCTCAGAATGGCCACATGCGAAGAGAGAAGAACTCAAAATTATTCCATTAGCATCATAAGGCATGATCTCAATCAATTTCTCGACTTCCTCCAAGCACCCTGCCCTTCCCAAAAGATCAACCATACAACCATAATGCTCAATTTGCGGGATAAGCCCAAAGCCCTCCATTCCTTTAAACCATCTTTTCCCTTCCTCTACCAGACCACAATGGTTACAAGTAGACAAAACACCAATAAAGGTTATGTTTTTCGGAATAAACTTTTTGCACTGCATCTCTAAAAATACCTCCAGTGCCTCCTTGCCATGGTCGTTTACTGCAAACCCATTTATCAAGGCATTCCAAGAAGCGGTTTCCTTTTCAGGTATCTCATCAAAAAGTCTTTTGGCCTCTGTAGTTTCACCACATTTTGCATACATATCAATAAGCGCAGTGCAGATGTTGATTACCCTATCAAGCTTCTTCCTTTGTACAAACTTGTGAACCCAACAACCTAAATCCAAGGGGCCCAAATCTGCAATAGCTGGAAGAATGCTAACAATAGTCATGCCATCTAGTTCAAGAGACATATTTGACTGCAGTTCATGAAATAATTTCAAGGCTTCATAGGGCTGTTTGTTTTGACTGTAACCCCCAATCATCGCATTCCAAGAAATTAGATTCTTCTCGGCCATGGCATCAAAGATTGATCTAGAAGATTGTACATCACCATGATGGCAGTAACCATACATCATAATGGTCCAAGATACCTCATTCCTATCCGTCATCTCATCAAATAAACTTCGAGCCAAGCCCATATCTCCCAATTTGACATAACCATCAATCATAGCATTAAATGCAGGCAAGTCCTTCTCAGGCATTTGATAAAAAAGCCTCCTTGCATTACTCATATCTCCTAACCTTGCATACCCACAAATGAGAGCTGTCCACGATACTCGACTTGTCTCCGTCATTTCATTGAACAACTTACTTGCACAACTCATCCTCCCAAACTTCGCATACATATCAACCAATGAAGTCGACACATACAAATCTAAGCACAACCCATCTTTAATAACATGGCAATGAAGTTCTTGCCCTTCCCAGATGGCCACATCTAAACCACACGACTTTGCCAAGGCTGTGAATGTGTAGCCATCGGGCTTGAAACCGGTGTCCTTCCTAAGATTTCTATAGAGAGTGAAAGATTCAGCGAATTGGCGCATATCCATGTGGGCTCTGATCATAGAGTTACAGAGAAATGTGTCATCTTTATTGGGTCTGTGATTGAAGACGCGGCGACCATGTCGAATCAGAGCTAGTGGGTTTTGATGATAGGCGAAAAGGGCGATGGAACCGCAGGTTGTGATGAATTTGGTGAGGAGATTGACATTTGTTTCGAGGGAGTTTCAGAGCATGAAGGCATGTATTTGGAGAAGCGAGGGTGTTGTTTTCATTTGTTGGAGAAGGTCTAAGCATTTTCTTTCGAATGAGCTCCATCTCCATACTTGCTCTCTCATCATACATCTCTCTCTCTCTCTCTCTCTCCCTCTCTCAGTTTTGCTTCCCTGTCATTTGAATGGCTGGGTTTCTCTTTTTTTATTTTAAATAAATTTTTTCTGCAAGGATGTCAGTTTTGTACAGGTAAGAGTTGAGACCCGACCCAAATCACATGAATTTGGTCGGGTAAGGTTTCAAGTTACGTTTAGACTTTGGTGTATCCAATTCAAACTCTATGAAAGTCACTCAATTGAAAAAAATCTTTATAAATATGAATTGGATACACTTCTTGGGAAAAAAAAAAAGTATTTATAATTTTTCAACAAAAAAAATGTCAATGTTATTGATAATTTTAATTTCTATGCCCTCCTGGCACACATATGTTGGATAGAGCCCACATGTGCCACCACATTGGCAAGATTAATCACCCGTATAGTTCAGGGTACAGTGATTGCATTATGATTGCGTATGATGGAGACTAAACTAAGTGGGCCAGATCCAAGATGGTCTATTCTGTTTAGACCTGGCAATATTGCACACGACCCGTTAACACGACACGAATTCGCACGAAATTATCAGTATTTGGGTTGAGCTTATTGGGTCGGGTTGAAAACGGGTGAACCCGTTAGCCACTCGTTAAGCTAACGGGTCGTATCGGGTCGAAAACGGGTTAACCCGTTAAGGAGGTTAATTTTGTAATTTTACAAGATTTTTTTTTTTCTTTTCTTCTTCCCCTTTTCTTCCTCCCCTTTTGTTCCTTCTTTTCCGTGTCTTTTTCTTCTTTCTTCTTTCCTTTGTGTCTTTTTCTCCTTTCTCCTTTTCCTTTTCTTCTTCCTCTCGTTCTTCTCCACCGAGTCGCACTGTAAGCACATCTACCACTCCGACTGTATATTCCCATGGCTTTCGATTCGAAACTCGTGCCTGGTTTGCCGCCACCAGCTCCCTACTGACGTGCGCGGCCCACGTGGCAGTGGCAGAGCCTCGCCGGAGAATAATGGTGTGGTTGGAGAAGAAGAGACGGTGGGGTTGACTATCTGGAGGAGATTGCCCAGGGGCGGATTCGCTGTGGGCAGGTTCACCGGAGGCAGGAGAGCTGCTGAGCGTGAGCTTCCAGTTGTTTACACTGAGATGGATGGCGGGTTCAATACGGCTGGTGCTCCTAGGAGTATTTCATGGGCTTCTAGAAGAAGAGCGAGGGAGAGTGGTGGATTTGCTCAGGCTTATTTTTTTATTTTTATTTTTGGGTTTATTCTTAACGGGTTAATGGGTCGTGTCGGATATTCGCGAATTGTAGCGGGTCGTGTTTGGGTCTAGTATTTGTCACCCATTAGCTTAACGGGTCGTGTCGTGTTAACCCGTTAAGTTAACGGGTTGACACGAACACGACCCGGAACCCGTTAATTCCACCCGTTTGCCAAATCTAATTCTGTTCACTGCTTTCAGACCCAAAAAAACAAAAAAAATTTGTTCATTGCCATTTGGTGTGTGTGAGGTTGCATTAATCACACTCTATGCCCCGAGTTAGTAGGGACAACCCACCCACTATGAATAGGCAAACTTCCTCTACAATTAAGTGTTACAAAAGGATAACTTTGGTTTGATGAGAATTGGAAGTCAATGAACAAACAAACAAAGCATTAAAATACGAAAAAAGAGATCGACAAATGTCAAATCATAAAAGAAGAATTGGAATTCACCACAAAATAGAGAAAAATTTATGAATTTTATTGATAATATTATAAAATATCCCAATACAACTACATAAATTAGCTTAAATAAGAAACAGAACCCTAAAGTTGTAATATACTCAATACATTGTCGATACATTTGTCTGCCAACTATATACCCCCTTGTTAATGGTATTCCTATCATACTATAGTTGAGTTGTTCCCTTGTCTCCTTGACTTGCCATTTTGCCAACAGTACACAGCCATCTTATTAGAGGGTGTAAATTCATCGTCATCACCATTATTAAGTTTTGTCCATACCATACCATCTCCTAAGAACAGTAGATTCATCGTCCAAATCCATCATGTCCAAAGTTACACCAAATGAACCATAAATAATTTTGGAAGTAAAAACATGTTATTTAAAAATAAAGTAAAATTCTTCCATAGGACAAAACAACCCCAGACTCTTGCCTTGCATGTTGCAAATATGAAATTTATTGCATGTCGTTTTCTTGATGACTTTTCCTTGACTTAGTGTACATGAAGCCTTTTATAGGCAAATGTCTAGCTATTCCCGTGAGTGCGCCGAAAGCATGTGTAGCTCGCTCCCCCTATTTTTCTCTTCCTTTTCGGCCATCAATTACTGACCATGCATGCATATCCCATACATGCATCCGTGTGCTTTCCAAAGGGAAAAGGGATATTTGTTTAAATGTCACCTGAACTTATACCTTAGTTTCAATTTGTCATATGAAAATTTTTTTTAAGAGAAATGTCACCTGAATTTTTCAAAATCTATAATTTGTCATCTGACTTTAACATCATCCAATTTTCCATCCATCAATAAGGGTATTTTAGTCTTTTCATTTTTAAGAGGTTTAAAAATGAAAAAATAATTATACAAAATTGTATATATTTTAAAATAAACCATTAAAAATCAAGCCAAACATTAAAAAATTGATTTCGACCAAAAAAAAACATAAAAAAATTGAAAACTGCTTTTTTTTTTTTTCCATCCTGTCGTCTCTCTCTATTCTCCCTTCCCAACCACACCTCCCCTCTCCTCCGTCTTTTTTCTCCCCCAAGACCTGAGCATCTCATCCCCACCTTTAATTCTCCTCTAACATGCCCATTATTCTCCAATCCTCTCTTGTCTCCAATCTTTATTTTATCTCCCAGGTAAGCTACTAGGCAATAAAAATTAAAGGTTCGTAAATGCATTTCTTTTTCAATTGACATGGCACTTGTTTTCTCTGTATAGTTGCTTTACTGGAGGTATGGTGGGAATTTTTGTCAATGTGGTTTTGATTGCAGCTTGGCAGATATGGCAGCCCATCCCTTCCATGCTCAGGTCTTGGGGGAGAAAAGAAACAGAGGAGAGGGGAGGTGATTGGAGGGGGGAGGGACGGAGAATAGAGAGAGACGACAGGGGATTGAAAAAAATGCACTTTTTAATTTTTTTAATGTTTGATAGGAAAGGGTTGTATAATGATTTTTTTATTTTTAAATTATCCTAAAAATGAAAAGACTTAAATACCCTTACTTATGGATGGAAAATTGGATGGTATTAAAGTCAGATGACAAATTATAAATTTTGAAAAATTCAAGTGACATTTCTCTTAAATTTTTTTTTCAGGTGACAAATTGAAACTAAGGTATAAGTTCAGGTGACATTTCAACAAATATCCCAAGGGAAAAATAGCAGTCGCACATCTTGACTTCACACTAAGGAGGGATTTCCAACCTGCAGCAAAGCATTATGCACTAAAGTCTTCAAACCAACAATAAGTGGGCTCCACACGTTTATTGTTTACAACACATGTCGTTTTCTTGATGAATTCTAAGAAACAGAGTAGTCAATACTCCTTGACTTGGTGTACATGAAACCTCTCACCTCACCCCATTTCATAAGTTGGGCGCGGACTTGACTTCAAAGTCAACAACTTGTTCTTACAAGTCCATGCAAATTGCAAGGCACACTGTTGTTCCACATCTCTATCCTCAACTTGTTTGAAGAATATTGCAATATATATACTGCTCAAGAGTTTGAGTCTATATCCCTCAGTTTCACTTCAACTCTTTCTTAACACTCTATGTCCAAAATCAAGAGTTCCAAAACATATATTATGGGGTCGTCCGTGTGTGTGCTTTTGAAACTTCTTTTGTTCCATCTTGTGGTGGTTGCTAGCGCTTTTTCCTCTTTAAAACCGTATTCTTGCCATGATGAGGAGAGGGCCGCCTTGCTGCAATTCAAGCAGGGCTTTGTTATAGATGAATCTGCTTCCGGTTATGGTGCTTATCCAAAGATTTCATCGTGGAACCCGGTTGAAGGAGGAACTAGCAACTGCTGTGCATGGAGCGGCGTCCAATGTGATAAGAGGACGGGTCATGTGATCAGTCTTGATCTTAGTAACAGTTGTCTCCATGGATCTATCAACGCCAGCAGTAGCCTCTTCCGTCTTATTCATCTCCAGAGGCTCAACCTCGCTTACAATAACTTCAATTACTCTCAAATTCCCATTACCCTTGGGAACTTTCCACAGCTGACGTACCTCAACCTCTCTACCTCTGTCTTTTTTGGTCAAGTCCCATCCCAGCTTTCACAGTTGTCCAAGTTGTCATCCCTTGATCTATCTTTCAATCTGGATCCATTTCTTGATGTAGGATTGTTGAGTATTAGAGAATCCGATTTGAGAAGCCTCATTAGAAACTTAACCACTCTGGAAAAGCTTCACCTCAGTTCCATTAACATATCTTCAACAATACCCGATTCAATCAGGAACCTCGATTCATTACAGGCGCTGGATCTTAGTGCATGCAACTTAAGTGGTCCAATCCCTGATTGGTTTGCTAACCTTACCCAACTGACATATTTGTCACTTTCTCACAACAATTTCACTGGCGGTCCCTTGTCTTGGATCGGTAAGCAAACCAAACTTACTTATCTAGACCTTGCAAACATCAATCTAAGTGGCTACATCCCGTCTTCTCTTAGAAACCTCACACAGCTCTTTTATCTTCGTCTTCGTGTTAATCAACTAACTGGTCCAATCCCATCTTGGCTGGGTAATCTTAGCAGGCTAGCTCACATAGATATTTCCAATAATAGATTGAGCAGTTCAATTCCCGAGTCGATATTCAATCTTACGTATCTCCGAATCCTTTATCTACAGTCTAATAGTCTGCATGGTACAGTGGATATTCTTAAGCTAGAAAATGTCACACATCTCGCACTCTCTGATAACAAACTGGAAGTGCTCACTGAATCTAGAACTATGAATGCAACTCTTCCGAAGTTTAGGGCTCTCGGGTTGTATTCCTGCAACATAAGAGAGTTCCCACACTTCCTAAGACGTCAACAAAACTTGTTCTGGTTGGACCTTTCTGGAAACAACTTGGCTGGCCAAGTGCCGAAATGGATGTTGAACATAAGCACAAAAACTTTGGAGTTTCTGGACCTTTCTGCAAACTCCCTTACCGCCTTTGGTCAACCTTCGCATGTTGTCCTTCCCTGGGTCAACCTACAAGTTTTACTACTCTCTCTTAACATTCTACAAGGACCACTACCGATACCTCAACCAAGCATCTTATTCTACTCAATTTCAGACAACAAGTTAACTGGAGAGATTTCACCATTGATTTGTGATCTGAGTGCTCTTCAATTTCTCTCTTTATCAAATAACAAGTTGAGTGGTATGCTTCCTCCGTGTCTGGGAGATTTCAGCGATGATCTACGAGTTTTAATTGTTCGGAATAATTCTTTTCATGGCGTTCTTCCTCAAGCATACACCAACACAAGCAATTTGAGGGTTTTTGATGTTAGCTCTAACCAATTGCAGGGCGAGTTGCCGAGGCCATTGGCGAATTGTCTGATGCTTGAATCTCTTATTCTGTCAAACAATGAATTCCAAGATGTTTTCCCCTTTTGGTTGGGGACTCTCCCAGAATTGAAACTTTTGTCAATGCACCATAATGGGTTCTATGGTGTGATTGGGAAACAAAAAAGGAATCTTCATTTCCCTGAGTTGCGCATTCTTGATCTGTCTCACAATAATTTCAGAGGCGAGTTTCCATCTGAATACATCTTTACTGGAAATCCCATGAGAGGTATCACTCATGGCCAACCCACATATATGGACACGTACGCAAGTTTTAGTGTCAATGGAGAACATTTCTACTACAAGTTCTCAATCACAGTAACAAATAAAGGTGTTGATAGATACTACTCGGGGATTCAAGAAGACTTTGGGGTCGTTGATATCTCAAGCAACAAATTTGAAGGGAAGATTCCTGAATTCATTGGGAACCTAAAAGGCCTTCGCCTGCTCAATGTTTCCAATAACATTCTCACTGGTAGCATCCCATCATTCTTGGCCAACTTAACACTGCTTGAATCATTAGACCTTTCACAGAACAAGCTCTCAGGAGAGATCCCACAACAACTTACGCAACTTACATTCCTTTCCAATTTCAATGTCTCTCACAATAATCTCACAGGTCCTATACCATATACAGGCCAACTTACTACGTTCGATGTCACTTCATATGAGGGAAACCCCGGATTGTGTGGAGATGTGTTGCCAAAGAAATGTGGAGATCCTAATGTTTCTCAACTGCCATCTTCAACCAAAGAAGAAAACGATTCAGGCTCTGGATTTGAACTTGATTGGAAATTTGCTTTGGCAGGATTTGGAAGTGGGTTGGTAGTGGGAGTGGTGCTTGCGGATGTAGCGATCTCAAGGAGGCGTGAGTGGTTCCTTGAGATTGTTGGAAGGATCAGACTGATAATCAAGAAAAGGAGTAAGAGTAGGGGACCCAGAAACTCAGTTAATTAGGATATGCATTTGGTGTTGCTTTCTGTTTTTTCCTTGTGCTGTTTCTTTCCATCTAGTTCTACCATTTATCTCTGTATGGATGTATAATCCTTCCAGAATAACTACATCAGTTATATATGGTGAAATGTTTCAAATGTCATTTTCATTTTATAATAAAGAAAATAGCCATTCCATATAGCCTCCAACTAAGTGCTGCCCACGGCACTCGAATTGCCTCTGTGATTTCATCGAACACCTTGGTTGCACAAACCATATTCTCAAATTTGGGCATACATTACAAAACTAAGCACAACCCAAGCTTAATAACATGCATGTGAAGTTGTTGTTCTTCCAAGATGAAAATATCTGACACTACTAGAAATATGGCTATTACCCACTGATTATCTAGATATAAATTCAAATAAGTGTTTTTTGAAATTTTTTTAGAAACTAATTCTCCCACTGTGCCTATTAAATGTTTTTTTTTTATTTTTTATAAATTTTTTGAGGCCCTTCTCATTCAGGGGCCATGGCCGTCGCCCTCGGCGCCCAGGACCAGGGCCGGCATGAAAATGAGAAGTTATTTGTTTCACGTGTTTAATCTCATCATAGCAACTACGTGGCAACAACCCTTCACAACACAATGATGTCGAAATAAGACCAACGAAGCAAACAGTATGGGAACACAGATTGTGTTAGTACGATTCTCATTTTCGTTTATTTGAGTCATTTTGTGCTGTTTAGTCAAAAAGTAACAACAATAATATGATATGGAAATCTTGGTAGGAAAAGAGATACAGCGACACAATGTGAAACAGAGAAGGTGCTCATCCATCTGCTTTTAACTTCTGCTCTAACACAGTTGAATTCGTTGGATGAGTTGGCTGACTTGTAATGAAGTTAACGCGGGATACAGCGACACAATGTGAAACAGAGAACATGGTGCTCATCCATCTGCTTTTAACTTCTGCTCATCATCGAACTGAGTCGAATGTGATGTCCAGACAGGCCATGTGATTGGCCTTGATATTAGTAGCACTTGTCTCTATGGCTCTATCAACTCTTTGCACTCTTTGCAGCAGCAGCAGCAGCCATCATGCCATGATAGGAAATGTTAAAATTAATACACATTTGTATAGAAAAATCTAGAAGCTTGAAGAAAGTGCTATAAGCTTGAAGGGAATGTTGGCTAACACAATTAAAGATTGAAGAATGTTCCAGAAAAACCAAGAAAGTATGCAACAAGGAATTGTAGAAAAGTCTAGAGAAATAAAATATGTGGATAGGAGAGATTGTCCAAGTCGGTGGGATTTGGGCAATGGCGGCAACACTTAGTCTATAAATAGGCATGCAACCACAATCCATGTGGAGTCTAACAAAAAGAAATCCCAAACTAAGGGAGCCAAGAGCTACCCAAAGAAAGTTATGTTGAGAGCCAATAAGCTCACCAATCTAAGTGTAGGGCCAAATAGCCCAAATTAATTTAAACCAAGTATGGTGGCCAATAAGCCAATATGCTAAAGAGGCCAATTAGCCTACACCAAGCCATGTCTATTCTCCTCCAAATCTAATAAAATCACTTTGTTTCAACTATTGTCTTGTTGTCCTAAACCCCTTCACACATAATCCAACAGGAAAGCTCTGCTTTGCTGCAATTCATGCAAAGCTTTATGTACGCATCTGCTTCATTTTACAATGGCAACTGCTGTTCATGGGACGGCGTGGATTGTGATGAGGAGACAGGCCATGTGATCCGACTTGATCTTAGTAGCAGTGGTCTTTACGGATCCATCAACTCTAACAGCAGCCTCTTCCGTCTTGTTCATCTTCAGAGACTGAACCTTGCTAATAATGAGTTCAATTACTCTCAAATTCCTAGTAGCATTAGGAATTTTCCAAGGCTCACTAATCTCAACCTCTCTGCCTCCTCCTTTTCTGGTCAAGTTCCATCGGAAGTTTCACACTTGTCCAAGTTGTCATCCCTTGATCTATCTCTCAATCTTGATAGATTTTCTGGTGAAAATTTGTTGAAACTCCATCCATCCAATATGAGAAGCCTAGTTCGGAACTTAACTAGTCTAGAAAAGCTTGATCTCAGTTACATTAATATATCTTCGATAGTGCCCAATTCCATGGCAAATTTATCATTTTTGACATCCCTGGCACTCGAGAACTGTGAGCTGTTTGGTGAATTCCCAGTAAGAGTTTTCAAATTACCAAACCTACGTTATCTGAATGTGGAATACAACCAGGGTCTTACTGGTTATATGCCTGAACTTAATCGAAGTAGTCTTCTCGTGTCACTGAGACTTGGGTATACTAGGATTTTCGTAAACTTGCATTCAATCGCAAAGCTTGATTTGTTGCAAGAATTGGATGCGCCTGCATGCAATTTTTCAGAAGGGTTGGTTCCAGCTTCACTTGGTAATCTTAGGCAGCTCACTTATCTTGACATTTCTGCAAACAAATTTGGAGGTCCAATTCCTGATTCGTACCCTTACCCAGCTCACTCATCTTTCGCTTCATGAAAATTAATTCACTGGTCCAATCCCACCTTGGCTAGATAACCTTACTAGACTAACTCATCTGAATTTTGATAAAAATAAATTAAATAGTTCCATTCCCAAGTCATTATCCAATCTCATGAATCTCCAGCGACTTCATCTATATGAAAATAGACTCAGCGGTACAGTTGAGTTTCACATGTTTCTCAAGCTACACAATCTCGAGGACCTCCTTCTAGGTAATAATAATTTATACTTGCTCATTGAATCGAGAACTATGAACGTAACTATTCCACAGTTCAGGAGTCTAGGACTGGGTTCATGCAACCTAAGAGGGTTCCCAGATTTCCTGAGATCAAGAAAACTTGAAGTGGTTGGGGCTTTATGGAAACAAAATACGTGGCCAAGTACCGAAATGGATCTGGAACGCAAGCGCAGAAACTTTGAAGTTCATCGACGCGTCATCCAACATGCTATTCGGAGAACTACCTATACCTTCACCAAACGTCGAATCCTATCAAATTTCAAACAACCACTTAACTGGACAAGTTTCACCATTGATTTGCAGTTTGAGGCAACTTCAGTTTCTTGATTTGTCGAATAACAGATTGTGTGCCACGCTTCTGCAATGTCTTGGGAACTTTAGTAATGGTCTGCAAGTTTTGAATCTTTGGGAACAACTCTTTTCATGGCATTCTTCGTCAAACATATACCATGGCTAGCAGAAGCAATCTGATTGATGTTAGTCATAACCAATTGCAAGGGAAACTACCAAGGTCATTTGCGAATTGTGTGATGCTTGTTTATGGTGCTGTCAAGCAATAAATTCAACGATGTTTTCCCCTTGTGGTTTGGGACTCCCCCAAGGTTAAAAATTTTAGCCATAGACCATAACGAGTTCTATGATGTGATAGGCAAGCCCCAAAAGAATCTTCATTTCCTCGAGTTGTGCTTTCTTGATCTGTCTTACAATAATTCCACAGGTGAGTTTCCACTTGAATACATTTTCTCTGGGAATGGCATGCGAATCAATCTAAACCAGCCCACATATATGAAAGCAGGCATATTTGTTTACATTTATTACAGCTTCTATAACTTCTATAGTAGATCCATACTCAAGTACAATAACAAATAAATGAGTGGAGAGATACTTTCCAAAGATTCGAGAAGACTTTACGGCCATTCATCTCTCAAGCAACAAATTTGAAGGAAGGATTCCTGAATTTATTGGGAACCTAAAGGGGCTTCACTCACTCAATATGTCCAACAACATTCTCACTGGTTCCATCCCATTATCATTGGGAAGCTTAACACAGCTTGAATCATTAGACCTCTCACACAACCATCTCTCAGGAGAGATCCCTAAACAACTGGGGCAGCTTACAATCCTTGGAAAATTTGATGTCTCTCACAACAATCTTACAGGTCCTATACCACAAGGAAGGCAACTTACTACATTCGATAGCACTTCATATGAGGGAAACCCTGGATTGTGTGGAGGTCCATTGCAAAACAAATGTGGAGTTGCTAAGACCCCTCAACAGCTGCCTTCAAGCGTGGAACAAAATGATTCAGGCTCAGCTGGAGCATTTGAATTTGATTGGAAATTTGTTTTGGTGGGATTGGGAAGCGGGTTGGTCGTTGTCGTGGTTCTTGTGGACATCGCAATCACAAGGAGGAAGGAGTTGTTTGTTAAGATTGTTGGAGATCAGACTGATGATAACCAAAATGGAGATCTGGGAATGAATAAATTGAGTTTACTAATTAGGTTTTGCATCTGCTGTCGTTCTCTGTTTTCTCTGTGTTCTGTGCTTTATTCGTTCTCCTTCTACCCTTGTAGAGTCTGTAATGCAGTCTGTATTTCTGTTGATGTTGGTCTGGCACCATTATGGAATAATAAAAAAATCTGTATGTGCTTCTACTGTTATTTGTATTTGTTTGTGTGCTTGATCAACCATACAACCATAATGGTCAATTTGCGGTATAAGCCCAAAGCCCTCCATTCCTTTAAACCATCTTTTCCCTTCCTCTACCAGACCACAACGGTTACAAGTAGACAAAACACCAATAAGAGTTATATTGTTCGGCATAAACTTTTTGCACTGCATCTCTGAAAATACCTCCAGTGCCTCCTTGTCATGGCCGTTTACTGCAAACCCATTTATCAAGGCATTCCAAGAAGCTGTTTCCTGTTCAGGCATCTCATCAAAAAGTCTTTTGGCCTCTGTAGTTT
This sequence comes from Prunus salicina, assembly GCA_020226455.1. NCBI lineage: Eukaryota > Viridiplantae > Streptophyta > Magnoliopsida > Rosales > Rosaceae > Prunus > Prunus salicina. The sequence continues at coordinate 15,404,277 of CM035343.1, read as the reverse complement.
CACCACATTTTGCGTACATATCAACAAGCGCAGTGCAGATGTTGATTACCCTATCAAGCTTCTTCCTTCGTACAAACTTGTGAACCCAACGACCTAAATCCAAGGAACCCAAATCTGCAATAGCTGGAAGAATGCTAACAAGTTAACAACAGTCACGCCATCCAGTTCAAGAGACGTATTTGACTGCAGTTCATCAAATAATTTCAAGGCTTCATGGGGCTGTTTGTTTTGACTGTAACCCCCAATCATCACATTCCAAGAAATTAGATTCTTCTCGGCCATGGCATCAAAGAGTGATCTGGCAGATTGTACATCACCATGATGGCAGTAACCATACATCGTACTGGTCCAAGATACCACATTCCTATCCGTCATCTCATCAAATAAACTTCGAGCCGAGCCCATATCTCCTAATTTGACATAACCATCAATCATAGCATTAAATGCAGCCAGCCCCTTCTCAGGCATTTGATCAAAAAGCCTCCTTGCATTACTCATATCTCCTAACCTTGCATACCCACAAATGAGAGCTGTCCACGATACTTGACTTGTCTCCATCATTTCATCGAACAGCTTACTTGCAAAACTCATCCTCCCAAACTTTGCATACATATCAACCAATGAAGTCGACACATACAAATCTAAGCACAACCCAACTTTAATAACATGACAATGAAGTTCTTGCCCTTCCCAGATGGCCACATCTAAACCACACGACTTTGCCAAGGCTGTGAATGTGTAGCCATCGGGCTTGAAACCGGTGTCCTTCCTAAGATTTCTATAGAGAGTGAAAGATTCAGCGAATTGTCGCATATCCATGTGGGCTCTGATCATAGAGTTACAGAGAAATGTGTCATCTTTATTGGGTCTGTGATTGAAGACGCGGCGACCATGTCGAATCAGAGCTAGTGGGTTTTGATGAGAGGCGAAAAGGGCGATGGAACCACAGGTTGTGATGAATTTGGTGAGGAGATTGACATTTGTTTCGAGGGAGTTTCGGAGCATGAAGGCATGTATCTGGAGAAGCGAGGGTGTTGTTTTCGTTTGTTGGAGAAGGTCTAAGCATTTTCTTTCTAATGAGCTCCATCTCCATACTTGCTCTCTCTCATCATACATCTCTCTCTCAGTTTTGCTTCCCTGTCATTTGAATGGCGGGGTTTCTCTTTTTTTATTCTAAATAAATTTTTTCTGCAAGGATGTCGGTTTTGTATAGGTGAGAGTTGAGACCCGACCCAAATCACATAAATTTGGTCGGGTAAGGTTCTATGAAAGTCACTTAATTGAAAAAAAATCTTTATAAATACGGATTGGATACACCTCTTGGGAAAAAAAAAGTATTTATAATTTTTCAACAAAGGAAATGTCAATGATATTGATAATTTTAATTTCTATGCCTTCCTGGCACACATATGTGCCACCACATTGGCAAGATTAATCACCCATATAGTTCAGGGTACAGTGATTGTGTATGATGGAGATTAAACTAAATGGGCAAGATTCAAGATGGTCTAATTTGTTCACTGCTTTCAGACCAAAAAAGAAAAAACAAAAATATTTGTTCACTGCCATTTAGTGTGTGAGGTTGCATTAATCACACCCTATGACTACTAACCCACTATGAATAGGCGAACTTCCTCTACAATGAGTGTTACAAAAGGACAACTTTGGTTTGATGGGAATTGGAAGTCAATGAACAAACAAACAAAGCATGAAAATATGATAAAAGATATTGACAAATGTCAAATCCTAAAATAAGAATTGGAATTCACCACAAAATAGAGAAAAATTTGTGAATTTTATTGTAAAACGCCCCAATACAACTACATAAGTTGGCTTAAATAAGAAACAAAAGAATCCTAAAGTTGTAATATACTCAATACATTTGTCTGCTAACTATATACCCCCTTGTTAATGGTATTCCTATCATACTATAGTTGAGTTGTTCCCTTGTCTCCTTGACTCGCCATTTTGCCAATAGTCTTACAGCCATCTTATTAGAGGGTGCAAATTCAACATCATCACCATTATTAAGTTTTGTCCATACCATCTCCTAAGGACAGCAGATTCATCATCCAAATCCATCATGTCCAAAGTTCCACTAAATGAATAAGAACCATAAATAATTTGGAAGTAAAAACATGTTTTTTTAAATAAAACAAAAATTATGCCATAGGACAAAACAATTCTGAAGTTTATGTCGTTTTCTTGATGACTTTTAATGAACAGAGTAAGTCAAACAATGTAGGGCAAATATTCAGATATGTTCATATTATTATTCTTCTTCAATATGGATGTATTTATACAAGTACAAAGATGTGTTAACTCTAAATTACAATAGGATATATATCTAAATTACAATATGAAATAAATCTAATTTATAATAGGACCAAATAAATGGTAAGTAACCAAAATCCTAACTAAATAAGAACTCGCTAACACTCCCTCTCAAGTTGGGGCAAAGATATTCCGCAACTTGACAAGCGAGTCATAGAACACCATACTTGACATTGACCAATCAAACAACTGTAGAGAAGGCCTTGTCAAAAAGGGCACATAGAAGAACACATAAAAGCATAACACAGAAACCCTGTGAGCACGACAGTAGGTAAGGCAGAACACAGAAACCTTGTGAGCACGACAGTAGATAAAACAGAATACAAAAACCTTGTGAGTATGACAGTAGATAAGGCTAAACACATAAATCATGTGAGCACGGCAAAGGCAAGGTTTCCTAAAAATAAGGTAAAGCAAGGCAAAAGCAAAGCAAGGGCAAATAAATGCAAAGCAAAGGCAAAGGGCATGACCCCATCAACAGCAATGAAAATGACAACATCAACTCAAAGCGAAGCAAGCAAAGGCAACGTTAACGGTGGTAGTAGCGGCAACGACAATAGCAACAATAGCAGAAAATGACAATGACAAATTCTTCCATATCAACTTTAGCTCATTCACACAGACATAACTTCTATTCAATCCTCCTCTCCCCCTAAAGAGAATGGGTTGTCAAAGTCAAGAAAGATGCAATATATCCATGAGAAAGAGAAACAAATCTTTTTCACTCCTTCTCCCCCTATCCCTCCTGAAGATGAGGGGAAGAGAGCACTTCAATTGCAAGGAGAATGCAAGCATAGGTCACAAGAGAACCTAGCTCTGATACCAAGTCAAACAATGTATGACAAATACAATTATGCTCATATTATTCTCCAATATGGAGGTATTTATGCAAGTACAAAGATGTGTTAACCCTAAATAAAATAGGAAATATTCTAAATTACAATAGGAAATAAATCTTATTTATAATAAGACTAAATAAATGGTAAGTAACTAAAATACTAAATAAGGACTTGCCAACACTCCCCCTCAAGTTGGGGCAAAGATATTTCGTATGCCAAACTTGACAAGCGAGTCATAGAACACCATACTTGACATTGACCAATGGAACAACTGTAGAGAAGGCCTTATCATAAAAACCCTAACAAATATGGCACATAGAAGAACATATAAAAGCAGAACATAGAAACCCTGTGAGCACGGTAAGGCAGAACACAGAAACCCTGTGAGCACGAAAGTAGATAAAACATAACACAGAAACCTTGTGAGCACGTCAGTAGATAAGGCAAAACACAGAAACCCTGTGAGCACAACAAAGGCAAGGTTTCCTAAAAATACGATAAGGCAAGGCAAAAGCAAAGCAAGGGCAAATAAATGCAAAGCAAAGGCAAAGGGAAAGACCATATCAACAGCAACGACAATGACCACATCAACTGAAAGCGAAGCAAGCAAAGGCAACGTTAATGACGGTAGTAACGGCAATGATAATAGCAACAACAGCAGAAAATGGCAACAACAAATTCTTTCATATCAACTTTAGCTCATTCACACATACATAACTTCTCTTCAATCCTCCTCAAATATCATTTGATCCGTAGCACTTGAGTCAATAATCCATGTGTGTTTTTGAGATGAGGTATTGAAAGTAGAACCTTTGGTGGTGGCTATAAAAGTAAGATTTGATATGAGTTTGTGTGTAGGAATTGTGGAAAAGGGTTTGGAGTTAGGGATTTGATAAAGGATTTTGATTTGAGAATTTAGGAATTTGATTTGAGGAATTTGTTTAGGGTGTGTTTGAGTGTGAGGGTATGAGGATTGAAGTGAAAGCTTAGAGACGACCTAGGATCGACCACTCTGATACCATGCTAAAATATGAATAAGGTTTGTGTAAGACCCGTGTCTTGGGGAAGCAAGAACTTACGGTGAGCAATCCCACATCCCTCGGGGAGGGAAAGGTGAAGTGCCTTATATGTGTGGGCACTTCTCTTCCTAACAAGAGGCCTTTTGGGCAAGATAGCATTAACTTGAGCCCAAGAACAAAACCGTGAGGGGGGAGGCCCAAAGCGGACAATATCTTGCTATGGGAGTCAGGTCGTGACAAATGGCATCAGAGCTAGACCCCGACCGGAAGTGTGCCAGCGAGGACGTTGGGCCCCAAGGGGAATGGATTGTAAGATCCGTGTCTTAGGGAAACAAGAACGGTGAGCAATCCCACATCGCTAGGGGAGTCGGGTCATGACAGTTTGAATATTAGATAATTTTGTATTCTTCGTAAGGAGGAATATATAGGAGTTTACAAGTGTGCTTTATAAGGAAATAGATACATGAATTAATTAGGAGAATATCTCCTAATTATGCAAGGATTTTGATCGGTGCATAATTACATATCATTTTGTACCATTCTAGTTTATGATTTGCTTATGTTTTTTTAGAAAAACTTGTGCTTTTAATCGATTTTGGTTTGTTATTCAGTTCATTGGGCTTTAGGTTACAATGGTGGCTTTGGATAGGAAAATATGCAAAAATACGGTGACCAGGATTTGCATACAGTGGCTCTATAAATTGCATGTACCGATATGCGATTGCACGGCACTACTTGGATTTGCATACAGATGATTAGTAATTGCATATAGACATATGCAATTGCACGAACATTACAACCATGAATGTGGGGGTGAATTTTCCAGAACCAATTTGGGACACTCCTGTCAGTCCAGTTTCGTGGGTCATCTTGCAGGCCTCAATTCAACAACCTGCACTACTTGGATGAAGAGACATCCTTCACAGAAAATGTTCCAAAGGGTGTCTAGTATATCATATCCAAATTTCGGCCCAATTGAAGATATATAGAGTCCTTAGCCCTTCAAACACTGAACCATGCTCAGAAGTATGGGCAGCTGCCAGCTATAGAGCCATGTGCTTAAAGCAGCCACATGGGAGACAAACCGGCATGTAAACTCAGAAGTATGGGCACCTGCCATTCCTAGAGCCTTGTGTTACACAGAAAAACAGCCACAAAGGGGAGATAAAGAGCCATGTGCTCAAAGCAAACACATGGGCAGCTCACATGGGTAGCTCACATGGACAGCTCACACATGGGCAGCTCACATATGGGCAGCTCACACATTGGTGTGCTTGATCAGCCAAAGGGGGAGCTTCACACTCTATAAATAGAGAGCTTCACACTCACCCAATCTAACTCCATTTTCAGCCATCTTCTAACACTTCCACCCTTTCCCAAACACTCCATTCTATCCAAAATCACCAAAACAGCTCCAGAAAGCCTCCATTCCAATTCTCTACGAATTTCCTCTTTCTTTGCCATCACCACTCACCCAAACTCATCCCAAATCACTTCTTTAGCTGCCATACTCTAGATGTGAGGAAGCTATTGGAGCAGCATTAGACGTGGAGAAGCACTTGGAGAAGGTTTGGGACACCACAAGCAACTTCAGAAATGGGTTTTTCCACTCTTATTGCATTCATTATGTTTTCTCATTTCTGTTTAAGTTTCATTTCCATTATGAGTAGCTAAATTCATAACTAGGGCTTCGATGTAACCTAACATGAATATTCTGGGTTTATAAGTTGAAGTTTTGAGTTTCAAGTTTGATTCATGATTCATGTTCTTATTCATTATGCTTATCAGTTAATATACTTGTTTGGATGATTGATCACCATTAGAACTTGTTTATTAGCTATCTTGGTTTAAATCAAAAGTAGACACAATGCTTTGATTCGAATTGAACTATGAATAAGAAAAGTATGTATGGACATTCGACAACAGGGATTAGATACATGCTTGGTTGTTTAATTTGTTCTTCTATGCTTAATGGGTTCCTAATGCTTAATTTAGGTTAGACAACAAATGATCAAGTTAGGGAATTAGGAACACAAGGTTAGGACCAGACACCATGGCCTAATCATACTTTAACTAGAATCAATCTTTGAATCCGAATTAGACTTGTCACTTAACTAATTTATAACCCAGAATTGAATTGTTATGATGAATCGAATGCCCTAGTCTCCCAATCTATTTTCCAACCTACAAACATACTCTTTGCTACATTTGCTCACTTTGCTTTTGTTTGAAACTTCGTTTTGCCTCATTTGTTCAACAATTACAATCACTCTTGTTTTAAATTCTGTTTTAGACTTAACCTCCTACCTTCTTGAATTTGGTAATCTGAGTACATAACTAATTTTAACTTCTCAGTCCTCGTGGGTACGACCTCGTACTTGTCTTGCTATACTACTAATTGGCCCGTACAATTGCGAGTTAACATTTCTAACAACAGATTTTCAACTATATTGAAAAAAGAAAATAAATCACCTAATTAACTTAGGAAATAAATCTTCTTCATTTGCTAGGTTAACTCAGGTCAACAAAGGTTAAATTAATGTATATCTTCATAATATTTCTACAACCTACCTCTTTTTACTTGATATTCTTCCTCATCAACCCTCCTAATTAATTTCCTCTGCTGCACCACTCCACCTTCTCGTCTTGGCATACAAATTTCTCAGCATGACATAGTTTCCGTCATTCCATTCTATGGCTCCGGTTTAACTGCCTTGTTTAAAACTTTGTTGGCTCTTGTGACATCCTCAGAATGGCCACATGCAAAAGGAAAAAGAGGTCAAAATATTCCATTAGCATATCATAATATTAATAAGGCATGTTGTCAATCAATTTCTCACTTGCTGAAAGCATCTCCTGCCCTTCCCAAAAGATCTACCATACAACCGTAATTAATGTTCAATTTGCAGTCCGCCGGTCCTGAATTGAAATTGCAAATGATATCCGTGTAGACGTTTGTTGACCATTTCTGTATCTGGTACTGGTTTTATACAGGCTTGACTCACATATGGAAAAGAAACTTTGTCTTAAGAAGAGAAATTATAGAGTAATCTTGCCTGTAGATTGTCTTAAGAACCTATATATAGATTGTTTTAGTTATTGGTTTTAGAATCTCTGAATTTGGATTGTGAGATTGTGGAGATTTTTATTTTATATTTTTACAGGTTTGGTGCATATGCTTATACATGTACATATCTATCACCTGTAATTTGGTTGTGTTTAATTCATCTTCAAAGAGGTAATTAAGGCAAGAATCAAATAATTCCCAATTAAATCAAATAACTTCCAATTAGGTCAAATAACTCCCAAATTAATTAGCTTAATTATTTAACCTAGGATCTGAGATATTTTGCTTCCACGGAGACCACCGCTGCAAGTCCAACCAAAAAAAGGCGCTAGAGTTGGAGGAGGGACACCGGTTCTTAATTGTCTTGCAACTTGTAAAGTTGAAATATTCCGTGGTGCTTATTTGATTGCCTGTCTTATTGATCGAAACCTACGTTTTTTAATTTAACAATATCTCTTAACTTTCTGATCCATATTAATATAGTAGTTGGACGACGTCACTTCATGCAAATTAAATTTTTGGTTACTTGAAGTCAAGTTTCCTGCATGCCCTTCCATCTTGTTTGAAAATTAATCTTGTGAGTATTATTGCTCAGGAATTTGAGTTAAAACCAGTCTATGTATATAGCTCTATCAACTTCGACATATGCTTTAAGAGTTGAAAACAGAATTATGAAAACAGATTCTAGTATGGGGTTATCCCAGTGCTTATTTGATATGTCCCGTTACATGCTTTACAAACTATTTCTCTTGTCTAATCTTGTGGTTATTGCAAACTCCTTGTACTCTTTGCAGCAGCCATCATGCCATGATGAGGAGAGCTCTGCCTTGCTGGAGTTCAAGCAAAGCTTTATTGTTAACTTATCTGCTTCCCTTTATGAGGGTGCCTATACGAAAGTTTCATCATGGAAACTAGCTGATGGAGAAACTAGCAACTGCTGCTCATGGGACGGCGTGGATTGTGATGTGCAGACGGGTCACGTGATTGGCCTTGGTCTTAGTAGCAGTTGTCTCTATGGATCTATCCACTCCAACAGCAGCCTCTTCCGCCTTGTCCATCTTCAGAGACTGAACCTTGCTGATAATCACTTCAATTACTCTCAAATTCCTACCAACATTAGGAATTTTCCGAGGCTCACTTATCTCAACCTCTCTGCCTCTGTATTTTCTGGTCAAGTTCCATCGGAAGTTTCACAGTTGTCCAAGTTGTCATCCCTTGATCTATCTTTCAACCTTGATATAGTTTCCGGTCATGGATTGTTGCTTAACGCATCCAATTTTGGAAGCCTAGTTCAAAACTTAACCACTCTAGAAAAGCTTGATCTCAGTTACGTTAGTATATCTTCGACAGTGCCCAATTCCATGGCAAATTTATCATTTTTGACATCCCTGGCCCTCTTGGGCTGTGAGCTGTTTGGTGAATTCCCAGTAAGAATTTTCATATTACCAAACTTACAACGTCTGAGTGTGGGATACAACCTGGATCTTACTGGTTTTATGCCTGAATTTAATCGAAGTAGTCTTCTCATGTCACTGACACTTGGGTATACTAGGATTTTCGGAAACTTGAATCAATCGCAAAGCTTGATTTGTTGCAAGAGTTGGATGCGCATGCATGTAATTTTTCCGAAGGGTTGGTTCCAGCTTCACTTGGTAATCTTAGGCAGCTCACTTATCTAGACATTTCTGAAAACAAATTTGGAGGTCCCATTCCTGATTCTTTGGCAAACCTTACCCAGCTCACTTGGCTTTTGCTTCATCAGAATCAATTCACTGGTCCGATCCCACCTTGGATAGGTAACCTTACTACACTAACTCATCTAGATCTTGGTAGAAATGAATTAAATAGTTCCATTCCCAAGTCATTATCAAATCAAAGTAATCTCCAGGAACTTTTTCTAGATCACAATAGACTCAGCGGTCCGGTTGAGTTTCACATGTTTCTTAAGCTACAAAATCTCACGGCACTCCGTCTAGGTGATAACAATTTAGACTTGCTCATTGAATCCAGAACTGTGAATGCACCTATTCAACAGTTCAGGATTCTAGGATTGGGTTCATGCAACATAAGAGAGTTCCCAGATTTCCTGAGATATCAAGTAAACTTGTAGTGGTTGAGACTGAAAACAAAATACATGGCCAAGTACCGCAATGGATGTGGAACACAAGCACAAACTTTGAAGTACATCGACATGTCATCCAACATGCTACTCGGAGAACTACCTATACCTCCGCCAAATGTCATATACTATCAAATTTCAAACAACTACTTAACTGGAAAAGTTTCACAATTGATTTGCAGTTTGAGTCGACTTCAGTTTCTTGATTTGTCGAATAACATATTGAGTGGCACACTTCCGCAGTGTCTTGGAAACTTCAGTGCTGGTCTGAAAGTTTTAAATCTCAGAAACAACTCTTTTCATGGCATTCTTCCTCAAACATACACCAAGTGCAATCTGAGAATGATGGATGTTAGTCATAACCAATTGCAAGGGCAACTACCGAGGTCATTAGCGAATTGTGTGATGCTTGAGTTTATGGTTCTGTCAAGCAATAAATTCAATGATGTTTTCCCCTTCTGGTTTGGGACTCTCCCAAATTTAAAACTTGTGGCCATGGACCACAATGAGTTGTATGATGTGATAAAGAAGCCTGAAAAGAATCTTAGTTTCCCTGAGTTGCACTTTCTTGATCTGTCTTACAATAATTTCACAGGTGATTTTCCACTTGAATACATTTTATCTGCGAATGGCATGAGAGGCATCACTCTGAACCAGCCCACATATTTGAAGGCAGAGATAACTATTGACATTTATTTCACAACTCGTATCGATGTCGAGTACTCAATAAAAGCAACAAATAAAGGTGTGGAGAGATACTTTGCAAAGATTCAAGTAGACTTTACGGCCATTGATCCCTCCAGCAACAAATTTGAAGGAAGGATTCCTGAATTTATTGGAGAACTAAAGGGCCTTCGCTTGCTCAATATGTCCAACAACATTCTCACTGGTTCCATCCCATCATCATTAGGGAACTTAACACAGCTTGAATCATTGGACCTCTCACACAACAACTTCTCAGGAGAGATCCCTCCACAACTGGCCCGGCTTACCTTCCTTGAAGAATTTGATGTCTCTCACAACAACCTCACAGTACAGGTCCTATACCACAAGGAAGGCAACTTACTACATTCAATAGCACTTCATATGAGGGAAATCCTGGATTGTGTGGAGATCTATTGCCAAACAAATGCGGAGTTGTTGAGGCCCCTCAACTGCCGCCTTCAAGCATGGAAGAAAATGATTCAGGCTCAGCTGTAGCATTTGAATTTGACTGGAAATTTATTTTAGCGGGATTGGGAAGTGGATTGGTCGTGGGAGTGGTACTTGCGGACGTTGCAATCACAAGGAGGCAGGAGATGTTTCTGAAGATTGTTGGAATGATCAGATTAATGATAACCAAAAGGGAGAGTTGCGGAGGCATAAATTGAGTTTACTAATTAGGCTTTGCATCTTCTGTTTTTCTCTGTATTGTGTGGTTCTTTCCTCCTTCTTCTATCCTTTGTCGAGTCTGTAGTGTAGTGTGTGCTGGATAGATGGATGCATGACAGCGGTTATGTTAGTTTGCATTTATGTTGATGTTGGTTTGGCACCTTTATGCAATGGAAAATGAAAAAACTGCTGTATGTGCTTTTTCTGTTGTTTGTATTTGTTTGTGTGTTTGATCTTCTGGTTTATTTGTTCTACGTTAAGGTTTTGCATATGATTTTATATTGATTGGATTTATTACTTCTTTTGTCCTTTTTCTACAAGGGTTTTCAACTCTGTATAAATCTCTCATGTATCATACTTATCAAATCAATCCAAAATACAAAGTTTACAACTCATTTAACTTTGGATTTAATGTTAAGGAAGTTTTGTTTACACAGAACATTGCAGCTCTGGTGTGGTTTGATATCTGCACTTCTTCTGTGTCAATCATCATGAGCTCTAAAATGAATGAGAGACAAAGAAGTGCACAAACTTGTTTCCAGTGGTGTCTGCTGTTCTTGCAAGAAAAGGCGACAACGAGAATGTCTCCATATCGACACATGTTTTAAATAACTGCATTTCCGTTTGACTTGTTAAATAGATATCATCATGAAATACATCAATCTTATTCAAAATCCAGCTCGGACTTGGTATTTGTTAACGAATACAGAAGGAACGTATATGTATAAGGGAGAGTGTGTATGGGATCACTATCCAGATCACAGCAGTTAGACAGTGTAGTGTTGGTTAATGGCGTCGATATCTAAACCCTTCAGCTTGGCAAATGACTCAACCTTACCTTTGAGAGTGTGAAGCTCCCTCAACCTGCAAAAAACCAAAGTAAGAAAATGAAGGATAAGCAAATAGGCAAATGAATTCTCATTATATCTCAGCATTTAACTCAGCTATTATCTCTACCATTGTAAGCTTTACCTTGCAATCTCTGCCCGCCTTTTAGCTTCTTCTGCCATGAGATTAATGTCCCTAAAAGTGTTCCTCTCCGAAAACATTTTTCTGTCAACAGATTGGAGTCCATGTAGTGTTCGCTGTTCAGTTGCCCATGCAGCCTCACGTGCTTCCTTTCCAAAGTCGTTTTTGCTGGTAAATGCGGTCTGGTAAGATGGATAAAAGCATACCAATCAGTCTTGACTAAGGAGTTCATGGTGATTAAAGGTATACAATAGTTTCGTTCATCACCGTTGCATATTTTATGAGAAGTTTGTTCACAATATTAAGCAATCAAGGTGAAGTCAGGTACTCACTCTTTGATCTACTACCAAACCCCATGCCTGTCCACTGAGAGCATAACGGACAGCAAATTTGATGGGATCAAGGAGCATGTAAATGATAATATTGTACAACCAAATTATACCAGTCCATCCCCAACCAATACTTCTGATGTTAGTAAATTTCCAGGTTGCAGTGGCAGATATTACAGTCGCAATCTGCACAAAATTTTTAGCTGTTAAAAATATTTCGAAACATTGGAATTGAAAGGGTAATATCAAGGTAGGAACTGTTAATACACTGAATTTGAGACATTAAGAGGGCAGAGGTAATTGGTGTACAATGCATGAAGCTTTTCCCTCCAGAATTTATCTCGAATCTCAGGATGTGTCTGGAGATCAGACATCTCATATAAACTAGAATTATCTTATCAAACTATAGGCAATAAATCAGAAAATATCCACTTCAAGAAAAGGAAAGAAAAATGAGGGGGTGGATTTTAGAATGGTTTTCAGTTGACCCAAATAGGTCCTCTTTTGTATTAATTAAACTAGTTTTGATAGTCTCTTTCAGAAACCATATCTATCCTATATTTGGCAGAAAGTATGTTTCATGTAACCAGATTATAAACTCATTACCAGTTGAGCAACGATGAAGGCAATAACAAGCAAAAAGCCAGGTCTTTCGGTGAAAGACCAACCCCGGGAGCGAGTGACAAATATCAAGGCCTGGCTGATGGTGCTGATTTGAAGATACAGAGCAGACGACATCTGGTCGTTTAGTTTAGCAGCAACTTTCTTATTTGTCATATTAAAATGGTGTTGATTGAAGTCACTCACACCAAATTTTTCCTGCAAGAAGAAAGGTCAGTGTCCAAAGTCAAGAAAGTAATGAAAATCTATCCACGATTTCGAACATACAATAGACTTTGCAATGACCATATCAGCTGTAGAATACAACCCTATTTTAACAACAAAAGACATAACTTCTTTTGTAACAAAAACACTTAGGAAGAAAACATCTGCTATGTATAAAATTTAAAAGGCCACCCTGAATTTTGTTAGCCAACCACAAAAGTTTGAAGTTTTATGAAATTCTTCACAACATGACAAGAAAAGGGAGGCCATTTACCGGAAAGAAGTTGGTTTCATGGGATATCCAGAAGAACAAAACAGTCGTTAGACCCAGGTAACCACCAAGAGCAATTCCAGTTACAAAAATTTCACTGAGCTTCCAACTGTCGGGAAATGGAGATGGTTTGACCCTATCTTTCGATATGGTCATTATAGTACCTATCAGCAAGCTAACAAGTTAGATAATGAGCAGGAGCAAAAATTCATTAAATGGATGGAAAAGGGTAAAACTAGAAAAGCTAACCATCATTAAGAACAGCAATGACAAGAACCATAAAAGGAGGAAAGTCGAATTTCCAGAAGACAGCCAACAACATAAAACCAAGCTGTAATACACATTTATGTTGGAAATGAGATAAGATTGATGGCTAGAAACATTCTATAAGATTCCATATAAAAAAAGTTACTTAAATGGGAAGCTTACCACAATACGTATGGTGATCGACACAGCATATATCTGGGAAGGGGAAACAAGAAAAAAAAACTAAGCAGGTGTTCTAGACAATTAAATATTTTACTAAGTAGTTCATGGATGTTTTGAAATCATTAGGTTACCGTATAGTTTTTCATTCTCTGGAAGATAGCACGACTTGTTAACACAGCACTAATGATTACACTCAATCCAGGTTCTGTTAAGACTATATCAGAAGCGCTGCGGGCAGCATCTGTGGAATCTGCTACTGCAATTCCAATGTCAGCTTTCTTTAAGGCAGGGGCATCATTCACTCCATCACCAGTCATTCCACAGATATGTTTTCTACCTTGTAATCTCTTCACAATCTCATATTTATGCTCTGAAGGAAAAGAAACATATGATGAGAAACAGAATAAAACAATTAAATCCACAGCGCTTAAATAATAAAAGAACAAGGCTAACCAGGAAAGACGCCAGCAAAACCGTCAGCTTTTTCAATGAGTTCATCAATGGGGATGGTAGCAAGATCCCCATCCTTACTTTCACCAAGCAGAGCTGAAGAGGGATACATGTTTGTGCCCATCCCAAGCCTCCTTCCTGTTTCCTTACCAATTGCAAGTTGGTCCCCTGCAAATGGTGATGCATGAAGGTTACATCTCTAATAGCTTATGGTGAAACTGTATATGAAGGAAAAAGAAAATTCCAGTAAAAATAAAAAATTCTAAGCTCAGTGGTATGTACCAGTGATCATTTTAACACTGACACCAAGATCCAGAGCTCTTCTGATTGTTTCAGCACTATCATGGCGAGGAGGGTCAAAGAGAGGGAGAAGGCCAACAAATTCCCAGGGGCCACCAGGACTATCTTTGGTTCCAGCAGGTACTTCCTGGAGGAACTCTCTGTCTCAAAAATCTAAACCAAAAAACATGTCCACCAGGCAGTAAAGAATTCAAATGACATTAAATTACCTGACGGGCAACACCAAGGGATCGTAGTCCACGTTCAGCAAACTTGTCAATCATTGTATGCACCTTCTTTTCAATTTCTGATTTGTTATGTGCCAGATGAAGAATCTGCATAACATACATTTTATTAGAGCTCAAAATTTTTGTAAGCAATCTTAAGGTTTACAGGACTGCTGAAATTTTTTGACATCTGTATTTCACCTGCTCTGGTGCACCCTTGCTGACCCTGTGCATTTTACCAGCAGCATCAATATATGTAAGTGCAGTTCTTTTATCAGTAGGATTGAATGGAAGGAAGTGAATTTCTCTGATTCCAGCTCTTGCCTTAAAAAGTTGACATGAGAATTACATAAAAAAATCAGCATGAAACTAAAGATTAGACTAAAATCAATGATTTAGAAAGAGTAATTAGGACAATACCTCCTTAGGGTCTGCCAACATTGAAACAATTGCAGTATCAATAGCATCTTGATTCTCTAATCTCGATGCTCTTGCAGCCAGAAGTATAACCTGATCCTTGTCAACACCTTTCGCGAAAACCTGCCGTGACATGGATAACATCAAAATAAATGAAAATTGCAACATATTGATCTTTCATTAAAAGGCTTTCATTATAAGAAAAAGTGTAATCTTTCATTTACCAGGGAAAAAAAAGAAGAAGAAAGCATGAGCTTTCGATTCATATCAAGGAATAATTAGTAAAAGTTCTCTTAATATGCATTAGCAAAATTTGCTGCCTTGATTTTCACTGATCACCTAAGATATGTAATTGTCTCATGGACATCACTTAATTTAAGTGTGTAAAATATGTTGGTTTTGGTACATCTCTCTTCCTGTGATGTGTGTCGGTGACTGAACTTACAAAAATATGTTCCTAAGGGTGAAGCATTTACTAGGTTTTATGTTGCTCCATTGCTTTTAAAGTGAGTTGAAGGGAACACAAGTAATACCTCAACCATGTTTTTGTCCACTGTAAGCTTGTTAAGTGTCAGTGTCCCTGTTTTATCACTGCATAGTACATCCATTCCAGCCATTTCTTCAATGGCAGTCATTCTCTTTGTTATGGCACCCTGCAAAAAACATGGATTTCTATTATGCACCTTTGAATTTAAATAGGAAAATCTATTAAATGTCTTCAATTTTATCTTCCAAATCAATCTCTGAAGTGGAGTTTGTGCAATCACAAACCTGCTGAGACAAACGATGTGAACCAATGGCCATTGTAACAGAAAGAACAGTTGGCATAGCAATAGGGATCCCACCAATTAGGAGGACAAGCAGGTTATCAATACCAACACGGTATTCCCTCCCATGAATTCCATATATTACTACAATTTCAATCACCATTCCAACAGCAATGGAACAGATGCAGAAGTTTCCGATTGATGTTAAAACCTGCAACCATGAAATCATTATTACTATTTGTTATTGTTTAGCACATGCGACATTAGTTATTATTACAATGTGGAGAAGTTTTCCATAACTGCTAGAAAACCTTCATTTTTCAGAACCCAACACTCAACACAAAATGGCTTATAAAAGAACCTGCTGGAAATGGCCAACATGTGTTGTGTTTTCCACAAGATGAGCTGCCTTTCCAAAGAAAGTGTGAACTCCAGTTGCAATAACAACTGCTTCAATCTCTCCCTGCTTGCATGTTGATCCTGAGTAAACCCCGTCACCAGGATTTTTGGTCACTGGAAGTGATTCTCCAGTAAGAGCAGACTACAAGTGAAAAGGAAAATTTCAATTTCCGGGAAAAGCTGATACTACACTATATCAATAATATTCCTAGATTTCAGATAAAAAGCTTGTAAACTTAAGTGAGAAACAGGAAAGCAAGTGGAGAAAATTGTTGACTCTGTCTCATTAACAGATATCTTTTTTCCAACATGATCTATTCTGTGGCATCTAACATATATACACACTCATCATATTTTATTGATTTACCTGATCAATCTTTAAAGGATCTCCTTCAAGAAGACGTGCATCAGCAGGAACGATATCACCAAGTTTTATGCTAATTATGTCTCCAGGAACCAATACAGCTGCATCTTCTTCAGCCCATTTTCCATCACGCAGGACCTGGTAAGCATTCATAGGTCAAAACAAAGTAGAAACAAGATGCTAATTCATAGTTTCTTACTACATGAAAGGAATTCCAATCTATCTTGAGCAATTTTAATCATTGACCAATCCAAGTAAGGCTAATGTAGGCAAGAGCTTCAACAAGAAACAAAAGAAGAAAGGGAAGGTCAAACTGCAAAGCTAGCTTATCCAAAAGACATCAAGAGAAAGACCTTTGCTTTTGGGGCCAACCGAGCCATAAGAGCAGCAGCTGCATTTCCTGCATTGTTTTCCTCTATAAAACTGATGGTAGAATTGATAATGAGGAGGACCAGGATGCCAAAAAAATCATGGTAATCAGCTGGTTTTGACTGCACCAAAAAAATAAAAAAATAATTAAAAAAAAGAGGTTATGTCACAATCATGGAACTGTAGATTCATTGCACTGAAGAAAATCACTCTCAATTTTTTTTTTTCTTTAAGTGTCATATTTTATTTATTTATTCAAAAACGGCCGTCAATGAGATTTGAACTCAGGACCTTCATCAACATAGTGGAAAGTAATAACCATTAGACCAAATGGTCATTGGCCTGAAGTAATATAGACTTACCCCTCCTTGTGTAAAAACAATGGCTATGATAGCTGCAGCTTCCATAACCCAGGACAGAGGATTCCACATAAAGCCCAAAAACTTCAAGAATTTACTTTCCTATGGATGAACAGAAAATAGAACAATCAATGAGTGAAGTAGAGGATTGATAACCAGGGTACACATACACATAAACAAATATAAAGAGATATTCATGCATATCAGTTGGTTTCTGACCTTTTTTTCTTCAAGTTTATTATAGCCAAATAAATCCAACCGCTCTTGGACTTCATCAGAGCTCAAACCATCTCTTGTGCATTTCAGATGGTCAAAAACTTCTTTCAGGGGTACATTCTCCTGCATAAATCACATCCAAGTTTTATCAAGGGCTATTCAGCTCCAACTATCAAAGTATACAGTAATGAAACATTTTATTTTCTCTCTGCTTTCTGCTGTCAAATTGTAGAACTTGAAACTACTATCAATGCTCATTTGGTCATACCAGATCAACAGCTTCCTTGATGATCGCATCGAGGGCAATCGAGTCCGCCACCATTTTGGATTCCCTTTAGCCTCCTCAACTTCTCCACTAGCAAGTTGTCGGTAAGGAGCCTGCACAGACAGTACTTCATATCAAAATTTGCCTTCTTTTTCCTTTCATTTTCTTTGCAAGGACATAAAACTTATTGCAGGATCACACTATCTATAAACATGATTAACTTTTCCTGGAAAATATATCCCCATAAAAGATACCAACACACAGATTATGGCACCATTAAGAAAATAACAGAAAAAAATGAAGAAAAAAAAAACCAGCTGATCAACATAATCACAATACTCAAATCAAAGAAAATTACTAACCAAGAATGTGATTAAATCACAACCCAGAAAAGCTTGTGGTCTGCTAATTAGGCAAAATCCCAGCTCTGCAACATAGAAAGCCACAAACTTTCGTTACCCTCTTAACCTCCCCAGAGCCCAAGAGCCAAAGGAAAGCACTTGGGAGTGTTTGGAGTGAGAGTAGAGCGTGCCAAGAAATGTACAAATGCCTTGGAATATATAAAGACACCCCACACCACCAAGGGACCAACAAAACACAACCAATCAACGTGTTTGGCAAAGTACCATATAAGATGTACCAATTAAAATTAAGAAGAGTATGTGGGTGGGTCCAGATGCAAAATGACATCTCCGCCGCTTGTGAAGATCAGCCGGCCAATGCCAGCATAGAGCTCTGCCAACCAAACCAATGCTTTCTTATTTACAGTTTATTTTTTGGTTCAAATGGTAGTTTACTTTGCCGCCATTTGCTGTTGGGGGCTTTGGTCGCAACGTTTCTATTCTTTAGGTTCCGTACGGAGTCATCAGTAAATTTTCATTCATTAATGTTTCTCTCTCTCTCTCTCTCTCTCTCTCTCTCTCTCTCTCTCTCTCTCCCCCAATACTATAATGTCTCTTTTCCCCATTTGATTCTCCTTTTTAGAAAAGACAAAGGTTATGAATGAAGTAAAAGAAAGTTGATTTTGCTGAATATTTTAATATAAGATGAGTCGTAATCTGATTTGAACTCACAATACCTCGGATATGAAAGAGAAAAATGTTTTACACGCTTGAACCAAAAACCCATAGCAATGATAATTAATTTACCACCCAAGTAGCTAGCATCTGAAAACTTAAATTACTTTTCTGATAGAGTTTGATTAGAACAGTACAAAAAATATAAATAAAAAAATTCAGAAGAAAAATCCTTGGGTGGCTTTTGCACACAAGGACCGACTTTGATCAAATAAAAATAATTAAAGAACTGTAATGAGCAAATATATGTATAATAAATATTTTTAAGGAATTATTATTGTTGACACTCCAAAAAATAATCTTGCACTCCTCCTTTTTAAAACATAAGGAAGAAATTACAGTTTCATAAGTGTATTTGGAGTGCCAATAACAACTCTTATATTTTAGGCTAAAAGTCACTTTTGGTCCCTGTACTTTGGCATTTCAACCACTTTTAACCCTATAGTTGCAATTCCGTTAATTTTGACCATGTAGTTTCGTATTTGTAGCAATTCAAAGATAAGTTAGTATTCCTGTCAAGTTCTTTGACGGGGCAAGGGGCAATTTCATCAACCCAAAATCCTTGAGCATAAAAGCTCGTCTGAAACTCCCCTAATTTCATATTAGGGCTTGAAATTGGTCATTTTGGTTTAGGGTTCTTCAAAAATTGGGATTAGTAGTTGAATTTCGAGCCCTAATATGAAATGGAGAGAATTTCATACGAGCTTTTACGCTAAAGGGTTTTGGGTTGACGAAATTGCCCCTTGCATCATTAAAGAAATTGACAAGAATACTAACATGTCCTTGAATTGCTACAAACATGAAACTACAATTGTAAAATTGACGGAATTGAAACTACAGGATCAAAAGTTGTTGAAATGCCAAAATACATGGATCAAAAGTGACTTTTGGCCTATATTTTATAATAGTAATTTTTGGGTGACGTGTTATATGCTTCGTTTGTCAATAATAATCATTGAACAAATGGACTCATGTTTGAATTGTAGTTTTATTGAAAATCTGGCAACATAATATGTTCAGTGCTAAATTTATGAGACAAGAGATCATTCCTATTAATTCTTTGGAAACCAGGAATGGGAGTGAGTGATATTCAAATAGTTGACCCCTAACAACTCATTTTCAAGTCACTTTAAAAAAATAATCAAGAAATTACATTTTGCAGAGTGCATCATTAATTTTTCAGAATGTTAATAATAAGGATAATATTAGGGAAATCATCTTTTTTTGTACCACAAGAGTAATGTTAGGAATACCATTTTTTTAAAACATATTGTATTATTCATTTGTAACAAATAAACTTATCTTTAAACGTACGGTATTGTCGAGAATCTAACAACATAATAATATGCTCAATTTGTCAGACAACAAATCATTCCTTGTAATTCTTTGATGGCCAGAGACAGGAGTCGGTTTCAAGATATTGATACCCTAACTCCTAGGTCACATGCTATATTTTAATAGAAATTTAGTGAAACACCCAATTCTAGACACTAAATTATAATAATACCCTATACTATTTAAAACATATAAACACACCCAAAATAAACCCAAAAACCAACAGCTGTCAATTTTCGGATTTATTTTCCATGTTAGATTACTGTTTTGTCCTTTTGGCTTGAATTCTTTGAAACAGGCCCAAAATTCGCCAGCTAGGATAGGAATTTCTAAAAAATTACGTTGGTGACCTCATAACAGAAACCTGTTTGGCAGCCTCAGCAGATCGAATATTCCAAACGAGCTTCGTTCAGTTCTTCAAACGAAGCGAGCTTCGTTCACCTCTTCGAACGAAGCTCAGTATGATGTGGTTTCAGATCTTCTTTTTGGATTCTTCTGAGCTCAGTATGGTGTAGATTGGAGTTCTATTGCTTCAATTTTTTTTGTTCTTTGTCGTTTGATTTGGTAATTTTTGGATTGATATTGCGCTGCAAGAGACTCGATTGGAGCTTGGTGCGATCTGTGATCTTCGATTTTGAGGTATTCGATTTTTTCTTGTGAATTCATATTCGTTTTTTGAGGATTCGATTATATTGTAGTCTGATTGTTGGTGATTTCATGTTCGATTAATTCAGTTGCTGATTAGGTTTTCGTTTCTTTTTGTTTATAATTTGGATTGATTTTAGATTCGTAAGAGACTAGATTGGAGCTTGGTGCGATCTGTGATCTTCGATTTTGAGGTATTCGATTTTTTCTTGTGAATTCATATTCGTTTTTTGAGGATTCGATTATATTGTAGTCTGATTTTTGGTGATTTCATGTTCGATTAATTAAGTTGCTGATTAGGTTTTCGTTTCTTTTTGTTTATAATTTGGATTGATTTCAGATTCGTTTTGATTGTGGATTTGCTCTTGTGTTTTGATTTGAGGTGTGGTGAAAATTTTGTGATATTCGATTTGGTTTTCATATTAATTAAGGTTTTTTCAGTTGAATCTGAGTATATTCGTGTTTTTTCTGTTTATGCACTATTGGTTTTTGAGTCTACTATAATTCACTGTTAATACTCGGCATGCACTGTTATTGCTAGTAGTCATTTTTGTTTTGTTTGTTGTTTTTTTTAGAGATATGGATGATTCGAGAGTGGCGAAGTGCACCTATGGTGCTGGAACTTTAATGCTTATTTTGTCTTCAACTACTACTTTTGATTGGCTGTCCAACGAGTTGTGTAGTAGGTTCAAGCTGAAGTTAGGTCATTTTGAGTTGAGGTACTCTTTTACGGATTGCTCCAATTGTTTATTGGAATCGGATGATGATTTGAAAATCATGTTTATGGTATGTGGACTGACGAAGGATCAATTAATTCACATTGCTGTTAGGGATCAGGCTATAGTGAATTATGTTCAAACTGTTAATACGAACATAATTGCTTCTCCTTTTTTGTTGGAGGCTGTTCCTAACAATGACAGTTTTGCACAAGATGAGGATACATGTAAATATTCAAGTCAAACTGGTAGTATTGTTGATTCAAGTGCAGCTTCTTCTTGTTTGAGTATGGATTTTGATGGTATTAGCAGTGAGTATGGAAATGAATATTTAGGCAAATATGGTAGTTGTGGAGGTCGTAAGTATTTGTCTACTGATTGGGAGGGTTATATTACTCATGAGGGTCAGAAGTTTGAGGGTGGAGTTTGTGAATTCCGTGATAAGTTGGCTAAGTACTCGATTGAGCATGGTTTTAAGATGAAATATTTGAAAAATGAGCCTGGTCGTGTTACTGCTGTGTGTGCTAAGAAGGAATCAGATGGCTGTGAGTGGCACGTGCATGCTGTTAATTCGAATATAAATGGATTTTTTTATATTAAGAACTTAAATAATGTACACAGTTGTAGTGGTTTGATCCGTGAGAAGAGGAACAAGGCAATGGGGTCTCGTTTGGTGTCTTCAATTGTCAAAGATAAGGTTCGTAGCAATCCTTTGGTAAGGCCTATTGAGCTGCTTACTGACTTGAAGGAGAATTATGGATTGGATATCCCTTATCATGTTGCATGGTATGGGAAGGAGTCGGCTACTAAGGATTTGCATGGTGATGAGGGGTTGTCTTATGCTCACCTGCCTTGGTATGTGAATATTTTGAAGGCCAGCAATGTCGGATCTCATTGTGTGCTTGACTGTGGCGAGGATGGTTCTCGTTTCCAGCGGATCTTTATATGTTTTAAGGCCTCCATTGATGGTTTTAGGTGGTGTAGGCCCATGCTTTTCATTGATGGTACTTTCGTCACAAACAAGTACAAGGGTACTCTTCTAGGAGCTACTGCAAAGAATGGAAATAAAGGTATGTAATGTAAATGCTGTAGTTGTTGACTTCCATTGAGTGGTATGAACAGTATAGTTAGACCAATGTAAATGCTGTAGTTGTTGACTTCCATTGAGTGGTATGAACAGTATAGTAATGCAAATGTAAATGCTGTAGTTGTTGACTTCCATTGAGTGGTATGAACAGTGTAGTTATGCAAATGTAAACGCTGTAGGGGTTGACTTCCATTGAGTGGTATGAACAGTATAGTTATGCAAATGTAAATGCTGTAGTTGTTGACTTCCATTGAGTGGTATGAACAGTTTCTATACTGTTCATACCCTGCATCTGAGTATTTTTATGCATTGTAGTTTTACTCTGCTTCATGTGGTAACACTGTTATAGTTCAAACTAACTAATATAGTTCTCTGTTTCTTGTAGAAGTATTCCCTTTTGCCTTTGCGATTGTATCCGGTGAAACTGTGGACAATTGGAGGTGGTTTCTGCAAAGGATATCTGAAGTCTTGGTGGATGAAGGTAGGCAACTTACATTCATTTCTGATAGGCATGGTGCAATTATCGATGCTGTTAGGACTGTTTTTCCTGCTTCTGCCCATGGTTTTTGTCTATATCATTTGAAAGAGAACTTGAAAAAGAAGTATCCGCATGCTGTTGGTTCCTCTTTCAAGGATCATGTTTTATGGCTTTTTTGCAAGTTGTTGTATGCACCGACTGTTGAGGAATATCAAGATTCGTTGAAAAAATTAAGAGATCATGGCGGTTCAAAAATAATTGATAAGTTTTTGGCTGATCTCCCTGTCCAAAATTTTGCTAATGCATTTTTTCCGGGAAAGAGGTATGGGGAGGTTAGTAATGCCTTGTCCGAGTCGTTTAATTCATGGGTTAAGGATGTGCGTAGGCTTCCAATTTATGAGATGATTGACACTATTAGGATCAAAATGATGGAGATGATTTCTAGGAGGAAGCTTGCATCCGAGAAATGGAGTAGTGTTTTGTGTCCTGTTATTGAGGATGAGTTGAAGAATTTAGCTGCAAAGGGTCGTCATTGGAGGATATGTCGTGCGAGTGAATCTATTTTTGAAGTTCATGCTGATTTGAGTGTTATGGTCAATTTGGCCGAGAGGTTTTGCTCCTGTTATCAGTGGCAATTGCTTGGGTTTCCGTGTCAGCATGCGATTCAAGTTATCCAACATTCCGGGTTATGTTTGTACAACTTTGTGGATGAGTATTACAAGGCAGACTTTTATAGGGCTACTTATGCAACCCCTATATTTCCCATACCTGATATTGAGAAGCCTCCTCCTGGAGATGTTTTTCTTCTACCTCCTCATACAAGAAAGCCTCCGGGACGACCTCCGACAAAGCGCTTCAAGTCAAGCAGTGAAACTAAAAGGCAGGTGAAGTGCAAGAGATGCGGTTCTTGTGATCGTCATAATAGGAGGACTTGCAAGGTTCCTATTTGATGTAACGGTTCTGGAGTATAAAGACTTGAATGAGAGTAGTTAGTTTTTAACTAGTTAAAGTGCTATGTGATTGATTAATGACAATCATAGTTGAAAGGAATAGAAATTGATATGCAAGTTGTTAATACGGTGAAATAGCAGTCACTGCATATGAATACACTTTGAATTTTTGGTATTAATACTAATATTTACCATTTTTGGTATTTTGCAAATTTCGGTTTTGAAGTTTGATATGAATCAAGCATTACTGCTGTTTTGAATAATCTATAAATGAACGAACACTGTTTAATGCTCACTGTTCATGCCATTGTTGAAATTAAAAGATAGTTCTATGACATGGTATTAACAATTTATTTCTATCAAATTGCATTAACATTGTATTGATAGTGCGTTGTTATTTGTTGTAGTTCACCTTTTTAGTTGTTTTAGTGCTATGGAGACCATTATTTCAGGTTACATACACTGTTAATTCACGTAAATAAACTGGTTTTTGAATAAGTACATAACTTGAATTTGAAAATCACTTTACTTCAATGTTCTAAACCTACACAAGTCCTAAGAAACTACAATATAAGCAAGAATTTTGGCAAAATATTTGATTACAACTTCATTCATTTGCATTTCTCTCTTCTCTTTCTTTGATGGAAATCCAACTTCTTTCATTGCTCATAATTTTCATGAGGACTTCTTTTCTCATTTGCCAGACCTGTTCTTTGTTGAAATCTGATTCTATTTGTTGGTCTTTGGAAAGCTGCTTCATGAAGTGCATGACAAAGACGCCACAATCATTGCTGCATAATAGAGATACGCATGCAGGAGTTATTTCAGTATTTTTTTAGTTGAATAGGATGAAAGTTGCACTGCTATTGCGTAACTTACGAATTGTTTGCTTGTTGGGGACATTCTCTGTTCTCAGTCAGCTTGAAGTTAGTAGTATCATGACGAATCAGATACTTCATTGTCTGCGCATATTCTGGTGTAAGTTCGTAGCTGGCAAGTATTTTTGCTATCATTCTAGCTGAAACTTCATTAAGCCCTCTCGGCTTCTTGGCATCAAAATCAGGAATTTGGACGAGTTTTGTTTTCAGTGATGCTGCAGCACATTCCTTAAGAAGACAGAGGAATATATTTGCTGTCTCAACCTGCATCATAGTCAAGTATGTGCTTAGTTTCCTTTAAATTTAGTGTCCTATGTATTAATAGTGTTAATCACCAGTCTTACTTACCAAAACAATTGCCTTCTTGTGATAATATTGGAGAGTTTGTTCTGATGTCCCCCTGAATGAGTTGAAGTGTGTCCATTTTGCTGCACCGGTGTCAAAGACAAGCAGCGTATGGTGGTTCTCATCTGTAATTGGTATGAACACTCTATCAACACTTCCAATATTTTCTAGGAGTGGCATATAGAAAGCATGATATGTCAGCTTGTGTGAAGCACCTCGCAAAAACATCTGCAAAATTCATGTGTTGGTGATTAGTGAGCATGTTGATGATAAATTGATGTATTAGATGTGATCTTACATAGTTATTGGCGGACAAATATGCATTTTTCTGTTTCTGAGGGTTCTGCTTCGCATCATCATTAAGTGCCTCTCCATAAGCATCGATGATTAGTGCAGAAATTGGACCATCTCCCATCAGCTTTTCAATGTTATGTTTGTACACTATTGTCCTATTGTGTAGGTAAAAAGCGTCCCTGCGACAATAATGTTGTTTAAAAATGATAATCTCATAACAGTTTAATAACAAGACAGTTCTATGACATAGTATTAACAGTGTAATTCTATGACAGTTCTATGGCATAGTATTAACAGTGTAATTCTGTGACAGATTGGCTTACTCATCAGAATCAGATGCAGATTTCCAGTAATTTTCCAACTTCTTCTTTGATATTTCATCCAGCCTGTTGTAGACCTCATGCATGTGCAACTGAAGGTATGTATCTTTGTCCTCCATTTTTTTGTTGGCTGCTTCATCTTCGCTTTGGCTTGCTCTTTTTCGGCCTTTCTTATGTGCTTCGGGGTATGTGTAATCTGGTTTCTTTGCAGGCTTTCTGTCTTTTCTGTCTTTGATTATTTTGATGCAGAAGAACTCGTGTTTTTTTTTGCTTGCATGATAACTGACTTTTCAGGAGTTTTTTCATCGGCGTTCTCATCTTCATCATTAGGAGATTCTTGTATCTCCAATTCACTTTCTTCTGCTATTCTCTCATCTTTTTTCTCCTTATCAGCTTGTTCTTTCATCGGAATTTCTCCTTGTTCATCTTGTTTGAATTTTTTTCCCATCACATGTTGCAAAGAGGCAATAACAGTGTCTTTTTCTTTCATGCTCTCAATGCAGGATAACTTTTCCCCTTCAAGTAGTTCATGTTGTTCCTGTAGCTGTCTCCTATTTGATTTGAGTGCATGAAGTTCCCCTTGTAATTTTGCACCTTCTTTTTTCTCCGCTCAAGCTGCTTTTTCAGTATTTCAATTTGTTGCTCCAACTCTTCTTTTTCAGTCCATATTTGTTGAATGAATGAATTTTTCTTTATGCAGGATTCTATAGCAGTCTGCATCATATCCCTTCGAGTATCTGCCTTTTCAATCCAATAGTCGACTGCTTCTTTCAGCTGTTGGATTTTCTCATGGGTAGGGCTATTTCATGCTTGTAGTACTCTGGGATTGACCCCACTATGTCCTCAAAAATGGTGTCGAAGTCTTCTTCCTGGCTGTCAAGTTCTGGGTTCTGTTGCTGGACATTAACAGTGCCCTCCTCCGTCATTGAGTCTGCACTAAGGTCAACTGCTTGTTCTTCAATTTCATCATCTGCTTCGCTTTCCAATGATTGTGCTGGTGGTTCTTCAATTTCATCATCTGCTTTGCATCCCAATGATTGTGCATTGTCTTCATTTTGCTCATGTTGTGGAGTTTTTGTCTGGGTTGCACTTTGGTCCACATTTTCATGGAAGCTGAAGTTCTGTTTCTGGGTAATAACAGTCTGCTTTTTTCCTTTTTGTGTTTGACTCTTTAACTATCACAAATATCATAAAGGAAAAAAAAAGTATTAGCAAATTTATATACATGTTGGATCATTGTAGGTTATCTTACCCAATCTTTAAGTGTGATAACAAAGTCATCATCCTCTTCATTTTCTTCTTGTTCTTCATGGTCTGCATGATTAGTCTTTGTTGCTTCTTCTTCTTTTCCATTGTCAGCAGCTTTTATCTGTTGAATTATTGGAGTCAGTAGTAATTATGGTGTACTAACATTATATATGTTTATGGAAGTAAGAAAAATGCCTTAATGTTTTCATATGTTGCAATATTCAGCTTGATATTGAGCTCCGGAAGGCTCCATTTGACAGCCGCTGGTTTGTGATCTTCTCTTCCAGGAATTGGACTGATCAGGTTAGTTCTTTCACACAGCCAATACTGCAAACATGTTTTTCAATATAAAGTGTTAATGCACATGAAAACAAATAATATAACAGGATTAACGAATGGATGTAGTTTCTTACCAGGATTAGCACAAGGCAACCACTGACACTTGGTTGATTTGTCTTGTCCTTTTTATTTTTTATGGCTTGGTCCAGTCCATAATGCATGTAATCTAAGACTCCTTGTGCCCAGTTGTAGCTGTTCATAACTTCTAATGTGTCAATCATAGTCAAAAAGGTCCAAGCCATTGTCGCCCCAGAGTTGCAAAAGAGATTTGTGATGAAGAGCTCTAGGATTAACAACCTGACAACATCCATTGCATTCTTCTTTCTGTCATCTGCTATTGCTGTGTTCAGACACCTATCAACCTCAGTTTTTGTGATTTTTTTTGACTTCTCGAAGTACTTCTTTTCGAAG
Source organism: Prunus salicina (assembly GCA_020226455.1). Lineage (NCBI taxonomy): Eukaryota > Viridiplantae > Streptophyta > Magnoliopsida > Rosales > Rosaceae > Prunus > Prunus salicina. Next base: position 15,376,471 of record CM035343.1, on the reverse strand, counting down.
GCCAAATTTGTTCTTGTGGAAGTTGTTGTGCTTGGCAACTTGTTTCCTTTGTTTGGCAATCCAAAGATGTCAGACACATCATTGCTTGTAATTTCATGCTCGTTGCCTTCACTGAATTTGAATTTTTTGGTTGCGGGGTTGTAGAGTCTGATTAGTCTAATTATTTGATAATTAGACTTCTGGCATTCTACCTTGGTTAACTGACCTTCCATGTAAGCCTTGATGATGCTCCAGAATGGCGTTTTTTGTAGGATCTTGAGGACATCCTTTCTTGCTGCAAGCTTATCTTTTACCGTTTGCAATGTGTTGTCAAATGTGAGCATGTTGCTCTTGATCTGCACATAATCTGGGTTATTGCGTCTGTTTGGTTGAGGTTTTTGTGTTTGGGATTGTGTTTTTTTTGTCTTTGTTGTTTTCTTTGGCTTCAGTGTGTTTGCGGATTTGGGTGTGGATGGTTTGGCTTTTGCTGTTGTTGGTGGTGTGCCTTGTGTGTTTCTTGATGCTGTTTTGTGCTTTTGCTGGCTTGGGATCCTTTTGTATGCTTTTTTTTTTAATTTCAACCCAGTTACCTTTTTCCATATGACCACCTGCAAAGTGAAACAAATAGGTTACTTTAACTAAACAAAAGAAAGATGAAACATAAGTATTAATACTTCTATGACATGGTATTAACCATTTACTTCTATGCATTTGAATCTCATGCTTCTCTTTTCTAGTGCACTGCTTTTTTTTCATATACATTTCTAGTGCATGTTGCACTAGAAGAGCAAGATGCATAGAAGTCCCAGATTTTGATTAACAAAGGATGCTACATATTTTGGTCTTCAAGTGCACTGCTTTGCAGTGCACTAGAAGAGAAAGATGCATGGCAGTCACAGATTTTGATTAACAAAGGATGCTATATATTTTGGTCTTCAAGTGCACTGCTTCGCAGTGCACTAGAAGAGCAAGATACATAGCATGGTATTAACAGTTGTGACATGGTATTAACACATCAAGTTCTATGACATAGTATGAACAGTTGTGAATAATATACATTTGCAGTCAAAACATGCGTCTTTTCAAAACATTGCAATTGGACTTTGAAGTTAAGAAATTTTGTAATACCTGGGAGTCTGATAGTGATGCTTTGTCAGCCATTTGTGAAGAATCTTGAGTGTTTGTTTCTGTCATTGTTGGACCTTTTCGTTGGTTACCTGTATTAAACGTGATACTCTTGCATTAGTTAGCAGAATCTTAAGAAGAAAGTGGAAAGTGAGTGTGGGTTTTTGAGATTGTACCTTTCTGTCGATGTATAGGGAAGAAATTTTCTTCTTTTTTTCCTGGTTATCCTTGTGCTCAGTTGCTTTTTGTAGTGTCGATTTTGAAGACTTTTGGCTATGGCAGATTATAACTTCGATTCGCCGGTGATTGGTGGTTATGGAGTTTGTCGTTGATTGGTGGTTATGGAGGTTGTCTCCTGCCTGGTGGTTATGGAGGTTTTCGCCTGCTTTTGGAGTGGGTCGTGTCGCAAAGATCAGAGTGAGGAGGTGAGTGGGTTTCTCGGTTTTTGGGTGCGTGCGTGTACTCTTGGTTGAGATATTTTCATTTTTTTCAATGGGCTTAGTGAAATTGGGCGTGATAATATTGGAGGTTTTCTGGGCTCTGTTTTTTAGTTTGTTTGGGCTTTTATTGTTGTCAAATTAGACTGGGCCTTTATTCTGTATTTTTCTATGGGTTGCTTGATTTGTTTTAGGCTTTATTTCGTTTCTGACCTTGATTTTCTCAACTTGGGCTGGGCTTTTTGAAAGTCACTGTTCATACGCATTTTTACACTTCTAATGCACAGTTTGAAATATAGAAGAAGCTACAGAGTAACAATTTTTTACATTTGAATCTCACTACACAGTGTAACTATTTGACATTTGAAAGTTAAGAAGCTCAAAAATTGGTTAGACAGCTACATATTAACAATTTGACATTTGGAAGTTAGAAGCCGAACATTTACTATTTTATAGTTCTAAAATTTGTGAAATCCATGCTTTCATCCTTCATTCTCTTTTGTGAAATACCAACTTTTTTCACTTTCCATTGTCTTCAATAAAACTTCTTTTCTCATTTCCCACACATGCTCTGTACTCAAGCTTTCTTCAATTTGTCTTCCTTGTGACAACTTCTGCATGTAGTACATGACAAAAACTCCACAATCGTTTCTGCAAATTCACACACACATATATATATATATATATATGCAACATTTAGTGAATCATAGTTTAATTTGAATTGGGGGAAGAAAAGTGTTATTGTGAAACTTACGACTTTTGAGGTTGTTGGGCGCATTCCCTGTCCTCCTTAAAGTTGAATTTGGTGGGATCATGTTTCATCAGATATTGTATTGTTTGAGCAATTGCTGGTGTAACTTTCAGGTTTGGAAGAAGTTTTGCAATCTCGTCTGTCAATTCTTCATTGTAGACGGGCTTCTTGAACTCAAGAAGTGGGAAGCTTTTTTTTTCTAAAATTGTTGGAGCACATTCCTTGACACTATTGAGGAAGACATTTGTTGCGTCTGCCTGCATTGTAGGCAAGTATGTTGTTAGCTTCACTGATTAACTGTTTTGTTCATACCTTGTATTAACAGTTTATAGTAGGAGTCTGTCTTACCAAAATTATTGCTTTTTTGTTGTAGTATTCAACGGTTTGCTCAGTTTCCCCCCTCAATGAGTTGTAGTGCGTCCATTGCAATGAATTGGTGTCAAAGACAAGCAGGGTGTGGTGTCCGCCATCCGTTATTGGTATGAACACCTTTGAAGTTTCCCCTATGCATTCAAGGAGTTTGACAAAATATTCATCGAATGTTCTTGGGTGCATTTCATCTGTGAGATACCTCTGCAAGATTAATAGTTTCAGCATTAGAGAGAATGTGAAAAGTATAGGAAGATGAATAATTTGTGATTTTTACTAGAAGTAATGGGATAGCTATGATCTTACGTATGCGTAGCACGTGATGTATGCATTCTGTTGTCTTTTAGGGTCCTTCTTTTCATCATGATGAAGTATCTCGGCATATGCATCTATGATTTGTCCATAAATTTCAGTATCTGTTAATAAGCTTTGTATGTCATCTTTGAACAAAATGCTTGTCCCTTGCCAAAAAGCAGTGCTGTAACAGTATTTGTAGTTAGAAAAAATGGCAATAAAATTGAAAGAACTGTTCAATAAAGTTCCAGTATAGGGTAATAATACTGCTTGTTTCCTAAAAAACCATTTTCTAACGCATGTCTACCATTGTAAAGTTCCAGTATAAGGTAATAACACTGCTTGTATCCTATGAAATCCTATATCTAATGCATGTCTATCACTGCAAAGTTCCAATATAGGGTAATAACACTACTAGATTCCTATGAAATCCTATAACTAATGCATGTCTACGCCCTGTAAAGTTCAAGTATAGGGTAATAACACAATGAAATCCTATTTTCTAATGCATGTTCAATAATAGCATCTTGCATTGAAAATTAATGAAACACATTGCCTTACCCATCAACTGAATTTTTCCAGTAATTTCTCAGCTTTTCTTGTGAGAGTTCATCCAGCATGTTGTAGACCTAATATGTATTCCATTGCAGGAATGAACCTTTGGCCCTCTTCTTTGATTTGGCTGGTTTTTTGTGTGCCTTTCTCTTTTGTGCTCTCGTCTCTGCTTTAGGGAATGAGGAATCTGGTTTTCTTGATTTTATATTTTCTGCTTCACCTTCTTTCTTTCCTTCTTTATCCTCTTCAGTCTGCAGTTCTTGCGCTAATTTTTCATCTCTCAACGAGGCAATAACAGCTTCCTTTTCATTAATAATGTCCAAGTAGGAAATCTTCTCTGCAAGAAGTTGATCATTTTCTAGCTGTAGCTTTGTCACGTAGGATTTTTCCTCATGAACATCTAATTGTATGACTTGCTTGTAATGTGCTGCTTCCTTAACCATTTTCTGCAGTTGCTGCTGATGCTTCAATAATTCTTCTTTTTCATTGTACAGCATCTGAATCAATTTATTCTTTTTAATGCAAGATGCTATTGCATCATGGATCTTTTGATGCTCTCCTTTCTTTGTCCAATGTTCAGCAGCATTATTGATCGCCATCATATACTCTTTTGTAAGCTGTATTTCATCCTCCTTGTATTCTGGGACTGATCTAACAATTTCCTCAAACAACGTTGAATTCCGGTATTCTGGGATTTCATTTTGGAGGTCTTCTTATAGCTGGTGGTGTTGCTGGACTTGATGTTCAGCAGCATGATCATGCTCTCCATTCACTTCAGCATCCTCCTCCTCTTCATTTTCTTCTTCAGCAGAATCACCATGCTCTTCATTCACCTCTTCAGCAGCATCATCCTCCTCTTCATTCTCTTCTTCAGAATCATCATCATTCTCTTCATTCTCTTCTTCAGAATCATCATCCGGCTCTTGAGCTTTAGTGCTTTTTATCTGTTTGTTGAGCAGAGTTAGTATTAAGAGTGCACTTCTATGACATGGTATTAAGAGTGTAATTCTATGACATGGTTTTAATAGTGTACTTCTATGAAATGGTATTCATAGTTTACCACTGTGACATGGTATTCATAGTTTACTTCTATGACATGGTATTAACAAGTATGTATATGACATGGTATTAACAATGTTGTCATATCAGCTGCAGATTAGTTGAAAGGAAAGAGTACCTTTATCTGGTTGTTCTTTAGATGATGAAGCTTCGCGCTGAGTTCTTGAAGACTCCATTTGACAGCCGCTGGTGTCATTTGTTCTCTTCCAGGAATTGGAGTGAGCAGGTTAGATCTTTGACACAGCCAATACTGCACAATATTTTTTTGAAATATCACGTGTCAATTCATATCATTAGAATAATGCTACGAATTTGCAGTTTGGAGATTTGTGTTCTTACCAGTATTAGGATTAGGCAGCCACTCACGCTTGGCTGCTTTTTTTTGTCCTTCTTGTTCTTCTTTGCTTGTTCTAATCCAAAATACATGTAGTCCAAAACTCCTTGAGCCCAATTATATTTCCCCATCTCTTCTAAGGTGTCTATTGTGGTTGTATATGTCCAAGCAAGTGTACAACCAGAGTTGCAGAAGAGATTGGTCATGAAGAGTTGTAGGATTATCAATCTTGTTACATCCATAGCACCCTCTTCTGTTTCATCTCCAAGTGCTAAGTTCAAGCACTTATCAATTGAAGTCTTTGTTATCTTCTTATACTGCTTGAAGTATTTCTCTACAAAATGCAATTTTGGCCTTGTTGAGGTTGTTGTGCTTGGTAGCTTCTTGCAAACTGTTTGGCAAGCCAAAAATTTCAGCCACATCTTTGCTTTTCATCTCACTGTCACCATCATTAAACTTGAACTTCTTTGTCTTTGTGTCATAAACTTGTATGAGTCTCACAATGTCATAGTTAGACTTCATGCACTCTACCTTTGTTAACCTTCTCTGGATATATGCTTCTATCAATGCCCAAAAAGGTGTCTTTGATAGCAGTGTTAAGACATCGTGCCGATGTTCAAGTCTCTGTCTGATGTTGTCAATTGTTGTTGCAAAAGAGAGCATGTTGCTCTTGATCTGCACATAATTTGGGTCCTCCCATCTGCTTGGCTTCTTGTTTGTTTTTGTTTTGGATAATGACTGTTGGCCTTTTGTTTTGGAGTTTCTTCTGGCTCTTTCTTTCATCATCTTTTAATTGGTATACCTGCATTAGAAATAGGAACACGACAGCAAAGTATCGGTGTTAATACCATACTGGAACTTGACAGTGATAGACATGCACAAGAAATAGGATTTCATAGTGAATTAGTTATTACCTATACTGGAACTTTACAGTGGAGACATGCTTAGAAATAGTATGAAAGGAACAATCAGTGTTAGACAAGGGGTAGACAAGCAGTACAAGCTGTGTTATTACCATATACTGGAACTTTACAGGGGTAGACAAGCATTACAAAGGGGATTTCATAAGGAATTAGAAGTGTTATTCCCCTAAACTGGAAATTTATAGTGGTAGACATACAGTACAAATAGGATTTCATAGTGTACAAGCAGTGTTATTACCCTATACTGGAACTTTATAGCCATTAATCAGCATGAAAGCAAACTAGCGGCTAAATTAGTGACTAGAATAATGGTCCTATGCATTCAGTCCTATAGTGAAATTTGTCTTTCATTCGAATCTAAAATACTGTTATTACCCTAGACTGGATCTTTATAGCAAATAATCAATATTACAGCAAAGGTTTGGTTTGTAAAATACTGTCTTACCTTCGAAGCGTCTTCTTCTTGAAATGGGTCTCTGAAATTTTGTCTTGGATCAGTGTCTGGTGGCTATGGAGGCTCGGTTTGGACGACGATGAAGACGAATTGATGAAGACGAACTGACTTGATGAAGGCGGTGACTGAAGAGACGTTTTGCAGAGACGGTTTAATTGAACATGCTGGAAGTTACGTTTTACTGTTTTCATAAGTTACGGTTTACTTTTTTTTTTTTGGACGAAAGTTACGGTTTGGGCTTGTTTATAAGTTTGGGTTGGGTTTGTTTTGGGTGTCTTTTGAGTTTGTTTGGTGTTGGGCTTGTAGTGGCAGTGGTGTAATTTATTGGAACCTCAACACTAATTTGTTATTTAATAAATGGATTTTGGGTGTGTTTATAAAGTGTTTTCTATATGGGGTTTTTTTATAATTTCAGGTGCTGTTTTGGGTATATTTATGAAGCTCCCATATTTTAATTCTGGTAGCTTTGTAGAACATTTCTGTGGAAAGGTTTTTGGCTCATCAGTTTCCTCAAGGGCTACATTACAAGGCCGGATTATGGGCTAGTTATTCTACTTTGATCACCACCAAGTAAAGTCAAAATGATGTGTAAAATAAAACAAAAACTTTCGACTTACTGCAACCTAAGTTGAAAAATATGGTCAGCCAGAGCTTTAAACAATGACGTAGCGATGTCAGTGGGTATAATTTAATTGATTGAACCTTCAAATACTCAATGAATACTTGTGTAAAATTCCCTTCTCTAATCGCTTATAATAATATATAATTAAAAAAAACAATGAAGAAACCATAGAAGGCTTGAAGAGTTTTTGGCAACCATAGAAAGCAGCTGCTTCACCAAAGGATTCTCTCACTTTGTTTTATTCAGTTTGTTCCTTTCTTTTTCTTCTTTTCTTGGTCCTCTAAAATCCGTCGTAAACAATTCAATCCCAAGGACGGCTTTGTACGGCATGACCCCATTGCTATATTTTAAGCCATATAAACAATTCAATCCCAAGTGGTCGCTATACTCCACATCGGGATGATTCGAGCTCTACCCATCATCAAGATGATGGTGATGAGCAAGAAAGCCATGAACTTGAAGCTTCACTCTGCCCTGCAAGTCCAGAGCCGTGGTCTCCACCAAGACATGCTTTCTATTTTGACTGCAATCTGTGCTTGAAGATGGCAAGAGAGCTAGTTGTGACTTCTCGTGGTCATTTGTATTGTGGGGATTGTTTGGACAAATGGCTGCAGTTTTTCACCTCTCAAATGAAGTGCCCTGTTTGTCATAGTAAGGTGCTTGATTCATCGATTATTCCGATTAAGCCGACACCGGTATGCAACAGAGACCTGGATTATGGCTTAAATTTGTCATCAAGACCAAATGGGGGACTTTGCTTTTGAAGATTTGGTTAATGTGGAGAGCTTTGGGTGATGCAGGGAACTTAATTGGTACAAGCCAGTAACTCATGCCACTTTTTCCAAGATAAATATTGTGAATTTTGTTTATCTGTCATGAATCCTTTTGTTAGTTTATGCAAGTGCAACTATTAAGTATGTTGCAGCTCATGAATTAGCAGCATTTGCTAGTGAGCTTGTGTGAGATCTTCCTACTAGTAGTATAATTGTAATTTTGTTGATCCAATTAAAGCTTTATCTTTCATTTTCCAAATAAATAAAAATTTTGTTATGAGCCTCAATTTTAATCTGTGCATTATTTATTGCTTGGTTTTGAACAAAATGTTCTTGGTAAGTGCCCCATCCATGCTCACAATTTTTCCTATGTTCAATCAAATTTTTCCCCACTCCCCAAATATCGCTTGTATTTAAATTTAAAAAAAAAATGTGAAAAAGAAAAACGCTTTAAAAACTGCTTAGCCTAAGCTAAACACAAAAATCAATAATGAGGAAACTAAACAACAACAACAACAACAAAAAATAGAAAGAAAAAAAAAGTTTAAATATTCAAGATTTTAAAAAACAAAATCGAAGAAAAAATTGTATACTATATGGTTGAAACCTTCATGTGCTACTAATTGATTCTCTTTGTGGGGGCTAATTGTTTTTTATTTTAAAAAGTAAATGTATTATACATATATTTTTCACATATTATTAAAATATATATATATTAAAATATTAAAATAAATTATATAGTGGTCGAACTTTTCAGTTGTATCTTTCCAAATTTTACAAAGTAAAACACCTACATATTTTATTCATACTTTTCCCATTATATATTTTACTAATTAATTGCCTAATTTTTCCTTAAATATCAGACAAATGTATTTATTTATTTATTAATTGCCTTTGTGTACTAATTTTTAACAAATCAAACATAATGAGCACTGCAGGAAGTTAAAATGGGCCGTTTGGGCGTTCGCTCAACATTTTTATTCGATCTTCGACGCCAATTTGACGCGTATTCGACGCTAACTCTACGCGTATTCTACACTAATTCTACGCGTATTTGACGCTAATTCTACGCGTATTTGACGCTAATTCGACGCGTATTCGACGGAATATATACCGTCGTCGTCACCGCGAAACTTAGGACTCGATTTTGAAATCACATCCAACCCAATCCGCTCTCTGATCTTTACAAAAATTAGAAACTCTACAATTTACGCTCAGTGGCCGTCGACTTCGTTATTGTCTTGATTAGCGCTTCAATTCTCTTGCGTTCTCTGAATTCCTTTTGGGCGTTCTCTGGGTTTGATTCGGTTTTCGGCGGGCTTCCATCTTTGGCTTCAACGGCTGCCGGAAACCCTAGTTTTCCAACGGTCAGAGATTAAAACCCACTATTCAATTTCCGTTCTTTTTGCGTATTCTTATATAATTTACTTTTGGGTTTATTGAATTGAACCTAACGATTTGTTTGCAGCCTTTGATTTTGTGCACCCGTTAATCTACTTGCTGGGTTTTTCATATTCTCTCTGGTTCTTTTTTGTTTGGGTTTTGCATGCTGAGTGATCCATTTGCAGGAGTTCTTATTTTTTGCTTATTGTTTTGTTGGATATTTGCAGGATATTTGATCTTTAGTCTCTCTCTCTCCTTCTCTCTCTCTCTCTGTCTGCTTTTTTGTTATTGTTTTTATTTTTCACATATATATATAGTCTTGTGGCATCTTAACATAACAATGAGGTCTTCATATACCTTGGGGTCACAGTCTAGGTGCCCTCTTGAAGAACGGCTTCTTCAGAAAAAGAATTCTCGGGAAAATTTGGACAGGTTCATACCAAATAGGTCTGCAATGGATTTTGATTTTGCTCATTACATGCTTACTCAAGGTAGGAAAGGTAAGGAAAACCCATCTAGATATGGAAGAGACTATAGGAAGCAGTTGGCAGAGGCTATGAACATGAATCGCACTAGAATCCTCGCTTTCAAGAACAAGCCTCCTGCCCCTGTAGAGCCTTTCCCGAGCTACTTCTCTTCTTTGCCACAGGATAAACCGGCAAACCCTAAGCCACACAGATACATTCCTCAAACTTCAGAGAGAACACTGGATGCTCCTGACCTTATTGATGATTACTACCTGAATTTGTTGGATTGGGGAAGCTCCAATGTTATCGCAATAGCTCTTGCAAACACAGTTTATTTGTGGGATGCTACTGATTGTTCTACTTCGGAACTGGCCAGATTTGATGTTGAAAGGGGACCTGTTACCAGTGTCAGTTGGGCTCTTGATGGACGCCACATTGCCATTGGACTGGACAATTCCGAAGTACAGCTATGGGATTCAACTGCAAAGCAGTATCTGAGAACCTTGAGAGGTTGTCACAGATCACGGGTAGGCTCACTAGCATGGAACAATCACATTCTTACAACTGGAGGAATGGATGGCCGCATTGTAAACAATGATGTAAGAATTGGATCGCACATTGTTGAGACATACAGAGGACATGAACGAGAGGTTTGTGGGCTTAAGTGGTCGGCCTCAGGCCAGCAATTAGCAAGTGGAGGAAATGATAACCTGCTCCATATATGGGACAACAGATCTGTGGCACCAACACAGTGGCTTCACAGGCTTGAAGACCATACAGCTGCTGTAAAAGCCCTTGCTTGGTGTCCTTTCCAGAGAAATTTGCTAGCTTCTGGTGGAGGTGGGAATGATCAGTGCATAAAGTTCTGGAACACTCAGACAGGTGCTTGCCTGAACTCGGTCGACACTGGCTCTCAGGTTTGTGCTTTGCTGTGGAATATGAATGAACGAGAACTGCTTAGCTCACATGGGTTTACTCAAAATCAGCTTACTCTTTGGAAATACCCATCAATGGTTAGAATTGCAGAACTCACGGGTCATACGTCTAGAGTCCTTCATATGGCTCAGAACCCAAATGGTTGCACAGTAGCATCAGCAGGTGGTGAAACACTGAAATTATGGAATGTTTTTGGGGACCCTGAGGAGGTTAAACCAGCTCCACGACTTCCCAAAGAGCCTTTTGCCCAAGTGAGTCGTATCCGCTGAACAAGAACATGAGAACTTACATCAGATGGAGATTTATGAACCAAAAACTACAATAAAGTGTGGGATGCAGAACTGGAACTTTGATCAGTACTATTCTTTTTAGCGCAAGTTGAAATGAAATGAAAAGCTTCAGCAAAAGTCTCAAACAGTTGCAGTGCTTACATGAACAGCGATCTTAGGCCATATTCTTTCTCAATTCCCCTATAGGAAGAGTGGTGGGAAATAGGAAATCTTTGTACTATTTAGTTAGTAATGGATTTCAAGAAATCCTTGAAATCATAGACATCAATAAAGCTAGAACTGATCTCTTTTCCAAGCAAAAAAGAATTCCAATTTTGGAATCACACCCCTGCCCTGATATATGCTTGTGGTTGTCTCGTTGATCACTCCGATTAGGCGACACCAGTATGCCACAGAGGCCACCGAAACTGAAGGGGGAACTTTGTTTTTGAAGATTCACGTAATGTGGAGCTGTTGGTGCTGCAGGCAGCTTAATTAGTGCTAGCATTTGCCTAGATTCTATTATGTCTCATTTTGTTGACCTGTAGCATGCTGTATTAAACTAGCTTCCTAGCAGCAATGACATTGTTAATGTTCTTCCTTAACACTTCCTGCTTTTTTTTGGTAGTGGTCCCTGAATTTTCAATCTCCTCTCCATAAGGTTTCTCTTCCAAGTGTGTTCCCTGAATACAATTATCATGTTTGTAATTTTGGAGATGCAATTAAAGCTTTATCTTTTGTTTGCCAAATAAAAAAGTTTTTATGAGATTCAGTTTTAATCCGTGCATGGTCCATTGCTTGGTTTTGATTTGACCAAGATGTTTTTGCGCTCATGATCTCAACTTGGATTTATTAAGACAAGGAATGATCATATAATCCTCAATTTTCACACCCCAATTGAATTAAGGAACATAAGCAACAAAAATATCATTTTTCTAAAAATCTGATGAATGAATTTGGCTCTCTTAAATCATAATAAATCAATTCGCAACCGGAAATCATACATGGATTTTAGTAAGACAAGGAATGATAATATAATCCTCAACTCTATCCCTTGATTTATTTCCTGCGCTCAAGATCTGACCTCCATCTTCCTCGATACTGGTCCAACAAAACAAAGGGAACATTACTTAGCATGATCAATATGCAAATATTAATGTAAGCACAAGATATATAAACTGAGTAGTGCTACATATAATGAAAGCATGATCAGTCATGTACTGTTACATATACTCATAGTCTAAAATATTGATAATTTCGACGAAATATCGAGGATATTATCGTTTTTTTAGGTTACGGATGTTTCGGAACGTATCCATACACATATCGTATAAAAATCGATAATATCATAAAATATCAATGTCGATAATTTCGCTCACACTTCAGCAATATTTTGTCCAAATATCGTTATAATATCGCTATAATATTGAAAATATCGATGTAATGGAAAAAAGAAAGAAAAAAAAACACAAAACACACACCCAAAGGGGATTTGAACCCCTTCATATCCCATTCCTTTTGGGATGGAATCGAGCGGCTCATGAAAAGAATCCGAGACCCAATCTTCAAATGATTTTGCTTATGGACAACGTCAACCAATCTTGGATCCATATGGGTCGCATGTTAACAATTACATGCAAAACTATTTTAGGGATTTATCATTTGATGACTACTCTTCACAATATACTTACCCCACACATAGAGATGATGAAGATAGTGAAAAATTTGAACCTCATAAGAACTCTATGTGGTACTAAGTCACTCATGTATCTTACCATGCAATGTATAAAGTGTAAAATATTGTAGTAAATCATTATATATAAATGATTTTTCCTTCTTCGATCGGGGATGCAGAATTCTTTTGACAAATGTGGTCCACCTCGGGTAGATGCGTCTGCTAAATAATATCCATTCCAGCAGATGGTATTGTTGATTTCATAGGTGATTTTCAAGGCTTGACATCTCAAGACATCGTTGAATACTGGGGATTGACCCAACATGTTTAGGTGGTTTTGAGATCCAACAACTTCGAAAAAGGCATGCCAAACCCATGTATCAAATCCAGTAACAGCTTCCAGAATGATACTTTTTTCCTTTTCCTATTCCCATAATCTCCTTGCCAAGCTGTTGGGCAATTCATCTATTGCTAGTGCATACAGTCGATGCTTCCAATCATGCCTGGAAAACCTTGAGCTTCGGCTTTTTGTAAAAGCCTATGGAGGTCCCTAGGCATAGGTTTGCCTAGGTAGTCCTTGATGCAAAGAGTTTTGATTGTGTTGTTAATATGTTAACTTACAATTGTACAGGCCAATTAGTAGTATAGCAAGACAAGTACAAGGTCGTACCCACAAGGACTGAGAAGTTAAACTTAGTTATGTACTTAGATTATTGAATTCAAGAAAGTAATAAATTAACTCTAAAACAGAATTTAAGGCGAGAGAGAGTTTTTGAAAACAATTGAAGCAAGATGAAATTGCAAACAAAAGCAAAGTGAGCAAGCGTAACAAAGAGTGGTCTTAAAGGCTGGAAAACAGAGCAAGTAAACAAGTGCAACAAAGAGTGTTTTTAAAAGTTGAGAAACAGATTTGGAGGCTAAGGCACTCGATTCACCATAACAATTCAATTCAGGGTTATAAGGATTCAAATGACAAGTCTAATTCAAATTCAAAGATTGATTCTAGCTAAAGTATGATTAAGGCATGGTGTCTGGTCCTAACCTTGTATTCATAATTCCCTAATTTGATCATCTGTTGTCTAACCTAAAATTAAGCATTAGGAATCCATTAAGCATAGAAGAACATTTTAAACAACCAAGTATGTATCTAATCCAGGTTGTCAAATTCTCATACATACTCTTCCTATTTATAGTTCAATTCGAATTAAAGCATGATGTCTACTCTTAATTCAAACCAAGATACATAAATTTGAATGGTAGCTAGACATTCCGATTAGCATATAAGCAAGTAGGCCTAATGAATAAGAACATGAATCATGAATCAAACTTGAAACTTGAAATTTATAAACCCAGAATATTCATGTTAGGTTACATCAAAGCCCTAGTTATGAATTTAGCTACTCATATTGAGAAAGAAACTTAGATAGAAATGAGAAAACATAATGAATGCAATAAGAGTAGAAAAACTCTTTTTCCGAAGTTCTTGTGGTGTCCAAGGCTTCTCCAAGTGTTTCTCCACGTCTAATGCTGCTCCAAGAGCTTCCTCATGTCTAGAAGGATGTATGACAACTAAGGAGGTGATTTGGGATGAGTTTGGGTGAGTTGTGATGGTAGATAAAAAAGAAATTCGTAGGGAAATGGAAGGAAGGCTTTTTGGAATTGTTTTGGTGATTTGGGGCTGTTTAGAGTGTTTGTTGATTGCTGGAGTGTTTGGGCTTGTGAGAGTGTTTGAGGATGATTTCTGAATGTGTTTGGGGAATGATGGGGGTGTGGAGGATGGATGGAGTGAATTGTGGGATTGTGAATCCCAGGATGTGCATAATTTGGTGTGGGATGGATGTGGTATTTATAGGGAGAGTGAAAGGAGAATTATGAATTTATTTATGCCTCCACCAACAGCACTTGCAATGGAAAATCAGTTTCTTGGCTGCTGCACTTCACCAAAAAATCCCACCAGAAGCAATACCTCATACATAGCTCATCATGACCAAGCATCAATTATCTCATGCTTAGGTCAGAATGACAAACAACTTCATGGGCTCTTGAATTAGGCTTGCCTTAATCAACTGATGACTTTGAGCCCAATCCAAGCTCGGATGAGAAAGATAAGTCCAAAATGAATTTCTAACTCAATCTCCAGTTTTTACATGTTTTTGCACAATTTTGCATCTTTTCCTATCCAAAGCCACCATTGCTACCTAAGGCTCAATGAACTAAATGATAAACACAAAAGAGATTAAAAGCACAAGTTTAACTCAAAAACATAACCAAATCATAAGCTAGAAGAGTACAAAATAATATGCAATTATGAATCGATCAGATTGCATCACAGAATCTGACCAAGCTCTCTAGAGTAGTGGATGCACCAAACACCAGCATTCGTAAAGAATCTGTAAGCTTTTGCTCTGGAAGTATGCATCGTAATTGCAAACTTCATGCATGAATTTATTGAACAAATAGGGTTGCATTATATATCGCCCTCAAAAATCAACATTAGAGTACACAGAATTTGGGATAAAGTAATCTTCCAAAAGATTCTTACCCTGAGAATGCCTATGTTTGTCCACGTTCGGGCCACAGTTGACTTGTGAACCACCGTGGTGGCCTTGGCTTGATAGATTGAGCACACCCACTGCCATGGCAACTTGTTCATCATTTTCTTGCTCCTCCCTTTTTTCTTCTGCTCTTCTACGCCTTCTTTCTTTAATTTCTCACTCTTGCTCTCCAAACATCTTCTCATGTCCGACATTGACAGTGGAATATGAATTTAAAATATGAGAAATCAAAAGATAGAGAAGATATGGTGTGAGAGGTATGAGTTGAGCCTTGATCGGTGCATAATTACATATCTTTTTATACCCTTCTAGTTTATGATTTGCTTATGTTTTTAAGGAAAACTTGTGCTTTTAATCTATTTTTGTTTGTTATTCAGTTCATTGGGCTTTAGGTTACAATGGTGGCTTTGGATAGGAAAATATGCAAAGTGATACAATTCATGCATGTCAAGGGCTGATTGGCACACAGTGGCTTTGTAATTGCATGTACCGATATGCAATTGACAAACAGGTCATTGGTAATTGCATGTACCGATATGCAATTGCATGAACATTACAATCATGAATGTGGAGGTGAATTTTCCAGGACCAATTTGGGACACTCATGCCAGTCCAGTTTCGTGGGTCATCTTACAGGCCTCATTCCAGCAACCTGCACTACTTGGATGAAGAGACATCCTTCACAGAAAATGTTCCAATGGGTGTCTAGTATATCATATCCAAATTTCGGCCCAATTGAAGATATATAGAGTCCTTAGCCCTTCAAACACTGAATCATGCTCAGAAGTATACCTAGCTGCCAGCTATAGAGCCATGTGCTTCAAGCAGCCACATGGGAGACAAACCAGCATGTAAACTCAGAAGTATGGGCACCTGCCATTCCTAAAGCCTTGTGTTACATAGAAAAACAGCCAAAAAAGGGGACATAAAGAGCCATGTGCCCAAAGCAAACACATGGGCAGCTCACACTCACACATGGGCAGCTCACACATTGGTGTGCTTGATCAGCCAAAGGGGAGCTTCACACTCTATAAATAGAGAGCTTCACACTCATTCAAAACACACCCTAAGGGGGGGAGCTCTCAAACATTTCTTTAGAGCTCCCCTCCCTTTTCTCCCTCAAATATCTTAGTTTTCCTTTCTACTTCTCAATTCTTGTTTTCCTGTTGCTTCTTAGTTGTAATTTATTTTTTTTGTAATGTAAATTATTTTCCTTAGAATTCAAGCTTGAGTGGTTTCCAAGTTTCAATTATGGTTTTTGTTCTTATTCATTATGCTTATAAGTTAATATGCTAGTTTGAATGATTGATCACCATTAAGGCTTGCATGTTAGCTATCTTGGTTTGAATTAAGAGTAGACACCATGCTTTAATTCGAATTGAACTATGAATAGGAAGAGTATGTATGGACATTCGACAACAGGGATTAGATACATACTTGGTTGTTTAAAATGTTCTTCTATGCTTAATGGGTTCCTAATGCTTAATTTAGGTTAAACAACAAATGATCAAGTTAGGGAATTAGGAACACAAGGTTAGGACCAGACACCATGGCTTAATCATACTTTAGCTAGAATCAATCCGTTAATCTAAATTGAACTTGGGAACTTATTCGCTTGAGTTAATTTCTTTTCTTTCTTCCTTGTTTGATTTATTTTCTTTCTTTTTTTTCATTTCTGTTTTGTACAGGGAATTGAATTAAATCAATCTATCATCAATCCTCATGGGATCGACCTCGCACTTACATATGCTAAACTACCAACGGCTCGTGCACTTGCGAGTATCACAAGTTGAGGATGCAGCTGAATCTATTTTGGTGCAGCTGAATCGACGCAACAAGTTTTTGGCGCCGTTGCCGGGGATTGGCAACATAGTTTGGTTCTATTTCTTTTCCCTACTTATTTTATTTTTTTTTCTTTCTCCTTTTCATTTTAGTTTTTATGTCCTAATCCTTTTAATTCTCTTTCAAGTTTTTGTTTGTATTTGTTTTAGCAATTTAGATAGCTAAATAAAAAAGGAGAGAAAATGCAACTCCAAACATGATGAGAAGTGTGGAGTAGTAGGAGAAGTCGCGACCTCCAAATACATCTATGCTCGACCTAATTGCTTCAAGGGGGAGCATTCTAATCCTTTCCTTTAATTTGTTTTCTTATTCTTTGAAGTTTATGTTTCTTTTTACAAAACAAAAAATAAATAAAAAATAAAAAATAAAAGTTTTTTCATATGAGTTGACTTATGGTAACTCCAATGAGCACCTCTGTTAATACAGTGTCTAGGAGTTCTTTAGGCGACACTTTCGGTGTCTAAGAAGTTTGGTTTTTAAGCAGGACCATTGTGACCTCTCCAAACTTCCCGGATCCCCTGGCTGTGTTTTCTGAGGTTCTTAATTGGTAATCCGTGAGTCACTTGTATATTCGTGTGTTTTTAAAATAAATTTTTCTCTTTCCTTTTCTTATTATTTGAAGTTTATGTTTCTTTTATATGTGAATGTTTATTAGTGGCTGGATATTAAGTTATTGTGGACTGCCAAACACTGAAACACTACCCACATTAACCCTAAAATTAACTCTCCATTTATCCAGCCACCCTCCCCTGAACATCTCAACTTCCTTTTCCTCCCGAACCAAATCTTCTCCAAATTGTTGTTTATTGTAGTAGATCTCGTCAATGGAGAAACTCCAGGAGGCCGTCAGTGGAAAGCTCAAGGAGGAGGAGTCCGAATTGAGCATGGTGAAGGTGCCTAGCCCAATGGTTTTGTTGAGCTCACTGCCAGCTATCCCACCAGAAGATCCTAAGGCAGAGGATACCATTGTGCAACGGGTGTTTGAGGTGATTGAGGTGCTCGTGGTTGTGTTTGCCATGGATCCCTCAGAAGTTACCATAGATGCCTTTCTGTTTCATAGAGGTAGGGTGATAGAGGAAATTGAAGACATGATTCCAAATTGGGATCTGGATTGTGGATTAGAAGAGATGCAACTTGCGGCGTTGGCACATTGTCTAGATACTTGGAGGGTATATCTGCTAGATAGGAGGTTTGTGGCAAGAACTGTTGTGTTGAGCAGTCATATGTATTGTACAGGTAACATCCGAGTTGAGTTTGATATTTACTTAAGTGTGCTTAACGAGTTTGACTTCCAGTTAGGGTATATGACCACAAGGCTCCAAGACTTCGTGGAGCAGATGAATGAGTTGATGATAGATGGAGCCCAATATGATTCTTCTGTTTCAGACCCTTCGGAAAGTGAGTCAGAAGAAGAGCCATGGGTAAGCTCAGCCATCGATAGCATTTTGAGAAATGCTATGTTTGAAGGATGAACCGTGCAGTGTCAGGTTACCCTTAATCCCTGTTTTCTGTTTTCTTATATGCTTTCACATTGGGGACAATGTCCCATTCAGGTCTGGGGGTATTAATGGAAGTTTTCAATTTTTTGTTCATTTGTGTTTTCAATTTTCAATTTTTGTTTATTTGATTTGTATTTTCAATTTTTGTTCACTTGTATTTCAATTTTTTTTTTTCCATTTGTGTTTTCAATTTTTGGTCATTTGTGTTTCCAATTTTCGTTCACTTGTTACTAATTTTTTTTTTAGAATGTCATACAACCAATGCTATGGAGCTGCCATTGAGATTTTCATATCAAACATTTTACACTTCACAAAGCTTTTGCTCTTAGAATTCTGGTGGCTAAAGTACCATGCTCAGATTCTTGAAGGAGAATAGTGAAGACTACCCTAGTGAGCTATTTCGAGCCTAATTGCCTTCTTGAGAGGGTTTAAAGTGTTTCTATTCCTCATCTCTACTTATTTTCTTCAATTCACTCTAAATGATCTCATTATTCCATTTTGATTGAATACTAAGGATGATTCTCTTTGCAGATATCAGGTGCATGCTTTCACTCATGAATGAACTCATTGAAGTGATGCTAGGCTATGTGTGTATAACCATTCTTTGTGCTTTCTTTTCACCCTACCCATTTGTGTGTTCCATCAGCTCTGTTGCAGCCAAACACTTCAAGCCATTTTCTTCTATCACCCTCATGATTCCCCTAACTTTGTATCTCAATCTGAGATATTTAACTTATTATAGCCATACCCTATAAAGCTTATAAATATACCAAGGTGTGCCAAGTTAAAGTTTGAAGCAAGGAAGTTGCTGCCCTATGCCTAAATGTAAATTGTTGTGAATCTGTGCAATAAAGTTAAAGAAGAAGTAGATCAAGTCAAAAAAAAAAAAAAAAGATAAAGAGAAAATGTTTCGATTTGATCTAACTGTGAAATATAAGGTCTATGCCAGATGATGCTATGAAGTTGCAGCCATACCATTCTAAATCAATGATACCTTGCAGATCAACGAAGAATGCAACCTTGGTATGTTCTTAAGTTAATCGTGTTCCTTCCAATTCTTCCATTTCCCCTAACCTTAGCCTTTCATTACAACCTTGTGAAAGACCTAGCTGATCTTTGAGGATGTATTCATGGGTGCTGGTATGTATGAGTGTATTTGTATTCTTAGTATTTGATTCCCTTCTTGAGATCTAACCAAATATTGTGCTTCTATTTCATATACTCATTATGCTTGTTTGAGAGAATAAAGCCATAGGTTCTGAGTGATTGAGTGCTATATGTGAGAATTAGAGTTGAAGCATGTTCTTCCTTCAAGATTTGAGTATGTGTACTTTGAAGCCGTGTGCCTTTGAGCTATAGCTTCCACTTTACACACTTATTGATCATCTATCTTGGCAATTCTATGGTGTTGGAGGTATGATTAAAATTTTCTTTCATTTTCATTAGTTGTTTTCAAAGTTAGTTTTCTAACATTTTGTTTTGTAGAGTCAGTAAAGCGTTTGTGGGTATCGTTTCTGTTAAACCCTCAGGAGACACAACTCCTCCTACTAGGGATGCCTAGAGGTTTAAAGGCTTGTTGCATGCGCTCAATGCAATCGAGTTACCTACGAAAGTGGTCTAATAAACTTCTCGTTTTGTTTTTATCTTTGTTTACCTTTTGTTTTACTCGAGGACTAGTAAAATCTAGGTTTGGGGGTATTTGATCGGTGCATAATTACATATCTTTTTATACCCTTCTAGTTTATGATTTGCTTATGTTTTTAAGGAAAACTTGTGCTTTTAATCTATTTTTGTTTGTTATTCAGTTCATTGGGCTTTAGGTTACAATGGTGACTTTGGATAGGAAAATATGCAAAGTGATACAATTCATGCATGTCAAGGGCTGATTGGCACACAGTGGCTCTGTAATTGCATGTACCGATATGCAATTGACAAACAGGTCATTGGTAATTGCATGTACCGATATGCAATTGCATGAACATTACAATCATGAATGTGGAGGTGAATTTTCCAGGACCAATTTGGGACACTCATGCCAGTCCAGTTTCGTGGGTCATCTTACAGGCCTCATTCCAGCAACCTGCACTACTTGGATGAAGAGACATCCTTCGCAGAAAATGTTCCAATGGGTGTCTAGTATATCATATCCAAATTTCGGCCCAATTGAAGATATATAGAGTCCTTAGCCCTTCAAACACTGAATCATGCTCAGAAGTATACCTAGCTGCCAGCTATAGAGCCATGTGCTTCAAGCAGCCACATGGGAGACAAACCAGCATGTAAACTCAGAAGTATGGGCACCTGCCATTCCTAAAGCCTTGTTTTACACAGAAAAACAGCCAAAAAAGGGGAGATAAAGAGCCATGTGCCCAAAGCAAACACATAGGCAGCTCACACTCACACATGGGCAGCTCACACATTGGTGTGCTTGATCAGCCAAAGGGGAGCTTCACACTCTATAAATAGAGAGCTTCACACTCATTCAAAACACACCCCAAGGGGGGGAGCTCTCAAACATTTCTCTAGAGCTCCCCTCCCTTTTCTCCCTCAAATATCTTAGTTTTCCTTTCTAGTTCTCAATTCTCGTTTTCCTTTTGCTTCTTAGTTGTAATTTATTTTTTTTGTAATGTAAATTCTTTTCTTTAGAATTCAAGCTTGAGTGGTTTCCAAGTTTCAATTATGGTTTTTGTTCTTATTCATTATGCTTATAAGTTAATATGTTAGTTTGAATGATTGATCACCATTAAGGCTTGCATGTTAGCTATCTTGGTTTGAATTAAGAGTAGACACCATGCTTTAATTCGAATTGAACTATGAATAGGAAGAGTATGTATGGACATTCGACAACAGGGATTAGATACATACTTGGTTGTTTAAAATGTTCTTCTATGCTTAATGGGTTCCTAATGCTTAATTTAGGTTAAACAACAAATGATCAAGTTAGGGAATTAGGAACACAAGGTTAGGACCAGACACCATGGCTTAATCATACTTTAGCTAGAATCAATCCGTTAATCTAAATTGAACTTGGGAACTTATTCGCTTGAGTTAATTTCTTTTCTTTCTTCCTTGTTTGATTTATTTTCTTTCTTTTTTTCATTTCTGTTTTGTACAGGGAATTGAATTAAATCAATCTATCATCAATCCTCGTGGGATCGACCTCGCACTTACATATGCTAAACTACCAACGGCTCGTGCACTTGCGAGTATCACAAGTTGAGGATGCAGCTGAATCTATTTTGGTGCACCTGAATCGACGCAACAAGCCTCTGATTTTATAGAGAGATTTAGCAGATGGACATGACACGTGGCGCGATTCTAGATGGTGAAAATCTTATCTAAAATCTGAGATTCGTATTTTATAATAAATATCGACACGTGGCACCTGAAAATCTTATCTGAAATTTGACATTTGGATTTTATAATAAATATTGACATGTGGCAACCGAGAATCTTATCTGAAAATTGTATCCGACAATCTTCTCCGAAAACTAACACGTGGAAATATTTTATAATAAATATTGACACTTGGGAACCGAAAATCTTATCCGAAAAATCTTCTCCAAATTAATTATTTAGGTAAAAATATTTATTTAAAAAAATGAATAGTATTTTTCCCTTTGCTATGGCAATGGATGGAAACACACATTGTCTTTTGCAAGGGCTGCCACTATTCACGTTAATAGTAGCCCTTACTCTTTCCCAGACAAATGAGTGGAAGTGCTCTTAGACATCAGTAGGCCACGGAGAATTCAGTTCTGGCAAAAATGCACCACCACCAGGGCCAAAGAGTGGACTTTTTTTTTTTCTTTTTTTTATGACGTTTCAATTTATGTAAAGGATACTTATTGATGTTTCAATTGTTATTTTGTAACTTTAAAAAAAAAAAAAAAAAAAAAATTCTAATTGAAGCTTATCTTTTGTTTTCTAAATATAAAAAGTGGTTGTTATGGGCCTCAGTTTTAATCTGTACATGATCGATTGCTTGGTTTTGATTTGAAACAAGATGTTATTGGCAAACACCATCATCATCAAGACTCTGCTTGTGCAATACTGAAATGATATATTCTGAACTTTTTTCATATGCATTCAAGGAAAAGAAAAGCACTAAGAAATTTATCTTTATTTAAGTGAAATGATATATTCTGAACTTTTTTCATATGCATTCACTTAAAAGAAAAGCACTAAGAAATTTATCTTTATTTAAGTGGCTCACTTAAATCATAATTAAGAGCAACTCCACCTATTTGTCTTTTGCCATGACAAGGGGGGGCTAGGACAGTTACTATTCACATGAATAGTGGCTGCCATTGCAAAAAACAATGTGTGTTTCCTTCCGTTGTCATGGCAAAGGGCAAATACTATTCATTTTTTTTTATTTTTTTCACAATTTTTTTTACCTAAACAATTAATTTGGATAATATTTTTGGGTTAAAATAAAACTTGAAAGTGAAAAAAATATTGAGTAGAAAGTGAATAATAGTTGAAGGAGAAGAAAATGTATGAGAATTTGGTGTTAAAAGTGAAGAGTATTAGTTGGTATTTATAGAAAAAAAATTATAATTTTTGGGTTTTTTTTTAATTTTTTTTTAATTTTTTCATTATTTTATTGCAAAAAATTTGTTGCCATTGGATTGGAGGAAAAAAAAGCGATCAGAGCTCCCAGAGGCCGCCATGTGGCGGCTAGCCATTGGCGGAAACTAAGCCATGGCTCCCACCTCCTGCCCAGGCAAAACTGGGCCGCTGGAATAGTTTTTGGGCTCCCCCCCCCAGTATGTATAAGTTAATTACGGGAAAGGCAAAAAAAAACATTAATTTCAAGCCAATATGCAATTTTGTTTTTTCCATTTAACATTAGCAAGAGCAATTTCTGACAGTTGATGTTCTTTTAGATAGGGATGTTCAACGCAATTCCACACCTGCCAGGCAGAGTAGTAGCTGCATCTTCCTTAACATTAGGGAAGCGATACGCAGCTATCTTGCAACATTCACAAGCCTGCCGCCTATCCGCGGTGGTTTGCGTGATTGCCTTGATGTTTTCCACCGCGGTGGTTTGTTATTTGTATAACTTATTGTGCATGTTAGCTGTTTGTGAGAAGTTCTCTGATGTAATTTTCTCTTTGGGTTTTTGCTTGATATATAATGAGGAGGAGGAAGGTAAGACCTTAAAGAAAAAGTGGAAATAAATATAAACACTTGATGGTGAACATTTGTGCAAGGGATGCTAGAAAGGAAGCTGAAATGGTGTCTGAGATGAATGCCTTATAACAGGTTTATAATAAAACTGTGGAAGGCTATTAGGTTTCTATTGGCTCACATATTCAGCACCTTCTACATATACCACCAGAAAGTCATTTCTTTCAACTTGTTAATTTCTATTAAACTATGGCTTATCCAATTCTCAATTCTGTTAATTGTCATTTTTTCTTACAGTTAATTCTTTTATGGGCCGCTGGTGTGGAGTTCTAAAGGTCCCATTCAGTAGTGGTTGAAGGAGAAAAATCCATTGGCACACTGAGCATACAAAGATACGATTTCCTAGGGTTTTCCAGCTGATACCTAATCCCAGCAACGGCGAATGATAAATCAAAGAGAAAACAAGGGGCTTTTGCTGCCTTTGAATCAAAGCTTCTCAACCATGATATTCGAATAATTTAGTATGACACTTGACCTTGATGAATACTCTGTTACTAGATTCGAATGGGTTTGTTATTGTATGATAGTGTATTAGGGTGTATTAGGGGTATTTTTGGTAGTTAAATAAGGTTCCCTTAGTTAATTTTATATTTTGATTTAAATAGAGTTTTTCTATTTAAACCCCACACGTTTTTTTGTTCAACCCAATACTTAAATCATTAAGTTTTAAGTCTTATTATTGTGTAAAAAGACAAAAAAAGTCATCCAACTTAATACTTAACTCTAATACATCTATACACACACTCCACACACCTCACCACTCTTCATATTAAGTTTTAGAAAAACACAAACTCCTCTATGCCATATTGTCAAATTACTCTTTTTTTTTTTCTTTTTTTTTTCAATCTAAGAAACCTACTATACTCTCATATTCTCTTCACAAACCTTAAATACGGTATACAAATAATGGCTTGTTGTAATTCTGAGGTTGAGGTGAACTTAGAGTAGTAAAAGGCAAGATAGCGGGTGTGGGGTCGATGAGTTTATTTATTTATTTATTTTCAGCTGGGTGTGTATTTATGGGTAGTTTGGGAAGATAGTGGAATGTTCTTAGAAATTTAGAAATTTTGAATTAGAAGTTAGGGTGAACTTAAAATATGGGGTGAATAAAGAGAAGTGCATGATTTAAATATGGGTGATTTTATTGGCACCCCATTATTTGCTCTTTACACCCCATACAAATTTTAAATATAAATAACATATTTTACCCTTGTACACAATTACCGTTAAGGACAAAAAAATTTAAATTTAAAATTAAAATTGCTCACTACACCCCACATATGTTCCTGCAACCCTAGTTTGAGTTTCTTCTCAAACTATCATGTTCCTAAACCCTAAACCCTAGATTTATACGTTTATACTGGTGCAAAAATATCTTGTATTTATTCATGAAGGGTGAGATTGAAGTTAGAGAGGCTTCGAATGAGGTACGAGTTTATTTTTTGGCGTTTTTCAAGTTTAGTATTTCATAACAATCGCTGGTTGTGTTCAGCACATCAGTACCGAACGCGACAGGTAAATTCGGTGGGATGCCACTGAAAAGTTGCACCATTTTCGGTAGGGTTTGACTGGCCAGAAACATAATATTCGGTGGAGATCCACCGAAATATGGAACGTAGTTCAGTGGTATACTACCGAAATATTACCTGCGTTTCAGTGGCATCCAACCGAAATTTATTTACTTATTGCCGACCACAAATTTAATCCAAGCTATTTTGATCTTACTCCCATTGAAGGAACAAAAACAAGGTGACGCCCCTACTGATGGCAACAATGTGGGAACAAAATGTGTAATGGACTATAGTGATCAATTCACAACTTATTCGGTAATTATTTATTTGAAATCCTTTTCAGTATCATTAACGTGGCATTAATGTTTCAAATTTTATATTGAAATAATATGAGTTTTATGTGTAGATATTCAATAGTAGAGATGCATTACTTCGAGGGGCTTGTGAACAAGGGAAATTGAATAATATTGTCATTGTAATTAAAAGGTTTGATTATGGAGGTAAGGGCAAGAGGAGACCTCGGGTAATACTTGCTTGTGAGAGGAACGGTAACTATAAGTCTTGCAAGTCTAGTGAGACAACTGATATAAGGTCAGATGCAAATAGTGATATGAAAAAATGTGCTAGGGACACTGGTACCAAGAAATGTGGATGCCCTTTCTTGTTAAAAGGTGTCAATATTGGTGATGGGGATGATTGGAAGTTGGAGGTGGTTTGTGGAGTACACAACCATCCTATTTCAGAGTATCTTCAAGGTCATTCATTTATGGGGCGACTTACTGAAGAGGAGAATGCCTTGTTGGTGGACATGTCTAAGAGTTTGGTGAAACCCAGAGATATTTTGGTCACCATTAAAGATAGAGATGCAATGAATGTTTCAACTATGATAGAATATCTAATATAGAGTTTGAAAAATAAAAATAAAAGAAGGAATTATCTAATATAGAATATCATAGCATAATGACAATGCCGTTAAAAATTAATACCTTCCAAATCATCCAGTTAATCATATATTTAAGTACAAACTTCATAATTAATCAAAACAACAAAAGTTCCATGAGTTCTAATACAAACATGCAATAACTAATCAAAACAACAAAATTCCATGAGTACTACACATACTAGCAAGTCAGTTAACCATGACGACGTTGATATGTCATGGTAGACCGTATGTTTGTACCCTCTAAAATCTGTTGCAAGGTCTCAACTGCTTGATAAACATGGGAAGGTCGTGTACGCAATGCAACTGTTTCCCCTAATGCCACGAGTGGCCTAGTAAAGGACAACATACGCTCATCACGCTCCTGTAACAAATTTGAATTCAATGCCTCAGTAAAAAGTGCAAAATTGAAAAAATGGAAGTCAAACAAAATTAAAAATTTTACATGATAATATCTGCTTTGCATTTAGGCAAATGGGTCAAATGCAGCTTCATAATTAGGATTCTGGACAAACGGATATCCCACGAATAACATCTTCAACCTCTGTAGTATCCTCAAAGTGATCTTGAGGAGCCGCTCTCTGTCTCCTTGTTGAGGCCGTGGGACGCTGTCTATTAGGTCGGGATGATGAAGCCTCAGTAGTACCTCTGCGAGTCCTCTTCATATCTAAAAATAAACAATATTCAATACACACTCAGTAACGTATTCGGTAGATGATCACTGAAAAAAGGAAATAAATTCGGTGGACTATCACTGAAAAAAGAACACATATTCGGTAGAGTGCCACTGAACAACCGAAATAAATTCGGTGGGAGTCTCCTGAAAAATAGAAACAGATTCGGTGGACAACCACCAAAACAAGGTAACAATTTCGGTGGTCATCCACCGAAAGTAAGGTTTAAATTCGGTGGACTACCACTGAATCAATGTAACCATTTCGGTGGTAATCCACCGAAACTAGAATCCAATTTCGTACAACCAGGTCCGATCCTAAACCCGTTGAAATCAAAATCAAAACCAGAATCAGACGACCAAACTGCCACAAATAACTAAGATTTCTTGGGCTTCGATAGTCTTACCAGAACCACGTGGCTACCGACGACGATGATGGGAGAGATAAGAGAAGGTGAAGGATCGGAATCGAGCCTGGCCACCGACGACGGCGATGGGGGTTTGCTGGGTTCTACGATGACAAGTTTGCTGGGTTCTGCGATTTCAGGTTTGCTGGGTTGTGCGATGGGTCTTTGCAAAGGGCTGCGACAGGGTGTATCCGCAAGATGAAGGAATTTTCGATGGGGTGGGGCTTTGATATCAAATGGGGTGAGGTTTAATTTCAAATGGGGTGTGTTGAAAGGGAATGGGGTTTTCGGTGGGTGGTGCCTGATATGGGATGGGGTTTACAAAGTGAGTTAGGGAATGGGGTTCATGAGGGCAATTTAGGAAAAAAAATTGGGGTATAATGAGTAATTTGAAATTTTATTAATATTTAGTGGGGTGTAAAAAATTATGGGGTGTAAAGAACAATTATTGGGGTTCATATAGAATTTCCCTTTAAATAGAAAAACTCTTAAATATTAAGGTGTACTTAGTTAATTTTAGGGTTCATTTAGCAGTACTTTTCAATAAAAACAACCTTCATTCACCTTCATTGAATGAAGATTGTTTGCATATATAATTGCCTAGTTTTTTCCTTAAGGGGGTACAACAGCCCCAGCCTCGAGTAGTCCTTAAGTATCACACAAATGTATTTATTTATTTATTAAGTAGCCCTCTTAAATCATAATTATTTTAACAAATCAAACAGATATTTTATTAAGACGAGTAAATATCATAACATAATGAGCAGGGAGTTAAAATGGGCCTCTTGAGCTTTCGCTCAACAATTTTATTCGCACTTCGACGCGTATTCTAAGCCTATTCTACGCGTATCCGACACGTATTCGACGGAATATATACGGTCGTCGTCACCGCGAAACTTAGGACTCGATTTTGAAATCACATCTAACCCAATCCGCTCTCTGATCTCGACAAAAATTAGAAACTCTACAATTTACGCTCCGTGGCCGTCGACTTCGTTCTTGTCTTGATTAGCGCTTCAATTCTCTTGCGTTCTCTGAATTCGTTTTGGGCGTTCTCTGGGTTTGATTCGGTTTTCGGCGGGCTTCCATCTTTGGCTTGAACGGCTGCCGGAAACCCTAGTTTTCCAACGGTCAGAGATTAAAACCACTATTCAATTTCCCCCTTTTTTTTTTTTTTTGGGTGTATTCTTATATAATGTACTTTTGGGTTTATTTAATTGAACCTAACGATTTGTTTGCAGGCTTTGATTTTGTGCACCTGTTAATCTACTTGCTGGGTTTTTCATATTCTCTCTGTTTCTTTTTTGTTTGGGTTTTGCAAACTGAGTGATCCATTTGCAGGAGTTCTTATTTTTTGCTTATTGTTTTGTTGGATATTTGCAGGATATTTGATCTTTAATCTCTCTCTCTCTGTCTCTCTCTCTCTGCTTTTTTGTTATTGTTTTAATTTTTCACATATATGTTATCTTGTCGCATCTTAACATAACAATGAGGTCTAGATGCCCTCTTGAAGAACGGCTTCTTCAGAAAAGGAATTCTCGGGAAAATTTGGACAGGTTCATACCAAATAGGTCTGCAATGGATTTTGATTTTGCGCATTACATGCTTACTCAAGGTAGGAAAGGTAAGGAAAACCCATCTAGATATGGAAGAGACTATAGGAAGCAGTTGGCAAAGGCTATGAACTTGAATCGCACTAGAATCCTCGCTTTCAAGAACAAGACTTCTCCCCCTGTAGAGCTCTTCCCGAGCAACTTCTCTTCTTTCCCACAGGATAACCCGGCAAACTCTAAGCCACAGAGACATATTCCTCTAACTCCAGAGACAACACTGGATGCTCCTCACCTTATTGATGATTATTACCTGAATTTGTTGGATTGGGGAAGCTCCAATGTTATCGCAATAGCTCTTGCAGACACAGTTTATTTGTGGGATGCTACTGATCATTCGAATTCGGAAGCAGCCACATTTGAGGTTGAAATGGGACCTGTTACCAGTGTCAGTTGGGCTGTTGATGGACGCCACATTGCTGTTGGACTGGATAATTCTGAAGTACAACTATGGGATTCAACTACTAAGCAGTATCTGAGAACCTTGAGAGGTTGTCACAGATCACGGGTAGGCTCACTAGCATGGAACAATCACATTCTTACTACTGGAGGAATGGATGGCCGCATTGTGAACAATGATATAAGAATTAGATCGCACATTGTTGAGACATACAGAGGACATGAACGAGAGGTTTGTGGGCTTAAGTGGTCGGCCTCAGGCCAGCAATTAGCAAGTGGAGGGAATGATAACCTGCTCCATATATGGGACAACAGATCAGTGGCACCAACACAGTGGCTTCACAGGCTTGAAGACCATACAGCTGCTGTAAAAGCCCTTGCTTGGTGTCCTTTCCAGAGAAATTTGCTAGCTTCTGGTGGAGGTGGGAATGATCGGTGCATAAAGTTCTGGAACACTCACACAGGTGCTTGCCTGAACTCGGTTGACACTGGCTCTCAGGTCTGTGCTTTGTTGTGGAATATGAATGAACGAGAACTGCTTAGCTCACATGGGTTTACTCAGAATCAGCTTACTCTTTGGAAATACCCATCAATGGTTAGAATTGCAGAACTCACGGGTCATACGTCTAGAGTCCTTTATATGGCACAGAGCCCGAATGGTCAGTAGCATCAGCAGCTGGTGAAAGACTGAACTTTTGGAATGTTTTTGGGGACCCTGAGGAGGTTAAACCATCTCCCAAAGAGCCTTTTGCCCATGTGAATCGTATCCGCTGAACAAGAACATGAGAAATTACATCAGATGGAGATTTTATGGACCAAAAACTACAATCAGGTATGGGACGCAGAACTGGAACTTTGATCAGTACTATTCTTTCTAGTGCAAGTTGGGATGAAATGAAAAGCTTCAGCGAAAGTCTCAAACAGTTGCAGTGCTTACACGAGCAGCGATCTTAGGCCATATTATTTCTCAATTTCCCTGTATGAAGAGTGATGGGAAATTGGAAAACCTTCTCAGTTCCACTGTATAAAGAGTGATGGGAAATAGGAAATCTTTTTATTATTTAGGTAGTAATGGATTTCAAGAAATCCTTGAAATCATAGACATCAATAAAGCTAGAACTTATCTCTTTTCCCAGCAAAAAAGAATTCCAATTTTGGAATCACACCCTTGCCCCCCATATATTGCTCGTGGTTGTATCGTTGATCACTCCGATTAGGCCGACCCCAGTATGCCACATGCTTTTGAAGATTCAAGTAATGTGGAGCTGTTGGTGGTGCAGGCAGCTTAATTAGTACTAGGATTTGCCCAGTACTAGCATGCTGTATTAAACTAGCTCACTAGCAGCAATGACATTATTAATGTTCTTTCTTAACATTTCCTGCTTTTTTTGTGGGTAGCGTGTTCCCTCAATTTTCAATCTCTCTCCATAAGGTTTCTCATCAACAGTATTTGCTAGTGAGCTTGTGTGAGTTCTTCCAAGCTTGAATACGATTATCATGTTTGTAATTTTGGTCAGTAAATATAGTACACGCTTGAACTTTCCACTTAGCATGAGCAAGTACAATGGATGCTCTTTGAGATGGGGATAATCAATTTCAATCCCACACTTCCACAGAAAAAAATGAGTTAAAGGAAAATAAAAGAGAGAATTTGAGCTTTGTGTGAAAAAAAAAATGCGTTAAGTCCTTCATAAACGAATATAATATTTGTTTTTTCAAGTCAAACGAGGTCGTTTGAAAAAAGCGAAAAGGATTATATACAAAAACATTACAACGGTAATCAGGTTGAAAACTTGCAGACCGCGAAATCAAAACCCTATATATACCTCTCTGCTTAGGAAATTAGAAACCCACAACTCTATTCTCAGTTTCCATTTCTTCTTGAATTTTTGGCCTTCGGGTTAGTTCCAAATTCCACTTCTTGTTTGTTGGTGTTCAATTTCTTTTTTGCATTCTGGGTTTGATCCGTTTTGGTCAGCCGTGAATCTATGGCTTCCAACATTGAAGGTACGCTACAAATGATCAAGCCTGGGTTTCAAACCCGCAAGCCAAGGATGCGAGTTATGAAGCACCCTCAGGCTTTCCAATTCAGAATCCCAGATCCAGAACCAGAAGAATGTGATCTCATGGATGAAGATGAATTATATGCCTATAGTTAAGAACCTGTTGCCTTGCCTTGTGAGGCCTCTTCTTCCACGGAAGGTAGCTCTGCTCTTCATTCAGTTTGTGCCCCATCTCTGGATGATGAAGATGATGAGGGAGAAAGCCATGAACTCGATGAGATCAACAGCCCACAGAGTGGACTTTGTTTATGGAGTTTGAATTGATGTAAAGGATACTTACTGATGTTGCAATTGTTATGTTTGTAACTTTTTTTTTTTATCCAATTGAAAGCTTATCTTTCGTTTTCCAAATATAAAAAATGATTATAATGAGCCTCAGTTTTAATCTGTGCATGATCCATTGCTTGGTTTTGATTCAAAACAAGATGTTACTGGCAAACACCATCATCATCAAGACTCTGCTTGTGCAGTACTGAAATCTATTCTGAATCTTTTTCATATGCATTGAAGGAAAAGAAAAGCACACCAAGAAAATTATCTTTTGTTTAAGTGGCTCACTTAAATCATAAAAAATCATTATTATTTCAACTGAAAATCATACGACAATGAATGATCATATAACCCTCAATTCTATCCCTTGCTTTATTTCCTGCGCTCATGTTTACCTCCATCTTGGTTGATACTGGTCCAAGAGAAACAAGACAAGTT
Organism: Prunus salicina; assembly: GCA_020226455.1. NCBI lineage: Eukaryota > Viridiplantae > Streptophyta > Magnoliopsida > Rosales > Rosaceae > Prunus > Prunus salicina. The sequence goes on along the minus strand of CM035343.1, from coordinate 15,344,663 downwards.
AGCAAGCTTTTTTATATGTTAATTAGGCCTTTGCAGGGTTTACAATTTGGTGGACTCACTTGATCTCCTCAATCCAGGATTTTTAATAAAATTTTGTTTGGATCTTAAACCACCCTCAACTTATACTTAAAATTGGTTATAGGCAGTCCAAAAAAGATGACAAATGAGAAGAACAGAAAGGAAAAGAGGCATGTACGCACTGATCAATATTATCTAAGGTTAGTAATTTTGCTTTTGTTTTTGGAAATGGAACAACAAAGTATGGACAGAGTTCCAATTCTTTGATGCGCTATGCACAAGTACTTGTAAAAATTATCAACCTGGTTATAAAACAAAATTATTTAACTGGAATCTTTGCTTTTTCCCTCCACTTTTCTCAATAGAGTAATGTAACTCATAATATTGGAAATTGAATAAATATAAAATTACGAATATTTTTGCATTGGAATTTCCTTTTAATTTTTCCAGCTAAAATTATAGACACAATTGCAATTGATCATTGGAACTTGAAGCCATACAAAGAAATAAAATCTAGCGAGGATATGTTTGTACTGTGTTCTACGACTTTGTTAGTCCAACTTTTATGCCAATGATGACGAAAATCTACCAAATTCGTTTAGGAGTTATTCTGTCACTTTTTGGGGTACACGGTATATAATTATTTATATAATTCGTTTAGGAGTTATTCTGTCACTTTATATAATTATTTTTAGTGATTTTAAGTGATTTTAGTACTTCTCCATAAAAGTGATTATTGATCCATCTAGAATCACTTTCAAACGAGCCATCATTTGAAGTAAAACAAGTAAGCCAAAGTCAACTTAACTGGCTAACAAATAATTTATCTGGAAGAAATCATTTTGCATATCAACTTTGAAAACCGATGATATCTACTTTTTAATATTTGCTTTGTAGGATCTTATGTTGCTTGCTAAGTATTATATGATAAATTTCGTCTTGATGAAAAAACGTGAAACCGAGTAGCGGCAAGTTGAGCTCTCTTTTTCTTCTATCTTATGAAACAAAACTCGTAACAAATTGCCAATAAAAAAAGGGTCCATAATGATCATGTACAAAACCAAGGGTGTAATTATAAAATAAATAAATAAAAACCCAACGCTTTACACTTGGAATTAGAAATCTCCATGTCTAAAAAATGCAATAAAAAATATTAATTGGTTATAATTCATGTGGCATGGGGAACACTGTAGTGTTGAGATCATTTAGCCATTGATCAACAACGGCTAGCTGGCTCATCTCAACCATCTCTACCAGGCTTTCGCTACCCGACTCGGCTCCAGCCACCGAGCCAACTCCGGTATTTCTCCTTTTCGGCCTTGGCGACCCACTGTCTGACGAGGAAGACGAAGAGGAAGATTCCGGTGCCCGCCGCTTTGGGGTTATTCTAACCGGCTCGCATCCCTCCGAGCCAATAAGGTGAGGGAAGTTGAGCTTGGCTTTAGAGCCTCGCATCTTAAAAGCTGCTTTGTCATAAGCCAATGCCGCATCCTCCGCCGTCTCATAGGTCCCAAGCCACACTCTCGCCCCGTTCTTCTTAGGATCCCTAATCTCCGCCGCATACTTCCCCCATGGCCTCCTCCTCACTCCTCGAAAGTGCCTGCCCGATGACGGCGCGTGAATCTCACGCACCACCTCTATCCCTTCCAAAACCACCTCCTGAGGCTCCGGTTTCACGGGTGTGGTCTCAACAACATCAATGTGGCTGTGATCTGATGATGGACTCCATCCGTTGTCTGTGGAACCACTGTAAACGACCACGTCGTTATTGTCGTCCACTTTCAGCGGCATGTCGCTCCAACTCTCCGCCGAGAAAAGGGCACTGAAGCTGAAACTCCGGCAGAACATAGGAGGAGGGCTGCCTGAAGCTGTCGGCGAAGATTCTTCCAAAACAGTATCGAAATTATCGTCGAGAAGGTGTTGCCGAATGGACTCCAAGAGGGCAAAATCAGACTCCAAACTAATCTCTCCAAACATTTTTGGATGAAACTGTTCTTGGGTTTTTGAATCTTAAGCTCTTGTAAAACTGGATTCGAATGGCTTAGGATTGTTGATGTAGCTGTTGTGGTTCAGGCTCTGTGTGTGTTGTGTGTATTTATATGTGGGCTGTGCATATATTTGTTATTTTATTCACAGTAGTGCTGTCATTGCCATGAAACTTCATTGATCTGTGGATTAATTTAGTCACATGCATTACATGCTTAAAAAAATTATTTGTGAATTAAACAAAATATTAAAACCGAGGGATAGATTAATCTATTGGCCAGTGGCTCAGTTTACCTATTTGTTTATAGACTCTGAAAACAGTGATCACAAGAGGCCAAAAAAATGGCTGATAGTGGCAAGTTGCAATAGGGCACAGGTCACCCTGAATTATTCTCTCTCAATGTTGGTGGGTGGTAGGATGAGTGCATGATCCATGTAGTTGTTCAATAACATTATATATTGCTTGAGATAAGAACGATTAATCTCCATCATCAGATCTGTGTTTTTTTCCTAGCTAAAGAACAAAACTTATCGCTTCGTTAATTAAAAATAATTGGAGATATATATCAAAACAAAACTAGCTAATTATTTCGTTAGGTAATAGGTACTAGTTATTAGTTGCCCAAACTTCATAATTAAAAAATACGATTCCATTCTGCTAAGGAGAGAGAGTATTATATTGGGTCCCCTCAAGATTGTCTATTGAACTCGGGTGAACTTGCAGAGAAAGGAAAGAGTTTGGCTCACTTTTCCACTGTTGTGTCATCCCATGAAAGCACCACGCTCGTTTTAATGGTATAGTAGATTAAAAGCACCACGATTATAGCATGGTATAGATTAAAAAATATATATCTGTAAATAAATCGCACATGTACCAGAATAATGTCTATTTATATTGGACCCTAACTGATAAAGGAAAATAACTTAGCAAAAATCTCTAGAAAAATGTACACGATACATTATGAATCTAAAGGAAATCTCTAACACACGTTTAAGGCAGTCTCCAACTTTAATTTAATCCCAGTTGCAATTCAATATCCCTGAGTCCACCTATACATAAGCTGAGATCGAATCTTTTTCATTGATTTTACAAAAACTTGTAAGTAGTTGCAGGGGACTTGAAAGACAGGCCAACCGCACATTATGCTTATTCCGTTTACAATTATAGTCCAATCAAAACTAAAATTAATAAGAATCAAAATATCAAGATTGAGAATAATGGGATTCCAGCAAACTGTCCTATTGTATTTGTATCTTGCCTGACCTTTTAATCCTAAAAAAATTTGATATTTATTTATTGAGTTGATGCTCTATATAATGCAACAAAACTGTGTTGTTCCGAATCAATATGCATATATACCTTTGGCCATACCAAATGTTGGTTAGTAAAACTTTTTTTTATTTTGTTTATTGGAGAGAGAACTTAGAATATCTTTCAACAATAAGAAGAGAAGTATTTACTGTGGGAATGAATTCGTTCGTCTTCTGAAAAGACTTTTGTGCCCTGAAACTAGGAAAGAAGACGATCGTCAGTCTTTGAGCACAATGGTGTAGTGTAAGCCAAAGAGCCTCTAATGCCTAAGCCAATTTGACTGTAGAAAAATAGGGTTGCTTAGTTAAAGGAACAGTTATCTTCTCAAAGAGGTGGACGTTTGTTCATATTTAGCTCTTTGGCAACTCATTTATCACTGTAGGAGGCTACGTGTTTGGCACTAATTGGGGGTGTGATGAACTATTGATGTGCATGTCAAGTCATTTAGTTGTTTAACTTTGGATGTGTGAGATATTTACCTAAAGTGGGTGAGCATCCTAAATTATTGCAATTGCAGTTATTGGGAAAATCTCCAAAATTTGGTTAATGTTTTAGAGGTGTGCTTCCTCATTTAGGCCTTATCTAGCCGACACTAAGCTCGTATGGGTGTTTGGGCTCATGTGGGGCTGGCTCGCTCGTGGGCCTTTGTCTAATGTAAAGCCTTGCAAGGCCTAGGAGAGGCCCCGAGAACAAGCATGCAAAGCAACCGCCTAGGGGCCCCAAATTGAGAGGGACCCCAATTTGTATAAACCCATATATATACATATCTATGTGTTTGGGCCTAATTTGGCACACCTAGCCCAAACCCAAAACGGAGCCACATAGTCCAGATAGTCTGGGCTTTGCAAATCAAAAAGACCCACTTCTCAAAAAAGGGGCAAAGAGGGTTGGCAATCACGTCCTGAGCAGATCAAATGAAAGAAATGGGATTAGGCCCAATTTTACCATCGCCTCTCAAAAGCCCAGCAGCAATCTGAAGGTACCCACGTGGAGCCCTCGTGAAAAAAAACCTTTTTTAGAAAGTCAACAAAAGCAACTATCACAAGGTTGATTAGAAGGAGTTGGTACCTGACGAAACTGAAAAAAGATATCTCTGAAATTTCTGAAGATCAAAACCCTTTTTCATATGAATATATATTCAGAGATATTTGTTCCATTCCCAAGAGATAAGAAGTTTTTCTTGAAAAGAGATAGGTAGGGAAGCAGAGAGTTGTTCATCTGGAAAAATCAGACTAACCATCACGATTTTTTAGCTCTCACAAAAAGAAGCAGTTGGAAGAATTGAGGTCCTCTTCCAAATAAAACAGAGAAGTGATCTTAAGAACTGACGATTGAAGACTTATCTGCCAGAATTGATAAAATCCCCTTTCTTTCCACTTAAAAATAAAAAGATCTTTTTTGAAAGAAGTTTTTTCCGCCCATTATTAAAAGAGTTACCCTACTCCAGAAAATATTTCCTATAAATATAAGAGAAGGTGAACAGATACAAAGACACACAATCAAACCCCCAGAAAAGAACAAACAAACAACTCAAAAAATCAACCAAAAGCCCACTTGAATCCCAAGTGAAGATAGCTACAGATCAGAAATCCCAAGGTTCAGACTTAGAAAATAAGTCATTTCAAAACAAGATTTCTCTCGTTACAAATTTGGTTTAGCAAAAACCAAAACAAGCAGAGTTCGAGCTTTCACAAGTATGAAAACCTCAACAAATTTATGAAGAACCCTGATCAAGCAAAGCAGTTGCCACAGTGCAGTTCCAGCTCAATAATCCTCAAATCCAGCCACTTCTGCCTCGTTCAGATTGGAGAAATAGCAGTTCTGCCCACTCAAAAGGCCTTCCAGGGCTTGAAGTAGATTAAAGCTCTGCCAGATTCAAACTTTGGTATCGATTTGCAGATGAAGCTTAGCAGTTGAAGTTGTTGGCAATTCAGTCCAGTCCAGTCCAGATATCCCAGTCCAGCCCGGATCAGAGTCTTTCATCCAGGCAGAAATGAAGTTCTAGCTGTTTTTCCCTTTCCAGCATTTATATGTATATTTACAGTTATGTAAAAGGCAGTTCTACCTAAAACACTCCAATTTCTATCAACTATTCTGACCAGAACAGTCGTTTTATATTGAGATAAATTGTGAAAGTCCTCACCAGTCTGAGGCAAGAAAAGAACTTACTTGGGATATATTCCTCACCCAAATTCACAATCGTTCGTTTAGAAATTAAGTAACTTGGGGCGCAAGTTATCTATTTTTAAGAAGTCTGCTAGAATCTTCGTTGTTAGCAGTGGCACGCTCATACACCAAAGAAAGCTGACTTGTTGACCAGTCAATGGTTTCCAAGGCAGTGGGGAACTTTGCCCCTCCAGCTCAGGAGTAAACACAAAACGGGGTGAACACTATGTTTTTAATTATTTAAAAAAAATTATATCGGTATTATGTTTATGTTAGGCCCAAGTATTGTAAAAAAAAAAATCCTTGCCCAATGATACAATTCAAAATCAAAAATAGGAAACTCAATAAAGGTCCAATTATTTTTTAAACTTATAGCTTAAGTCAATTAACCCAGTTGAATAAACTATGCAATAAAATATAAGAGAATGATATATTCAACACCAACGTCGAAATTGCAAGGACCTAAGGCAATTGTCAACTTGATTATATGTTGTTAGGTTCTGTTTAGCTAAGGTTTTTAGCTTTCCTTAACAAACTTGTAATCTTATATGTAATCAAACAAGCTTAAATAATTTAGGCTAGTTTAAGTCTACACTCAAGATGATTACGGCAATAGAGGTCAACCTTGTCATGGCTCAGCTCAATCAAGATCATTCAAGGTAAATCATGCATTGCATTACATTAGACATCATTACGGTATCACTAGTCAATTTGTATGTGTATGACTAGTCATCTTTTGAGTAACATGTGAATTGCCAACTCATTTGACTTCTCACATATTACCAGTTGGAGTCCTTACGAATTTTTGTGTTATTCCTGCTCCAACTATTAGCTGCCAAGTCTTCTTTTTTTAACCTACCTATTTTGGGTAAAAGAGCAACAAAAAGTTTTGGCTGCCGTCACTTTTACCGAGAGAGGTTTTTGAGAGCGTGATTTTTTGGCTCTCCATTTTTCTCTCTGACTAGTGAGGTCTACATTTTTAAGAGATATAGTGGTCTTTTTCTTCTTCTCTACATTTGCAGCTGGGTGAGGTTTGAGTTTTCAAATGTGATTTTCAAATAGCTTTCGAAATATGCTTTTATTTTCGAAATCTACTTCACCCAGTGAGAATTTTTTATAGTAAAACTTTTACTCTGCATTCTCTAAGGTTTTTCCTTGTGAGATTTTGAAAATGGTTTTTAAAATCTACATTTGGGTTCGTGTTGACTAGTCTTCTTAAGTCTAGATCACATTCTTGGTTGATTTCTTCAAGAGTATGGTTTTCTTGAAGGAATTGTTCATTTCAACTTAGAATCTATATTTCATTAAGTCTGTTCGATCTGGAGTTGAGTCGTCGGTGCCATGGAGTGAAGGAGCTGATGGACTAGCTGCCACTTACATGAAGGACTGGCTTCTAGCTTAACTAGCTTGGGGAAGAAGACCTAGGAGCATTGAGCTTGTACTTTTTATCTCTGTAAGAATCTTTTTAGCTTAGTGGATTGCCTGGTTAGATGATGACCCCCAGTTTTTCCCAGATGTGGGTTTCTAAGTAACCATTTTCTGATATACTGTTCGTGATTGTTGACTAGTCATAATATGCTGATTATTTCTATTTTGATTCAATGGATGTTCACACACTCTAACACTTTAGTTGTTGCTAGCACAGGGAATGCTTAAATTAACCGGTCCTTCTGAGTGCCTAGGTTGTCACTAGAACTCTTCTAGGTTTGCAAGTGTTGATTGTTGATCTAGATTAATTTTGTGTCTTGTCTTCTTATTGATAGATTTATGACTAGTTGTTGACTAGTCATACTGTGTCCAGGATTGTTTGGTTATTGTTGTGGTAAGTTGTCTAAGTAAGTTTTAAATTTATGCCTTCCACCTAAGTACCTACTTCATATGTAAAGTTAATTGATACTTTTGAATCGAAAAATGTAAGACACAAGTGATATTTAAGTGATGATTTTGATGCATTTTATAAAGTTGTTATGTCAATTACATATTGTTTGTTTCTTTTATGTTTGAATTTGAGTTCAAATAAATTTTTTTTTAACTTATCGAAAAAAAAATCACATAAATATACATAAAGAGTGAAAGGTCACATTTGTTCGCCCAGAACCTCCAAAATATAAGAGGCTTTCGGTGTTGTGTGGGCTCAAGCGTAGCCCACATTGATCATTACCTTAGAAGAGGAAGTGACCTCTGCCAGCTCTTTAGAAATAAATCCAACTGCATAATCTTCATCTTCTCCCGCCCTTATCCAAGGGCAATTTGGTTCGTGCGATGGCTCTTTAGTCCACATCATCTACGATGAGTAAAACTGATGCCAATATATGCCTGCCAGTTTGTACAAATGTAATATAAATGATTGAGAATATACCTTAATTAGTCTCAGTGATGTTAGCCCAAAAAAAAAACATAAATTGTCAACGATAAAATGAGAAATTTTTTTTATTAAACAAAGCTGACGTCGTACGTGTTAACAACTGCGTGCTGCTGATCTGGAGAATATAAATTAGGCGTATTAGGCGACAGTGGTCAGTCGTCACCCCAACAAAATCATGTCATCAAAAGAGAATATATCAACAGTGACAAAACAAAATGAATATTAACTAAATAAATCAGAGTGAATCACCTTATATTTTTATTAACAAAAAATAATAAGTCTTACATCAATTGCCAAATATTTCAATAATAATAAAAATATGATAAAAATCGCACTAAAAATTAAAGTGCATCACTCTTGCAATTTAGCGTGTTAGAGAATTGTTAAGATAATATACGTAACGCAAACACAAAAAAGACACCTCAAATTATTATATTCTTATTGAAATTAGTTAATGTAAGGGCAGGTGCCTCTCCAAGAAAAGACATGTATTCTTCAATTAAAGTTGTTACTTTGCTTTCAAAAGCATTTTTAGTGATGATCCACTCTGGCTAGAGATAATAATGAGATTTGAGTGTCAAGTTTTTAATATGCAGGGCTAATCTGTTTCAATTCGAATTACCAATTAACAAACTGTACAATGTACATGCATGTGTGTGCACGGTGGGATAAAAGTTAAACCAACATTTTTTTTTATTTTGAGGATCTTTTCTATTGAGAGGGATGATAGTATACTAAATTCACACACACTACACATATATTAGGATCCGAACCTAGAAAAGCAAAAGGGTGTGAAGAGACTATGAGTAAGTAGAAAGTCTTAAGTTCTTAAGTTCAAATAATATTGATAAATTAAAGTCTTAAGTTTGAACCTCATTACATTGGAAAAAGTTTTAAGTTCAAATCTCATTACGCTGTTGATAAATTAAAAAAAGGTAAAATACTTAAGCTTATTCCCCTTTGTCTCAATGGTAAATTTTAATTCGGTTATTTTGGGGTTATATGGAGTATTCAGAGTTCTCGTGACATTAAAAGTTATTAATCATGAGGGTTTTTTTCTTTATATATAAAAGTTAAACAGATAATCGAGTTAGGATTTTCTAATACTCAACTCAAATTCGAACACAACACTATACCAACAGTATCAAGCTTTTATTTATTTATTTATAACCATAAAAAAAGACATTATTGGGTTTTCATTAATGCGTCCAGCATAAAAAGGAAAAAAAAAAAAAAAAAAGGAAAGAAAAACTTTAGTTAGACCGACGCATAAAAATTCAGGTGGTCTGAGAACATTCGGCTAATTACTCGACTCAGCTTGAGCCAACCGACCCAACTCCACTACTCCTCCTACGTTTCGGTGAGCCACCGTCCGACGAAGATGCCAATCAATCACAACACTCTCGATAGCGGCGCGTGGAAGTCACTCTGCCCCGGTCGCATGCATCATCAGCTGAGCCAATGAGGTGCGGAAAATTCAGAAGAGCCTTCGAGCCGCGTATCTTGAAGGCGGCTCGATCATAAGCCAAGGCCGCATCCTCAGCCGTTTCGTAGGTCCCGAGCCACATCCTGGTGCCGTTTTTAGCAGGATCCCTAATCTCCGCCGCGTATTTCCCCCAAGGCCTCTGCCGCACTCCGCGGTAATTCTGCCTCCCTCTCGGAGGCGCGTGGGTTTCACGTGCCGCCATCTTTGGCTGTACATTATCTATGCCCTCCGTTATCTTTTGGTTGGGTGGATTCCATGAGGAAGACTCAGAAGACTCACCGGGAACCACTATGCTAAGTTTTCCCAAATCCTCCACTGCTGGTGGGATATTTGGGAAAAGACTTGCCATGTGAGTGCCATGGAAATAATTATCATCAAGAAGATGTTGGTGAATGGTCTCCAACAGAGCAAAATCAGATTCCAAGCTACTTTTTTCATCTCCTAACATTTTCCTTTTTTCTGGGGAGGGGACAAAGCTTAGCTTAGGCTTTTCAAATTCTTGTAAATATGTCAACGATTGGTGATTGTGTACGGTTGAGGTTTTCTGTGCCTTTTGTGTGTTAGTGTGTGTGTATATATATAAATATCTGTGCGTGTGTGTGTGTGTCGGTGTTCAAAAGAAGCAATATAAACGTGCATGTATCATCAAAGTTAGAATTGTGAAATTATAGCTTCACTGTACTTTCATTGCTTCTATGAAATTTCCGTGGTCGTCCTAGAGATGGTTTATAATCACGTGCCTTAATTAGAAAACTTTTGTATTAGTAAATCTCATTGCTTCATTTTTGTTCAAAATAAAGAGATATAATTAGCAATCTCATTGGTTCATGTTCATTTTGGTTCCGCCTCTCTTATAATGTTAAAAACAAAAACAACGTTATTAATCAAAACTAATATAACACAGTATATCTCGATCGCTTCTCATGTGTTTATGCTTAAATTTGGTTTAACAATGGGATGACCTATTCGAGATTGAGGAGTTTTACCCACTAACTAACATGATCATCAAATACAACACATGCTTTCGCTACTTAAGCTAATACCTTCACTACTATATAGTTGGTTCTATAACCTGATTTTTCATGTTGGTTTCATTTTGATATAGAAAATGACGTTTGAACGACAGACACAGTTAGCCTATATATCCAGAAACATGCAAATTCAAAATTGTCATGCGTCTGGTATCCCTTGTTGTTGATCGATCGTTGGTCATCATCATATGGTACATAGATGGAAAGAAATTATAATAAAACATTGAGAACCTGCTCGATTTTACACAGCAATATGAAAGCACATGTAGCCTATTTGTCTTCAAAGATTTAACTGACTTTTACAAACCATAGAATATTTACCAAGATAGTTTTATCATGAGCCAATACACTAACATAGTTACATCACCACATGTGGGTTAGCTACAATCATTGGCGGATTCATGAATTTGTTAGGGAAGGGGCAATATTTAAAAAGTAAGACTAACAAAAAAAGATAATCAAATACCCTTAGGTCTATAACTAATTGACTATAGTCTATATTGTATATCAATTAATATGAACAAAATTCATGCTAATTTATACAATAATTATCAAAATTCATATCAAATTATCAATTAAACAAACAAATCATAATTGATCATATCTCGCGAGTTGTGCGCTGCGCAACCTTTTCCTTCTCGAGTTTATTACTGATCATACTAATATAAATAAACAAAATTATTTAAAAAAACATATGAAAAAAAATATACATTCGAAGTTGAGGTCTGAAGCAGCAAGAGCCTCCTCCCTTTTCAAGGCTACGCACGCCAGGCTTCTTCAAGGCTTCTCTTTAATGGGAATTTAAATCAAATTAGTCTTCTTCAAGAGTTATAGTTTGAACGCATCACTTAATTTCAACTTTGGCATGGCATCTTTCAAGACTCCTCTGCGTATAAGGTAAAGCTGCTTTAGTTGTTTTTATTTTTTTAGACCTCGTCCAAAATGACGTCGTTTTGGCCAAGATCTAAAAAAAACAAAAGGGGATGCGCATGCACGCAGCAACCCATCCAAGAAGAGAAAGAAAGGTCGCTTGCTCAGTCATTTGTTCAAACAGGTTGTGGGCACCTCCAAGCCAGAGCAAATGGGCAATATCCGGCAACTAAGCATTTTCCGGTGAGGGAAGGTGTAACTGCACTTCCTTTCGCCTCTTTGGGTCCGCCACTGACTACAACTAAATATCGAACTCATCACAAATATATATCGTCCTCTTATTCACATGATTCAAACTTGAGACTTCCTTCAATCAAATAAAGAAAAATAGCTAGTTGCTTTATAGTCAATCTCATTGGAAAATAAAAAGTTAGAAAATGTGGTATCATTGTTAATTGGTATAATGATCACACATACCCTACCCTACAGGGTTGAATTGACACATGAAAAGACAGGATTGAATTGGAACATTTGAATTCATACAAATGTAAGCGAAAAGAAAATAACTAAACAAATATCAAGTATTTATTTTATCATAATTTTTTATGTTAATTGGGTTCTTTGAAAACTATTTAGAGCTTAGATCATCGGAACTGTATTTTCTTTTCTTTCTTTTTTTGGTCTGAAAAAGGTGAGTGCAGGAGAAAGCATGCATGCCTCCAAAATTATCGTATGTTCAGTTGCTTGTTTTAACACGAAATTTTGCAGCTAATTAATATCAAATTAATGCACATGTATTATCAAAGTTATAATTGTAAAATTATAGCTTCACTGTACTTTCATTGCTTCTATGAAATTTCCGTGGTCGTCCTAGAGATGGTTTATAATCACGTGCCTTAATTAGAAAACTTTTGTATTAGTAAATCTCATTGCTTAATTTTAGTTCAAAATAGAGAGATATAATTAGCCGTCTCATTGTTTCATGTTCTGAAGTGTTTATGCTTAAATTTGGTTTAACAGCGGAATGACTTGTTAAATTTAGTTTAACAACGGGATGACGTGTTCGAGATCAAGGAATTTTATCCACTAACACGATCATCAAATGCAACACATGCTGTCGCTACTTAAGCTAATAGCTTCACTACTATATAGTTGGTTTCTATAACCTGATTTTTCATGTTAGTTTCATTTTGATATAGAAAATGACATTTGAACGCCAGACACAGTTAGCTTATATATCCAGAAACATGCTGCAGAAAATTCAAAATTGTCATATGGTACATAGATGGAAAGAAATTATAATAAAACATTGAGAACCTGCTCGAGTTTACACAGCAATATGAAAGCACATGTAGCCTATTTTGTCTCCAAAGATTTAATTGACTTTTACAAACCATAGAATATTTACCAAGATAGTTTTATAATGAGCCAATACACTAACAACTTTACATCACCACATGTGGGTTAGCTATAATCATTGGCTGATTCATGAATTTTTTAGGGAAGGGGCAACATTTAAAAAGTAAGACTAAAAAAAATGGATAATCAAATACCCTTAGGTCTATAACTAATTGACTATAGTCTATATTGTATATCAACTAATATGAACAAAATTCATGTCAATTTATACAATAATTATCAAAATTCATATTAAATCATCAATTAATCTAATCAAAATGAAAATCAAATTATCAATTAAACAAACAAATTATAATTGATCATACCTTGCGAGTTGTGCGTTGCACAACCTCTTCCTTCTCGAGTATGTTACTATCATACTAATATAGAGAAAGCCAAATAAAAAAATTATTAAAAAAAGACATATTATTAAAAAAAATAAAGGAAAAAAACCATAAGTAAAAAAAAACATATGAAAAAAAAATAGATTCGAAGTTGAAGTTTGAAGCAGCAAGAGCCTCCTCCTTTTCAAGGCCACGCCCACACCAGGCTTCTTCAAGGCTTCTCTTTAATGGGAATTTAAATCAAATTAGTCTTCTTCGAGAGTTATAGTTTGAACGCATCACTTAATTTCAACTTTGGCATGGCATCTTTCAAGACTCCTCTGCGTATAATGTAAAGTTCCTTCAGTTTTTTTTTATTTTAAAATTTTCTTTTTAAGACCTCTTTCAAAATGACGTTGTTTTGGCCAGGATCTAAAAAAAATAAAATGAATGCACATGCACGCACTGCCCATAGCAGCCCATCAAGGAAGAGAAAGAAAGGTCGCTTGCTCAGTCATATGTTCAAACAGGTTGTGGGCACCTCCAAGCCAGAGCAAATGGGCAATATCTGGCAACTCTAAAGCATTTTCCGATTAGGGGAGATGCAGCTGCACCTCTTTGCACCTCTTTGGGTTTGTCACTGACTATAACTAAATATCGAACACATCACAAATATGTATTGTCCTCTTATTCACATGATTCAAACTTGAGACTTCCTTCAATTAAATAAAGAAAAATAGCTAGTTGCTTTATAGTCAATCTCGTTGGAAAATAAAAAGTTAGAAAACGTGGTATCATTGTTAATTGGTATAATGATCACACATACCCTACAGGGTTGAATTGACACATGAAAAGACAGGATTGAATTGGAATTAACATTTGAATTCATACAAATGTAAGCGAAAAGAAAATAACTAAACAAATATCAAGTATTTATTTTATCATAATTTTTTCATGTTAATTGGGTTCTTTGAAAACCACTTAGGGCTTAAATCATCGGAACTGTATTTTCTTTTCTTTCTTTCTTTTTTTCTGAAAAAGGTGAATGCAGGAGAAAGCATGCATGCATGCCCCCAAAATTATCGTATGTTCAGTTGCTTGTTTTAACACATGCACATTTAAGTAGTCTTAAGAGCCAGCAGACAAGAAGACTTTGGTAGTCAACTAATTTCGGTTGACTGGTCAACACTGAGGATCTTGATAATATTTGATTAGTTCTTTTGATCATGTGGTTTTAATAACATTTGTACCTTTCCTTATTCAGAATCTTCACCCAAATTTTTACAGGAATAGAAGTCAAAGTTGAGAGCAGGTATGGGCTTAATCAAGTTGGTCAGAGTGGATGTGCTCCCCACTTTTCATTCGATTTTAAATCTCCCTTCCTGTAATTTAGATTAGTTTAAAATAGATTAAACTCAGCTAACTAAGTTGTGTACAATAATTAAATAAGTTTAACATAAACTTGTTAACCATGCAGGCCATAAATCAGCATAGCTTACACCATGGGAAAGGAAAGAGTAGTTTAACTCGAAGCTTTCAAAACGTTTTACTCAACACTGAATTATATAAGTCAAGTGCTCCCGTACATTGTCGTGTATTGGCTGACGTAATTCTTCTAACACGTAGATGAGGGAGAATAAAGAATAAAGTATTTGAAGAAGGAATAATAAAAATACACCACGTGTATCATATGCTATAAATATTAAACCCTAAAATAAATAAATAAAACATTGTTTCTTTTAACATTGCACATGCATTTTATAATATAATAACAATTATGAAACCCTAAAATGAATAAAACAAAAGTAAAATGTCCCAGTTGTGGACTTTGAAAATGGAAAGTTGAAACAAGTGGGCATCTCTGGTTCTCTGTGCATTTGAAATGGCTTTAACCAGAAACCACACGTGTTTCATAGAGTAAACCTTATTTTGTTTAGAAATAGTAATAGCTATTTTGAATCCCTCTTTCTACTTTAACGCAAACTTATTGGCATTCTTTGAATCCGTAATACAAACTCAAATAAAAGTCTAAGTAATGCATGTCAGAACATGCAAGAATTCTCACCCATTTTTCAAAGGAAGGCAAATCATGTTTTTAATCTCATTCACGAGCAAGTGTGCCAACTTCTTATAAGTCATGATCAATGAAAAGAATGATCTAATTCCTTATAAACTCTTACAAGGTTTCTTAACTTTCAACGAGGAATATTTCTTCAAATCCTCACACAATCGTTGCTCTACCTTTATTTTTGCTTTTCGGTATACAACAAGAAAAAAGAAAAAAGAAATCTAAATCCAAGAGAAAGTAAGAAAATCGATCACCCATCCTAATCTCAACTACACCAAAATGATATTTGAGCAATAGTTGGGGGATCATTGAGATCAATAACCCTTTTAGAGGAGGATACTCACCTAAAAATACGGTTTTGTCCCTCGATTTCACGGAATGATACACAGACTTTGACGGATGGACCATCTTGGTACAAAATAAAAAGTTTAAGGACATTTAAAATGAAAATTTTAGTTGGTGGACCAAAATAATATTGGAGCAATAGTTGGAGGACCATTTAGGTCATTAACCCTTAAAAATAAATACATGATAATTATTCTCCGACCAAAAAAATACATGATAATAATGATCCATGCCCATGGGTGTAACAAGAATATATAATAAGACAAGCAATGAGCCGTTGCTGGTGATGTGGAGCCTTAACCCTATTAGGCTGCAAACGTCACCTGGATTCCAACATACCACGCTCTCAAACTCTAAATTGCAGATAATTCGATTAATTTAGTTAATTATAAACTAATATAGTGCTAATTAAGTATCTGATAATTTCAGCACGTGACTAAAAAGGCACAGGATTCCCTTAATTATTGCACGCACTGCCATGAAACTTGAAGCTTCATTGAAGCTGCATCCTATATCATATTAAGCTTATATAAACCAAATGCCCTCCGAATAAACTCTCTCCATTTAAATCGTTCATAAGAAACTCAAAACTTCGATCCACTCAATTTAATATTACGTGTGTATTAGTTTATAGTGCAGAAACATGTACGGAGAGAAAACCCTAGAACTAGAATCTGACTTGGCTTTTCTTGAGTCCATTCGCCACCATCTTCTTGATGATTTGGAGCCTCAGGCTATGAGTTTTACCGGAAATAATGTCCCGGTGATTTTCCCGCTTTTCGTGACGGAAAATGGGTGGGAGTCGTCTCTTAAAGCCGTGGACAACGACGTGCAGGGCATACTTGGAGCCTTGAATGACGTAAATTACGTCGGATGTGTTGTGTCCGATGACAAGATTGAATTGAAGGAACAAAAAGTGGCGGCGCGTGCTGTTCACCCGCCAAGGGAGGAGAGGCATTATAGAGGTGTGAGAAGGAGGCCGTGGGGGAAGTTCGCTGCGGAGATAAGGGATCCGGCAAAGAACGGCGCGAGAGTATGGCTTGGGACTTACGAGAAGCCAGAGGACGCGGGGCTGGCTTATGATCGAGCAGCGTTTAAGCTGCGTGGCTGTAAAGCCAAGCTGAATTTTCCTCACTTGATTGGCTCGAGTAACGTGGAGCCCGTCCGGGTCAACCCTAAGCGGCGCCGCTCGCTTGACCTCTCCTCTTCGTTGTCCTCATCGGATAATGGGTCTCCCAAGCCAAAGCTAAGCAAGGATGGAGTTGATAATCACTTGGCAGCTTGAGATGGAGCATAATGGGGTTAATTACTATAAATAAGTTAAAATAAATTAATATGAGTTATGAAAATGCTTGTATTAATTAATTTGCTGGGAAATGGTTCTTACTGTTAGAGTTGTATTTTATTTTTACAAGGAAGAAATTTAGGGCTCATCACTTGATCTTGTTCTTGAGCAGGGAGCAGCATAAGGGCATTAATGTTCATCCTCATTTCGACTAATTAACCTAAACGGACCACTTCGGTTGTGTCTTCTCCTTTTTTTGTTTAAATTTTTCATCGAAGCTCTCTATGTTATCTTTCTGAGATTGCTAAAATATGGAAAATTAAAATTATTTTTTAGGCTCGTTTTTCAATCAATAAGTAATTAACTCGACTTTGAGAAACTTTTCCGTACTTCTTCAAGGCATGTTAGTCAAAATAGGATTCCACCGGGTTGATTTGCAGGTTTTTATATGAAGGTAATTGAGATTTATGTTTCAAATATTTAAACATGAGATACAAATTTGGAAGCTATGTAGCAAATGTGGCAGGATCACTCAGTGAGAGATTGATTCTTAGGATTATAATATGAGAAAATAGGGATGAGATAAATTGAAAATAATGGATGAATTGAAGAGAGATTGTGAAAATAGAGAATAATATAGTTGTGGATTAAGAGCTCGGTGGATTAAATACATAGTATGTTCTTCCATGGAGAAACTAGGAGCAGGCGCTGCTATGTGGGCAAAAATGAAGCGTGTTGGGATTTCTACTTGGAAGAGGATTCGTGTTTCCTCATTTAATTTCATTATGAGTTTTTTTTTTTAAGTTGGACGCCAATAAATATATATAATATAAAAAATTTTAAAGCCCCCTTACTTGGAGGCCCATGGTCATGGCCCTTCCGCCCACTCCCAAGGCTCGTCTTGGTTCTTTTACCCAAAAAAAAAAAAAAAAAAAGATGAATTCAGAAAAAGAAAAATTAAAAAAAAATAAAGAGACACAGATATATATATATATATATATGGAAAAGTAAGAAAAAAAATTACAATTAAGATGATTGGGGAGGTAAATTTTGGGGGATGGGAAGGACATAACTTGCAATTTTTACTACATCGTCAAGAAGTTACTGTGGCATGTACCAAAAGTTCATGAACTTAAATTAAAAGGAGAAGAAAAACAAATAATAATATATATGAATCAAAATAAAAGCAACATGAATTCTTCGTGCCAAAGCATTAACATGTTTCGTTTGTACTATATAGAAAAAGAAAACTATCAACCACCAACCACACGTGAACTCTTCATATTTTGGTATATATAATGCACAAGTACTACTAATCGCTATTTGACAAGTACGTATAAAATTTTCTCTTTTTGTATTTTTAATAAAATATTTTTAGAGATTTGCAAGAAGGAGACATTGCAATGTCTCCTTGTCCATAGTAAGATGCTCAGCTCAACCACAGAGCGCCCTCACTCTGGGACTTGGGAAGAAGCGTAGCTCACATACTTGAGCCACAAATACAATATGATTTACAGCCTTTTAATTATACTTCACTCCTAATTCAGATGGAAATATCCAACCTAAACTAAAAGTTGCTTCTTGGGCCCAACTTATTTCTGAGGAATTTTACCTACATGATTTTAATTGTCTTTTAATTCTAGACTTCGGGTTTATTTGGACGGTTATTAAGGATTTTCTTATTATTTTTTCTTTTATATAAGTGATATTTGGTGAATGAGGTTTTCTCACACACACACTGCGAAGGTGTTATAAGAGTTCGAACCTGAAACCACTATTCAACAAGTTAAGACCATTTTCCCTTCGGTTAGACCCCGTTAACAAACATCCTCTCATCATAATTCTTCCTTATAGCCTCACTCAGGTTTTTGCCGCATCAACACATAAGCTTTAAAGTCGAAAGCTTTTGGGCTTTAAGCCCTTGAAGACTGTAATTCCTCAAACTCTTACGAAAATTCTAATAACAGTTTTACTTTCTTCACGTTCAAATTTTATATAAATCTATCCAATCAGCTATCTCATTAATTGAAGATCACAGAAATTTGGAAATTGCACAGATAAGTTTTACTCAAGTGTCATGGAGACTTTTCCTCTTCACTTTCTGTATCCTCCTGTAAATTTATTCCGTCGTCATTGTCACATCTCTCCCATTCTTGATCTACATCCATGGCAAGTCAAAAGGAAAAATAAAATAAGGAAATCAATAGCCATCGCTTAATATGACGATTCCGAAATATAAAAACAAATTATTGTAAATGCATGAGACGAGAGTGATTCAGCGCTGCCTAGGATGTGGAACGTCAGCTCTAAACGTCACTTTTGGAACAATGGACTTTATTTATTTATATCAATTATCAATATAAACATCTTATGTTGCTAGATCTCTTACAATACACTATTGTATTAGTTTGAAAATTTTGCATTGACTTGTTGAAAGCTTAGTAGGTCAAAGCTGGAAGCTAATGGATTGCTTTGAAATATTTGTATGAAAGCATAATTTATTTCATCTCTTCGGACATAAAAATGATTTGATTAATAGCATTCACAAAAGTAAGTAGCTTCTAACTCAAGTGGTTAACAATATTTTATCTTTATTTCTGAAGTCATATGTTCGATCATCCATCCCCTAGCTAATATCGCTTCTATAAAAAAAAATGACATTTACAAGACACTTATGAAAAAATATGTTTGTTAACAGATTGTTTTTCGCTAATATTCATGCCCGTGCTGAATTTAACAAGGTCTCAGATTGGAGACCCTGCCTTACACTTATTTGATGTATGATCATGTATTTGCATTCATATAAAGCTGAAGAACATACTTATATTTTCAAAAATAAATGGAGTAAAAGAAAAAATAACTAAAATTGCAAGATTTTCCTTTGGGTGGTAAATTTTTGGGGCGGGGAGACTTGAAATTTTCTCCCACATCAGCGTTCAGACATAGAGTGGCACCAAAAGTGAACTTAAAGCGTAGAGGAGAAGAAAAAACTAGTACTATAATTTAATGTTGGAAAAAAAAACAAAATAATAGAGAGCATGAATTCCACAAGGTCTATTCCCAATTATAGTAAACGATATATTCTGTTTGTTAATATAGAAAACACAATCAATCAAACGTGACTCTGACTTCAACGTTTTTGGTATACAAAACACAACCAATCAATTCTTTAGTTTAAAAATAAAATTCAACATGTTGTTGTGTTTGGTTATTAGAAACGATTTAATTATATTAAGAACGATAGTTGTTCTGTATTTTTGTTTGCTCATCAATAACTACTATCGCTTATTGTACATAATTTAAAAAAAAATTAATTAAAAAAAAAAACACAAGTAATTACTTGGTCAAAAATAGTCTTCACTCTTCATGAAGAATGAATTGGGAAACAGACATAATGGATATCATGATAAGCAACTTGCTTTTCATGGAAAGATTCTCTGACCACATGAAGCATATAATAATCTCTGCCATTCTCTTCATGGCCGCCCATACTCGGAGACTCGAGAGAGGAGGCTCACATGTCCACTTGCCCACAAATGCAATTCAATATGAAAAACAACCTTAACCTAGTATTCTAATCCTCATAATTAATGTAAAACGTGAGTATTTATATAAATTATTTAAAAGAAATCATTCGAGTGATAAAGCACTTAGCTTTACACTTACCCAAAGAGTTAAACTGTTAGTTGTGTTGGAAATTTAATATTAACTAATATTAATTTTTCTATTTGAATAGAAATTAATAAAATTTATTGGGTTAAGGACATGACCTTTGGGTTAAAGACATTTTCAATTGGGGGGTGACAACTCTTCAAACCAAGGGATGCATTGTTTGGGATGACAACTCTTCGGACCAAGGGATGCATTGTTTGCCTTTTCAGATTGGGATACCTTTTTGGAAAGGTATTTCATCATCTATAAATAGAGCAATCCTCCTGCAATTTTATTCATTCAATCAATTCTTTACATACATACTGTCATATATAGAAAGCATTAGAGTTTCATAAAGAGAGGTTCCTGCATAATTTTGGTTCAAAGTTCTTTGTGAATTGCAGTGCTTCTTTTATAAGGAGGGGAGGCGTTGTATCTTGGGAGGCGAACAGTAGTGAACCATAAGCACCAGTGTGGGGCGTAATTCGTCTTAAGGTCAGAGTGTCCAACACTTGCCTCGACTCAATTAAGGTTATTTAAATTCCACTCTACTGTTGTAAAAATCTGTTTTGTTTGTAGTTTTTATTTATTTATTTTATAGCAATTTAGCACTCATATTTCCAACAAGTTGTGTGTAAAAAATCCTCCACTCTGTAGTTTAGACTATCGCTTGTACTAAAAAATAATAATAATTATCCTTGTAAGTCACAAAAATTTCCCTAACTACCATAAGATACGAAACTTTTTTTTTTGGGTAAAAAAATCACGTTTCCTTGCGAATCACATTGCTAGTAATTTACGAGATTAGAAAAATACATTACACAATTCAGTATGAAGATTAATTTATATTTGAAAATACGTCAAAAAATTTGTCTGAAACTGATTTAAAAGACAAGTTGTATTTTTAGTTTATATGTGTACGGCAATGAGAAAAGGAGCATATGTAATGTTTCAATCTGAATCAATTTTATAGTAAATATATAAAAAATAAAAATAGCATTTGATTGGTTAGTAAGTACAATGAAAAGGCAACCAATGTAAATAATTTTCTTGTCAAAAGGTCAAAGTTTAATTGTAAAAGCTAGTACATCTAACCACTCCAACTATGAAGGACTTTTCCATAAAGTATTATTAAAGTTTACAAAATAAAATAAAAACTATGAAGGACCAGGTGGTTTGAATTATATGGAATTTTTCATGGAAGTATATATTAACCGAGTCTAATTAAGGTAAGCGGAACATGATGTCATGTGACATGTCATCAGGGGCGTTCCTTAATTATGTTTTTTTTTTGTTACTTTGGAAGAAAGAAATCTTAATGGGTCCGATCTTGGGTGGGAACTCATTGGCTATAATTATGTTATTATTATTATTACATAACCTCGATTATTTACACCTTGAAAGGGACAAATATTTAGACGTAAGCATGCATGCAAGTAGTTGCAAAATAAATAAAAAAGAATAAAAAAGTCAAAGATCTTTTGGATGGAAGAAAAAACACGCAGCTGATGTTGAATAACTTGGAGTTTAACGAAAGAAGAAACAGTGTGTGAAAGGGAGAGAATTTTAAAGAAGAAAAATAGGGAGATATTCTAGCATGGGATCATAATTTCAATCTCCCTACAACAAAGTCCTTCTCCACACTTATCTCCTTTGCTGGTAAAGAAAATTGTTTTAGTCTAGAAGCTAGCAATGTAGCGAGATGAATGCAGCACCTTTTTCACGTTCGTGTGTGCGCGATACATATATTTCCCTGATATATTTTATCAACATGTTGTTTAGCAGTTTGATCTGAGATGATGCCTATTAGAACTCTCGATTTGAGATATCCTTTAAAAAATTGTCCATACAAATGAATTCATGTAAAATCATCTCGAGATTTGTTGATCATGTTTCGTTTTAATCTAGCTAATGTGAAATCATGGAAAAACTATCCTTTAATCTTTCTATTTATTTAGTGAAAATTAGTTTCACAACAAGTGCTAGCTCATACGTGCGTGAACAGTGTCAAGAGAGCTTTCAAGATTGTTTAAAAATATATTCATAAGTTGCTTTTACTTTATATACATATTAGTCTCTCGGCACACGCTTCTAATTGTTTTTTTGTTTTGTTTTTTTTTTAATTAAGAAACTCTAGGATTGCATTCATAATTTAGCCAAAAAAAACTACTAGTCACAAATGGCCAACACAAACTAGCCATAAATGGCCATTACAATAATGGAGCGATCCAAGATCAAAATTAAGATAATCTGGGGCTCCTCCAACAATCACGAATGATCGAAGAAACTCTGGCATAGGCATCTCAACTAAGAGTACAAACTCAGAACAACCAAAAATAAATAAAGCTTGAAAAAACCAAGCCATAACAATACAAATAACACTCTCATAAATGAGAGGTAGAAAGCTCTCACAAATGAGAGGTGAAAACTACACAGAAAACCCAAAGAGTCTCTGTGACTTATTCTAAACATGGAGAAACTGCAAAAAGGATGGTCATAGAGATTTGACACCAAAACAAAGATGGAAATCCGACGCCAAGACGTATTCACATGTGATAAGTGGAGGAAAATGATTACGAAACGAAGACAAACAGGGGAAACCTTATGTCTCTAAAAATTGGGGAAAAGAGGAGAAGGGAGGAAGGGAGAGGGCAGGAAAAGCAGTGGCTTCCTCCCTCCTCAAAGTGAAAATGGATGTAGAGTGTTTTTTTGGGAGAGAGGGAGCTAGGGTTTTCGAACATGCTTCTCTCAGTTTATTTATTTATTTATTATTAAAACTTAGCTTTTGTATTTTAGAATTAAAAAGAGTAGCCCTTGGCACATGTTCACACATGTAACATTTTTTTTTTTTTTTTTTTGCTTTCTATTTTACTTTTATCATTTTAGAATTAAATAAGAGAAAATGAGTCTAGTTCTGTCCCATGCAAATAAGACTTATGTTCTTTTTAAAAAATATAAAAATGGGTTAATTTACCATATTATCTTCATTTAATGAATAGTAAGAGCATTTTTGTTGTATTTTGAATGTTTTATTGTTCTTAGCCTCCATATATATATATATATTAAATGATTGCTTTGCTATAGTTAAAGGTTTTAGATGTTACTATGTGAGTGTTCATACGAATTTGCAAAGTCCATCACTCATGACCTCATCCATTTCGAGCACAAAACTGCAAGTACATAAATTATATTCATCAAATGTGTTGCCAATTCATGAACTTAATTCGTTTTATTTTATTTTATTTTGTCGTATGCAGCACCATAATTTATTTTTGTACATGCACACACAAAAAGATTATTATTAAACAACGCTTTGGACTCCCGAATATTTTTATATTTATTCTTCGATCAACAAGTTAACAAAAGCAATATGAAGACAACACAAACGAGTTAAAAAATTCCTTCTTTGAACTTCTTTGAAGCATTCAAAACATGTGCTCGAAAATAAACCAGTGAGGTTTCATGGAAACAGCCACATCAATATAATAACATAATCATCATTTACAAGCAAGACGACAGGGCCTCTCTCCCCACATCTCCATGTATATATAGAAATCCTGATGAGGCTGATATGTCCCAACTTCAAAAACAATCCAGATTTAGAAATCAAACTCATCTCACCATCATCAAACTCTTGAGGAAAAAAGAAGAAGCAGATCTACAACTCGGAAAATGTCAACGGAAAGCATTACAAGATCTAACTGGGCTATCTTGGAGTCAATCCGGCAGCATCTACTTGATGACGATTTCGAAACCCAGGCAACGTTTTTGGCCAGTGTCGCTGAAGATGATGCACCATTGTATGATTGTGCTCCAAGTACTTCAAGCTCTAGCCATGCTCACTTTGGTGTAGAGGGCTGGGGTGACACAATCGCAATCTTGGACCATGATTTGGATAGGTCAAATGATGTCAAGGTGAAGGCGCGTGTAAACCAGGAGCCGCCAAGTAGCCGGCATTTTCGGGGCGTGAGGAGGCGGCCGTGGGGGAAGTACGCGGCGGAGATTAGGGACCCAAAGAAGAACGGGGCGAGAGTGTGGCTGGGGACCTATGAGACTGCTGAGGATGCCGGCTTGGCTTATGACCGAGCCGCTTTTAAAATGCGCGGCTCCAAGGCTAAGCTTAATTTTCCTCACCTTATTGGTTCACATGATTCGGAGCCCGGTCGTGTGGCTCCCAAGCGTGGCTCGCCGGAGCCATCTTTTTCGTCAGCCACATCGTCGGATGATGGTGGATCCCCGACGCTTAAGAGGAGAAAGAGTGGAGTTGACTCGGCGGCTAAAGCCAAGTTGGAAGAAGCAGCTGAACAGTTTCATGTGTTTCAAGTGGACTCATTAACACTCGGCGGCCAGCTGTTTGTCGACGAGTTGTACACATATGACGAACTTTTGGCCATCTGAATACTTGGATTATTCATTTTGGTTTTTTTGTAGTTCTTTTTTTTGGGTCGGATTTTTTTTGTGTGTGTGTGTGTGTGGTAGTTGGACATAATAAAAGTAAATTTTCCGAAACAAAATTGACAATCTTGCATAGTGTAGGGTTGGAGAATTAGCCGAGCATCTTTACAAAGGAAAATGCTAGAGGCACCAACTTTGGGCACCAACTCTCTAATAGAGCGTGGGACCCGGTGTATTGGCGGGCTCCACCTCTATTAGGGAGTTGGTGCCCAAAGTTGGTGCCTCTAGCACCACCCCTTTACAAAAGGGAAAGATGGTCAAACTAGCCCAATATATATATATATATCTTTTATCAATGTGCATATGTCCCTCAACTTTGTCCTTTCATCTTTCGTAGCGTTGTTGATCTCTACAGAATTCGAGAACTTGGCTCTTTGATTTGTATTGTCTTCGTAAAGGATCACATTTCAATATTTGAAATATGAACACATGTAACATAGAAGATATGAACACATGTTTCAATATTTGAAATAAAAATCTGCAAATCAACCTGTGTGAATCGTACTTTGACTATAATATGCCTTCAAGAAGCATGGAAAAGTTCTAAAAGACATTCACACAAGGGAAAAAAAAAGACGACTAGTTTATATTTGATAAATATGTACTTAACCAAATAAGCCACTGAGTGAAAAAAATGGAAAACAGATATGATGCTCATTGATTTACTGGATTGTATATATAAACACATTGGCCTTAGTGTGCGTTACGTTCATGGAAAACATAACTTGGGGATGGGAAATCTTTCCTTTTTCATTCTTTGAAAAATGACATGGGAAATAATTTTCCATCAAATTCTTTCCATAAACCAAATGGACATGTGGTAGAGGAAAGTTCTTCGTATACCGAGAGTCACTTGCGATTATTTTTTGGGATAGAGCTTAATGAATTGAATTAAACTCAATTGCAATTGTAGTTTGTTTCTTTCGAAATTATAACTCTAGTTTCTTTTTCTTTTTTCCTATTCTTTTTTATGAGAGTAGTTTAATTACTTGGGTTTATGAACTCAAGTAAAATACTTTCTGAATGAAACCCAAAAGAATTGAAAAATTAGCCCAATAACACAACCGAAGTGGGCCATTTAGGTTAACTAGTCGAACTTTGTTTTCATGACTTCTTAAATATTAATTCATCAACAAGAAACGAGGATGAACATGCTCCCCTACTCAAGATTAGAGTGAGGCCTACATTTCTTCCTTTTAAAAATAAGGAAAAGAGAAATGCAACTCTAGCAATAGGAACCATTTCTCAGCTACTTAATTATACAAGCATTTTCATAACTCGTATTAATTTATATCTCAAGCTGCCAAGTGATTATCAACCCCGGCCTCTCTTCGCTTTGGCTTGGAAGACCCATTATCCGATGTTTATGCAGACGAGGACGACGAGGAGCATTGGTCAGGCGAGCAGCGCCTCTTAGGGGTCACCCGAACGGGCTCCACGTTACTCGACCCAATCAAGTGAGGAAAATTCAGCTTGGCTTTACAACCGCGAATCTTAAATGCAGCTCGATCATAAGCCAGACCCGCGTCCTCTGGGGTCTCAAAAGTTCCAAGCCACACTCTCGCACCGTTCTTTGCCGGATCCCTTATCTCCGCTGCGAACTTACCCCACGGCCTCCTCCTCACGCCTCTATAATGCCTCTCCTCCCTTGGAGCGTGAACAGCACCCTCCGCCACTTGTTCCTTCAATTGAACCTCGTCGTTGGACACAACACATCCAACGTAATTTACGTCATGCAAAGCTTCAAGCATGTCCTGCATGGTGTTGTCCGCATATTCGGCTTCAAGAGATGATTCCCACCAATTCTCTGTCAAGAAAAAAGGGAAAGTCGGGACATTATTGCCGCTAAAACTCGTTGCCTGAGGCTCCAAATCATCAAGAAGATGGTGGCGAATGGACTCAAGAAGAGCCAAGTTAGATTCTAGTTCTAAGGTTGTCTCTCCGTACATGTTCCTGAACTATACACGTACTTATGATCGATTGAGTGGGTCGAAGCTCTGAGTTTCTTATGATCGATCGAACGTTGGCACATGTTCGTCACACACAAAAGCTAGCTTTATATGAGCTCATATGGTATCGGAGGCAGCTTCAATGAAGCTTCAAGTTTCATGGCAGTGCGTGAAATAATTAATGGAATCCATGTGTCTTTTTAGTCACGTGCATAAATTATCTGATACTTAATTAGCACTATATTAGTTTAAAATGAATCTATGCAGTTTAGTTAGATTCTGAGAGCATGGTATGTTGGATTCCAGGTACGTTACACACATGGGCATGAATTATTATCATGTATTTAATTCTAAACCCTAGAATCTTGTTGTACTTGAGATGGGTGATCGATTTCTTATTTATCTCTTTGGCTTATATCGTGGATCTAGATTCTTTGTTGTTTGTCTTTTTCTTTGTTATTGCATACTTCAAAGCAAAAAAAATATTGCTGGGTTACGATTGTGAGGATGTGAATCCATGTTGGAAAGTTTAAACCCAATGGTTGTATTAAGAGCTCATAAAGAGTTAGATCTCCCCTCCAATTATCAATTAATTTATCTATGCGTGAAACCCAACAACAACACATACACGACTCTTCACCTAGATTTATAAGGAGTTGACCCACTTGCTTGTCAATGAAATTAAAAACATGATTTACAATTTTACTGATCCAAAAACTATCTTATATTTTACAAAGTTTTATTATTAAATCTTAAGATATACAAGGGAACCTCGGATTTATTAAATTACGGATCGAATTTATTACACTAAGGATTAGATTACAAGTCAAAGAATGCCAATAAGAATGTACCAAACTTAATTTTTCTCAGATTTTCTCTAAGGAATAGTAGTTTTTGTTGTTGTTGCCATTTATAGTTATCTTAGAATTTTGCTTTAAGTAGAAAGAGGGATTCGATTAAGTAGTTCGCAGTAGATTTTTACTTTCCATAAATATTACTATTTCTAAAATTAAATAAGGTTTTGCTCACGGGGCCTCTGGTCAAAGCCATTTCAAATGTACACTGAGCCAGATGCCACCTTGTTTCAACTTTCCGTTTTCGAAGTCCAGAACTGGGCATTTTCACTTTTGTTTATTCATTTTTATTTCATAATTGTTATTATATTATAAAATGCATGTGCAATGTTTAAACAAACGAATTTTTTTTTTTTTTTTTTTGGGTCAACTTATGATAGTATGTTAATAATACATATACGTACAATGACCAACTGCTATTATCTGTCTTTTAATATATAAAATATATGGTGTACACATGGTGTACTTCTTCAAATTTTACTCAATTCTTTTTTACCAACGATCTAGGTGTTAGATTATGTCGGCCAATACACGACAAATTAATATACATAAGTACTTAATTTGGGGCTAATTTGACATTGATGTGCTATGAAAATAATCTCTTTCAAATTTGTTGTAAGAGAAATCAATTGTGAAATAAAGCAATTTGACGTTTGGTTTGGCAAACTCTAGAGAATCCTCTTCTTACTCGTCCTCACATAAACCTTTCTAGTACTATATGAAAACATTGTTATAGTCAAGCCCCGCCCTAAGCCAGGGCAGGGCAGGAAGTGCAACTGCCCTGGGCCTTGGCTCAAGGGAGGGCCCCAAATTATTTTTTTTTGTCATTGTCGGTCATATTCAATGGTTAATAAATAAAAGAAAATATTGACATAAAGTAACGCCAGAGGTGTTAGATAGGCTTGGTTCTTAATTCTAGTCCTCCCTAAGTTCGAATCTTAGCATTGTGTTTCCTTATGCCCTTTTTTTTTTTGTCTTCAAGTATGCAAGTTCTTTTTTTTGGGTCTTCCATCGTTTCTTATAGAGAGATGTATATAAAATAAGCAGGTTCTTTTTAGTACTCCAGTGCTTTTATATACATCTCTCATTTTATAATATTATGTAGAGATATATATAAAAAATCACATAGATATATCTCATTTTATAATTTTATGTTAGAGATACATCTCTCATTTTCCTTTTTGTCTTCGATCCTTATATAGAGATTATATATACAAAATAAATGATATCATGTAGATCTCATTTTATAATATTCTACATCTACGTAGGTTTTTCTTGTGTGGTATATATAGGCCTATTTTCGGAATAGCCCCTGCCCCGGCCCTGGTTATAGTATCTCGATCCAGAATTTGTCTAACTAATTATCTCCCCGATGAGTGGCATAAATAACATAACCTTGTGGGGGCAATTGTGGTACACCTAGGTGGGAGTGGTGGCTTCCTCAGAGTCAGAGCCCCTTCAACACGGCGTCGCCTTGGTGGTCTTGCAAAATGGCTACGTTTGACACGCGCATCCGGTTGGCTTGGTAAGTACACATGATTCTACAAAACAGATGGGAGTATCGTTCACTATCTAGTAATGGAAAATTGTATCAAAGTACTTGGTACTCTTGTTGCTACACCATATAATGTTAACGGTTGGTGTCTATGCAAAGAAAAGAAATGGAAATATTCAATTCAAAATGTCTACTTGGGTGAAATAAAGCTTTTTTCTTTTATCAATAGGTTAAATTTAACTTAGAAGCTTGCATGTTAAGCACTTGTGAATGCTTTTACAAGGAAGTTACATCTGGACTGGGTGCATGCAACTGTCCTAACTCGTACGTATAAGAAAACATTCATTCTTGTGCTGCACTTGGCCTATAATAACTAGCATATTTTTACTTGAGATTGAATAATTGAAAAAATATAAAATAAGTATTGAATCAACCAGATTTCCATTGTGTATCTCAACCATTCGTATCCGATCTAACAACAAAGAAACAAGAGCACCCAGAAACAAAGCTACTTAAAAGGGCACTCAAAATCATTACTGGGAAGTTGAACCATTCACCCCCAATTTTTACCAATATAAGAACCACTGAACTCAAGACACACTGAGAAACAAGAACAATTGCGTATCTGAATCCATGAACAATGTTAGCCGCACCAATAAATGGTTTCATTCTTGTAAACTCAATTGGAATAACAATGGGTTGAAGACAAGCTAAATAACATATGAAATATGAGCCTAAAACAACAAAGAAAAAGGTTTAACATCGGAGAGGTTATGGTCTCAAAAAAGGAAAAATCAACACATCTGGGAAAGCCATGAACAAAAATCAAGCCTACTCAAACTCGCCTAAACACACTCATCCTTTCCACCTCTTAACTCTCATCTATATATCGGATGCCGTCTCCTGCATTTCCAAGTCAAAAAGTAGAGTAAAGGCAAATCATATTGACGATCCAAACCAAATATTCCGATCCAAACCAAATATTCCAATAATGCATGTGATAGGTTTTGCAATAGAGGCTCATAAATATTTTATTGTGTGGAACGTGGTTAGACCACCTACCCCAAGGACGTGAGGAAGAGAGAGAGAATCATAATTAAGAGAGTGAGGTATATGCATTACCTCTTTGGTCTACTTCGGTCTTCCTCATAGTCCATCACTCCACCAGGTTCGGAGTAAATCTCCTCGTGCCCCCGGAAGTCAATGTCGGCCTGGTTACAGTGTGGAACTTCTGCCACAACGTAAGTAAGACACATCGACCAATATAACCAATAACTAAACAAAAGACTCTAATAAACACATTGGGAGGTACTGTGTGTGGGGTGAGAACAAAGTACTCGTTCATCTGGTGATTATTTAGCTTCAGAGTAGATCATCACAAAAGCCTTGATGTGCACATTTGGTGTAGAGAAATATATCAATAAAATAAAAATCATAAAGTATTCTTTACTATGGCATGTCCAAATCATCAAATGCAACTTGTCCACTTGATTAGGAAAGGATTATTTGGAGAAGCAATACAAAAAATAAAACTGGATTAAACTGACCTTGTGGGAAGAGGACTTCTTTACTTCTTCCACTCTATCTTCAACTTCTTTTTTGTGTTCCTTGGCCAATTCAGTCATAGTATCAGCCCACTTCATCTTCTCTTGAATCGAGATAAGAAGATTGTTTGAGGTATCCAACCTACGTTTTCATTCACAGAAAATTTAGACAATTCTATTAGTTTTTTTATCTAGAGAAGAAACTTCATAAATCATAGCAAAAAATCAGAACACATTACTTCTTTAGACACGGGACCATGTTTTTCAGTTTTTTGGTTTTTTTCTGAATCTTCATTGGAAAAATTGTTAGCAAATTGGTAAATGATGCTCCATGGCATGAGATTTACACCTCACAGTCATGAAACTTTCACGCAATCAGGGAAAAACATTAATGTTTTGAGATCATAATGCACATGCCAAGAGAGGTAGAGAAACTACACCAATGCCATCAAAATCAGAGATGTTACCAGTTTGACAGTGTGTGTATCATACTCCCAAGTTGTCCAGGTCTGGGGTCTCTCCCTGCAGCAAACTGGACCTGCTTTTCACAAGATGGAATACCTAAAGGGAATGAGCAGAAACCAAAGAGAAGAAAGAGGAAAGCGAAAACAAGGAGAACAAAATTCCAATAATTTAAAGCAAAGGCAGCAATAAAGCTCAAACCTCAAAGCACTTCCGCAGCTGGTCAAGCTTTCCTCTTACTATGCCCTAAAAGAAAACAAACCTAAAAATCAAAACACATGTCCTCCATAATAAAATAGTATATATAACATTACATAAATATCTTAAAAAGGTTATCTACACAACCAAGAAAGTAGGAACCTAGTTCATAATTTAAAAGATACTATATTAAAATAGACAAAAGGAAAAGATTATATCCATTGATTCCATTCCATCATTCATGCGTGATTACTCATTAATTTGTTACAAATAGCTACTAGCTAGAAAATCAACACTGTCGCAGAACAATCATTAAAGAAGCTGCTGTTTATTTCTCATTTAACCCCTAACCCTTTAAAGTAATATTCAGACCATCAGTTTTTTAAATAATTTGAAAACTTTTTAAAAAACCTGACACCCCCCTTTTTTTAGGAGAAAAAATCACAAAAGAACACCTCTCACTCAGATGCGTACGTAGACAACGCATGTCGCACTATATCCAAAGGTCAAACTTACAAAAATGTCAATGGAATACTCCAAATCTGTATCCGACAAGTGTCAAGGTGTATTGGGGGGCATCAGGGCCATATCCATATCGGATACTCTGCACCTGCAATATTTGGAATATCCGTGCTTCATCGACCAAAACTAACATTAACAACTTTCAGAAATTGCTGTCCAATATTCAAAAGAATATTCTTACACAAGTGAGAACACATTTTATTTCAATGGTTGTAGACATAATCAAATAATCATCCGCCCATATGCACACACCGAGACAGATTGGCAGAAAGACAAGGGAGAATAGTGTTTCTCCAACACATTTGATTTCAATTCTTTCACTTGGACTGTATTTGAATGATAATTCGTTAAAAGTTATGATTATTCATTCCACATCCTTCACTAGAGACGCTTTGTCCATGTTTCAATATAGTATGGAAAAAAAAAAAAGAGGTAGCAGGATGAAAGAAGAATTACCGAATACATGCACTCATTAATGAGAAAATCCTCGAGCTCACGTACATTTATAACATCTAACTCCTGCATTAGTTGATCATATGGTAGTACCTGCAAAGGCTATCAAGAATACTTAAGAAAATTGAATACGCAATAGTGACACAGAAAATCCCCGAGTGTAGCTGAATGAGGAAAAAAAAAACATGCTTGATGCATCAGTATTTGATTTATAACAATAACAGGAATGGGAAAAATTTCACTGTCTAATGTAGTGCTACCTTACATACTAAAAGTTATAGAAGAATTTCTCCATCATAAGGCCTTTATCTCATGATCTGATCAATTACTAGAGTCAGGCATCAGATGACTAAGATAGGTAACACTGCTATTTTTCAGGATTTAGACCAAATAAGCTTCTGGCATTCCATTTCAATTAACTTTTCAAATCTGAGTTTCCAGTATTTTAACAGGCACCATAATCTATTACAATAAGAATTCAATTTTAAGCAGTGGCGGTATTGGTAACTGCAGTCAATTTGCTCCAAGTGCAATTAAGACAAATTTATGTCCAAAGGACTTGTCCAAAAGTGATGCATTTTTCACTATATCCTTTCATTTTTTATTTAGGATGACATTTGTTAAGCATGGAGAACATAAAGTACCAGAAGTGACACACTCCACATAATCACATTGAAACCATATAGCCTTAACCATTACTACACATTCAAAGATGTAAATCACCAACAACTTTTGAAAAATAAGAGGATAATGCATTTGAATCATGCCTTGTTTGTCTCAGCTAGTGTAAGAACAGTGAGCTGCTTCAGCTTTAGGACTTGATCAGGGACCAATTGGGGAAGACGACTGGCATCACCTACAATTGAACTATGTTTCAGTTTCTTAAATTCCATCACAATAAGCCATAGAGAAGCTTACATAATTTTTTTTCACAAAAACTCAGAGAAATTACAGGGAAGTAGTTCTCTAAAATAAAAAAATTAACCATAAGGAAAAAAAAAACATAAGAAAAGAGAACCATGGATTTAATAATGTTACGGAGTTGATGACAGAGGCAATGGTGCATACAACTATAGCTGTGTTCCCTACAGTTAACAGATGATTTCTTAAGACATTATATCCTCCAAAATTTTGGAAATTATTGTAGTGGAAATGAAAACGATTAAATGTTATGGACTGGTATCATTTCCGCCAAACTCCAGGGACATTAAAAGAAACAGTAGTAGTTTTTTCATATAAAAAATTGATGATAATGAAGATAAAGTTCTTTAGTTTCTTTTGTATTTTTAAATTTTTTTTTTCTGCACTTGGTAGTTATAGATGCTGCATATGTTTTGAATAATAAAATCATTTAACGTTCAAATATATGCAACTTGAAATATCACCATGGACCCCGAAAACTTGCGCTAAAAATACAACTACCCACCAAGAAAAAGAAGAAAACAAATAGAAGGAAAAGGAAAATCCAACAACAATAAACAATTTAATTCTCTCTTCGGCTACATATGTACATCTACATGCATATATATTGAACTTCAGGTGCAGACTACGCCATGCCAACAGACCGTTCCAATGGCGGCTCAATTTTTGGGTTATCCTTTTCTGATTTTTGTTGCAACAGGGTTTAACACTTCAGGGTGTAAGTTTTTAACATTTAGAGTTTAGGGCGTTCGATATTGTATCAGACATAGAAGCAGAAAAGAAACATTAATCGAGTTGGTGCAAGAAGGCCAAAGCAATCAAACCAACAGCTAGAGATTCACTAATGAGAAATTGGACCAAAAGATGAAGCAAGTTTTGCACGCTCACGTTTGTAGTCACTCCATGTTCCTTGTGAAAACAAGCGAAGCACATCCAGGTTCACAGAAGTTTCTGTTGCTTCAAGCTGCAAATATTACAGAGTCAAAAGAACTATTCCTACAATGACATTCGTAGCATGAAAACCCAATAACAATAATAAACAATTTAATTTTCTCTTTGGCTACACCAAAATTCTGATTTAGACATTTTTTGTTCATAAACAATGACCTAACTCCTAAAACAACAGAACCCTTCTCTCAACCAAAACAAGAATAACATTTCTGTTTAGCTAAGCACAACATCCCAAATAATTAAAAATTAAAAATTTACCACATCATGTTCCACCACATCCATTGGCCATCATTAATTGGGAAAAAAAAAAAACCAGTTGTAGCAGTGAGGATATCATCTCCTATTTCCTAACTTAACATTCAAATTCTCCTTTCATTCTTAGTTTCTACCACCACAGAGCAGAAAAGGAAAATTCACAACAAAACAGAGAAGGAAAGAAAAAGGAAAGAAACCTGAACAACATTAGGAACGGCGAGAATCTCGGAGAAGGCGAAGAGAGAAGGGTGCGAGGTGGCTTCGACGACGAGGGAGCCGAGGGCAGAGCCTTCGAGAGACGAGGCTTGCTTCACGAAATGATCGATGATCTCTTCTTGCTTTTGCTCAATGTCCATCGCTAGAGCGCAGTAGGATCCGCAATAACGGAAAAAAATTAAAATAAAAAATGGATAGAAGACGGTGAAAAGTTCAACAGTGGAAAGTTAGGTTTTCGGTGGGTCTGAATTTGGGAGATAAGAGAGGGGTTTTGGAGTGAGGGAATTGGAAAGCGGTTTTTGGGGGAGAGAGAGAGAGAGAGGATCTCTGAGGAACCACCACCCCAATAAAAGCTGCATAGACTGATTCTGTTAACCCAACGATTCTTTTGTTTTTTTTTTTTTCGTTTGTTCACTGAACAAGATTGCTGCTCGGTTGGGCCATCTTCCAGCAGGCAAGCTCCAAAATTGGGTTTCCAGCCCAAAACTGGTATTTGCACGGGCCAAAATTTAAGAAATGCAGAAGTTGAGTGCTTCTATAGTGAGTGGAAAGTTATAAGGGGTTTTTTTGAGGGGTATGTAAGAGCCGTTGGATTTCATCCAACGGTGAGTTTTTAAAAGAGGGTGCATGTAGAACCGGGTTGAAATCTGACCCGTTGGAAACCCAACTTCAACTGAAGATATTTCCCTCTGTGAAAAACTGAAGAACACAATCCTCTCTTTTTGAATGTAATGCAAACCCACAATTAGAAAGATCCAAAGCTCCCAAACCCTATAATCGCTCCATTATCATCAGCTCCTTGGGAGGCCTGCGATCTATGGTATCCTGGGTATGACGATTAATGGTTTTTACCTAGCTATTGCCCTGTTTTGATTCTGTAAGGGCCTTTTTGTTCCAGCACCCTGACGAATGGGCTTGGGCTGCCGTAAGAAGACAATGAACAAAATTCCCCAAAAAGCCGGAGTTCGAAACCAAGCTCCCAAAAAGGGTTTTTATAAAATCTGATGAGACTTTAGAAAAACACTCATCTTCACTAACACCAAATAAGCATGATAAATTGATTAACGGCTTAGCCTGAGGAGCCTGTGGCATGGGAGCTAAGCTTTCACAAGTTTAGCAATTTGAGAGAGAGAGAGAGAGAGAGAGAGAGAGGCATGAATTCCTTATAGAGAACAAGAGCCTGAAGTGAACAGAGCAAGATTAGAACGATTCCTATCCTAAGAGGGAGAAGAAAACGAACGAAATGGGAGATTGGGTGTCTTGAGTGAATTCTCAGATGCTTGACAAAGCTTGGTCAGGCCTCTGAATGGGTTGGTCGGTTCTAGGTAGCCAAACCCCTTTTTTATAGGCATCAAGAACCCTAATTTTGTTTGGTCTTCCTCTTCCTTTTCCTTTCGCATCTCCCTACTTAGTCCTATTTTGGTGAAATTCTCTTATCAATGCGTATGGGTAAGGAACCCTTTATGGTTCCAACGATTTTGACGCAGCTGGACCTCCCCACAAGGGTGAGACGCCACTTTGCTTTATCTCAACGTTTTCAAAATAGAGCTTATAATGGGGAAGGAGGTGGGTGGAGCCTTTTGTCCGATGGGTATTTGCCCTTTACCCACGAATTTATGCTGGTTCTTGCCTTGGCTCTTTGTCTGACTTGTTTGAAGTTTTATCAAAGGTGGAGCACGATGACAGCTTTTCAACAAGCTACTGGGCTTGGCTTGTGTGTAACGTCGGGTTGCTAGCCTTTTATCTCTAGTGGATTTTAGCCAAACTGCTGGAAAAGGCTTTTGCTAATTTTTTGGGGCACTCTATTGATGTGGGTTGGGCTAAGTATTTTGGTAGGTTACTTGGTGTCTTCCTAGAGCATGGGGCAATTTTCTCTTCTCTCTCATGCTAACCCATGTGTTTGGGTTCTAGGAACGGGCTTGAGTTTTAAAACCCCCAAGTGGCTCAAAACTTGCGTTCCTTGAACCCTCAATGGGCCCTGTGATTGCTCGTTCCCCTCCATGCCACAACCTTCTCAGTAAGCCCCGGCATTTGAGTGGCTTGGGCCCACTTAGGCTTGTAGCGTGGTTGGGTGTGAAATAATGATTTCCCGCTTGGCATGGCATGTCGCTTGGCATGTTTTTCAATTATGATGCTTGACGGGAAAACTAGCATGGGCTTGTAAAGCCATTGCTTATTTCAACTCTTAGCATGAGAGATTGCACATTTATTTGGCATGGCACGTGGTCGTGGCTCGTGCAAGCGTGCATGATGAATTTCGCGTGCTCTGAACCGGGTCTTTTTCTTAATAAGGTATTATGTTGGGCCGAGAATTTATTTGGGCCCAACCCTGGATTTTTGGGCCTTAACAGATTCTATGGCTCAAGTGAAAACCCCTTCTCTTTTTCGTTCAGCAGAAGAGATTTCAGATGAAAGCAAATCTCTCCATCTACGAAAGAATCTTCTCTAATGTCCACCACATTCTCTCAAGCTGACTGACTTTGGAGCTCCCAATTGACTTTGAGAGGTAAGTTCACTCTTGCTGGATTGATTTTGTTGGGTTTGGTTTGTTTTTTGTGAGGGTGAGAAATTTGTCATTTGTGGCATCAATAATGCGTCATTTGCTCTACTATCAATAATTCGTGATTTCCTTGTGAATATTCAATATACTTAGTTGATTTTTTTTCGGGGGGGAGGGGGGGAAGGGGGTTTGGAAAATTATGAAATGTAGGTAAAAGATCTTAAACTTAGGCTTAATGACATTAGGAGTAAGCATTTGGAGAGGATATTGGGTGAAATTCTGTAATTGCTGGTTTGAATTACATTTGAGTTCTTAGTTGAACATATTGGTTCTAATGTTATTTTTTCCAGATTATTTCACAAGAGATGACGTAACTATTATTAAATTTTGCTTGTGTTTTGTGTAATCAGAATCCAACAAGCTAGGCTATGCCTGTATTGTGTCAATTTGGGCAATGTTTAGGCTATGCGTGTATTGTGTCAATTTGGGCAAATGTTTTGTGTAAGTGGAATGCATTGATAAGTTGTGATGCAGTAATGGTTGATTAATGAATTAACATTTGCTATGCAGTAATATAGAAGTAGATCAATAATATACGTGGATAAAATGTCTGGGGCTCAGAGAGTGATGACTCTGTAACAGCTAATGGGAGGGTTTACATTCCTGAAGTAAGAAATAAGGAAACACCAGCAGTTGGGATGAAGTTCGACTAGCTTGACCTTGTTTATAATTTCTATAATAGATATGCATTCTTGGCTGGCTTTGGTATTTGACTTCATTCCAGCTTTTGGGGGAAAAATAAGAAAGAGATTCTGAGAAAAGAATTTGTATGTTGCAAACAAGGTGCATACCGGAATGATGAAACTCGGGAGAGAAAAAGACAGCGGGGAATAAGTAGATGCAATTGAAAAGCTATGATTGTGGTTGTGAAGACACATGGGAGCAAGAAGTATACCATCTCTCTTTTTGCAGAGGAATACAATCATAAGATGACACCCTCAGGAAGAATGCATTTATTGAGATCACACCGTCGTATTTCAGATTCTACAAAAGTACTCACAAAACAGTTGGGTTCGGTTAATATTCCCATTAATCAGAAGGTAAGTATTTTCGAGGTGCAATTCGGAGGAATGGATAAAATCGGTTTTATAAAAAAGGATATCTACAATCTTGAATGTAGTGTGAATGGGAAGTTGAGGAACCACGATGTTGAACTAGTGACCGAGTATTTTATGGCTGAACAGAAAAAAAAAATGAAACTTTTTATTTCAAGATTGAGGGAGATGGCGATAACAGGTTTAGTTGATGTTTTTGGGCAGATGCAACTTCTAGACGGGCGTACGGGTTTTATGGGGATGTTGTTGTATTCGATACCACATTCAACACGAATAGATATGACTTGACATTTGCACCAATGTTGGGAGTTAATAACCATGGTCAAACAATTGTCCTAGCATGCGCATTTTTGAGCAAGGAAACGACTGAGTCGTTTATTTGGATGTTTGAGGAGTTTAAGAAAGGCATGCCAGGTGGCGAACCTAAAACGATCATAACAGATCAAGATGCGGCAATGAGCAGAGTGATTTCAATAGCCTTCCCGACTAGTTGTGAATTTTAGACAACCTGAAAAATAGAAATTATAAAGATTAGTCTAAACACAAATTATACTCGCAAGTGCACAAGATCAATCGTGATATAGTATGGCAAATACAAGGTCATTCCCACGAGGATTGATTTCAACTACCAATTAGTCTAACCTAATTTACTTCACAAAATAATTTAACTACTCTAATTATATAAACAAGAAATTAAACACGTAGCATACTCACGTAAACACGAAAGGGGTTTTTTGAAAGAATGATTTAATTAACAACGAAATTAAAAGACAAAATAAGTAGAAAGTCACGAAACAAAAGATGAGAAATTCAAATTGATAAAAGCACTAGGACAATGAATTCACCACTAGTAATCCGATCTAGCCTCTTATTCACCTACCTATTAACTAACCATTTGATGTCGCCGCTTAGTTTTCCTTTTTCATGAATTACCTATGGTATTTAGGCTAACTCGTATATTCCTACATGCAATTCGCCTATGGTATTTAGGTCAAATATCAACACATAGAAACTCATTAAGATCAGTGAAAACCTCAAACAAGCATGTAAACCCTAGGAGTATGGTATTTACCCTAGACGAATTACAAATCCTAATCACAAGAAGCAAGCCTCAAATTAAGTATGGTATTTACTCTAATTTGCCTCCGATTAACTCAATTAAAAGTCTAGATGGTGATCAAGCATCAAGATAATCAACCAAGTTATTAAGCAAAGTGTTTAAGAATCCAACATCAAACGGCAATCAATAGATAGGTAAAATAAGAAAACTAGATTATCATACTAGGGCTACATCATGCCCTAGCAAGAGAAAATTAGTTACACATAATCATAGAATTCGACATAAGCAAAAACATAAGGAAGAAACAATCAAACTTAGCCAATAACGGTACTCTTCCGGTGTCTCCAATTTCTCATTGTCTTTGCATGTCTCCTTCAGGAGTTGTTTTTCATCCTTAAATAAAACACCACACATCTATTCCTACCCTACCTGGGCTTTTACAGCAGCCCAAGATTAAAGAAAAACCTAATTAAAACATAAATCCAAAATGGGTAAGTAATTGACTCCTCTTCCTACTTGGACTGGGATAACACATCAGTTACTTTGCAGGCACGTTTAGGGTTGTTCCTCCTCCAAGAAAATTCGGAAAAAATATGGAAAGTGTAGATTTTTGTCTTATCTTTCCATCCATATATCACAAGCTTTGAGGAAAAATCAGGAAAGTCTTCAAATACTCATTCTTCCACAGCAGCACAGTTTTGACGGGATTGCACCTTGTGCTGACTTAACTTCAAAGACTGCTCTTATTGGCTACTCAGAAAATTCTAGAAAAATTCCACAATCATCTTCAAGGTCTTAGCTTTCGTCTCCAATTGGTCTCGTACTAAAACTCCACCAAAAAGTCATATTTCCATTGAAAACAAATTACTTGCTCTGGGAAGCTGAAAATTGAGAAAATAAAGTAGTAAGTCCTTTTTAAATCAAATTCTCCTGCAAAAACTAAGTATAAAGAGTACATAAATGTGTAAATTTATGGACTTATCAAATACCCACAACTTAGATTTTGCTAGTCCTCGAGCAAAACAAAACGAAAAATAAAAACAAAAGAACACAGACTCAACGCAAACAAGCGATCGACTAACTTCCCAATATTGATCTCAGAGATAATCACTAACCGTTAGCTAACTTTCAAGAAATAAGCAACAATAACTCAAGACATTATCAAAGGGTTAACCAAACTTTAATGGAACAACTTAGATGTAGTGTGTGA
Source organism: Prunus salicina (assembly GCA_020226455.1). Taxonomy (NCBI): domain Eukaryota; kingdom Viridiplantae; phylum Streptophyta; class Magnoliopsida; order Rosales; family Rosaceae; genus Prunus; species Prunus salicina. Next base: position 15,304,199 of record CM035343.1, on the reverse strand, counting down.
AATAGCCAACATGAATACAACCCACGACTTAAGCTTCACACAAGTTAAATAACCAAATAAGAACAAGCTTTATCTTCAAATCTCATCAAGGATATTCACTCCAATAAAAGCACTCAAAATTTGACTAGTTATTGTCACTCATAAATATGTGAGAGGAATCAAAGCAACAGGATGTACTCACATAATTGAAATAAAGGCACATGACATAGATAAAAGATCTCATGGAAAGATATCGCATACTTGAAAACATTTAAACCATCCAACCATAGTCCTTCCACACCTATTCTCCACATGAGGAACCACACTTCTCCTTGGATCAAGTAGGACTTTCACTAAGGTTGTAATGGGGCTCAGGGTGATGGGTGAAACAAGAAAACGATATGGATGAACAAATTCTAAGGAATTCATAGAGCTTTCCATGAGAATTATAACATCTTGCACTTTGAGCACAAAACTTCATACTGATACTGTCTTGAAATTTTATTTATTTAATTTTTTTCACTTTTTTTTTTTTTGGTCCTAACTCCATCAGCTTTCTAATCAACCCATGTAGCGAGTGTTAGGCCAATGACTCCCAAGCTAGATAGCTTTAGGGCATTAAATGTAAAGCACTCCTAGGGCTTAATAACTTGAGTTGAAAAGGCTTCGAAGTTAGTTTTTTTTTTTTTTTTTTGAAATAGTATCCTTTACTTTCCACATGATTGAACAATTGTGCAATTCTCCCTTAACAATGAAAATACTCTACAATTCTACCTGTTGAATGCATCTAAGTCCTCTACAAAGGTCAGGTAATTTAGATTGATGTTCAAATGCTTGTCCCTTCCCAAAACCACTAACTCAGCAAAGTAAACAAGAGCTAGCTTGTAGATGTCATCTTCCTCTGTGCACCTCAGAAATGCTTCTTCTAAAGCATTACATGTAATTCCTTCGTCTATAAAATATCTTTTCTGAAGTCTAATTTCATCACTTTCTCCACTGGAAACTTCAGCCACTTCCCCAAAACGAAGCCCTGTGATCAAACAGAAATCCTGACGAGTGAACTGAGCAACGTCGCACCCTATTAAGAAACTCAGTCCATCCAAGTCTTTCACACCCTGCCCCGCTACTCTACGCAACACAACCCCATGCACAATCTGCCCGCTAAACTGAATCTTATCTATATTCAGAAGATGGCCAAAGCATGATGTCTTGAATTGTTCTAATTGTTCGGCACTCAACTTCGCTCGAATTGCAGCTAGGGATGAATTTGCATGTGAGCAGTTGTTCACCCATGAGGAATATGCCTCTGACTCTGGCCATACCAGCTCCACCCTGGATCCCATTTCCTAAAATACAAGATGAAATAACGTGAACACATATACTACCACGTATTTGCACAATCACATTGGTATTTACACAACTAGTCAACCAACACATTACAAATTTTACAAAGTACATGCGCATAGGGAATACTGATCACAGGCTTTAACATCATCAAAGAAATATGACATATTTTGTGCAAATACCTGTTAATGCAATGATTCTGTGAATTACAAGCAATAGCATGTGTTTTATTTATGGATCCAAACTCCAATCAATGGTTGATGCATGAGTGAGTGTGAGTGCAATCTAGGCAAGTTCTACACTTCACACACATGAAAATTATTGTCATCTCATACACAACACAAAATAAATAAATAAATAAATAAGAAAGATGGTGGAAGGAAGCAAAACAAAGCATCTGCTCTGCTATCTACTTGCTAAGCCATTGCCATATCCTTTTTTCTTTCTAGCTTTTTCTTCAGTCAGCCATAATCGTCATAGATCAAGCTTTTTCAAATGCTTTGCATTTTTATTCATGAGTTTATTATTATCTGTTCTCATTTTTCACAGGCAAATTTAGTAACAACGGAAATAATATTTATTTCAAAAATTATATATATTCTAGCGCCAGAGAGATAATCTGCACTCTGCACTGCTTCAAATGTGGAAGGTTTTGAGGGCCTCCTCCAATTCAACACCATTGCCTTATTCATATCATTATTGGCATGTTATTGACTTGATTTTCATTCGTTTTTTAACATATATCCAAACAAAAATTAACATGCAAGTGAAGCACAAAGAAGAGATGCCAAATCCAACAACATTCGTGGTACAAATTGGGGAAAACGGTTACTCTAACCCTAAACTCAAGTTCCATAAATTACTCACCAAATGCTGGTTATTGAACAATCGCAAGGTGTCTGTGCTGGGTCTTTGTGCGGCTTTGCTCCACAAATGGAACCTATCACTTCCAACGAATACGACTTCTCTCATTCCCCTTCCACTGCTTCATCTTTTCACTGTTTCAGAATCCACGTCTTTGCTCCTTCCACTCAAAATAAATACTTTTTCACGGTTTAGATAATGGAGTTGCGTTCAACCGTTGCCTTCAACCGTCGTTAACCTTTGCCTTCAACCGTCGTTGCCCATTGCCTTCAACCATTTCTCAGAGCTTAGCGGTTTCTCTGAGCTATGAGTTTGAGATCAATGGGTTTTTTCTGTTCAAACTTCGAACTTGCCTATTTTTTTTTTTTTTTTGGGACCAACTTCATTACTGGATATTAAATTCGGGTTTGGGTTCCTTACCTACCCGATTGCATAACTTTATCCTAATTCTCATCAGCCCTTGGATTGATCTAATGACTATAAAGTGAACCCCTTATAACTTACCCCTCATTATAGTCTGAGCGGCAGAAGTTTGGCCGAAATTCCAGACCACACACCAGACGGACTGGAAATTTGTAAACCCAGTTTTTACAGCCCACTTGACCTCTCGGTTTGTTTCGTAGTGCCGTCAAGAGTGGGCACTCTTGTGTTAGCCTACTGTCATGTGGTATAACTTGTCCACGTGTTATAATATAAGTGGATGGTTATGTTAAAATTTCCCACTTTTAGGGTATCTCGACAAATTATACCTTGCAACCATACTTTAATACCACACTATAATTACTTGCGCCTAGCCTTCTCCATTTAAACCGTCCAGATTTAATTTAAGTACTTTTATGAAAAGGCATTCTAAGATTAGTTTTCTAACAATTGATGCATGTAAGGTCTACAATAGATCAATGGTCAAATTTACTTTTTAGTTGAAAAGAACAGTTAATTGTTTGCACTTCACACTAGTGATCATATACCCTTCTTTATAAATAAAAAGAAACATGTAACAAATGACTATATGATAACTATTTTAGAGGGCCAACAACAACTCTCTTATTTCATCATATAACTAAGGATATAAGGGTGTAGAATCCAACATGTAACATAGAGGTGTTATAATTTATAGACAACTTAATTTGTTGCGAACATGCATGGAAGTGAACTGTGAGAGAACTAGAATTAGAATTTACATATTGGATTCAAATTGTCGAGCCACAAGATGGGGATGGGGAACAACCAACCATGGTTTGAAATTTACATATACTTGATCTTTGGTCTTTGATTTGATCTTTGCTATACATCAAGAAATCAAAAAACTCAGACCAATTAATAGTGGGATTCAGGATGCTCAAATTTGGAAGTTTTCCTCCAATGGGATCTCTTTGTAAAATCTGCTTATAATATGGTTTTTGAGAGCTCTACTGACTCTGATTTTGCTTGGAAGTTTTTGTGGAAGCTTAAGATTCCTCCCAAGTTGCATATTTTCTTTTGGCTTGTTTTTCAAGGGAAAATTCTTTCTAATGAGCAAAGAGCTAGAAGACGGCTATCTTTGGATGCTTCTTGTGGTTTGTGTCATTGGCCTATGTAGTATATACTTCATATTCTTCGTGATTGTGTTAAGGCTAAGAAGGTGTGGCATGCTCTTCTCAATTCTAGTCAAAGTGCTGGTTTTTTTTACTATGGCTTTTCAGCCTTGGCTTAGAGTAAATTTGATGTCGAAAATTGTTTGGGCTGTGGTATTCCTTGGAATTTGGTCTTTGTTTTCACATGTTGGTACATATGGAAATAGAGGAATTATTATGTGTTTCATGGTGATGAAGAGTTGGCTTTTGATTCCATACAGATTATTACTGCTGCTGTGAAGGAATGGTTCAAAGCTTCTAATGTTTCTTCTATCAAGTGTGCTATGGTTGCTTGGGAACCTCCTCCTGCTAGGTTCTTTAAACTGAATGTTGATGGCTCTAGGAAAGTTGCTTCTGGCCATATTGGTGCTGAGGTGTGTTGCATGATGTTTCTGGTGATTGGTGTAGTGGGTTTTCAGTTAATTTGGGAAAAGAGCATATTCTGGAGGCTGAGTTATGGGGCTTGTTTTTTGGTTTGAGGATGGATGTTGCTAAGTGTTTAATAATCTTATCGTTGAGATGGATTCGGCCGTTGCTATCCAGCTTGTTCAGCAGCATGATTCTCTTACTTTGCACCCTCTTGCATGGTTGGTCTCTAGTTGTTGGCAGTTAATGTAGCAGTTTGAGAATTGCAGCCTCCATCATATTTTTAGGGAGAAACACAATGTTGCAAATCGACTAGAGGCCAAGTTGGGCTGGAGTTATAATTTAGATTTTGGTATCTGCGTTTTTTATGAGGCTCCAAGTTGGGTTGGGACTTCTTTGGTGGATGATTTGTGTTGGTTAGTTAGTTTTGTCTATTTGGGGTTTTCCCCCCTAGTTCACCCAAAAAAAAAAAAAAAAAACTCGAACCAATAAGGACACAAAAGGCAATTGCCATGAAGTATTTTGTGATAATTTGCTTGTATTTGCATACATACATGCAGTTTTCTTTTTAACAAATTTATTTTATTTAACGATGTGTGCGATGTGAAGGGTCGTACCATAAGCCATCACACATACACATGATAAGGAATACATGCAACATAAAAAAAAGAAAAATATAACATCAAATGCATAACCTTATAAAAAACTTATGAATTTATGCGTCACTCTACCTTTTTCTTATCATTGATCTGATCATTCCTACAGTCTCAATAAACAACTCCTGCCTCCTTGTGATCACAATATCCGCAAGAACCACTCCCACAACCAACCCACTCCCGATCCCTGCCAAAACAAATTTCCAATCAAATCCAATTCTAGAGCCCGAATCGTTTTCTTCTCTGCTTGAAACTGGCAGTTGAGGGGTCGTCGTGCTCAACCTCTCCCAAGGGAGCAATGGAGTCATCGTCCGGGTTGTCCTCCACGCCGAAGTTGCCGTAGAAGCTGGAATAGTTGAACATGTTCTTCGCCTTGCCCCCAGCAAGTTTGGCAACCGTAGGCCAGATGGCCTTGAAACCCCCTACGGCCTCAGGGGCGACCAGCGCAGCGTTCACTTCCACACCAAGGGGAGAGAGGCCGAAGAGGGCGGCCATGTCCAGAACGGTCGGCGTCATCATGCCGAACTGAAGATTCATGGTGTTTGATCGGTGCATAATTACATATCTTTTTGTACCCTTCTAACTTATGATTTGGTTATGTTTTTGAGTTAAACTTGTGCTTTTAATAAGTTTTGTGTTTGTTTCAGTGTAATAAGCTTGAGACTCATTAAATGCCTTTTGGAGACAAATTAGCCCAAAACGGTGTCTGCAGATCATTCAATTTCACGGATTAACCTGTACTTGCTCAAGAAGAACCAGATAATGAGCCATACATCATTGGAAAGATACGGAAGTCTAGTTTCCGTACCATTTTACGGTTCATGATTCTGAGTCTTCTAGAGAAAGTTATACATTATTTAGTAGATCAAGGTCAAAATTCGGCAGAATCTGCGTTACTGGGCCACAAATGACATTTGAAGGTCTTCCCAATTTTTCCTTGAGTTGGGCTGCATATGCTTGGAAAGATAAGACAAAGGGCTTGAAGATCCATATTTTTCCAGAATTTTATGAATGTATTAACAAGCCCAAAACGAACCCAAAAGAAGAGTGCAATGCATTGTCATGCATGACATATGCATGATGAAATGCACTATCTAGTGGGAATTGTTGGTGAAGTGCACTATTGTTGAACAAATAGTAACCTAAAAATTAAGCAACTATATGCACGTTTTAACTCGCAAGTGCACAAGATCAGATAAATAGTATAGAAAGCAAATACGAGATCGTTCCCACGAGGATTGGATTAATTTGTGCTTAATTTATTTTCCTTAAACTAAATGGCATTCGGTGTAGACAAAGTGTTAAAAAATGATGATTTTCTTATGATGGTATTGAAAACTGAAAATTTAAATACTAAATATTGAAAACAGCGTTTGCTTAAAAATAGAATTGGATTGAGGTTAAAACAATGAGAAAACTAGTTAGGGATTCGATGTTCACCACTAATCTTTTTCCTTAAGCAAACGACATGCACAATGCTACAAAACAGATTTTGGATGCTTATGTTTGTCAACCTAAAGGCATGATATCTACTCTTTAAGTTATTGATTTCCCTAAACAACAAGTTAGGCATGGGTATCTACTCTAACTTTTTTCATTCTTAAAGTGTTTAGCATGGTATCTACTAAGTTGTACTTTAAGAATGCATAACACAATGGAAATCGACAAACACACAAATTCTAGAACATGGTATCTATTCTAGTTATTCATGATGATTAATTTCAAGAACTTATAACTAGTTCTTTTGTTACTTTCATAGGTACAAGACTCGGTCATCTAAATTTACCTATGTAACAAACTCAATACATAGCATGCATATGATGATCAAGCATAACATAACGTATGTAAAGAGTAAAATATAATCTGAAATTAATCAATAAGCATCACAAAAGTAGTTTATAGCAAAGACATATCGAAATCCTTAAAGAAACATGATTAGGGCTTCAATCGAGCCCTAACTAAAATATTTAGCTATCCATAATTTGAATGGATAGCAAGAACATACAAAACAGAAAATAAAAAGAGAAATAAGAAGAAGATAGCTCTTTGATAAAGAAGACAACTCTTTGATGGTGTAAACAACTCTTTGATGGTAGACAACTCTTTGATGGTGTAGACAACTCTTTGATGGTGTACAATGGAAATGTAATTTATGGAATGATATCCTCCTTTGAATGAGCTGAAACTCTCTATTTATAGGCTTCAAATTCGTCCTCCCCCTAGGCTGGTCTCTTAGCTGCCCATGTGTGGCAGCTCATACTTTGTCTCCCATGTGCTTTGTCTCCCATGTGTGGTAGCTCATGCTTTGCAGCTGCCACAAGCTTTGCCTCCATGTGTGGTTGCTTTAATCACATGGATCAACAGCTGCCCATGCTTTGCCTCCATGTGTGGCTGCTTTAAGAACATGGCTCAATATCTGCCCATGCTTTGCTCCATGTGTGGCTGCTTTAAGCACATGTGACAGCAAAGGTTTGTCTGTGAACCAGATTCGGTTTTTGACATGCTGAGGGCTCCAAACTTATCCAATTGGGCTGAAATTTGGATATGTTATAGTAGACACCCATTGGAACAACTTCTATCAAGGGTGTCGCCCCATCTGACTTGTGCAAGTAGCTGAACTAAGGCCTGCAAACGGACCCATGAAAACTGGACTGAGGCCTGGATTGTCTGTGAACCAGGTTCGGTATTTGACATTCTGAGGGCTCCAGACTTATCCAATGGGGCTGACATTTGGATATGTTATAGTAGACACCCATTGGAACAACTTCTATCAAGGGTGTCACCCCATTTGACCTGTGCAAGTAGCTGAACGGAGGCCTGTAAAGTGACCTACGGAAACTGGACTGAGGCCCGAATGTTTGACCTTGAGCTACTAAATCATGTATAACTTCCTCTAGAAGACTCCAAATCATGCACCGTAAAATGCTACGGAAACTAGACTTCCGTATCTTTCCAATGATGTATGATGCATTATCTGGTTCTTTTTGAGCAAGTACAGGTTAATCCGTAAATGTGACTGATCTGCAGACGTTGTTTTGAGCTAACTTGTCTTCAAAATGTAAATAATGAGTCTCAACCTTATTATACTGAAACATACACAAAACTTTATTAAAAGCACAAGTTTAACTCAAAAACATACCAAATCATAAGTTAGAATGGTACAAAAAAGATATGTAATTATGCACCGATCAAATACCCCCAAACCTAGATTTTACTAGTCCTCGAGTAAAACAAAATGAAAATAAAGATAAAAACGAACTAGACCACTTTCGTAGGTAACTCGATTGCATTGAGCACATGCAACAAGCCTTTAAACCTCTAGGCATCCCTAGTAGGAGGAGTTGTGTCTCCTGAGGGTTTAACAGTTACGATACCCACAAACGTTTTACTGACTCTACAAAACAAAAGGTTAGAAAACTAACTTTGAAAACAACTAATGAAAATGAAAGAAAACTTTAGTCATACCTCCAACACCATAGAGTTGCCAAGATAGATGATCAATAAGTGTGTACAGTGGAAGCTATAGCTCAAAGGCACACGGCTTCAAAGTAAACATACTCAATTCTTGAAGGAAGAACATGCTTCAACTCTAATTCTCACATATAGCACTCAATCACTCAGAACCTATGGCTTTATTCTCTCAAATAAGCAAAATGAGTATATGAAATAGAAGCACAATATTTGGTTAGATCTCATGAAGGGAATCAAATACTAAGAATAGAGATACACACATACATACCAGCACCCATGAATACATCCTCAAAGATCAACTAGGTCTTTCACAAGGTTGTAATGAAAGGATAAGGTTAAGGGAAGTGAAAGAATTGGAAGGAACACAATGAACTTAAGAACATACCAAGGTTGCATTCTTCATTGATCTGCAAGGTATCATTGATTTAGAATGGTATGGCTGCAACTTCATAGGATCATCTGGCATAGACCTTAAATTTCACATTTAGATCAAATCGAAACACTTTCTTTTTTTTTTTTCTTTTTTTTTTTTGTGACTTGATCTACTTCTTCTTTAACTTTATTGCACAGATTCACACCAATTTACATTTAGGAATGTGGCAGCAACTTCCTTGCTTCAAACTTTATCTTGGCACACCTTGGTATATTTCTAAGCTTTATAGGGTATGGCTATAATAAGTTTAAATATCTCAGATTGAGATACAAAGTTAGGGGAATCATGAGGGTGATAGAAGAAAATGGCTTGAAGTGTTTGGCTACAAGAGAGCTGATGGAACACACGAATGGGTAGGGTGAAAAGAAAGCACAGAGAATGGTTATACACACATAGCCTAGCATCATTTCAATGAGTTCATTCATGAGTGAGAGCATGCACCTGATATCTGCAAATAGAATCATCCTTAGTATTCAATCAAAATGGAACAATGAGATCATTTTAGAGTGAATTGCAGAAAATAAGTAGAGATGAGGAATAGAAACACTTTAAACCCTCTCAAGAAAGCAATTAGGCTCGAAATAGCTCACTAGGGTAGTCTCCACTATTATCCTTCAAGAACCTGAGCATGGTACTTTAGCCACCAGAATTCTAAGAGCAAAAGCTTTGTGAAGTGTAAAATGTTTGATATGAAAATCTCAATGGCAGCTCCATAGCATTGGTTGTATGACATTCTAAAAAAATTAGTAACAAGTGAACGAAAATTGGAAACATAAATGAACAAAAATTGAAAATTGAAAACACAAATTAACAAAAAAAATTGAAATACAAGTAAACAAAAATTGAAAACCTCCATTGATACCCCCAGACCTGAATTGGACATTGTCCCCAATGTGAAAGCATATAAGAAAATAGAAAACATGGATTAAGGGTAACCTTGGCACTACACGGTTCATCCTTCAAACATAGCATTTCTCAAAATGCTATCGATGGCTGAGCTCACCCATGGCTCTTCTTCTGACTCACTTTCCGAAGGGTCTGAAACAGACGAATCATATAGGGCTCCATCTATCATCAACTCATCCATTTGCTCCACGAAGTCTCGGAGCCTTGTGGTCATGTACACTAATTGGAAGTGAAACTCGTCAAGCACACTTAAGTAAATGCCAAACTCGTCTCGAATGTTACCTGTACAGTACATGTGACTGCTCACGACAACAGTTCTTGCCACAAACCTCCGATCTAGCAGATATTCCCTCCAAGTATCTAGACAATGTGCCAGCGCTGCAATCTGCATCTCTTCCAATCCACAATCCAGATCCCAATTTGGAACCATGTCTTCAATTGCCTCTATCACCCTACCTCTTTGAAACAGAAAGGCATCTATGGTAACTGCTGAGGGATCCATGGCAAACACAACCACGAGCACCTCAATCACCTCAAACACCCGTTGCATAATGGTGTCCTCTCCCTTAGGATCTTCTGGTGGGATAGCTGGCAGTGAGCTCAACAAAACCATTGGGCTAGGCACCTTCACCATGCTCAATTCGGACTCCTCCTCCTTGAGCTTTCCACCGACGGCCTCCTGGAGTTTCTCCATTGACAAGATCTACAATAAACAACAATTAGGAGAATGTTTGGTTCGGGAGGAAGAGGAAGCTGAGATGTTCAGGGTTAGAGGGCGGCTAGATCAAATGAACGAAAGAGAGTTTATTTTTAGGGTTAATGTAGGTAGTGTTTCAGAGAAAGAGAAGGTTTTTTTTTTTTTTTTTTTAAATTTTTAATTTTATAAATTATAATTATTATAATATATATATTTTTTTTTTGAAAAAAACACACGAATATACAAGTGACTCATGGATTACCAGTTAAGAACCTCAGAAAACACAGCCAGGGGATCCGGGAAGTTTGGAGAGGTCACAGTGGTCCCGCTTAAAACCCAAACTTCTTAGACACCCAAGGTGTCGCCTATAGAACTCCTAGACACTGTATTAACAGAGGTGCTCATTGGAGTTACCATAAGTCAACTCATATGAAAAAAACTTTTTTTTTTTTTTTTTGGTAAAAAGAAACATAAACTTAAAATAATAAGAAAACAAATTAAGGGAAAGGATTAGAATGCTCCCCCTTGAAGCAATTAGGTCGAGCATAGATGTATTTGGATGTCACGACTTCCCCGTTTATGGGTAATTGAATGGGCTGCAAAATAGAAAAAAAATTGCACGGGGTAAGCTCATAAGTATTTACGAAAAATAAATTTATAAATAAATAAATAAATAAAGAAAATTAAACATTGGGTTGCCTCCCAATAAGCGCTTGGTTTATAGTCGTTAGCCAGACTATTGGACTCTCATGCAATGTACTGAACAGGTTGGAGAGTCACATCCTCCTCTCTATGCTCAAAGCTCATCTCAATATAAGGCTTTACTCTATTCCCATTCACCATGAATGTCTGATTCTTCTCTTTGCTATGAACCTCCAAAGCCCCATGAGGGAAAACCTTTGTAACAACATAAGGACCATACCACCTAGACTTGAGCTTACCAGGGAAAAGTCTCAATTTTGAATTGTAGATCAACACCTTCTGTCCCACATGAAACTCCTTCCTAACTAGCTGCTTATCATGATACGCCTTGGTCCGCTCCTTATACAACTTAGCATTCTCATATGCATCATACCTCAACTCTTCTAGCTCATTCAGCTGTAACTTCCTCTTGTCACCTGCTTGTTGCATATCAAAATTGAATTTTTTAATAGCCCAATATGCTCTATGCTCCAACTCCACTGGTAGGTGACATGCCTTTCCAAAGACTAAACGATATGGGGACATGCCAATTGGGCTTTTGTACGCAGTCCGATATGCCCACAAGGCATCATTCAAGCGTAGAGACCAATCCTTCCTTATAGTATTCACTGTCTTCTCTAGGATGCTTTTGATCTCTTTATTGCTTATCTCTACTTGACCACTGGTTTGAGGATGATATGGAGTGCCAACCTTATGTGTGATCCCATATTTCTTCATTAAGGAAGCAAAAACTTGGTTATTGAAATGGCTACCTCCATCACTAATTATCGCCCTTGGTGTCCCAAACCTAGTAAAGATGTTATCCTGCAAGAATTTCACAACAACTTTGTGATCATTAGTTTTTGAGGGGACAGCCTCGACCCATTTAGATACATAATCCACACCCACAAGAATATATAAATAACCAAAGGAGTTAGGAAATGGACCCATGAAGTCGATACCCCACACATCAAAGAGCTCCACCACTTGAATGTTTTGCAATGGCATTTGATTTCTAGAAGAGATATTCCCTGTCCGTTGGCATCTATCACAAGCCCTGCAAAACCAAAAAGCATCTTTAAACACATTAGGCCAATAGAACCCAGATTGTAATACCTTAAGTGATGTTCTCTTCGCTCCAAAGTGTCCTCCACATGCAAATTGATGACAATGTTGGAGAATGCTCATATGCTCCTCCTCTGAAACACATCTTCTGATAATTTGATCTGGACAAAATTTGAACAAGTAGGGCTCGTCCCAATAATAGTGCCTAGACATAGACACTAATCGTTTCCTTTCTTGGCTAGACATACCTGGAGGAAAAACCTTAGTAGTTATATAATTAACAATATCTGCATACCATGGAAGTTGTAAATCAATTGCAAATAACTGCTCATCTGGAAAGTTTTCACTCAAGGGAAGCTTGTTTTCTTCCTCATCATGAAGTAACCTGGACAAGTGATCTGCAACCACATTCTCACTACCCTTCTTGTCCTTAATCTCAAGATCAAATTCTTGCAGTAAGAGTACCCATCTAATCAACCTAGGCTTAGCATCTTTCTTACTAAACAAAAATCTCAAAGCAGCATGATCAGTGAAAACAATAACTTTGGAACCAATCAAGTAGGACATAAACTTCTCTAAAGCAAATATAACAGCTAACAATTCTTTTTCAGTAGTAGAATAATTAAGCTGAGCATCATTTAAAGTTCTAGAAGCATAAAAAATAGCATGAGGTACCTTCTTAACTCTCTGACCCAGAACAACTCCCAGAGCATAATCACTGGCATCACACATAAGCTCGAATGGGAGGTTCCAATCAGGTGCCATCATAATGGGTGCAGATGTGAGTAGCTCTTTCAATGTATTAAAGGCTTTCATGCACCCTTCTGTCCACATAAACTCAACATCTTTAGACAATAATGCACAAAGAGGTCTAGAAATTTTAGAGAAATCTTTTATGAATCTTCTGTAAAACCCTGCATGCCCTAGAAAACTTCTCACACCCTTCACAGATGTAGGAGGAGGCAATTTTGATATGATGTCAATCTTTGCCTTGTCCACCTCAATGCCCCTGCTAGAAATTACATGACCTAAAACAAGACCTTGTTGTACCATGAAATGGCACTTTTCCCAATTCAGCACTAGGTTGCATTCCTCACATCTCTTTAGAACAAGCTGCAAATGGTTAAGACAATTATCAAAGTTAGAACCAAAAACACTGAAATCATCCATAAATACCTCTATAAATCTCTCCACCATGTCTGAAAATACGCTCATCATGCACCTTTGGAATGTGGCAGGTGCATTACACAAACCGAATGGCATTCTTCTGTATGCAAATGTGCCAAAGGGGCAAGTGAATGTGGTCTTCTCCTGGTCTTCTGGTGCTATAGCAATTTGATTATAACCACTATAACCATCTAGAAAACAATAATGACTATGACCTGCTAACCTTTCTAACATCTGATCAATAAAGGGAAGAGGAAAATGATCTTTCCTGGTTTCATTATTGAGCTTTCTGTAATCAATACAGACTCTCCAACCTGTGGTGAGCCTGGTAGGAACAAGCTCATTCTCTTCATTCTTTATTACTGTGATTCCACTCTTCTTAGGAACAACATGAACTGGACTCACCCATTTGCTATCTGAGATGGGGTAGATAATGCCAACATCCAAGAGCTTAAGAACTTCTGTTCTCACTACTTCCTTCATGTGTGGGTTAAGCCGTCTCTGAGCATCTCTGTTAGGCTTTGCATTATCTTCAAGGAGGATCTTGTGCATGCACTTGGATGGACTTATGCCTTTGATATCGGCAATGGTCCACCCTAATGCAGTCTTGTGCTCCCTAAGAACTCTCAATAGCTTCTCTTGTTCCACCAAACTCAAGTTTGCAGCAACTATCACTGGTAATGTCTGGTTCTCTCCCAAGTAAGCATACTTCAGTTGTTCAGGTAGTTGCTTCAATTCTAGATCTGGTGCCCTGACAATGGAAGGGACAAGAGTAGTATTAGTAGACACAAGAGTTTCAAAGCGAGGTACATACTTACTTGGATAAGGCATAGAAGCCTCAAGAGAATGCACAGCTTCATGGAGGTCTATCTCTGTAACATCACATCCACGTTCATAATTCATCCTTGTGAGGCTGTGGGCTATGCATGCCTCCAATGGTTCAATGCTATGTACCTGAAACACTTGCTCCACAACACTTCCTACCACATCAATCTTGAAACAATCATGGTTATCATGTGGCAATTTGATAGTGTCAGACAACATGAATTCTATCTTCTTACCATCAACTTTCATGCGTATAGTACCCTTTTTTACACTTATCTTTGTATCAGCAGTTATCATAAAGGGCCTACCAAGAATAATAGGTAATGAAGATGGCATAGGAGAATCTTCCATATCCAGAACAACAAAATCAGCAGGCAAAATAAATTCATTTACCTGAACCAAAACATCCTCTAAAATACCTTTAGGTCTTCTGATGCTTCTATCAGCCAATTGCAATGTAATTGAGGTTGGTTTGAGCTCCCCCAACCTCAACTCCTCATAAACTGTATAAGGCATCAGATTGATGCTTGCTCCTAAATCAAGCAAAGCACGTTCAAATAGACGGTCACCAACCCTGCAAGGAATTGTAAAACTACCTGGATCTTTTAGTTTAGGTGGTAATTTTCTCAATAAAACCGCACTTACCTCCTCAGTTAATGCAACTTTCTCATGTTCCTGAAACTGTCTTTTGTGTGTGCAACAATCCTTTAAAAACTTAGCATAAGAAGGAATTTGTTTAATTGCATCAAGTAAAGGAATGTTGATTTCTACTTTTCTCAAAGTTTCAAAAATATCAAAAAGATGTTTTTCTTTCTTTTGCTTAACTAACCTTTGAGGGAAGGGTGGAAATATCACCTTCTCCTTCTCACTTACCTTTGTGGCTGGAGAAGATTCAACATTTTCTTGTTCTTTCTTATCTGTCCCCACCTTGTTGTCAACTACCTTGCCACTTCTAAGGACTGTCACAGCCTTGAGCTGCTCCTGGCCCCCTGGATTAGGTATGGTTTGTGATGGAAACTCTCCTTTCTTCCTCTCACTCAACTCCTTTGCCAATTGCCCTACTTGTGCCTCCAATCTCTGAATAGCTTGGCTAGTTGTTGCTTCTAGTTTCTGAATGTTCTGACTAGTTAGAGCATTTGTCTGTTGCTGTGCAGTCAAGAGTTGGAGTATGGCACCTTCAAGATTATTATTCTTCTTCTGGTCAGTATTTGGTTGTGCCACCTGTGATGAAGTATGATAATTACTTCCCTGTTGGAAGTTCTTCTGTTGCCCTTGTGGATTAAGCACATTTTGATTGTTGCTCCAAGAAAAATTTGGGTGGTCTTTCCATCCTGGATTATATGTGTTCGAATATGGATTGTTCTTGGGATGATAGTTGTTTTGCCCCACATAATTAGCTTGCTCATGATCTGTAAAACAAGACATAGGACAAGTCTCAGTAGTATGATTAGAATGAGAACATATAGCACATACCTCGATTTTAGCAACTTGTTGAACTTGAGAGATGTTCTGAGCTGACATTGCTTTCACTAGTATATCTAACTTCTTCTCCATTGCTGCCATTTGACTCTGGACTCCATCATTTGTGCTAACTTCATATACACCTTTACCTTTCACTCCTTGTCTCCCTCTTGATGAGAATTGCTGAGAATTTTCACTTAGGGTCTCAAATAGCACAATGGCTTCATCACTACTCTTTTCCATAAGCACACCTCCACAACCTGAATCAACAAGACTTTTGTTAGTATCATTTAAACCTTCATAAAAAGCTTGTACCTGATCATCTTGAGATAGATTGTGGTGTGGACACTTGAGAAGCAACTCCTTGAAATGCTCCCATGCCTCAAAGAAAAGATCTCCATCCTTCTGTTGGAAGGTTTGAATCTCCCTTTTAAGTTGTCTTGTCTTTTGGGTTGGGAAAAACTTCTTCAAAAATTTAGTGGCCAATTGTTCCCAAGTAGTAATGGAACCTGCAGCCAGAGAATTCAACCACAACTTAGCATTATCTTTTAAGGAGAAAGGAAAAAGAATTAACCTGATTCCTTCTGTTGTCAAGCTTTGTATGTTTTGAGTCTTGCAAAGATCAAAGAAATCCCTAATGTGCAAGTATGGATCTTCAGAAGGTGTGCCTCTATAGTGTGGTACCATGTTAAGCAATTGAGGTGATAAATTGAAGCTGCCTTGCACATTTGGTTGGTAGGCAATGCATGATGGTTGATTAAGGTTTTGAGGGACAAAAGAGTCCTTCATTGGCCTTCGAACATGTTCATCCCCCATTTCGTTCACAGTTTCCCTCTCAGCTTGCTTACGAAGATGTGTAAGAGTTCGTTCAATCTCAGGATTGTAGACAACAACACCTAAATTTTGGGATCGACGACCTTGCATAAACAAAATTCAACCTGTAAAAGAAAACAAATAAAAAAAATAAAATTCAGCACAAACTAGTTACACAATCCGCGGCAGCGGCGCCAAAAACTTGTTGAACAAATAGTAACCTAAAAATTAAGCAACTATATGCACGTTTTAACTCGCAAGTGCACAAGATCAGATAAATAGTATAGAAAGCAAATACAAGATCGTTCCCACGAGGATTGGATTAATTTGTGCTTAATTTATTTTCCTTAAACTAAATGGCATTCGGTGTAGACAAAGTGTTAAAAAATGATGATTTTCTTATGATGGTATTGAAAACTGAAAATTTAAATACTAAATATTGAAAACAGCGTTTGATTAAAAATAGAATTGGATTGAGGTTAAAACAATGAGAAAACTAGTTAAGGATTCGA
Source organism: Prunus salicina (assembly GCA_020226455.1). Taxonomy (NCBI): domain Eukaryota; kingdom Viridiplantae; phylum Streptophyta; class Magnoliopsida; order Rosales; family Rosaceae; genus Prunus; species Prunus salicina. The sequence continues at coordinate 15,287,346 of CM035343.1, read as the reverse complement.
TGTTCACCACAAATCTTTTTCCTTAAGCAAACGACATGCACAATGCTACAAAACAGATTTTGGATGCTTATGTTTGTCAACCTAAAGGCATGATATCTACTCTTTAAGTTATTGATTTCCCTAAACAACAAGTTAGGCATGGGTATCTACTCTAACTTTTTTCATTCTTAAAGTGTTTAGCATGGTATCTACTAAGTTGTACTTTAAGAATGCATAACACAATGGAAATCGACAAACACACAAATTCTAGAACATGGTATCTATTCTAGTTATTCATGATGATTAATTTCAAGAACTTATAACTAGTTCTTTTGTTACTTTCATAGGTACAAGACTCGGTCATCTAAATTTACCTATGTAACAAACTCAATACATAGCATGCATATGATGATCAAGCATAACATAACGTATGTAAAGAGTAAAATATAATCTGAAATTAATCAATAAGCATCACAAAAGTAGTTTATAGCAAAGACATATCGAAATCCTTAAAGAAACATGATTAGGGCTTCAATCGAGCCCTAACTAAAATATTTAGCTATCCATAATTTGAATGGATAGCAAGAACATACAAAACAGAAAATAAAAAGAGAAATAAGAAGAAGATAGCTCTTTGATAAAGAAGACAACTCTTTGATGGTGTAAACAACTCTTTGATGGTAGACAACTCTTTGATGGTGTAGACAACTCTTTGATGGTGTACAATGGAAATGTAATTTATGGAATGATATCCTCCTTTCAATGAGCTGAAACTCTCTATTTATAGGCTTCAAATTCGTCCTCCCCCTTGGCTGGTCTCTTAGCTGCCCATGTGTGGCAGCTCATGCTTTGTCTCCCATGTGCTTTGTCTCCCATGTGTGGCAGCTCATGCTTTGCAGCTGCCACAAGCTTTGCCTCCATGTGTGGTTGCTTTAATCACATGGATCAACAGCTGCCCATGCTTTGCCTCCATGTGTGGCTGCTTTAAGAACATGGCTCAATAGCTGCCCATGCTTTGCTCCATGTGTGGCTGCTTTAAGCACATGTGACAGCAAAGGTTTGTCTGTGAACCAGATTCGGTTTTTGACATGCTGAGGGCTCCAAACTTATCCAATTGGGCTGAAATTTGGATATGTTATAGTAGACACCCATTGGAACAACTTCTATCAAGGGTGTCGCCCCATCTGACTTGTGCAAGTAGCTGAACGGAGGCCTGTAAAGTGACCTACGGAAACTGGACTGAGGCCCGAATGTTTGACCTTGAGCTACTAAATCATGTATAACTTCCTCTAGAAGACTCCAAATCATGCACCGTAAAATGCTACGGAAACTAGACTTCCGTATCTTTCCAATGATGTATGATGCATTATCTGGTTCTTTTTGAGCAAGTACAGGTTAATCCGTAAATATGACTGATCTGCAGACATTGTTTTGAGCTAACTTGTCTTCAAAATGTAAATAATGAGTCTCAACCTTATTATACTGAAACATACACAAAACTTTATTAAAAGCACAAGTTTAACTCAAAAACATACCAAATCATAAGTTAGAATGGTACAAAAAAGATATGTAATTATGCACCGATCAACTATCTAGTGGGAGTTGTTGGTGAAGTACACTACCCAAAAGGATGAGTTTTTAATTACAAGTGCTATTGGCATATACCATATTTAATTTAGAATTTCAACTCCCCTAAGCCTATAAATAGTGAGTTCTCCAAGCTTGTAAACACACCCCAAGGGGGGGAGCTCTCAAACATTTCTCTAGAGCTCCCCTCCCTTCTCTCCCTCAAATTCTCTTAGTTTTCCTTTCTAGTTCTCAATTGTTGTAATAAAATCATTTTGCTAAATGTTTCTGAGTTCTTCTTAACTTTCCATTGTAATGTAAATTCTTTTCTTTAGCAATTCAAGTTTGAGTAGTTTCCAAGTTTCAATTATGGTTTTTGTTCTTATTCATTATGCTTATAAGTTATTATGCTAGTTTGAATGATTGATCACCATTAAGGCTTGCATGTTAGCTATCTTGGTTTGAATTAAGAGTAGACACCATACTTTAATTCGAATTGAACTATGAATAGGAAGAGTATGTATGGACATTCGACAACAGGGATTAGATGCATACTTGGTTGTTTAAAATGTTCTTCTATGCTTAATGGGTTCCTAATGCTTAATTTAGGTTAGACAACAAATGATCAAGTTAGGGAATTAGGAACACAAGGTTAAGACCAGACACCATGGCTTAATCATACTTTAGCTAGAATCAATCCGTTAATCTAAATAGAACTTGGGAACTTATTCGCTTGAGTTAAGTTTTTTCTTTCTTTCTTATTTGATTTATTTTCTTTCTTTTTTTCATTTCTGTTTTGTACAGGGAATTGAATTAAATCAATCTATCATCAATCCCCGTGAGATCGACCTCGCACTTACATACGCTAAACTACCAACGGCTCGTTCACTTGCGAGTATCACAAGTTGAGGATGCAGCTGAATCTATTTTGGTGCAGCTGAATCGACGCAACAGTGTTTGTAGCCGACGACCAGAAACATAGGGTCGCGGCCAGAAGCGACCGATCCATGACAAGCGGCCGATCAAATAGCTTGATCAAGTGGTAGATGCCTTGATCCTTCCATTGCTTGCTAAAGAAATGCTCCATCCTCGGCAGCCATTTCTCCCAGTCTGGGGTCGAGGTAAGCCACTGGGGCTGCGGCCTGACAACATTCCATTCCTGAAAGTCTCCACCATCAAAGGCCGAGAAGTTCACCAGGTTATCCCTCAGATGGACAGCCAGACTCTCTGGCATTCCTCCTTCCACGGTAGGACCAAGGATGTAGGACTCGGAGACGGCACCATCATCATCAGTCCAGGGCGCTATGATATCAGGAAGGACCTGGCCCTGGATATCTCGGCAGATATCTTCAAACTGGGTATGGAAGACTTGGGATAGGGCGTCAGCAGAGGCAGGGGTGTTGGAGGCCATTGAAGCGGGTTAAAGTCGTTGGTTTTTGACAAAACAGTCAAAAAAGGGTGCTGAGTACATAGGGCACTAACAGGGCAGAAGTGGAGTACTGAAAGACGGGTGCTAGAGGGTTGAGAAAATTAAGGAAGGTTTTTGACAGAGTCTGGGCGTCTGAAGATTCTGAAAGCGTGAAGGAAGAATGAAGAAGGATGGGCTTTTATACTGGCGCCTGAATTTAAAACGAAAGGGCACGATCCTCTCGAGGGGCGTAACGGTCTGACAATAGGCGCGAGTGCGCGATGACGTGTCAAAAGCCCAAGGGCCATCGTTTCAACTGACGAGGCGAAGCGACAGCTCGAACGAATCGAGGCAATGATGGCTTAAGCGACGTGCCTGCACATTAAATGCGTCGATTGACCTTCGCATTTAAGGCACTAGCTGGCTGTCACGTCGCTTCGAGGGAAGGCAGAATGTCCATCCCTTGGAATCTATTCGGCCTCTACCCAAGCCGCGACCGAAGAATTCAGGGATGTGGGGGCAATGTTTGTGCCTAATAAAACACGGCCATGAGAAGAGGCCACCTCTCGGCCTTGACGCCTGTTCATTGAGTGGAACGGCTGCGTTTTGTCAAAGTGTCTTGCGCTCCTAAAGAAACATGAGGCAAATACTAAGGCAGGGTCGTCTCGGCCTCTCGACCATAGCCTCATGGGCCGAGGCGGAGGATCAAGTAACACACGGCCGAAGATATTGTGGTCAGAAAGTCACATGGCTTCTGGGCCCCACACCCCATTTAATAAAGTAGTGCCTCTGTCCGTCGCAGCAAATCCACTAGGGCATGAAGCATTTAATATATGAGGGCAGAAGGGAAGTGATTGAAGTCAGGGTTTGGTAAATCAGAGTGGTTAGGTACAAACATTCTTGCAAATGTTCTTGCAACTGGCGGTCTCTTCACCAACCACTAAGCCAGAACATTTAATGCGTTCCCACGACCAGAGGTGCAAAGGCCTCGAACAGGGCAGTGGCCGAGATTTGCCGAGATTTATGGGGGTCACACCACCATGCTTCATGATCGCAAATGCTGATCAGACCCAGCCATGCTTGCCCTGATTAGACCTCACCATGCAGGTCTTGTCAAGCCTCGATTGTCCCTCCCCTACTATAAATAACAAGCTCAAGATCACGCTCAAGGGGTCCAACACCAAAACCAAAAGTCTCCCACGGAGCAACTTATTTTTCTGTCACGCACTTTCAATATCTTTACATGCTTTCCTAGGAGTAGTGGTAGATTGTAAGAAACATTCATTCATCAATATATCATACGACCCTTGATTCTTCAAGGTGCCGGAGCATCATCCTTGTTATCACCTCACTCACCCCATATATCATACGACCGTCGCTCCTCGAGCAACGCGCCGGAGCATCGCCCGAAAATCCACCATCTACACCACCATTAAACGGCCTTGTAGCTCAGGCCGTGAACCTAACGGCCGAGACCAGTTCCTTTCTAGGCCACAATCGTTTGATTAGAAGCCCAGATCAAACAGGCGCAACATTCTAGACATATTCTACCCAAACACTCCACCGAACTCGACGCACGGTAGACCGTGCTGGCACGCCCACGCACAAGCCGCACCGCATCCAAAAGTAGGACTCGCGTGTTCGCGCATATCCCCTCGGCCCGGATCACCAGGCCGCGAGATTTGCGACGCCAACATTGTCTTCCAAAGTTATGTCTAGATCTTGTTGAGCCAACACATCTCTGATCTCACACTGCCACATACCAAAATTATTTGTTCCATCAAATTTTTCTACTTTGAACTTTGCATTATGAACCATCATTCTAGCAACATGCGAAGCTTGTGACTCCGGCAAAGGATTTGCGCTTTCCGATCCAGATTCATCACCCATCTTCAACAGCCAAATTAGTACAGGCATTAATATAAATTATCTAAGGGATATTCATTGAAATGTCACTTGAACTTATACCTTAGTTTCAATTTGTCACCTGAAAAAAAAAAAATTTAAGAAAAATGTCACCTGAATTTTTCAAAATCCATGATTTGTCACCTGACTTTAACATCATCCAATTTTCCAACTATTTTCAAGGGTATTTTAGTCTTTTTATTTTCAAGAGTATTTTAAAAATGGAAAAATCATTATAAAAAAATTATGAAAAGACCCTTGAAAATTATAAAAATTATATATCTTTTCACATTTAGCCCCCAGCCATTTTTACATTTAAGCTTTATTTTTTTAATAATAAATTTTTCCATTTTTAAAATATCCTTGAAAATGAAAAGACTAAAATACCCTTAAAAATATATGGAAATTTGGATGATGTTAAACTCAGATGACAAATCATGGATTTTGAAAAATTCAGGTGACATTTCACTTAAATCTTTTTTTCAATTGACAAATTGAAACTAATGTATAAGTTCATGTGACATTTCAACAAATATCCCATTATCTAACTAATGCTCTGATACCAATTGTTGTGCTTAGAGCACCAAATGGAAACAAATAAAAGGAATAAAAAACAGAAAATCTTTTTTATTAGTGAGGTTATGAAGTACAAAGAGAAAGTAAGATTTCTCTCAGAATGACACACATTACAATTCTTACATGCACCTGCTTTTATAACAAAATAAGAGGTTTTCCTCTATACACGTAAAACCATAAATTAATTGGCATCTTTAAGAAACTGAAGGAACACCAGAAGACTAGGTCATAATTGAGCCACATGTCAACATGTGTGTCCTTTCCTTTTGCATATGCTTTGTGATGAAAATTGATTTTCCAAGCTGTCAAATTAATCATGGCTAATTAAGTGCGCCACATAAAAAGAAAAAAGAAAATCAATTAATAAAAGGGGGTTAGTCTTTAATTGATCAAGTTGAATTCTAAGAGGCTTGTGGCTGATTAGGTTCACACGTTATATTGGTTTTAGACATGATAGTTTTCTTAGTATTGCCAAACAGTAAAATCATGTTCAATCTCTCAAACAAATCATGTTCAATCAAGTGGGACTTGGGAAAAAAAAAATAGTAGAAAGAGAAGACACGGACCAAGGGAGAAGAAAGGAACAAGACGAAAAGAACAAAAAAAATTAACATGATGCATGCATAACCTTTGTTTTCATTACCAACCCACTTCCCAAGTCTGCCAAAACAAATAGCAATGGATCTCCACACAATCCTTTGTTTTTTCATTTCCAAACCCTTTCGTTTATTTGAACGGATAATATTTATTGACATATTGATCAATAAAGAAGTAATTTGAGTCAAGAACTCAGATCTAATTAATAAACAAGTGTAAATGCAACCAAATATTCATTACAGAAAATTCCACAAAGAAGAGATAACTTTTGAATTTTTATTCTTTTTGCTTGAAATAAAACGATTGCAAGTCACACGTGTTGGTTTAGACTAGTTACAAATTCCGTGTTGAAATGTCCAAATTACCCTCTATGTCACTCACTTTAAAAAAAATATGCATGTTACATAACCAGAATGGGAATTGAAAGAGTGGGAGTCATTCCCGTTCTGGATTATTCCTTTATTTATTTACACACTGGGAATTAAAAGAAATGTGGGGCTTGAATAAAATTTGATTCCTGAGTCATGATATGGAGGAAATTTGATTCCTGATATGAGATTGGGCAAGGGTGAATTGGAATAAGATTTTTCCTTCAAAATTGCTCACACATAGATTTTTATTTTTATTTTTATTTAAAAATCCAATACCCCTTTGTATATATATATATATATAAAGCAAAAGATAGAGAATGGTGAAACATTTAAAATACCAAAAAATGCCCTTGGTTAATTCAAACATTAAGACTTGAAATTATTAATTAAATGAGGATAATATGGTAAATTCACTTTTTTTTCATATTAAAAAAATTAAAATTAAAAACAAAATTAGATAATATGTCCTACTTTTATGGAACATAACTACCCATGTTATTTTTTCTTAATTCTAAAAATAAAATAAAAAAAGAAAAAAGAAAACCAATTGGCACATGCGTGAACATGTGTCAAGGGGCTAGTAAATATAAGAGATATTTAGTCATATACCTATTCTTAGCACTAAAACTATAAATAAACCATACACCATTTAATTTCTATAAACAAACAAACAAAAAAAAAACCCAAAAAATGACAGCTGGACGTATTGAATTTAATTTTGATTTTAAATTACTTTGATGCCCCATTGAGTGTTTTGGGTTTTTTATTATGAGGTTTTGGGGTTGAGCTTGTTTTAATAAATCAATGACAGTTTTGTAATTTAAAAGAAGTTAAAAGCCTTTTTGTTATGTTGTAAATGGGCTTTGGCTGTGTTTTTAAAGTCCATTTCATATAGGTTTTTTTTTTTTAATGATTTGGGCTCCTATATTGGGTATTATAGTGAATCTCCCTAAATATAAAGACAACAACTTGTTTTTAGGCACAACAATAGCAGCTATTATGCCCATTTTGTCACATGACATCTCTTTTTTTTTGTTTTTTTTTTTTGTTGTTTCTATAGAATGTTGCATGCAATAAAATAATGCATTGGATTTTTAATTATTTCTATAATTTTATATATTTAGATATATTGGAAGTAAATAAACAAACCTATAAAAAAAAATTTCTTTTACAAATATTAAATTCTATTTTATCATTATGATTTATAAAAAGTTGGTTTATTATTACATTACACAATTTTTGTCATTTGAAAACTAGCATAAGTAGTTAACAAAATAAAATTTCTTTTTGTAGAAGGGTATTTTGGTAATCAAATTTGTTTTGATTCCAATTCTTTAGAATAGTAAACGGTTTTAATGGGAATCGGAATTATTTTTCATTATGATTCCTAATAGTTAGTAAGCAATTGAATTGGAATGTTGACTCTGATTCATGCTTACCGATTCTTCATTACTCTCATTCTTGCTTACCCCGATTCCTAATTAGTAAATATACCGAGTCATTACAAGTATGGGTTTAATATGGTAATATTTTGTAAAGGAAAGCATTCCCTTCTCTTTGTTTACCAAGACTTCCAACCTAATGATTATCACTTCATCATTCTGTTTGGGCCACAAATTAGCACACCCAGCCCAGTAAATGAAAGCCCATGACGAAATGGGGCAGCCACCAGCAAATTCTTGGAAAAATTGGGCCAAGAAACAATCAGCCCATCGTTCAAAGCCCGGGAAGAGAAGACAGAAATCAGGCCCAGGAGATTTCGGACCCAAAAGCCCAAAATCCAAAGAAGCCCAATCCAGGATGGTCCAAAAGACTTAGGCTTCAAACAGAAAAAGACTTGGGCTTCAGGAAAACCAACTTTTGGTTTGTACAAATCAAAGGTAACAAAACAAAATGATGAAAACCCACATGGCCTCCTTCAGAAGTCAGCAAATTCAACCAGAGAAGGTTGAAAGGACATGCATACGTGAAAAAAAAGGGAAGGCATTTCTGGAAAAGCCTTTCCACCAGGAGCCACCAAGAGATTATATATTCAGAGATAATGTTTTCTCTCCAAATGCGCAGGCCACAGGAGAAAAAGCAGGGAAATGGAATGATGAAGAATGATGTTTTTCTGAGTGCTCATCGGCCTGAATTAATCTGGCAATAACATGCCACCCACTCTCATTCAAATATTTCCCATAAAAATGAAGAGGGGGCGAACTCATCAAAGACACCCAATCAACCAATCAAACAACCAACAATCAACAAAACAGCCAAGGGTAAAAAACTCAAAATGATCACTTGATCACTGAGAATCTCCAAACTGGAGCAATCAAGCAGCTCACTTGAGCCACAAAATACCAGATATAAATCAGAAGTTCCTAAGTTCAGTCTCAGAAGGAAATCATTCCAAAACAACTCTGGTTGCAAATCTGGTTCAGCAGAGCCAAGACAAACAGAGCTTGAGTTTTTTTCACAAATATGAAAACCTCAACAAATTCAGGGAGAGCTTTGACCAAGCAGAACAGGTGCCACAGTGCAGTTCCAGCTCAGTAAGCCCCAAGTCCAGCCACTTCTGCCCCTTTCAGACGAAAGAAGTCGCAGTTCTGCCTATTCAAAAAGCCTTCCATGGCTCGAAATAGATTAAAGCTCTGCCAAACTCAATTTTGGAATCGATTTACAGCTGAAGCTCAGCAATTAAAGTGGCTCACAGTCCAGTCCAGCACAGAGTTGCTCAGTCTAGCCCGGATCAGCAGATTCTATCCCGGCAGAAAATGGAATTTTTTAGCTTTCCTTTTACCTTTCTACAGTTGATTTCTACCCTTTTTGAATCATGTAAGAGACAGTTCTGCCTAAAACAGACTACTGGATCAACATCCAATTCTGGCCAGAATTACCAATTTTTACTGAGATAAATTATGAAGTCCTTACCAGTCTGAGGCAGGAAAAGAACTTACTTGAGAGATATTCCTCACCCAAATTCACAATCGCTTTGATCAGAAATCAGTAACTTGGGGCGCAAGTTATCTACTTTCAAAGTCTGCTAGAATTTTCATTGCTAGCATTGGCACGCTCGCACAGCAAAGAAAGTTGGCTCGCTGACCAGTCCATGGTCTCCGAGCCAATGGGGAACTTTGCCCTCTCCATCTCAGGAGGAAGCACCGAAACGGGCAAACACATTCATAGAACTAGTGGATTCCATGAGGCTTCTGGCTTGTCACGATTATTTATTAGGGTAATATTTTTTTAGAAATTATACTTGCTGAAGGTTAATAAGACGAATCTGTTAGACAAAATCCCATTGATTAGTTGTATATTCCCTAATTATAGCATAGGAATATTGTACATTATTTCTTTCCTGTAATAGCTCCCCTTTATCGCCATATAATGGCTACATGATGCTGTAAATAATTCATTCAATGAATATCAAATACTTTCCCATATTCTTTGTCTCTCTAAACTTAATATGGTATCAGAGCAACCCTAGCTCTTGAACCTTCTCATCCTCCATAGCCGTCATACAGCCTATTAATCAAAATTCCATCTTTTCAACGTCTCCATGGTAACTCCAAATTCTTCAACCTCGTCAGATACCAACAGTCGCTATTACATTCATCATGGAGAAAATCCCAATCAATCATTAGTCACCGAATTGCTCAACGGTGAAAACTATGCCACTTGGAGTCGATCTGTACAGATGGCTCTCTCTGCCAAGAACAAACTTGGCTTCATCAACGGAAAATTCGAGGCTCCATCGTCAACCAAGCAGCCCGACGAATATGAGTCGTGGGAGTGTTGTAACAATATGATTCTTTCATGGCTCGCGCATTCGGTAGCACCCGATCTTGCATCTAGCGTTGTCTTTGCATCAACAGCCCATGAAGTGTGGGAGGATTTCCGTGAGCGTTTCGCTCAAGGTAACGCACCCAGAATCTACCAAATCCAGAAGGCAATTGCTTCACATACACAAGGTACTTCTACCATCGCTGCTTACTTCACTAAATTAAAATCTTATTGGGATGAGCTTTCAGTTTACCGTCCTCCTCCAACTAGTAAACACACCGAAGTCCAAGCCATAGAAAAACAAAAGGAACAAGATCGATTAATGCAGTTTCTCATGGGACTTAATGACTCCTATAATGCCGTCCGAGGACAGCTCCTCCTTATGAAGTCTCTTCCGAATGTGCGGGAAGCATACAATTTTGTCACTCAAGAGGAGAAACAACGAGAAATTGGAAACAATTCAATTGCCGAAAATTTTTCAGTAGCAGCGGCTGTCCAAAATTTCAAGAATTCCAACAACAAATTTTCCGGTAACTCGTTTTCTCATTCTTCCTCTAATTCCAATAGTGAGGGATTATTTTGTAGATATTGCAAGAAGAACACGCATAAAATTGAGACATGTCCTAAACTCCATGGATACCCACCTGGGCACCCACGCCATGACCCCAATTTCAAGTCCAAAGCTCGCCAGCCAAACCAAGGCAATGGTCATAGACAAGGACAACACATGGACCAGTCCTCACCACCATGCTTTCCATGCCCATCATGCAACAACAAATGCAGCAAGCCCAAATGCCCGCTGCGGTTTTCCCCAGCCCTACCAATGGCTATAATCCTCACATGGCTCCACTTCTATTTTGTCTTCCTTGATTGCACATCTTTTCAGGCATTATCCCAGGACTTTCCACCGAGCAATATAATCAGTTGACCACTGACCCATGGCCAATATGGCTCACTTGCCTAAGGGTAATATTGATGCATATGCAAATGCAGCTGGTTTGTATAATTATCCCTATGTTCATTCAATTTTTTCGGACTGTTGGATTTTAGATGTGGTGCTACAGACCATATTACTTCAGACTCCTCTTTATTTGTTCAATCACATCTTCTACCATACCTTCTGTTCTTTACCTACTGGTTCTTCCATCCCCATTGATTCTTACTGGCACGTACTTTTTAATAAAGATATTATTTTAAAGATGTTCTTCATGTGCCTTCCTTTCGCTTAAATCTTTTATCTGCCAGTTAAACTCACTCAGTCTTTGCATTGCTGTGTGATCTTGTTTCCTGATTTTTGTGTTTTGCAGGACTTGGGTACGGGGAAGATGATTGGATGGGGTAAGCAAAGTGGTGGCCTTACTTCATGTCACCAGTTCGCAAGTCCTCCACTGTCTGTCACACCACCGCTTCAGCACCATATGGCACAATCGCCTTGGCCATCTTCTCCTGCTTGTCTGCGTCTAGTGTCTGTCTGTTTCCTCTATTCATCATCATTTGACAATAATTTGTGAAATTTGTCCTTAGCAAAACAGACTCGTTTTCTTCTTTCCATCTAGTATTATTTCTTCGAAATTTCCTTTTCACTTAATACATTGTGATATTTGGGGACCCACAGGCACCCACACATTCGGGTGTGCACGGTATTTTTTAACATTAGGTGATGATTTTCTCGTTGCACATGGTTATTTCTTATGAATCATAAATCTGATGCTCTCAATTGCTTATGTCTTTTTTTACTTTTATTTCACTCAATTTAATTCCCACATTAAAATCATTCGCAGTGATAATGGTGCCGAATTTCTTTCATTGCGTTCTTTTTTTCTTACTCATGGTGTTGATTTTCAACGTTCTTGTGTTTTACACCCCACAACAGAATGGCGTTGTCGAAAGAAAGCATCGCACATATTTTACAAGTTGCTCGTGCTTTACTTTTTCAATCTAATGCACCTATGCGCTTTTGGGGTGAGTGTGTGTTAACTGCAGTCTATTTAATTAACCGTTGCCTACCCCGCTTTCTCTAACAATCACACCTTTTGAAGTTTTATTAATCGCGCACCCTCATATGATCATCTTCGTACCTTTGGTGTTTGTGTTATGTACTATGGTCCATCCCATTTCCAAATTTGCTCCACGTGTCGTCGTTGACTTTTTGTTGGGTATCCTTCTGGGCAAAGGGTTACAAATTATTTGATTTGGATTCTAGAAATTTTTTGTTAGTAGGGATGTTCGTTTCATGAAACTACTTTTCTTTTAACCCATCACCTCATCTAATCCTACCCAGGTTTTCCTCCAAGCTTTTCCATTGGACCCCATGCCCACTTCACATCCTCTCCCTCTTGCACCATTGTCTGACCCCTCTGTTGACTTTTCCATTCCTCACACCACCTCACCCGACATCCCCCGTGCCATTTCTCCTACCTCCAGCACCACCAGTCTACCCACTTCCCCAATCGTGCCTCCTACACCAGCTCCTTTCCCTACCTCCCCAATTTCCCACTCTGATACTCCATTGGTCCCACCTATTGACCCTCTGGCTCCTCCTATTTCCACACCTCCACCCCCCCGCCATTCCACTCGTACCCGTACCCAACCCACATGGCAGACAGATTACTACATGAACTTTGCTCATCGTGGACCCCATCAATCATTGACTCCGTTGTCCAGTTCTCAACGAGGTACAAGGCACCCTCTCTCTAATTTTTTATCTTATTCTCGTATTTCTCCTTCCCATTTTTCTTTTCTTGCTAATATTTCTGGTCTTCATGAGCCCACTAACTATAATCAGGCAGTCCAAGATCCCAAATGGCGGGATGCTATGCAAGCTGAGCTTGATGCCCTCATGCACAACAATACTTGGACTCTCGTTCCTTTACCCACCGGTCATAAGCCTATTGGTTGCAAATGGGTTTACAAGATCGAATACCATTCTGACGGTTCTGTCGAACGCTACAAAGCCCGTCTTGTTGCTAAGGGTTATACCCAGCTTGAAGGGATTGATTATCAGGAGACTTTTTCTCCGACTGCCAAACTTACTACTGTGCGGTGTCTTTTAGCAGTTGCTGCTTCTCGCAATTGGTTCCTCCATCAACTGGATGTTCAAAATGCCTTCCTTCATGGTGATCTTGATGAGGTCGTTTACATGGATGTTCCCCTTGGTCTTCGCCGACAGGGGGAAAACATGGTATGTCGGCTCAACAAGTCCTTGTATGGTTTAAAGCAAGCCTCCCGCAATTGGTTTGCGAAATTCTCTCATGCTATCCAACAGGCAGGTTTCATTCAATCAAAGGCCGATTATTCCTTATTTACCAAATCTGAGGGCAACTCTTTTACTGCAGTGCTCATTTATGTAGACGACATTATTGTAACAGGCAATAATGAACATGCCATTAAGTCCCTCAAAGATACTCTCTTGCAACAATTCCGCATCAAAGATCTTGGACATCTAAAGTATTTTCTCGGTATTGAAGTCTCTCGGTCCCGAAAAGGGATTTTTGTTTCACAACGCAAATATGGATTAGATATTTGAAGGATGCAGGATTATTGGGATCTCGTCCTAATTCCTTCCCAATGGAGGAGCATTTAAAATTAAATCCTGAAGATGGCGATTTGTTACATGATCCCACCAAATATAGGAGATTGGTTGGGAGATTAATTTACCTCACAGTGACAAGGCCTGATATAGTATACTCTGTGCAAATCCTGAGTCAATTTATGCAGAATCCTTGTACACCTCATTGGGAAGCTGCTTTGAGAGTTTTACGGTTCATTAAAGGCAATCCTGGTCAAGGATTATTTTTTCCTTCCTTTAATGATCTAATTTTAAAAGCTTATTGTGACTCAGATTGGGCACGGTGTACGACGACACGGCGATCTGTTTCGGGATTCTGCGTCTTCTTATTAAACTCTTTAATTTCCTGGAAGTCAAAGAAACAAGCCAATGTGGCCCGTTCTTCCGTTGAAGCAGAATATCGAGCTATGGCTGCAACATGTTTGGAAATTACATGGATGCAATATATTTTGCAAGATCTCAAGGTTCCACAAACTCAACCTGCAGATTTATTTTGTGACAACCAAGCGGCTATTCACATAGCCAAAAATCCTGTTTTTCATGAACGCACGAAACATATTGAGATTGATTGTCACATTGTGCGAGAAAAATTACAAGCTGGCATTATTACACCATCCTATGTACCATCCCGTTCTCAACTTGCAGACATCTTCACCAAACCATTGGGAAAAGAACAATTTCATCACTTAAGTAGCAAGTTGGGACTTCATGACATTCACTCGCCAACTTGAGGGGGAGTGTTAGACAAAATCCCATTGATTAGTTGTATATTCCCTAATTATAGCATAGGAATATTGTACATTATTTCTTTCCTGTAATAGCTCCCCTTTATCGCCATATAATGGCTACATGATGCTGTAAATAATTCATTCAATGAATATCAAATACTTTCCCATATTCTTTGTCTCTCTAAACTTAATAGAATCTAATCAGAAACTGGGCTACAGAACTTGCCTGGGAAGTCACTAAAACAGAGGAGTGGTTTATGATGTGCATATCCTCCTCAACTTGGACTCAGCATTTGTTGCCTTCCTTATTGAGCCACTTCTGGATCTTAATATACAGTTCATAAACAGTTCTTACTTGAGCATTACCCTTGTATTTCCAATGTTTTCAAATATTCTTGGCAGCCAATAATTATTGAAACCAAATATTCCCAACTTTTCTACTTTTAATTTACAGTTGCAATGTTGAAATTGTCCGCATTGACGATATGAGTTGAAAGAAATGTTTTGCAAATTCATAGCTCTGTGGTTGTAGACAACTGATCTTGCTATACAATGTACTTAATTATGAATGCAGAGAATCCAAATACAGAAACACATGCAACGCTCTAATATCTTTATTTGCATTAATACATCATCATAACTGATTCTTCCATGAGCATAAGTACAACTCAAAGACAGAGCAAGGTTACATAGAAGGAGAAGGAAGAAAACGATTATAAATGCGCATGACCTTATAACAAATTCAATTTCTGCATCTCCTGCTCTACCTTTTCCGTATCATTAGCCTGACCATTCCAACGATCTTAAGAAACAACTCCTGCCTTCTTGTGACCACGACATCCGCAAGAACCACTCCCACTACCAACCCACTTCCAACTCCAGCCAAACCAAATATCAAATCAAATTCAAGAGTTCGAGCTGAGCCTGAATCACTGTCTTCTTCAGTTGAAAATGGCTGTTGAGGGGCCTCTTGATTTCCACATTTATTTGGTAATGGATCTCCACACAATCCTGGGTTTCCCTCATATGAAGTGCTGTTGAATGAAGTAAGTTGGGTTCCTTGTGGAATAGGACCTATGAGAGTGTTGTGAGACACATTAAAGGTCCCAAGGAATGAAAGCTGCGTCAGTTGTTGGGGAATCTGCCCTGAGAGCTTGTTTTGTGAAAGGTCCAGAGATTCAAGATTCGTTAACTTGCCAAGGGATGATGGGATGGAACCAGTGAGAATGTTGTTGGAAATATTGAGCGAGCGAAGCTCTGTAAGGTTCCCAATGAACTCTGGAATCTTCCCTTCAAATTCGTTGCTTGAGATATCAATGGCTGCAAAGCCTTCTAGAATCTTCGAATAGTGCAAATCCAAACCTTTAATTGCTAATGTGATTGAGTAAGCAACACTCCGTGTAACATAAACACCAGTGACGACATAGTGTACTTGTGCCTGCATGTATGTTGACATGTTTACAGCAATATCGGGAAACAAATGTGGAATCTCACCTCTGAAATTGTTGTAAGACAAATCGAGAATGCGTAACTTGGGGAAGTCAACATTTGTTCTAGACTGTCCTATCACACCATTAAACCCATTATGGCGCATTGCCAAAAGTTTTAACTCTGAAAGAGTCCCCAACCAAATGGGAAAAACATCACTGAATTGATTGTTTGACAGAACCAGATACTCAAGTATCACACAATTCGCCAATGACCTCGGTAATTGCCCCTGCAATTGGTTATGACTAACATCAATCATCCTTAAACTGCTTCTGTTGTTGAATGATTGAGGCATCATGCCATGAAAAGAGTTGTTTCCAAGAAGTAAAAGCATTAGACTCTCACTAAAGTTTCCGAGACACTGAGGAAGTGTGCCACTCAAGTTATTTTTTGACAAGTCAAGGTATAAAAGAGAATTCATATTGCAAAGCAATGGTGAAATTTCTCCAGTAAATTTGTTATTAGTGGCTCCATATTCTAGCAAGGATGGTGGAGGGATCGGTAATCGTCCATGAAAAATGTTGTTTGAAAGCCTAAAGCAGAGCAAGTTAACCCAAGGTATGACAACCGGAAGTTCTCCCGAAAGGAAGTTATCAGTAATGTCTACTAATATCAAAGTTTCCTTGCTTATGTTCCACATCCAGTTTGGTACTTCGCCATGGATGTTGTTTCCTGGCATATCTAACCGCTCCAACTTTGTCTGATTTTTTAGGAAATATGGGAACTCTTTTAAATTGCATGAACTCAAACCCAGAATGGTGAACTGTTGAACAGTTGCATCCATAATATTTGAAAACTGGTCAGTAACAAATTCCAAATTGTTCCAGCTCAATTCGAGTTGGTAGAGATTTTGTACCTTCTGAAACATTTGGAACTCCACTACACCGCTCAGGTTATTTGACTGTAGATAAAGGATCTCAAGATTGGTGAGATTGGAAAATGAGGCTGGAATTGAACCATTCAAATCATTAAAAGCAAAATCTAGGTAAACTAGTTTGGTAAAGTTACCTGGCCAAGATGGAATTGGACCAGTTAAATAACTTGTACTAATCCTAAACACCGTCAATTGGGTTAGGTTTGCCAAGGAAGCAGGAATTGGACCTCCAAATCTGCTTGCTGAAATGTCTAGGTAAGTGAGCTGTCTAAGATTGCCAAGTGCTGATGGAACCAACGAGTTTGAAAAATTGCATTGAGCCACATCCAACTCTTGCAATGAATTAAGCTTTTCAATCGAAGAAGGTATTGTTCCGAAAAACATAGTAAACCCAACTTTCAGTACGATGAGAGGACTACTTTGATTAAATTCAGGAAAATATCCAGTGAGATCTTGATTGTATCTCACACTAAGAACTTTTAAGTTCTGTAGATTGAAAATTTTCACTGGGAATTCGCCAAACATATCACATTTCCTGAGGGCAAGGGTTGTCAAAAATGATAAATTTGTCAAGGAAACAGGCATGATCGAAGATATGTTAATGAAACTGAGAGAAAGAGTTTCTAGACTAGTTAAGTTTTGAACTAGACTTCTCATACCGGATGGTTGAAAGTTCAACAATCCCTTAGGATCATCAGAAGATGTTTCAATTTCAAAATTGCAACACAGATCAAGGTATGTCAACTTAGACAACTGTGAGACTTCAGATGGGACTTGACCAGAAAAGACAGAGGCAGAGAGGTCAAGATGAGTGAGGCTTGGAAAATTTCTTATGCTAGATGGAATTTGAGAGTAATTGAAGTTATTATCAGAGAGGCTTAACCTTTGAAGATGAACTAGGCTGAACAGGCTACTATTGGAGTCGAAAGAGCCGTAGAGATAACTGCTGCTAAGATTAAGGCCAATAACATGACCCGTTTTCTCGTCACACTCCACGCCGTCCCACGAGCAGCAACTCCTATTTCCTCCTCCAGCTGGTTTCCATGATGAAACCTTTGGATAAGCTCCGTCAAAACGTGAAGCAGATTTGTCAATAATAAAGCTCTTCTTGAACTGCAGCAAGGCAGAGCTTTCCTCCTCATGGCAAGATAGTTGCTGCAAAGAGTATACAAAGTTGGCAGCCACAAGATGAAACAGCAGCAGAACTAGTAGTTTGGAGAGCATGCGAATCGACATGTTAAATAAGCAATGGGACAACCCCAAAGTGTTCTGAGATTTGTTTTTTTTTTTGTCTGTGTACTCTTAGCTAAATAAACCTCTGTGGAAGTGAAAGTTAGAGAGCTCGCTATTTATGGACTGCCATGATCAAGTTGTTGAGCAATAACATCACAAGAAAGATGCGGCCGGCAACAATAGCATTGCATATACTTGTATATAGTATAAGAAACATATACGATCTGATGAATAAAGAAGTGTAAACCAAATAATCATCACAGGAATTCCATCCTTGCAATTGAGAAAAAAACGAAAAACTGTTCCTGTCAATTACGTAGAGAAAAGCAGGTACATACCTTGAAGCAGAGACAAAAATGTAGCCGTCTAGGAGAGGCTTGGAGATTAAATTAGATAAACCTAATGACATGTTCCCCCAGAAAAATACAAAAAGAAACAAACAAACAAGAAACAGAAATAATCACGAAAGCTTTCTAAAATTTTAGTCAGTCAAGTCAAGTGAGATCAATAAGCTTTAATATTTTCTTGAGTCAAAAGAATATTTTCAACATAGTAAGATCTGGTAAAAGATATTTTTATTTTTATTTTAATACAAGCAATAGTGTAAACTACAAAGAAGAGGGGGAGTTTCTTGCACACACTACCGTAGTGTCAAGATTTTAGTATCTAAGAAATGGTTAGTTGTGTTATAATGTAACAACGGTTACTCTTGTACTCTATCTCGATGTTCTGCGTTCAAATCTCCCTCCTTCAATATCGTATGTACGAAACAAAAAAGAGTGCTGCTAAACGAAGCCTAAAATTAACTGAGTATACCCTACTACCAAACTATTTATTAAATTACTAATTTGCCCTAATATAAAATGACCAAAAAGGATATATTGAATTATGAAATAAATGTAATTTTAATAAGTACACCCTACTCACCATATTCAATCCTAATCAAACATAAGCAAAAAATCATAGTTCCAAAAACCTTAATATTAACTCCAACAATTCGTTTCATTGTTATTTATTAATTCATTGATGCAAACAAGTCTCATGGATGCTTCAGACATGTCGAGGGGGTCATCAAAAGAAGTATTAATTTTTATTTTTTTGGTTTAGGTTGAAAGAAAATTAAAATTTATATTTGTCAGATCGTGAAATCCAGAAAGCTCATGCACATACCCTTCAACTTGGTACTTTAGATGCATTCTTCCATGCACGCTAGTTGTTTGACGAAACGCTTGACTTGAGCGTGGTGTCCGCCACAAGAATAATAGGCAGCTTTGCTTAGTAGCACCATCATGAAGAAGCTATTTATCTCTTTTTAAGAATGTTTGTTTTGAATATCAGACCCAACAAATTCACATTTGGCATTGTCATTCACACATCAACTGCACTTGGAGACCTAACCATAGGCAGGCAACAACTTCATGCATGTGCAACAAAGATAGGTTTGCATTCGAATGTCTTTGTGGGAAGTGCAATTTTGGATCTTTATGCCAAGTTGAGCAGTACCCAGGATGCTAAGAACCATCACCAAGTGAATAAAAATTTATCTGGATTTGAATTTCTTTGTGCGTTTGGTGTTGTGTTATGTGATAAGAGTGTATTAGGGTATCCAAGGGGTATTTTTGATAGTTAGATAGGGTGTACTTAGTTAATTTTACATTTTGATTTAAATATTATGATGTATTTAGATCATAGGGTGTACTCAGTTAATTTTAGGGTTCGTTTAGCAGCACTCAACGAAAAATGATTAATTGTAACAAAAATGGAAGCATAAAACACGATTTAAAAATGAAAAACTAAAGAAAATAGAAAAGTAAGAATTTACCTATGCCCAACCCCGACAAAGCATCCCTCACTCAGACCCCGCCCACCTAGCCCTGCATCAGTTCAGTTGCCACTCCAACTGCCTCATCAACCGAAGTGTCCCTGACCCCAGCCCTACAGATCACCTCCCCTAGTCTCCCAAGACCCACTAACACCTCAATAATTAAATTAAGGAACGAAAGAGAAAATATTTTCAATTTGCACCCTTAAATTTTTTTTTGGAAAAATTAAGTACCCGAATTAACTTTTATTGCCAATTCCTCCCTACCGTCTAAATCTCAACATTTTATCCAAACGCACAAAATAATATAAAATAAAATAATTTTAATAAGCATAGGGGCCCACCCACTTAATCTCTTTCCCTTTTGTTGTAATTAAAAATACACAAGGGGAGGGCGAGCTCGAATGGGAAAGGGAGAAAGAGAGGGAGGAGAGAGAGAGAGAGAGAGAGAGAGAGAGAGAGGGAACGGGGGAGAAGAAAATGGGTGGTTGCGGGGGTTATGGGTTCGTGGGGGAGGGGGGGCTGTGGGTGAAAAAACATCTGGGTTCGTTTGGTGGGGGGGTTGGGGGTGGGGTGGGTTTGTGGGCTCTGGGTTGGGGGATGGGGGTGGGTCTGTGGGTTGTTTGTTGGGGGGTGGTGGTCATGGGGGAATCCGGTTAGGATGGGAAGTGCTGGATGGTCTGGGGGTAAAAAAAACTGAAGGGAGGGAGGTGGGGGGATTGGTCAGGAGTGAAGGTTGGTGGTCATGGGGGAATGGGGAGGAGAAGAAAACCGTAAGGGTGGGTGGGTCCAGAGGATTTTTTTTGCTTTTTTATTTTTTTTCCCTTTAATTTTTTCAAAAAATACATTTTTTAATGATTTAACAGATTATTAAGTGACATATTGTTGATTTAGACGGTAAGTAGGAATTGACAATAAAAATAATGTGTACTCAATTTTCCGGAAAAAAAAAAAGGTGAGAGTGCAAATTGAAAGTAGCGTACAAGTTTAGGGGATAAATCAATAGTAAACTTTTTTTTTTTTTAAATGATGAGAAATGAAATCATTTATTTACCTGCAAAACTAAAATAAAAAGTTGACATGATATAACAGCTAGAACGAAAATAAAACGCTTAAAGTTTAATAAATAAATTGAGAGATACAAGTGAAACTCTAATGTAGGTTAATTTTACTTGAAGTTGAAGTCAAGTGGTCAAAATTTTGCTTCTCATCGGTCAAGAATCAAGATCAATGCGATGGAAAGGTCAAGATATGATATAAGTACCAAATAGTCATTAGAGAGAATTGTTTTATTGGCTGCAAGAGCCTGCAATGATCTGTGTGGTTAGAACGTTTACTTTGGTTTTGGGCTGTTCTGTCGTTTTGCATTGTGATTGATATTGACTGGCTTGATTCAGTTATTCTCGATCTCTGGATCATAGGAATCTAAGAGATTGTAGTCATTCACCGTTAGATATTAATCCAATGATTTAAAAAAGTTTCTTAAAAGGAGTGCAAAAGTGAGTGAATCGTTGAATTTACATCCAACGGTGAGTAATCACAAATCTCTTAGACACATATAGTCCAAGAGATCATGATTGTATTTTTATAATTAAAAAAAAAAAGCATTCCTTAAAAAATTGTTCAACTCTTCCTCTGTTGTCTGTTGTATATAGAACTACATTCATATTATTATATATTATATGAACTCTGTCGTTGGTCTCCAAAATATTTTAGTCAGCTTGTTGTTTTGTAAATTAAATTAGACACCTCGTATCGTTAGCTGTTCCCTCTAAATTAATGAGGTATCTTGGTGACGGCCAACATCCCAAACCAAATACTACTTAGTCTAATGCCGGCGATATTTGTTTAAAACTTAAATCAGTTGTTATATCATAAAATGTCTCGTAGGTAGCTGTGAAAACCACTTACTTATATATTGTATTAGACATAAACCCAAAAATTGAAGCATTGGTTACCCATGTGTTTTTTCTTATCAAGTTAAGCCCATTTTTTAACCTTATAACACTTTCCTTTGATGATGAGTGAACCTAAGCTCGATTTTCTTATTGCCCATTTTACTCTTACAAAGCAACCATTAAGTGCCCATTTGGGAGTACAGACGGACCTAGCAAGGAACTAACTTGGTCTATAGCCCAGGTGATTTTTCTTGTCTTTCAACTCCAAATTACATTTAGCTCACCTCTGCTAACTAGAGGGTTGACTTGCAAATCTTTGCAAAGGAGAAAAAGTGAAACATAAAAAAAAAATTGGAAAATTTACCACATCAACAAAATGATGGAGTTTTTTTTTTAAAAAAAATAAATATAAAATTCATAAAACTTAAAAATGAAAAAACCAACATTTTATGAATTTTAAATTATTTAAAAATATATATTATATTTTAAATACACGTGGCACTATATTATTGGAGATGTGGGCTCTACATATATGCCACATGAGCAAACTAAGGGAGTTTTTTAAATTTAGAAATGAAAAACCAAAATCTTAAATGAAAAAACCAAAATTTATGCACCAAGATTTTTTCATTTTTAAATTTTATGAAGGCTTTATATCACTAAGTCCTAAACATTAAAATGCATAAAATTTTGGTTTTTTTCATTTTTAAATTTTATGAATTTAAATGAAAAAACCAAAATTCTAGCAGGATCCATTTGTGAGCACACATATAAACCTTGAAGACCACAAATGACAAAAAAAAAGTACGCAATCTGATAGTTTCGTGAACCTCAAGGACATTTTGTGATATCAAGTCTTTTATGAATTTTGAATTTTAATTATTTAAAAATATATATATGCCACGTCAGCAAATTAATGGAGCTTTTGACGGAACAGAGACTATTTGTGAACACACATAATAAGCCAACAAAAACTGGACCAATTTGGCCCAGTCAATTTAAATAATATTAATTTATTTACATATTACAAATGGGGCTATGTAAGTGGAGGTTCCACAGAGTTACAATGGGACATGTCGCACTTGATTTCAACCATAAGAGCTAACAACACTTGTGGGGCTATCCGTAAGTGTAAACAACGTTTCCTCTCTCCGCGCCTCCAATTGGACTCGATACACAGCCTCTCGCCGTCGCCACTCCAATTCGAAGAAGCAACTCCTCGTTGCCACTCCAATTCGAAGAAGCCACTCACCGTCGCTACTCCGATCATCATCTCGTCGCCGGCGCCTCTGTCTCAATTTCAGGTAAGTGCAAAGTAAGTTTTGAAGACCAGAACACCCAAAGAGCATTATTTCGTATTTCTGTTGTTGGCTTTTATGTTTACAGCCTCATTTGCTATTTTGTATAAGGAGCAGCCTATGTAAGGGACATGCTATTAGCACATATGCAGATTGGGTTTTTGTTAAAGGAAAGAAATATGTCATTGATTCTATATTGAGTGATTGTAGGAATAGATTGTAATCAACTTAGAATTAGCATGTATTTACCTAGAATAGAAGTATCAACCGTGTATAAAGATTTGAGTCTGTAAGCAATACAGATATATTCATTCAATACAATATTAAATTATTTCATGGTATCAGAGCACCACTCTTGGTGACTCTGCCCTAACACCTTCCGCCACTACCATCTTCTGCCCAAAACACCTTCCATCACAGCCACCATCGACCCAGCATCATGGGTGAAACAACTCTCGCAGAGCCGAAGACCACAATCCACGACCCACTTGATTTACACAACTCAGACACACCAGGACTCTCCTTGGTTAACTTCAAACTTGAAGGCCATAACTATGGCCAATGGAGTCGATCTATGCATCTTAGCCTCAGCGCCAAGAACAAGCTTGGATTGATTGATGGATCAATCAAAGCCCCTTCACCGAATGACTCAAAATTCCCACAGTGGCAGCGCTGCAATGATATGGTTCTGTCATGGATTCTTCATGCTCTCCATCCAGACATAGCCAGCAGTGTTCTCTATGCCAAAACGGCGGCAGCCGTATGGACGGATCTCCAAGACCGCTTTTCACAAAGCAACGATTCCAGGATCTATCAGATTCGACAAGAAATTGTCGAGTGTCGACAAGGATCAAAGCCTATCTCCATCTATTATACAAAACTGAAAGCACTTTGGGATGAGTTGGGTTCCTACCAGGACCCTCTTGTTTGTGACTGTGAAGGGCTGAAGAAACTTGCAGAGAGAGAGGAAAAAGAAAGAGTGATGCAATTTCTAATGGGCCTGAACGATTCATACTCCACCGTTCGGGGATCAATTCTGATGATGAATCCTTTACCAGATACACGCAAAGTCCATGGATTGATCCTTCAACATGAGCGTCAAATGGAGGTGACTAGCCGAAATGACAACCTGCTTACTTCACATGCAATGCAAATCAGCCGATCCTCAACTACAGGACCTTCACAACCACGCAAGTCTCTGAAGTGCACATACTGCGATGGAGACGGACATCTGAAAGATCGGTGCTACTTCATCATTGGCTTTCCCGTAGGCCACAAATGGCATGGTAAAAATGTCAAACCCAGAAACCAGCGTTCAGGACCCACTGCTCACAACGTTGAGGCCAATCCACCACCAACCAAACATGCTGATACGGTCAAGACAATCACTGATGGTCCAACCTTCACCAACGAGGAGTACAACGAACTTATTGCTATGATTCGCAATAAGAAGGGTAATGGTCAGTTGGTGGCAAATGCAACAGGTATCATTACACCCACTTGTCACATTGCACAACATGAATCCCATTCTAAGCTATATTGGATTGTAGATAGCGGAGCCACAGATCATATTTCTTATTCGCCTCCTACACACAATCACACTACGACTCATCATGAATTTGTGGGCTTGCCCAATGGAGAACAGGCAGAAATCCACAACATTGGGTCTATTAAATTATCGAAAGATTTGTCTCTTGATGGAGTTCTTCATGTTCCCAAATTTCATGTCAACTTGCTATCTGTGAGTAAGTTAACTCGCGCTCTGCATTGTGTAGTAACCTTTTATCCTGATTTTTGTGTTGTGCAGGACGTGGATACGAAGAAGACGATTGGCCTGGGCAAGCATTTTGATGGGCTTTACTACCTCACACCTGCCCAAAATCCTCACCTCATTAGTCATGTTCGCCGCACCTCAGATCTTTGGCATCAACGTCTAGGACACCCGTCACCTGCTCCTCTTCACTCTTTGTCAAAGAATATTCCTGAAATAATGTTTAATTCTCAGCATATTTGTGATATTTGCCCTTTGGCAAAACAAACAAGATTACCTTTTCCTTCTAGTTCAATTCAAACAGTTGCACCTTTTGATCTTATTCACTGTGACATTTGGGGACCTCACAAAACACATACACACTCTGGGGCCCGTTATTTCTTGACTATTGTTGATGATTTTACTCGTTTTACTTGGGTCCATCTTATGACTTTTAAATCCGATACACAACGCATTTTGCAATCTTTTTTCTCATGGGTTAAAACACAATTTAATCGCACCATTAAAATTTTTCGTTCCGATAATGGTAGTGAATTCCTATCCATGCGCTCCTTCTTCACCAATCTTGGCACCAATTTCCAACACTCTTGCACATATACCCCCCAACAAAATGGGGTAGTTGAACGCAAACATCGTCATCTTTTGAATATTGGTCGGGCATTACGTTTTCAAGCCAACTTACCTTTACAATTTTGGGGGGAGAGCCTTCAAACGGCATGTTATCTTATAAATCGCCTCCCAACTCCGTCACTGTCTCATAAAACACCTTATGAACTTTTACATGGGCATTCACCTACTTATTCTCACCTGAGAGTTTTTGGGTGTCTTTGTTATGCCACTAATCTTCACCCCAATCACAAATTTGACACTCGTGCTCACCGTTGTCTTTTTCTTGGGTATCCTCTCAACCAAAAGGGTTATCGCGTTTATGACCTTGATACACAGAAATTTTTTGTTTCTCGAGATGTCATTTTTCACGAACACACCTTTCCTTTGTCTCATCTTCCAGCAGAAAATCAAACTGACTCACCTATTCTTCCTATTCCCGACCCACCTACCCTCACTCTCCTCTTCCACAGACCCGGCCCACACCACCTTCACCCCTCTCTCTTCAAACCCCGCTCACAGACCCTACTTCCCCTTCGACACCCACGGCTCCTTCATCTTCTGATTGCACCTCTGTTTCACCGACCCCATCTTCACCTCCCGTTGAACTGCCGTCTGCTCTCCCTCCCTCTCTTCCGGTCACTCTCCCTCTCCCTGACAGCCACCCGATCTCTCGCAGATCTGAGCGTATCAAACGACCTCCCTCTCATTTTCGGGAGTATCAAGCCCATCACTCCGTCTTGCTCACACCCGACGTCGTCTCTTCATCCACGTCTGGAACCAGGTACCCTCTTCATAAGCACATCTCTTATTTTGGCTTATCTTCCAATTATTGCAATTTTGTGTGCAATGTCTCTCGTTTGGTCGAGCCCACTAATTATGAACAGGCATGTCGTGATCCCAAATGGGTTGCTGCTATGCAATCTGAACTCCAAGCTCTTGACGCCAATCACACCTGGTCCTTGGTCCCTCTTCCTCCTGGCCATCGCCCAATTGGCTGCAAGTGGATATTTCGGATTAAATATCACTCTGATGGCACCGTGGATCGGTACAAGGCCCGCCTCGTTGCCAAAGGGTTCAACCAACGCGAGGGTATTGATTTCCACGACACCTTTGCCCCTGTTGCGAAATTAATAACTGTTCGGTGCTTGTTGTCCATTGCTGCTGTTCGTCATTGGCCTCTGCATCAAATGGATGTCCAGAACGCCTTTCTTCATGGCGATCTCCAAGAGGAGGTTTACATGTTACCCCCGCCTGGTTCTCGTCGACAGGGGGAGCAGGTTGTGTGTCGACTTCACAAGTCCTTGTACGGACTTAAACAAGCTCCACGAAGCTGGTTTCGAAAGTTTTCATCTGCTATTTGTGGCATTGGCTTCAAGCAGTCGCGTGCTGATTACTCTCTATTCACACAGGCTCATGGAAGCTCTCTAACCATTATATTGCTTTATGTAGATGACATGATAATC
Organism: Prunus salicina; assembly: GCA_020226455.1. Taxonomy (NCBI): domain Eukaryota; kingdom Viridiplantae; phylum Streptophyta; class Magnoliopsida; order Rosales; family Rosaceae; genus Prunus; species Prunus salicina. The sequence goes on along the minus strand of CM035343.1, from coordinate 15,260,427 downwards.
ACAGGAAATGATGAAGATGCCATCTGTAAACTGAAGCACTTTCTTGGCAGTCAATTTCGAATCAAAGATCTCGGACCCTTGAGATACTTTCTTGGTGTTGAGGTGGCACGATCACAATCTGGAATTTCTATTTGCCAACGGAAGTACACCCTTGACATTTTGGCAGAAGCCGGATTACTTGGAGCCAAACCAGCCAAAATTCCTATGGATCATGATCTGGTGTTGTTATCCACAGGAGAGTTACTTAAAGATCCTACTCGATATCGTCGGTTAGTTGGAAAGCTGATTTATCTCACAATTACAAGACCAGAAATCACTTATGCAGTCAACACTCTCAGTCAGTTCATGCAAGAACCTAGACGTCAACATCTTGATGCAGCATACCGTCTTCTCCACTACCTAAAGGAAGCTCCAGGTCAAGGGTTACTTTTTCCTTCACAGAATCAGTTAAAGCTGATTGGTTATTGTGATGCAGATTGGGCCAGATGCCCAATCACACGCAGATCAGTCACAGGTTATTGCATATTTCTTGGTAATGCGCTTGTGTCCTGGAAAAGCAAGAAACAAGTTACAGTTGCACGATCCTCAGCCGAAGCAGAATATCGTTCAATGGCTGCAACCACATGTGAACTAACTTGGCTAAGATATCTGTTGCAAGATCTGCGTGTGAATCATCCTGAACCTGCAAAGCTATTTTGCGATAATCAAGCCGCCTTGTATATTGCTGCAAATCCAGTGTATCATGAACGAACTAAACATATTGAGCTCGATTGTCATACTGTTCGTGAAAGAATAGAGAAAGGAGAGATCAAGACAGGATATGTGCAAACAGGTGAACAGATAGCAGATATATTTACCAAGCCACTGAAGGCACCCGTATTCAGTTCGCTTCTTGGCAAGTTGAGCGTTATTGATATCCACTCTCCAACTTGAGGGGGAGTGTTAAAGGAAAGAAATATGTCATTGATTCTATATTGAGTGATTGTAGGAATAGATTGTAATCAACTTAGAATTAGCATGTATTTACCTAGAATAGAAGTATCAACCGTGTATAAAGATTTGAGTCTGTAAGCAATACAGAAATATTCATTCAATACAATATTAAATTGTTTCAGTTTTCCTTTTTTTCACCCAAAAGTGGTTTCACATCCACAAGAGGAGCAAAAGCCATTTTACAACAAAAATATCCTCTTCCACTTGTCGCTTGAATGGCATTTTGGCTCCAAGACCCAACCACTGATGTTTTATTGATATACTCTTCCAGTTTATCTTTGAGCAAAGGAAGTTCTAGAAACAAGTTATTTGTATCACGAATTCGTGGAGTTGTCTTACACACCTACTTGCAATTGACAAAAATGAGAAAAAGATTGTAACAATATTGCGTCTCTCCATTTAATGTTATATGCGAGGAAAAAAAAAACTCTCTCACAAAGGATATGAAAAAAATATATACCTTACATTTAGGATCTTTTAGTTCTGTTGGATTTAAAAGCTTTCCACAGTTTTCACATTGATCTCCTCGTGCAGAAGCATAGTCACAACCTTGAGTCGGGCATGTCCCCTCCACAAGTCTGTCGGCTAAGAACCGTTTGCATGTGTCACAGTAAAGCTGAATTACAGTACAAATTCAAGTTAAAATAAATGATAGAAATACACTTTAAAACATAACTCAATCGCAATACATGGACATAAGCATGCAAATCAGTGACCAAACCAATAGAAGACACATTTACAAGGCAGTGAATGCTACCTGCTGCATTGTGTTCTCTGAAAGCCATTCATTCTCCAACAACTTTTTGAAAATCGCTTGACATACTTCCGTTTGTTGTGGTGCCGATGTGCGCCCAAATTTGTCAAAGCTTATATTAAACCACTTATAAACCTCCTTATGAATTGCATGATATCTACAAGAATATAACCATTTGAAATAAATTTCAACAAAACGTACACAATAAATAGAAGTTAAGTTTACCAAATTATATAAATTTTATTGAAAAGTTTACTTGTCACAAATCTGTTGGGGGTTACACTTCTCTTCCATAGCTTTGGTCTCTGTCGCCATGCCGTACTCATCAGTTCCACATACATATATCGTATTGTAGCCTCGAAGACGGCAGTAGCGTGCAAAGACATCGGCACTTAACACACCTGGCCAACACAACAAAAAGAATACATGAATTAATTTCAAGAATCTGTTTGGTTCCCGAAAAATTAGAAGGAAAAATAAAAGGAGCAGATAAATACAGCCGATAATATTTCCTAGGTGGGGGACATTGTTGACGTAAGGCAAGGCGCTGGTGATCAGGATGTTTCGCTTGCCAGGGATGGGTAGCTTGGCAGCCGTTTGCTCCTCCTTGGAGGTAACTGTGAGGTCTCTCATGTCCATGTACGGTTCTCTCCTTCAGTGTCTGGGCCAGAAACGAGCTTAAAAAACTGCAATTCAAGATAAAAAAAATCTCTCCACTGTTTTCTTATCAGGTTCCTTAGTATTCAGACAGTGTTTATGATGTAGGAGAGCATGGGTGTTGGAACGAATGTTTATAAATGACCCTTACTGCAACTGTTAACCAGGCTTATATAGACATCGAACCGTAGCATAACCTAATTGACAAAGGAAAATTTAATCAAAACTGGAAATAAACTAAACCCTAATTGGTGTAGGAAAAATTTAATCAAAACTGGAAAAAACCAAATTCTTAATGAAAATTGGAAAACTCATATCAAAATAACTTAATAATTTAAGATCGCTACTAAAACTTAGCCTTACTGGCTGATGAGCCCACTTAGATTAGGAAAGTCTAGGTCGGTCTCATAGATACTCCTGCGTCAGCAATATTAGATTACAAGTATGCAGATTACACAAATACAGAAATCCGGCAAACCCCCGAAAACCCAGAAGTCAGATAAGGACTCAAACAAAACTGAAAACTGAAAAAGAGTAAGGTTATGCATTTGATGTTGTGGTTTGCTTTTTTGTTTTTTGGTGGTCATATCTTCCCTTTATATCTTCAGTTTTGAGCTCGATAACTAAGTTTCAATTGCAGAACATGTCTTTTTGAGTTGTGAAATACTTACATCAGATACTGTTCCAAAGTGGAAGTCAGTTCAGGAGACAGAATTGGCAAAATTTTCTCTCAAAATGTAAACAGAGCAATCATTAGACAAAGAGGATACAATCTCCAAGTATAATTCAGGGCTGAAGTTGGTTACAGTGCAGGTATATTTTACGATCCTCGTTCACTTCCACAAGCTCAAACTGGAAATTCATGCAGCTATGTTTTTAGACAACCTTTGCCATGCATTTTCCTTGTGTGCTTGTCTAGATTCTTTTTGCCTTTCATCTGATATTGTAATTAGCTACTGTCTTAGGAATATAATTAATTGAGGCAATGCGAAGTTTCAAATCAATTTCACTAGTCTAAACGTACTTTGTGTGCTTCAATTTTGTTTTTCATATGTTACCTATACAACTCAGTTTTACGAAATGATTTCGTTCGATGACATGGCAGTCAAGTGTCCTAACTACCATAAGTAATCACACATGGATTCGGATTCTCCACTTATCATACTTATGTCTAGAACTACCTTGTATATTTTGGATTCCCATTTACTATTAACTCTGAAACCCAAAATCACATCGTCTTAGACATAAGTACAATACAAAGCACCAAAAAAAAAAAAGAGTAGATGATCTTATTGCATTTGTGATAACATAGGACAAGGAATACATGAAGCATTCTGAAATCTCATTTGCGTTACTTCATCATAACTGATGCTATATTATCATAACTCCAAGTCAAAGCGAAGACAGAAAACTAAGGTGTACAGAGAAGGTGACCTGAAAAACCAACAGAGAGAGAACCTTGCCATAATCTCAATTTCTAGGTGCCCCTACTTCGTCCTTATCATTGGTCTGACCGTTGCAACAATCTTAATAAACCAATCCGGCCTCCTTGTGATCAAAAGGTCTGCTAGTACCACTCCGATTACCAACCCACTTCCAAATCCCGCCAAAACAAATTTCCATTCAAATTCAATTCCAAAGCTTGAATCATCTTCTTCTACAGAGGAAGGTGGCAGTTGAGGGCCCTCAGGATTTCCACATTTCTCTGGCAATGGATCCCCACACAGTCCTGGGTTTCCCTCATACGAAGTAATGTTGAATGAAGTAAGTTGGGTTCCTTGCGGTATAGGACCTGTAAGGTTGTTGTGAGAGATATTGTGTGGCCAGGAAAGTAAGGTGGGTGAGTTGTTGAGGGGTCTCCCCTGAGAGCTTGTTTTGTGAAAGGTCCAACGATTCAAGCAGTGTTAAGTTCCCCAAAGATGATGGGATGCAACCACTGAGATTGTTGTTGGAAACATTGAGCGATCGGAGTCCCTTTAAGTTCCCAATGAATTCAGAAATATTCCCTTTGAATTTGTTGCTTGAGAGATCAATGAATGTAAAATCTTCTTGAATCTTTGGGTAGTATCTCCTCACACCTTTATTTGTTATGGTGGTTTTGAAATCATAAATGAAATTCTGTCCACCACCGAGTTGAATATATGTGTAGGTGTTCATATATTTGGATTGGTTTAAAGAGACACCTCTCATGGCATTCCCAGAAAATATGTATTCGGATGGAAATTCGCCTCTGAAATTATTATATGAGAGATCAAGAATACGCAGCTCAGGGAAGTGAAGATTCTTTTTAGGCTTTCCAATCACTCCATAGAATCCATTATGGGGCATTGCCAAAAGTTTTAAGTTTGGGAGAGTCCCCAGCCAAAAGGGAAAAACATCATTGAACTCATTGTTTGACAGAACAAGAAACTCAAGCATCACACAGTTTTCCAATGACCTCGGCAATTGCCCTTGCAATTTGTTATCACTAACATCAATCATCCTCAGATTGCTTGTGTTGGATTATGCTTGGGGAAGAAACCCACGGAAGGAGTTGTTTCCAAGACTTAAAACTCGTAGATCATCACTGAAGGTTCCTAGACACTGAGGAAGCATGCCACTCAACTTATTATTCAACAAATCAAGGTACTGAAGAGAACTTACATTGCAAATCAATGGTGAAATTTCTCCATCTAACTTGTTGTCTGAAATGGCATAGAATATGATGTTTGGTCGAGGTATTGGTAAAGGTCCATGTAGCATGTTAGAATAAAGCCTCAAAACTTTTAGGTTAAGCCAGGGAAGGAGTACAGAGTTTTGATGGTCAAAGCCGGAAAGGAAGTTTACAGACAGGTCCAGAAACCCCAGAGTTTCTATGCTTGTGTTCAAAAACCATTTCGGCACTTGGCCATGCAATTTGTTTCTAGAAAGATCCAACCAATCCAAGTTTTGTTGATACCTTAGGAAGTTGGGGAAGTCTTTTATGTTGCACAGTGGTAATCCAAGAGTCCTAAAGTTTGGGACAGTTGCATTCACAACTCTGGATTCAGTGAGCAGTATTTCCAACTTGGGACCACTTAGTTGAAGACTGGTGACATTTTGTAGCTTAAGAATCTCGACTGAACCACGCAAGTCGTTGCTATCTAGATAAAGGAGTTTGAGATGCCTAAGAGTGAAGAACGACTTAGGGATTGAACTACTCAGTTTATTTACACCAAGGTCAATGGATTCTAGTCTGCTAAGGTTAGCTAGCCAAGATGGGATCGGACCACTTAGTCCATTATAGGAAAGATCAATTTCAGTGAGCTCTGTGAGGTTGCAAACAGAAGATGGGATGTAACCACTAAAATTATTATCAGAAAGTTGGAGATATGTGAGTGAGTAAGGTTTGACAAGGAAGCAGGGATTGGACCATTAAATTTGTTTAGTGAAAGGTCAAGATACATGAGCTGCCTAAGATTACCAAGTGAGAGGGGAACCATACCTGAGAAGTTGCATTCACTCACATCTAACTTGTTCAAGGATTCAAGCTTTTCAAATGAAGAAGGTAGAATTCCAGAAAAACTTGTTCCTGCCAGTTCCAGTACCATGAGAGGACTACTTCGATTAAATTCAGGCAGATAGCCAGTGATACCTTGGTTGAATCTCATGCTAAGAATTTTCAAGTTTTGTAATCTGAAAACTCTTGCGGGGAATTCACCAAACATGCCACAATTTTCTAAGTTGAGAGATGTCAAAAGTGACAAATTTGCCATGTAATTGGCTACTCCTGAAGATATGTCAACCCAACTAAGATCAAGTTCTTCTAGGCTAGTGAAGTTTCGAACTAGGCTTTTCATAGTTGATGCTTCAAGTTTCAACAAATTTTCACCAGAAAATGGGTCAATATTGAGAGATAGATCAAGCGACGACAACTTGGACAACTGTGAAACTTCAGTTGGGACTTGACCAGAAAAGACAGAGACAGAGAGGTTGAGATAAGTGAGCTTTGGCAAATTCCTAATTTTAGTAGGAATTAGAGAGTAATTGAAGTCATTATCAGCGAGGTTTAGTCTCCGTAGATGAACAAGACTGAAGAGGCTGCTGTTGGAACTGATAGAGCCGTAGAGACACCTGCTGCTGAGATCAAGGCCAATCACATGACCCGTCTCCTCATCACAATCGACACCGTCCCATGAGCAGCAGTTGAAAGTTTCTCCTTCAGCTAGTTTCCAAGATGAAACCTTTGGATAAGACCCAAAATAACCCGAAGCAGATGCCTTGATGACAAAGCTTTCCTTGAATTGCAGCAAGGCAGAGCTCTCCACATCATGGCAAGATGGCTGCTGCTGCAAAGAGTATAAAGAGTTCGTAACCACAAGATGAAAGAAAAGCAGAACTACTTTTGAAAGCTTGGAAATGGACACAGAAAAGCTCAGGGGTAACCCCATGATATTTTTTCTTGGTAATCGAGAATTTTGTTGATCTTTGTTAACTAAACATGCATGAAAGGTTGCGAGAGCCAAAACTTATAGACTGGACTCAAATTTTTGAGCACTGACATGACAAGAATAATTTTCAAACAAGGTGTGCGGATTGGGACAAAAATATTATGAGACGTACTTTTCCTCAAAGTCAAGCTAAATAAGGCATTCTCCAACCTATGAGGGGCTAACCCCAAATTTTCTCCCTTCAAAAAGTAACTATTTGGGTTTTGCCCGAACTCAAATAGTTTTTTCTCCCAACCCTCCGGACTCAAATTTTAAGTCCGCAATTGTATTAAATTGTTTAAGCATGGTTTAAGTCTAATTTTATTTTTTTTTGGAAAACTTTTCTTCATTAATCTTTTTAAATATCGTTATAATTTAATTTTTTGAACAATTTGACCTAAAAAAATTAAATCCCATAAATTTAATTTTATTCCAAAAGTATGAGAATGGAAGAGATTGATGAAATTGACAAAGGAAAAATAAATTGAGAAATAGAAAAAATATTTTTGGTAGATTAATTGAGAAATAGGTGAGTATTTATAGAGTTTGGAGTTTGGGATTGGATTTGATTTGGATTAATTTAAAATATTATTTTGACCGTTGGATTTAAATTTTAGCCGTTGAATTTTTTTTTTTTACCGTTAAAATAGCATAGATTTAATCCTCATCGTTGATTTAAGTTATATGTACATACAAAAAAAAACATCAACATTTGAAACCGTTGGATTCCAATGGCAACTCCATGGGATAGCAACAAGTGGCGCAAAGATAAGACAAAAAGCAAGCTGCAAATTTGGAGGTGGGCCCCACGTCAGAATCTTTGCCCATGGGGCTGTTTGAGATGTGCAGTGCGCTCCATTGAATAGTGTTGGTTCCAGGCAATACTTGGACCCATATTTGGGTCCAAATTTGAGTTTTTCCAAATTTTGGGTCCTTCATTTTCTTGGGTTGAGAGAGGTTTTGGGCAATATTTTGGGTTTATGTCCTTGGGTTGGAGATGGCCTAATCGTCTATGAAAGTGAAAGCATAGAGCTACCTATTGATTGAATAATTGAGTTGATCGAACGATTCTTGGGTCGGTGGGGAACATGGGACAGGGTTTTTTGGTTTTTAAATATTAAATATTTTATTAAAGTAATTATTTTTAATTTAACATAAAATATTTTTTAATTAATGAAACTTACGGAATTGAGGCATTTGACCTAATTTGCTAAATGTTGCAAATGTGGTGATCAAATTTGGAAAATTAAAACCAGACCAAAATCATTTTCGACCCTAACCCAAGTGACCAAAAATTATTTTTTTAAAACCTCAATAGTATTCTATAATCACCCGTAAAATTGACATTGTATGAATTTGTAAGGCCGGAGAGAAATGGAAGGCAGGAGGAACAAGGAAGTGAAAATGATTGACAGTTGGTGAGTTTTTGAGGGATCTCCCCTGAGAGCTTGTTTTGTGAAAGGTCCAACGATTCAAGCAGTGTTAAGTTCCCCAAAGATGATGGGATGCAACCACTGAGAGTTTTGTTGGAAACATTGAGCGATCGGAGTCCCCTTAGGTTCCCATTGAATTCAGAAATATTCCCTTTGAATTTGTTGGTTGAGAGATCAACGGATGTAAAATCTTCTTGAATCTTTAGGTAGTATCTCCTCACACCTTTATTTGTTATGGTGGTTCTGAAATCATAAATGAAATAGAATCACTTTGTATTATTCTCCTCCAATGTAACAAAATCACTTTGTTTCAACTATCGTCTTATTGTCCCAAACCCCTTCATCACATAAACCAACCATGATATCAAAGCGTCACAAAAACTCACACCTCCTAAAATTCCAACATTTTCAAACAAGGTGTGCGGATTGGGACAAAAATATTCAGAGACGTACTTGTATATAGTAAATAAATAACTACTTAATATTACTCTAAGTTAACCATCTTCATCAAGAGATAATATTTTTTGACATTTTGATCAATAAAGAAGGGATTGGAAAATAATAATAATAATAATAATAATAAACTCGGGGCATAGTGTTTTCACATTGCAAATGGCTAAAGTCAAGAACTCACGATCACAGAAAATTCCATCCTTGAAAGTAAGAACCACTGTTGTCAATTCGAAGCAAAGAAAAAAATGGTTTCTCTAAATTACATATATAAATGCAATTCGTGATATTTCCAATTAAAAAGACCAAGAAACTCCAAGTCAATTTGCCATATTGAATTTAGGTGCTGCGAAATTGAGACACTGAGTAAATTTCCAAAGTTACGTCTTCAAGGGGCTTTGTATCAAACATGCACGTCACCACGTGCTCTGGACTTCAAGTGAATTAATAGGGGGTTAATTTTGGTAATTTCCGTTGACTTTTTGCACCTATATAAGCTTCATTTTAGTCATTCAATTCAGTTAATCAATTTTAAGTTCTTGGTATTTCAATCCTTTTGGTGAATTCTAAAGTGTAAATCAATAGTTTTAATTTACATTTTCACAAAATTTAAGTTAAAAACATAAAAATACTTTTGGGGTCGGTTTCATTTTCGTGGATTTCTCCCCCTTCTGAATTACCTTCCTGAGAATTCACCAGCCATAGAAAACAGAAAAAAGAGCTTGATTGAGAGAGAGAGAGAGAGAGAGAGAGAGAGAATTAAAAAGGCAGGGGAGGACCTGATTCAGACCCAAAAAAAAAAAAGGGGGGGTTGAAAGCGAGAGAGAGAACGGAAGGGACTTGGAATAAATTTCAAACAAGATGGGAATGGGAAACAACGATCGATGCTTTGAAATTTGTATATACTTACATTGCCAGAACATGAGCAGATTTCAAGTGAATTATTGCTTCATTTGACTCGAAGTCAAGTCCTCCAATTACTCCGTAAATAAGGCATTCTGATTCAATCAAGACTACATATATAGTTTCCATCAGGAACATTATACTAATTTCCTCATTTTCAAACTTAGTTTCCATCAGGATCACTCTGGATGCCACCTGCCCCTCTGTTTAAGTCAAGACATATTTGTACGTACCTATAAAGACACGCAACCAAAATCACAGAATTTTCCATCTTTAGGTACGAGTATGGAGCCTGCTGAGGGTTTCGGTGGTTCGGATGATGATGAGTCTCCCTAACTCTAGTTTTTGTTGGTCGCAGTGATCTTGTGTGCTTGTACTTGGTTTTGGTTTGTGTGTCGCTTCCTTTTGCATGCTTTGGGATAAAAATTGATTTTCCAAGCTGTCAAATTAATCATGGCTAATTAAGTGCCACATAAAAAGAAAGAATAAAATCAATTAATAAAAAGGGGTTGGTCTTTAATTGATCAAGTTGAATTCCAAGATGCATGCATAACCTTTGTTTTCATTACCAACCCACTTCCCAAGTCTGCCAAAAACAAATAGCAATGGATCTCCACACAATCCTTTGTTTTCATTTCCAACCCCTTTGTTTATTTGAAGGGATAATATTTATTGACATATTGATCAATAAAGAAGTATTTTAAGACTCCAGATGACTTCAGTCAACCAAATATTCATTACATAAAATTCCACAGAGAAGAGACAGCTTTTGAATTTTTATTCATTTTGCTTGAAACAAAACGATTGCAAGTTACACGTGTCGGTTTAGACTAGTTACAGATTCAGTGTTGAAATGTCCAAATTACCCTCCATGTCACTCACTTTAAAAAAATCTACTTGTTACATAACCTGAATGGAAATGGAAAGAGTGGGAGCCATTCCCATTCCTGATTATTCCTTTATTTACTTACACATGGAGGGCATGTTTATGTATCAGTAATGGAGAAACTAAGGAATCAGATAATTTAGGAATCGGAGAACTACTGAATCGGTATGGGAAGAATCATTCCCATTAAGCTGTTTACTAAACATATGGAATTAGCAATGGAATGAGATTGATTCCCATTGTTATTGTTTACTAATTTGCATGAATCAGATTCCAAATTAATTTTAGAATTATGGTAAAGTGATAAGGGTATTTTTGGAAGTTATTAAGAGAAAATAGGAATGGGAATCGTATCGACTACTCCCCCCTAGTTGATATGATTCCTAGTTTTGAGGGAATGTGATTACGGATTTTGAGATGGGGCCCACTTATTTTTTCATTCCTGATTGCAAGTAAACGCATCAGAAGTTAGGAATGGAAATCATTCCCTTTCCTCTCATTCCCATTACTGATACGTAAACATGCCCGGAGAGTGAAAAGAAACGCGGAGCCCAAATAAAAATTGATTCATGAGTCATGATATGGAGGAAATTTGATTCCTGATATGAGATTGGGCAAGGGTGAATTGGAATAAGATTTTTCCTTCCCAAATTGCCCCCACATAGGTATTTATATATATTTAAAAATCCAATACCCCTTTGTATAAATACAAAGACACCAACTTTTTTTTAGGCACAATAATAGGCAGCTATTAAGCCCATTTTTCTCTTTTTTGTTGCTATAGAATGTTTCATGGACATTACATATTGAGAATTCTTTTCCGTGTAGGAACCACACCACACGAATCCACCCCGAACTTGGTCATTAAACTTTGATGTGGTGTAACCACACAAACAAGCTAGGTTTCGAATTTTTATTCTTTTTGCTTGAAATAAAACGATTGCAAGTCATTCGTGTCGGTTTAGACTAGTTACAAATCCAGTGTTGAAATGTCCAAATTACCCTCCATATCACTCACTTAAAAAAATCTGCATGTTTATATAACCAGAATGAAAATGGAAAGAGTGGGAGTCATTCCCATTCCAGATTATTCCTTTGTTTACTTACACATTGAGAATGAAAAGAAACACAAGGCCCAAATAAAATTTCATTCCTAATTCATGATATGGAGGAAATTTGATTCCTGATATGGGAGGTTTTAATTATTTTTATAATTTTATATATTTAGATATACTGGAAATAAATAATTAAACCTATAAATTTTTTTTTTACAAATATTAAATTCTATTTTATCATTATGATATATAAAAAGTTGGTTTATTATTACATTACAGAATTTTTGTCATTTGAAAACTTGCATAAGTAGTTGAACAAAATAAAATTTCTTTTTGTAGAAGGGTATTTTGGTAATCAAATTTAGTTTGATTCCGATTCTTAGAATAATGTTTAATGGGAATCGGAATTATTTTTCATTATGATTCCTTATCGTTAGTAAGCAGCTTAATTGGAATGTTGATTCTGATTCATGGTTACCCTTATTCATGCTTATCGATTCTTCATTACTCTCATTCTTGCTTACCCCAATTCCTAATTAGTGAATACACCGAGTCATTACAAGTATGGATTTAATACAAGGAAAGCATTCCCTTCTCTTTGTTTACCAAGACTTCCACCCTAACGATTATCACTTCATCATTCATAGAACTAGTGGATTCCATGAGGCTTCTGGCCTGTCACGGTTATTTGTTAGGGCTATTTTTTTTTCAGAAATTATAGTTGCTGAAGGTGTGTGTGTGTGTGTTTTTTTTTTTGGGGTCAAATTAAAAAGGTTGATAAGACGAATCTAATAAGAAACTGGGCTACAGAACTTGCAAGGGAAGTCACTAAAACAGAGGAGTGGTTTATGCTGTGCATATCCTCCTCAACTTCGACTTAGCATTTGTTGCCTTCCTTATTAAGCCACTGCTGGATCTTAATATTCAGTTTATAAACAGTTCTTACTTGAGCATTACCCTTGTATTTCCAATGTTGTCAAATATTCTTGGCAGCCAACAATTATTGAAACCAAATTTTCCCAACTTGTTTACTTTTAGTTTACAGTTGCAATGTTGAAACTGTCCGCATTGACGATTTAGTGTACGATTTTCGTTCGATCCCATGAGTTGAAAGAAATGTTTTGCAAATCCATAGCTCTGTGGTTGTAGACAACTGATCTTGCTATACAATGTACTTAATTATGAATGCAGAGGATCCAAATACAGAAACACATGCAACACTCTAATATCTTTATTTGCATTAATACATCATCACAACTGACTCTTCCATTAGCATAAGTACAACTCAAAGACAGAGCAAGGTTACATGGAAGGAGAAGGAAGAAAACACAAGAAAATGACTATAAATGCGCATGACCTTATAACAAATTCAATTTCTGCATCTCCTGCTCTACCTTTTCCGTATCATTAGCCTGACCATTCCAACGATCTTAAGAAACAACTCCTGCCTTCTTGTGACCACGACATCCGCAAGAACCACTCCCACTACCAACCCACTTCCAACTCCAGCCAAACCAAATATCAAATCAAATTCAAGAGTTCGAGCTGAGCCTGAATCACTGTCTTCTTCAGTTGAAAATGGCTGTTGAGGGGCCTCTTGATTTCCACATTTATTTGGTAATGGATCTCCACACAATCCTAGGTTTCCCTCATATGAAGTGCAGTTGAATGAAGTAAGTTGGGTTCCTTGAGGTATAGGACCTATGAGATTGTTGTGAGACACACTAAAGGTCCCAAGGAATGAAAGCTGCGTCAGTTGTTGGGGGATCTGCCCTGAGAGCTTGTTTTGTGAAAGGTCCAGAGATTCAAGATTCGTTAACTTGCCAAGGGATGATGGGATGGAACCAGTGAGAATGTTGTTGGAAATATTGAGCGAGTGAAGCTCCGTAAGGTTCCCAATGAACTCTGGAATCTTCCCTTCAAATTTGTTGCTTGAGATATCAATGGCTGCAAAGCCTTCTAGAATCTTCGAATAGTGCAAATCCAAACCTTTAATTGCTAATGTGATTGAGTAAGAAACATTTCGTGTAAGATAAATATCAGTGATGACATACTGTACTTGTGCCTGCATGTATGTTGACATGTTTACAGCAATATCTGGAAACAAAGGTGGAATCTCACCTCTAAAATTGTTGTAAGACAAATCAAGAATGCGTAACTTGATGAAGTCAACATTTGTTCTAGACTGTCCTATCACACCATTAAACCCATTATGGCGCATTGCCAAAAGTTTTAACTCTGGAAGAGTCCCCAACCAAATGGGAAAAACATCACTGAATTGATTGTTCGACAGAACCAGATACTCAAGCATCACACAATTTGCCAATGACCTCGGTAATTGCCCCTGCAATTGGTTATGACTAACATCAATCATCCTCAAACTGCTTCTGTTGTTGAATGGTTGAGGCATCATTCCATGAAAAGAGTTTCTTCCAAGAAGTAAAAGCAATAGACCCTCACTAAAGTTTCCGAGGCACTGAGGAAGCGTGCCACTCAAGTTATTTTTCGACAAGTCAAGGTACAGAAGGGAATTCATATTGCAAAGCAATGGTGAAATTTCTCCAGTAAATTTGTTTTTCTTGGCTCCATATTCTAGCAAGGACGGTGGAGGGATCGGTAGTAATCCATGAAAATTGTTGTTTGAAAGCTTCAAGCAGAGCAGGTTAACCCAGGGTATGACAACTGGAAGTTCTCCTGAAAATAAGTTTCCAGAAATGTCCAAGAGTACCAGAGTTTCCTTGCTTAAATTCCACATCCAGTTTGGTACTTCGCCACCAATTTTGTTGTCTGCCAGATCCAACCGCTTCAAATTTTTCTGATTTTGTAGGAAATATGGGAACTCTTTTAATTTGCATGAACTCAAAGCCAAAACGGTGAACTGTTGAAGAGCTACGTTCATAATATTGGATCCAGTAACAAATTCAAAGTTGTTCCAACTCAATTGGAGTTGGTAGAGATTTTGTTGCTTCTGAAACATTTGAAACTCCACTACACCGCTCAAGTTATTTGACTGTAGACAAAGGATTTTGAGATTGATGAGATTGGAAAATGAGGCCGGAATTGAACCACTCAAATGATTAAAAGAAAAATGTAGGTCAACTAGTTTGGTAAAGTTACCTATCCAAGATGGAATTGGACCAATTAAAGAATTCGTACCAGCTCTAAACACAGTCAATTGGGTAAGGTTTGCCAAGGAATCAGGAATTGGACCAGTTAAAGAATTCGTATCAGCTCTAAACACAGTCAATTGGGTAAGGTTTGCCAAAGAATCAGGAATTGGACCTCCAAATCTTCCTGCTGAAATGTCTAGGTAAGTAAGCTGTCTAAGATTGCCAAGTGTAGATGGAACCAACGAGTTTGAAAAATTGCATTGAGCGACATCCAACTTTTGCAATGAATTAAGCTTTTCAATCGAAGAAGGTATGGTTCCGAAAAAACTAGTAAACCCAACATTCAGCTTGATGAGAGGACTACTTCGATTAAATTTAGGCAAATATCCAGTGAGATCTTGGTTGTATCTCACATTAAGAACTTTTAAGTTCTGTAGATTGAAAATTCTCACTGGGAATTCACCAAACAGAGCACAATCCTTGAGGGCAAGAGACATCAAAAATGATAAATTTGTCAAGGAAACGGGTATGATCGAAGATATGTTAATGAAACTGAGAGAAAGAGTTTCTAGACTAGTTAAATTTTGAACCAGACTTCTCATATCGGATGGTTGAAGTTTCAACAATCGCTGAGGATCATCAGGAGATGTTTCAATTTCAATACTGTGGGAACCAATTAAATCAAAACCCTAGGTCAAATAATTCCTTCCATTTGGGGATTATTTGACCAAATTGGGAATTACTCAACCTAATTGGGAGTTACTCAATTTAATTGGGGGTTACCCAATTAAATTGATAATTACCTAATTAAATTGAGATTTGATTTGATACCTACCACAATTAGGGATTTGATTTACCCTAATAAATCAAATCCCTAATTAATCAAATCAATTCCAAATAAGGGAGGAATAATTCCCTTCCATCTATGGAATTATTCCTCTGAAACCCTAGTCTCCGAGACCATTATAAATACTTGGCTACGCACAAAGGTCAAGGTACGTCTGAATTCCTACTGAAACTCTGCAGAAACTATTTCTCACAAACCCTAGCCCCCACTTTCTTTCTCTCTCTTACACAAGGCTCCGGCCACCACACACGGCTCCGGCCACCCGGTTTTCCTTGAAATACCCTACCTAACTTAGGCATCGGAGGGCCTTTGGCCAACACCCCCCGGGTGTGGTCCTTTACTCCGATTTGTTTTGCAGGGAGAAAGAGAAGTGGAGAAGACGAAGGGATTTTAGGCGAATATTCTAGTGGGACGAAATTTGCTCCCACAAATTGGTGCTTTCATTGAGAGCACGAGATATATTCAAAGCGTGCTCCAAATCCATCTTTCACACATTTTTTCAAACAACAATGGTTGATACTAGACGTACGAAGAGTAACGCCACCACAACGGGCCTATCTCATGGTTTCGTGGTGGAAACCTCAATGCAACCGCACGGAATCGTGGCTGCCGACGCCTTGCAGCCGTCTTCTAGTGCTTTGCAGCTGCCTTCAACTGCTGGAATTGCAGAACAGCCGCCACGTGACCCCGGGACCTCCATAGCCTTGCAGTCGCCAGCGCCGATTACCGGAGTTGCTCTGCCTCGCTGTCCTGCCATCGGAGCACAGCAGCAGGCACACCACTCAACTACCGGACTTGCTGCACAGCCCTATGGCTACTCCGACGTTGTCCCAGTCTTGGAACAGATCCATTCTCTCCCTCCTCTGCGATCACACTTGACATATGCACCTGTGTACACGTCTAATGGAGCCCTAGCCCATATGCCGTTAGGCCCGATGCACAACACTCTACTTGATCCGCGCAGTCAGGTGGACCTTAACTCACGGGTTGATCAACTCACACAGAAGGTCGATGATCAAAACAACTTGATTGGCCAGCTACTCAGGCAGATCAATTTGAATCAAGGCCCCAACCTTGGACCCCGTGATGAGGAGATGAGGGCACACGAGCATGCTGGTGAGCAGTTCGAGAGGTCCCAGGCTGGTCAGATAGGGGCAAACCGGCAGGGGAGAGAGCGAGATCGTGCAGACGAGATGCAGACAGCTGCGAGCCGTACTCTAAGCCGTTCGAGGTTAGGTCATAGGACCAATGTGCTCGAGAGGCTAGGCCCACAGTCCGATGTCCATGCCCGCTTGGGTCCACAAGGAGCTCGAGTTCGTGAGCGGTCGCGCGACGAGCACGACGATCGACGCCCACTAGCCCGTTCGAGGTCCAACACGCGGCGACAAGCTGTGGAGGATTCCTCCCAAACTCAACCTTCTCTCCTGCCCCATGGGCAGGGCAACCAAGGGGATCGACCCTTGGGAGCTGGAGAAGAAGTTAGCCAATCACGCTCGAGGCACCGAAGACATCGACCTGAACGACCCTCCTTGCAAGCAGAGGATGACGATCGACGTCCACAAGCTCGCTCGAGGACCAACACGAGGCAACAAGTTGCCGAGGAATCCTCACAAGCTCAATCTCCTAATCTGCCCCACGGGCAGGGCACCCAAGGGGATCGACCCTTGGGGACCGAGGAAGAAGTTACCCAGTCGCGCTCGAGGCACCGAAGACGTCGACGCGGGACTTCAACCCTGCGAGCAGAGGATGTCGAGAAGCTCGTGAATGACCAACTCCGAGGTCTCCGACTTAAAGGAAGCACAGAGGAGGCCCTGTGCAAGGAAATTGATCGACTTGACTGCTCACCCTTTACTGACGAGGTAGAACGAGCTCCGCCGCCGAAGCGGTTTACAACGCCATCCATCATTCCATTCAAGGGGGACTCTGACCCTGAGAGCCATTTGAGGCACTTCAAGAGCGCCATGGTCCTGTACAAGGCAGACGACGCCCTGATGTGCAAAGTGTTCGTGATGACTCTGCGGGGAGCAGCTCAGGATTGGTTTCACACTCTACCGTCCGCGTCGATAGGCAACTTCAAGGAGTTCGCCATCATTTTCACAAATGAGTACACCTCATACAAAACGGTCAGAAAGCATGCGGACCACCTGTTCAACCTGCGCAAGAAGCCAGACGAGTCTCTACGAGACTACCTTAGACGGTTTAAGGCTGAGAAGGCTAACATCATAGGGTGCAATGACCAAGTTGCATCCTCAGCTTTCAAGAAGGGCTTGCCAATCGAGCACGAGCTATACCGGGAGCTGGCCATAACTCCCAGCCAAACCTTGGCAGAAGTCTTCGCGACGGCAGAGCGCTACGCGCTTTGGGACGATGATCGTATCGTCGCAAAGAAGGCCATCCAACAGATCGAGGATCGTGATGCAGCTGCCAAGGAACCTCCCCAAAAGTTCATTCGAATCAACACCATTCTAGCTGACTCCCAAGAGTCCGGGCTGACCACCAAAGAGCGCAAGAGAAAGATCGTGCAGGGAACTTATGTCTCTCAAGTCACAACGGGAGTACCAGTCACTGTGGATACACCCATCATCGGCTTACAGAAGAAGGACTTGATCGGGCTGAACCTGACACATAATGACGCCCTAGCCATCTGCATCCAAATTGAACAAGCTGTGATCGAGCGAGTTCATGTAGATGAGGGCAGCGCAGCCAACATCCTGCAACTACCTGTTATCCAACAGATGGGGTTCGAGCCCAAGATTAGCAAACTTTCCAGATCGCTCACCGGCTTCAATGGGGCCACATCAATCGTTGTTGGAACGATCGACCTGGATGTCCACTCACCCCCAGTGGTCTGCTCGCAAACCTTCATGGTCATCGACGAGGTTTCCCCCTATAACGGAATCTTAGGCCGACCGTGGATCAGCAAGATTGAGGCCATCACATCTGCACTTCACCAGAAGATCCGCTACCCCCCCGGTGGGGGCGAGATCGGGCAGATCAATAGTGACCAAGCCATGGCAAGGAGATGCCCAGCCCAAGGGCTCAAGAAGAGCAAGCAGCTGCAGTTCATACCAGTAATGCAAGCTGCCAACGAGGCAGGAAGCCCTTCTAGCAGACAAGCAAGCCCGAACGGGAAGGGAGTTGCTATCTTACAATAACAATTAAGGAGCCAGGATCAAGGCGAGGGAATCCGCCCAGAAGACTCCCCTAAAAAGGGTTGAAAGTCTGAGGATGACGTCGAGTTAGTACCCCCTGATCCTGGTCAGCCAGACAAAGAAGCGCAGATTGGCTCGCGCCAGAATCCAAACAAGAAGGATCGAGACGAGGGAATCCGCCCGGAAGGCTCCCTTGAAAAAGGTTGAAAGCCTGAGGAAGACGTTGAGTTAGTACCCCTCGATCCAGATCAGCCAGACAAAGAAGCGCAGATCGGCTCGCGCAAGAATCCAGACAAGAAGGATCGAGACGAGGGAATCCGCCCGGAAGACTCCCCTGAAAAGGGTTGGAAGTCTGAGGAAGACGTTGAGCCAGTACCCCTCGATCCTGATCAGCCAGACAAGAGAGCGCGGATCGGCTCGTGCCTAAGCCCAGACGAGAAGGTTGAGCTGACCACCTTCCTCCAGAACAACAAAGACATGTTCGCATGATCGCCATTTGACATGCTCGGCATCGAACCTACTGCTACAAGGTCATGCCCTTTGGGCTGAATAGCGCCGGAGCAACCTACCAAAGGCTCGTGAACAAAATTTTCGAGGAGCAGATCGGCAGAACCATAGAAGTCTACGTAGATGATATGCTGGTGAAAGCCGCCAAGCGGGTAGACCACCTCAAAAACCTCACCGAGGCATTTAGCCTGCTCCGCCAGTATCGTATGAAGCTGAGTCCAAGTAAATGCACGTTCGGTGTATCGTTCGACAGATTCCTGGGGTACTTAGTCACACAACGAGGGATCGAGGCACACCTGCGCCAAATTGAAGACATTCTCGAGATGAAGTCGCCTTCCACAGTGAAGGAAATATAGAGCTTGACGGGCAGAGCAGCAGCCCTCAATAGATTCCTCTCAAAATCTACCGACAAGTGCAGACCATTCTTCAAAGCTTTGAAGAATGGACAAAAAGACAAGTGGGACGAGGAGGGTGAAGTGTGAAGTGGCTTTCCAGAATCTAAAGACTTACCTCACTTCACCTCCCTTGCTCTCAAAGCCAATTCCTGGTGAAGACTTGTTCGTGTACCTGGCAGTGTCCAACTCGGCCGTCAGCTCAGCTCTCATCCGAGAAGAACTTGGGGCCCAACATCCGGTATTCTACACTTCAAAAGCTCTCCTCGATGTAGAGACTCGCTACCCGAAATTGGAGAAGCTCATTTTGGCCCTTGTAGTTTTTGCGAGAAAGCTGGGACCCTATTGCCAAGCTCATCGAGTCATCGTCATGACCGACTTTCCTTTGAGATCAATCCTCCACAGCCCTAATGCTTCTCGGCGACTCATGAAGTGGGCTATAGAGCTAAGCCAATACGACGTCCTCTACCGGCCGAAGACCGCAATAAAAGCCCAAGCCTTGGCAAACTTTGTTGTAGAATTCACACAATCGGCCGAAGAAGAGAAGCTGGTCAGCAGAAAGAAGGAAAGTTCGAGAGCAAACAAGGCCTCCGCTGAGCCTGACCAACCCAGAAACATGTGGCAGTTGCACGTAGACGGAGCGTCGAACCAGAAGGGAGCTGGAGCAGGCGTCGTCATCATCACCCCGGATGGAACCCTGCTAGAGCAAGCTATCACGCTTGGCTTCCCAGCTTCAAACAACGAGGCAGAGTACGAGGCATTGCTCGCTGGCTTGCGCTTGGCAAATGAGCTATCAAGAAAAAGTTGGCCATCTACTCAGATTCCCAGCTGATCACAAGTCAAGTCTCAGGAGAATACATGGCGAAACACCAGAGGATGATCTTGTACCTTGACAAAGTCCAAGAGCTGTTGAGGTGGGCAGTCTTGACCAAAATTGCAAGCAGATAAAGTCAACCTTGACTTGCTCGAAGAAGAACGAGAGAATGCCATTATTCGAGATGCAGCTCACCAGTAGTGGCTCACATCTTGTTACAATAAGAAGGCCGTCCAGCAGATCGAGGATCGTGACAAGCCTTATCGACACGTCTTCGGACGTAGGCCAAACGGGCCACACTTAGCGTCATGTCCCTGACATACGCTGGCAGGCGACGAGCCTCACCTCTATTGTAGACAAGCTGCTCCCCGGAGCACGAACTCAATGGAGTCTTTTTCGAGCATTGTGTCCCTGACATACGCTCGCAGGCGACAAGCCTCACCTCCATTGCACACAAGCTGCTTCCCAAAACACAAACTCAATGGAGTCTTTTTCGAGCATTGTGTCCTTGACATACGCTCGCAGGCGACAAGCCTCATCTCCATTGCAGACAAGCTGCTTCCCGAAGCACAAACTCAATGGAGTCTTTTTCAAGCATTGTGTCCTTGACATATGCTTGCAGGTGACAAGCCTCATCTCCATTGCAGACAAGCTGCTTCCAGAAGCACAAACTCAATGGAGTCTTTTTCGAGCATTGTGTCCCTGACATACGCTCGCAGGCGACAAGCCTCACCTCCATTGCAGACAAGCTGCTTCCCGAAGCACAAACTCAATGGAGTCTTTTTCGAGCATTGTGTCCCTGACATACGCTCGCAGGCGACAAGCCTCACCTCCATTGCAGACAAGCTGCTTCCCGAAGCACAAACTCAATGGAGTCTTTTTCGAGCATTGTGTCCCTGACATACGCTCGCAGGCGACAAGCCTCATCTTCATTGCAGACAAGCTGCTTCCCGAAGCACAAACTCAATGGAGTCTTTTTCGAGCATTGTGTCCCTGACATATGCTTGCAGGCGGCAAGCCTCACCTCCATTGCAGACAAGCTGCTTCCCGAAGCACAAACTCAATGGAGTCTTTTTCGAGCATTGTGTCCCTGACATATGCTTGCAGGCGACAAGCCTCATCTCCATTGCAGACAAGCTGCTTCCCGAAGCACAAACTCAATGGAGTCTTTTTCGAGCATTGTGTCCCTGACATACGCTCGCAGGCGACAAGCCTCACCTCCATTGCAGACAAGCTGCTTCCCGAAGCACAAACTCAATGGAGTCTTTTTCGAGCATTGTGTCCCTGACATACGCTCGCAGGCGACAAGCCTCATCTTCATTGCAGACAAGCTGCTTCCCGAAGCACAAACTCAATGGAGTCTTTTTCGAGCATTGTGTCCCTGACATATGCTTGCAGGCGACAAGCCTCACCTCCATTGCAGACAAGCTGCTTCCCGAAGCACAAACTCAATGGAGTCTTTTTCGAGCATTGTGTCCCTGACATACGCTCGCAGGCGACAAGCCTCATCTCCATTGCAGACAAGCTGCTTCCCGAAGCACAAACTCAATGGAGTCTTTTTCGAGCATTGTGTCCTTGACATATGCTTGCAGGCGACAAGCCTCAGCTTCATTGCAGACAAGCTGCTTCCCGAAGCACAAACTCAATGGAGTCTTTTTCGAGCATTGTGTCCCCGACATATGCTTGCAGGCGACAAGCCTCACCTCCATTGCAGACAAGCTGCTTCCCGAAGCACAAACTCAATGGAGTCTTTTTCGAGCATTGTGTCCCTGACATACGCTCGCAGGCGACAAGCCTCATCTCCATTGCAGACAAGCTGCTTCCCGAAGCATAAACTCAATGGAGTCTTTTTCGAGCATTGTGTCCCTGACATATGCTTGCAGGCGACAAGCCTCACCTCCATTGCAGACAAGCTGCTCTCCGGAGCACGAACTCAATGGAGTCTTTTCCAAGCGTTATGTCCCCGACATACGCTGGCATGCGACAAGCCTCACCTCCATTGCAGACAAGCTGCTCCCCGGAGCACGAACTCAATGGAGTCCTCTCCAAGCGTTATGTCCCCGACGTATGCTGGCAGGTGCAAGCCTTACGTCCATTGTAAACAAGCTACTTCACAAGTACAAACTCAATGGAGTTTCTTTCAAGTGCTGTATCTCCGGACATACACTTACAAGATACCATGAGAGTTGAAGTTTGAAAGACAACTGAAAATTCCATAACAAAGCGGCCAACCAGTACCATCTACTCAACGGCCTCACCTGCCTGCTCCTTCGCATCTGGTCTAGCCTTATCAGCTACGCCACCTTGGGAGTCGTCTTCCTCCATTGCAGCTTCATCTGCTATATGCTCTTCAACTGCTTTTGCATCCACAACATTGCTCTTCTCACTTTGAGCAGGGGGCAGGTCAAGACAAGACTTCTCACCGTCTTCATGTTCGAGAAGACAACAAGGAGAAGCACTATTCCTGCAGTCCAAGTATCCAGCTTGTGCGCATTAGCAGCAACCTCATTCTTGGATGCCTCCGTGGCTTCAACATGAGTGTCGAAACCTGACCAGCGGAGCTATCACCAACTTCTGGTCAGCAGTTCGTGCAACTCAAAGACTCTTTGCTCGAGCAGACGACTCTTTAGCTCTCTTGGCCGTAACTTGCAACATTGAGTCAGCTCCGCGCTTGACTGTTCGTGGCTTTGCAGACGAGTCGTGATTGCTAGACAGATGTACAGTCCTCTCAGTTTGATCCCATGATCAGCACAAGCAACTCAAACCCTGCTTCTCAACAGCCTTCTCACATGATGAACAAGCAACTCCCATAGGGACATTCTCAGTAGACGAGACCCCCTTACAGAAGACCTGCTCCAGGAAGAATGAGGAAGCTTGGTTGAGGACTTCTCCTACTCAACTGGCAGATCATCTAGGTTCGAGCCATGCAGCTCCCGTCTTTCAACATCTTCGACTGGGGGCAGGCCACCACCTCTTTCCGATGTTCAGAACCTGGCAAGGATGTTCAAAGCTTGATGAACATTGGTCGTGTCCGGGCCGAGATCGAGCTTCTTGTGGATGTCATTTTCTGCAAGCAGGAGACAGAAGTCAGTCAGACACACAACAAAGAATTCCATGGCAACTGTAGCAGATCAAAATGATGCAACTTACCATCATAGTAGGTGAGAGGAACGAGCGGACCGTCGCCAACCTCCCCTACCCATCTGCTGCTGACTTCCAACATGTCCGTGCTCCACACATGATTGTCTTGACTCATACTGTTCCCAGTTCGTGACACAAAAAGAAGAAGGAATTGAAGCAGTTTGGATCAACCACAAATAAGCCGACCCAAACTGCCACCTACTCCAGCAGCAGGCCAGCTCGCCTCCAGCCCAGTTACAGTTGGACAACGCAAGTCAAAAGATCAAAGTGGCAAGTCAAAGACCTCCTCCACTTAGGAGCCCAAATCCAAGAAGGAAGCCCAGTTATAGCTGGACAGCCCAACAGATAATTCACATCTCCTACATGCCACCACGCGCCATGCAGAAGCTGGGGGGCATTTGTGGGAACCAATTAAATCAAAACCCTAGGTCAAATAATTCCTTCCATTTGGGGATTATTTGACCAAATTGGGAATTACTCAACCTAATTGGGAGTTACTCAATTTAATTGGGGGTTACCCAATTAAATTGATAATTACCTAATTAAATTGAGATTTGATTTGATACCTACCACAATTAGGGATTTGATTTACCCTAATAAATCAAATCCCTAATTAATCAAATCAATTCCAAATAAGGGAGGAATAATTCCCTTCCATCTATGGAATTATTCCTCTGAAACCCTAGTCTCCGAGACCATTATAAATACTTGGCTACGCACAAAGGTCAAGGTACGTCTGAATTCCTACTGAAACTCTGCAGAAACTATTTCTCACAAACCCTAGCCCCCACTTTCTTTCTCTCTCTTACACAAGGCTCCGGCCACCACACACGGCTCCGGCCACCCGGTTTTCCTTGAAATACCCTACCTAACTTAGGCATCGGAGGGCCTTTGGCCAACACCCCCCGGGTGTGGTCCTTTACTCCGATTTGTTTTGCAGGGAGAAAGAGAAGTGGAGAAGACGAAGGGATTTTAGGCGAATATTCTAGTGGGACGAAATTTGCTCCCACAAATACCATTGCAACACAGATCAAGGTATGTCAACTTGGACAAGTGTGAGACTTCAGACGGGACTTGACCAGAAAATAAAGACCCAGAGAGGTCAAGATGAGTGAGTCTTGGAAAATTTCTTATGCTAAATGGAATTTGAGAGTAATTGAAGTTATTGTCAGAGAGGCTTAACCTTTGAAGATGCACCAGGCTGAACAGGCTACTATTGGAGTCGAAAGAGCCGTAGAGATAACTGCTGCTAAGATCAAGGCCAATAACATGACCCGTCATCTTGTCACACTCCACGCCGTCCCACGAGCAGCAACTGCTATTTCCTCCTGTAGCTGGTTTCCATGATGAAACCTTTGGATAAGCACCTTTAGAACGTGAAGCAGATTTGTCAATAATAAAGCTCTCCTTGAATTGCAGCAAGGCAGAGCTCTCCTCGGCATGGCATAGCTTCTGCAAAGAGTCTACAAAGTTTGCAACCACAAGATGAAACAACAACAGAACTAGTAGTTTCGAGAGCATGCGAATCGACTGGTTCCCCATAATGTTTTGATATTTTTTGTTTGCACTCTTTGCTAAAGAATCATCTATGAAAGTTAAAGTTAGAGAGCTATCTATTTATAGACTGGCATGATCAAATGGTTGAGCAATAGGGTATACGTATCAAGTAACAATTTAATATTATTTGACATTTTCACCAATGCAGAAGTGATGGGATAATACACGTGTCAAGTATCTACTTATGGATTGGCATGAGGTGACTAAAGTCAAGAACTCACGAACTGATTAATAAAAAAAAAATGTAAAAAAGTGAAAAATCTGTCCTTGCAAATAAGGACCACTGTTCTCAATTCGAAACAAAAGAAAAACCGTTCTTGTCAATTACATGGATGTCTGATATTTTCAATTAGAATGACCGAGTAATTCAAGTCAGTTTGCCATTAAATTTAGGTGCTAAGTCTAAATTTGGAAAGCCATAGAGAATGGAAATTCGATCAATTTACACTGTATGTCAATCAACTTCACCGTCAATTAAATTGATGATGTGACAAGCAGAAGAGTGGTTTCTGCTATGTATATCCTCACTTGGAGTAAGCATGCACCACCACCCAGTCCAGTTAGCATTCGGAGCCTTCATTATTGAGCTACTGCAAGATTTTAATATTCTTTTTATAAACAGGTCTTACTTGAGCATAGCCCTCTTAAGCTAAATAATCATCTATGAAAGTGAAAGAGCTATCTATTTATGGAGTGCATAATGAAATGGCATTTGCATATATACTTGTATAGTAAATAAGAGTTATTTACACTATCACTCCTTTAGGTTTTCTGCTTTTTTACAAAAACTCATTTTTATTGATTTTTCATTCAAGGAAATTTTGTACAAAACAAATCTCCAAATGACAAAGTTGACCTTTGAGATTAGATTCCATATATTTTATTGAGGTAATTTTGTCATTTGCATAAGTGTTTTTTTCCAATAAAATCATCAATTTTTAGACAAACAATCCACGAAAAGGGTTTTTTGAAAACAAACTGAAACCTCAAGGGGTGTTCGTGTAATTTTTGTGACCTGAGGGGGTTCTGAAGAAAGACAAGAAACCTTAGTGTTCTTCATCAAGAGAAAATATTTATTGACATTTTGATCAAAAAAAGTGATTGGAAAATAATAATAATAATAAACTCGACCTTCCAAAGTTAAGTTGAAGGGGCTTTGTAACAAACATGCACGTCACTATGTGCTCTGGACTTCAAGTGAATTAATAGGGGGTTAATTTTTGCAATTTCCGTAGACTTTTTGCACCTATATAAGCTTCATTTTAGTCATTCAATTCAGTTAATCAATTTTAAATCTTCATATTCCAATCCTTTTGGTGAATTCTAAAGTGAAAACAGAGAGAGAGAGAGAGAGAGATAATTAAAAAGGTTAAAAAACAAAAAAAACAAACAGAGGGTTGAAAGCGGGAGAGAGAACGGAAGGGACTTAAGAATAAATTCCAAACAAGATGGGAATGGGAAACAACGATGCTTTGAAATTTGTATATACTTACATTGCCAGAACATGTGCAGACTTCAAGTGAGTTATTGCTTCATTTGACTCCAAGTCAAGTCGTCCAATTACTCCGTAAATAAGGCATTCTGATTCGGATACATGTTATTTGATCTTTGATATGCATCAAAACTACATATATAGTTCCAAACATATTTGACTTGAAGTCAAACTACCTAGTGTGTTGTTGGTTGCACTTTGGTTTTGCATGGGTAGTGTTGTGATAGTTTTCTTGTTATTGTCAAACCGTAAATGGATTGTTCAATCTGTCAAAGTAATCACGTTCAATCAAGCGGGACTTAGGAAACAAAATAGGAGAAATGAGAAGACACAGACCAAGGTAGAAGAAAGTGCTAAAATATGAAATTTATGAGAGAATATTGTTTGTGGGAATTTTCTGTATATTCTTCTCCTTGTAGGAGGTTATATTTATAATAAAATAAATCCTTGTAGGTCAAGGGAAGTAATAACTCATAATTCTATTTACGGTAGGAAATCATGAATTAAAGTAAATGAATTTAATATAGGAATCCTTGGCATGTAAGGAAAGTAAATGAGGATCCACAAGTCACACCAACACTCCCCCTCAAGTTAGTCCATAGATATCGCTAATGCCCAACCGGTCCAATGAATTGTGGAACGCTTTACTGGATATTTCCTTTGTTAAAATATCAGCTAGTTGATCCTTAGACTTTACGAAAGAAAACTGAATCACTTTAGCCTCGAGCTTTTGTTTGTTAAAGTGTCAATCCACCTCAATATGTTGAACTGGATGTTGTTTCGTGGGATCATGTTGAAGCGGATTTTGTGCAATAGTTATTGCAGCCTAGTTGTCACAAAAGAGATTCATTACAAATGTAGGTCTATACCCAAGACTGCTAAAATATGAAAACTATGAGAGAATATTTGTTTGTGGGAATTTTCTGTGTATTCTTCTCCTTGTAGGAGGTCATATTTATAATACAACGAAACCTGAATGAGCAAGTAAATAATAAATTCCTAAATCTATTTACAGTAGGAAATCAGGAATTAAAGTAAATAAATTACAATTATAATAGGAATTCTTGGTGTGTAAGGAAAGTAAGTCAATATCCACAAGTCACGCCAACACTCCCCCTCACGTTGGTGCATAGATGTCGCCAATGCCCAACTGATCCAGTGAATTGTGGAATGCTTTACTGGAAATCACCTTTGTTAAAATATCTGCCAATTGATCCTCGGATTTCACAAAAGGAAACTGAAACACTTTAGCCTCAAGCTTTTGTTTGATGAAGTGTCGATCCACCTCAACATGTTTAGTACGATCATGCTGAACCGGATTCTGTGCAATTGCTATAGCAGCCTTGTTGTCACAAAAGAGATTCATTGTGGATGTAGGTTTATACCCAAGTTCAGTAAGCAACTTTCTTAACCAAAGAAGTTCACAAATCCCTTTAGTCATGCCTCTGAACTCGGCTTCTGCACTGGATAAAGCTACTACATTTTGTTTCTTGCTCCTCCATGTCACCAAATTACCTCCCACGAATGTGAAGTAACCCGATGTGGATTTTCTATCTGTTACATTACCTGCCCAATCTGCATCTGAATAACCATCAATATTTAGATGACCATGCTTTGAGAACATAAGTCATTTTCTAGGTGCAGACTTCAAATATCTAAGTATCCGAAGAACTGCATTCATGTGGTCTTCACTTGGAGAGTGCATAAATTGACTAACAACGCTCACCGCATAAGCAATGTCTGGTCGAGTATGTGACAAATAGATCAATCTTCCCACTAACCTTTGGTATCTTTCTTTGTTAGTTGGAACTTGATCCGGATATTCTCCAAGATGATGATTCTGAACAATAGGAGTGTCCGCAGGTTTGCAATCTAGCATTCCTGTGTCTGTCAACAAGTCCAAGACATATTTCCTTTGAGAGAGAAATATGCCTTGCTGCGATCGAGCCACCTCAATTCCCAAGAAATACTTGAGTCCACATAAATCCTTCATCTCAAATTCAGTAGCCAAATAGTCCTGTAGCTGTGATATTTCCTGTTTATCATTCCCAGTAATAATCATATCATCAACATAGATTATTAATGCTGTTACCTTCCCTTTTCGATGTTTCAAGAACAGAGTATGATCTGAGTTGCACTGTTTGAAACCATTGTTTTTCATTGCCATGGTGAACCGTCCAAACCATGCACGTGGTGACTGTTTCAATCCATACAATGCTTTTCGTAACCTGCAAACTGTTCCAATTTGAGTAGTATTATATCCAGGAGGAATGTCCATGTACACCTCCTCCGTGAGTTCGCCATGTAAAAAAGCATTCTTTACATCAAACTGGTGTAGTGGCCAATCCAAATTAGCTGCAAAGGACAATAAGACTCTGACAGTGTTTAACTTTGCAACTGGTGCAAAGGTTTCTTCATAGTCTATACCATAGGTCTGTGTGTACCCTTTTGCCACAAGTCTTGCCTTGTATCGCTCGATAGATCCATCTGCATTGTGTTTTATAGTAAACACCCATCTACATCCAATAGTCTTTTTTCCTCGTGGTATAGTCTCCAATGTCCAAGTCTGATTTTTCTCAAGAGCTTTCATCTCCTCTTTTATAGCTTGGACCCACTTAGGATCTTTCAATGCTTCAGAGACATTGGTTGGAATATGGATAGCAGACAACTGATGCACAAAAGCCTTGAGTGGTTCAGACAGCTTCTCAGTGGATACATGATTTGCAATTGGATACTTTGATGTCTTGCCAATATCAGGTGAATAACGGTTTGGTGGCTTCCCATGATTTTGCCTGAAAGGTAATTGATATCCAATAGATTTATCCTCTAAATGCACAAGTCTAGTAGGAGTAGTTACCTCAAAGATATTCTCAGGAGATTGGTCCGTTGGTACTGTTGAGTGAGAGGGGGGCCTTCATCTTGTTGTTCTGAGTTGTCTGTAGGAGTATGACTCGAATCAAAAACAGCTTCGCAAGGGTTAGTGTCGTTGTTTGGCAGAGAGCATTCGCACGTGCCAGACTTGGGACGATCAACTGTAATTGTTTCTTGGCCGAGAGCAATCTTCGTGCATAGATGAATATCTTCGTTTTCCAAGCTGCTCCAATTTTGCTCTTCACTCTGTATCTCCCCCTGAAGAGTAGAATTGGATGCTGGGTCATAGAAGAACATCTCCGATTCCAGAAAGGTGACATCCAGAGTGACATAGGTTCGCCGGGTAGGAGGGTGATAACATCGGTAGCCTTTCTAATGAGTGGCATAACCCAAAAAAACACAACGAAGCGCACATGGATCAAGTTTGCTTCGTTGATTTTTGTGGAGATGAACGAAAGCCACACAACCAAAAATGCGAGGGGTAAGCACCAAAACAGAGGGCAGAGGCCCGTGTTGCGCAGCACCTGTAATGGAGTTTTGAAGTTCAAGACCCCAGAAGGCATGTGGTTGATAAGGTGGACAGCAGTGACAATAGCATCATCCCAGTGATGACGAGGAACATGGCCACCAATGAGAAGAGCACGAGCTGTTTCAAGGAGATGACGATTCTTCCGTTCAGCAACACCATTTTGTTGGGGGGTTTGGGGGCAAGTGGTCTCATGAATAATGCCATGTGTCTGGAAGTAAGTCTGAAAATCATGATTAACAAATTCTCCACCGTTGTCAGAGCGAAGAATCTGTATTCGAGCATTGAACTGTGTTTCCATCTGTTTGTGAAAGGATTGGAACAGGGAAAACACTTCATTCTTATTTTTCATCAAATAAAGCCATGTCATCCGTGTACAATCATCTACGAATGTGACAAACCAACGAATACCAGAATGAGTAGAAATAGGTGAGGGTCCCCACACATCAGAATGAATTAAAGCAAAAGGAATAGTACTTTTATTCATACTTAAAGGATAGGAGGCTCTGTGACTCTTGGCTAAAATGCAAGTGTCACATTTAAAATCTGAGTCCTTAAATACAGAAAACAACTCGGGCAATAAGTGTCTCATATAACCAAAAGATGGATGCCCCAAACGTCGGTGCCAAAGCCAAATCTGTCGGTGCTTGTCATCAGACGGATGCTTCACATTGTTGGCACGTCCCATACTGAAGTCATCCACATAGTACAACCCCCCTCGTTTAGTACCACGCCCAATGATCTCCTTGGTGAGAATATCCTGTAGTAAACAAAATTTGGGATAAATTAGTGCACAACAATTTAATTGTTCAGTTGCCTGGCTCACAGACATTAATTTATTGGACAAAGATGGAACTAGTAGAGTATTGGAAAGGGACAGAGAAGGTGAAAGGGCGACAGTGCCTGCTCCTGTCACAGGATAGGTAACTCCATTTGCGTTTGCAATACTTGTGCGGCGGGGTGTAGTGGTGTGCAAAAAATCATTCGGATCAAAGGTCATATGATCAGTGGCGCCAGAATCAATTATCCAACCAGTAGTATCTCATAGATCAGAAGTATGAAATGCATAACAGCAGTTACCTGAGACATCCGGAGGTGAAGGACTATCAGTAGTGTCTACCTGCGGGAACAAGGCTAATTGGGGTTCGGTAGAGACAAGAGCAGCACGGCCAGAATTATTAGCAGTTTCTTTGAGCTTGCGAGCACGGAGGTCCTCCCACCAATCAGGATAACCATTTAGCTTAAAACAGGTGTCGCGGGTATGTTTGGGGTTACCACAGTGTGTGCAACCACTTCCGTCAGTCGGAGCCTTAGGATGGGAGGGTGGAATGGTTTTAGGAGGTGGCGCACCAGCAGCAGTAGCATATGACTGGATCTGAAGATGGGCCGCAGTAGAGGAATTCTGGGGCTGTCCTGCACGAGTAGGGGGACCTGATCGAGGTGCACTCTTGGTCGCTAAGCCAGCACCAGTGGGTGCAGATGAACCCATCATCACAGCTTGTCGAACATCTTCACTGCGAACATAGGCATAAGCTTGGTCCACAGTAGGGAATGGAGTCATATGAAGAACATCACTTCGGGCCTTATCAAGACGATCATCAAGCCCATCCAAAAATATGTAAACTCGATCTTCCTGCAGAATATCATTATAGCGCTGGATATCACTTTCATACTCCATCATATTTGGACGACGGAAATCAATCTCTCTCCATAAACTTTGGAGAGTATTGTAATAGGTTTCAATGGAGCCGCCAGCTTGTCGCATACGGGAGACTCGTCGTTTCAGATCATAAACTTGAGAGGTGTCAGTGCCATCATAGTAAGTTGTGGCAATTGCATCCCACATTGCTTTTGCCGTCGGAAAACGAATGAAATTTCCAATCAAGCTCTGCTCCAGAGAATTGATGAGCCATCCTTTCACAATAGAGTTCTCGGTGCGCCAGCGAGGAAACGTTGGAGCGGTCGAAGAAGGTTGTGGAAGATCGCCATTAATATATCCCAATTTGTCTTTTCCGGAGATATACAACTCAACAACTTGGGACCATAGGGCATAATTGGTGCCATCCAACTTTATGCCAATCTGTGCAGCGGAAGCTTCATAGGTAATCGTCGTCGGAATCGTCGTCTGATTCGGGTTCAAGGTCGTCGTCTGAGTCGAGTTCGGGGTCGTCGTCTGAGTCGAGTTCGGGGTCGTCTTGGTAGGATCCTGATTTAGGATCGAGTTCGAAGTCTGAGTCTGCATCTTCATTAGTTGAGCCACCTGGGCACTCAACTCGGCTATGGTTGGTTGAGAAGGAGATGAGGAAGCAGTGGTGCTACCGCCATGAGGATTAGAAGAGTCATCCTCCCCCATGGTGGCGGCTAGGGTTTAGAAACGAGAGTCAGCAATCCCAAGATCGCCGCTCTGATACCATGCTAAAATATGAAAACTATGAGAGAATATTTGTTTGTGGGAATTTTCTGTGTATTCTTCTCCTTGTAGGAGGTCATATTTATAATACAACGAAACCTGAATGAGCAAGTAAATAATAAATTCCTAAATCTATTTACAGTAGGAAATCAGGAATTAAAGTAAATAAATTACAATTATAATAGGAATTCTTGGTGTGTAAGGAAAGTAAGTCAATATCCACAAGTCACGCCAACAAAGACTAGTAAGCAACCTATGTAGCCAAAGGAGTTTGCAAATTCCTTTAGTCATACCTCTAAACTCGGCTTCTGCACTAAATAGAGCTACTACCTTATGTTTTTTGCTCCTCCATGTCACCAAATTACCTTCCATGAATGTAAAGTAACCATATGTGGATTTTCTATATGTTACACTACCTGCCCAATCTACATATGTGTAACCATCAATATTCAAATTACCATGTTTAGATAACATAAGTCCTTTTCTAGGTGCAAACTTCAAATATCTAAGTATTCGGAGAATTACATTCATGTGGTCTTCACTTGTAGAATGCATAAATTGACTGACTATGCTCACCGCATAAGCAATGTATGGTCGAGTACTAGTATGTGACATATAGATCAATTTTCCCACTAACTTTTGGTATCTTTCTTTGTTAGTTGGAACTTGATCTAGGTATTCTCCAAGATGATGATTCTAAACAATATGAGTGTCTATAGGTTTGCAATCTAGCATTCATATCATCAACATAGATTAATAATGGGAATTGCCCATCACTTTTTGCACCTATATATAAGCTTCATTTTAGACATTCAATTCAGGTAATCAATTTTAAGTCTTCGTATTTCAATCCTTTAGGTGAATTCTAAAGTGTAAATCAATAGTTTTAACCTACATCTTCACAAAATTGAAGTTAAAATAAAAATACTTTTGAGGTCGGTTTCATTGTCGTGGCTTTCTCCCCATTCTCAATTACCTCCTGAGAATTCACCAGCCATAGAAATTAGATAAGCGTTGAACCAGGAAAACAGAAAAGGGGCTTGATTTTGGGTGGGGGGGGGGGGGGGGGGGAGAGAGAGAGAGAGAGAGACTTAATTAAAACGGCAGGGGAGGAAGACTGATTCAAAAAAAAAATAGAAAAGAAAAGAAAAGAGGGTTGGAAGCGAGTGAGAACGGAAGGGACTCCCAATTTCAAACAAGATGGGGATGGGGAACATGTGCTTGACTTCAAGTACAAGTTAATTCATTAGACTGGAAATAAATAGTGCATTCAGATCAGAAGTTAAGATATTTGCTATGCATCAAGACAATATATGTCTCCGACCCGAACATGTGCTTGACGTTATATTGCTGAAGGCAGCCATTTGGTTTTCTTAGTATTGCCAATCAGTAAATTGATTGTTCAATATGTCAAAGAAATCATGTTCAATCAAGTGGGACTCAGGAAAAAAAAAGTAGAAAGAGAAGACACGGACCAAGGTAGAAGAAAGGAACAAGACGAAAAGAACAAAAAAATTAAGATGATGCATGCATAACCTTTGTTTTCATTACCAGCCTTCTTCCCAAGTCTGCCAAAACAAATAGCAATGGATCTCACACAATCCTTTGTTTTCATTTCCAACCATTTTGTTTGTTTGAAGGGATAATATTTATTGACATATTGATCAATAAAGAAGTATTTTCAGACTCCAGATGAATTAAAGTCAACAACTCAGATCTGATTAATAAACAAGTGTAAATGCAACCAAATATTCATTACAGAAAATTCCATCCTTGCAATTAAGAACCACGGATGTCAATTCGAAACAAAAGAATAAAAAAGGTCCCTGTCAATTACATATATTCGATTTCTCATATTTTCAATTAAAAAGACCAAGAAACTTCAACTCAATTTGCCATTAACTTTGTAAAAGCCTATTGGAGTTTATATGTGATATCATTTCCAACCCTTTTGCTTATTTATTCTTAGGGATTTAACTTACTAAAAACTCCACTTGGGGGTTGTGAAGAAACAGAATAATGGCTGAATTGATATTCATTAATCTCCACAAGGCATTGCTTACAAGAAATTATAGAATAGTACTATAATATGGCGAAGTGGTACATCTTGTATACGTGTTATAATATGAGTGGATTGCTTACAGCCTTACATAAAAAAGTGGTAAACTCAACCAGATCCTATACTGATGCCTATAATTATGCTAATTGTGCAAAGGACCCACTAGTGTAGGATTTGGAGCAATTGCTCCCCTAGACAAGGTCTTGGGTTCGAGTCTTAGTATCAATGTAGTGTGTGTGTGTGTGTGTGTGTGTGTGTGTGTGTGTGAGTTTAGTATATTATTGCCCTTTTAGAACATGAAGCGAATTTGTCAATAATAAAGCTCTCCTTGAACTGCAGCAAGGTAGAGCTCTCCTCGACATGGTAAGACGACTGCTGCAAAGAGTCTACAAAGTTGGCAACCACAAGATGAAACAATAGTACTACTAGTTGTGAATTTGATGTCATAGAATGAAAGTGCATGTTCAAAAGACTACGTAACACTTTTCGTTGACTTTTTTGGAGTTAGAAAGAAGCTTTAGTGAATTTTGAATTATAAGGTCCTAAGCAGGGTCGACTTTGACTTTTGAGTGGCCAAGGGCCTAAAATTAAAATGAGGCTCTTTCTCTTTGTATACAATCATAGTGGCTCAAGTATAGTAGTTTTATTAAACTAAAATAACAAAAGGACATAAATCATATTTTGATTATTTGGACTAATTAAACTAAAATAGCGAAAGTACAAAAATCTTATTTTGATTTTTAATATTTAATATTTTTTTAATTAAATAAATTGACGGAATTGAGGCATTAGACTAAATTTGTTAATTATTGCAAATGCGGTGACGAAATCGGAAAAATTAAAATCACGGTGACCACATTTGATTTCGAGCAAAACCCAGTGATCAAAAATTGTAATTAACCCAAATATTTTTTTTTTGTTGAAACAGAGAAAAGGAAAGGGAGGACTGACTCAGGCCCCCAAAAAGAAAAGAGGGTTGAAAACTTGGAAGCAAGAGAGAACTGGGGCACACAATTATATTGAGAACGATAGAAAGAAGGCCCTCTGGATTCAGACAAGAAAAAAAAGAAGGGCCCCTGGACAAAAGCACCCTTCCCCACGTTCATGTTTCCAAGTCAAAGTCATAAACTTGCCTTCCGCACATTAACTTTTCCAAGTCAAAGTCATAAACTTGCCTTCCACACGTTAACTTTTCCAAGTCAAAGTCATAGACTTGTATTAGATCAGCAGTTAGAAGATGAGCAATTTCATGCTAGAAAAAAATGAAGGAAGTTGAGGTTCTATCTCAAAATTAGTTGTTAATGGGGGAGTGGCTCAACTTTTTATAAGTTTTTATTAGGTTTCTCAACTTTTCAATGTGAGACATTTTCACCTTCACATTCTTACATGCCCCCGCATATGTGACGAATTTTTAAGCCTAATACGTGAATAATACATATTGGGTGACATGAAGCACGTGTGGCCATTGAGTTTTCACATATGGGCTAACTTGCTCTAATAACATTAAGGAAGCTGAAGTTCCACTCCAAAACCAATTGGCAATTGAGGGAGTGATTCAACTCTTTATAAGCTCTTGTTAGATTTCTCAACTGTCCAATGTGGACATTTTCACCTTTACATTCTCACAAAATAAGATTCCTTCATGTTGGTCTGGTCATCTGATCTATGAATATCAATGGAGAGTTAGCTAGTATTGGATTTTTTCTTCTAATACAAGTGATATGTGTGGGGAGGGGGATTTGAATGTGCATGACCTGAGACGCGTAGTAACTATTTTTAAAAACTAGAATTTCAAGTACCTACATTAGAACTAAAATGTATGGCCAAAAGCAGGAAAAAGGAACTAAAATTGGATTTCCTCCAAAAAGGAAATAGTTCATCCGAAAACTAAGGTAAAGTAGTTAAAGCCAAAATATTATATAGATTGGCTACTCTTTTGTAGAGGAAAGACTTCCACCTAATGATGATCACTCATAGAAAGTTTCATCATGACCGAAAAACTGCAAAGCAATTTGTCAAACTCAAATTATGTATAAAGATAAGGGACATTTTGGAAAAAGCAAAAGAGAGAAAATTTTTAAAAGAAGCAAACAGTGCAAAGGAACCTAAAAAGAAAGTTGGCCATTGACTTTTGAGTGGATGACGGTACTTGTGTATTTCCTTTTGCAATTAGAAGCAACAACATTAATTAAATTTCGTATTTGAGACTTTGAAAAGTTTCAATTTCAATTTCGTTTCAACAACACATGCAACATTAATTATGAATACTAGCCTCTCTGTACGCTCTTTTGCGTGTGTGAGAAGCTATTTTCGATCACATACTACGTGCGACTTACAATTTTTCTAAATTTGCAATTGTAATTTTTTAGATGACCGTCTCAAGAGTTCTCTTTGATCCTCTTTATTTTTCTAGATGTACGTCTCAACAGTTTACGCATGATGAAAGAAAATAGAAACTGTTGAGACACACATCTAGAAAAATAAGGTAGATAATAGAAAACTCTAGAGGGGGTTATCTAGAAAAATACAATTACAAAATTAGAAAAAGTGATCGCTACTGCCTTCATTGAATGGCTCTATGTTAGGGTGATTGCTACATCTCTCGTTGAATGGCACTATGTTAGTTAGGGTGTTGTATTGTAAGGAAGAAATGAAATTGCCTGATAAGAATTCACAACTTTGGGGCCTGAAATTACCTTATCAAACTCAAGATCATAATATTAATGTCTTTGCAATTGTTGTTTTCTCCATTGATATTATTCTGACTATACTTTGAACATACTTAATGCAATTCAATTGCCATTAATATTCAAATGGTGTTTTTTTTTAAATGAAACGGTGATATATTATTAATGATAGGAAATGATTATATTTGATTGGAAACTAAAAATCGAAGGGTGTTTTAAATTGGCTTAAATTTAGGAATGTTTTAGAGTAAGTTTAAGTAAGTGACGTTTTGGGCCTATTGAATCTATGAATAAACATTTAATATACCTATCACGTTTCTGCAAAAACTAATGTACCTATTTTTTATGAAGGATATCCTATTTTTGTACCTATTATTTTTATAAAGAATAATCTACATATGTTTTGTAACTATAAATAACATACCTATTTTTTATTGTTCATAAAAAACAAAT
This sequence comes from Prunus salicina, assembly GCA_020226455.1. Lineage (NCBI taxonomy): Eukaryota > Viridiplantae > Streptophyta > Magnoliopsida > Rosales > Rosaceae > Prunus > Prunus salicina. The sequence continues at coordinate 15,222,830 of CM035343.1, read as the reverse complement.
AGGTACAAAAATAGTATTTTGGGCCAAAACATAGTATTTTGGGTACAAAACATATTTATTATTATTTTTTATTGTTAAAGAATAATCTACATATGTTTTGGAACAGTAAACATAAATAACTACAAATAGAACAAATAGGTTCATTTTTTAAATAAAAAAAAATTTCATAAAACAAACAATAAAAAGATTATCAAAATGTTTTTATCATAAAACAAGTAAAGGTACATTATTTAGAGGGGAAAAAAAGGGCACATTATTTAGAGAAAAAATAGTTTCATTTAAAAAAAAATTCATAAAACAAACAATAGATAGATTATCAAATTATTTTTCAACATAAAACTATAATAAAATAGATTACTAGTCACTTATAATTCATAAAAGGAAAACAACATAATTTTTTAATTAAATAAACCAAAACGTTAACCACCTATAGATTACTAATACATTAATTTTGAATTTAATATGTAATTTCAAATAGGTTTTTAAATTAATTCATGCATCCATTACAACCATTTGGAGATTTTTTCAAATTCAACGTGTCATTAGTTACAACCCCCACATAACACGTTAGTTTGTAAATAGGGGTAGTTTTGGAATCCAAAAATATAATAACTCATATTTTAAGTTAGATTAGGTAACTTGTTTATTTGTATCCTAGTCATCGGGTTTTATTTGAAAAAAAAAATGGGTATTTTAAATTAAAAAAAATAAAGAAAAGGGTTATAGATTATTAAAAATGAATTTTATGGGTCTAACCTCAATTTTTTTTTTCCCAATTTCATTTCATCCAGTGTACTCTGGCTCAATTAACGATTAAAATCATTTTATTGCATACAGAAAACTGCAAACATTACGAATGCATAAAATTCAAATGCAGAAAAACATGCAACATTCTAACACCTTTATTTGCATTAATTAGCATAACGACAAGTACAACTAGAAAGACAGAGCACGGTTGGTTTAGAGCATTCCTAACACACTATACTTGTGCAACTCCACCTTTTTCATATCCTTAGCCTCACCATTCCAACGATCTTAAGAAACAACTGCTGCCTTCTTGTGATGGCGACAACCGCGAGAACCATTCCCACTGCAAACCCACTTCCAATTCCAGCCCAAAAAAATATCAAATCAAATCCAAGCATTCGAGCTGAGCCTGAATCACTGTCTTCTTCAGTAGAAGGTGGCGGTTGAGGGGCCTCTTGATTTCCGCATTTTGGTAATGGATCTCCACACAATCCTGGGTTTCCCTCATAAGAAGTCCTATTCAATGAAGTAAGTTGGGTACCTTGCGGTATAGGACCTATGAGATTGTTGTGGGACACATCAAAGTACCCAAGGAATGTAAGCCTCGTCAGTTGTTGGGGGATCTGTCCTGAGAGCTTGTTTTGTGAAAGGTCCAACGATTCAAGATTTGTTAAGTTCCCCAAGGATGATGGAATAGAACCAGTGAGAATGTTTCTGGATATATTGAGTGAGCGAAGCTCCTTAATGTTCCCAATGAATTCTGGAATCTTACCTTCAAATTTGTTGCTTGAGATATCAATGGCTGCAAGCCTTCTTGAATCTTTGAATAGTACAAATCCAAACCTTTAACTGCTATTGTGATTGAGTAAGCAACACTTCGTAGAATAGAAAAACCATTGAGGTCATAGGATATATCTGTGTGCATGTATGTTGACTTGTTTACAATAATATCTGAAAACAAAGGTGGAATCTCACCTATGAAATTGTTGTAAGACAAATCAAGAATGCATAACTTGGGGAAGTCAACAATTGTTCTAGACTGTCCTATTACACCTTTGAAGCGATTATGGCGCATTGCCAAAAGTTTTAACTCTGGGAGAGTCCCCAACCAAATGGGAAAAACATCACTGAATTGATTATTTGACAGAACCAGATACTCAAGCATCACACAATTCGCCAATGACCGTGGTAATTGCCCTTGCAATTGGTTATGACTAACATCAATCATCCTCAAACTGCTTCTGTTGTTGAATGGTTGAAGCATCATGCCATGAAAAGAGTTGCTTCCAAGAAGTAAAAGGACTAGATCATCACTAAAGTTTCCGAGACACTGAGGAAGCGTGCCACTCAAGTTATTTTTCGACAAGTCAAGGTACAGAAGAGAACTCATATTGCAAAGCAACGGTGAAATTTCTCCAGTAAATTTGTTGTTGGTCACTCCATATTCTAGAAGGGATGGTGGAGGGATCGGTAATCGTCCTTGAAAACTGTTGAACGAAAGCCTCAAGCATTGCAGTTTAACCCAGGGTATGACAGCTGGAAGTTCTCCTGAAAAGAAGTTTGCCGAAATGTCCAAGAATATCAGGGTTTCCTTACTTAAATTCCACATCCAGTTTGGTACTTCGCCACTGATTTTGTTGTCTGCCAGATCCAACCGCTCCAAATTTGTTTGATTTTGTAGGACATATGGGAACTCTTTTAAATTGCATGACCTCAAACCCAAAATGGTGAACTGTTGAACAGTTGCATTCATAATATTTGATCCAGTAACAAATTCAAAGTTGTTCGAACTCAATTGGAGTTGGTAGAGATTTTGTTGCTTCTGAAACATTTGAAACTCCACTACACCACTCAGGTTATTTCCCTGTAGATAAAGGATCTCGAGATTGATGAGATTGGAAAATGAGGCCGGAATTGAACCAATCAACTGGTTATAAGCAAAATCTAGGTAAACTAGTGTGCTAAAGTTACCTAGCCAAGACGGAATTGGACCAGTTAAAGAACTCGTACTAACTCTAAACACAGTCAATTGGGTAAGGTTTGAGAAAGAATCAGGAATTGGACCTCCAAATCTGCTTTTTGAAATGTCTAGGTATGTGAGCTGTCTAAGATTGCCTAGTGCAGAAGGAACCAATGAGTTTGAAAAATTGCATTGAGCGACATCCAACTCTTGCAATGAGTTAAGCTTCTCAATCGAAGAAGGTATGGTTCTGAAAAAACTAGTAAACCCAACTTTCAGTGAGACGAGAGGACTACTTTGATTAAATTCGGGCAAATATCCAGTGAGATCTTGGTTGTATCTCACACGAAGAACTTCTAAGTTTTGTAGACTGAAAATTTTCACTGGAAATTCGCCAGATAGATCACATTGCGTGAGGGAAAGGGATGTTAAAAATGATAAATTTGTCAAGGAAACGGGTATGATCGAAGATATGTTAATGTAACTAAGACGAAGAGTTTCTAGACTAGTTAAATTTTGAACTAGACTTCTCATATCGGATGGTTGAAGTTTCAACAATCGCTGAGGATTATCAGGAGATGTTTCATTTTCAAGCATATTACAACACAGATTAAGGTATGTCAACTTGGACAAGTGTGAGACTTCAGATGGGACTTGACCAGAAAAGAAAGAGGCAGAGAGGTCAAGATGAGTGAGGCTTGGAAAATTTCTTATGCTAGATGGAATTTGAGAGTAATTAAAGTTATTGTCAGAGAGGCTTAACCTTTGAAGATGCACCAAGCTGAACAGGCTACTGTTGGAGTCGAAAGAGCCGTAGAGATAACTGCTGCTGAGATTAAGGCCAATAACATGACCTGTCATCTCATCACACTCCACCCCGTCCCACGAGCAGCAGCTGCTATTTCCTCCTGCAGTTGGTTTCCATGATGAACCCTTTGGATAAGCAACTTTAGAACGTGAAGCAGATTTGTCAATAATAAAGCTCTCCTTGAACTGCAGCAAGGCTAAGCTCTCCTTGGCATGGAAAGATAGCTGCTGCAAAGAGTCTACAAAGTTTGCAACCACAAGATGAAACAACAACAGAACTAGTAGTTTCGAGACCATGCCAATCGACAGGTTCCCCATAATGTTTTGATATTTTTTGTTTGCACTCTTTGCAAAAGAATCATCTATGAAAGTTGAGCTAGAGAGCTGTCTATTTATAAACTGGCATGATCAAATGGTTGAGCAATAGCGCAAGCATGTCAAGTAATTATTTAATATTATTTGACATTTTCATCATTCTAGAAGTGATAGAATAATACACGTGTCAAGTATCTATTTACGGACTGGCATGAGGGTATAAAGTGAAGAACTCACAAATTGATTGATAAAAAAAAGTGTAAATGCAAAGAAATAGTCATCACAGAAAATTCTATCCTTGCAATTAAGTACCAGAAGAAGGGTTCCCTGTCAATTACATATGATTAATTCGATGTCTGATATTTTCAATTAGAAAGATCACGAAACTGCAAGTCAATTTTGTTAATGTATGCTTTTTGAGTTTTTCTTTTGGCTTCCCTTGACAATTTTGTAATAGGATTTTATTGTTATTTATCAAGCTCAAGTTTAGATTAAGGAAAACCTTTCTTGGTGCTCTTCTCTAACTTCTGCTGTATGGAGGATCAAGCAATTTGACAAAGGTATTGTGCATTGCATATCATTTCATAAAACAGTTTTCATAAAAATGATGACTAGTCATCCGTTTCTTAGATGACTAGTCATCCTTGCTCTGTCGAATTTCCAGCTGGATAACAAACTGTTTTGTCCTATTCCTCTTTCTCTCTCTCTGCTGCCATCTGTGTTTTCTGACCTAAGGAATTTTTTGGCTATAAAGGCTACGTTTTTGGTCATTTGGAGCTGTCACTTCTGTAGGAAGTTTTGGGAAGTTTCTTTGCAAACTTCCGCTTCTTCCTCAAGAAGAACCACATACTTCATCTATGAGTTTTTCCCAATGATTCATTCTTTGAAAAACTGCATTTGAAATATACAAATCTGCATCTAGCTAGTTAAACACTTCCTCATTTATATCTAGGTCAGATTCATGATTGATTTCTTCAAGAGTACGGTTTCTTGAAGAAATTGGTCTTTCTCATTTGAATCCAAATATTGGTTTCGGTCTGTGTTGGAGCTTGCAAGCTTGTGCCATGGGATGAACGAGCTGGAGAAGAAGCTGTCATTGCCATGAAGAATTGAGCTTCAAGCTTTGCTAAGTTGGAGAAGAAGATTGCACAAAGGAGGTATAGCTCATCTTCCTAAATAGACCTAGGAATTTCTTGAGCTTGCTTGTGTTCCTTTGTAAGAATCTTTTTCTACTTAGTGGATTGCCTGGTCGGTTGATGACCCCCAGTTTTTCCCAATGGTGGGTTTCTGGGTGAACAAAGTCTGGTTTGCATATCTGTAAATTTTCTGGGTTTGTGTTCTTGATAGTTGACTAGTCATCTGGGTTCTCGCGGTTGACTAGTCATCTTTATCTGCTGTTTGATGTTTACATGATAATGATGATTTCACATACTTTCACCATAGTTGTTGCTAGCACATGGGATGCCTAGATTGACGGGTCCTTCTGAGTGCCTAGGTTGTCACTAGTAATCTTCTAGGGTTGCAGGTACATTGTGGCATGCTCTGTGTTCTTTCTTGATTGTGATTGTTCATGACTAGCAGTTTACTAGTCATATGTGTATTTGGTCAATGTCTTAAGTGTGTGAAGGTTGTTGCGTTCTTGATTGAATATCTTTTAAATTTACCCCTCTCCACCGAAGTACCAATTTCAATTGGTATCAGAGCACCAGCTCTTAATATAAATAGAGAGATCCTTTGGGTGCTAGTTGGTACTAGGTGTGCAAACATAAAAATGGATCAAATTGCTTCTTGCATTCATAATGAGCTTGTCTTGTTTGTTCAGAAATATAGAAGGGTTGTCAAAGATAAAACCAAAGTCACTAGGAGTTGTCAAAATCTTCCTAGTTCGTCTACATGTGTGTCTCAAGACAAAGTTTTTAAGGAGATGAGTTTTTGGGACTCTTATGGCTTTCGGGAGGACAAAAATTTGAAGGGTCTTGTAAAGTGCTATCTATGTGGTGGTGCTGGTCACATAGATGTAGAATGTGCAAATAACCACATGATAGAGTCTAATGGGAGAGAAGAGTCAATTAGTGCACAATGGAGTGATAGTGATAGTGTTGATTCCAACAACTATATCACTTCATCTTATGAAGAGGCAAATAATTTTGCCCTTGTTGGTTCTGTTCATAACTCTAGCATTGCTAGAGTTCATGTAGTTAAGGAAGAAAAATATGATTCAGGAAAATCTGTGTCTGGGTATGATAGGCAGGATGACCAATCATACAATGAACATGATGACCAGTTATACAGGGAACTATGTGAAAAGTATGATTTGCTTTTCAATGAAACCTGTAATTTCAAAGAACAAAATCACATGGTTGCAGAAAAGGTCAAGGAACTTGATGAACTGAATGAAACTCTCAAAATGGCCAAAAGGAAGTTGAGTGATAGCTTGTATGAGAATGAAGTTGACATGTATGAATTGTATCATAAAGTTAGCACTCTTGAAAAACAAAATTTTGATTTGATTGAGAAATTGAATGTACTTGAAAATGACAAATCCTTGTTTCTTCATAGATTGATTTTATTTGAGGTTGAAAAGTCATTAGTTGAGCATGAAAAGGTTGTCGTGCATGATAAGGTTGTGGTTGAAAATTCTGTTTTGCAATGCATGTTAATTGAGAAAGACATTGAGGTTCAAAACTTGTTTGAGATCATAAAATCACTTGAAAACGACATGGTTAAACAATCTGAATCTTTTGATGCTTTACAATTTGAAAATATAAGATTGGAACATGAACTTAAGTTGGAAAAAGAAAAGATTCAAGGTTTAACCATTGGTGCTGGAAAGATTGATAAAATGCTCAATTTTGGAAAATTGTTTGGTGATAAAAGAGGTTTAGGATATATAAATGAGTCTTTTACACCTTCATCATTTGAGACAATCTTTGTCAAAGATGTGTCAACTCAAGAATCTCCAAAATTTGTTCATAGTCTCAACTTGGATTTCGATTTCATGAATATTGTTTCTAAGGGAAAGCTGTCTCCTCCACAATCCAAATTTGTGCCTACCTGCCACCATTGTGGTGTGAAAGGACATATTCGACCTAGGTGTCATATCCTTAGGATTGAGTCTCAAGTTTCCAAAGAAAGTGAGTTTAAGACTCATGTGCCATCTTTTAAGGGTTATGCGGTTGTAAAGTCTGTGGTTTGTACAAGAGATAAACATTATTCACTTGCAAAATTTGGTTTCCCTAAACCAAAAAGGTTCATTCCTACTTGCCATCATTGTGGCACATTAGGACACATAAGACCAAAGTATTTTGAGCTTAGAAATTTTGAGAAAAAGTCTTTTGTTCATCTCAAGAAAGTAAATGATGACTCACTTCAAACTCAAGTGAATGATCTTCTTTATACAGTTGTCAAAATTCCTACGGTGTTCTCTTTGCCTCATGAAGTCTCAAAAGTAAAGCAAGTTTGGATCAAGAAGGAAGACCATGTTCTTCCTCATGTTGGTGACTAGTTTCTTCATCTTATGTATCTAGACCATTCTCTTGTTTGTGTGTGCTTCATGGAGTCTAGATACATTGTCATGCATTTGCACCTTGTTCTTTTGTTTGATTAGGATTCATTTGTTTTAATTTTTTTTAAATATGGTCATTGCATGCATGTCTTTCAATCATCTCTCTCACAGTGCTTTGAATCTTGGGTGATCAACAAAATTTCATGTTCTTTTGAACTTGTTCACATTTATCTTGTTGGTCTTATCCAAACCTCTTTCCTTGTTGGCAAGGAATACATCCTAGCCATTGTAGATGACTTCTTTGGGTTTATTTGGGTCTTATTCTTGCTTGAAAAATCAGAAACCTTTCAAAGGTTTAAATCTGTCTGCCAATGTGTCTTATTTTAGAGTCTTTGGTAGCACATGTTTTATCTTAAGAGATTGGGAACACCTTGCTAAGTTTGACTTTAAAAGTGACAAATGATTTTTTCTTGGGTATTCCACTTCAAGCCGAGCCTCTAGAGTATACAATTATAGGACCGAAACCATCATGTCAATATTGATGACTTAGCAAATCGGTTGACCAGTCAACTCTTGACAATTCTGTTCCAGTTGACCTGTCAACTTGTCATAATTATCCTCAGAATCCCAGCTCATCTGTCTTTGTTGAAAACTCTCTATAGAAGCATGATAGGAAGCCTTCTCTACTTGACTGCAAGAAGACCTGACATTTCCTATAGTGTAAGGGTTTTGTGCTAGGTTCCAAAGTTATTCCAAAGAGTCTCATTTGTTTGCTGTCAAAAGAATCATAAAATATGTGAGTAGAACTTTTGAGTTTGGGTTGTGGTATACCTATGACACTTGTGTCAATTTTATTGGGTATAGCGATTGGGCAGGTTGTAGTGATGATAGGAAAAGCACTTCCGGGGGGGTCTTTTATGTAGGCAACAACCTAGTTGCTTGGCATAGCAAAAAACAGAACTCTGTCTCCTTATCCACTACTGAAGCAGAGTATGTTGCAGTTGGGAGTTGCTGCACTCAACTCCTTTGGATGAGATAAATGTTGGAAGACTATGGTCTTGCTCAATCATGCTTTCTAATCTATTGTGACAACATGAGTGCCATAGATATTTATAAAAATCCTGTTCAACGCTCTAGGACTAAGCATATAGACATTAAGCACCATTTTATTAGCGATCTTGTGGAAGACAAAATTCTATCTTTGGAATTTGTTCCCTCTGAGAAACAGCTAGCAGATATACTCACCAAGGCCTTGGACTTTCAGAAACATGTCACACTTAGGTAGTCCATTGGCCTTTGCTCAATTGATTGATTAGGTTGTCTGTTCCTTATCTTCAGCACATTGCAGAACTGTTGACTAGTCATCTACTAGTCAAATATAAATTTTTGTTTACTTGGTGTGCAAATGTCAAAAACATCTGTTTCTTCTGATTTCTGATGGTGTGAAGTTTGAATCATTTTATGCTTTGCCTGATTTGTGCATAATTCCTCCCTTCTAGTTTGGAGCCATTAGATGACATTTTTTGGTGTTTTTACGTCCTATTGGTGAGACAAGTGTTGTGATACATTGTGGACAATCATTGTTATAATCTCCTATCTTATCTCACTCTCTTAGGCAATATGTTAAAAAAAAAAAAAAAAAAAAAAAAGGGGAAGTGTGACCAATGTAGTCACGACTCTAGGAAGGTATTAGGTGTTATGATTGAAGAATCTAGAGCAAGAGCCGCAAAATTGGGCCACTCAAGCACTTAAGTCTGGGATGTGCAAATAACAAACAAAATAAATGGCCAGATTGAGTGATGAAAATCAAATAAGTTGAGTCTATGCTTTGAGTTTGTCTTGAAGGTTCATTATATACTTGTCTCTCCAAGAGTGATATTTCTTCATCTCTTGTGTTTTTCTTTTGGCTCTGAACCTCCTCTGTCCATCTTGCCTTATCTCTGAGCATGAAATCAAATTCATATTCTATCGATCAGAGTTAGTTGCAATTCTTTTGTTTGCACATGTAGTTATCCTCTCTCTCTCTCTTACTTACTGTGCTTGAAGACTTGGACTAGGCTATAGTAGCTAATACATCGTTGATCACTTGATATATTTGCTAGTTCATGTTTGTGTTTTTAAAACAAAAATCATGTCTTCTTCAGGGTCGATACTAAAATTGCTGCTTGTTATGATATTGCTTGAGTTGACTAGTCAACATATGCTCATGCTGATTGTGGTTGACTAGTCATCCAGGTCTGCTTGTTATGATATTTGCTTGAGTTCACTAGTCAACATATGCTCATGCTGATTGTGGTTGACTAGTCGTCTGCTTAATAGAGATCTTATGCCTTTTGGTGAACTTAATTTTCACTCTCTAAGAAAGACCATTGGTTATGAAACAAAGTACAAAGGCTCACTTGTCTTCTCCTTGTCTCATTTACACCTTCTGTTCAAACATTGGTATTGTGCTTATGTATGATCATGTTTGGATGACGTGACTTTGGTCTATGACCAGTCATCTTAATAAGGTGTGTTCCCACATTCAATGATTTAGCCAAACATAATTCTTGAAATCCTTAAGAGTCTGCCTTGCTATATGAGTTTTGGATTGTTGGTTAATTTATTTTGTTGGGGGAGTTTCTTTGAGATGCATGTGTTTTGACAACATTCTTGCTGGTTGTTTTTATCATTTTCATACATCAATGTTGCCTTTCTAAGCCCTATCTCGATTGATTTACTCTCTTTTGTTCTTGGCTGTGTCTATGAGGTTGTTGGTCTTTTGATGTCCCCTCAAATTTAGACATGCGTGACTAGTCAGTTTCCCTAGTGCACTCTCTTCTTCTTGTGCTTTTTGGAAGCTATGTTGTGTTTTTTGGACAACCTAGAGAATTTTGGGTTCATCTTGCATAGTGCTTTCTTCAAATTTGACATTGATTGATGCCTTAAATTTTGAAATCTTGGTGCTTTGTCTTGATTTTGCACTATGGTGTGTAAAGAAAAATTCATTGGTTGTCCCTTGTTTTGATAAATATGTTGCTGAAACTCTATCTTTTTAGGGGAGTTTCTTTATGTGTAATGTGTACACATTGAAATTAAATTCAGCCACTTGATTTTAATTGCTTTAGGTATGATTCATTGCAACTTGTGCTCCATTTCTTATTCTCTTTAGGCTGATGCACTTTTGTGTTTGTTGGCTATTTATGGAAAATTTGCTGAATTCGTATGTCAAAGGTTATGTCCTTTATATTATATGATACTCAGGAGAGTATGTTTTCTAAAGGGGTGTTTTGCTTTAGGAAGAGTAATTCTGGACAGGTCGTGCATGTTGATAGGGGGAGTTGTTTTTGTAATCACATTGTGGGTAGCATGTGCATTGTGATAGGGGGAGTTGTTCCGCCCTGTTTTGAACAACTGGCTTTTTTGACTAGTCATGTATTTCTGTTTTGTAATGTTTTAACCAACTGCTATTTGACTAGTCATCCATCTCTGTTTCTTTACATTGTACTGTTAACTTTGGATATATCTGCCTATCACTTTGTGGTTAATTCCTTATGTATCCTGTTTCTATCTCTCTGCCTTTTTGCACTTTCCTTATCAACAAGGGGGAGAACACTCTCAACCCCACATTGCATATTGTTTTAAAATTTCTATGATATAATATGCTTGTCTTGTGCCTGGGAGTTTGGTTGTTGTTTTGCAGGTACTTCATTCCGTTATCTCCTTAGGTTTGGTTTTGGGTTGAGTGTATTTAGAGAGTGTTGTCAAGGAAAGCCAAAAAGGGGGAGATTGTTAATGTATGCTTTTTGAGTTTTTCTTTTGGCTTCCCTTGACAATTTTGTAATAGGATTTTATTGTTATTTATCAAGCTCAAGTTTAGATTAAGGAAAACCTTTCTTGGTGCTCTTCTCTAACTTCTGCTGTATGGAGGATCAAGCAATTTGACAAAGGTATTGTGCATTGCATATCATTTCATAAAACAGTTTTCATAAAAATGATGACTAGTCATCCGTTTCTTAGATGACTAGTCATCCTTGCTCTGTCGAATTTCCAGCTGGATAACAAACTGTTTTGTCCTATTCCTCTTTCTCTCTCTCTGCTGCCATCTGTGTTTTCTGACCTAAGGAATTTTTTGGCTATAAAGGCTACGTTTTTGGTCATTTGGAGCTGTCACTTCTGTAGGAAGTTTTGGGAAGTTTCTTTGCAAACTTCCGCTTCTTCCTCAAGAAGAACCACATACTTCATCTATGAGTTTTTCCCAATGATTCATTCTTTGAAAAACTGCATTTGAAATATACAAATCTGCATCTAGCTAGTTAAACACTTCCTCATTTATATCTAGGTCAGATTCATGATTGATTTCTTCAAGAGTACGGTTTCTTGAAGAAATTGGTCTTTCTCATTTGAATCCAAATATTGGTTTCGGTCTGTGTTGGAGCTTGCAAGCTTGTGCCATGGGATGAACGAGCTGGAGAAGAAGCTGCCATTGCCATGAAGAATTGAGCTTCAAGCTTTGCTAAGTTGGAGAAGAAGATTGCACAAAGGAGGTATAGCTCATCTTCCTAAATAGACCTAGGAATTTCTTGAGCTTGCTTGTGTTCCTTTGTAAGAATCTTTTTCTACTTAGTGGATTGCCTGGTCGGTTGATGACCCCCAGTTTTTCCCAATGGTGGGTTTCTGGGTGAACAAAGTCTGGTTTGCATATCTGTAAATTTTCTGGGTTTGTGTTCTTGATAGTTGACTAGTCATCTGGGTTCTCGCGGTTGACTAGTCATCTTTATCTGTTGTTTGATGTTTACATGATAATGATGATTTCACATACTTTCACCATAGTTGTTGCTAGCACAGGGGATGCCTAGATTGACGGGTCCTTCTGAGTGCCTAGGTTGTCACTAGTAATCTTCTAGGGTTGCAGGTACATTGTGGCATGCTCTGTGTTCTTTCTTGATTGTGATTGTTCATGACTAGCAGTTTACTAGTCATATGTGTATTTGGTCAATGTCTTAAGTGTGTGAAGGTTGTTGCGTTCTTGATTGAATATCTTTTAAATTTACCCCTCTCCACCGAAGTACCAATTTCAAATTTGCCATTAAGTTCGATGTCCGTTAAATTGGTGATGTGGCAAGCAGAAGAGCGATCTCTCCCCTGTATATCTTCAACTTGGATTCAGCATGGATGATGCAGCACCCCCAGCCCTTAGCATAAATAGATAAAGAGCTATCTATTTATGGACTGGTTACGATACAAGGCAGCCATTTGGTTTTCGACATCACCTTTCCATTTAATATACTAATTGTGCAAATTGTGCAAAGGAACCACTATAGTAGTTTGGAGTAATTGCTCCCCCAAGCAAGGTTCTAGGTTCGAATCCTAGCATAAGTGTAGTGTGTGTGAGTTTAGTATATTATTGCCCCTCTCAATAAGAAAAGTCCTCAAAAAAACAAATCATTATGCTAATTGTTTTTTTCTCAGAATTTTGAAAAGTCCAATTCTATACGATCTGTTAACTCCTTAGGACCAAACAGCATCAAGAAAAAAAAAACTGAAAAGAAAAAGACCCAAGTAATCAAATTTAAAAAAACTCTGTCAAAAACCCAAAGCAAACTACACAAACAGAGAAATGCACGTACGTACCTTGAAGCAGAGACAAAAATGTAGCCATCTAGGTGAGCCTGGAGAGAGGGAATGGAAGCATCGCACAATCAAAATAGAAGCTAAAGTAAAAGATCTAAAACACTAATTATTTTATTTTTTTTTGGTTTGGTCTAATAAAACAGTACATGTGTTCCATTCCTGTTGAAATTCTTTGGCATGGTGGAGGAGGACACACTAGACTTTTTAGTTTAGTTTTCAATGACCTGAGAGCTCCCCTGAACATTGCCGGGTTGATAACCATTTCTGTTTTCACTTTTTAGTTTTCAATCTTTAGTTTTTATTTTTTTTGAATTGAAAAACATGAAACTTATTTAGTAACTATTTTCAGTTTTAAGTTTTATATAGATCTTGGAAATGAAAGGTTTCTTCAATTCAAATTGTGAATTTGATGTCAAGGAATGAAAGTGCATCTTCAAAAGAGTAAGTAGCATTTTTTCATTGACTTTTTCGAAGTTAGAAAGAAGTTTTGGTGAATTTTGAATTATGAGGTCCGGAAGAGCGTCGACTTTGACTTTTGAATGGCCCCGGCCAAAAGTTAAGAGAGAAAAGAATAGAATAGCCTATCACTCCAAACAAAAATAGCCCAACCAAAATAGCCCAACACTTGATAAAGTTAGCCTATTTATTTGATTAATCAACATTTTGTCTTAGAAGGCCCATACAATTAGGACAAAGAGTTAGCAAAACCCAACAGCTGGATAGAAAACAATGCCACGGGTGAAGATTGAAAGGCCATGTGTGCAGAGCTACTGGGAGGCTCCAGCACGTGGGAAGGAACAAGTTTCAAGCAAGAAACACCCAGCGAACCATGGGATGTTGGCGCACAAAGTGGGAATCATCCTTCGAACCAGCATGTATACCCATTTCTTTCCTTCATCAGATCTGACCATGAAAGAGGAGAGAAAAGAGAGGAAATGGGATGGCTGAAAATAGGAATTCTTCACTAGGGCAGCTGCAGGAAAGGGACATTGAGCTCCCCAAATCCCTGATTTTGTGCAAAGGAGCAAAGTAGATTTCACCAAAATAGGATGATTGAAGGGATGAGGGGAGAAAGGAAGGGAAAGACTTGGCAAAATGGGATGGAAGTCATTAGGGTTTCTTGGAAAAAGAATGGCTTCCAGCGGCTATAAATAGGGCCTCTTCTACCTAACAAAAATAATCCACAACCAGAGAGCAAGCTTCCTCTCTTACTTCCAAAACCAACAAATTTCGTGCTTAGTTCATCTTCTTCCTCCTTGGTTTTCCTTCTTGGCAAACTGTTCTAACACTTGACAGAACCTCTGTCAAGCTACCAGAAACACGCTCAAGCCACCATTTTCTCTTTGTCCCTCATTCTCAACCAAACCTCTCTGCAAAACCCTTTCTCTCCTACCTTAATACCCCATCTTTCCCCTAAGGAACACTTAAATTCTCTCTTCAGTGCTAAACTCATGACAACTTTGCTCCCATGCCACAAGCTTCTCATGCTAAGATTCTACTTGTAAGCACTAAGAGTTTATCTGTAAACAGTCATTATTTTTGTTGGTGAAGGTAACCAAGGTGTTTCCTATGGCTTCACTATCCTTTCGAAACATTTTGGGGTCTGATCTTTGAACTCAGACACAGGGGGTAATTTCATCCATTTTGCTCTTTACGACAGCCCAGCCCATTTGTAGCTGTCAGAAGAAAAAAGCCCATACACTTTTATTCAAACTAGGTGGATAAAAAGTACGGTGACTTTTTGCAAGAATACAAGTCTCACATTGAAAATCAAAAAATTTTACTCCACTAAATAGAGATAGAAACAAAGATTGCAAATAACCAAAGGAAACATGGCCCAACCGTTGATGCAATAACCAAATCTTCTTATATTTCTCACTGACAATACCCCGAACTTGATAAACACGATCCGGTGCAATGTCATCCACATAGTAAAGCCCTCCTCTCTTAAGGGACGGAAACTTTGGATAAGCACCTTCAAGGCCGGGACTAGCCTAGGGAATTTAGGGAAAAAATAATTAAATAGCCTAATATTTTTAACTAAAAAAAAATATAAAAAAATATACAATTGCATATCCTACCACACCAATATGCATAGTCAAAGGTCTTCCACATTTGTATTTGGTGTCAAAGTTTATCCCAAACATCAATTTTAATCCTTTTACATTAACGTTTCTCCAAAAGAGAAGCATTTTTCAAAATAAAATTCACCTTTTCGTGAATATGGCTCTAATTCTTTTTTTTTTTTTCCTTGTGTTTACAACGAACTTGATTTATATGATTTAATGTATACTTTTATTTCTAGAAGAACTATAGAAACTGTTAGTAAAAAAAATTATAATTAAATTTTAATCTAATAACTTTAACTAGCCAATCCATTGAAAAATTCCTAATTCCGCCATGACCACCTTTAGAACATGAAGCAAATTTGTCAATAATAAAGCTCTCCTTGAACTACAGCAAGGCAGAGCTCTCCTCGGCATGGCAAGACGGCTGCTGCAAAGAGTCTACAAAGTTGGCAACCACAAGATGAAACAGTAGTAGAACTACTACTAGTTTCGAGAGCATGCGAATCGACACGTTGCCCAAAATGTTTTTGATATTTTTTGTGTGCACTCTTAGCTAAAGAATCATCTGTGAGAGTGAAAGCTGGAGAGCTATCTATCAATAGCAATGCATTTATGGGTATTGGACGTGTTCAGCATCAGCTCTTTTTTGGGGATTTCTTCATCGTTTCTTCGGTTTCATCATTGATTGTTCTGTTCGTACACTGTACAGTATTGGTTTCCGAGGATAATTGCTTTTGGTCGGAAATTTGCTGTAAGGAAGACTTCCTGAGGAGCTTGGCACTTTGAATAATAGTAAATAAAAGAAACAAAACATCTGTTTGTTTTCTCTTCCCTCGAGGTTTCTTTGCCCTCCGTTTAGATGAGGCTTGGAATTTAGCTAAACATCAGGAGTTTAAAAGGAGAAACGGCAGGAATTTAGCGTGGAATTTATTAAATAACGTGTATAAAAAATCGTGGAAATTGGGGCATCAAATTCTCAAATCTAATTTCCACCAAAATAGACATCATTTCACAATTTGCATAATGTCATTTACAAAATTCAACATATATAAATTCAAACACTGAAATCTTCAATTGCCAAAATGATGTAAACCTAAATTATGTCATTTTAGAATTCTATGTAATTTTCAATTCTTTATCCAAACGGAATGAAATCAGATTTTGACGGAAAAAAAAAGAAGACATTGTAATATACTCTACTTTTATATCATATTCGAAAAGCGCTGAAGTGTGATAAAAAGAACAAATTCTTTGATTTGTCATATATTCTAAAAGCAAAAGCATTGTAATATAAGAAAGAAAGAACAAAACTTAGCTATGGGAATATCGTGATATCCACCACGTCAAGGAATGTATATTTCAGTGCCCACTCAAATATAGCACTTAAGCCCTACAAATCTAACATTAATAAGAAAAATAGACGCACTATTATTACATTTTGGGTTGATTACAAATGTCTTGGAGAAACAAAATCGCGCCCTTTACATTACATGTTACATGTTGTGCTTGCATTTTACTACGTCAGATTTCATCTATTATTTTGATGAAACTTATTAATTGAATTTGATTGCAGACCAAAAGTTACAGTATTACGGAGATCAAATATATAATTTAGTATTTCTTTAGGGGTTCATTCTTCTTCTTCTACGTTCTTAATTAGTTCAGTCAAATTTTACTTATTTATGCATCAATCTTATTGATATTTCTTTTCTTAATTTGAAAGATATAAAAAATAAAAAAAATTGAAATATGAGAAAAAATTATTATTTTTAACTTTTGAAAGAATTATTTTTAGTAATATAGCTCATGAACTCAAATCTGGGATCCATAAGTGCTTGGGCTGATGGGTTTTTTTTTTTAAATTTAAAATTCTTATTTTTAAATATTATGTGAATATTTGATTAACCCTAAACAAATAAATAAATAAAATGTGGGACCCATAAGTGTAACGTAGGCAACTAACCGGAGATCTGATGGAAACTCTAATGGCGGAACCACATTGTAAGAAATTGAAAAGACTTTATATAGGATAACCGCAGAGGCAACTATAAAAAGTGAAAAATAAAAAAGGTAGTTGACTTGCTTAGTTTATGCGTGCTTAGTGCTTACTCCACCCGGTTGGCGTACAGAGTGTTCTTTTTTTAATTAAGTCATAGTTCAAGGATCGGTTGACGGTCCCTATAAAGTTTCACCAAAATAGGAAATGAAGAGAAAAGAAATAGGAGAGAGAGGAATGAAGGGATGCGGCGGAGAGAGGTGCATTGGGTTTGGGTGCGGGTGAATGAGTTGCACCCAATGTACTGTTTGCTCTTTTGCAATTAGCAGCAACTATTGTAGGTATATTCATCTGAGGCTTTGGAAAGCTTCAAATTCATTTCATCCAATGTACTCTGTGCTCAATTAATGATTAAAATCATTTTATTACATTATGAATGCAGAAAATCCAAATACACCACAACTAGAAAGATAGAGCAAGGTTACGTGAATGAAGGAAAAACAAGAAAGCAACTCCAAATGCATGACCTTATAACAAACTATACTTCTGCATCCCCCACTCTACCCACAGGACAAGTCCAAAGATAGAGCATGGTTACATGGAAGGAGAAGGAAGAAAAAACAAGAAAACTACCCCAAATGCTTGACTTTATAACACACTGAATTTCTGCATCCCCAACTCTACCTTTTCCATATCATTAGCCTAACCATTCCAACGATCTTAAGAAACAACTCCTGCCTTCTTGTGATGGCGACATCCGCAAGAACCACTCCCACTACAAATCCACTTCCAATTCCAGCCAAACAAAATTTCAAATCAATTTCAAGCGTTCGAGCTGAGCCCGAATCACTGTCTTCTTCAGTTGAAGGTGGCGGTTGAGAGGCCTCTTGATTTCCGCATTTTGGTAATGGATCTCCACACAATCCTGGGTTTCCCTCATATGAAGTGCTATTCAATGAAGTAAGTTGGGTACCTTGCGGTATAGGACCTGTGAGATTGTTGTAAGACACATCAAAGTTCCCAAGGAATGTAAGCCTCGTCAGTTGTTGGGGGATCTGTCCTGACAGCTTGTTCTGTGAAAGGTCCAACGATTCAAGATTCCTTAAGTTCCCGAAGGATGATGGAATAGAACCAGTGAGAATGTTGCTGGAAATATTGAGTGAGCGAAGCTCCTTAAGGTTCCCAATGAATTCTGGAATTTTACCTTCAAATTTGTTGTTTGAGCTATCGATGGCTGCAAACCCTTCTCGAACCTTTGAATAGTACAAATCCAGACCTTTAATTGCTAATGTGATTGTGTAATCAACATTTCGTAGAATAGCAAAACCATTGACTTCATAGCCTACTCCTGCGTACATGTATGTTGACTTGTTTACAGTAATATCTGGAAACAAAGGTGGAATCTCACCTGTGAAAATGTTGTAAGACAAATCAAGAATGCGTAACTTGGGGAAGTCAACATTTGTTCTAGACTGTCCTATTACACCGTTGAAGCGATTATGGCGCATTGCCAAAAGTTTTAACTCTGGGAGAGTTCCCAACCAAATGGGGAAAACATCACTGAATTGATTGTTTGACAGAACCAGGTACTCAAGCGTCACACAATTTGCCAATGACTTTGGTAATTGCCCCTGCAATTGGTTTTGACTAACATCAATCATCCTCAAACTGCTTCTGTTGTTGTATGATTGAGGCATCATGCCATGAAAGGAGTTGCTTCCAAGAAGTAAAAGGATTAGACCATCACTAAAGTTTCCGAGACACTGAGGAAGCATGCCACTCAAGTTATTTTTTGACAAGTCAAGGTACCGAAGAGAACTCATATTGCAAAGCAATGGTGAAATTTCTCCAGTAAAATTGTTGTTGGTAGCTCCATATTCTATCAGGGATGGTGGAGGGATCGGTAATCGTCCATGAAAATTGTTGACCTCAAGCCTCAAGCATATTAGGTTAACCCAGGGAAAGACAGCTGGAAATTCTCCTGAAATTAAGTTTCCAGAAATGCCCAGGAGTACCAGAGTTTCCTTGCCTATGTTCCACATCCAGTTTGGTAGCTCGCCATGGATTTGGTTTCCTCCCATTTCCAACCGCTCCATCTTTGTTTGATTTCTTAGGAAATATGGGACCTTTTTTAAGTTGCATGAACCCAAACCCAGAACGGTGAACTGTTGAACAGTTGCATTCATAATATTGGATTCAGCAACAAATTCAAAATTGTTCCAACTCAACTGGAGTTGGTAGAGATTTTGTTGCTTCTGAAACATTTGAAAATCCACTACACCACTCAGGTTATTTGAAATTAGATAAAGGATCTCGAGATTGATGAGATTGGAAAATGAGGCCGGAATTGAACCACTCAACTGATTATAAGCAAAATCTAGGTAAACTAGTTTGCTAAAGTTACCTAGCCAAGATGGAATTGGACCAGTTAAATAACTCGTACTGATCCTAAACACAGTCAATTGGGTAAGGTTGGCCAAGGAATCAGGAATTGGACCTCCAAATTTGTTTGCTGAAATGTCTAGATAAGTGAGCTGTCTAAGATTACCAAGTGCAGATGGAACCAACCCTTCTGAAAAATTGCATTGAGCTACATCCAACTCTTGCAATGAATTAAGCTTTTCAAATGAGGAAGGTATTTGTCCAAAAAACCTAGTAAACGCAACTTTCAGTACCATGAGAGGACTACTTCGATTAAATTCAGGAAAATATCCAGTGAGATCTTGGTTGTATCTTACACTAAGAACTTTTAAGTTCTGTAGATTGAAAATTCTCATTGGGAATTCGCCAAACAGATCACATTTCTTAAGGGCAAGTGATGTCAAAAATGATAAATTTGTCAAGGAAACGGGCATGATCGAAATGTTAACGAAACTGAGAGAAAGAGTTTCTAGACTAGTTAAATTTTGAACTAGACTTATCATATCGGATGGTTGAAGTTTCAACAATCCCTCAGGATCATCAGAAGATGTTTCAATTTCAAGATTGCAACACAGATCAAGGTATGTCAACTTGGACAAGTGTGAGACTTCAGATGGGACTTGACCAGAAAAGACAGAGGCAGAGAGGTCAAGATGAGTGAGGCTTGGAAAATTTCTTATGCTAGATGGAATTTGAGAGTAATTAAAGTTATTGTCAGAGAGGCTTAACCTTTGAAGATGCACCAGGCTGAACAGGCTACTGTTGGAGTCGAAAGAGCCGTAGAGATAACTGCTGCTGAGATTAAGGCCAATAACATGACCCGTCATCTCGTCACACTCCACCCCGTCCCATGAGCAGCAACTGCTATTTCCTCCTGCAGCTGGTTTCCATGATGAAACCTTTGGATAAGCAACTTTAGAACGTGAAGCAGATTTGTCAATAATAAAGCTCTCCTTGAACTGCAGCAAGGCTGACCTCTCCTCATAATGGCAAGATAGCTGTTGCAAAGAGTCTACAAAGTTTGCATCCACAAGATGAAACAACAACAAAACTAGTAGTTTCGAGACCATGTGAATCGACAGGTTCCCCATAATGTTTTGATATTTTTTGTTTGCACTCTTTGCTAAAGAATCATCTATGAAAGTTGAGCTAGAGAGCTATCTATTTATAGACTGGCATGATCAAATGGTTAAACAATAGCGAACACATGTCAAGTAATTATTTAATATTATTGGACATTTTGATCAATCTAGAAGTGATAGGATAATACACGTGTCAAGTATCTATTTATGGACTGGCATGAGGGTATAAAGTCAAGAACTCACAAACTGATTGATAAAAAAAGTGTAAATGCAAAGAAATAATCATCACAGAAAATTCTATCCTTGCAATTAAGTGCCAGCGAAAATTCTATCATTGCAATTACATATGATTAATTCGATGTCTTTTTTTTTTCAATTAGAAAGACCACAAAACTTCAAATCAATTTGCCATTATATTCGATGTCTGTTAAATTGATGATGTGGCAAGCAGAAGAGCGGTCTCTCCTCTGTATATCTTCAACTTGGATTCAGCATGGATGATGCAGCACCACCCAGCCCATAGCATTTGGAGTTCGTTATTGAGCCAGCGCAAGATTTTAATATTCAGTTTATAAACAGTTCTTACTTGAGCATTGCCCTTGAATTTCCAATATTTTAAAATATTCTTTTCTTTGCCCTCTTAAGCTAAATAACCATCCCTGAAAGTGAAAGAGCTATCTATTTATGGACTGGCATGATCAAATGGCATTGCATATATGCGTGTACATAGTAAATAACTATTTAATGTTACTCCGAATTAACCATCTTCATCAAGAGAATATTTATTGACATTTTGATCAATGAAGAAGTGATTGGAAATAATAATAATAATAATAATAATAATAAAACTCGAGGCGTGGTGTTTTCACACTGCAAATGACTAAAGTCAAGAACTCACCATCACAGAAAATTCCATCCTTGAAAATAAGAACCACTGTTGTCAATTCGAAGCTAAGAAAAAAATGGTAAATTGAGTTGAAGTTTCTTGGTCTTTTTAATTGATAATATCAAAAATCGAATATATGCAATTGACAGGGACCCTTTTTCTTTTGTTTCGAATTGACACAATTGCAAGGATGGAATTTTCTGTAATGAATATTTGGTTGCATTTACACTTGTTTATTCAGATCCGAGTTCTTGACTTAAGTAATCTGGAGTCTTAAAATACTTCTTTATTGATCAGTACGTCAAATAAATATTTTCCCTTCAAGTATATGCAATGCCACTGTTCGTATCCTTAAGTCATATGAAGAGAAGTTTCTGCTGAATTAGAAGGAATTCTCCTTAACGTTAGAATCACATTGTAATAAATTTAAAAGACCAAGGTATGTGATTGTTAAAACATGTCCTAAGGGTATAACCACAGGATACTAAACTGTAATTAACCCAAAGATGACAAATTCTGTGATGATTATTTGGTTGCATGTCTTTATCGGTCCATACATACGTGCTTGACTTGAACAGAGGGGCTGGATAGCATCCAGAGTGATTAGCAAATTGACTTGGATGTTTCTTGGTCTTTTTAATCAAAAATATCACAAATTGCATATATGTAATCTACCAGAACCCTTTTTTTTTTTTTTCTTTTTCTTGGGGCTTTGTAACCAACATGCACGTCACCATGTGCTATGGACTTCAAGTGAATTAATAATAGGGGGTTAATTTTGGTAATTTCCGTCGACTTTTTGCACCTATATAAGTTCATTTTAGTCATTCAATTCAGTTAATGAATTTTAAGTCTTCGTATTTCAATCCTTTTGGTGAATTAAAAAGTGTAAATCAATAGTCCTTTTAATAGAAAAGTTGATAAAGATCCAAATTCCTAATGAGGAGTTGGGTTTAGTCCTCAAATTTCGTGGCTTTGATCCAAGTCCTTTGACTTTTGTGCCATAGAGAATTACAATCCTTTTTAAATATTTTATGATGTAATATTTTCATTTTTTGTTCCAGTGTTGCCCCTTATGACTTGAATCGGGTAATAGTCATTTATGTCATATTGCCTATTGCCTATTACCTATTACATTAGGTATATATATGTTTTTTCATATTTTCAACAATGTGTTATGTAACTTTTTTTAATAGGTAACATACAATTTTATTTTGTCTATTTTTGTATCTGATTTATAGGTAGTCTTCTAATTTATGTTCCTAACTTATAGGTAACACGATTTATCACTATATATTTTTCGTTACTAATAATAACATTATTTACATATAAGTCAGGTACATAATTTAATGTGGGTGCTTGTCTAATCGATTCGTATAATATGTGGGTCTTTAATTTTTATTAATTAAGTTTTATTTTATCCATATATTTGGAATATGATCAAGGAAAGAATTCAAAATTTAAATTTTGGAATTCAATTACAGGGAAATAATGCATTAAATTTAGATTTTCAATGTGTTTTCTTTATTTACCTCAAAGGGGAAAACCTACACAACAAAAAAAGTAATTAATGTCAAATGACCTACATCTAAAACCAAAAAGACAAGGACTAAACCTAATGAAATCTAATCGTTTCGGACCTAGATGTAAGAAACCCTAGTTATATATTGCTGAAGGCAGCCATTAGGTTTTCTTAGTATTGCCAAACAGTAATTTGATTGTTCAATCTCTCAAACAAATCATGTTCAATCAAGTGGGACTTAGGAAAAAAAAAATAGTAGAAAGAGAAGACATGGACCAAGGTAGAAGAAAGGAACAAGATGAAAAGAACAAAAAAATTAACATGATGCATGCATGACCTTTGTTTTCATTACCAGCCCACTTCCCAAATCTGCCAAAACAAATAGCAATGGATCTCCACACAATCCTTTGCTTTCATTTCCAACCCTTTTGTTTATTTGAAGGGATTGACATATTGATCAATAAAGAAGCAATTTGAGTCAAGAACTCAGATCTGATTAATAAACAAGTGTAAATGTGTTGAAGTGGATCGACATTCTATTCAGAAGAAGCTCGATGCAGAAATATTAATAAAGATAGTCACTCTCTTGGCAAGTCGATCATTGATGACATCTATGCACCAACTTGAGGGGGAGTGTTAGCTTGTGTGTGAAAGCAGTAAATGTTGGAAGTGTGAAAACAAGAAATATTAGCTTGACTTGTGGAGACTTTGGGAGGCTTCTGCTGGTAGCTAAACCAGCTGTAGGTTAGCTGCATTAATGGGATGGCTTGACTTTGATTAGATTAGCTGCTGCAATTCAACTACTTGCAATTAATATTGAGCTTGCTTAAGAGCATCTCCAAGGGAGATGTCAAATACCAAACATCAAATTTAAATTTGATGGTTGATGTGGCAATTTGACATTTACACAGTTTTACACTCCATCCAATATATCAAATAAAAAATTATTGTAACAGTCAAACCATTTATGATAAAGAAGAAAGAAAAAATAAAAAAAGAAAAAAAATAAATGAAAGTAACAGCCAACTGTTTGTGCCTAAAATAAATCACGGCCTTTGCGGCCGAGGAATCCTCCTCTCGGCCGCGGTCTTTTCTCATGGGCTCAAGAAAACGCTAAGGCAAGGTTTTCTCGGCCTCTCGAGTAAAACTCGCGGGCCGAGGCCGAAGAACACACAGGGCACGGCCAAGGGAGATATTGACCAAATCATCACGTGGCTTCAGGGTCCCACGCCCCATTTAATGAAGTAACGCCTCTGTCCATCACAGCAAATCCACTAGGGCACGAAGCATTTAATGCATGAGGGCAGAAGGGAGTTGATTGGAGGCAGGATTTTGTAAACATAGTGGTTAGGAACAAACATTCCATCAGATGTTCTTGCAATTGGCAGTCCCTTCACCAACCACTAAACCAGGGCATTTAATGCGTTCCCACGGCCAGAGACGCAGAGACCTCGATCAGAGCAGTGGCCGAGATTTACCGAGATTCATGGGGGTCACACCACCATGCTTCACAGTCCCACATGCTGATCAGACCCAGCCATGCTTGCCCTGATTAGACTCCACCATGCAGGTCTTGTCAAGCCTCGATTGTCTCTCCCGGACTCCTGCTATATAAACCAAGCTCAAGACCACATAAAAGGGGTCCAATACCAAAAACCAAAAGCCTCCCACGGAGCAACTTATTTTTTCTGTCATGTACTTTCAATATCTTTACATGCTTTCTTAGGAGTAGTGATAGATTGTAAGAAACTTCCATTCATCAATATATCATACGACCCTTGATTTCTCAAGGCGCCGGAGCACCACCCTTGTTGTCGCCTCACTCACCCCATATATCACACGACCGTCGCTCTCCGAGCAACGCGCCGGAGCACCGCCCAAAACCCACCACCTACCACCAACGGCCTTGTAGTTCAGGCCGTCAACCTGACGGCCGAGACCAGTTCCTTTCTCGGCCACAATCGTTTGATAAGAAGTCCAGACCAAACAGGCGCAATATTCCAAACACCTTCTAAACCAAACACTCCACCGAACTCGACGCACGGTAGACCGTGCTGGCACGCCCGCGCACAAACCGCACCGCATTCCAAAAGTAGGACTCCGTGTTATACGCACGTCCCCTCGGCCCGGAGAACCAGGCCGAAGAGATTTGCGCAGGCAACACCAACTGTGTTTTAAAAATAATAAAATATTAATTTGACATCTTGCTTTTGGGATGTCAAAAATAACATCTCAACCTCCAGACTTTATTCCACATCATCTTTGACACATCGGTTGGAGTGATGTGAGATGTTATTTCTAGCCGTTATATGTCTATGTTGCACTTTTGACACATCGGTTGGAGATGCTCTAACAAGCTTTCTTCTTGTATATATATCCTGCTATAGGGGTGGCATTTTAAACCGAAAAACCGCAAAAATCAACCGACAATTTACCGCAATTGACAGATGGTGAGTTTTTGAGGGATCTCCCTTGAGAGCTTGTTTTGTGAATGGTCCAACAATTCAAGCAGTGTTAAGTTCCCCAAAGATGATGGGATGCAACCACTGAGAGTGTTGTTGGAAACATTGAGCGTTCGGAGTCCCTTTAGGTTCCCATTGAATTCAGAAATATTCCCTTTGAATTTGTTGGTTGAGAGATCAACGGATGTAAAATCTTCTTGAATCTTTAGGTAGTATCTCCTCACACCTTTATTTGTTATGGTGGTTCTGAAATCATAAATGAAATAAAATCACTTTGTATTATGCTCCTCCAATGTAACAAAATCACTTTGTTTCAACTATCGTCTTATTGTCCCAAATTCCTTCATCACATAAACCAACCATGATATCAGAGCATCAGAAAAACTCACACCTCCTAAAATTCCAACATTTTCAAACAAGGTGTGCGGATTGGGACAAAAATATTCCGAGACGTACTTGTATATAGTAAATAAATAACTACTTAATATTACTCTAAGTTAACCATCTTCATCAAGAGATAATATTTTTTGACATTTTGATCAATAAAGAAGGGATTGGAAAATAATAATAATAAACTCGGGGCATAGTGTTTTCACATTGCAAATGGCTAAAGTCAAGAACTCACGATCACAGAAAATTCCGTCCTTGAAAGTAAGAACCACTGTTGTCAATTCGAAGCAAAGAAAAAATGGTTTCTCTAAATTACATATATAAATGCAATTCGTGATATTTCCAATTAAAAAGACCAAGAAACTCCAAGTCAATCTGCCATATTGAATTTAGGTGCTGCGAAATTGAGACACTGAGTAAATTTCCGAAGTTACGTCTTCAAGGGGCTTTGTATCAAACATGCACGTCACCACGTGCTCTGGACTTCAAGTGAATTAATAGGGGGTTAATTTTGGTAATTTCCGTTGACTTTTTGCACCTATATAAGCTTCATTTTAGTCATTCAATTCAGTTAATCAATTTTAAGTTCTTGGTATTTCAATCCTTTTGGTGAATTCTAAAGTGTAAATCAATAGTTTTTAACTTACATCTTCACAAAATTTAAGTTAAAAACATAAAAATACTTTTGGGGTCGGTTTCATTTTCGTGGCTTTCTCCCCCTTCTGAATTACCTTCCTGAGAATTCACCAGCCATAGAGAACAGAAAAAAGAGCTTGATTGAGAGAGAGAGAGAGAGAGAGAGGAGAGAGAGAGAGAGAGAGAGAGAGAGAGAGAGGAGAGAGAAAGAGAGAGAGAGAGAGAGAGAGAGAGAATTAAAAGGCAGGGGAGGACCTGATTCAGACCCAAAAAAAAAAAGGGGGGTGGGGGGGGGGTTGAAAGCGAGAGAGAGAACGGAAGGGACTTGGAATAAATTTCAAACAAGATGGGAATGGGAAACAACGATCGATGCTTTGAAATTTGTATATACTTACATTGCCAGAACATGAGCAGATTTCAAGTGAATTATTGCTTCATTTGACTCGAAGTCAAGTCCTCCAATTACTCCGTAAATAAGGCATTCTGATTCAATCAAGACTACATATATAGTTTCCATCAGGAACATTATACTAATTTCCTCATTTTCAAACTTAGTTTCCATCAGGATCACTCTGGATGCCACCTGCCCCTCTGTTTAAGTCAAGACATATTTGTACGTACCGATAAAGACACGCAACCAAAATCACAGAATTTTCCATCTTTAGGTACGAGTATGGAGCCTGCTGAGGGTTTCGGTGGTTCGGATGATGATGAGTCTCCCTAACTCTAGTTTTTGTTGGTCGCAGTGATCTTGTGTGCTTGTACTTGGTTTTGGTTTGTGTGTCGCTTCCTTTTGCATGCTTTGGGATAAAAATTGATTTTCCAAGCTGTCAAATTAATCATGGCTAATTAAGTGCCACATAAAAAGAAAGAATAAAATCAATTAATAAAAAGGGGTTGGTCTTTAATTGATCAAGTTGAATTCCAAGATGCATGCATAACCTTTGTTTTCATTACCAACCCACTTCCCAAGTCAGCCAAAAACAAATAGCAATGGATCTCCACACAATCCTTTGTTTTCATTTACAACGCCTTTGTTTATTTGAAGGGATAATATTTATTGACATATTGATCAATAAAGAAGTATTTTAAGACTCCAGATGACTTAAGTCAACCAAATATTCATTACATAAAATTCCACCGAGAAGAGACAGCTTTTGAATTTTTATTCATTTTGCTTGAAACAAAACGATTGCAAGTCACACGTGTCGGTTTAGACTAATTACAAATTCAGTGTTGAAATGTCCAAATTACCCTCCATGTCACTTACTTTAAAAAAATTTACTTGTTACATAACCTGAAGGGTAAACGACCGAAAACCCCCCTGGACTATAACGCTAGTTGAAATGTCAATCCCGAATTATTTTTCCAGTCAATTTAGCTTTCAAATGATTTTAAATGGTCAATTTACCCCCTGCCGTTAGTTTTCATCCAATTTCATCCATTTTTCTGTTTAAATGTCACATGTTAGGCACGTGACTTACGATTCAATTAAAATTTAATATTTTTAAGTTTAAAATAATTAAATTGTTAAAACTACAAAACTTTAAAAAAATAAAAAATAAAAGAGAAAGGGGCAGAGCTTGATCGACATTGGGGAGAATCTGACTATTATGGTGCGAAAAAGCTCCGTTTCGTCGGTGGATGGGGCTAGAGGGAGCTTGGCGGAGAGGACTTTTCCCAGGATTTGTATCTGGGAGTGATGGGGAGGCCTCGATGTTCTACAGAAATGGCAAAGGTTTCGATAGAGATGGGTTTGGCGAGTTTTGGCGAAGTCCCTGTTGTTTTTCTGGCGAGCCCAAGAAGCCTGGCCAGACCATATCAAACGGGCATAAGAACTACGATTTGATGCTAAATCTTCAACTGGTATTAGGTACTGTTTCTGATTTTTCTGATTTTTCGATTTTACAAGTCGTGGAGTGATTTTTTGCTTATGGGTTTTCTTTATCAATTGAGGCTGGTGTTTGATGTTGTGGTGTTTTTGGTTTTTAGATACTCTATTGGGAAGCATGCTTCGATAGTGAAAGATCTTAAGCCAAGTGATTTCAATCCCAAAGAGAAGTTCTGGACCAGGTTCATGTCGTTCTCATCGCCACTGAGCCAGCAACCATCTCTGGCTGCGGTATCTCCATCAATCCTCTATGTTTCAAATCGTTTAGGCATCACGCTCAGCCACTTCACAGCATCAATATCCAAAACATGAGAACCAAAGCAAAGCGATGAAGAGGAGAAAAACTGGAGCAGCAACCAGCTCGGTGGCCGACGCCGACCACCGCTGCTACCACGCCGGTCGGTCACCATCCTAGCATCCAAGTTAAGGCAGTTGTCGGGGTATTTTTCGACACCCCTAACACCACCAAGCTCTAACGCATTCTGGGTTTGGTTGGGGCAGACCTGGAGAGAGACAGGGAGAGAAGAAAGAAAGGAGAGACAGGAAGAAGGAAAAGGAAAAAAAGAAAAAGAAAGAGAGAAGAAATCATTATTTTACATTTTCTTTATTATTTTTAGGTATTGTCCTTGTAAAATGACGAATTTATCCTTCTCATTACCAGAAAATTGAATGGAAGTCTAAAAACTTAACGGCAGGGGGTAAATTGACCATTTAAAATAATTTGAAAGCTAAATTGGCTGAAAAAATAATTCAGAGTTGACATTTCAATTAGCATTATAGTTCAATGGGGTTTTTGGCCGTTTACCCTAACCTGAATGGAAATGGAAAGAGTGGGAGCCATTCCCATTCCGGATTATTCCTTTACTTACTTACACATGGAGAGTAAAAAGAAACGCGGAGCCCAAATAAAAATTGATTCATGAGTCATGATATGGAGGAAATTTAATTCCTGATATGAGATTGGGCAAGGGTGAATTGGAATAAGATTTTTCCTTCCCAAATTGCCCCCACATAGATATTTATTTTTATTTAAAAATCCAATACCCCTTTGTATAAATACAAAGACACCAACTTTTTTTAGGCACAATAATAGGCAGCTATTATGCCCATTTTTCTCTTTTTTGTTGCTATAGAATGTTTCATGGACATTACATATGGAGAATTCTTTTCCGTGTAGGAACCACACCACACGAATCCATCCCGAACTTGGTCATTAAACTTTACTGTGGTGTAACCACACAAACAAGCTAGGTTTCGAATTTTTATTCTTTTTGCATGAAATAAAACGGTTGCAAGTCATTCGTGTCGGTTTAGACTAGTTACAAATCCAGTGTTGAAATGTCCAAATTACCCTCCATATCATTCACTTAAAAAAATCTGCATGTTTATATAACCAGAATGAAAATGGAAAGAGTGGGAGTCATTCCCATTCCGGATTATTCCTTTGTTTACTTACACATGGGAATGAAAAGAAACACAAGGCCCAAATAAAATTTCATTCCTAATTCATGATATGGAGGAAATTTGATTCTTGATATGGGAGGTTTTAATTATTTTTATAATTTTATATATTTAGATATACTGGAAATAAATAATTAAACCTATAAATTTTTTTTTACAAATATTAAATTCTATTTTATCATTATGATATATAAAAAGTTGGTTTATTATTACATTACAGAATTTTTGTCATTTGAAAACTTGCATAAGTAGTTGAACAAAATAAAATTTCTTTTTGTAGAAGGGTATTTTGGTAATCAAATTTAGTTTGATTCCGATTCTTAGAATAGTGTTTTAATGGGAATCGGAATTATTTTTCATTATGATTCCTTATCGTTAGTAAGCAGCTTAATTGGAATGTTGACTCTGATTCATGGTTACCCTTATTCATGCTTATCGATTCTTCATATTACTCTCATTCTTGCTTACCCCAATTCCTAATTAGTGAATACACCGAGTCATTACAAGTATGGATTTAATACAAGGAAAGCATTCCCTTCTCTTTGTTTACCAAGACTTCCACCCTAATGATTATCACTTCATTATTCATAGAACTAGTGGATTCCATGAGGCTTCTGGCCTGTCACGGTTATTTGTTAGGGCTATTTTTTTTTCAGAAATTATAGTTGCTGAAGGTGTGTGTGTGTGTGTGTGTGTTTTTTTTTTGGGGTCAAATTAAAAAGGTTGATAAGACGAATCTAATAAGAAACTGGGCTACAGAACTTGCAAGGGAAGTCACTAAAACAGAGGAGTGGTTTATGCTGTGCATATCCTCCTCAACTTCGACTTAGCATTTGTTGCCTTCCTTATTAAGCCACTGCTGGATCTTAATATTCAGTTTATAAACAGTTCTTACTTGAGCATTACCCTTGTATTTCCAATGTTGTCAAATATTCTTGGCAGCCAACAATTATTGAAACCAAATTTTCCCAACTTGTTTACTTTTTGTTTACAGTTGCAATGTTGAAACTGTCCGCATTGACGATTTAGTGTACGATTTTCGTTCGATCCCATGAGTTGAAAGAAATGTTTTGCAAATCCATAGCTCTGTGGTTGTAGACAACTGATCTTGCTATACAATGTACTTAATTATGAATGCAGAGGATCCAAATACAGAAACACATGCAACACTCTAATATCTTTATTTGCATTAATACATCATCACAACTGACTCTTCCATTAGCATAAGTACAACTCAAAGACAGAGCAAGGTTACATGGAAGGAGAAGGAAGAAAACACAAGAAAATGACTATAAATGCGCATGACCTTATAACAAATTCAATTTCTGCATCTCCTGCTCTACCTTTTCCGTATCATTAGCCTGACCATTCCAACGATCTCAATAAACAACTCCTGCCTTCTTGTGACCACGACATCCGCAAGAACCACTCCCACTACCAACCCACTTCCAACTCCAGCCAAACCAAATATCAAATCAAATTCAAGAGTTCGAGCTGAGCCTGAATCACTGTCTTCTTCAGTTGAAAATGGCTGTTGAGGGGCCTCTTGATTTCCACATTTATTTGGTAATGGATCTCCACACAATCCTAGGTTTCCCTCATATGAAGTGCAGTTGAATGAAGTAAGTTGGGTTCCTTGAGGTATAGGACCTATGAGATTGTTGTGAGACACACTAAAGGTCCCAAGGAATGAAAGCTGCGTCAGTTGTTGGGGGATCTGCCCTGAGAGCTTGTTTTGTGAAAGGTCCAGAGATTCAAGATTCGTTAACTTGCCAAGGGATGATGGGATGGAACCAGTGAGAATGTTGTTGGAAATATTGAGCGAGTGAAGCTCCGTAAGGTTCCCAATGAACTCTGGAATCTTCCCGTCAAATTTGTTGCTTGAGATATCAATGGCTGCAAAGCCTTCTAGAATCTTCGAATAGTGTGTTGTGTCACCTTTGGAGGTGTTTTTAAAATTTATAAACTCGCAAGCGCACGAATCGAATATAGCATAAGCGTGTAAGAGCGAGATCGTACCCAAGGGATTGTGTGAAAAGATAGAAAACCAATTAAACCCAAGTTAATTTCATTGCCAACCTAGTTGATTCAAATGGTGATTTGATTGTTGATAAAGAAGGTTAAATCAAGCATAAAACAAATATGGAAATGAAAATAAACTGAAATTAAGATTAAATTTATGAGAAAAATAACTAAGGTATTAGAATCCACACCATTATTTCATAAGATCCTAATTATTTATCTTTCAATTCCCATGGAGTAGCAATCTAGAAATCAATCTACTGCTTTCTCAAGATTTGTCAATTAAGCTTGTAATTTAGATCATAAGTAAATTCTCCTTCCCTTCATAAGTACAAATTCTAAGCATCAATTGTAAACAAAATTATTTAACTACAAAGGATCAAAGTTTCCTAAGCATCCTATGTGAAAAAGTTTATTTGAGAACCAAAAGATCAAAGAAATTTGTGAACTAGAAATATAAACCAAGGATGAATTAATAGATTAATCCAAAGTCTTAACTACCACAAATACATGATAGAAGTGGTGAAAAGAAAATTAATCTATTAATCATGTGAAGTGAAAATTATATATCATTGAACACCACAATATTTGAGAATTGAAAATAAAACTAGAACTTTATTTAATAATGGTGTTTCATCCAACCTTAGTTAAGTGCTTTAGCTAGACATAATTAATATTTAAAACAAAACAAAGAAACTAAAATACATGAAATAAATAAGAACTAAGAAAGGTGAAGAACAATTTTAAGAGAGTTATTAGCTCTCGGTTCTTTCCTTTCCATCATTGTTCTCTAATTCTCTACACTTTCTCTCTCTTTTCTCTTCCTTTCTTTCTTTCCTTTCTTTTCCCGTGCATCTCCTCCTTGCTTCTTTGCTCCAAGCTTTTATTTATAGCCAAAGAAAGGGAGCCTTGAATTATATAATAATCAAGTAGCTCACCATTAGTAGCCCATCATCTTTAAATATCTTCATTACTTTGCCTACTTCCTTGACTTTTTGGCTTCACAAAATCTTTATTTTTGTGTCTTCTTATCATTTGCTCCACTTGCTCTACTTGTGGCTAGATAAGAACTCAAGCATCATCAAATCTTCTTTGTGTTCTTTGGTTGCAAGTAGTCCAAGTTGAACTTCTCTTTCTTTCTTTATTCATTCTTCTTTGCATTTGATGGAAGACACTTTAATATCTACAAACAACCACTCATTATTTACAAAAACAAAGATTTGGGAATAACCAATAAAAATACTATACTAGCTTTAAATATAACAAAAGAAAATACTAACAAATATAAATTTAAGGATAAAACTTGTATGAATTATGTGCTCATCAAATACCCCCAAACCTATATTTTGCTAGTCCTCGAGCAAAAGAAAATAAAAACTACGTAGAAAAGAAAACTAAGCCACTTTCGCAGGGATCTCGATTGCATTTAGCGTATGCAACAAGCCTTTAAACCTCTAGGTTACCCTAGTGGACGAGTATAGTCTCGTGAGGGCTTCCAGTGATGATACCCACAAACATCGTAATGAGAGACTAAAAATTATGCTACAACAAAATTGAAATTTTAAACAAATGCTTAACCATCATCAAAGCTTTCATGAACAATTTTTAAAAGAGCAAACACGCTTCAAATTAATCCCCACATAAAGTCACGATCACTTATAATCATTTAGTAAATTTTTCATTTGTTTCCCTTGGTGTTTAAGTGAACCAACACATTTTAGAGACGAAAGTCAATTTCAATCACAGTAACCTCATTATTTCAATTATTATCCAATTTCAGTGCACATAACTAACCAAGGCATATATACATTTGTGTCCTTTTTTTTTTTCTTTTTTTTTTTTTTTTTTTTTGAGAATTGTGACTGTGCAATGTTTAGTTTCATTAAGCTTTCTAATTAACCCATGTAGCGAGATTTAGGCCAATGACTCTCAAACCAAAGGTTTTAAGGCATTAGGTGTAGAAACACCCCTAAGGGCTTATTAACTCGAGTTAAAAAGGCTACGGAACTAAACTAGTCACAAAATGTATTTACCCAATAATTCTACCGTTTGACGCGAACACTCGCTGCTGTTTAGGCAAGAGGCCCGGTTACTAAGTAAAACTAGGGATACATTTTATTTATATATATACATTTTTTTTTTTAAAATAATGCCAATGTCAATCAAGAGCAATGTCATCTAACTCTACTTAAAACATCAAAGTTAAATATAATTGATCTTTTCTTTCATTCTCACTAGAGTGTTGATGTGCACGTGGAAATTCAAAGTATAACCCATGAATTATCCACTAAATAGAAATAAGTGAAAACAAACTAAAATTATGGGTTTAAAATTTAATCATATGTTTCCAGTCGTAAAAATCATTCATGAGAATTGAATCTGATTTGATGATAGTAAGCATAAAAATCTAGACATAAACATTTTTTTTTTTTGGGAGAAATAAAAACTAAACTTCTAAACCTTACCCCCCCGAACCTAAATCAAACATTGTCCTCAATGTTTCAAAATAAAAGCATGGCAAATGCATGAAATAAGAGGGTAAATGATAAAGAAAGATAATACCTGGAAAATACGCATGTCCAATTCCCTTGGTATTTATCCATTGCAGAATAAAAGACAATAATATAAAAATCCAAGCAAAAATAAATAAAAACCAAAACGAATCAAAACACAAGAAAAGAAAACTAAAATATATAAACAGACATGATAAAATAATTAGTCATGATAAAGAGGTGCATCAAGAAGTATCCCCTCTACTTCTGGGGATTTCAACTCAAAAAATGGTTTCAGTCTTTGACCATTCACTTTGAATATGTCACCATTTTTGGGATTTTCAATCTCAATGGCCCCATGAGGGTAAACAGTACGAACAATGAAAGGGCCCGACCAACGAGATTTTAATTTACCAGGGAAAAGATGCAAACGAGAATTATACAAAAGGACTTTCTGACCATTCTCGAACATTTTTCGCAAAATGTGTTTGTCATGAAACACCTTCATCCGGGCTTTATATGTTTTAGCACAATCATAAGCATCATTTCGAATTTCTTCTAATTCATTGAGTTGGAGTTTTATTTGAATTCCTGCTTTATCTAAAGAAAAATTAAGTTGCTTCACAGCCCAATAGGCTCGATGCTCTAACTCAACAGGCAAATGACATGCCTTTCCATACACAAGTCTGTACGGGGACATTCCTATGGGAGTTTTGAATGATGTACGGTAAGCCCACAAAGCATCAGTGAGTCTTAAAGACCAATCTTTCCTAGTAGGATTAACTGTCTTTTCTAAAATATGCTTGATCTCCCTATTTGACACTTCAACTTGACCACTTGTTTGGGGGTGATAGGGAGTTGCAACTCGATGTGTAATGCCATATTGTTTCATTAATTGTTCAAATGGCCTATTACAGAAATGTTTACCTCCGTCACTAATAATAGCACGAGGTGAACCAAAACGAGAAAATATATTCTCTTACAAAAAGCGGACCACAACCTTGTGATCATTCGTTTTGCATGCAACTGCCTCAATCCATTTAGACACATAGTCAACTCCAACAAGAATGTACAAATTACTGAAAGAGTTAGGAAATGGTCCCATAAAGTCAATACCCCAAACATCAAATACATCAACAATGAGGATAGGGTTTAATGGCATCATGTTTCTTCTAGAAAGACTCCCTAATTGTTGACAACGCTGACAAGCTTTGCAATATGAATAAGCATCACGAAAAAGAGAAGGCCAGTAAAATCCACATTGTAGGATCTTAGCAGCAGTTTTCTTTGCACTAAAGTGCCCTCCACAAGCTTGGTCATGACAAAAGGATAGGATATTGGTTTCATCATATTCTGGAATGCATCTTCTTATGATCTGATCGGGGCAATACTTAAATAAATAAGGATCATCCCAAAAGAAATGTTTGGCCATGGCTAAAAATTTTGATTTATCTTGTTTTGACCAATGAGAGGGTATCTCACTAGTAGCAAGATAATTTACAATATCAGCAAACCAAGGAATGGATGAGACATGCAAAAGCTGCTCGTCAGGAAAGGTTTCAGTGATTGGAATGGAATCCTCACTAGACTCAACAATTAGTCTAGACAAGTGGTCTGCTACAACATTTTCGGAACCTTTTTTATCTCGAATTTCCATGTCAAATTCTTGAAGCAAAAGTACCCAACGGATAAGATGAGGTTTAGCATCCTTTTTAGACAAAAGGTACTTCAACGCTGCATGGTCTGAGTAGATAATGACTTTAGATCCTAAAAGATAAGATCTAAACTTGTCTAAGGCAAAGACAACTGCTAGTAGTTCTTTCTCAGTGGTAGAATAATTGAGTTGTGCATAAGAAAGAGTTCTACTAGAGTAGTAAATGACATGTGGAAGCTTTGCAATCCGCTGTCCCAAGACAGCACCAATCGCATAATCAGAAGCATCACACATGATTTCAAAAGGAACACTCCAATCTGGAGGACGAATGATGGGTGTAGAAGTCAAAAGTGCCTTGAGTTTTTCAAAAGCATGATTGCAATCATCATTGAAGACAAAAGCATAATCTTTGGCAAGCAAGCTACACAAAGGACGAGAAAGTTTGCTAAAATCT
This sequence comes from Prunus salicina, assembly GCA_020226455.1. NCBI lineage: Eukaryota > Viridiplantae > Streptophyta > Magnoliopsida > Rosales > Rosaceae > Prunus > Prunus salicina. The sequence goes on along the minus strand of CM035343.1, from coordinate 15,186,445 downwards.
TTGATGAACCTACGGTAAAATCCAGCATGGCCTAGGAATGATCTAATTTCTCTCACAGTTCGTGGAGGTGGAAGATTTGAAATCAAATCTACCTTGGCTTTGTCAACTTCTATACCATCAGAAGAAATTACATGTCCTAGCACTATCCCTTTTTTCACCATGAAATGACATTTCTCCCAGTTAAGCACAAGATTCTTCTCTTTACAACGAATTAATACCAGAGAAAGGTGGTGCAAACATTCATCAAACGATGATCCATATACTGAAAAATCGTCCATGAAAACCTCTAAGAATCGTTCTACCATATCAGAGAATATAGAGACCATACACCGCTGAAATGTAGCAGGTGCATTGCACAACCCAAAGGGCATGCGTCGGTAGGCAAATGTTCCAAAAGGACATGTGAATGTGGTTTTTTCTTGATCCTCAGGTGCAATAGGAATTTGGTTATAACCAGAATAACCATCCAAGAAACAGTAATATGCATGACCAGCTAACCTTTCCAACATCTGGTCAATGAAAGGTAGAGGAAAATGATCTTTCCTCGTGACAAAATTCAACTTTCGATAGTCGATGCATACACGCCATCCAGTTCGGATTCGTGTAGGAATGAGCTCATTTTTCTCATTTTTGACAACTGTGATGCTAGACTTTTTTGGCACTACTTGCACAGGACTCACCCATTTACTGTCAGAAATTGGGTATATCACCCCAACATCTAAAAGCTTTAATATTTCATCTCTAACAACATCCTTCATGGAAGGATTTAACCGCCTTTGTGGTTCTCGGGAAGTCTTGGCATTGTCCTCCAAATGAATCCTATGCATGACAACATAAGGAGCAATACCCTTAATGTCAGCTATAGACCACCCTATAGCTTCTTTATGTTTTTTAAGCATTTTGACAAGTTTACCTTCCTGTTTGTTATTAAGGTCCGAAGCTATGATTACAGGCAAGGTTTCAAAGGACTCTAAGAACACATATTTGAGAGTATCAGGTAATGGCTTCAAGTCAAGCTTAGGGGGCTCTATGATGGAAGGAAGTGGAGGTGACGCGGAAAGAGGAAGAGGTTCAACCTTAAGTTTCCAAGTGGGCGTTTCAAAATAGGGAACAGAATCTAACAATGCATTGACTTCATCAAAAGATTTTTCTAAGTCAAAGTTAGCCCCAAAGTGAGCTAAGCATGCCTCTAATGGGTCCTTAATGCAAGAGTAATGAAAAGAATCTTCCACCATAGTATCAATCAAGCTAATCTCACAAATCTCTTCATCATCTGATGGTTGCTTGCTTATATTGAAAATATTAAATTCGACAGTCATGTTGCCAAATGAGATATTCATTAGTCCATTCCTACAATTAATATTTGCATTGCATGTGGCAAGGAATGGACGGCCTAAGATGACTGGAATTTGTTTTTGACCTGAAGGTACAGGTTGTGTATCAAGGACAATGAAATCTACAGGAAAGTAGAATTTATCAACCTTGATCAAAACATTTTCAACAATGCCTCTAGGAATTTTCACAGATCTATCAGCTAAAGAGAGAGATACCTGAGTTGGTTTGATCTCTCCTAAGCCTAATGTCTTATACATTGAGTATGGCAATAAATTCACACTTGCCCCTAAGTCTAACAAAGCCGTTTCAATATGGTGATCACCTATCATGCAAGCGATGGTAGGACAACCGGGGTCCTTGTACTTGATAGGAATCCTATTCTCTATGATGGAACTGATATGCTCAGTTAGAAAGGCATTCTTCGGAACATTGGTCTTCCTCTTATTTGTACAAAGATCTTTCAAGAACTTAGCATAGGAAGGAACTTGTTTGATTGCATCGAGGAAAGGGATGTTAATTTGAACTTGCTTAAACACCTCTAGGATATCACCAAACTGTGCACTCTTCTTTGAATTTGCTAACTGGTGAGGAAATGGAGCTTTTGGAATGAAATTCCTAGGTGGATCTAATGGAGTCAATGATAATGCATGAGGATGACTCTCTTTAAACTTTTGTGCTTCTACATCTTTTAACTCATTCTTATCACTCAAGTGTGGCTCTAAATCCTGATTACCAATTTGTTTCCCAGATCTACGAGTGGTGATGGATTGAACATGTTCATTAGAATTTGAAGAACTTGATGAGCTATTAATTACAAATTGACCTTTCGGATTCGGCATAGGCTGACTAGGAAACTTACCCTTTTCTCTCTCTCCCACAACAGTTGCTAACTAGCCTATTTGTTGTTCTAACTTTGAAATGGCTTGAGTATTTTGTTGGGTGGAAGCTTTGACATCATTAACAGCCTGACCAGTTAATTGCATGAACTTTTGGATCGAATCCTCCAAAGAAGATGATTGTTGTTGCTGTGTTGCAACAAACTGTGGACTGGATTGAGGGACAAGAGGTTGACGAAACTGATTATTTTGAGATGGGTTTCCTCCAGAATTTTGAGGTTGATTTGACCTCCAAGAGAAATTTGGGTGATTCCTCCAATTTGGATTGTATGTTTCAGAAAATGGACTAGGAAACGGGTTCTTATAATAGTTGAGTGCATTTGCCTGTTCATTGTTCTCAGCATAACCATGACTAGAGGGACATGTTTGTTCTAAATGTGTTGGGCTACAACACAAAGAGCAAATCTCAGTGTGGACTTTGTTGACAGAGTTCATGTTTTTGCTCAAAGCTAGAGCCTCAATTTTACGGGTCAAACTCTCTATTTTAATCTCGAGATCAGAATCGCTTCTGACTTCATACATCCCTCCTTTCTTAGGTTCCCTAATTTGCTTATCAAAGGTGTTGGGAAAATCCCATTGTTGAGAATTCTCAGATAACTTCTCAAGAAAATCATAAGCTGCAACTTCCCTAAGTTGAAGGAAAGCTCCTCCATTCATAGATTCAATCATATTGCGACTCGTTTGAGCTAGTCCATTGTAGAAGGATTGAACCAATCGCCATGTTTCAAAACCATGGTGGGGACATTTAAGAATAAGGTCTTTGAACCTTTCCCAACTTTCGTAAAATTGTTCGCTTCCCTTTTGTTTAAAATCAGTAATTTCTCTCCTAAGCCCATTGGTTTTAGACAAGGGGAAAAATTTTGACAAGAATTTTTGTACAAGTTTGTCCCAAGAAGTTATGGAACCAGAAGGAAGAGAATTGAGCCATGACTTGGCCTTATCTTTCAAAGAGAATGGGAATAGACGGAGTCGGACACTTTCATCAGAAAAGTTCTGAAATTTGAATGTTGAACAAATTTCAAGAAATTCTTTGACATGATTATAAGGATCCTCACGGTCTAAACCATGGAAATTGGGCAAGAGTTGAATGACTTGAGCTCTCAATTCAAAGCTGGTTGCATTGGTGTTAGGTAACACTATACAGGATGGGGAATTAGTGGTGAATGCAGCAAAATACTCCAAGAGAGTTCTTTCTGGCTCATCTTCTGCCATCTCAAACAGTGGATTAGCTATCACAATCTTAGGTTTTCGTTCTTCTCTAAGCGTCCTTTCAATTTCTGGGTTGAAAGGTTCTAAGTTTAAATTTTGAGAACGACGACCAAACATAAAATAAACAAGAAAATACAAAAAAAATAACCACACAAATAAATAAGCAAAAATTAAAGTTATTTTTATTTTAAAAAAATTAAATTAAATTTTAGCTCTAAACAAATCCTTCTCTTAAGAGTAAACTCAGGGATGACCAGTTAAAGGCTTCCAAAAATCACAGCCAGGTCTTTTCCGGGAAGGGTGGAGGGGTCACAATGGTCCAACTTAAAACCCAGTCCTTCTTAAACACCCAAGGTGCTTCCTTAAAGAACTTTCCTAGACACTGTAATGTTTAGAAGTTATTCACTGGAGTTACCACAAGTCAACATCTTTCAAGAAGGGCCTATAAGTTTTAAATTTACTAATTACTTATGGCAAGAAAAACAATAAAAATAAAACAAAAAGAAAACTCAAACAAGAATTTAAAAGAAGAGTTAGAATTTTCTTATCAGGTGTCCAAGACGCATCTTTAATTTCATTCTTCTAATAAAATCTTTTGATACCTGTAAAAACAAGCACACAAATTAGTTCAAGCAATAGAAACAAGCACACAAATTGACATAAAGAAAAAGAAATGAACTTTCTTAAAATAAAATATAAAACTTCTTCCAAGTCCAAGATTGCACCAAAAGAAGCTTATATGATACAACAGAAACTAAGAAACTAAAAACTAATACACAATGATATTACAATAGCAAACAAGATAATTAACAAAATCTGAATTTTTTTTTTAATTTCTTTTTAAAACTTTATATATATATTACAAAACTAAATTATAACTAGTGGAAGAATTTAATTAACCAAAATTTGATTAGTTTTCCGTTGCAATCCCCGGCAATGGCGCCAAAAACTTGTTGTGTCACCTTTGGAGGTGTTTTTAAAATTTATAAACTCGCAAGCGCACGAATCAAATATAGCATAAGCGTGTAAGAGCGAGATCGTACCCAAGGGATTGTGTGAAAAGATAGAAAACCAATTAAACCCAAGTTAATTTCATTGCCAACCTAGTTGATTCAAATGGTGATTTGTTTGTTGATAAAGAAGGTTAAATAAAGCATAAAACAAATATGGAAATGAAAATAAACTGAAATTAAGATTAAATTTATGAGAAAAATAACTAAGGTATTAGAATCCACACCATTATTTCATAAGATCCTAATTATTTATTTTTCAATTCCCATGGAGTAGCAATCTAGAAATCAATCTACTGCTTTCTCAAGATTTGTCAATTAAGCTTGTAATTTAGATCATAAGTAAATTCTCCTTCCCTTCATAAGTACAAATTCTAAGCATCAATTGTAAACAAAATTATTTAACTACAAAGGATCAAAGTTTCCTAAGCATCCTATGTGAAAAAGTTTATTTGAGAACCAAAAGATCAAAGAAATTTGTGAACTAGAAATATAAACCAAGGATGAATTAATAGATTAATCCAAAGTCTTAACTACCACAAATACATTATAGAAGTGGTGAAAAGAAAATTAATCTATTAATCATGTGAAGTGAAAATTATATATCATTGAACACCACAATATTTGAGAATTGAAAATAAAACTAGAACTTTATTTAATAATGGTGTTTCATCCAACCTTAGTTAAGTGCTTAAGCTAGACATAATTAATATTTAAAACAAAACAAAGAAACTAAAATACATGAAATAAATAAGAACTAAGAAAGGTGAAGAACAATTTTAAGAGAGTTATTAGCTCTCGGTTCTTTCCTTTCCATCATTGTTCTCTAATTCTCTACACTTTCTCTCTCTTTTTCTCTTCCTTTCTTTCTTTCCTTTCTTTTCCCGTGCATCTCCTCCTTGCTTCTTTGCTCCAAGCTTTTATTTATAGCCAAAGAAAGGGAGCCTTGAATTATATAATAATCAAGTAGCTCACCATTAGTAGCCCATCATCTGTAAATATCTTCATTACTTTGCCTACTTCCTTGACTTTTTGGCTTCACAAAATCTTTATTTTTGTGTCTTCTTATCATTTGCTCCACTTGCTCTACTTGTGGCTAGATAAGAACTCAAGCATCATCAAATCTTCTTTGTGTTCTTTGGTTGCAAGTAGTCCAAGTTGAACTTCTCTTTCTTTCTTTATTCATTCTTCTTTGCATTTGATGGAAGACACTTTAATATCTACAAACAACCACTCATTATTTACAAAAACAAAGATTTGGGAATAACCAATAAAAATACTATAATAGCTTTAAATATAACAAAAGAAAATACTAACAAATATAAATTTAAGGATAAAACTTGTATGAATTATGTGCTCATCATAGTGCAAATCCAAACCTTTAATTGCTAATGTGATTGAGTAAGAAACATTTCGTGTAAGATAAATATCAGTGATGACATACTGTACTTGTGCCTGCATGTATGTTGACATGTTTACAGCAATATCTGGAAACAAAGGTGGAATCTCACCTCTAAAATTGTTGTAAGACAAATCAAGAATGCGTAACTTGATGAAGTCAACATTTGTTCTAGACTGTCCTATCACACCATTAAACCCATTATGGCGCATTGCCAAAAGTTTTAACTCTGGAAGAGTCCCCAACCAAATGGGAAAAACATCACTGAATTGATTGTTCGACAGAACCAGATACTCAAGCATCACACAATTTGCCAATGACCTCGGTAATTGCCCCTGCAATTGGTTATGACTAACATCAATCATCCTCAAACTGCTTCTGTTGTTGAATGGTTGAGGCATCATTCCATGAAAAGAGTTTCTTCCAAGAAGTAAAAGCAATAGACCCTCACTAAAGTTTCCGAGGCACTGAGGAAGCGTGCCACTCAAGTTATTTTTCGACAAGTCAAGGTACGGAAGGGAATTCATATTGCAAAGCAATGGTGAAATTTCTCCAGTAAATTTGTTTTTCTTGGCTCCATATTCTAGCAAGGACGGTGGAGGGATCGGTAGTAATCCATGAAAATTGTTGTTTGAAAGCTTCAAGCAGAGCAGGTTAACCCAGGGTATGACAACTGGAAGTTCTCCTGAAAATAAGTTTCCAGAAATGTCCAAGAGTACCAGAGTTTCCTTGCTTAAATTCCACATCCAGTTTGGTACTTCGCCACCAATTTTGTTGTCTGCCAGATCCAACCGCTTCAAATTTTTCTGATTTTGTAGGAAATATGGGAACTCTTTTAATTTGCATGAACTCAAAGCCAAAACGGTGAACTGTTGAAGAGCTACGTTCATAATATTGGATCCAGTAACAAATTCAAAGTTGTTCCAACTCAATTGGAGTTGGTAGAGATTTTGTTGCTTCTGAAACATTTGAAACTCCACTACACCGCTCAAGTTATTTGACTGTAGACAAAGGATTTTGAGATTGATGAGATTGGAAAATGAGGCCGGAATTGAACCACTCAAATGATTAAAAGAAAAATGTAGGTCAACTAGTTTGGTAAAGTTACCTATCCAAGATGGAATTGGACCAATTAAAGAATTCGTACCAGCTCTAAACACAGTCAATTGGGTAAGGTTTGCCAAGGAATCAGGAATTGGACCAGTTAAAGAATTCGTATCAGCTCTAAACACAGTCAATTGGGTAAGGTTTGCCAAAGAATCAGGAATTGGACCTCCAAATCTTCCTGCTGAAATGTCTAGGTAAGTAAGCTGTCTTAAGATTGCCAAGTGTAGATGGAACCAACGAGTTTGAAAAATTGCATTGAGCGACATCCAACTTTTGCAATGAATTAAGCTTTTCAATCGAAGAAGGTATGGTTCCGAAAAAACTAGTAAACCCAACATTCAGCTTGATGAGAGGACTACTTCGATTAAATTCAGGCAAATATCCAGTGAGATCTTGGTTGTATCTCACATTAAGAACTTTTAAGTTCTGTAGATTGAAAATTCTCACTGGGAATTCACCAAACAGAGCACAATCCTTGAGGGCAAGAGACATCAAAAATGATAAATTTGTCAAGGAAACGGGTATGATCGAAGATATGTTAATGAAACTGAGAGAAAGAGTTTCTAGACTAGTTAAATTTTGAACCAGACTTCTCATATCGGATGGTTGAAGTTTCAACAATCGCTGAGGATCATCAGGAGATGTTTCAATTTCAATACCATTGCAACACAAATCAAGGTATGTCAACTTGGACAAGTGTGAGACTTCAGACGGGACTTGACCAGAAAATAAAGAGCCAGAGAGGTCAAGATGAGTGAGTCTTGGAAAATTTCTTATGCTAAATGGAATTTGAGAGTAATTGAAGTTATTGTCAGAGAGGCTTAACCTTTGAAGATGCACCAGGCTGAAACAGGCTACTATTGGAGTCGAAGAGCCGTAGAGATAATTGCTGCTAGATCCAGGCCTATAACATGACCCGTCATCTTGTACCACTCCACGCCGTCCACGAGCAACTGATTTTCCTTGTAGTGGTTCCATGATGAAACAAAGCAAAGCCTTTAGACGTGAAGCAGATTGTCAATAATAAAGCTCTCCTTGAATTGCAGCAAGGCAGAGTTCTCGGCATGGCATAGCTTCTGCAAAGAGTTACAAAGTTTGCACCACAAGATGAAAACAACAGAAATAGTAGTTTCGAGAGCATGCGAATCGACTGGTTCCCCATAATGTTTTGATATTTTTTGTTTGCACTCTTTGCTAAAGAATCATCTATGAAAGTTAAAGTTAGAGAGCTATCTATTTATAGACTGGCATGATCAAATGGTTGAGCAATAGGGTATACGTATCAAGTAACAATTTAATATTATTTGACATTTTGATCAATGCAGAAGTGATGGGATAATACACGTGTCAAGTATCTACTTATGGATTGGCATGAGGTGACTAAAGTCAAGAACTCACGAACTGATTAATAAAAAAAAATGTAAAAAAGTGAAAATTCTGTCCTTGCAAATAAGGACCACTGTTCTCAATTCGAAACAAAAGAAAAACCGTTCTTGTCAATTACATGGATGTCTGATATTTTCAATTAGAATGACCGAGTAATTCAAGTCAGTTTGCCATTAAATTTAGGTGCTAAGTCTAAATTTGGAAAGCCAGAGAGAATGGAAATTCGATCAATTTACACTGTATGTCAATCAACTTCACCGTCGATTAAATTGATGATGTGACAAGCAGAAGAGTGGTTTCTGCTATGTATATCCTCACTTGGAGTAAGCATGCACCACCACCCAGTCCAGTTAGCATTCGGAGCCTTCATTATTGAGCTACTGCAAGATTTTAATATTCTTTTTATAAACAGGTCTTACTTGAGCATAGCCCTCTTAAGCTAAATAATCATCTATGAAAGTGAAAGAGCTATCTATTTATGGAGTGCATAATGAAATGGCATTTGCATATATACTTGTATAGTAAATAAGAGTTATTTACACTATCACTCCTTTAGGTTTTCTGCTTTTTTACAAAAACTCATTTTATTGAGTTTTCATTCAAGGAAATTTTGTACAAAACAAATCTCCAACTGACAAAGTTGACCTTTGAGATTAGATTGCATATATTTTATTGAGGTAATTTTGTCATTTGCATAAGTGTTTTTTTCAATAAAATCATCAATTTTTAGACAAACAATCCACGAAAAGGGTTTTTTGAAAACAAACTGAAACCTCAAGGGGTGTTCGTGTAATTTTTGTGACCTGAGGGGGTTTTGAAAAAAGACAAGAAACCTTAGTGTTCTTCATCAAGAGAAAATATTTATTGACATTTTGATCAAAAAAAGTGATTGGAAAATAATAATAATAATAAACTCGACCTTCCAAAGTTAAGTTGAAGGGGCTTTGTAACAAACATGCACGTCACTATGTGCTCTGGACTTCAAGTGAATTAATAGGGGGTTAATTTTTGTAATTTCCGTAGACTTTTTGCACCTATATAAGCTTCATTTTAGTCATTCAATTCAGTTAATCAATTTTAAATCTTCATATTCCAATCCTTTTGGTGAATTCTAAAGTGAAAACAGAGAGAGAGAGAGAGAGAGAGAGAGAGAGGAGAGACAGAGTTAATTAAAAAGGTAAAAAAACAAAAAAAAAACAAAAAAAAACAAACAGAGGGTTGAAAGCGGGAGAGAGAACGGAAGGGACTTAAGAATAAATTCCAAACAAGATGGGAATGGGAAACAACGATGCTTTGAAATTTGTATATACTTACATTGCCAGAACATGTGCAGACTTCAAGTGAGTTATTGCTTCATTTGACTCCAAGTCAAGTCGTCCAATTACTCCGTAAATAAGGCATTCTGATTCGGATACATGTTATTTGATCTTTGATATGCATCAAAACTACATATATAGTTCCAAACATATTTGACTTGAAGTCAAACTACCTAGTGTGTTGTTGGTTGCACTTTGGTTTTGCATGGGTAGTGTTGTGATAGTTTTCTTGTTATTGTCAAACCGTAAATGGATTGTTCAATCTGTCAAAGTAATCACGTTCAATCAAGCGGGACTTAGGAAACAAAATAGGAGAAATGAGAAGACACAGACCAAGGTAGAAGAAAGTGCTAAAATATGAAATTTATGAGAGAATATTGTTTGTGGGAATTTTCTGTATATTCTTCTCCTTGTAGGAGGTTATATTTATAATAAAATAAATCCTTGTAGGTCAAGGGAAGTAATAACTCATGATTTTATTTACGGTAGGAAATCATGAATTAAAGTAAATGAATTTAATATAGGAATTGATGAGTCAATTTTATATTATATATTTAACCTCATTCTTAGTATATTTTGGTTAATATTTTGGAAGAATTTTGATACTTTGAATTATATTTCCAATATAGGACTTTCGACTTCCTCTGGAGCAAAACATAATCAAATGGATGAATTTTGGAGTAATTCCAGTTGGAGGACGTACGTGAGTCACTTATCTTGATCGTATCAAAATATCAGACTTTTCCACCAAGTGATGATTTCCTGGCGAATAAATGAAGGAGCGATGTGCAATGCTGGAATAGTGACGTTTTGGGCTTGTATTGCGTTTTTGGAGCCCAAGATGACCTCGGATGAGTTCGTGGCCTTCTGGAGAAGTGTTTGGAATATTTTTATCTTTAAAACGAGCTATCTTGGGCCAGATTTGGAAGAGATTTGAGGCCAAAACGTGGCTGACCAAATTATTAGCAGATTCTCCTAATCCCATTTGGACTTTATTTCCTAGTATTATTTTATTTTAACTTAGCTTCCTTGTGGGGATTGGGGAGCCAGGTTTTAGGAGGTATTTAAGTTATTTTTCACAGCAATTTAGAGGACTCCCTTTTTACTTCTTTTTGGTTTTTGGAGCAATTGCTAGGGTTTTGGATTTTCGCGACTTTCAGGTGTTTTCATTCTTATTCTTCTTAATGATATTTTCTTGGATTTCAATTATGCGTATGCGTAACTAAATCTCTTTTGCTAGGGTGAAGCCTTGAGCCTTAGCATGAATATGTGATTTTTATTTAATTGCTTATGATTGAGTGCATGCATGCTTTGAATTGTTAATCACTGGTTTAAACTATCTGATTGTCTTGATGCCTGATCACCATTAGGATCTTTAGAAAAGTAATTTAATGCAATTTTGGTCGGAAGGTTCCCTGAAATTGATGCTAGCTTCTTGTGATTAATAATTGTAAGTTCACTTAAGGCGAACATCACGCTCTTAAGGGTTGCATGGTTTTTCAAAGGGTTTTCACAAAACTTAATGAGTCTTTCATGTTTCAGATTTGATCCGAACCCGACTACGTTGCAGTGTAAATAGTACATATGTGTTTATTATCCAAGTAGAATATTAAATTAGAAAACCTAACCTTCAAATGGCATGTGCAAATCATAAGTAATTGGTAAAAATTCATAGGATTGCTAGGTGATGGTGGAACCCTAGTGCTTTTATAAATTGATATTCAAAACTTTTTCTTTCAATCGTATTTGTTTTTGTCTAATATTTGTTTTTAGAATCAACCAACTTCATATTCATCTTTCTCTACTTTAATTTTAGATAGTTAATTAGAAATTGTTTTCACATAAATTGCTAAATAGTCCTTGTGGAAAACGACCTTGCATGAGCATCTATACTACAATAGCCTTGTATTCTTGCAAGTATTTTACGTGGTTTTAACCCTGTTTGCGCAGGTACTAAAAATCCTATCAGGAATCCTTGGCATGTAAGGAAAGTAAATGAGGATCCACAAGTCACACCAACACTCCCCCTCAAGTTAGTCCATAGATATCGCTAATGCCCAACCGGTCCAATGAATTGTGGAACGCTTTACTGGATATTTCCTTTGTTAAAATATCAGCTAGTTGATCCTCAGACTTTACGAAAGAAAACTGAATCACTTTAGCCTCGAGCTTTTGTTTGTTAAAGTGTCAATCCACCTCAATATGTTGAACTGGATGTTGTTTCGTGGGATCATGTTGAAGCGAATTTTGTGCAATAGTTATTGCAGCCTAGTTGTCACAAAAGAGATTCATTACAAATGTAGGTCTATACCCAAGATTAGTAAGCAACCTATGTAGCCAAAGGAGTTTGCAAATTCCTTTAGTCATACCTCTAAACTCGGCTTCTGCACTAAATAGAGCTACTACCTTATGTTTTTTGCTCCTCCATGTCACCAAATTACCTTCCATGAATGTAAAGTAACCATATGTGGATTTTCTATATGTTACACTACCTGCCCAATCTACATATGTGTAACCATCAATATTCAAATTACCATGTTTAGATAACATAAGTCCTTTTCTAGGTGCAAACTTCAAATATCTAAGTATTCGGAGAATTACATTCATGTGGTCTTCACTTGTAGAATGCATAAATTGACTGACTATGCTCACCGCATAAGCAATGTATGGTCGAGTACTAGTATGTGACATATAGATCAATTTTCCCACTAACCTTTGGTATCTTTCTTTGTTAGTTGGAACTTGATCTAGGTATTCTCCAAGATGATGATTCTAAACAATATAAGTGTCTATAGGTTTGCAATCTAGCATTCATATCATCAACATAGATTAATAATGGGAATTGCCCATCACTTTTTGCACCTATATATAAGCTTCATTTTAGACATTCAATTCAGGTAATCAATTTTAAGTCTTCGTATTTCAATCCTTTAGGTGAATTCTAAAGTGTAAATCAATAGTTTTAACCTACATCTTCACAAAATTGAAGTTAAAATAAAAATACTTTTGAGGTCGGTTTCATTGTCGTGGCTTTCTCCCCATTCTCAATTACCTCCTGAGAATTCACCAGCCATAGAAATTAGATAAGCGTTGAACCAGGAAAACAGAAAAGGGGCTTGATTTTGGGTGGGGGGGGAGAGAGAGAGAGAGAGAGAGACTTAATTAAAACGGCAGGGGAGGAAGACTGATTCAAAAAAAAAATAGAAAAGAAAAGAAAAGAGGGTTGGAAGCGAGTGAGAACGGAAGGGACTCCCAATTTCAAACAAGATGGGGATGGGGAACATGTGCTTGACTTCAAGTACAAGTTAATTCATTAGACTGGAAATAAATAGTGCATTCAGATCAGAAGTTAAGATATTTGCTATGCATCAAGACAATATATGTCTCCGACCCGAACATGTGCTTGACGTTATATTGCTGAAGGCAGCCATTTGGTTTTCTTAGTATTGCCAATCAGTAAATTGATTGTTCAATATGTCAAAGAAATCATGTTCAATCAAGTGGGACTCAGGAAAAAAAAAGTAGAAAGAGAAGACACGGACCAAGGTAGAAGAAAGGAACAAGACGAAAAGAACAAAAAAATTAAGATGATGCATGCATAACCTTTGTTTTCATTACCAGCCTTCTTCCCAAGTCTGCCAAAACAAATAGCAATGGATCTCACACAATCCTTTGTTTTCATTTCCAACCATTTTGTTTGTTTGAAGGGATAATATTTATTGACATATTGATCAATAAAGAAGTATTTTCAGACTCCAGATGAATTAAAGTCAACAACTCAGATCTGATTAATAAACAAGTGTAAATGCAACCAAATATTCATTACAGAAAATTCCATCCTTGCAATTAAGAACCACGGATGTCAATTCGAAACAAAAGAATAAAAAAGGTCCCTGTCAATTACATATATTCGATTTCTCATATTTTCAATTAAAAAGACCAAGAAACTTCAACTCAATTTGCCATTAACTTTGTAAAAGCCTATTGGAGTTTATATGTGATATCATTTCCAACCCTTTTGCTTATTTATTCTTAGGGATTTAACTTACTAAAAACTCCACTTGGGGGTTGTGAAGAAACAGAATAATGGCTGAATTGATATTCATTAATCTCCACAAGGCATTGCTTACAAGAAATTATAGAATAGTACCATAATATGGCGAAGTGGTACATCTTGTATACGTGTTATAATATGAGTGGATTGCTTACAGCATTACATAAAAAAGTGGTAAACTCAACCAGATCCTATACTGATGCCTATAATTATGCTAATTGTGCAAAGGACCCACTAGTATAGGATTTGGAGCAATTGCTCCCCTAGACAAGGTCTTGGGTTCGAGTCTTAGTATCAATGTAGTGTGTGTGTGTGTGTGTGTGTGTGTGTGTGTGTGTGTGTGAGTTTAGTATATTATTGCCCCTTTAGAACATGAAGCAAATTTGTCAATAATAAAGCTCTCCTTGAACTGCAGCAAGGTAGAGCTCTCCTCGACATGGCAAGATGACTGCTGCAAAGAGTCTACAAAGTTGGCAACCACAAGATGAAACAATAGTACTACTAGTTGTGAATTTGATGTCATAGAATGAAAGTGCATGTTCAAAAGACTACGTAACACTTTTCGTTGACTTTTTTGGAGTTAGAAAGAAGCTTTAGTGAATTTTGAATTATGAGGTCCTGAGAAGGGTCGACTTTGACTTTTGAGTGGCCTAGGGCCTAAAATTAAAATGAGGCTCTTTCTCTTTGTATACAATCATAGTGGCTCAAGTATAGTAGTTTTATTAAACTAAAATAACAAAAGTACATAAATCATATTTTGATTATTTGGACTAATTAAACTAAAATAGCGAAAGTACAAAAATCTTATTTTGATTTTTAATATTTAATATTTTTTTAATTAAATAAATTGACGGAATTGAGGCATTAGACTAAATTTGTTAACTATTGCAAATGCGGTGACGAAATCGGAAAAATTAAAATCACAGTGACCAAATTTGATTTCGAGCAAAACCCCAGTGATCAAAAATTGTAATTAACCCAAATATTTTTTTTTTGTTGAAACAGAGAAAAGGAAAGGGAGGACTGACTCAGGCCCCCAAAAAGAAAAGAGGGTTGAAAACTTGGAAGCAAGAGAGAACTGGGGCACACAATTATATTGAGCACGATAGAAAGAAGGCCCTCTGGATTCAGACAAGAAAAAAAAAGAAGGGCCCCTGGACAAAAGCACCCTTCCCCACGTTAATTTTTCCAAGTCAAAGTCATAAACTTGCCTTCCGCACATTAACTTTTCCAAGTCAAAGTCATAAACTTGCCTTCCACACGTTAACTTTTCCAAGTCAAAGTCATAGACTTGTTAATGGGTTAGATCAGCAGTTAGAAGATGAGCAATTTCATGCTAGAAAAAAATGAAGGAAGTTGAGGTTCTATCTCAAAATTAGTTGTTAATGGGGGAGTGGCTCAACTTTTTATAAGTTTTTATTAGGTTTCTTAACTTTTCAATGTGAGACATTTTCACCTTCACATTCTTACACACTATAAGAAAAATAGGCTAATATGACCAAAAAACTTCCTCACATTAGGCAAAATTTCCTGCAGTTACGTTAAAGTGACCATATTCTGGCGTCACAAGGGTCGTCACATTAGGCCCTTCACCCTATGTCAAATGTGACGACTATAACTTAGTGTCACATATAATACACTGTGACGATGTATGAATTTGTCACTGTTTACAATATGTGACGTCTCGTGTTTTGTCACATTGTCTCTTTTGTGACACGTAACAATAGGTCACCTAATTCATTTTTTGATGATTGGCAAGTGGTCACATGGTATCTAATATGACGACAGACAAGTTGTCACAGCGTTCAATTTGTGATGCTTTATAAATTGTCACTTTATTTAAAATATGACATATAACAAATTGTCATATCGTATAATTTGTTATGCCTAAAAAACTCATCACAATTGATAATACGTGTGAATGATTTCATGACAGTGATCTTAATAAATATAATAGATTAATAATATCCAAAATAGCATATCAAAGTTAATCATATATCCAAGGTTTTAAACACGCTTAATATCCAAAATAACATAATATAAACATGTAAATCTCATCCTAGGTTGTTGCCGACGGCATCAAAGCTGCACGTAACATTGACATCAACTGTGCATTATCCAGCCCACCATTGTTGGATGCCTCTAGAGCTGCCACCAAATTAGCCCTTAAATTTGAATAATCTTCCTGCACACTTTGCATATTTGTGGCAAGCATCTATAGTGTATCTTGTAACTTGCTAAGCTCAGAATTAGAAGCTCCAGAAAAACCAGTGGTTGAGATATTGGCTTCCCCCCATGCTGTAGCGTATCTCAGATTGCTGTCATCTCTCTTGGATTGTTTTTCTGAAACAATTAGATCAATAACAGCAGCAGTTGCTGCCAGACGAACTGCATCTTCTCGTCTAAACATCGCCTTACGCATTACCAAAATTGTATAATCCTGCATTGAATTAAACAAGAAAATAAAAAGACTTTGTTTATTAACAACTTCAACAAAAAATTTCACTTCTACAATAGCATACTTTGTGCGCAAAACATGACTGTATCAGAGTGATTCGGAACTTCATACCCCACAATTCAAATTTCCTTTCCAGGCTGCATTGAATATAACATATTGTTTCTAGAACTTTTCAATGTTAAAAAACTGTGGATTCTGTGCATATTTCAGCAGTAGTGTATTAAATTCAGACATTAGAGCAAGAACTTTTTAAAAGGAAAGAAAACTTAGGAAAGTACTTGTACAGATATTGTCCCAATATCTGACTTACTATTCTTGGCTCAGAATTGGGTTTTAAGTTGTCACGTTATAGACAACCAGAGTTTTTCTGACATGTTCAGATTTTAAAGACTGGTATTGCAACCAAACTTAAAAAGAGAACCTATACCAAACTTAAAAATACACCTAAGCTTGATAAATCCAATTCAAACTCTTGGCATGTGCTTGTGAAAACAAGGTAAGCACGAACTCTTGGCATCAGCTACTGTGTATTAAACTTTGAACTCAGAATTAAACACCCTAAACTCAATAAAAATCTACCAGATTACATGCATCCTGAAGCTGATTAAATAAACTTTGAAACCATATAAAATTTGACTGAAATGGTGCTCTAATTTATAAGCTAAGGCAGTCCAAATAAGTGTTTCAAAACTGAAACTGCAGCCCCTGTTTTTGACAGATTTTGTAGTCATAAGCTGCACAAAAACCAGATTTATACAACTAAGTCGCAGAGCACAATCCAGTCAGTCTACAATTATAACTTCATGACCCTCCAAAAGTCCTCTAAGGCCATAATCACTGCTTGTGCAAGAGTAAATAATAAGGCATCTAAACATACACAAAACTTATATACATGGTTCAAATTCATGCATACCACATTTGTCTCCCTGCAATCTGCCATAATTATATTAAATCATAATAGTGAATGTTCGGGTAGCAAATAGCAAAAAAGAATTTCATGTTAATAGGCCTCCAGTACTTTGAAAGAAAGGATTTTCATGTTAATTGGGTGATACAAACCTTATACCCAAATTATCAGAAACTAAAAGAACTCAAGAAGCTATGTTCTACAAATATTAAGCCAATACCCAGATAACAAACAATACACAGGTCTTAAGAGAATGATGAAGAATAAAAGTCATTGAGCGTGTGTTAACCTAAGCAAAGTCTATCAAATCCAACTAATAACATTTCAATGGCATAGGCAAGTTTAAGATTTGAATGCTAAATTCAGTGCCTCTACAAGTTACGCACAGAGAAGCAGTTTAACATTTGCAAAATTGCAATACAGTGGCAACATAGTTCAAGAAATGGAGCACAAAGTGATTGGCATATAAAAGCTAATTACAAATGTTCACCAAATCTGAGAACACAAATATGAGGAATACATGAAACCAAACCTTTGCAAGAGAAACAAACAGCCCCAGGAAAACAGAACAGCAACCCAGGCCAACAGAAAAGGGGAAATAAATGCAGATGTATTTTCCCTAATGAAAGTCAACCAAATACTACCAATCTGGAAAAGGAAGAACATACCTAGAAATCAGTTAACCCAAAATCCAATTGTTGTTCCCTTGAACCATAGAAAACACCTGCACAAATTCAATTTATCGTTAGATTCAAAAGGAAACACCACATGCCTTGAAAATCGAAAGACAATTTTGAAATACCTAAAACCCATATGATAATTTATACCAAAAAAAAAACAGAGACATGAAAAAGAGAACTGAAATCTAACTAATTGAGACAGAGGTGAGATCGTGAGAGAGACAGAGAGGGTGAGATCGTGCGAGAGAGATGGAGAGGGTGAGATCGTGCGAGAGAGACAGAGACATAGAGAGGCAGATGAAGATGCGGAGAAGAAGATGAGGCTGAGAGAGAGAGAGAAGCAGGTGGCTGAAGATGCAAGGTGAGACCGTTCCTTGAAAAAGAAAACTGAAATCTAACTAATTGAGAAAGAGGTGAGATCATGAGAAAGACAGAGAGGGGTGAGATCGTGAGAGAGAGACGGAGGCAGTGAGAGGCAGACGAAGATGGATGAGATGAGAGAGAAACGCAAAGGGAGAGTGAGTGTTGGAGGCGGCTAGGATTTCGAAATTGCCCATTTTTCACTTTGGCTGGGGAAGAACGGGGAAATTTGAGTTTTGGCTGGAGTTATTTCGCGGTCAATGAAAAATGAAAGAGTTCTTCCCATGGAGTTATTTTGTTGTAGTGAGTATATGAGGGTTAACACGCACCAAACCTTAATTTGGTGGAAAAAAAAAAAAAAAAAAGAGCGGCACGCAAAAAAAATTGAGGGAAAACATTTGTGACGCCCTAAAGTATTATTTGTGACCCCCCAAGCCTCACAAATAACTAGTAGTCTCTCCCGCCTGAAACCGCCAGACTATTTGTGAGGGATTTGGCATTCCTCCAAAATTGCAGATGTCTTCGTTGTTTTATGAGTGACGACTTGATAAATTCGTCACAAATACCTATTATATGTGACGACTTTACAAGCCTCACTTTTTATTTGGTCACATTAGCCCTTTTTTCTTGTAGTGACATGTCCCCGCATATGTGACGAATTTTTAAGCCTAATACGTGAATAATACATATTGGGTGACATGAAGCACGTGTGACCATTGGGTTTTCACATATGGGCTAACTTGCTCTAATAACATTAAGGAAGCTGAAGTTCCACTCCAAAACCAATTGGCAATGGAGGGAGTGATTCAACTCTTTATAAGCTCTTGTTAGATTTCTCAACTGTCCAATGTGGACATTTTCACCTTTACATTCTCACAAAATAAGATTCCTTCATGTTGGTCTGGTCATCTGATCTATGAATATCAATGGAGAGTTAGCTAGTATTGGATTTTTTCTTCTAATACAACGCGTAGTAACTATTTTTAAACACTAGAATTTCAAGTCCCTACATTAGAACTAAAATGTATGGCCAAAAGCAGGAAAAAGGAACTAAAATTGGATTTCCTCCAAAAAGGAAATAGTTCATCCGAAAACTAAGGTAAAGTAGTTAAAGCCAAAATATTATATAGATTGGCTACTCTTTTGTAGAGGAAAGACTTCCACCTAATGATGATCACTCATAGAAAGTTTCATCATGACCGAAAAACTGCAAAGCAATTTGTCAAACTCAAATTATGTATAAAGATAAGGGACATTTTGGAAAAAGCAAAAGGAGAGAGAAAATTTTTAAAAGAAGTAAACAGTGCAAAGGAACCTAAAAAGAAAGTTGGCCATTGACTTTTGAGTGGATGACGGTACTTGTGTATTTCCTTTTGCAATTAGAAGCAGCAACATTAATTAAATTTCGTATTTGAGACATTGAAAAGTTTCAATTTCAATTTCGTTTCAACAACACATGCAACATTAATTATGAATACTAGCCTCTCTGTACGCTCTTTTGCGTGTGTGAGAAGCTATTTTCGATCACATACTACGTGCGACTTACAATTTTTCTAAATTTGCAATTGTAATTTTTTAGATGACCGTCTCAAGAGTTCTCTTTGATCCTCTTTATTTTTCTAGATGTACGTCTCAACAGTTTACGCATGATGAAAGAAAATAGAAACTGTTGAGACACACATCTAGAAAAATAAGGTAGATAATAGAAAACTCTAGAGGGGGTTATCTAGAAAAATACAATTACAAAATTAGAAAAAGTGATCGCTACTGCCTTCATTGAATGGCTCTATGTTAGGGTGATTGCTACATCTCTCGTTGAATGGCACTATGTTAGTTAGGGTGTTGTATTGTAAGGAAGAAATGAAATTGCCTGATAAGAATTCACAACTTTGGGGCCTGAAATTACCTTATCAAACTCAAGATCATAATATTAATGTCTTTGCAATTGTTGTTTTCTCCATTGATATTATTCTGACTATACTTTGAACATACTTAATGCAATTCAATTGTCATTAATATTCAAATGGTGTTTTTTTTTAAATGAAACGGTGATATATTATTAATGATAGGAAATGATTATATTTGATTGGAAACTAAAAATCGAAGGGTGTTTTAAATTGGCTTAAATTTAGGAATGTTTTAGAGTAAGTTTAAGTAAGTGACGTTTTGGGCCTATTGAATCTATGAATAAACATTTAATATACCTATCACGTTTCTGCAAAAACTAATGTACCTATTTTTTATGAAGAAAAATTAGGTATTAGATATAATTAACTTTACTAATTAGTATTTGAGACATTAGGCATTTTTGTTTGGGTTTTAATACCTAGAAAAGAATTGTTATTTTGGATTAAGCCAAAGAGGAGGTTCAAATTTGTTGAGCCTATCCAAATTATAGAGGTAAAATACAATTTTACCCTTTTGTTTGTTAATTACAATATTGCTTTTATCTTTTCATATATTTTGCAAAAATATATCCAGCGATTCATCGCTTCGCTTCTCCAGCATTTATTAATATTCTAGAACTTTCTTCCACTCATTCACTATACACTCTCGCTCATCATCATCTTTGTTTGAGTGACAGGCACTGTGAGAAAAGTTGGATGATTTTCTTTCTTCATTTCAATGAATCAAGAACTGCAAAAGTACGTGCACATTATTTGAGAAAGGAAATTTACTTTGCTGCCTTTCTTTGACTTCCATTCACGTTTCAATTTCAGTTTCTTCCTTGTTAAGATTTTCTTCATCTAATTTATTATATATATATATATATATGTAACTCCTCCTTTGAGGTATCGAGGTTGACTTTATGGGAGGAGTTTCTCCAAATGGCGGAAGTTGAGTCTCTGTCTCAGTTGAAGAACCACCCGAATATTGTCAATTTGAAACAAGCTTTCACGGAAGTTGGTGGCACGGCTTCCCTTGTCTTTGAATTCATGGAGGGCAATGTATCTCAATTTATGCTTGCAGCATTATATTTCTTTATTTTTCAGTAGGTGAAATTTTAAACAGGTTATACATTGCAGTTTTGGTAATTATAATTGGCTTTTTGTTTTTTCCTTCGCCTTCAACCTCACCAATTTGAAGAGTAGGGGCTACCCATATGAGGAATTGGGTGGGCAAGAGAAGAGTAGAACTATCCAAGAGAAAGGGAACTCAAAATTGGACTTTTAGAAACTGGAAATTGCATTGCAGTTTTTATTTAATTACAATTTGATTTTTGTTCTTTCTTTCGCCTTCAACCTCACCAATTTGAAGAGTAAAGGCTACCTAGATGAGGAATTGGGTGGGCAAGAGAAGAGTAGAACTACCCAAGAGAAAGGGAACTCAAAATTGGACTTTTAGAAACTGGAAACTGCATTGCAGTTTTTATTTAATTACAATTTGATTTTTGTTCTTTCCTTCGCCTTCAACCTCACCAATTTGAAGAGTAAAGGCTACCCAAATGAGGAATTGGGTGGGCAAGAGAAGAGTAGAACTACCCAAGAGAAAGGAAACTCAAAATTGGACTTTTAGAAACTGGAAACTGCATTGCAGTTTTTACTTAATTACAATTTGATTTTTGTTCTTTCCTTCGCCTTCAACCTCACCAATTTGAAGAGTAAAGGCTACCCAGATGAGGAATTGGGTGGGTAAGAGAAGAGTAGAACTACCAGAAACTGAGATGCAGAAAACCAAAACCAGAAACTGAGATGAAGAATCGGCTTCGATCGTTGGTGGTCTTCGATGATGGTCGCGCGAATGGGTTGGTGGTCTTCGATGATCGTTGGAGGCTTCGATCGTTGGTGGTCTTCGATGATCGTTGGTGGTCTGGAGGTTTCTGGAGGTGAAGTTGAAAGGTCGCACGAATGGGTTGTGATTCAATTTTGGTTTCGGTTGATGTCGTTTTGGTTTGATGTGGTTTTTCAGCTTTGGTTTAAAACTAAATACTGAAAATGGCATATGTTGTAATTTTCATATTTTGTAATGGTATTTTTGTTACATTTTGGTTTTTGACCTTTTGCTAATTAGACTAAATTGTATTTCTTTCTACTAAATTAGTAAACTATATTATGGTTTAAAACTAAAGCTCCCTGTTTATGAAGGATATCCTATTTTTGTACCTATTATTTTTATAAAGAATAATCTACATATGTTTTGTAACTATAAATAACATACCTATTTTTTATTGTTCATAAAAAACAAATAGGTACAAAAATAGTATTTTGGGCCAAAACATAGTATTTTGGGTACAAAACATATTTATTATTATTTTTTATTGTTAAAGAATAATCTACATATGTTTTGGAACAGTAAACATAAATAACTACAAATAGAACAAATAGGTTCATTTTTTAAATAAAAAAAAATTTCATAAAACAAACAATAAAAAGATTATCAAAATGTTTTTATCATAAAACAAGTAAAGGTACATTATTTAGAGGGGAAAAAAAGGGCACATTATTTAGAGAAAAAATAGTTTCATTTAAAAAAAAAAATTCATAAAACAAACAATAGATAGATTATCAAATTATTTTTCAACAGAAAACAATAATAAAATAGATTACTAGTCACTTATAATTCATAAAAGGAAAACAACATAATTTTTTAATTAAATAAACCAAAACGTTAACCACCTATAGATTACTAATACGTTAATTTTGAATTTAATATGTAATTTCAAATAGGTTTTTAAATTAATTCATGCATCCATTACAACCATTTGGAGATTTTTTCAAATTCAACGTGTCATTAGTTACAACCCCCACATAACACGTTAGTTTGTAAATAGGGGTAGTTTTGGAATCCAAAAATATAATAACTCATATTTTAAGTTAAATTAGGTAACTTGTTTATTTGTATCCTAGTCATCGGGTTTTATTTGAAAAAAAAAATGGGTATTTTAAATTAAAAAAATAAAGAAAAGGGTTATAGATTATTAAAAATGAATTTTATGGGTCTAACCTCAATTTTTTTTTTCCCAATTTCATTTCATCCAGTGTACTCTGTGCTCAATTAACGATTAAAATCATTTTATTGCATACAGAAAACTGCAAACATTATGAATGCATAAAATTCAAATGCAGAAAAACATGCAACATTCTAACACCTTTATTTGCATTAATTAGCATAACGACAAGTACAACTAGAAAGACAGAGCACGGTTGGTTTAGAGCATTCCTAACACACTATACTTGTGCAACTCCACCTTTTCCATATCATTAGCCTCACCATTCCAACGATCTTAAGAAACAACTGCTGCCTTCTTGTGATGGCGACAACCGCGAGAACCATTCCCACTGCAAACCCACTTCCAATTCCAGCCGAAAAAAATATCAAATCAAATCCAAGCATTCGAGCTGAGCCTGAATCACTGTCTTCTTCAAATTTGTTGCTTGAGATATCAATGGCTGCAAGCCTTCTTGAATCTTTGAATAGTACAAATCCAAACCTTTAACTGCTATTGTGATTGAGTAAGCAACACTTCGTAGAATAGAAAAACCATTGAGGTCATAGGATATATCTGTGTGCATGTATGTTGACTTGTTTACAATAATATCTGAAAACAAAGGTGGAATCTCACCTATGAAATTGTTGTAAGACAAATCAAGAATGCATAACTTGGGGAAGTCAACAATTGTTCTAGACTGTTCTATTACACCTTTGAAGCGATTATGGTGCATTGCCAAAAGTTTTAACTCTGGGAGAGTCCCCAACCAAATGGTTATGACTAACATCAATCATCCTCAAACTGCTTCTGTTGTTGAATGGTTGAAGCATCATGCCATGAAAAGAGTTGCTTCCAAGAAGTAAAAGGACTAGATCATCACTAAAGTTTCCGAGACACTGAGGAAGCGTGCCACTCAAGTTATTTTTCGACAAGTCAAGGTACAGAAGAGAACTCATATTGCAAAGCAACGGTGAAATTTCTCCAGTAAATTTGTTGTTGGTCACTCCATATTCTAGAAGGGATGGTGGAGGGATCGGTAATCGTCCATGAAAACTGTTGAACGAAAGCCTCAAGCATTGCAGTTTAACCCAGGGTATGACAGCTGGAAGTTCACCTGAAAAGAAGTTTGCCGAAATGTCCAAGAATATCAGGGTTTCCTTACTTAAATTCCACATCCAGTTTGGTACTTCGCCACTGATTTTGTTGTCTGCCAGATCCAACCGCTCCAAATTTGTTTGATTTTGTAGGACATATGGGAACTCTTTTAAATTGCATGACCTCAAACCCAAAATGGTGAACTGTTGAACAGTTGCATTCATAATATTTGATCCAGTAACAAATTCAAAGTTGTTCGAACTCAATTGGAGTTGGTAGAGATTTTGTTGCTTCTGAAACATTTGAAACTCCACTACACCACTCAGGTTATTTCCCTGTAGATAAAGGATCTCGAGATTGATGAGATTGGAAAATGAGGCCGGAATTGAACCAATCAACTGGTTATAAGCAAAATCTAGGTAAACTAGTGTGCTAAAGTTACCTAGCCAAGACGGAATTGGACCAGTTAAAGAACTCGTACTAACTCTAAACACAGTCAATTGGGTAAGGTTTGAGAAAGAATCAGGAATTGGACCTCCAAATCTGCTTTTTGAAATGTCTAGGTATGTGAGCTGTCTAAGATTGCCTAGTGCAGAAGGAACCAATGAGTTTGAAAAATTGCATTGAGCGACATCCAACTCTTGCAATGAGTTAAGCTTCTCAATCGAAGAAGGTATGGTTCTGAAAAAACTAGTAAACCCAACTTTCAGTGAGACGAGAGGACTACTTTGATTAAATTCGGGCAAATATCCAGTGAGATCTTGGTTGTATCTCACACGAAGAACTTCTAAGTTTTGTAGACTGAAAATTTTCACTGGAAATTCGCCAGATAGATCACATTGCGTGAGGGAAAGGGATGTTAAAAATGATAAATTTGTCAAGGAAACGGGTATGATCGAAGATATGTTAATGTAACTAAAACGAAGAGTTTCTAGACTAGTTAAATTTTGAACTAGACTTCTCATATCGGATGGTTGAAGTTTCAACAATCGCTGAGGATTATCAGGAGATGTTTCATTTTCAAGCATATTACAACACAGATTAAGGTATGTCAACTTGGACAAGTGTGAGACTTCATATGGGACTTGACCAGAAAAGAAAGAGGCAGAGAGGTCAAGATGAGTGAGGCTTGGAAAATTTCTTATGCTAGATGGAATTTGAGAGTAATTAAAGTTATTGTCAGAGAGGCTTAACCTTTGAAGATGCACCAAGCTGAACATGCTACTGTTGGAGTCGAAAGAGCCGTAGAGATAACTGCTGCTGAGATTAAGGCCAATAACATGACCTGTCATCTCATCACACTCCACCCCGTCCCACGAGCAGCAGCTGCTATTTCCTCCTGCAGTTGGTTTCCATGATGAACCCTTTGGATAAGCAACTTTAGAACGTGAAGCAGATTTGTCAATAATAAAGCTCTCCTTGAACTGCAGCAAGGCTAAGCTCTCCTTGGCATGGAAAGATAGCTGCTGCAAAGAGTCTACAAAGTTTGCAACCACAAGATGAAACAACAACAGAACTAGTAGTTTCGAGACCATGCCAATCGACAGGTTCCCCATAATGTTTTGATATTTTTTGTTTGCACTCTTTGCTAAAGAATCATCTATGAAAGTTGAGCTAGAGAGCTGTCTATTTATAAACTGGCATGATCAAATGGTTGAGCAATAGCGCAAGCATGTCAAGTAATTATTTAATATTATTTGATATTTTCATCATTCTAGAAGTGATAGAATAATACACGTGTCAAGTATCTATTTACGGACTGGCATGAGGGTATAAAGTGAAGAACTCACAAATTGATTGATAAAAAAAAGTGTAAATGCAAAGAAATAGTCATCACAGAAAATTCTATCCTTGCAATTAAGTACCAGAAGAAGGGTTCCCTGTCAATTACATATGATTAATTCGATGTCTGATATTTTCAATTAGAAAGATCACGAAACTGCAAGTCAATTTGCCATTAAATTCGATGTCCGTTAAATTGGTGATGTGGCAAGCAGAAGAGCGATCTCTCCCCTGTATATCTTCAACTTGGATTCAGCATGGATGATGCAGCACCCCCAGCCCTTAGCATAAATAGATAAAGAGCTATCTATTTATGGACTGGTGTGATCAAATGGTAGTAAAGAAGTGATTGGAAATAATAATAATAATAATAATAAACTCGAGGCATAGTGTTTTCACACTGCAAATAACTAAAGTCAATCATAGAAATTCCATCCTTGAAAGTAAGACTACTGTTGTCTTGTCAATTCGAAGCAAAGAAAAAAATGGTTCTGGTAAATTACATATATGCAATTTGTGATATTTTCAATTAAAAAGACCAAGAAACTCCAAGTCAATTTGCGAAATTGATGAGACCAAGTGTAAATTTCCAAAGTTACGTCTTCAAGGGGCCTTATGTCAAACGTGCACCTCACCACGTGCTCTGGACTTCAAGTGAATTAATTGAGGGGTAATTGCCCTTGACTTTTTGCACCTATATATAAGCTTCATTTTAGTCATTCAATTCAGTCAATGAATTTTAAGTCTTGATAAAGACATGCAATAGCTATTGGTTTTCGACACACCCAAGACGACATCACCTTGGACATAAGTACGATACAAGGCAGCCATTTGGTTTTCGACATCACCTTTCCATTTAATATACTAATTGTGCAAATTGTGCAAAGGAACCACTATAGTAGTTTGGAGTAATTGCTCCCCCAAGCAAGGTTCTAGGTTCGAATCCTAGCATAAGTGTAGTGTGTGTGAGTTTAGTATATTATTGCCCCTCTCAATAAGAAAAGTCCTCAAAAAAACAATTCATTATGCTAATTGTTTTTTTCTCAGAATTTTGAAAAGTCCAATTCTATACGATCTGTTAACTCCTTAGGACCAAACAGCATCAAGAAAAAAAAAAAACTGAAAAGAAAAAGACCCAAGTAATCAAATTTAAAAAAACTCTGTCAAAAACCCAAAGCAAACTACACAAACAGAGAAATGCACGTACGTACCTTGAAGCAGAGACAAAAATGTAGCCATCTAGGTGAGCCTGGAGAGAGGGAATGGAAGCATCGCACAATCAAAATAGAAGCTAAAGTAAAAGATCTAAAACACTAATTTTTTTTATTTTTTTTTGGTTTGGTCTTATAAAACAGTACATGTGTTCCATTCGTGTTGAAATTCTTTGGCATGGTGGAGGAGGACACACTAGACTAGAGCCCAACATTCGAAGGAGAGCACAATGACCTGAGAGCTCCTCGAACATTGCCGGGTTGATAACCATTTCTGTTTTCACTTTTTAGTTTTCAATCTTTAGTTTTTATTTTTTTTGAATTGAAAAACATGAAACTTATTTAGTAACTATTTTCAGTTTTAAGTTTTATATGGATCTTGGAAATGAAAGGTTTATTCAATTCAAATTGTGAATTTGATGTCAAGGAATGAAAGTGCATCTTCAAAAGAGTAAGTAGCATTTTTTCAGTGACTTTTTCGGAGTTAGAAAGAAGTTTTGGTGAATTTTGAATTATGAGGTCCGGAAGAGCGTCGACTTTGACTTTTGAATGGCCCCGGCCAAAAGTTAAGAGAGAAAAGAATAGAATAGCCTATCACTCCAAACAAAAATAGCCCAACCAAAATAGCCCAACACTTGATAAAGTTAGCCTATTTATTTGATTAATCAACATTTTGTCTTAGAAGGCCCATACAATTAGGACAAAGAGTTAGCAAAACCCAACAACTGGATAGAAAACAAAGCCACGGGTGAAAATTGAAAGGCCATGTGTGCAGAGCTACTGGGAGGCTCCAGCACGTGGGAAGGAACAAGTTTCAAGCAAGAAACACCCAGCGAACCATGGGATGTTGGCGCACAAAGTGGGAATCATCCTTCGAACCAGCATGTATACCCATTTCTTTCCTTCATCAGATCTGATCATGAAAGATGAGAGAAAAGAGAGGAAAGGGGATGGCTGAAAATAGGAATTCTTCACTAGGGCAGCTGCAGGAAAGGGACATTGAGCTCCCCAAATCCCTGATTTTGTGCAAAGGAGCAAAGTAGATTTCACCAAAATAGGATGATTGAAGGGATGAGGGGAGAAAGGAAGGGAAAGACTTGGCAAAATGGGATGGAAGTCATTAGGGTTTCTTGGAAAAAGAATGGCTTCCAACGGCTATAAATAGGGCCTCTTCTACCTAACAAAAATAATCCACAACCAGAGAGCAAGCTTCCTCTCTTACTTCCAAAACCAACAAATTTCGTGCTTAGTTCATCTTCTTCCTCCTTGGTTTTCCTTCTTGGCAGACTGTTCTAACACTTGACAGAACCTCTGTCAAGCTACCAGAAAAACGCTCAAGCCACCATTTTCTCTTTGTCCCTCATTCTCAACCAAACCTCTCTGCAAAACCCTTTCTCTCCTACCTTAATACCCCATCTTTCCCCTAAGGAACACTTAAATTCTCTCTTCAGTGGTAAACTCATGACAACTTTGCTCCCATGCCACAAGCTTCTCATGCTAAGATTCTACTTGTAAGCACTAAGAGTTTATCTGTAAACAGTCATTATTTTTGTTGGTAAAGGTAACCAAGGTGTTTCCTATGGCTTCACTATCCTTTCGAAACATTTTGGGGTCTGATCTTTGAACTCAGACACAAGGGGTAATTTCATCCATTTTGCTCTTTACGACAGCCCAGCCCATTTGTAGCTGTCATAAGAAAAAAGATCATACACTTTTATTCAAACTAGGTGGATAAAAAGTACGGTGACTTTTTGCAAGAATACAAGTCTCACATTGAAAATCAAAAAATTTTACTCCACTAAATAGAGATAGAAACAAAGATTGCAAATAACCAAAGGAAACATGGCCCAACCGTTGATGCAATAACCAAATCTTCTTATATTTCTCACTGACAATACCCCGAACTTGATAAACACGATCCGGTGCAATGTCATCCACATAGTAAAGCCCTCCTCTCTT
Source organism: Prunus salicina (assembly GCA_020226455.1). Lineage (NCBI taxonomy): Eukaryota > Viridiplantae > Streptophyta > Magnoliopsida > Rosales > Rosaceae > Prunus > Prunus salicina. The sequence goes on along the minus strand of CM035343.1, from coordinate 15,157,351 downwards.
AAGGGACGGAAACTTTGGATAAGCACCTTCAAGGCCGGGACTAGCCTAGGGAAGGTTTTAGGGAAAAAATAATTAAATAGCCTAATATTTTTAACTAAAAAAAAATAAAAAAAATATACAATTGCATATCCTACCACACCAATATGCATAGTCAAAGGTCTTCCACATTTGTATTTGGTGTCAAAGTTTATCCCAAACATCAATTTTAATCCTTTTACATTAACGTTTCTCCAAAAGAGAAGCATTTTTCAAAATAAAATTCACCTTTTCGTGAATATGGCTCTAATTCTTTTTTTTTTTTCTTGTGTTTACAACTAACTTGATTTATATGATTTAATGTATACTTTTATTTCTAGAAGAACTATAGAAACTGTTAGTAAAAAAAATTATAATTAAATTTTAATCTAATAATTTAACTAGCCAATCCATTGAAAAATTCCTAATTCCGCCATGACCACCTTTAGAACATGAAGCAAATTTGTCAATAATAAAGCTCTCCTTGAACTACAGCAAGGCAGAGCTCTCCTCGGCATGGCAAGACGGCTACTGCAAAGAGTCTACAAAGTTGGCAACCACAAGATGAAACAGTAGTAGAACTACTACTAGTTTCGAGAGCATGCGAATCGACACGTTGCCCAAAATGTTTTTGATATTTTTTGTGTGCACTCTTAGCTAAAGAATCATCTGTGAGAGTGAAAGCTGGAGAGCTATCTATCAATAGCAATGCATTTATGGGTATTGGACGTGTTCAGCATCAGCTCTTTTTTGGGGATTTCTTCATCGTTTCTTCGGTTTCATCATTGATTGTTCTGTTTGTACACTGTACAGTATTGGTTTCCGAGGATAATTGCTTTTGGTCGGAAATTTGCTGTAAGGAAGACTTCCTGAGGAGCTTGGCACTTTGAATAATAGTAAATAAAAGAAACAAAACATCTGTTTGTTTTCTCTTCCCTCGAGGTTTCTTTGCCCTCCGTTTAGATGAGGCTTGGAATTTAGCTAAACATCAGGAGTTTAAAAGGAGAAACGGTAGGAATTTAGCGTGGAATTTATTAAATAACGTGTATAAAAAATCGTGGAAATTGGGGCATCAAATTCTCAAATCTAATTTCCACCAAAATAGACATCATTTCACAATTTGCATAATGTCATTTACAAAATTCAACATATATAAATTCAAACACTGAAATCTTCAATTGCCAAAATGATGTAAACCTAAATTATGTCATTTTAGAATTCTATGTAATTTTCAATTCTTTATCCAAACGGAATGAAATCAGATTTTGACGGAAAAAAAAAAAGAAGACATTGTAATATACTCTACTTTTATATCATATTCGAAAAGCGCCGAAGTGTGATAAAAAGAACAAATTCTTTGATTTGTCATATATTCTAAAAGCAAAAGCATTGTAATATAAGAAAGAAAGAACAAAACTTAGCTATGGGAATATCGTGATATCCACCACGTCAAGGAATGTATATTTCAGTGCCCACTCAAATATAGCACTTAAGCCCTACAAATCTAACATTAATAAGAAAAATAGACGCACTATTATTACATTTTGGGTTGATTACAAATGTCTTGGAGAAACAAAATCGCGCCCTTTACATTACATGTTACATGTTGTGCTTGCATTTTACTACGTCAGATTTCATCTATTATTTTGATGAAACTTATTAATTGAATTTGATTGCAGACCAAAAGTTACAGTATTACGGAGATCAAACATATAATTTAGTATTTCTTTAGGGGTTCATTCTTCTTCTTCTACGTTCTTAATTAGTTCAGTCAAATTTTACTTATTTATGCATCAATCTTATTGATATTTCTTTTCTTAATTTGAAAGATATAAAAAATAAAAAAAATTTGAAATATGAGAAAAAATTATTATTTTTAACTTTTGAAAGAATTATTTTTATTAATATAGCTCATGAACTCAAATCTGGGATCCATAAGTGCTTGGGCTGATGGGTTTTTTTTTTTTAAATTTAAAATTCTTATTTTTAAATATTATGTGAATATTTGATTACCCCTAAACAAATAAATAAATAAAATGTGGGACCCATAAGTGTAACGTAGGCAACTAACTGGAGATCTAATGGAAACTCTATTGGCGGAACCACATTGTAAGAAATTGAAAAGACCTTATATAGGATAACCGCAGAGGCAACTATAAAAAGTGAAAAATTAAAAAGGTAGTTGACTTGCTTAGTTTATGCGTGCTTAGTGCTTACTCCACCCGGTTGGCGTACAGAGTGTTCATTTTTTAATTAAGTCATAGTTCAAGGATCGGTTGACGGTCCCTATAAAGTTTCACCAAAATAGGAAATGAAGAGAAAAGAAATAGGAGAGAGAGGAATGAAGGGATGCGGCGGAGAGAGAGGTGCATTGGGTTTGGGTGCGGGTGAATGAGTTGCACCCAATGTACTGTTTGCTCTTTTGCAATTAGCAGCAACTATTGTAGGTATATTCATCTGAGGCTTTGGAAAGCTTCAAATTCATTTCATCCAATGTACTCTGTGCTCAATTAATGATTAAAATCATTTTATTACATTATGAATGCAGAAAATCCAAATACACCACAACTAGAAAGATAGAGCAAGGTTACGTGAATGAAGGAAAAACAAGAAAGCAACTCCAAATGCATGACCTTATAACAAACTATACTTCTGCATCCCCCACTCTACCCACAGGACAAGTCCAAAGATAGAGCATGGTTACATGGAAGGAGAAGGAAGAAAAAACAAGAAAACTACTCCAAATGCTTGACTTTATAACACACTGAATTTCTGCATCCCCAACTCTACCTTTTCCATATCATTAGCCTAACCATTCCAACGATCTTAAGAAACAACTCCTGCCTTCTTGTGATGGCGACATCCGCAAGAACCACTCCCACTACAAACCCACTTCCAATTCCAGCCAAACAAAATTTCAAATCAAATTCAAGCGTTCGAGTTGAGCCTGAATCACTGCCTTCTTCAGTTGAAGGTGGCTGTTGAGGGGCCTCTTGATTTCCGCATTTTGGTAATGGATCTCCACACAATCCTGGGTTTCCCTCATATGAAGTGCTATTCAATGAAGTAAGTTGGGTACCTTGCGGTATAGGACCTGTGAGATTGTTGTAAGACACATCAAAGTTCCCAAGGAATGTAAGCCTCGTCAGTTGTTGGGGGATCTGTCCTGACAGCTTGTTGTGTGAAAGGTCCAATGATTCAAGATTCCTTAAGTTCCCCAAGGATGATGGAATAGAACCAGTGAGAATGTTGCTGGAAATATTGAGTGCGCGAAGCTCCTTAAGGTTCCCAATGAATTCTGGAATCTTACCTTCAAATTTGTTGTTTGAGATATCAATGGCTGCAAACCCTTCTCGAACCTTTGAATAGTACAAATCCAAACCTTTAATTGCTAATGTGATTGAGTAATCAACACTCCGCCCAACATGAAAACCATTGATTTCATAGCCTACTCCTGCGTACATGTATGTTGACTTGTTTACAGTAATATCTGGAAACAAAGGTGGAATCTCACCTGTGAAATTGTTGTAAGACAAATCAAGAATGCGTAACTTGGGGAAGTCAACATTTGTTCTAGACTGTCCTATTACAACATTTGTACAGATTTTGTTGCTTCTCAAACATTTGAAAATCCACTACACCACTCATGTTATTTGTTTGTAGATAAAGGATCTCGAGATTGATGAGATTGGAAAATGAGGCCGGAATTGAACCACTCAACTGATTATAAGCAAAATCTAGGTAAACTAGTTTGCTAAAGTTACCTAGCCAAGATGGAATTGGACCAGTTAAAGAACTCGTACTAACTCTAAACACAGTTAATTGGGTAAGGTTTGCGAAAGAATCAGGAATTGGACCTCCAAATCTGCTTTTTGAAATGTCTAGGTATGTGAGCTGTCTAAGATTGCCTAGTGCAGAAGGAACCAATGAGTTTGAAAAATTGCATTGAGCGACATCCAACTCTTGCAATGAGTTAAGCTTCTCAATCGAAGAAGGTATGGTTCCGAAAAAACTAGTAAACCCAACTTTCAGTGAGACGAGAGGACTACTTTGATTAAATTCGGGCAAATATCCAGTGAGATCTTGGTTGTATCTCACACAAAGAACTTCTAAGTTTTGTAAAATTCGAACTTTTTGCCTCAGTGTTTCTTTTATTTTTTTCTTCAGTATCTTTCTTCCTCTTTCATATCAAAGAAAATACAAACTAAAAATCACATTTAAAAAAAAAAAAATTAATATGTTGCAAAATTTGGATGGGAAACCAGATTTGAAAGATCTTCACGTTGAACAAACCAAACTACCCAGAAATGCAATCAGAATATCCCCAAATTGCTATTCATCTGCATATGAGAACATCTAATCACCCACTTCTCAAATTCATAAAACATAACAAATTTTATTATTATTTATGATTAATTGGGGTTTGCATACAAAAATCATAAACACCCACTTCTCAAATTCCAGTTGATCGATCACAAGGCATCAAGGATCAGACTCAACCCTTCGACCATCAAAAACTTCCAACCTAATGATTATAACTTCATCATAGAAAAATTCATCATGATCAAAAAACTGCGGGTGATTGAATTGCACCCAATTTTAAAATATTCTTTTATTTTTCTAAATTATTTAACTATTTTATTTTTGAGCAGCTGGTTGATGCGAAAGTGGTTTATCAACCTCAACAAGGTAAAAGCGTGGCTCATGCCTTGGCTCAATTTGGGCTGCAGGAAGGCAACCAATTTTTATGGGAAGGGGTGGGTCCGATATGCATTCAATTTTTACTAGAAAATGACAGAAATAGGGGACAGTTTTTCTGTATCGTGGTTTTTATGACAAGGTTTTAATGATGCCACTTTGTAGCACCTAGAGAAATGAAAGTTAAACTCCCCCTTGCATTAGCATTAATTTGTTGCCTTCGTTATTGAGCAACTGCTGGACTGAATTTTTCTACGTTGACGTTATAGTGCACGATCTTCATAGAAAAGTTTTCCAAATCCATATCTCTGGTTTTAGACAACTGACTTTGCCTTTTGCAATTAGCAGCAACCATTGTAGGTATATCTCTGAGGCTTTGGAAAGCTTCAATTTCATTTCATCAGTGTACTCTCTGCTCAATTAATGATTAAAATCATTGTATTACATACATAAAACTGCAAACATTATGAATGCAGAGAATCCAAATAAAGAAAAACATGCAACATTCAAACACCTTTATTTGCATTAATTAGCATAACCACAAGTACAACTAGAAAGACAGAGCAAGGTTTCGTGGAAGGAGAAGGAAGGAAAAACAAGAATAACAACTCCAAATGCATGACCAAACTATACTTCTGCATCCCCCACTCTACCCACAGGACAACTCCAAAGATAGAGCACGGTTACATGGAAGGAGAAGGAAGAAAAAACAAGAAAACGACTCCAAATGCATGATCTTATAACAAACTATACTTCTACATCCCCCACTCTACCATTTCCGTATCATTAGCCTCACCATTCCAACAATCTTAAGAAACAACTCCGGCCTTCTTGTGATGGCAACATCCGCGAGAACCACTCCCACTACAAACCCACTTCCAATTCCAGCCAAACAAAATTTCAAATCAAATTCAAGTGTTTGAGCTGAGCCTGAATCACCGTCTTCAGTTGAAGGTGGCGGTTGTGGGTCCTCTTGATTTCCACATTTCTTTGGCAATGGATCTCCACACAATCCTGCGTTTCCCTCATAAGAAGTGCTGCTGAATGTAAGAAGTTGGGTACCTTGCGGTATAGGACCTGTGAGATTGTTGTGAGACACATCAAAGCTCCCAAGGAATGTAAGCTTAGTTAGCTGTTGGGGGATCAGTCCTGAGAGCTTGTTTTGTGAAAGGTCCAACGATTCAAGATTCGTTAAGTTCCCCAAGGATGATGGAATTGAACCAGTGAGAATGTTGCTGGAAATATTGAGTGAGCGAAGCTCCATAAGGTTCCCAATGAATTCTGGAATCTTACCTTCAAATTTGTTGCTTGAGATATCAATGGCTGCAAACCCTTCTAGAATCCTTGAATAGTTTTGATCCAAACCTTTAATTGCTAATGTGATTGAGTAAGCAACATTCTGAACAATATAAAAATCATCGGCTTGATAGACTACGTCTATGGACATATATGTTGACTTGTTTACAATAATATCTGGAAACAAAGGTGGAATCTCACCTGTGAAATTGTTGAAGGACAAATCAAGAATGCGTAACTTTGGGAAGTCAACACTTGTTCTAGACTGTCCTATTACACCTTTGAAGCGATTATGGCGCATTGCCAAAAGTTTTAACTCTGGGAGAGTCCCCAACCAAATGGGAAAAACATCACTGAATTGATTATTTGACAAAACTAGATACTCAAGCATCACACAATTTGCCAATGACCTCGGTAATTGCCCCTGCAATTGGTTATGACTAACATCAATCATCCTCAAACGGCTTCCATTGTTGTATGATTGAGGCATCATGCCATGAAAAGAGTTGCTTCCAAGAAGTAAAAGGATTAGACCATCACTGAAATTTCCGAGACACTGGGGAAGCATGCCAGTCAATTTATTTTTCGACAAGTCAAGGTACATAAGAGAACTCATAGTGCAAAGCAATGGTGAAATTTCTCCGGTAAAATTGTTGTTGGTAGCTCCATATTCTCGCAGGGATGGTGGAGGGATCGGTAATCTTCCATGAAAAGTGTTGAGCGAAAGCCTCAAGCATAGTAGGTTAACCCAAGGTATGAAAACTGGAAGTTCATCTGAAAGCAAGTTATCAGAAATGTCCAAGAATATCAGAGTTTCCTTGCTTATGTTCCACATCCAGTTCGGTACTTGGCCATGGATTTTGTTTCTCGATAGGTCCAACCGCTTCAAATTTTTCTGATATCTTAAGAAAGATGGAAACTCTCTTAAGTTGCATTCGTTCAAACCCAGAATACTAAACTGTGGAAGAGTTGCATTCATAATGATACTGGATTCGGAAACAAATTCCAAATTGTTCCGATTCAATTGGAGTTGGTATAGATTTTGTAGGTTCTGAAACATTTGAAACTCCACTACACCACTCAGGTTATTTGAGTGCAGATAAAGGATCTCAAGGTTCATGAGATTGGAAAATGAGGAAGGAATTGAACCATTCAACATATTAAAAGCAAAATCTAGGTAAACTAGTTTGCTAAAGTTACCTAGCCAAGATGGAATTGGACCAGTTAAAGAACTCGTACTAACTCTAAACACAGTCAATTGGGTAAGGTTTGCCAAAGAATCAGGAATTGGACCTCCAAATTTGCTTGCTGAAATGTCTAGGTAAGTGAGCTGTCTAAGATTGCCAAGTGCAGAAGGAACCAACGAGTTTGAAAAATTGCATTTAGCGACATCCAACTCTTGCAATGAATTAAGCTTTTCAATCGAAGAAGGTATTGTTCCGAAAAACATAGTAAACCCAACTCTCAGTGAGATGAGAGGACTACTTCGATTAAATTCGGGCAAATATCCAATGAGATCTTGGTTGTATCTCACATTAAGGACTTCTAGATTTTGTAGACTGAAAATTTTCACTGGGAATTCACCAAACATATCACATTTCCTAAGGGCAAGGCATGTTAAAAATGATAAATTAGTCAAGGAAACGGGTATGATTGATGATATGTTAATGAAACTGAGATTAAGAGTTTCTAGACTGGTTAAATTTTGAACTAGACTTCTCATATTGGATGGTTGAAGTTTCAACAATCGATGAGCATCATCATAAGATGTTTCAATTTCAATAATATTGCAACACAGATTAAGGTATGTCAACATGGACAAGTGTGAGACTTCAGATGGGACTTGACCAGAAAAGAAAGAGGCAGAGAGGTCAAGATGAGTGAGGCTTGGAAAATTTCTTATGCTAGATGGAATTTGAGAGTGATTGAAGTTATTGTCAGAGAGGCTTAACCTTTGAAGATGCACCAGGCTGAACAAGCTATTATTGGAGTGGAAAGAGCCGTAGAGATAACTGCTGCTGAGATTAAGGCCAATAACATGACCCGTCATCTTGTCACACTCCACGCCGTCCCACAAGCAGCAACTGCTATTTCCTCCTGCAGCTGGTTTCCATGATGAAACCTTTGGATAAGCACCTTTAGAACGTGAAGCAGATTTGTCAATAATAAAGCTCTCCTTGAACTGCAGCAAGGCAGAGCTCTCCTCAGCATGGCAAGAGAGCTGCTGCAAAGAGTCTACAAAGTTTGCAACCACAAGATGAAACAACAACAGAATTAGTAGTTTCCAGAGCATGGGATTCGACAGGTGAATCCCCATAATGTTTTGATATTTTTGTGTGCTCTCTTTGCTAAAGAATCATCTATGAAAGTTAAAGTTAGAGAGCTATCTATTTATAAACTGGCATGATCAAAGGGTTTAGCAGTAGCGTACACGTGTCAAGTAACAATTTAATATTATATGACATTTTGATCAATAGAGAGGTGACTAAAGTCAAGTCATCATCCAATTACCTAATAGTCTTTATTCCAAACAAGATGGGAATGGGAAACTTCCAAGTGAAGGGACTATGAAATTTGTATATACTTGCATTGCCAGAACATATGCAGACTTCAAGTGAGTTACTTCATTTGTTCAGAGATAAGTACCGCACTTAATCATATGTCTCCGCACATATGATTAAGTGCCATCTGAGCTTTGGTCTTTGGTAATAACTCTGGATGCTACTTGCTCCTCTGTTTAAGTCAAGACATATATGTACGGACCGATAAAGACAATACTCATCACAGAATTTTTCAAAAAAATTTTACCAATTAATATTAGTGAATCTCCCTATCGGTCAATATTTGGGTTAAGGGAAATGCCCAAATGTAATTAACCTAACAATAACGCTACATGCACCAACTTGTTTACCAACTTTTGGATACCAACACATGTGGCACATGACATGACAACCCATGTCATCTGTCATCTCATCTATTTTAATTACATAATTTATTATATAAATAAAATAATTTCTCACCGAAAACAAAAATAGTTAAATATAAAAAATAATTAAATTCTTTTAATTATATAATAAATTATGTAATTAAAATAGATGAGGTGGCAGATGACATGGGTTGCCATGTCATGTGCCACATGTGTTGGTATCTAAGAGTTGGTAAACAAGTTGGTGCCCGTAGCGTTATTGTTAACCTAAACCCTCTCTCTGTCTCAAAAAAAAAAATTTGGGTTAAGAGAGATTCACTACTATAACCAACTAGCCCCTTAGCACATGCTTATGCATGTGCCAATTGATTTTATTTTTTATTTTTTATTATTTATTTTATTTTTAGAATTAAGAAAAGATAACATGGGTAGTTATGTTCCTTAAAAGTAAGACCTATTATTTGATTTTGTTTTTAATTTTAATTTTTTTAATATGAGAAAATGTGAATTTACCATATTATCTTCATTTAATTAATAATTTCAATTCTTAATGATTGAATTAACCAAGGGCATTTATTGGTATTTTGAATGTTTCACCATTCTCTACCTTTTGCTTTATATATACTAGCCCCTTGGCACATGCTCATGCATGTGCCAATTGGTTTTCTTTTTTATTTTTATTTTATTTTTAGTATGAAGAAAACATAATATGAGTAGTTATAATCCATAAAAGTAGGATCTATTATCTGATTTTTTTAATTTAAAATTTTTTTAATATGAAAAAAATGTAAATTTACCATATTATCCTCATTTAATTAATAATTTCAATTCTTAATGTTTGAATTAACTAAGGGTATTTTCTGGTATTTTGAATGTTTCACCATTCTCTACCTTTTGCTTTATATACATAGATAAATATAGGAGCCCAAATTATAAAAATACCCTATATATAATGGACTTTAGAAACACATCCAAAGCTCATTTAGAACATAGCAAAAAAGCTTTTAACTTCTTTTAAATTACAAAACTGTCATTGATTTCTTAAAACAAACCCAATCCCAAAACCTCATTAAAAAGTTCAAAACACTCAATAGGGCATCAAAATAATTTAATAATCAAAATTAAATTCGATAGGGCCAGCTGTCATTTTTTTTTTTTTGGGTTTGTTTATAGAATTAAATTATGTAGAATTTATCTGTAAGAATGGATACATGATTAAATAACTCTAATTAAAATGGCGGGGAGGACTGATTCCTATGTTGCACAGACACGACAGTGAGCTGAAGTGTCGGCTTGTCCAACACTCGGACACTCAGACACGGCAAGGATAGGCCTTGGACACGCCTTGGACACGGGTCAACGCCTTGGACACAGTCAAGAGACTCCCGACACGGCAAACTCATGGTCAAGACACGGCGGGGAATTTTTGAAAGGTTGTAGAGAAAGCTTTGTATGACTGGCGAAGCGAGGCCATTGCCTGGAAGCTCCAACAATCACCTCGATGATGGGGTCCTCCAATGTAGTGCACCGCTCAATTAGCAGATGAAAAGTTGCAGAGGCAGTGTAAATGGAGGTTGCAGCGTTTCTTTGCGAATGAAGAAGATATCCTGATAGTGATACCCTATTTTTACTTTGCCCAAACAAGGTCGTTTTTGAATACTGAATAAAGAAACGAAAAAGAGTGAAAGTCATTGGTGATAAAGCAAACTGCCTCAGTGGGCCCACTACCCAACCATAAACTACACCCCCATCTGGGAGTTTTACTAAAACACCCAAAATGGGTGTTGAAATTATAAAAAAAACCCAAGCACTATTTAAACATATAGTGAAAGTCATTGGTGATAAAGCAAACTGCCTCAGTGGGCCCACTACCCAACCATAAACTACACCCTCATCTGGGAGTTTCACTAAAACACCCAAAATGGGTGTTGAAATTATAAAAAAAACCCAAGCACTATTTAAACATATAAACACACCCAAAACCCATCATTACACACACTCAAAACCCATTTATAAACACACCCAAAAAGTTGACTTTGGGGTTGATTTTGGGTGTGTTTCTATGTTTAAATAGTGCTTGGGTTTTTTTTTATAAATACATGTCTAGGATTGGGTTTATTTATAAATTTGTACCCAATTAAATCCTTCGACCAAAAAAAAAAAATTCCCAATTAAATCCAAAATATTACCCAATATAATAGACGATTATCCAACAAAACAAAAATTCTTTTGTCCTATACCCACCAAGCCAACAAAACGTATATATATTTAATTAATATGTTAATTTTATAATAATTCATATCAACTTAATAAAAAAAACTATATTTGGAAAGGGTTAGAAAGGTTGGATTACATCATATATATATATATATATGGTATTATTAAATTAAGTATATTTTATTTTTTAATATGTATAATTATTATTAATTTATTATTAATTTAATTGCCGTGTCCTAGCTGTGTCTATGTCCTAATTTTCTAAAATTTCCCGTGTCCTTGCGTCCCCGTGTCGCGTTCCCGTGTCCCCGTACCCGTGTCCGTGCAACATAGTCTAATCAAACCAACACACCCCCCCCCCCCCACTTCTAATTAAATTGTTTTCATTTTTGTAAGAGCATGGAATTTTTTAGCCGTCTAGGAGACCCCTGGAGATTAAATTAGATAAATCTAATGAAATGTTCCCCCAAAAAAAAAAAAACAAAAACAAAAAGAAACAAACAAACAAGAGACAAAAATAATCACGAAAGCTTTCTAAAATGTTAGTCAGTCAAGTCAAGTGAGATCAATAAGCTTTAATGTTTTATTTTAGTCAAAAAAAAAAAAATTTTGTTTTGTTTTGTTTTGTTTTTTTTATAAACATTCAAAAGAATATTTTCAATATAGTAAGGACTGGTAAAAGAAAGATTTTTTTGTTTTATTTTAATACAAGCGATAGTATAAATTACAAAGGAAAAGAAGGGTTTCTCACACACGCTACCTTAGCATCAAGATTTTAATGTCTAAGAAATGGTTAGTTGTGCAAAGGACTTATAATTTAACAACGAAAATAAAACGCATTAAAGTTTAATAAGTAAATTGAGAGATACAAGTGAATTAAGTTGAATTTTACATGTTAAAGTTTTAATACAAGTTTAATTTTACTTGAAGTTGAAGTCAAGTGGTCAAGAGAATCCAAATACAGAAACACATGCAACGCTCTAATATCTTTATTTGCATTAATACATCATCACAACTGATTCTTCCATTAGCATAAGTACAACTCAAAGACAGAGCAAGGTTACAAAGAAAGAGAAGGAAGAAAACACAAGAAAACGACTATAAATGTGCATGACCTTATAACAAACTCAATTTCTGCATCTCCTGCACTACCTGTTCCATGTCATTAGCAAGAACCACTCCCACTACCAACCCACTTCCAATTCCAGCCAAATCAAGTTTCAAATCAAATTCAAGAGTTCGAGCTGAGCCTGAATCACTGTCTTCTTCAGTTGAAAATGGCTGTTGAAGGGCCTCTTGATTTCCACATTTCTTTGGTAATGGATCTCCACACAATCTCGTTCAACGTACCAGACCACCACCTGAACTTTTACCCATGTGCATGTTGGCGAGTCCTTACTTAGTTAGGATTTTGGTTCCTTATTATGTTAGGATTTTGGTGACTTACCTATTTATCTAGTCCTATTATAATTGAGATTTATTTCCTATTGTAATTTATATTTATTTTCTATTGTAATTTGGATTTATTTCCTATTTTATTTAGGGTTGTACTTCTCTATAAATACCTCCATATTGGAGAAGAATAATAAGGTATGAGAATATGAGCAAATACGAGCATATCTGAATATTTTCCCTACTTTGTTTGACATGGTATCAGAGCCAGGTTTTCTTGTGACATGTGTTTGCGGTCTCCTTGAGAGTCATTGCTAATCCTTGAGATCCTCTGCCAAATTGAGAGTCGTTGGCACTCCTCATTCCTAACCCATCATGGGTCTTCATCTTGTATAGTCACCATCTTTTGTTCATCCTCTCATATGTGTTTTCATCGCACCTAGCCTTCACATGCTTCGTTGTTACTGTTCCAAATTTTTTATTTTTCCATCTTTGTATTCCAAATTGTCTTTCTTGATGTCTCAGCTTCTCTATCTTTGAAACTTCATAACAAGTCTCTTTACTCCGTGAGCCTCGTCACCGCTCACCGAGCCATTGTTTTCCTCCACGAGCCTCGTCACCGCTCGTCGAGCCTTTCCTTTGACTGTTCTACCACTCTCTGTCTTCTTCGGTTGCTTTCTTGAGTTGCCTTTCCGCTTCTCAGTTTGAGCACCTTATCTTTGTCTGTGTCTCTGTTCATGATTTGCTGGGTTTCCTTCCTTACTATTCTCCTTTTCTGAAGTTTTTTCTTCATGGGACAGCCGTATGCTACCACATTCCCCTCTTGCATTTGTTTCTAGCACGAGACTGACATGTTTGAGTCTCTTTACTATTATTTCAATTTCTCTTCTTTCAAATCTCGACCCTTTACCAGTGTCAGATTTGATGGGGAGATAGATGCAACTTTATTTTTTGGGTGTTACTTTCTCCAAATCTCGACTCTCATACATCGTCGGATTTGAGGGGGAGTGACACTATTGCTCATCTATTCCATTGCAATTCACCTACCTATTTATCATAGCTGATTGTCCGTGCCTGTTTCTCAAGTACCACTGCTCATATGTGCTTCATCGACCCCTTCTCTTCAGGGGGAGAGGGGAAGTGAAGAGAAGTTGTCTCTGTTGTTGATGCTACCACAGTTGTTTGCTTATGGGGAGTGAATTGAAGTTGTCTCTGTTATTGCTGCTACCACAATTGTTTGCCTTGCCTTGTTAGTGCTAGTGCTTTATATTGCTCTTGCTGGTGCCAGTGCCTTGTGTTGCTCTTGCTGCTGTCAGTTTTGTTGTCTCTTGCTGAGGACATTATTTTTGTTGCTTCTACCGTGTTGGTGCCTTTGTTGGTGTGTTTTTCCGCTGCGATCATGACCGTTGACCTTACTGCTGTCAGGTTTGTTGTCTCTTGCTGGGGACATTGTTGTTGTTGCTTCTACCGTGTTCATGCCTTTGCTGGTGTGTTCCTGTTGTGGTCGATGTTGCCACCGTTGATGTTGCCTTTGCTTGCTTCGCTTTCCGTTGATGTGGTCATTGTCGTTGTTGTTGCTGTGGCCTTGCCCTTTACCTTTGCTTCTGCCTTATCTACTGCCGTGCTCACAGAGCTTCTGTGTTCTGCCTTATCTGCCTCACAGGGCTTCTGTGTTCTGTCTTATCTGCTAACGTGCTCACAAGGCTTCTGTGTTCTGCCTTATCTGCTACCGTGCTCACAGGGCTTCTGTGTTCTGCCTTATCTGCTACCGTGCTCATAGGGTTTCTGTGTTCTGCTATGTGCCATATTTTTTAAGGTTTGCTCTTGTATTTTCGCTGCGAACTTTGCTTTAGTTTGTCACCTATTTCACTCGTGGTTGACAAAAACCTTCTCTACAATTGGTGCTTCTCCAAGTATGGTATTCTGTGACTCGCTTGTCAAGTTGGGCATGCGAAATATTTTTGCCCAACTTGAGGGGGAGTGTAGGCGAGTCCTTACTTAGTTAGGATTTTGGTTCCTTACTATGTTAGGATTTTGGTGACTTACCTATTTATCTAGTCCTATTATAATTGAGATTTATTTCCTATTGTAATTTATATTTATTTTCTATTGTAATTTGGATTTATTTCCTATTTTATTTAGGGTTGTACTTCTCTATAAATACCTCCATATTGGAGAAGAATAATAAGGTATGAGAATATGAGCAAATACGAGCATATCTGAATATTTTCCCTACTTTGTTTGATAGTGCATGAGTACCACCTAAACTTTTAATTTTTATCATTAACCACCTGAATTTTATAGAGTGTTGCAATATACCACGTATGTCTAACTCTGTTAAACTTTATGTTAAGTTCAATGGCATTTATGTCAATTCCCTATAGCTAATAAACTTAGGGATATTTTTAAAACTAAGATCACTATTTATAATTAATAAATAAATAACTAACTAAGCTAAGATTTTCGCATGACTTCTGACCCCTTCCGATGGGCCGATGGGGACCTGCCCGGCCCATCGAAAAAAAACCCGGTTCGGCCCGTTATGGGCTTTGAGATGGCCCGGCCCGCCTTAGACCGGGCTAGGCTTGGGCTTGGGTGTCTGAAGCCCGGCCCGGCCCATAGGCCCTGCCAGATTAAGCCCAAGAAAACCCGACCCGGCCCGCCCACAAAAGCCCGGCCCATTAGGCCTGCATATATATATATATATATAATTATGTATAAATAAGAGTTTAGGTTTAGGATTATATCACTTAAATCACATATATAATTTGTTTCATTTCATTTACTTTTCTTTACTCATTCCTAGTTTATAATTGGATGATTAGCATATTAATTTGTGTCAATTATTAATTCAACAATTATATATATATATATATAAGATGAACAACATGTCACGTCACCAATATAATCATATCACGAAACATAATCGTACCACCAAATATAATCATGCTTTTCTTGGTTTATTATTTTTGTGGAAAATCTTATAAGTTGTGTGACTTTATTGGGTGTTTTATGAATTTGGTTTGAAGTGAAAATATTGGAATTAAGTGAGTTTGATCTCAAATTTGGACTAAAATGCCTTTATGATTAAGTTTATGATTTTTTTTTTGAATGAAGTAGGGCCTGTTTAGGCCTGGCCCGTTGGGCTTAGCCCGGCCCGGCCTGATGGGCTTTCTCAAGCCCGACTCATGGGTCGGGCTTGGGCTTTGAATTTTCTAAAAAAATCCGGCCCAGCCCGATATTCTCTCTCCTCTTTAAAGCCCGGCCCGACCCGACCCAAGCCCATTAAATTTGGGCCGGGCTAGCCCAGCCCGGCCCATTGACGAGCCCTACCTTCCATCACCAATTCTCCCCCACTTCGCCCACTAGCCCCGGCCCCTCCCCCACCCACACTGCATACGCTCTCCCTCTCTCTCTCTCTAGAAAAATATCATTTTAATACATCACCATAACAATATTTATTCTCAAGAAACCAACATCTCCTAAAAGCTGCAGCCTAATGCACAGATTAATCCAAATCCATCTCTAAACTTTATCGAAATTAAGTGAGGCTTCCACTTAATGTCGGATTGCAATGGTCCTACATTTAATTTGTATCCAAAAAAAGTCAACCCAAAAGAAACTCCAAGTTAATTAAAAAACAGATGGGATATTCATTGAAATGTCACCTGAACTTATACCTTAGTTTCAATTTGTCACCTGAAAAAAAAAATTAAGAGAAATGTCACCTGAATTTTTCAAAATCCATGATTTGTCACCTAACTTTAACATCATCCAATTTTCCAACTATTTTCAAGGGTATTTTAGTCTTTTTATTTTCAAGAGTATTTTAAAAATGAAAAAATCATTATAAAAATTATGAAAAGACCCTTGAAAATTATAAAAATTATATATCTTTTCACATTTAACCCCCCAGCCATTTTTACATTTAAGCTTTATTTTTTTAATAATAATTTTTTCCATTTTTAAAATATCCTTGAAAATGGAAAGACTAAAATACCCTTAAAAATAGATGGAAATTTGGATGATGTTAAACTCAGGTGACAAATCATGGATTTTGAAAAATTCAGGTAACATTTCACTTAAATCTTTTTTTCATGTGACAAATTGAAACTAAGGTATAAGTTCAGGTGACATTTCAACAAATATCCCAAAACAGAAATATAACCAAGCACTTAAATCCTTTATGAGCCCCAAATCAATTTTGGGATCAATTCTTCACAAGCACACCCAAAAAAAAAACAAAAAAAAAAAATTGGATTTGGTGGAGAGTAGAGTGTTGCAGAGAGTGGGTAGGGGCTATTGGGCAGTGGGGGTGTTGGAAGGGTTGGGGAAAGCCGTGGGATAATTAGGTTAACTTTTTTAAAAAAATTTATTTTATTTTATAATTTTGTTAGTTTTAAAAATATCCCTAAGTTTTTTAGTTATATAAAATTAAAATAAATGCCCTTAGACTTAACAGAATTAAACATAGGTGGTACATTGCAACATTCTATAAAGTTTAGGTGGCCAATAGTAAAAATTAAAAGTTCAAGTGGTAATCGTACACATGTCTAAAAGTTTAGGTAGTATTTATCCAAATTTCCCTGACAAATATATTGACTTGAACTTTCTTGGTTTTTTAAATTGAAAACGTCATAAACTTAGGGCCCGTCTGATAATCATTTCAATTTAAGTTTTCAGTTTTTTTTTTTTTTGTGCTTGAGGAAAAAGAGAGAGAATTAAAGTGAGAATGAGAGTGGAGATGGCATTACCTGGGAATTGAGAGGGGATGATGGGAGGCAAGAGTAACAAAAGTGAAAACAAAAACTAAAAACTGAAATCTATTTGAAACTGTTTTCATTTTTGTAAGAGCATGGAATTTTTTTATATGATTATTTGGTTGCATTTATCCAGGTTTGTCAATTATAGATTGTAAGTTATTGACTTTAGTCATATGGAGTGTGAAAAGACTATGCCACGAGTTCTTCTTTTATTTTCGCTATCACTTCTTTATTGATGAAAATGACAATAAATATTATCTCTTGATGAATATATATGATCCAAAATGAGAGGGTTAACTTCAAGTAATCTTAAATTGTTAGTTGACTTGAAGTCAAACACGTATGTTTCTTCTATTACGACATATACAAGTATATGCAATGTCATTGTTGCCGTCCGCATCTTTTTTGATTTATTAATCTGGTGATGTTATTAATCATGGACCACTGAAAAAAAAATTTTGATAGAACAGACAGCATGACTTGGTCTTATCAAAAGTGTTGAAGCATCACCGTAACGATTTTGGAAATTAAGTAACTAATAAAATCATTTTCAACCTTTTTCTTTATTATTCTTTAGGGATATGATTGAGTAAAAAGTCAATTTTTTTTTTTTTCAAACTTTTGAAAATTCCAATTCTATATGAGCTGTGTGAACTGTGAAGATATCAAGCACCAAACAACATAATGGAAAATTGAAAGAAATGAAACCCAATCCAAGCAATCAAAATAATGAAATGCTTTTCTATTTTAGTGGACTGATGAGCATTCTGTGCCTTTTGATTATATCAGGCACGGATGTATTTGGGATTGATGTACGCATATTAGGCCTTGATTTTTATAATCAGTGAAATTTATCAATATAGGACCCCTTTGCAAGACACTGATAAATATCAGTCCCTAATACTACAAAAGACACTGTTTCCATTTCTTAAAAAGCCAAAAGGGACTGGTAGCACTTCAGTCTCTTTTGAGCCTTTTTTTAGTAGTGTAATCGAATTGTAATAGTATATCTTGCAGAAAATTTCTATTATTGATTGCCTATATTAATTATGGCAAGTTGCAAAGGTACGATTAATTAGAGAGCACTGTATTATTTTCTTATATAACATGCGATAAAGTGTGAATCTGTTCCACTCAATTAGAATTTTATATCATAATAATCTGAGTAAAGGACTTGATCAACTAGAAGTACGGGTCATTTACGGCAGTGACCACAGCCTATAAGAGCATTTTCAAATTGGTCTCGTTAAATGCCATTAAGCTCTACCAAATAATCATCAAAGAAAATTCCATCCCCTTGGAATTAAGAACCCTTGTTGTCAATTCGAAACAAAAGAAAAAGGTTCTTGTCAGTTTCAGATACTAAAGTTTATGATGTTTTCAATTAAAAAGACCAAGAAAGTTCAAGTCAATATATTTGCCATTAAATTTAGGTGATGCAAAGTTGATAAATTCTCAATTTTCAAAAAAAAAAAAAAAAAAGGGCCGGTGGCTTGGGACATTGAACGGGCTTTGTAAAAGAGTAGAAGATGGGTTTTTCAACTTCCAAAATCGTTACTGTGGTCCTACCATCTATTTTGTCAATTTGTTTGTTAAAAAAAAGGACCATTGTAAAAAATTGATAAAACAAACAGTAGGATCATTGGTCCTATCAAAAGTGAAGTTGAAGGACCACCGTAACGATTTTGGAAATTAAGGAACTAAAATGCAAATCGGGTCAAAATGTAGGAACATTGGACCTAAAAACTCATCTTCTAGGCTTTTACAAAACCCGTTCAATGTACCAGGCCACCGACCTTTGCAAATTGAGAATTTATCAACTTTGCATCACCTAAATTTATAACCATTTCAATTTTAGTTTTTAATCATTTTTTGTGCTAGAGTATAGAGGAAAAAGAGGGAGAATGGAATTGAGAATGAGAGTGGAGATGAGATTAAAAGGGAAGATGAGAGGGGAGGATGAGAGAGAAGAATAACAAAAGTGAAAACAAAAACTAAAAACTGAAATCTATTTGAAATTATTTTCACTTTTACAAGAGGATGGAATTTTTTATATGATTATTTGGTTGCATTTATCCTTCAATTAGATTGTATGTTATTGACTTTAGCCATATGGAGAGTTCTTCTTTTATTTTTGCTATCATTTCTTTATTGATGAAAATGACAATAAATATTATCTCTTGATGAATACATATGATCCAAAATGAGAGGGTTAACTTCAAGTAATCTTATATTGTTAGTTGACTTGAAGTCAAAGACGTATGTGTTTCTTATATTACTACATATACAAGTATATGCAATGTCATTGTTGCCGTCCGCATCTTTTTTGATTTACTAATCTGGTGATGTTATTAATCATGGATCATTGGAGTTTATACATAAGATCATTTCCAAACCTTTTCTTTATTATTCTTTAGGGATATGTGTTTGTGCAAATATCTTGTGGGAGAATATTCGCTTGAAGATCCTTCGATTATAGAACTTCCCTTTTCTCTCTTTCTCGATTTTTGTAAAATTAAACAGGAGTAAAAGACCACACTCGAGGGGTGTTGGGCAAAGCCCTCTGATGCCTAAGTTAGATCTATTAAATCTCTCTTTCCCTATCTCTTTATTATTGTGCTTGTCAAATTCAGTTATCTGTGTTTAAATTTAAATTTGCAATTAATTTTATTTAACACCCCCCCCAAGGTTGATTCTCTAGGCAACACCTACGCACCCTTACTGAGAGACCAAGCCACATGTAGTTCTTTCTAATAAAAAGGATCGCCATTCAAAAACATACAAATATTGTCTGAGCATCAAACAAAGAGCACCCCTACGCAGAGCGCACTTACCAAGCACATGCTCAAGAAAATCTCAATGTTGTTCCCATTATATCTTTTTCTTTACATATACACCCTTCCCAGACAAGCACGACGGAATCCTTGACGCCTGTGTGGCTGAAACTTAATCCCCAAACATGCATGACGGAATCCTCAACGCCTGTGCGGCTGAAACTTATTGAGGCCCAAAAAAATCCACGCTTCGGCCCAATGCGATACCTTTCCGAGAAGAAACCCGATTTGGACATGCAAAAGTTCATCATATGTGCTTGCACACATGCCACGCCAAGCAAGGAATTATTATTTAGCACCTAATCACGCCACAAGCTTAAGTGGGCCCCAAGCCACTCAAATACCCGGGGCTTGCTTGAGTGGGTTGTGGTATAGATGGTAATAAATCAACATGAGGCCCATTAATGGGCCGAGAAATGGAAGTCTCACGTTGCTTGGGAGCCTCGGGACTCAAGCCCATTTCTTCAGCCCAAACATATGGGTGAGCATAAAAGAGGAAATAGCCCATTAGCTTAACCATATTAGCCCAACACCTCAACAAAAATAGTCCAACACTTGTTGAGGTTGGCTCATTTATTTTGACAAACCAACCCATTTTCTTAGAAGGCACATACAATTAGAAAGGAGAAGAAGCCAAAGCCAACAAAAATGCATAAAATGCATACAAACCAACCCATTTTCATTTTTAAATTTTATGAAGGCTTTATATCACTGAACCCTAAACCTTAAAATGCATAAAATTTTGGTTTTTTTTCATTTTTAAATTTTATGAATTTAAAATTTGTGAGCACACATAATAAGCCAACAAAAACTGGACCAATTTGTCCCAGTCAATTTAAATAATATTAATTTATTTACATATTACAAATGGGGCTATGTAAGTGGAGGTTCCACAGAGTTACAATGGGACATGTCGCACTTGATTTCAACCATAAGAGCTAACAACACTTGTGGGGCTATCCGTAAGTGTAAACAACGTTTCCTCTTACCGCGCCTCCAATTCGACTCGATACACAGCCTCTAGCCGTCGCCACTCCAATTCGAAGAAGCAACTCCTCGTCGCGACTCCAATTCGAAGAAGCCACTCACCGTCGCCGCTCCGATCATCATCTCGTCGCCGGTGCCTCTGTCTCAATTTCAGGTAAGTGCAAAGTAACAAAGTTTTGAAGACCAGAACACCCAAAGAGCATTATTTCGTATTTCTGTTGTTGGCTTTTATGTTTACAGCCTCATTTGCTATTTTGTGGGTGCATACTTATAAGGAGCAGCCTATATAAGGACATGCTATTAGCACATATGCGGATTGGGTTTCAATTTGATTTCCCTAGAGATGCTGTAAGCAAACAGCCTTCAAAGGTTGTTTCTTTCCCCCTTTTTTAGTGTAATTGAATAAAAGGAGTCAAAGTAGTGGCTGCGGTGGGTGGAGGCACTTCTTCGACGGCCCCCATCCGCCTGGCCTGCCGGCCCAATCTGAAGGAATTCATGGCCGGCAGGCGGGCGAGACAGAATGGTTTCCACAATATAGGTTAAATGATTTCAAATACCAAATTTTTGTTAGACGTTTTCTTTTTTTCACCCAAAATTGGTTTCCCATCCATAAGTCATTTTACCACAAAAAATCCAAAATTGGCTGTTTCTTTTCAGTTCCTTTTCAACCTCTAGAGAATTAACTATCTTCTATCTAATTGACCCCCCACAAATTGAGGATACAGTGCAAACACCAGCTGATGTTGTGAGGGGAATATCTCTGTAGCAGGCCACTAGATCAGTGTTAGTATGCAGATCCACTTGCAAGCTCTCCCACACTTTCTTCTTGGGGTTCAACACCTCATCAGGCTCACCTGCGAACCCCGGAAATGTAACTCTCCCGCCGACCTGAGCCACTTTAGGTGAATTGACCAATTCAACCGTGGCGTGGTCACTGTTCGAAGCAGCAAGAACCATTGCTTGTGATTTAATACCCCTCATGGTTGCTGGCTTCAGATTGCAAAGAACACAGACCTTCCGGTTCGGCCACAGAAAAATTAATATAAATACACTAATGGACAAGTAGGTACTCCTAAAAGCTACGGAGATTAATTCGAATTTTATTGTTGAAAATTCTGTAGATGCAAACACAAACCTGCATTTCTTCAATAGGTATATACTTGACAAGTCCACTCACAACTGTTCTAGTCTGTCCGTCACCAACAACAATCTCTTGTACGTAAAGCGAATCAGCATCTGTTAAAAAATGGAAATCTCTGCTTCAGCTGCAGATTTTGTGGCCTGTTGCTTTTTCTTTCCACTGCTGTCTGTTAAAAAAATAGATTATTAGGATAGATATATATATTTATGTTAGCAATAACTATTAAATGGTATATTATTGTTTTCAAGTATGAGTTTAGCTTGTGGACCAGACCAACATGCGGAAATTCTAACCTGAAACTTTCATTTTCTTGAGTTGTGCAGCCACCTTCACTGCTTCAGCTTCTTCCCGCTCCTTCCTGTCCGCTTGACTTCCAGCAAACTTCTTCCTTAAGGACTCCACTTCTTCATCTTTCTGTGTCCAAGTACAAACTTTCATTAAATTAGAATCTACAAATAGGCAAGTGATGCAGCAATCATATCATGGCAGGCTAGAGAGTGCAACATTGAAAGACAAAGCACATCAAAGACATACCAATTCCTTGAACAATGGCTCTGGTTTCCCAATCTTGTGACCAACAGGTACAATCTCCCAAGGTCGTCTTGCCCTATCAATATCTCCTTTATCATCACAAAGTGATATGTGCTTCTCAGGAGGTAAATTAAGCTGCTTAAATACCTTGAATGCAGTTAAAGACAAAATATATATATCAGCATGGATGATTATAGTAATATCACATGATCAAAGAAATATTTCAGAGTAACACAATCATCTGCGAACAGAATTTTTTACTTCGAGAGAAAATGATGGCATAAAAGGTTCCAACAAACAAGCAAGAAGATGCACTAGTCCGACTGAAGTTCTGATAACAACAGCGCAACGAGGTTGGTCCTCCTTGTAAAGCTTCCAGAACTGGCTTTCCTGCATGGTAATTACAGAGGATGCAACTTAGCAGCAGCCGAATAATCGGTTTCACAGTCATTTCCAAGCAATATACTTAACAAAAGAACATATCCATAAACAAGTCTCTCAAACAGGGATTAAAAACGTGCTTACTTGCAGTATATGCATTCCCTTCACTAGAAATGCTCATTGCTGTTTTCAGTCCTTGCTTTAGTTTAACCTACACAAAATGTAGATGGAATGTCATGCCAATGCAAGACACATGTGAAAAAGGAAGGTGGGGAGGAGACGCTTCCAGTCATTTGCAACAAGACTGTCATCTAAATATCAATTACCTTCTCCATTGCTTCTATATATTGCTCCACATATTTTCCAACTTTTTCAGCTATTTTCTCCGTTAAAAGATCTGACTCTGCCCTTGGAGCATCTGGAATAATGGAACCATATCCTTGACCTGTACATGGATTTTGTTAGTTTATATGCTGCAAAGTGCCACGTATACCTTGCATGTTAAAACGAAATGCCGACCGACCTGAAGGTTTGGCAACAAAACTCAAAACTCGATTTATGAAGTTGCCCAAATTATTCAGCAATTCGCTGTTCAGTTTTGCTTGCAAGTCGGCCCACGTAAATAATGTGTCTGATACCTATTTCATCAAAAAACAAAATATTAAAACGAGTAAACAAAGATACAGAGAGAAAGAAGAATATGAATTACAAACCATCACCCAAAAAATAAAAAAAGAGTAAAAAAGGAAGACGGGAATCATTAAAGTTACCTCAGGCCTATTAGTTAGCAAGTAATATCTCCATACTTCAACAGGAATGTTTGTATCTTTTGCATCGTTTCCAAAAACCCCTATGCCTTTACTCTTAGAAAACTTTCCTGTGAAAACCATCAAAATTTAGATCACCTAGTACATATCGCACAAAGGCATAAACTTTGAGCTTTTATAAACTACGAAGTACCAGCTTCGTAGTTTAAGTACTCAGTAACACTAATAGTCTTCATTAAAGTCCAATTTTCACCAGTTCCAAGAAGTGTTGACGGAAACATCACCTGAAAGATAAATTAATAAGTACACAGTTGAAATAAATTCTTTTATGAAGCAAGAAATGTTGAGAATACGATGCTTACTGTATGGAATGGCACGTTATCCTTGCCCATAAACTGATACAACTCCACATTCTCAGGATTTTTCCACCATTTCTCCCATTCATCAGTGTAGCATTTAGTAATTGATACGTATCCAATAGGAGCATCAAACCACACATAGAAAACCTACCAATAACATAATTAGAACAAATGTAACAAATTTTGAAAACCATTAACAAAAATTAGTAGAATTAGCATAAGTGTAGTATTAACCTTCTCCTTGAAGTTATCATGTGGAACTGGAACCCCCCACTTTAGATCTCTAGTAATACATCGTTGTTTAAGTCCCTCTTTGAGCCATGCATTTGTCGCTTGAATGGCATTTTGGCTCCAAGACCCAACCACTGATGTTTTATTGATATACTCTTCCAGTTCATCTTTGAGCAAAGGAAGTTCTAGAAACAAGTGATTTGTATCACGAATTCGTGGAGTTGTCTTACACACCTGCTTGCAATTGGCAAAAATGAGAAATATAAGATTATAACAATACTGCGTCTTTCCATTTAATGTTATATGTGAGGAAAAAAAACTCTCTCACAAAGGATATGAAAAAAAAAAATCTATACCTTGCATTTAGGATCTCTTAGTTCTGTTGGATTCAAAAGCTTTCCACAATTTTCACATTGATCTCCTCGTGCAGAAGTATAGTCACAACCTTGGGTTGGGCATGTCCCCTCCACAAGTCTATCGGCTAAGAACCGTTTGCATGTGTCACAGTAAAGTTGAATTACAGTACAAATTCAAGTTAAAATAAATTATAGAAATACACTTTAAAACATAACTCAATCGCAACACATGGACATAAGCATGCAAATCAGTGACTAAACCAATAGAAGACACATTTACAAGGCAGTGAATGCTACCTGCTGCATTGTGTTCTTTGAAAGCCATTCATTCTCCAACAACTTTTTGAAAATTGCTTGACATACTTCCGTTTGTTGTGGTGCCGATGTGCGCCCAAATTTGTCAAAGCTTATATTAAACCACTTATAAACCTCCCTGTGAATTGCATGATATCTACAAGAATATAACCATTTGAAAAAATTTCAATAAAACGTACACAATAAATAGAAGTTAAGTTTACCAAATTATATAAATTTTACTGAAAAATTTACTTGTCACAAATCTGTTGGGGGCTACACTTTTCTTCCATAGCTTTGGTCTCCGTCGCCATGCCGTACTCATCAGTTCCACATACGTATACTGTATTGTAGCCTCAAAGACGGCAGTAGCGTGCAAAGACATCGGCACTCAACACACCTGGCCAACACAACAAAAAGAATACATGAATTAAAATGATCTAAGAATACATGAATTAATTTCAAGAATCTGTTTGGTTCTGGAAAAATTAGAAGGAAAAAAAAAAGGAGCAGATAAATACAGCCGATAATATTTCCGAGGTGGGGGACATTGTTGACGTAAGGCAAGGCGCTGGTGATCAGGATGTTTCGCTTGCCAGGGATGGGTAGCTTGGCAGCCGTTTGCTCCTCCTTGGAGGTAACTGTGTGGTCTCCCATGTCCATGTACGGTTCTCTCCTTCAGTGTCTGGGCCAGAAACAAGAGCTTAAAAAACTGCAATTCAAGATAAAAAAATCTCTCCACTGTTTTCTTATCAGGTTCCTTAGTATTCAGACAGTGTTTATGATGTAGGAGAGCACGGGTGTTGGAACGAATGTTCATAAATGACCCTTACTGCAACTGTTAACCAGGCTTATATAGACATCAAACCGTAGCATAACCTAATTGACGAAGGAAAATTTTAACAAAACAGGAAATAAACTAAATCCTAATTGGTATAGGAAGAATTTAATCAAAACTGGAAAAAAACCAAATTCTTAATGAAAATAGGAAAACTCATATCAAAATAACTTAATAATTTAAGATCACTACTAAAACTTAGCCTTACTGGCTGATGAGCCCACTTAGATTAGGAAAGTCTAGGTCGGTCTCATAGATGCTCCTGCGTCAGTTTAATTTACCTCCACCACTCCCAGTGTTCACTTTATAGAAAGAAAAAAATATGGACAGAGATTCAAAATTCCAAAGTTTTTGTTTCAAGTTTCAACACTCTAGTTTGGATCTCGCAATTCATAGAAGCGATTTTCTGTTTGATTACACAAATCGACGCATGCAGAGTTTGCAAGCAATATTTGATTACAAGTATGCAATAGTATGCAGATTACACAAATACAGAAATCCAGCAAACCGCCGAAAACCCAGAAGTCAGATAAGGACTCAAACAAAACTGAAAACTGAAAAAGAGTAAGGTTATGCATTTGATGTTGTGGTTTGCTTTTTTGTTTTTTGGTGGTTATATCTTCCCTTTATATCTTCAGTTTCAAGCTCGATATCTAAGTTTCAATTGCAGAACATGTCTTTGAGTTGTGAAATACTTACATCGGATACTGTTCCAAAGTGGAAGTCAGTTCAGAAGACAGAATTGGCAAAATTTTCTCTCAAAATGTAAACAGAGCAATCATTGGACAAAGAGGATACAATCTCCAAGTATAATTCAGGACTGAAGTTGGTTACAGTGCAGGTATATTTTACGATCCTCGTTCACTTCCACAAGCTCGAACTGGAAATTCATGCAGCTATGTTTTTAGACAACCTTTGCCATGCATTTTCCTTATGTGCTTGTCTAGATTCTTTTTGCCTTTCATCTGATATTGTAATTAGCTACTGTCTTAGGAATATTATTAATTGAGGCAATGTGAAGTTTCGAATCAATTTCACTAGTCTAAAAGTACTTTGTGTGCTTCAATTTTGTTTTTCATATGTTACCTATACAACTCAGTTTTACGAAATGGTTTCGTTCGATGACATGGCAGTCATACCTACCATAAGTTATCACACATGGATTCGGATTCTCCACTTATCATACTTGTGTCTAGAAGAACTATCTTGTATATTTTGGATTCCCATTTACTATAAACTCTGAAATCCAAAATGACATCGTCTTAGACATAAGTACAATACAAAGCACCAAAAAAAAGAGAGTAGATGATCTTATTGCATTTGTGACAACATAGGACAAGGAATACATGAAGCATTCTGAAATCTCATTTGCGTTACTTCATCATAACTGATGCTATATTATCATAACTCCAAGTCAAAGCGAAGACAGAAAACTAAGGTGAGCTGAAAAACCAACAGATAGAGAACCTTGCCATAATCTCAATTTCTAGGTGCCCCTACTTCGTCCTTATCATTGGTCTGACCATTGCAACAATCTTAATAAACCAATCCGGCCTCCTTGTGATCAAAAGGTCTGCTAGTACCACTCCGATTACCAACCCACTTCCAAATCCCGCCAAAACAAATTTCCATTCAAATTCAATTCCAAAGCTTGAATCATCTTCTTCTACAGAGGAAGGTGGCAGTTGAGGGCCCTCAGGATTTCCACATTTCTCTGGCAATGGATCCCCACACAGTCCTGGGTTTCCCTCATACGAAGTAATGTTGAATGAAGTAAGTTGGGTTCCTTGCGGTATAGGACCTGTAAGGTTGTTGTGAGAGATAGAGTGTGGCCAGGAAAGTAAGGTGGGTGAGTTGTTGAGGGATCTCCCCTGAGAGCTTGTTTTGTGAAAGGTCCAACGATTCAAGCAGTGTTAAGTTCCCCAAAGATGATGGGATGCAACCACTGAGATTGTTGTTGGAAACATTGAGTGATCGGAGTCCCTTTAGGTTCCCAATGAATTCAGAAATATTCCCTTTGAATTTGTTGCTTGAGAGATCAATGAATGTAAAATCTTCTTGAATCTTTGGGTAGTATCTCCTCACACCTTTATTTGTTATGGTGGTTTTGAAATCATAAATGAAATTCTGTCCACCACCGAGTTGAATATATGTGTAGGTGTTCATATATTTGGATTGGTTTAAAGAGACACCTCTCATGGCATTCCCAGAAAATATGTATTCGGATGGAAATTCGCCTCTGAAATTATTATATGAGAGATCAAGAATACGCAGCTCAGGGAAGTGAAGATTCTTTTTAGGCTTTCCAATCACTCCATAGAATCCATTATGGGGCATTGCCAAAAGTTTTAAGTTTGGGAGAGTCCCCAGCCAAAAGGGAAAAACATCATTGAACTCATTGTTTGACAGAACAAGAAACTCAAGCATCACACAGTTTTCCAATGACCTCGGCAATTGCCCTTGCAATTTGTTATCACTAACATCAATCATCCTCAGATTGCTTGTGTTGGAGTATGCTTGGGGAAGAAACCCACGGAAGGAGTTGTTTCCAAGACTTAAAACTCGTAGATCATCACTGAAGGTTCCTAGACACTGAGGAAGCATGCCACTCAACTTATTATTCAACAAATCAAGGTACTGAAGAGAACTTACATTGCAAATCAATGGTGAAATTTCTCCATCTAACTTGTTGTCTGAAATGGCATAGAATATGATGTTTGGTCGAGGTATTGGTAAAGGTCCATGTAGCATGTTAGAATAAAGCCTCAAAACTTCTAGGTTAAGCCAAGGAAGGAGTATAGAGTTTTGATGGTCAAAGCCGGAAAGGAAGTTTACAGACAGGTCCAGAAACCCCAGAGTTTCTATGCTTGTGTTCAAAAACCATTTCGGCACTTGGCCATGCAATTTGTTTCTAGAAAGATCCAACCAATCCAAGTTTTGTTGATACCTTAGGAAATTGGGGAACTCTTTTATGTTGCACAATGATAATCCAAGAAGCGTAAAGTTTGGGACAGTCGCATTCACAATTCTGGATTCAGTGAGCAATATTTCCAACTTGGGACCAGTTAGTTGAAGACGGGTGACATTTTGTAGCTTAAGAATCTCGACTGAACCGCGCAAGTCATTTCCATCTAGATAAAGGGTGTTGAGATGCCTAAGAGTGAAGAATGACTTGGGGATTGAACTACTCAGTTTATTTATACCAAGGTCTATAAATTCTAGTCTGCTAAGGTTAGTATTGGAATATGTACAGAGTTATTTCCTTCATTTATTATTATGTTGGCTGAGTGGAGTTAGTTGTCTTGGGCTCTTCATGAGTGTAGCTTGGTATCTGATGTGTGTATTAATTGTTTTCAGTTGGCTGTTGTATGAGTGCTCTTTATGTACCAGAGAAGCTAATTCTCTGTTTATGATGAATAAGAGTTTCTTCCTTCTCCTACGGTGGATGCAGACAAACTAAGCTGAACCACGTTACACACTGTGTTTCTTTTTCCTTTAATTTCCACAGTTAGCTAGCCAAGATGGGATTGGACCACTTAGTCCATTATAGGAAAGATCAAGTTTAGTGAGCTGTGTGAGGTTGCAAAGAGAAGATGGGATGTAACCACTTAAATTGATACTTACGAGGCGCAGTTGAGTAAGTTTGGTTTGCTTACCAAGCCAAGAATAGGGACCACTACTAAAATTATTATCAGAAAGTTGGA
This sequence comes from Prunus salicina, assembly GCA_020226455.1. Lineage (NCBI taxonomy): Eukaryota > Viridiplantae > Streptophyta > Magnoliopsida > Rosales > Rosaceae > Prunus > Prunus salicina. The sequence goes on along the minus strand of CM035343.1, from coordinate 15,127,621 downwards.
GATATGTGAGTTGAGTAAGGTTTGACAAGGAAGCAGGGATTGGACCATTAAATTTGTTTAGTGAAAGGTCAAGATACCTGAGCTGCCTAAGATTACCAAGTGAGAGGGGAACCATACCTGAGAAGTTGCATCCACTCACATCTAACTTGTTCAAGGATTCAAGCTTTTCGAATGAAGAAGGTAGAATTCCAGAAAAACTTGTTCCTGCCAGTTCCAGTACCATGAGAGGACTACTTCGATTAAATTCAGGCAGATAGCCAGTGATACCTTGGTTGAATCTCATGCTAAGAATTTTCAAGTTTTGTAATCTGAAAACTCTTGCGGGGAATTCACCAAACATGCCACAATTTTCTAAGTTGAGAGATGTCAAAAGTGACAAATTTGCCATGTAATTGGCTACTCCTGAAGATATGTCAACCCAACTAAGATCAAGTTCTTCTAGGCTAGTGAAGTTTCGAACTAGGCTTTTCATAGTTGATGCTTCAAGTTTCAACAAATTTTCACCAGAAAATGGGTCAGTATTGAGAGATAGATCAAGCGACGACAACTTGGACAACTGTGAAACTTCAGTTGGGACTTGACCAGAAAAGGCAGAGCCAGAGAGGTTGAGATAAGTGAGCTTTGGCAAATTCCTAATTTTAGTAGGAATTAGAGAGTAATTGAAGTCATTATCAGCCAGGTTTAGTCTCTGTAGATGAACAAGACTGAAGAGGCTGCTGTTGGAACTGATAGAGCCGTAGAGACAACTGCTGCTGAGATCAAGGCCAATCACACATGACCCGTCTCCTCATCACAATCGACACCGTCCCATGAGCAGCAGTTGAAAGTTTCTCCTTCAACTAGTTTCCAAGATGAAACCTTTGGATAAGACCCAAAATAACCCGAAGCAGATGCCTTGATGACAAAGCTTTCCTTGAATTGCAGCAAGGCAGAGCTCTCCACATCATGGCAAGATGGCTGCTGCTGCAAAGAGTATAAAGAGTTCGCAACCACAAGATGAAAGAACAGCAGAACTACTTTTGAAAGCTTGGAAATGGACACATTAAAAAAGCTCAGGGGTAACCCCATGATATTTTTTTCTTGGTAATCGAGAATTTTGTTGATCTTTGTTACCTAAACATGCATGAAAGGTAAAGTGAGAGAGCCAAAACTTATAGATTGGACTCAAATTATTGAGCAATGACATGACAAGAATAATTTTCAAACAAGGTGTGCGGATTGGGACAAAAATATTATGAGACGTACTTTTCCTCAAAGTCAAGCTAAATAATCGTCTATGAAAGTGAAAGCTATAGAGCTACCTATTGATGGAATAATTGAGGTTTTTTTTTTTGGTCGGTGGGGAACATGGGACAGGGTTTTTTTGTTTTTGTTTTTTGTTTTTAAATATTAAATATTATATTAAAGTAATTATTTTTAATTTAACATAAAATATTTTTTAATTAATGAAACTTACGGAATTGAGGCATTTGACCTGATTTGCTAAATGTTGCAAATGTGGTGATCAAATTTGGAAAATTAAAACCAGACCAAAATCATTTTCGACCCTAACCCAAGTGACCAAATATATATATTTTTAACCTTAATGGTATTCTATAATCACTCGTAAAATTGACACCGTATGAATTTGTAAAGCTGGAGAGAAAGGGAAGGCAGGAGGAACAAGGAAGTGAAAATGATTGACAGCTGGTGAGTTTTTGAGGGATCTCCCCTGAGAGCTTGTTTTGTGAAAGGTCCAACGATTCAAGCTGTGTTAAGTTCCCCAAAGATGATGGGATGCAACCACTGAGAGTGTTGTTGGAAACATTGAGCGATCGGAGTCCCTTTAGGTTCCCATTGAATTCAGAAATATTCCCTTTGAATTTGTTGGTTGAGAGATCAACGGATGTAAAATCTTCTTGAATCTTTAGGTAGTATCTCCTCACACCTTTATTTGTTATGGTGGTTCTGAAATCATAAATGAAATAAAATTACTTTGTATTATTCTCCTCCAATGTAATAAAATCACTTTGTTTCAACTATTGTCTTATTGTCCTAAACCCCTTCGTTGCATAAACCAAGCATGGTATCAGAACGTCACAAAAACTCACACCTCCTAAAATTCCAACATTTTCAAACAAGGTGTGCGGATTGGGACAAAAATATTCCAAGACGTACTTGTATATAGTAAATAAATAACTACTTAATATTACTCTAAGTTAACCATCTTCATCAAGAGATAATATTTTTTTGACATTTTGATCAATAAAGAAGGGATTGGAAAATATTAATAATAATAATAAACTCGGGGCATAGTGTTTTCACATTGCAAATGGCTGAAGTCAAGAACTCACGATCACAGAAAATTCCATCCTTGAAAGTAAGAACCACTGTTGTCAATTCGAAGCAAAGAAAAAAATGGTTTCTCTAAATTACATATATAAATGCAATTCGTGATATTTCCAATTAAAAAGACCAAGAAACTCCAAGTCAATCTGCCATATTGAATTTAGGTGCTGCGAAATTGAGACGCTGAGTAAATTTCCAAAGTTACGTCTTCAAGGGGCTTTGTATCAAACATGCACGTCACCACGTGCTCTGGACTTCAAGTGAATTAATAGGGGGTTAATTTTGGTAATTTCCGTTGACTTTTTGCACCTATATAAGCTTCATTTTAGTCATTCAATTCAGTTAATCAATTTTAAGTTCTTGGTATTTCAATCCTTTTGGTGAATTCTAAAGTGTAAATCAGTAGTTTTAATTTACATCTTCACAAAATTTAAGTTAAAAACATAAAAATACTTTTGGGGTCGGTTTCATTTTCGTGGATTTCTCCCCCTTCTGAATTACCTTCCTGAGAATTCACCAGCCATAGAAAACAGAAAAAAGAGCTTGATTTAGAGAGAGAGAGAGAGAGAGAGAGAGAGAGAGAGAGAGAGAGAGAATTAAAAAGGCAGGGGAGAACTGATTCAGACCCAAAAAAAAAAAAGGGGGTTGAAAGCGAGAGAGAGAACGGAAAGGGACTTGGAATAAATTTCAAACAAGATGGGAATGGGAAACAACGATCGATGCTTTGAAATTTGTATATACTTACATTGCCAGAACATGTGCAGATTTCAAGTGAATTATTGCTTCATTTGACTCGAGGTCAAGTCCTCCAATTACTCCGTAAATAAGGCATTCGGATTCAATCAAGACTAAGTTCCTTATTTTCAAACTTAGTTTCCATCAGGATCACTCTGGATGCCACCTGCCCCTCTGTTTAAGTCAAGACATATTTGTACGTACCGATAAAGACACGCAGCCAAAATCATAGAATTTTCCATCTTTAGGTACGAGTATGGAGCCTGCTGAGGGTTTCGGTGGTTCGGATGATGATGAGTCTCCCTAACTCTAGTTTTTGTTGGTCGCAGTGATCTTGTGTGCTTGTACTTGGTTTTGGTTTGTGTGTCGCTTCCTTTTGCATGCTTTGAGATAAAAATTGATTTTCCAAGCTGTCAAATTAATCATGGCTAATTAAGTGCCACATAAAAAGAAAGAATAAAATCAATTAATAAAAAGGGGTTGGTCTTTAATTGATCAAGTTGAATTCCAAGATGCATGCATAACCTTTGTTTTCATTACCAACCCACTTCCCAAGTCTGCCAAAAACAAATAGCAATGGATCTCCACACAATCCTTTGTTTTCATTTACAACCCCTTTGTTTATTTGAAGGGATAATATTTATTGACATATTGATCAATAAAGAAGTATTTTAAGACTCCAGATGACTTAAGTCAACCAAATATTCATTACATAAAATTCCACAGAGAAGAGACAGCTTTTGAATTTTTATTCATTTTGCTTGAAACAAAACGATTGCAAGTCACACGTGTCGGTTTAGACTTTACAAATTCAGTGTTGAAATGTCCAAATTACCCTCCATGTCACTCACTTTAAAAAAATCTACTTGTTACATAACCTGAATGGAAATGGAAAGAGTGGGGAGTCATTCCCATTCTGGATTATTCCTTTATTTACTTACACATGGAGAGTGAAAAGAAACGCGGGGCCCAAATAAAAATTGATTCATGAGTCATGATATGGAGGAAATTTGATTCCTGATATGAGATTGGGCAAGGGTGAATTGGAATAAGATTTTTCCTTCCCAAATTGCCCCCACATAGATATTTTTATTTAAAAATCCAATACCCCTTTGTATAAATACAAAGACACCAACTTTTTTTTAGGCACAATAATAGGCAGCTATTATGCCCATTTTTCTCTTTTTTGTTGCTATAGAATGTTTCATGGACATTACATATGGAGAATTCTTTTCTGTGTAGGAACCACACCACACGAATCCATCCCGAACTTGGTCATTAAACTTTACTGTGGTGTAACCACACAAACAAGCTAGGTTTCGAATTTTTATTCTTTTTGCTTGAAATAAAACGATTGCAAGTCATTCGTGTTGGTTTAGACTAGTTACAAATCCAGTGTTGAAATGTCCAAATTACCCTCCATATCACTCACTTAAAAAAATCTGCATGTTTATATAACCAGAATGAAAATGGAAAGAGTGGGAGTCATTCCCATTCCGGATTATTCCTTTGTTTACTTACACATTGGGAATGAAAAGAAACACAAGGCCCAAATAAAATTTCATTCCTAATTCATGATATGGAGGAAATTTGATTCCTGATATGGGAGGTTTTAATTATTTTTATAATTTTATATATTTAGATATACTGGAAATAAATAATTAACCCTATAAATTTTTTTTTTACAAATATTAAATTCTATTTTATCATTATGATATATAAAAAGTTGGTTTATTATTACATTACAGAATTTTTGTCATTTGAAAACTTGCATAAGTAGTTGAACAAAATAAAATTTCTTTTTGTAGAAGGGTATTTTGGTAATCAAATTTAGTTTGATTCCGATTCTTAGAATAGTGTTTTAATGGGAATCGGAATTATTTTTCATTATGATTCCTTATCGTTAGTAAGCAGTTTAATTGGAATGTTGACTCTGATTCATGGTTACCCTTATTCATGCTTATCGATTCTTCATTACTCTCATTCTTGCTTACCCCAATTCCTAATTAGTGAATACACCGAGTCATTACAAGTATGGATTTAATACAAGGAAAGCATTCCCTTCTCTTTGTTTACCAAGACTTCCACCCTAATGATTATCACTTCATCATTCATAGAACTAGTGGATTCCATGAGGCTTCTGGCCTGTCACGGTTATTTGTTAGGGCTATTTTTTTTTTCAGAAATTATAGTTGCTGAAGGTGTGTGTGTGTGTGTGTGTTTTTTTTTTTGGGGTCAAATTAAAAAGGTTGATAAGACGAATCTAATAAGAAACTGGGCTACAGAACTTGCAAGGGAAGTCACTAAAACAGAGGAGTGGTTTATGCTGTGCATATCCTCCTCAACTTCGACTTAGCATTTGTTGCCTTCCTTATTAAGCCACTGCTGGATCTTAATATTCAGTTTATAAACAGTTCTTACTTGAGCATTACCCTTGTATTTCCAATGTTGTCAAATATTCTTGGCAGCCAACAATTATTGAAACCAAATTTTCCCAACTTTTTTACTTTTAGTTTACAGTTGCAATGTTGAAATTGTCCGCATTGACGATATAGTGTACGATTTTCGTTCGATCCCATGAGTTGAAAGAAATGTTTTGCAAATCCATAGCTCTGTACTTAATTATGAATGCAGAGAATCCAAATACAGAACACACATGCAACACTCTAATATCTTTATTTGCATTAATACATCATCATAACTGATTCTTCCATTAGCATAAGTACAACTCAAAGACAGAGCAAGGTTACATAGAAGGAGAAGGAAGAAAGCACAAGAAAATGACTATAAATGCGCATGACCTTATAACAAATTCAATTTCTGCATCTCCTGCTCTACCTTTGCCGTATCATTAGCCTGACCATTCCAACGATCTCAATAAACAACTCCTGCCTTCTTGTGACCACGACATCTGCAAGAACCACTCCCACTACCAACCCACTTCCAACTCCAGCCAAACCAAATATCAAATCAAATTCAAGAGTTCGAGCTGAGCCTGAATCACTGTCTTCTTCAGTTGAAAATAGCTGTTGAGAGGGGCCTCTTGATTTCCACATTTTTTTGGTAATGGATCTCCAAACAATCCTGGGTTTCCCTCATATGAAGTGCAGTTGAATGAAGTAAGTTGGGTTCCTTGAGGTATAGGACCTATGAGATTGTTGTGAGACACACTAAAGGTCCCGAGGAATGAAAGCTGCGTCAGTTGTTGGGGGATCTGCCCTGAGAGCTTGTTTTGTGAAAGGTCCAGAGATTCAAGATTCGTTAACTTGCCAAGGGATGATGGGATGGAACCAGTGAGAATGTTGTTGGAAATATTGAGCGAGTGAAGCTCCGTAAGGTTCCCAATGAACTCTGGAATCTTCCCTTCAAATTTGTTGCTTGAGATATCAATGGCTGCAAAGCCCTCTAGAATCTTCGAATAGTGCAAATCCAAACCTTTAATTGCTAATGTGATTGAGTAAGAAACATTTCGTGTAAGATAAATATCAGTGATGACATACTGTACTTGTGCCTGCATGTATGTTGACATGTTTACAGCAATATCTGGAAACAAAGGTGGAATCTCACCTGTGAAATTGTTGTAAGACAAATCAAGAATGCGTAACTTGGGGAAGTCAACATTTGTTCTAGACTGTCCTACCACACCATTAAACCCATTATGGCGCATTGCCAAAAGTTTTAACTCTGGAAGAGTCCCCAACCAAATGGGAAAAACATCACTGAATTGATTGTTTGACAGAACCAGATACTCAAGCATCACACAATTCGCCAATGACCTCGGTAATTGCCCCTGCAATTGGTTCTGACTAACATCAATCATCCTCAAACTGCTTCTGTTGTTGAATGGTTGAGGCATCATTCCATAAAACGAGTTGCTTCCAAGAAGTAAAAGCAATAGATCCTCACTAAAGTTTCCGAGACACTGAGGAAGCGTGCCACTCAAGTTATTTGTCGACAAGTCAAGGAACAGAAGAGAACTCATATTGCAAAGCAATGGTGAAATTTCTCCAGTAAATTTGTTGTTATTGGCTCCAAATTCTAGCAAGGATGGTGGAGGGATCGGCAATCGTCCATGAAAAATGTTGTTTGAAAGCCTCAAAGAGAGCAGGTTAACCCAGGGTATGACAGCTGGAAGTTCTCCTGAAAATAAGTTTCCAGAAATGTCCAGGAGTACCAGAGTTTCCTTGCTTAAATTCCACATCCAGTTTGGTACTTCACCACTGATTTTGTTGTCTGCCAGATCCAACCGCTTCAAATTTTTCTGATTTTGTAGGAAATATGGGAACTCTTTTAAATTGCATAATCTCAAAGCCAAAACGGTGAACTGTGGAATAGCTGCGTTCATAATATTGGATCCAGTAACAAATTCAAAGTTGTTCGAACTCAATTGGAGTTGGTAGAGATTTTGTTGCTTCTGAAACATTTGAAACTCCACTACACCGCTCAGGTTATTTGACTGTAGACAAAGGATCTTGAGATTGATGAGATTGGAAAATGAGGCCGGAATTGAACCATTCAAATGATTAAAAGAAAATTGTAGGTAAACTAGTTTGGTAAAGTTACCTAGCCAAGATGGAATTGGACCAGTTAAAGAATTCGTACCAGCTCTAAACACAGTCAATTGGGTAAGGTTTGCCAAGGAATCAGGAATTGGACCTCCAAATCTGCTTGTTGAAATGTCTAGGTAAGTGAGCTGTCTAAGATTGCCAAGTGCAGATGGAACCAACGAGTTTGAAAAATTGCATTGAGCGACATCCAACTTTTGCAATGCATTAAGCTTTTCAATCGAAGAAGGTATGGTTCCGAAAAAACTAGTAAACCCAACTTTCAGTGAGACGACATGACTACTTCGATTAAATTCGGGCAAATATCCAATGAGATCTTGGTTGTATCTCACATTAAGAACTTCTAAGTTCGGTAGACTAAAAATTTTCACTGGGAATTCGCCAAACAGATCACATTTCTTGAGGGCAAGGTGTGTTAAAAATGATAAATTTGTCAAGGAAACGGGTATGATTGATGATATGTTAATGAAACTGAGATCAAGAGTTTCTAGACTAGTTAAATTTTGAACCAGACTACTCATATCGGATGGTTGAAGTTTCAACAATCGCTGAGGATTATCAGGAGATGTTTCAATTTCAAGAATATTGCAACGCAGATTAAGGTATGTCAACTTGGACAAGTGTGAGACTTCAGATGGGACTTGACCAGAAAAGAAAGAGGCAGAGAGGTCAAGATGAGTGAGGTTTGGAAAATTTCTTATGCTAGATGGAATTTGAGAGTAAATGAAGTCATTGTCAGAGAGGCTTAACCTTTGAAGATGCACCAGGCTGAACAGGCTACTATTGGAATCGAAAGAGCCGTAGAGGTAACTGCTGTTGAGATTAAGGCCAATAACATGATCCGTCATCTCATCACACTCCACGCCGTCCCACGAGCAGCAACTGCTATTTCCTCCTGCAGTTGGTTTCCATGATGAAACCTTTGGATAAGCACCTTTAGAACGTGAAGCAGATTTGTTAATAATAAAGCTCTCCTTGAACTGCAGCAAGGCAGAGCTCTCCTCGGCATGGCAAGATAGCTGCTTCAAAGAGTCTACAAAGTTTGCAACCACAAGATGACACAACAACAGAACTAGTAGTTTCGAGAGCATGCGAATCGACAGGTGAATCCCCATAATGTTTGGATATTTTTTGTTTGCACTCTTTGCTAAAGAATCATCTATGAAAGTTAAAGCTAAAGAGCTATCCATTTATAAACTAGCATGATCAAACGGTTGAGCAATAGCGTACACGTGTCAAGTAACAATTTAATATTATTTGTCATTTTGATCAATATAGAAGTGATGGGATAATACACGTGTCAAGTATCTATTTATGGACTGGCATGAGGTGACTAAAGTCAAGAACTCACGAACTGACATTTTGATCAATACTCCAGAATGAGGTGACTACAGTCAAGAACTGACGAACTAATTAATAAAAAAGTGAAAATGCAAACAAATAATCATAAAAACAAATTATATCCTTGCAATTAAGGACCAGCGTTGTCAATTCGAAACAAAAAACGGTTCCTGTCAATTACATATGATTAGTTCGATGTCTGATATCTTCAATTAGAAAGAACAGCGAAACTTCAAGTCAATTTGCCATTAAATTTAGTTGTCATTTTTGGCCAACATATGCAATGATTTAACTCCAGTTATCAGCCTTCATATAGATTTAGAGCTACGAAGCGGGGATGATGCTAGGTTGCATTGGATTAGGGTTTAGCTAGTATGGCGTTACGACTTTCTTCAGGTTTTCCCTTGTTATTGAACCAGTGCAAGATTTTAATATTCAGTTTATAAACAGTTCTTACTTGAGCATTGCCCTTGTATTTTCAATGTTTTAAAATATTCTTTTCTTTGCCCTCTTAAGCTAAATAACCATCTTCATTAAGAGATAATATTTATATTGACATATTTTGATCAATAAAGAAGTGATTGGAAATAATAATAATAAAATAATAAAATCGCGGCGTATGTTTTCACACTGCAAATGACTAAAGTAAAGAGCTCACAATCAAGAAAATTACATCCTCGTAGCAAAGAAAAAAATGGTTCTGGTAAATTACATATATGCAATTTGTGATATTTTCAATTAAAAAGACCAAGAAATTCCAAGTCAATTTGCTATATTGAATTTAGGTGTTGCGAAATTGATGGGGCCTTATATCAAACATGCACGTCACCATGTGCTCTGGACTTTTTGCACCTATATATAAGCTTCATTTTAGTCATTCAAGTTAATGAATTTTAAGTCTTGATAAAGACATCAAATAACTATTGGTTTTCGACACACCCAAGACGACATCGTCTTGGACATAAGTACGATACAAGGCACCATTTGGTTTTCGACATCAACTTTCCATTTATTATACTGACTAGTGTGTTGTTGGTTGCACTTTGTTCTTGTTATTGTCAAACAGTAAATGCATTGTTCAGTCTGTCGAACTAATCATGTTATTGTTATTCTTTTTGCTTGAAATTCCACAAAGTTGGTAGAGTTTTAGCGTGAGTTCTGCTTCTAATCAAATTTATATAGGTTTGGATTGATATTTATTATTTCCTATATGCATGTCACCATGTGCTCTGTACTTCATTTTAGTTTTCAATTCAGTTAATGAGTTTTATGTCTCCCTATTTCAATCCTTTTGGTGAATTCTAAAGTGTAAATCAATAGTTTTAACTTACATCTTCACAAAATTTAAGTTAAAAACATAAAAAATACTTGTGAGGTCGGTTTCATTCTCGTGCCTTTCTTCCCATTCTCATTTACCTCCTGAGAATTCACCAGCCATAGAAAACAAAAAAGAGCTTTATTTATTTTTTATTTTTGGGGAGGGTGGGGCGTGTGGGGGAAGGAGAGAGAGAGAGAGAATTAAAAAAGCATTCAGACTTTTTACCAAAAAAAAAAAAAGGCATTCAGACTTCAAGTGAGTAATTGCTTCACTTGACTCCAAGTCAAGTCGTCCAATTACTCCGTAAATAATAAGGCATTCTGATTCAGATACATGTTATTTGATCTTTGTTATGCATCAAAACTACATATATAGTTCCAAACTTATTTGACTTGAAGTCAAGTCATCCTCCAATGACCTAATAGTAATATGTTAAGAGATAAGTACCGCACTTAATCATATCATATGTCTCGCTGGGCCATGCCATCTGTGCTTTGCCCTTTGCTAATCACGCTGGATGTTACCTGGCCCTCTGTTTAAGTCAAGAACGTATGTATTAGCTATTGGTTTTCGACACACCCAAGACGACATCTCCTTGGACATTTGGTTATGAAACTTAGGAAACAAAATAGGAGAAATGAGAAGACAGACCAAGGTAGAAGAAAGTGCTAAAATATGAAACTTATGAGAGAATATTGTTTGTGGGAATTTTCTGTATATTCTTCCCCTTGTAGGAGGTTAAATTTATAATAAAATAAATCCTTGTAGGTCAAGGAAAGTAATAACTCAGAATTCTATTTATGGTAGGAAATCATGAATTAAAGTAAATGAATTTAATATAGGAATCCTTGGCATGTAAGGAAAGTAAATGCGGATCCACAAGTCACGCCAACACTCCCCCTCAAGTTAGTTCGTAGATATCGCTAATGCCTAACTGGTCCAATGAATTGTGGAACGCTTTACTGGATATTTCCTTTGTCAAAATATCAGCCAGTTGATCCTCGGAGTTTACGAAAGAAAACTGAATCACTTTAGCCTCGAGCTTCTGTTTGTTAAAGTGTCGATCCACCTCAATATGTTGAACTGGATGCTGTTTGGTGGGATCATGTTGAACTGGATTTTGTGCAATAGCTATTGCAGCCTTGTTGTCACAAAAGAGATTCATTACAGATGTAGGTCTATACCCAAGATTAGTAAGCAACCTATGTAGCCAAAGGAGTTTACAAATTCCTTTAGTCATACCTCTAAACTCGGCTTCTGCACTAAATAGAGCTACTACCTTCCGTTTTTTGCTCATCCATGTCACCAAATTACCTTCCACGAATGTAAAGTAACCAGATGTGGATTTTCTATATGTTACACTACCTGTCCAATCTGCATATGTGTAACCATCAATATTCAAATGACCATATTTAGATAACATAAGTCCTTTTCTAGAAGCAATGTATGGTCGAGTATGTGACATATAGATCAATCTTCCCACAAACCTTTGGTATCTTTCTTTGTTAGTTGGAACTTGATCCAGGTATTCTCCAAGATGATGATTCTGAACAATATGAGTGTCTACAGGTTTGCAATCTAGCATTCATATTATCAACATAGATTAATAATGGGAATTGCCCATCACTTTTTGCACCTATATAAGCTTCATTTTAGACATTCAATTCAGGTAATCAATTTTAAGTCTTCGTATTTCAATCCTTTTGGTGAATTCTAAAGTGTAAATCAATAGTTTTAACCTACATCTTCACAAAATTGAAGTTAAAATAAAAATACTTTTGAGGTCGGTTTCATTGTCGTGGCTTTCTCCCCATTCTCAATTACCTCCTGAGAATTCACCAGCCATAGAAATTAGATAAGCGTTGAACCAGGAAAACAGAAAAGGAGCTTGATTTGGGGAGAGAGAGAGAGAGAGAGAGAGAGAGAGAGAGAGAGACTTAATTAAAACGGCAGGGGAGGAAGACTGATTCCAAAAAAAAAAAAAAAAAAGAGGGTTGGAAGCGAGTGAGAACGGAAGGGACTCCCAATTTCAAACAAGATGGGGATGGGGAACATGTTCTTGACTTCAAGTATAAGTTAATTCATTAGACTGGAAATAAATGTAAAGATATCAACGGTCCTCACTCTGCCACATGTCAGAAGATTGAAGAAGAGAGTTGTTAAAATATTGTTAAGACTGTTAGGCAGTTTTTAGCAAAAGAGTTAGTGTTCTGTTAGAGAAGTTAGAGAGGTTAGAAGGTTAGAAACGTATACACAAAGCTTTGATAAGCTAGTATAAAAACCATCACTGTACTGTGTTGAATAATCAATGAATGAATACATCAGTTCTTCTTCTAAGATTTTCTGCTTCTCTCAGTTAAATCTCTGTTCAATATTGCTATTCTGACAATAAATAGTGCATTCAGATCAGAAGTTAAGATATTTGCTATGCATCAAGACAATATATGTCTCCGAACATGTGCTTGACGTTATATTGCTGAAGGCAGCCATTTGTTTTTCTTAGTATTGCCGAACAGTAAATTGATTGTTCAATATGTCAAAGAAATCATGTTCAATCAAGTGGGACTCGGAAAAAAAAAAAAGTAGAAAGAGCAGATGACTCCAGATGACTTAAAGTCAACAACTCAGATCTGATTAATAAACAAGTGTAAATGCAACCAAATATTCATTACAGAAAATTCCATCCTTGCAATTAAGAACCACGGATGTCAATTCGAAACAAAAGAATCAATTACATATATATGATTTCTCATATTTTCAATTAAAAAGACCAAGAAATTTCAACTCAATTTGCCATTAACTTTGTAAAAGCCTATTGGAGTTTATATGTGATATCATTTCCAATCCTTTTGCTTATTTATTCTTAGGGATTTAACTTACTAAAAACTCCACTTGGGGATTGTGAAGAAACAGAATAATGGCTGAATTGATATTCATTAATCTCCACAAGGCATTGCTTACAAGAAATTATAGAATATTACCATAATATGGCGAAGTGGTACATCTTGTATACGTGTTATAATATGAGTGGATTGCTTACAACCTTACATAAAAAAGTGGTAAACTCAACCAAATCCTATACTGATGCCTATAATTATGCTAATTGTGCAAAGGATCCACTAGTGTAGGATTTGGAGCAATTGCTCCCCTAGACAATGTCCTGGGTTCGAGTCTTAGTATCAATGTAGTGTGTGTGTGAGTTTAGTATATTATTGCCCCTTTAGAACGTGAAGCAAATTTGTCAATAATAAAGCTCTCCTTGAACTGCAACAAGGCAGAGCTCTCCTCGGCATGGCAAGACGGCTGCTGCAAAGAGTCTACAAAGTTGGCAACCACAAGATGAAACAATAGTACTACTAGTTGTGAATTTGATGTCATAGAATGAAAGTGCATGTTCAAAAGACTACATAACACTTTTCGTTGACTTTTTTGGAGTTAGAAAGAAGCTTTAGTGAATTTTGAATTATAAGGTCCCAAGTAGGGTTGATTTTGACTTTTGAGTGGCCCAGGGCCAAAAATTAAAATGAGGCTCTTTCTCTTTGTATACAATCATAGTGGCTCAAGTATAGTAGTTTTATTAAACTAAAATAACAAAAGTACATAAATCATATTTTGATTATTTGGACTAATTAAACTAAAATAGCGAAAGTACAAAAACCATATTTCGATTTTTAATCTTTAATATTTTTTTAATTAAACAAATTGACGGGTTGAGGCATTAGACTAAATTTGTTAACTATTGCAAATGCGGTGACGAAATCGGAAAAATTAAAATCACGATGACCAAATTTGATTTCGAGCAAAACCCCAATGATCAAAAATTGTAATTAACCCTCTCTTTTTTTTGGTTGAAACAGAGAAAAGGAAAGAGAGGACTGATTAGGCCCCCAAAAAGAAAAGAGGGTTGAAAGCAAGAGAGAACTGAGGCACACAATTATATTGAACACGATGGAAAGAAGGCCCTCTGGACAAAAGCACCCTTCCCCACGTTAATTTTTCCGAGTCAAAGTCATACACTTGCCTTCCACACGTTAACTTTTCTGGATTCGACAAAAAAAAAAGAAGGGCCCTAGACAAAAGCACCCTTCCCCACGTTAATTTTTCCAAGTCAAAGTCATAAACTTGCCTTCCACACGTTAACTTTTCCAAATCAAAGTCATAAACTTGCCTTCCACACGTTAACTTTTCCAAGTCAAAGTCATAGACTTGTTAATGGGTTAGATCAGCAGTTAGAAGATGAGCAGTTTCATGCTAGAAAAAATGAAGGAAGTTGAGGTTCCATCTTAAAATTAGTTGTTAATGGGGGAGTGGCTCAACTTTTTATAAGTCCTTACTAGGTTTCTCAACTTTTTAACGTGAGACATTTTCACCTTCACATTCTCACACGCCCCCACACATGTGACGAATTTTTAAGCCTAATACGTGAATAACACATATTGGGTGACATGAATCACGTGTGGCAATTGGGCTTTCACATATGGGCTAACTTGCTTTAATACCATTAAGGAAGCTGATGTTCCACTCCAAAATTAATTGGCAATGGGGGGAGTGATTCAATTATTTATAAGCTCTTGTTAGATTTCTCAACTGTCCAATTTGGACATTTTCACCTTTACATTCTCACAAAATAAGATTCCTTCATGTTGGTTTGATCATCTGATCTATGAATATCAATGGAGAGTTAGCTAGTATTGGATTTTTTCTTCTAATACAAGTGATATGTGTTAATGTATGGTTTTACTATTTTCTTTTGGCTTCCCTTGACAACTTTGTAATAGGATGTGTTTTGTTATTTATCAAGCTCAAGTTTAGATTAAGGAAAACCTTTCTTTGTGCTCTTCTCTAACTTCTGCTGTATGGAGGATCTTGCAATTTGACAAAGGTATTGTGCATTGCATATCATTTCATAAAACAGTTTTCATAAAAATGATGACTAGTCATCCGTTTCTCTGTTGACTAGTCATCCTTGCTCTGTAGGATTTCCAGCTAGATAACAAATTGTTTTGTCCTATTCCTTTTTCAATTTGCTGAGCTGCCATCTGTAGCTTTCTGACCTAAGAATTTTTGGTCTGTAAAGGCTACGTTTTTGGGTGATTAGTGGCTGTCTCTTTTGGGGAAAGTTTTTTGGAAAGTTTGTTTAAGCTTTCGTGCTCTTCTTCTTCCTCAAGAGAGAACGATATGGGTTTTTAATCTTTGAGTTTTTCGAATTGATTTCTTTTTGAAAAACTGCTTTTGAAACCCGAATCTTAATCTGGCTATTTAAATCATCTCTCATTTATATCTAGGTTTGATTCAAGACTGATTTCTTCAAGAGTATGGTTTCTTGAAGAAATTGGTTATTCTTCTTTGAATCCAAATATTGGTTTCGGTTTGTGTTGGAGCTTGCAAGCTTGTGCCATGGGATGAACGAGCTGAGGAAGGAGCTGCCATTGCCATGAAGGACTGAGCTTCAAGCTTTGCTAAGTTGGAGAAGAAGATTGCACAAATGAGGTATAGCTCATCTTCCTAAATAGACCTAGGAATTTCTTGAGCTTGCTTGTGTTCCTTTGTAAGAATCTTTTTCTACTTAGTGGATTGCCTGGTCGGTTGATGACCCCCAGTTTTTCCCAATGGTGGGTTTCTGGGTGAACAAAGTCTGGTTTGCATATCTGTAAATTTTCTGGGTTTGTGTTCTTGATAGTTGACTAGTCATCTGGGTTTTCGCGGTTGACTAGTCATCTTTATCTGCTGTTTGATGTTTACATGATAATGATGATTTCACACACTTTCACCATAGTTGTTGCTAGCACAGGGGATGCCTAGATTGACGGGTCCTTCTGAGTGCCTAGGTTGTCACTAGTAATCTTCTAGGGTTGCAGGTACATTGTGGCATGCTCTGTGTTCTCTCTTGATTGTGATTGTTCATGACTAGCAGTTGACTAGTCATATGTGTATTTGGTCAATGTCTTAAGTGTGTGAAGGTTGTTGCATTCTTGATTGAATATCTTTTAAATTTACCCCTCTCCACCGAAGTACCAATTTCAATTGGTATCAGAGCACCAGCTCTTAATATAAATAGAGAGATCCTTTGGGTGCTAGTTGGTACTAGGTGTGCAAACATAAAAATGGATCAAATTGCTTCTTGCATTCATGATGAGCTTGTCTTGTTTATTCAGAAATATAGAAGGGTTGTCAAAGATAAAACCAAAGTCACTAGGAGTTGTCAAAATCTTCCTAGTTTGTCTACATGTGTGTCTCAAGACAAAGTTTTTAAGGAGATGAGTTTTTGGGACTCTTATGGCTTTCGGGAGGACAAAAATTTGAAGGGTCTTGTAAAGTGCTATCTATGTGGTGGTGCTGGTCACACAGATGTAGAATGTGCAAATAACCACATGATAGAGTCTAATGGGAGAGAAGAGTCAATTAGTGCACAATGGAGTGATAGTGATAGTGTTGATTCCAACAACTATATCACTTCATCTTATGAAGAGGCAAATAATTTTGCCCTTGTTGGTTCTGTTCATAACTCTAGCCTTGCTAGAGTTCATGTAGTTAAGGAAGAAAAATATGATTCAGGAAATGAATCTGTGTCTGGGTATGATAGGCAGGATGACCAGTCATACAATGAACATGATGACCAGTCATACAGGGAACTATGTGAAAAGTATGATTTGCTTTTCAATGAAACCTGTAATTTCAAAGAACAAAATCACATGGTTGAAGAAAAGGTCAAGGAACTTGATGAACTGAATGAAACTCTCAAAATGGCCAAAAGGAAGTTGAGTGATAGCTTGTATGAGAATGAAGTTGACATGTATGAATTGTATCATAAAGTTAGCACTCTTGAAAAACAAAATTTTGATTTGATTGAGAAATTGAATGTACTTGAAAATGACAAATCCTTGTTTCTTCATAGATTGATTTTATTTGAGGTTGAAAAGTCATTAGTTGAGCATGAAAAGGTTGTCGTGCATGATAAGGTTGTGGTTGAAAATTCTGTTTTGCAATGCATGTTAATTGAGAAAGACATTGAGGTTCAAAACTTGTTTGAGATCGTAAAATCACTTGAAAAAGACATGGTTAAACAATCTGAATCTTTTGATGCTTTACAATTTGAAAATATAAGATTGGAACATGAACTTAAGTTGGAAAAAGAAAAGATTCAAGGTTTAACCATTGGTGCTGGAAAGATTGATAAAATGCTCAATTTTGGAAAATTGTTTGGTGATAAAAGAGGTTTAGGATATATAAATGAGTCTTCTACACCTTCATCATTTGAGACAATCTTTGTCAAAGATGTGTCAACTCAAGAATCTCCAAAATTTGTTCATAGTCTCAACTTGGATTTCGATTCCATGAATATTGTTTCTAAGGGAAAGCTATCTCCTCCACAATCCAAATTTGTGCCTACCTGCCACCATTGTGGTGTGAAAGGACATATTCGACCTAGGTGTCATATCCTTAGGATTGAGTCTCAAGTTTCCAAAGAAAGTGAGTTTAAGACTCATGTGCCATCTTTTAAGGGTTATGCGGTTGTAAAGTCTGTGGTTTGTACAAGAGATAAACATTATTCACTTGCAAAATTTGGTTTCCCTAAACCAAAAAGGTTCATTCCTACTTGCCATCATTGTGGCACATTAGGACACATAAGACCAAAGTGTTTTGAGCTTAGAAATTTTGAGAAAAAGTCTTTTGTTCATCTCAAGAAAGTAAATGATGACTCACTTCAAACTCAAGTGAATGATCTTCTTTATAAAGTTGTCAAAATTCCTACGGTGTTCTCTTTGCCTCATGAAGTCTCAAAAGTAAAGCAAGTTTGGATCAAGAAGGAAGACCATGTTCTTCCTCATGTTGGTGACTAGTTTCTTCATCTTATGTATATAGACCATTCTCTTGTTTGTGTGTGCTTCATGGAGTCTAGATACATTGTCATTCATTTGCACCTTGTTCTTTTGTTTGATTAGGATTCATTTGTTTTAATTTTTTTTTAAAATATGGTCATTGCATGCATGTCTTTCAATCATCTCTCTCACAGTGCTTTGAATCTTGGGTGATCAACAAAATTTCATGTTCTTTTGAACTTGTTCACATTTATCTTGTTGGTCTTGTCCAAACCTCTTTCCTTGTTGGCAAGGAATACATCCTAGCCATTGTAGATGACTTCTTTGGGTTTATTTGGGTCTTATTCTTGCTTGAAAAATCAGAAACCTTTCAAAGGTTTAAATCTGTCTGCCAATGTGTCTTATTTTAGAGTCTTTGGTAGCACATGTTTTATCTTAAGAGATTGGGAACACCTTGCTAAGTTTGACTTTAAAAGTGACAAATGATTTTTTCTTGGGTATTCCACTTCAAGCCGAGCCTCTAGAGTATACAATTATAGGACCGAAACCATCATGTCAATATTGATGACTTTGCTGCCTCTACTGAGATGGCATTAGATGAGGATGGTCTTTTATCTTCTATGCTTGAGGGAGAATCTTCAGGTTTGGATCTAGTGGTTGACCTGTCAACCTTTAGCAAATCGGTTGACCAGTCAACTCTTGACAATTCTATTCCAGTTGACCTGTCAACTTGTCATAATTATCCTCAGAATCCCAGCTCATCTGTCTTTGTTGAAAACTCTCTATAGAAGCATGATAGGAAGCCTTCTCTACTTGACTGAAAGAAGACCTGACATTTCCTATAGTGTAAGTGTTTTGTGCTAGGTTCCAAAGTTATCCCAAAGAGTCTCATTTGTTTGCTGTCAAAAGAATCATAAAATATGTGAGTAGAACTTTTGAGTTTAGGTTGTGGTATACCTATGACACTTGTGTCAATTTTATTGGGTATAGTGATGCCGATTGGGCAGGTTGTAGTGATGATAGGAAAAGCACTTCCGGGGGGGTCTTTTATGTAGGCAACAACCTAGTTGCTTGGCATAGCAAAAAACAGAACTCTGTCTCCTTATCCACTACTGAAGCAGAGTATGTTGCAGCTGGGAGTTGCTGCACTCAACTCCTTTGGATGAGATAAATGTTGGAAGACTATGGTCTTGCTCAATCATGCTTTCTAATCTATTGTGACAACATGAGTGCCATAGCTATTTATAAAAATCCTGTTCAACGCTCTAGGACTAAGCATATAGACATTAAGCACCATTTTATTAGCGATCTTGTGGAAGACAAAATTCTATCTTTGGAATTTGTTCCCTCTGAGAAACAGCTAGCAGATATACTCACCAAGGCCTTGGACTTTCAGAAACATGTCACACTTAGGTAGTCCATTGGCCTTTGCTCAATTGATTGATTAGCTTGTCTGTTCCTTATCTTCAGCACATTGCAGAACTGTTGACTAGTCATCTACTAGTCAAATATAAATTTTTGTTTACTTGGTGTGCAAATGTCAAAAACATCTGTTTCTTCTGATTTCTGATGGTGTGAAGTTTGAATCATTTTATGCTTTGCCTGATTTGTGCATAATTCCCCCCTTCTAGTTTGGAGCCATTAGATGACATTTTTTGGTGTTTTTACGTCCTATTGGTGAGACAAGTGTTGTGATACATTGTGGACAATCATTGTTATAATCTCCTATCTTATCTCACTCTCTTAGGCAATATGTTTAAAAAAAAAAAAAAGAGGGAAGTGTGACCAATGTAGTCACGACTCTAGGAAGATATAAGGTGTTATGATTGAAGAATCTAGAGCAAGAGCCGCAAAATTGGGCCACTCAAGCACTTAAGTCTGGGATGTGCAAATAACAAACAAAATAAATGGCCAGATTGAGTGATGAAAATCAAATCAGTTGAGTCTATGCTTTGAGTTTGTCTTGAAGGTTCATTATATACTTGTCTCTCCAAGAGTGATATTTCTTCATCTCTTGTGTTTTTCTTTTGGCTCTGAACCTCCTCTGTCCATCTTGCCTTATCTCTGAGCATGAAATCAAATTCATATTCTATCTATCAGAGTTAGTTGCAATTCTTTTGTTTGCACATGTAGTTATCCTCTCTCTCTCTCTCTTACTTACTGTGCTTGAAGACTTGGACTAGGCTATAGTAGCTAATACATCGTTGATCACTTGATATATTTGCTAGTTCATGTTTGTGTTTTTAAAACAAAAATCATGTCTTCTTCAGGGTCGATACTAAAATTGCTGCTTGTTATGATATTGCTTGAGTTGACTAGTCAACATATGCTCATGCTGATTGTGGTTGACTAGTCATCCAGTTCTGCTTGTTATGATATTTGCTTGAGTTCACTAGTCAACATATGCTCATGCTGATTGTGGTTGACTAGTCGTCTGCTTAATAGAGATCTTGTGCCTTTTGGTGAAATTAATTTTCACTCTCTAAGAAAGACCATTGGTTATGAAACAAAGTACAAAGGCTCACTTGTCTTCTCCTTGTCTCATTTACACCTTCTGTTCAAACATTGGTATTGTGCTTATGTATGATCATGTTTGGATGACGCGACTTTGGTCTATGACCAGTCATCTTAATAAGGTGTGTTCCCACATTCAATGATTTAGCCAAACATAATTCTTGAAATCCTTAAGAGTCTGCCTTGCTATATGAGTTTTGGATTGTTGGTTAATTTATTTTGTTGGGGGAGTTTCTTTGAGATGCATGTGTTTTGACAACATTCTTGCTGGTTATTTTTATCATTTTCATACATCAATGTTGCCTTTCTAAGCCCTATCTCGATTGATTTACTCTCTTTTGTTCTTGGCTGTGTCTATGAGGTTGTTGGTCTTTTGATGTCCCCTCAAATTTAGACATGCGTGACTAGTCAGTTTCCCTAGTGCACTCTTTTCTTCTTGTGCTTTTTGGAAGCTATGTTGTGTTTTTTGGACAACCTAGAGAATTTAGGGTTCATCTTGCATAGTGCTTTCTTCAAATTTGACATTGATTGATGCCTTAAATTTTGAAATCTTGGTGCTTTGTCTTGATTTTGCACTATGGTGTGTAAAGAAAAATTCATTGGTTGTCCCTTGTTTTGATAAATATGTTGCTGAAACTCTATCTTTTTAGGGGAGTTTCTTTATGTGTAATGTGTACACATTGAAATTAAATTCAGCCACTTGATTTTAATTGCTTTAGGTATGATTCATTGCAACTTGTGCTCCATTTCTTATTCTCTTTAGGCTGATGCACTTTTGTGTTTGTTGGCTATTTATGGAAAAGTTGCTGAATTCGTATGTCAAAGGTTATGTCATTTATGTTATATGATACTCAGGGGAGTATGTTTTCTAAAGGGGTGTTTTGCTTTAGGAAGAGTAATTCTGGACAGGTTGTGCATGTTGATAGGGGGAGTTGTTTTTGTAATCACATTGTGGGTAGTCTGTGCATTGTGATAGGGGGAGTTGTTCTGCCCTGTTTTGAACAACTGGCTTTTTTGACTAGTCATGTATTTCTGTTTTGTAATGTTTTAACCAACTGCTATTTGACTAGTCATCCATCTCTGTTTCTTTACATTGTACTGTTAACTTTGGATATATCTGCCTATCACTTTGTGGTTAATTCCTTATGTATCCTGTTTCTATCTCTCTGCCTTTTTGCACTTTCCTTATCAACAAGGGGGAGAACACTCTCAACCCCACATTGCATATTGTTTTAAAATTTCTATGATATAATATGCTTGTCTTGTGCCTAGGAGATTGGTTATTCTTGCAGGTACCTTCACTTCATCATCTCCTTAGATTGGGTTTTGGGTTGAGTGTTTTTAGAGAGTGTGTTGTCAAGGAAAGCCAAAAAAGGGGAGATTGTTAATGTATGGTTTTACTATTTTCTTTTGGCTTCCCTTGACAACTTTGTAATAGGATGTGTTTTGTTATTTATCAAGCTCAAGTTTAGATTAAGGAAAACCTTTCTTTGTGCTCTTCTCTAACTTCTGCTGTATGGAGGATCTTGCAATTTGACAAAGGTATTGTGCATTGCATATCATTTCATAAAACAGTTTTCATAAAAATGATGACTAGTCATCCGTTTCTCTGTTGACTAGTCATCCTTGCTCTGTAGGATTTCCAGCTAGATAACAAATTGTTTTGTCCTATTCCTTTTTCAATTTGCTGAGCTGCCATCTGTAGCTTTCTGACCTAAGAATTTTTGGTCTGTAAAGGCTACGTTTTTGGGTGATTGGTGGCTGTCTCTTTTGGGGAAAGTTTTTTGGAAAGTTTGTTTAAGCTTTCGTGCTCTTCTTCTTCCTCAAGAGAGAACGATATGGGTTTTTAATCTTTGAGTTTTTCGAATTGATTTCTTTTTGAAAAACTGCTTTTGAAACCCGAATCTTAATCTGGCTATTTAAATCATCTCTCATTTATATCTAGGTTTGATTCAAGACTGATTTCTTCAAGAGTATGGTTTCTTGAAGAAATTGGTTATTCTTCTTTGAATCCAAATATTGGTTTCGGTTTGTGTTGGAGCTTGCAAGCTTGTGCCATGGGATGAACGAGCTGAGGAAGGAGCTGCCATTGCCATGAAGGACTGAGCTTCAAGCTTTGCTAAGTTGGAGAAGAAGATTGCACAAATGAGGTATAGCTCATCTTCCTAAATAGACCTAGGAATTTCTTGAGCTTGCTTATGTTCCTTTGTAAGAATCTTTTTCTACTTAGTGGATTGCCTGGTCGGTTGATGACCCCCAGTTTTTCCCAATGGTGGGTTTCTGGGTGAACAAAGTCTGGTTTGCATATCTGTAAATTTTCTGGGTTTGTGTTCTTGATAGTTGACTAGTCATCTGGGTTTTCGCGGTTGACTAGTCATCTTTATCTGCTGTTTGATGTTTACATGATAATGATGATTTCACACACTTTCACCATAGTTGTTGCTAGCACAGGGGATGCCTAGATTGACGGGTCCTTCTGAGTGCCTAGGTTGTCACTAGTAATCTTCTAGGGTTGCAGGTACATTGTGGCATGCTCTGTGTTCTCTCTTGATTGTGATTGTTCATGACTAGCAGTTGACTAGTCATATGTGTATTTGGTCAATGTCTTAAGTGTGTGAAGGTTGTTGCATTCTTGATTGAATATCTTTTAAATTTACCCCTCTCCACCGAAGTACCAATTTCAATTGGTATCAGAGCACCAGCTCTTAATATAAATAGAGAGATCCTTTGGGTGCTAGTTGGTACTAGGTGTGCAAACATAAAAATGGATCAAATTGCTTCTTGCATTCATGATGAGCTTGTCTTGTTTATTCAGAAATATAGAAGGGTTGTCAAAGATAAAACCAAAGTCACTAGGAGTTGTCAAAATCTTCCTAGTTTGTCTACATGTGTGTCTCAAGACAAAGTTTTTAAGGAGATGAGTTTTTGGGACTCTTATGGCTTTCGGGAGGACAAAAATTTGAAGGGTCTTGTAAAGTGCTATCTATGTGGTGGTGCTGGTCACACAGATGTAGAATGTGCAAATAACCACATGATAGAGTCTAATGGGAGAGAAGAGTCAATTAGTGCACAATGGAGTGATAGTGATAGTGTTGATTCCAACAACTATATCACTTCATCTTATGAAGAGGCAAATAATTTTGCCCTTGTTGGTTCTGTTCATAACTCTAGCCTTGCTAGAGTTCATGTAGTTAAGGAAGAAAAATATGATTCAGGAAATGAATCTGTGTCTGGGTATGATAGGCAGGATGACCAGTCATACAATGAACATGATGACCAGTCATACAGGGAACTATGTGAAAAGTATGATTTGCTTTTCAATGAAACCTGTAATTTCAAAGAACAAAATCACATGGTTGAAGAAAAGGTCAAGGAACTTGATGAACTGAATGAAACTCTCAAAATGGCCAAAAGGAAGTTGAGTGATAGCTTGTATGAGAATGAAGTTGACATGTATGAATTGTATCATAAAGTTAGCACTCTTGAAAAACAAAATTTTGATTTGATTGAGAAATTGAATGTACTTGAAAATGACAAATCCTTGTTTCTTCATAGATTGATTTTATTTGAGGTTGAAAAGTCATTAGTTGAGCATGAAAAGGTTGTCGTGCATGAGTATGATACAAGGCAGCCATTTGGTTTTCGACATCACCTTTCCATTTAATATACTACCTAGTGTGTTGTTGGTTGCAAAATTGACTGAGTCTAAAGTTACAATGGTTGGTGACCTGGTACGTTGAACGGGATCTGTAAAAGCCTTTTGCTTTATACAAGAAAGTGGTAAACTCAACCAGATTCTATACCGATGTCTATAATTATGCTAATTGTGCAAAGGATCCACTATAGTGGTTAGGAGTAATTGCTCCCCCAAGCAAGATTCTAGGTTCGAGTCCTAGCATAAGTGTAGTGTGTATGAGTTTAGTATATTATTGCCCTTCTCAATAAGAAAAGTCCTAAAAAAAAACAAATCATTATGCTAATTGTTTTTTTTCTCAGAATTTTGAAAAGTCCAATTCTATACGATCTGTTAACTCCTTAGGACCAAACAGCATCAAGAAAAAAAAAACTGAAAAGAAAAAGACCCAAGTAATCAAATTTAAAAAAACTCTGTCAAAAACCCAAAGCAAACTACACAAACAGAGAAATGCACGTACGTACCTTGAAGCAGAGACAAAAATGTAGCCATCTAGGTGAGCCTGGAGAGAGGAATGGAAGCATCGCACAATCAAAATAGAAGCTAAAGTAGAAGATCTAAAACACTAATTTTTTTATTTTTTTTTGGTTTGGTCTTATAAAACAGTACATGTGTTCCATTCCTGTTGAAATTCTTTGGCATGGTGGAGGAGGACACACTAGACTAGAGCCCAACATTCGAAGGAGAGCACAATGACCTGAGAGCTCCCTGAACATTGCCGGGTTGATAACCATTTCTGTTTTCACTTTTTAGTTTTCAATCTTTAGTTTTTATTTTTTTTGAACTGAAAAACATGAAACTTATTTAGTAACTATTTTCAGTTTTAAGTTTTATATAGATCTTGGAAATGAAAGGTTTCTTCAATTCAAATTGTGAATTTGATGTCAAGGAATGAACGTGCATCTTCAAAAGAGTAAGTAGCATTTTTTCATTGACTTTTTCGGAGTTAGAAAGAAGTTTTGGTGAATTTTGAATTATGTGGTCCGGAAGAGCGTCGACTTTGACTTTTGAATGGCCCCAGCCAAAAGTTAAGAGAGAAAAGAATAGAATAGCCTATCACTCCAAACAAAAATAGCCCAACACTTGATAAAGTTAGCCTATTTATTTGATAAATCAACATTTTGTCTTAGAAGGCCCATACAATTAGGACAAAGAGTTAGCAAAACCCAACAGCTAGATAGAAAACAAAGCCACAGGCGAAGATTGAAAGGCCATGTGTGCAGAGCTGTTGGGAGGCTCTAGCACGTGGGAAGGAACAAGTTTCAAGCAAGAAACACCCAGCGAACCATGGGATGTTGGCGCGCAAAGTGGGAATCATCCTTCGAACCAACATGTATACCCATTTCTTTCCTTCATCAGATCTGACCATGAAACAGGAGAGAAAAGAGAGGAAAGAGGATGGCTGAAAATAGGAATTCTTCACTAGGGCAACTGCGGGAAAGGGACATTGAGCTCCCAAAATCCCTGATTTTGTGCAAAGGAGCAAAGTAGATTTCACCAAAATAGGATGATTGAAGGGATGAGGGGAGAAAGGAAGGGAAAGACTTGGCAAAATGGGATGGAAGTCATTAGGGTTTCTTGGAAAAAGAATGGCTTCCAGCGGCTATAAATAGGGCCTCTTCTACCCAACAAAAATAATCTACAACCAGAGAGCAAGCTTCCTTTCTTACTTCCAAAACCAACAAATTTCGTGCTTAGTTCAGCTTCTTCCTCCTCAGTTTTCCTTCTTGGCAGACTGTTCTAACACTTGACAGAACCTCTGTCAAGCTACCGGAAAAACGCTCAAGCCACCATTTTCTCTTTGTCCCTCATTCTCAACCAAACCTCTCTGCAAAACCCTTTCTCTCCTACCTTAATACCCCATCTTTCCCCTAATGAACACTTAAATTCTCTCTTCAGTGCTAAACTCATGACAACTTTGCTCTCATGCCACAAGCTTCTCATGCTAAGATTCTACATGTAAGCACTAAGAATTTATCTGTAAACAAACATTATTTTTGTTGGTGAAGGTAACCAAGGTGTTTCCTATGGCTTCAATATCCTTTGAAAACATTTTGGGGTCTGATCTTTGAACTCATACACAGGGGGTAATTTCATCCATTTTGCTCTTTACGGCAGCCCAGCCCATTTGTAGCTGTCAGAAGAAAAAAGCCCCTACACTTTATTCAAACTAGGCGGATAAAAAGTACGGTGACTTTTTGCAAGAATACAAGTCTCACATTGAAAATAAAAAAAATTTACTCCACTAAATATAGATGGAAACAAAGATTGCAAATAACCAAAGGAAACATGACCCAACCGCTGATGCAATAACCAAATCTTCTTATGTTTCTCACCGACAATACCCCGAACCTGATAAACACGATCCGGTGCAATGTCATCCACATAGTAAAGCCCTCCTCTCTTAAGGGACGGAAACTTTGGATAAGCACCTTCAAGGCCGGGACTAGCCTAGGGAAGGTTTTAGGGAAAAAAATAATTAAATAGCCTAATATTTTTAACTAAAAATAAATAAAAAATATACAATTGCATATCCTACCACACCAATATGCATAGTCAAAGGTCTTCCACATTTGTATTTGGTGTCAAAGTTTATCCCAAACATCAATTTTAATCCTTTTACATTAACGTTTCTCCAAAAGAGAAACATTTTTCAAAATAAAATTCACCCTTTCGTGAATATGGCTCTAATTCTATTTTTTTTTTCTTGTGTTTACAACTAACTTGATTTATATGATTTAATGTATACTTTTATTTCTAGAAGAACTATAGAAACTGTTAGTAAAAAAAAAAAATTTAATTAAATTTTAATCTAATAACTTTAACTAGCCAATCCATTGAAAAATTCCTAATTCCGCCATGACCACCTTTAGAATGTGAAGCAAATTTGTCAATAATAATAAAGCTCTCCTTGAACTACAGCAAGGCAGAGCTCTCCTCGGCATGGCAAGACGGCTGCTGCAAAGAGTCTACAAAGTTGGCAACTACAAGATGAAACAGTAGTAGAACTACTACTAGTTTCGAGAGCATGCGAATCGACACGTTGCCCATAATGTTTTTGATATTTTTTGTGTGCACTCTTAGCTAAAGAATCATCTGTGAGAGTGAAAGCTGGAGAGCTATCTATTGATGGACAGGCCACGTGATCAAATGGTTGATCGATAAAGATATACGTGCATGTTTGACTTCCATAGCAATGCATTTATGGGTATTGGACGTGTTCAGCATCAGCTCTTTTTTGGGGATTTCTTCATCGTTTCTTCGGTTTCATCATTGATTGTTCTGTTTGTACACTGTACAGTATTGGTTTCCGAGGATAATTGCTTTTGGTCGGAAATTTGCTGTAAGGAAGACTTCCTGAGGAGCTTGGCACTTTGAATAATAGTAAATAAAAGAAACAAAACATCTGTTTGTTTTCTCTTCCCTCGAGGTTTCTTTGCCTTCCGTTTAGATGAGGCTTGGAATTTAGCTAAACATCAGGAGTTTAAAAGGAGAAACAGCAGGAATTTAGCGTGGAATTTATTAAATGACATGCATAAAAAATCGTGAAAATTGGGGCATCAAATTCTCAAATCTAATTTCCACCAAAATAGACTTCATTTCACAATTTGCATAATGTCATTTACAAAATTCAATGTATATAAATTCAAACACTGAAATCTTCAATTGCCAAAATGATGTAAACCTAAATTATGTCATTTTAGAATTCTATGTAATTTTCAATTCTTTATCCAAACGGAATGAAATCAGATTTCGACGAAAAAAAAAGAAGGCATTGTAATATACTCTACTTTTATATCATATTCGAAAAGCGCCGAAGTGTGATAAAAAAGAACAAATTCTTTGATTGGTCATATATTCTAAAAGCAAAAGCGTTGTCATATAAGAAAGAAAGAACAAATAACTTAGCTATGGGAATATCGTGATGTCCTCCACGTCAAGGAATGTATATTTCAGTGCCCACTCAAATATAGCACTTAAGCCCTACAAATCTAACATTAATAAGAAAAATAGACGCACTATTATTACATTTTGGGTTGATTACAAATGTCTTGGAGAAACAAAAGCGCGCCCTTTACATTACATGTTACATGTTGTGCTTGCATTTTACTACGTCAGATTTCATCTATTATTTTGATGAAACTTATTAATTGAATTTGATTGCAGACCAAATCAAGTTACAGTATTACGGAGATCGAACATATAATTTGGTATTTCTTTAGGGGTTCATTCTTCTTCTTCTAGTTTATTTATTTATGCATCAATCTTATTGATATTTCTTTTCTTGATTTGAAAGATATAAAAAACAAAAATAAAAATTTGAAATATGAGAAAAAAATATTATTTTTAACTTTTGAAAGAATTTTTTTAGTAATATAGCTCATGAACTCAAATCTGGGATCCATAAGTGCTTGGGCTGATGGGGTTTTTTTTTTTAAATTTAAAATTCTTATTTTTAAATATTATGTGAATATTTGATTACCCCTAAACAAATAAATAAATAAAATGTGGGACCCATATTTGTAACTAGGCAACTGACAGGAGATCTGATGGAAACTCTAACGGCGGAACCACATTGTAACAAATTGAAAAGACTTTATGTAGGATTACCGCAGAGGCAACTATAAAAAGTGAAAAATAAAAAAGGTAGTTGACTTGCTTAATTAGTTTATGTGTGCTTACTCCACCCGGTTGGCGTACTCCACAGTGTTCAGTTTTTAATTAAGTCATAGTTCAAGGATCAGTTGACGGTCCCTATAAAGTTTCACCTAAATAGGAAATGAAGAGAAAAGAAACGGGAGAAAGAGGAATGAAGGGATGCGGCGGAGAGAGGTGCATTGGGTTAGGGTGCGGGTGATTGAGTTGCACCCAATGTACTGTTTGCTCTTTTGCAATTAGCAGCATCTGAGGCTTTGGAAAGCTTCAATTTTATTTCATCCAATGTACTCCGTGCTCAATTAATGATTAAAATCATCATTTTATTACATTATGAAGGCAGAAAATCCAAATACACCACAACTATAAAGATAGAGCAAGGTTACGTGAATGAAGGAAAAACAAGAAAGCAACTCCAAATGCATGACCTTATAACAAACTATACTTCTGCATCCCCCACTCTAGCCACAGGACAACTCCAAAGATAGAGCATGGTTACATGGAATAAAAAACAAGAAAACTACGCCAAATGCTTGACTTTATAACACACTGAATTTCTGCATCCCCAACTCTACCTTTTCCATATCATTAGCCTAACCATTTCAACGATCTTAAGAAACAACTCCTGCCTTCTTGTGACCACGACATCCGCAAGAACCACTCCCACTACAAACCCACTTCCAATTCCAGCCAAACAAAATTTCAAATCAAATTCAAGCGTTCGAGTTGAGCCTGAATCACTGTCTTCTTCAATTGAAGGTGGCGGTTGAGGGGCCTCTTGATTTCCGCATTTTGGTAATGGATCTCCACACAATCCTGGGTTTCCCTCATATGAAGTGCTATTCAATGAAGTAAGTTGGGTACCTTGCGGTATAGGACCTGTGAGATTGTTGTAAGACACATCAAAGTTCCCAAGGAATGTAAGCCTCGTCAGTTGTTGGGGGATCTGTCCTGACAGCTTGTTCTGTGAAAGGTCCAACGATTCAAGATTCCTTAAGTTCCCCAAGGATGATGGAATAGAACCAGTGAGACTGTTGCTGGAAATATTGAGTGAAAGAAGCTCCTTAAGGTTCCCAATGAATTCTGGAATTTTACCTTCAAATTTGTTGCTTGAGATATCAATGGCTGCAAACCCTTCTCGAACCTTTGAATAGTACAAATCCAAACCTTTAATTGCTAATGTGATTGAGTAATCAACACTCCGCCCAACATAAAAACCATTGAAGTCATAGGCTACTCGTGTATACATGTATGTTGACTTATTTACAATAATATTTGGAAACAAAGGTGGAATCTCACCTGTGAAATTGTTGAAAGACAAATCAAGAATGCGTAACTTGGGGAAGTCAACATTTGTTCTAGACTGCCCTATTACACCTTTGAAGCGATTATGGCGCATTGCCAAAAGTTTTAACTCTGGAAGAGTCCCCAACCAAATGGGAAAAACATCACTGAATTGATTGTTTGACAGAACCAGATACTCAAGTTTCACACAATTCGCCAATGACCTCGGTAATTGCCCCTCCAATTGGTTATGACTAACATCAATCATCTGTAAATTGCTTCCGTTTTTGTATGATTGAGGCATCATGCCCTGAAAAGAGTTGCTTCCAAGAAGTAAAAGGATTAGACGATCACTAAAGTTTCCGAGACACTGAGGAAGCATGCCACTCAAGTTATTTTTCGACACATCAAGGAACCCAAGAGAACTCATATTGCAAAGCAATGGTGAAATTTCTCCAGTAAAATTGTTGTTGTCTGCTCCATATTCTACCAGGGATGGTGGAGGGATAGGTAATCGTCCATGAAAATTGTTGACCGAAAGCCTCAAGCATATTAGGTTAACCCAGGGAAAGACAGCTGGAAATTCTCCTGAAATTAAGTTTCCAGAAATGTCCAGGAATACCAGAGTTTCCTTGCCTATGTTCCACATCCAGTTTGGTAGCTCGCCATGGATTTGGTTTCCTGCCATATCCAACCGCTCCATCTTTGTTTGATTTCTTAGGAAATATGGGACCTCTTTTAAATTGCATGAACTCAAACCCAGAATGGTGAACTGTCGAACAGTTGCATTCATAATATTGGATTTTGCAACAAATTCAAAATTGTTCCAACTCAACTGGAGTTGGTACAGATTTTGTTGCTTCTCAAACATTTGAAAATCCACTACACCACTCAAGTTATTTGCATGTAGATAAAGGATCTCGAGATTGATGAGATTGGAAAATGAGGCCGGAATTGAACCACTCAACTGATTATAAGCAAAATCTAGGTAAACTAGTTTGCTAAAGTTACCTAGCCAAGATGGAATTGGACCAGTTAAAGAACTCGTACTAACTCTAAACACAGTCAATTGGGTAAGGTTTGCCAAAGAATCAGGAATTGGACCTCCAAATCTGCTTGCTGAAATGTCTAGATAAGTGAGCTGTCTAAGATTGCCAAGCGCAGAAGGAACCAACGAGTTTGAAAAATTGCATTGAGCAACATCCAACTCTTGCAATGAATTAAGCTTTTCAATCGAGGAAGGTATTGTTCCGAAAAACATAGTAAACCCAACTCTCAGTGAGATGAGAGGACTACTTTGATTAAATTCGGGCAAATATCCAGTGAGATCTTGGTTGTATCTCACACTAAGAACTTCTAAATTTTTTAGATTGAAAATTTTCACTGGGAATTCACCAAACAGATCACATTTCCTGAGGGCAAGGGATGTTAAAAATGATAAATTTGTCAAGGAAACGGGTATGATTGATGATATGTTAATGAAACTGAGATAAAGAGTTTCTAGACTGGTTAAATTTTGAACTAGACTTCTCATATCGGATGGTTGAAGTTTCAACAATCGCTGAGGATCATCAGAAGATGTTTCAATTTCAATAATATTGCAACACAGATTAAGGTATGTCAACTTGGACAAGTGTGAGACTTCAGATGGGACTTGACCAGAAAAGAAAGAGGCAGAGAGGTCAAGATGAGTGAGGCTTGGAAAATTTCTTATGCTAGATGGAATTTGAGAGTGATTGAAGTTATTGTCAGAGAGGATTAACCTTTGAAGATGCACCAGGCTGAACAGGCTACTATTGGAGTCGAAAGAGCCGTAGAGATAACTGCTGCTGAGATTAAGGCCAATAACATGACCCGTCATCTCATCACACTCCACGCCGTCCCACGAGCAGCAACTGCTATTTCCTCCTCCAGCCGGTTTCCATGATGAAACCTTTGGATAAGCACCGTCATAACGTGAAGCAGATTTGTCAATAATAAAGCTCTCCTTGAACTGCAGCAAGGCAGAGCGCTCCTCATCATGGCAAGACGGCTGCTGCAAGGAGTATACAAAGTTAGCAGCCAAAAGATGAAACAGCAGCAGAACTAGTAGTTTGGAGAGCATGCGAATCGACAGGTGAATCCCCATAATATTTTTGATATTTTTTGTTTGCACTCTTTGCGAAGGAATCATCTATGAAAGCTAAAAAAGCTAGAGAGCTATCTATTTATAGACTGGCATGATCAAATGGTTGGGCAATAGCGTACACGTGTCTAGTAACAATTTAATATTATTTGACATTTTGATCAATATAGAAGTGATGGGATAATATTCGTGTCAAGTATCTATTTGTGGCATGAGGTAACTAAAGTCAACAACTCACCAACTGATTAATAAATGAAAGTACATGCAAAGAAATAATCATCACAGAAAATTCTATCCTTGCAATTAAGTACCAGCGAAAATTCTATCCTTGCAATTACATATGATTAATTCGATGTCTGATATTTTCAATTAGAAAGACCACGAAACTTCAAGTCAATTGGCCATTACATTCGATGTCTGTTAAATTGGTGATGGCAAGCAGAAGATTTTCATATTCAGTTTATAAACAGTTCTTACTTGAGCACTGCCCTTGTCGTATTTCCAATGTTTTAAAATATTATTTTCTTTGGCCTCGTAAGCTAAATATCCATCTATGAAAGTGAAAGAGCTATATATCTATTTGTGGACTGGCATGATCAAATGGCATCGCATATATACGTGTACATAGTAAATAACTATTTAATATTACTCCGAATTATCCATCTTCATCAAGAGAATATTTATTGACATTTTGAACAATGAAGAACTGATTGGAAATAATAATAATAATAATAATAAAACTCGAGGCGTGGTGTTTTCACACTGCAAAATGACTAAAGTCAAGAACCTTTTCACACTGCAAATGACTAAAGTCAAGAACCCACCATCACAGAAAATTCCATCCTTGAAAATAAGAACCAATGTTGTCAATTCGAAGCAAAGAAAAAAATGGTAAATTGAGTTGAAGTTTGTAACAAACATGCACGTCACCATGTGCTATGGACTTCAAGTGAATTAATAATAGGGGGTTAATTTTGGTAATTTCCGTCGACTTTTTGCACCTATATAAGTTCATTTTAGTCATTCAATTCAGTTAATGAATTTAAAGTCTTCTTATTTCAATCCTTTTGGTGAATTAAAAAGTGTAAATCAATAGTTTTAATAGAAAAGTCGATATAGATTCAAATTCCTAATGAGGAGTTGGGTTTAGTCCTCGGATTTGGTGACTTTGATTCAAGTCCTTTGACTTTTGTGACATAGAGAATTATATTCCTTTTTAAATATTTTATGATGTAATCTTTTCATTTTTTTTTTTTTTTTTGTTCCAATGTTGCTCCTTATGACTTGAATCGGGTAATAGACATTTATGTCATATTGCTCATTGCCTATTACATATTGCATAGGTATATTTTTTTTTATGACCAAAAAAAGGTTTATATATGTTTTTTCATATTTTCGACAATGTGTTATGTACCTTTTTTTTTTTTATAGGTAACATACAATTTTATTTTGTCTATTTTTGTATCTGACTTATAGGTAGTCTTCTAATTTATGTTTCTAACTTATAGGTAACACGATTTATCACTAAGTATTTTTCGTTACTAATAATAACATTATTTACCTATATGTCAGGTACATAATTTAATGTGGGTGTGTCTGATCGATTCGTATAATATCTGAGTCTTTACTTTTTATTGATTAAATTGTATTTTATACATATATTAGGTGTTGAAGGAAAATGTGAACCTCCCAACATAATTTCACCATCACTAATTAAATAATGGGGTTTTATTATTTTGGGTTCGACCCATTCGAGACATAGTGTCTCTTAATTAGAATCCCTTGCGTCAAGGGAACACCCTTTGATTCCATCATAAAGAAACAGAATGTGTGTGTTTGGTTTTGCGGCTACCCCTAAGTCGAACCTCAGGGTGCCTACGTATCCCTCGCGGGAATCAAGCTACTAGTAGTTCAAAGAATTACAATGAATAAATGACTCATTGCAAAAGGAGGAATTTGAATGAAGTTGATTGAAAAAGTGTTTGAGTGAATATAGCTTAATAAACCAGGGATTCGATTTTGATGTGTGTTTGAGATGAATTTTGTTAAGAATAAAGCAAGATTCAAATTTGGTTGTGGTTGCGTCTATTAGGATGCTAGACTGCCTACATACCCTTGACGAGATCAAACCAACGTAGTTCGGAATTGATTCGTGTGAAGATAGATATTTGATTTGTGGGAATTTGATTGATGTAACCAGTGATTCAAATTTGGTTGCGCTTGCATCTATTGAGATGCTAGACTGCCTACATACCCATAATGGGATCAAACCGACGTAGTTCCAAAATTTGGAAATTAATGGGTAAGTGTGACCCACTAATTGAGAATTTGTGTTTGAGAGATTTGAATTTAATCTCATTGAAATTTGCATGGGTAAATGACCCATGGGAAAAATTGGAAATTAATGGGTAAGTGTGGCCCACTAATTGCGAATTTATGTTTGAGAGATTTGAATTTAATCTCATTGAAATTTACATGGGTAGATGACCCAAGGGAAAAATTGGACGGTTTTGTACCACTTTTCTTATTGTCAATGTCCAAGAAAAATAATGAGCAATTTTGATGAACCCACTAATTTTCTACAATTGACATTTGCATTTGGGAAAGTGTTTGGGCGATTTTGGTTCGAATAAACCAGAGATTCAAATGGTTGCATCTAGTGGGATGCTAGACTGCCTACGTACCCTGGACGGGATCAAACCGACATAGTTCCAAAATTTGGAAATTAATGGGTAAGTGTGGCCTACTAATTGAGAATTTGCATCTTTGGGACAATTTGGAGGTTTTCATAGGTAGATGACTTATGGGAAAAATTGGAAATTAATGGGTAAGTGTGGCCCACTAATTGAGAATTTGTACTTGAGAGATTTGAAATTATTCCCAATGAAATTTGCATGCGTAGGTGACCCATGAGAAAAATTGGAAATTAATGTATAAGTGTAGCCCACTAATTGAGAATTTGTATTTGGGAGATTTGAATTTAATCTCATTAAAATTTGCATGGGTAGGTGACCCATGAGAAAAATTGGATGGTTTTGTACCATTTTCCATATTGTCAATTTCCAAGAAAAATAATGAGCAATTTTGATTAACTCACTAATTTTCTAAAATTGACATTTGCACTTGGAAAAGTGTTTCGACGAATTTGGTTAGGACAAACTAGGGACTCAAATTTGGTTTTCTGTGCGTCTATTGGGGTGCTAGACTGCCTACGTTCCCTTGACAGGATCAAAACAATGTAGTTCCAAAGTTTGGAAATTAATGGGCAAGTGTGGCCCAATAATTTAGAATTTGTGCCTTTGAGACAATTTGGAGATTTTCATAGGTAGATGACCTATGAGAAAAATTGAAAATTAATGGGTTAGTGTGGCCCATTAATTGGGAATTTCTGTTTGAGAGATTTGAAATTAATCTAAATGAAATTTGCATGGGTAGATGACCCATGTGAGAAATTGGAAATTAATGTGCAAGTGTCGCCCACTAATTGGGAATTTGTATTTTAGAGATTTGAATTTAGTTTCATTGAAATTTGCATGGGTAGATGAC
The DNA here is from genome assembly GCA_020226455.1 of Prunus salicina. Lineage (NCBI taxonomy): Eukaryota > Viridiplantae > Streptophyta > Magnoliopsida > Rosales > Rosaceae > Prunus > Prunus salicina. Next base: position 15,091,695 of record CM035343.1, on the reverse strand, counting down.
CCATGGGAAAAATTGGATGGTTTTGTACCATTTTCCTTATTGTCAATGTCCAAGAAAAATAATGAGCAATTTTGATTAACTCACTAATTTTCTAAAATTGACATTTGCACTTGGAAAAGTGTTTTGACGAATTTGGTTAGGATAAACCAGGGATTCAAATTTCGTTTTGGTTGCGTCTATTAGGATGCTAGACTGCATACATACCCTTGATGGGATCAAACTAACGTAGTTGCAACGTTTGGAAATTAATGGGAAAGTGTGGCCCAATAATTTAGAATTTGCCTTTGAGACAATTTGGAGATTTTTATAGGTAGATGACCTATGGAAAAACTTGGAAATTAATGGGCAAGTGTGGCCCACTAATTGAGAATTTGTGCCTGAGAGATTTGAAATTAATCCCAATGAAATTTGCATGGTTAGGTGACCCATGAGAAAAATTGGAAATTAATGGGTAAGTGTAGCCCAGTAATTGAGAGTTTGTATTTGAGAGATTTGAATTTAATCTCATTGAAATTTGCATGGGTAGGTGACCCATGAGAAAAATTGGATGGTTTTGTATCATTTTCCATATTGTCAATTTCCAAGAAAAATAACGAGCAATTTTGACTAACTCACTAATCTTCTAAAATTGACATTTGTACTTGGAAAAGTGTTTGGAAAAATTTGGTTAGGATAAACCAGGGATTCAAATTTGGTTTTGGTTGCGTCTACTGGGATGCTAGACTGCCTACGTACCCTTGACGGAATCAAACCAACGTAGTTCCAAAGTTTGGAAATTAATGGGCAAGTGTAGCCCAATAATTTAGAATTTGTGTCTTTGAGACAATTTGGAGATTTTCATAGGTAGATGACTTGTGGGAAAAATTGGAAATTAATGGGCAAGTGTGGCCCACTAATTGAGAATTTGTATTTGAGATATTTGAATTTAATCTCATTGAAATTTGAATGGGTAGGTGACCCGTGAGAAAAATTGAAAATTAATGGGCAAGTGTGGCCCACTAATTGAGAATTTGTGCCTGAGAGATTTGAAATTAATCCCAATGAAATTTGCATGGTTAGGTGACCCATGAGGAAAATTGTAAATTAATGTGCAAGTGTAGCCCACTAATTGGGAATTTGTATTTGAGAGATTTGAATTTAATCTCATTGAAATTTGCATGGGTAGGTGATCCATTAGAAAAATTGGAAATTAATGGGCAAGTGTGGCCCACTAATTGAGAATTTCTGTTTGAGAGATTTGAAATTAATCTCAATGAAATTTGCATGGGTAGATGAGCCATGTGAGAAATTGGAAATTAATGTGCAAGTGTAGCCCACTAATTGGGAATTTGTATTTGAGAGATTTGAATTTAATCTCATTGAAATTTGCATGGGTAGGTGACCCATGAAAAAAATTGGATGGCTTTGTACCATTTTCCATATTGTCAATTTCCAAGAAAAATAATGAGTAATTTTGAGTAACTCACTAATTTTCTAAAATTGACATTTGCACTTGGAAAAGTGTTTGGACGAATTTGGTTAGGATAAACCAGGGATTCAAAGTTGGTTTTTGTTTGCTTCTATTGGGATGCTAGACTACCTTCGTACCCTTGACAAGATCAAACCAACGTAGTTCCAAAGTTTGGAAATTAATGGGCAAGTGTGGCCCAATAATTTAGAATTTGTGCCTTTGAGACAATTTGGAGACTTTCATAGGTAGATGACCAGTGGGAAAAATTGGAAACTAATGGGTAAGTGTGGCCCACTAATTGAGAATTTGTGCTTGAGAGATTTGAAATTAATCCCAATGAAATTTACATGGGTAGGTGATCCATGAGAAAAATTGGAAATTAATGGTTAAGTGTAGCCCAGTAATTGAGAATTTGTATTTGAGATATTTGAATTTAATCTCATTGAAATTTGAATGGGTAGGTGACCCGTGAGAAAAATTGGATGGTTTTGTACCTTTTTCCATATTGTCAATTTCCAAGAAAAATCATGAGCAATTTTGATTAACTCACTAATTTTCTAAAATTGACATTTGCACTTGGAAAAGTGTTTCAATGAATTTGGTGAGGATAAACCAGGGATTCAAATTTGGTTTTGGTTGCCTCTATTGGGATGCTAGACTGCCTATGTACCCTTGACGGGATCAAACCAACGTAGTTCCAAAGTTTGGAAATTAATGGGCAAGTGTGGCCCAAATATTTAGAATTTGTGTCTTTGAGAGAATTTGGAGATTTTCATAGTTAGATGACCTATAGGAAAAATTGGAAATTAATGGGTAAGTGTGGCCCATTAATTGAGAATTTCTGTTTGAGAGATTTGAAATTAATCTCAATGAAATTTGCATGGGTAGATGACCCATGTGAGAACTTGGAAATTAATGTGCAAGTGTGGCCCACTAATTGGGAATTTGTATTTGAGATATTTGAATTTAATCTCATTGAAATTTGCATGGGTAGATGACCCGTGGGAAAAATTGGATGGTTTTGTACCATTTTCCTTATTGTCAATGTCCAAGAAAAATAATGAGCAATTTTGATTAACTCACTAATTTTCTAAAATTGACATTTGTACTTGGAAAAGTGTTTTGACGAATTTGGTTAGGATAAACCGGGGCTTCAAATTTGGTTTTGATTGCCTCTATTGAGATGCTAGACTGCCTACGTACTTGTTTGACGTCGCAAATCTCGCAGTCTGGTACTCCGGGCCCGCAGCCTGGTACTCCGGGCTGAGGGGATATGCGCGAACACGTGACGTCCTTCTTTTGGATGCGGTGCGTTTGTGCGCGGGCGTGCTAGCACGGTCTACCGTGCGTCGAGATGGTGATGGGGTTTGGGTAGAAGATGTTCAAATGATGCGCCTGTTTGGAGTTGGACTTCTAATCAAACGATTGTGGCCGAGAGAGCAATTTATCTCGGCCATTAGGTTCACGGCCTGAGCTACAAAGCCGTTTAGTGGTGGTGTTGGTGGTGGATTTTGGGCGGTGCTCCGGTACGTTGCTCAGAGAGCGACGGTCGTATGATATCTGGGGTGAATGAGCCGATAACAGGGATGATGCCCCGGTGCGTTGAAAAATCAAGGGTCGTATGATATATTGATGAATGGATTTTCCTTACAACCTACCACTACTCCTAGGAAAGCATGTTAAGGTATTGAAAGTGCGTTACAGGAAAAATAAGTTGTTCCGTGGGAGGCTTTTGATTTTGGTATTGGACCCCTTGAACGTGGTCTTGAGCTTAGTATTTATAGGAGGAGTCCTGGAGGGCCAATCGAGGCTAAAAAAAGATCTGCCTGATGGCTTGAAAATATATGCGTGGTGAAGTCTGATCGGGGCAAGTGGGTAGTCAAATCGGCATTTGGGATCGTGAAGCATGGTGGTGTGACCCCCATAAATCTCGGCAAATCTTGGCCACCTCCCTGATCGTGGGTTCTGCACTTTTTTGCCGTGGGAACGCATTTAATGCTCTGGTCCAGTGGTTGGTGATCTGACCTCAAGTTGTGAGAATGCTTTGTGAGAATGTTTGCGCCTAACCACTCCGATTCCTGTTTACCAAATCCTAACTTCAATCACTTCCCTTTTGCCCTCGTGCATTAAATGCTTCTTGCACCCTGTGGATTTGTTGTGGTGGTCAGAGGCACTACTTCATTAAATGGGGCGTGGGACCTTGAGGCCACGTGGCGATTTGACCATAGTGTCTTCGGTCGTGTCTCTCATGGACCTCGGCCTCGGCCCATAATGCCGTGGTCATGAGGCCGAGAAGATCCTGCCTTTGTATTTTCCTTCTGTTTTCGAAAGGGCTAAATGTCTGACAAAACGTGGCCGTTTCAGTCCATGAACAGGTGCCACGGCCGAGAAGAGGTCCTTTCTGACGACCGTGATTTATTAGGTACAAACATTGCCCCCACATCCCTGGATTGTTAGGTCGCAGCTTGGGCAAAGGCCAAATGGATTCCAAGGGATTGACTTTTTGCCTTCCCTTCAAAGTGATTTGACAGACAGCTGGTGTCTTAAATGCGAAGGTCAATCGACGCATTAAATATGTAGGCACGTAGCCTAAGCCATCATTGCTTTGATTCGCTTCGAGGCGTCACTTTGTTTCGTCAAATAAAGCAACGGCCTCTGGGCTCTTGACACGTCATCGTGCTTTCGAATGTGCTGCCAGATTACTACGTCTCCCGAGAGAGGCGTTGCCACGTCTATTTTCGAGAGAGAGCCACGTCTATTTTTGAGAAAGACGCGTCCATTTTCGAGAGAGGCGTTGCCACTATAAAAAGCCTTGGTCTCTTCATTTTTACTCTACGTTATCAGAAATCCTCAAGTCCGTGCTCCTTAGAAATATCCCTCTACTCTCTCTAGTTTCCACAGCAAACCTTCTTTACTTGGCCAAGGAGACTCTTCTCTCAATTAGTGGCCCCGTTCTCTTCTCATCCCTTTTCCCTTCATTCCAGCCTAATCTGATGACCTTCCCTTTCCTGTTGTCCAGCCACCATCCTTTGCTTTGGAAAGTCGTCGTGGGCCAAGGCCGTGGTGCGACTATGATTCCTTCCCGGTTCTAGGGGAGGATGACCTTCTCCCTTATGAGGCCGGGGACAAATTGTAATGTGACTGATGAAGATGGGAGAGCCTGGCATGATGACTCCGTTCCGGCCATGTTTGTTTGGCTCGGCCTCTCGGTTGCACCCAGAGCCAGAGTGGCGGCCCTGGCTTCTCCCAGCCACCTTTGTGCCTAGAATGACGGCCCTGGTCATGTCCCGCATGGCAGCCTCGGCCACGTTGTGAGTGGCGGCCTTGACCTTAACATGGTTTCGGCCATGGCCCGAGTGATGGCCCTTCCTCTGGCCGAAACGACGGCCTTGGTTTCAAACCGGCCAGTCTCATGGCCAGAATGACACCCTTTCCTCTGGCTGAAGCGACGACCTTGGTTTGAACTCGGCCTCGGCTGTCCCCATGTCTAGCATGGCGCCTCTTCCTCTGGCCGAGGCGACGGCCCTGGCTTCAATTCGGTCGTTTCCATGTCCGGAATGACGCCCCTTCCTATGGCCGTGGTTAGTGAAGATGTGGGCGGTGTAGGCACTGCCTAGGGAAGAATCATCCGTCTGTTTTAGCAAGGGGATTACGTCGTGGCTGTTCGTAGATTTAGAATGTACTTTATGTTTTTGCTCATGTATACATGTTTTATTTGGCCAGGACCAGCCATTCATTTTGTAACTGCGATCCTTATCTTAATATAAATGAAGTATGACTTTTTCTCGACCGAATGTATGCCTTTCTTTTATCCTTGCTGTGTGTACTTCATTTGGTCGTGAACGTTGATAAGTCCATAGATATACTCATTTATGTACTCTTTTTACTTAGGTTTTGTAGGACAATTAGATTTAAAAAGGGCTTATTACTTTACTTTTCTGATTTTCAGCTTTTCTGCGTTCTTAGAAGGTTTTTAAGGAAAAATCAAATTTTCAGAGGAATTTTAGCGCAAGGCCAATTGGAGATGAAAGCCAACATCTTGAAGTTCAATCTGTGATATTCTAGAATTTTCTACCAAGCCAATTGGTACAGTATTACAAGTAAAGTTAGCCCACGTGCAGACAAGACAGTTTCGTACATGTTATGTGAATGTGAAGAAACGGAAGCCTTCCTGAATTTTCCAAGTTATGTACTATATATGGTTGGAAAGATAAGACATTTATCTTTCTAAAATATATTTTTAATGATTTTTCTACAAGGCCGAAGATCCCCAAATCGTGTGACAATTGGGCTGAGCTGTATTTCCCTGTGGAGTTAGGAATTGGGATTTTTACTTTCCTATTTGGATTCCTTGTTTACCAAGACTTCTTGGAAGACTTGTCAGTCAATTTTAGGGTTTAGAACTCTGATATAAGTGATATAAAAGGCCAGCCAAGGCCCTGATACATTCATTCACGTCCAAAAGGGATCAACCGCGCAAGAGGAGAAAGCTGCCGAAGAGTTCTTTCTTTTCCTTTCTTCTTTTAAGCTTCAGTTCTTATGTATTTATTTTTGAGTTCATCCAAGAACATGAGTAACTAATTTCTTGTTAGTTAGGGCTTAATCTTGAAGCCCTAAACATGATTTCAATTCTATAAACAAGTTTGAATGGATTTTCAGTTTCTACAAGCTTGATGATTTCGGTTTCTCTATGTTATGTGAATTCTGATATTTTGTTTCTTTGAGTAGCTAACTTTGAAGCATGTATTGGAATTAAATTGTTGTACAACATAGGTCAATTGCCATATTGAATGTGTTCTTGTTTGCAACGAATAATTGGGTTAAGAACTAGTTATGAGAAATCGATTCTTGAATTCCTAATAACAAATGCCATGTTTTAGGGTTTTTGTGACACTCATATTCTCTTTGATCTTAATGGATTCTTGATTGTTAATTTGAGTAAATGCCATACTAGATTTCAATTAAGAATACACGTATTGATGTAAATACCATACACTTTACATGCACTTAAGAGAGAATCATACAACTCGAGTCAAATGCCATGATCTTGTTGTGAGTGTCGTCGTCATATGCTTGCTAGAAATTGATTATCTATTGTTGTTTATGGATTGATTGATTGGTTAGAGGTGGATAGTGAGTCCTAGCTATTGTTCTTGATTGATTATAAACCAATTTCTCTTAAACTCTAATTTAAATTCTGTTTTGTTTTGTTTTCCTTATTTTGTTTTATTCACAAAATTAAATCAAAACCCCCCTTGGTGTTGGCGTGTGTGTGTGGAATTCCTTGTGTTTTCGTTGCGTGACATTGATAAACATCTCTTTAGTTCACAATCTCTGTGGGCACTATGCCAAATTTTACTTTCCGCAACACTACAAAGGCATCGGAGAAATAAAAAATCGATGCTATTAGTATATTAGGCATCGATTTTATAAATAATAGGACTAAAAGTATATAAAGGCATCAGCACAAAGTTTTAGTTTTTACTACCGATGCCGTTGGTTATATTTAGCATCTATGATATAAATATACTGATGCGTAAAATGGTTCTGCAAAAAAACAAATTTAAGCAGTATATTTAGCACCGATGCCAAAAGCATAATTGACCGCTACAGTGATTTTTCGCTAAAAATTTTCACTCCCTTGTGAAATTTCAGACTCCCTCTCATATTTTTGGCCAAAAATTAAACTCCCTCTCTTCTCTCACCTTCAAACTCCCTTTCTTCTCTTTTGCGATACCCACAATCACCCTTAACCCTATGTTGCTATACCCACAGTCACAATCACTCTTTCATCCCTCTCACCTTCAGAATCTCTCTTATTCACCGATTTCTTCTCTGTGCTCCATCTTTGTCGTCATCTATTCCTAAACCCTAAAAGAGAGAGCCATGGAAGTCCTAAACCCTAAAAGCGAGAGTCTGCCTTCGATGGTTTCTGGGGTTTGGTCTGACAACAATAATTTGCAGTTGGAGGCCACTACACAGTTTCGAAAGCTGCTTTCTATTGGTACTTAACACGATTAGGCCGTCTTTGAGTGCTTCTTTCGTGTCTCTTTGTAATTTTCAGTTTCTGTTGTAGAAGGGTGTTGCTAATTATAATCAAAACTTTAAATTTGTAGAACGAAGCCCTCCAATTGAGGAATTCATTCAATCTGGGGTGGTTCCTCGCTTTGTTGAGTTCCTCATGAGGGAGGATTTCCCACAACTTCAGGTTTGAATTTTATTCTGTGTTGCATTGGTGTTGTGCTTGTTTATGTTTTTGTTAAATTGTTTTGTTGATTTGTTTAATTTTGTCTAGTTTGAGGCTGCTTGGGCTCTTACAAACATAGTTTTTTTGATTTGTTAAATACTATGCTGGTGATTGATCTGTCAATATCATGTTTCCATGGTCAATCTCTTGATTACTTTGGATGACAGTGTTGATATATTTCTGTCATTTTTTTTTTTTAAAGAATTCTTTTAAAGAGAAATTGGAGTGAACTCGGTGGATGCTTGAGAATTTTTTGAATATTTTACTTGGAGAAGAGTTTGAACTCTTATTATTTTTATTCAAAAGAAGAAGGAAGCCGGGAAGCTTAAGATTTGATCTGTTAGCCTGGTGGGGGAAGTTTAAAACTTCTTGCAAGGTTTCAGAGGAAGGCTGAAATGGGTTAATGGAAAATTGTTGCCCAAATACAAAATGCTGCTTAAATTTTGGATTCAATGCCAGGCTAATGAGTGCCTGGGTTCTAGTTTAACATTGAGCCCTGCACCCAGACACAACCCACAGGGTTTGATATGAATTTTCAGTCTCACTTGGAATCTCTATTTTATAGCGACCTACACTTAAAATTGAGACCTGCTACACTTATATTAGTATACAATTTGTAAGGGGATCTAGATCTTTTAAATTTAGGGTTGTAACCTGCACAAATTCACAAACTAAATATCTATTTCAGCAACCATGAAGCTTTCTTGGATGTCAAATTGAACATTGAGAGGATATATAATCACATTAATTGGGATTTTAATTCCATCTATTTCATAACCCAGTATTGGGTATAGGTCTTAGGTGTGGATTTTTCAGCTCATCTATGTCTGCTCTGTTGCCTTATACCTAACTCTTTTAAATATTTTTAAACTTTTGGTTTAGGAAGCTAGAATGCTAATTGCATTTTTTCATTATTTTGAATCCTTAGGCATGCTTTATCTCAATGGGTTTTCTTTTGTTTTTTATTGGTTTATTGTAGTGGCAACAAATGGACATTGAATATACTTTTTGGCAAATGCTTAACCTATGCACCTCACCAAAAGTTGTGTAAGTATTCACCTTTTCATATCATCAGCATGCTGTTTTGTTGTTGCTCCTGATTTCCTTAATATCAAATTTTGTGTTTCATGTGGAACTGTATGACTGATGCAGCTATCAGCACACCAAGTACCACAAGCGTAAGTTCTTTACTTTTCAAATTTTTTTTTACTAAGTTGGAATTTCTGAATTTTTTGATTTATTTCCATCCCGGTGGACTGATTACATGTCAAAAGTATGAAATAGTGTTGCTACATCTGATGCAATTGAAATGTTGTTTACTTTCCTTTTGGTCTCAGAAACTAAGAATCAATGGGCTCGTGACGACCCTGCTTTTGTTGTAATTTGCAGCCTTCTACTTGCAGTTGCAACTATGGCTTATTGTGCTGCGTAAGTTTACTGTTTACTTACCTGCTGGTTGCTAGATACAACAAAGAATTTGGTAGCACTGATATTAATTTAAAATAACAGTCACAGCTGATTTGAAATTTCCAGAATGAAACCCAAGAGTTCTCATCTTCCAGCTGATGGAGATCCTTCCAAACATTTCTTTTGTCACAGGACTTTTTAAGAAAAAGTTTGTCTAATGTCAAAATAAATTAATAGACAATAATCATATGCTCTACAAGTAAAAGTTGCAGTTTAGATATACTAGGTTCATATAAATTTGATATTGCGCTGGCTTAAAAGTTCTACCCTCATTGAGTATTTTATCAGTTTATTCTTTAATTTTTGTTTTCTAGCTTTAGTCCATTCCAAGAATTCTGTGAGGAATCCTTTGCTGACTTTTATCTAATCTTACTTATTTCAAGTACGACCATAGTGCTGCACATGCTGTTTTTGTAGTTATTTCCATTTTGCTTTTTCATTTTTTGTTCATCAGAATGCTTCTGGCTACATTTTGTTGGTAAGAATTTGTTCTGGCTAACACTAATGTGATACTCGTTTTATCTTATCCTTAAATATGTCAGTGACTTCTTATGCAGGCTCAATTGTTTTGTGAAAAAATTGCAGGAACAAATAAGTTCAATGTAAACCCAGTTTTTGTATTTTTTATTATAAAAAACTCAATTTCCTCAAATAAAGGAAGCCATTTTCCATAGAAGTAGGAAAATATATTATTTACTTGCTATCATCTGTTGATACCAAGCCAGCTTCAGGTTGCTGAGTCACTTGAACATTCAGTACAAGGCTTCTATATAAGGAAATAGTGAGTATAAAATAATTTATCTAAAGACAAAAAAACATGTTAGTTGTGCATGAAGTGACATATAGGAGTGAACTGTTACTGAGTGGTATGTTCTGGTATGTTCTGATTATGAGAGTCTGACAATTGTGTTTCAGGTCAAAATGCTCAAGCTTTTGAAGCAGAAGTTTATCATGCATGGGAGTATTGAGGTAAGATCATGAACTTGAATTCTTTAGAGATATTTAGTAATATACCCATTCTTAGCACTAAAATTATAAATAAACCCTACATCATTTCATTTTTATAAACATACCCAAAAAAAATCCAAAAAATGACAAATGGTCCTATTGAATTTAATTTTAATTATTAAATTACTTTGATACCCTATTGAGTATTTTGGGTTTTTTTATGAAATTTTGGGTTGGGTTTGTTTTAAGAAATCAATGGTAATTTTGTAATTTAAAAGAAGTTAAAAACCTTTTTGTTATGTTGTAAATGAGTTTTGGGTGTGTTTATAAATTTCATTTCATATAGGATTTTTTTATAATTTAGGCTCTTATATTGGGTATATTATTGAATCTCCCAATTCTTTAATGTAGATGTGGTTTTTTTGGTCTCTGCAAATATATTTTCTTACATCTACATAAACATTTGAAAGAAGATATTTCTTGAGGCTACTAAGCTATAGAGGTGCAGACATACTATTACTACAGCAGATCTGTAAACACCAAGATGGCAGCTGAATGTGGAGACCAAGTACAAATTGTGGAAGATACAACTATAGGTTAATGCTTTGGATATGGTATTTTGTAATTATAGGTTAATGCTATGGATATGGTATTTTGTATGGATATAGTAGGAATCAAGATTGGTAAACAATGTAATTATTTTTGAATCTTTAAGTTTTATGTAATTACTTTTGAATCTTCAAGTTTTATGATATAAACTATTATGGTTGTTTTTCTAGTTAAAATCGGTGTAGAGCTGTTGAAAAACCAAAAAAAAAAAAACCCAAGGGTCAATAATATTTGTAGAAAGTCAAATTATTTGTTGGCTTTTCACTTCAGCATAAGCACAAAAAACGAATGCATAAACCATAATTTGCAACCGCAGTGGCATATTTTCTGAAGTGGTAAGTTAGAACACGCTTCAGTATAAACAAAATCATTGATGTTATAATTAGTATTTAGCATCCGTTCTAATATATTCCCTGATGCTATTAAATGTTTAAGGCATCGGAGGTCAACGCTTTTTTGGCACATGGTAACAACTTACGCATCGGCGATTAAGAAAATACCGAAGTCGTAACTCATCTTTAGCGACGGGGAATGTCCGAAGCCTATTACTATACCTATTGCATCGTGTCCCAATACATCGGTTGCTGGGTACCTTTAGCAACGGTATTTCCCCGACGCGAAAAGTCAATTTTGGCATAGTGGGGATCGACCCTTGCTTGCTTACTATACTATCATTTGATTTGTGCACTTGCAAGGTTTTAAATATTGTTGTTAAAAATAACCAACAAATTTTTGGCGCCGTTGCCGGGGATTGTCAATCTAATTGAGTTTTGTTTTCAATTTTCAGGTATATGCTGGGTCGTCGTTCACAGAGTCACGAGCTTATACCGTACGACCCTGAACTAGAGAACACACTTCGTTATCTCCGTCGAGATAAAAATAAGCAAGATACACTTCCAATCAAGATGGGAGACGCGTTGGAACTCAACAACCTCACCCGACCTTTGAAGGATTTCACGGTTCCTAAAGCATTGGACCAGCCATCTTGCATTGCATATCCAGCCACTACAACCACCTTTGAGATCAAGAGTGGCACCATTCACCTTTTGCTGCAATTCTATGGCAAGGCTGGGGATGATTCTCACATACATATCAAGGATTTCTTTGCCGTGTGCGTGACTATGCACAATGGAGGGATTAGTGATGAGGCAATCAAATTGCGTTTGTTTCCATTCTCACTCAAGGAACGAGCCAAGGAGTGGCTCTATTCTTTACCTAGTGCATCTATCACCACATGGACAACATTGGCTTCCAAGTTCCTTGCAAAGTTCTTTCCAGCTCAAAAGACAAACCATATTAGGAAGGAGATCATGGGAGTGCAGCAACTAGATGGAGAATCATTTCATGAGTATTGGGATCGGTTTCAAAGACTCCTAGCTTCGTGCCCTCATCACCAAATTGAAGATTGGCTACTTATGCAATACTTTTATGAGGGATTACTTGATTCGGAGAGGATGATGGTTGACGCTACTAGTGGAGGAGGCTTGATGAACAAGAGTGCTACTCAAGCTAAGGAGATGTTTGAGAACATTGCAGCAAACTCTCAACAATTTAATTACCGGAGAGCTCCCCCAAAGAAAGCAGGTGTTTATGAGGTAAGTGCTAGTGATATTGGTCCTCAAATAGCTAATTTGACTAACCTTGTTAAGCAATTAATCCCTCAAGCACAAGTGTGTGCCGTGTGTGCTAATCCTGGACATCCTACGGAGTCTTGTCCAAGTTTGTATGGTGATGGAGAAGAGATGGCTCAAGCACACTATATGCAGCAACAAAAGCCAAGAAACGATCCATTTTCTAACACCTATAATCCGGGGAAAGCTGCCAAGGTCGCTCGGTCACACTGAGAGACCGAACCTTTAACTCCATTAGAATGATAGCGTCATAGCCGTAGGTTAAGGCATAAGGGTATGTCCCAGTAGCCGATCTTTTCGAAACTCGGTAGGCCCAAAGGGCCTCAGGGAGTAAGTCGTGCCAGGCCCGAGGCTTTTCCTCAATCATTTTCTCGAGGATGCCTTTGATCACCTTGTTTCTTGCCTCGGCCTGTCTGTTAGACTGGGGGTAGTAGGGTGTCGAGTGGACCAATTTGATCCCCATCCTTTCGGCGTACTCCTGAGTCTCGGCCGATGCGAAGACTAGGTCGTTATCGGCCGTGATAGTTTCGGGTATACCGAATCTGTGGACGATGTGATTTTCGAAGAACCTGACCACCTGCGCGCTAGAAATAGACCGATAGGACTCCGCTTCGACCCATTTAGTGAAATAATCAGTTGCTACTAAAATCCAGGCGTGCTGGTTGGACGTGGCTGGGTAGATTTTGCCGATGGTATCTACGGCCCATCCTCTGAACGGCCATGGTTTATTAACCGGGTGGAGGGTTTCGGCTGGTACCCTTTGTATTGGGCCATAGATTTGACACTTGATACACCCCCTAGCATATTCTATACAATTATTTAAAATGGTCGGCCAATAATAGCCGTGCCTCCGGACTAACCATCTCATCTTGACGCCAAACTGGTGAGTGCCGCAAATCCCTTTGTGGGATTCGGTCATGATAACCTTAATGTCCTTGGTGCTGGGGCATAGGAGTAACAAGTCGTCTGATCCTTTTTGATACAGCTCATTCTGATAAATTAAATAACACCGGGCTAGGAAGCGAATGGTCCTCTCATGGTTGCTAGAGGGATCGCGTAGATATTTGACTATGGGGTAGCGCCAGTCGGTTTCGGCCGTTTCGACCTTGTCGGCAATTTCGGCCGATGATACCTACGTCGTCATTCCTCGTTTAGCCAAAGCCGGCAGGGTACGCTTCTCGATTCTTATCACGCGGTCGTGGTAGCTATCCGGGATGTTTACTCTTGATGCTACCTGGGCCATCTCATTGGCCTCGTGGTTTTCAGCGCGCGGCACGTGAATGAAGGAGATCCTAGAAAATTGGTCGGCCGTGTTCAGGGCCATTACATAATACATGGTTAAATTCTCGCTCGTGCACTGGTAATCCCTGGTCAGTTGATTAATCACCAACTGGGAATCACCGTAGACCAGGACACGAGTTGCCTTCATTTCTCTTAGAATTTCAAGACCGATGATGAGCGCTTCATACTCGGCCTGATTATTGGTGCATTTGAAGTCAAGTTGGAACGCAAATTGCCACATTTGTCCTTAGGGGGACTCGATTACGACCCCTTCCCCGGATCTGACTTCGGTACTAGAGCCATCAAAGTACATGGTCCAGTAGTTCTTCTCCATGTGGGCCATGCCAGTCTCGACCTCCAACTCCTCTTCCTGTCCTTGAGCCGGGTGGTGAGCCAAGAAATCGGCCAATGCCTGACCTTTGACCGACTTTTGAGCCACATATTGGAAGGTGAACTCAGACAATGCCATCGTCCACTTCCCGATTCGGCCGCGTATGATCGGTCGAGTGAGCATATATTTCATGAGGTCGGTCTTGGAGATGATTTGAACGACTGAAGGAAGCATATAATGGCGCAACTTGGTAGCCACGAAATAAAGTGCCAAGCACAATTTCTCGATTGGTGAATAGTTCAGCTCGGCCATGTTAAGGGTGCGGCTCAGATAGTGCACTGCTTGCTCTCGTTTAGACTCGTTGTTTTGAGCCAGCAGACAACCGATAGACCCTTCTCAGGCCGAGATGTAAAGCCTCAGGGGCTTCCCTCTTTTTGGTGGCATAAGGACCGGTGTTCTGACTCCTACACAAATCGCTTCGTGTCTTTTAGCTTGAGCAGAGGGGTCAACGGCCGAATTTTTCCAGCCAAATTGGATATGAATCGCCTTAAAAAGTTAACCTTCCCAAGGAAGGACTGGAGTTCCTTTTTGGTTTCTGGCGGAGGGGCTGCCATAATGGTCGTGGCCTTATTCTTATCTACCTCGATCCCTCATTGGTGAACCAGGAAACCGAGGAAGTTCCCGGCGGTGACCGCATTCGAGTGAACGCCTGTCGGAGATGCCCTGGGTGGTCGTCCTTGGACGGGGACTTCACGACTACATCATCGATGTAGACTTCAACGGTTCAGTCAATTAGGTCGTGGAAAATAAGGTTCATGGCCCGTTGATACATCGCACCGGTGTTCTTCATGCCGAATGGCATGACCACCCACTCATAAGTCCCGATCGCGCCTAGACATCTGAATGCCGTCTTGTGGACATCTCCTTTGGCTATGAAGATTTGGTTGTAACCAGCGTGGCCGTCCATGAAAGACAGGAGATCTTGCTTCGCGGCTCCGTCCACCAGAAGGTCGGACATAGGCATGGGATATTCGTCCTTGGGGGTCGCGAGGTTCAGATTTCTGCAGTCGGTGCAATACCTCAAGGCCCCCGTCTTTTTTAGCACTGGTAGGATGTTGGCCAACCATTCAACGTACCGAGCCGTGCGGATGAAGCCGGCTTTAAGGAGCCGTTCAATTTCTTCTTTGACTTTAAGCTGTACTTCGGCGACTGTTGGAAGGGCCTAAACCCCTCCTTAATCTTTAGTTCGTGCTCAACCAAACTTCTTGGCAATCCGGGCATCTTTATATTCATGGAGCAGGCCGATAATCTCGGCCGCTAACTCAGGATTCAAAAGTTGGCTTACAAAAAGAGGCCGTGGTTCGGCCTCGAACCCGACATTTATTTCTAATAACGGGTCCTGGACCTCGGGGTAATCATCCTCCATTTCGGTGGGCTCCGTCTCCAAGTCGTCAATGGTTAGAATGTCCGCCTCATCCGATTCGTGGAGGAATTCGATAAGGTTGATCGGCGAATTCAACTGTAAGGATTCCCCCGTCCAATGTTCCAGCAGTCTTTCCAGCAGGTCGGTTACGGCCATTGCTCCCTCTCCTTTAGTGGCTTTGTCTGTCATCTAAAGGCTGGTGAGGTCGATCAACACTTCACGCGCCGAATCCTGTCGAGCATTTTCGGCGCCTAACTCTCGCACTTTCTGGGCCGTTGTCCTAGTTGGTCGGCCGCTTGAATCGTGGCCGGTAAGGACAACCCATCAAAAGGGTTTTTCGTCAGCCGGGTGTATGGATACCCTTTGGCCATCCCAGAAAAACAAGAGTTGGAAGAGGGAGGACGGTATGCACCCGGACTGATGGATCCAGTCGCGGCTGAGCAGTATATTGTAGTCCACGCTGGATTCGACCACGTAGAAAGCTGCGACTCTCGTCTGGTCGGCCACGGTGATTTTGAGCGGCAGTACCCCGATGGTCTTAGATTTGTCGCCGACAAAGCTGCTCATGACCACGTCACTGGGGATGAGGTCCTCTCTTGTCTTGGCCAGCTTCCTCATTAGCGAACAGGAAAGGATGTTGACCGCCGCTCCGCAGTCAACGAAGACCTTAGACATGGGCACACCCTCCACATGGGCCGAGATGTACAATGGCTTGAGGTGTCAGTATTTGTTTGGCTCGTCTCCGGGTATTACCTCGTTAAAAGCCACGGCCAACAACTCTTCTTTGATCTTCGGCCTTTGACCAAGCTGTTCTTCGGCCATGTTGTTATCCAGGCCGTTAGTCTGGCCCCCTAGGGCCGAAAATTCGGATGGTAGCACCAAGACCATGTTCATGGTGACCTCCTTTGGCTCCTGCTGGATCTCCCTACCAGCTTCCCCTTCGGCCTCATTTCCACTCCCGGCGAGGGTTCTTTCTCCAACCATCCCGAGGACCCCCTCGTATTCTTCGTCGTAGTTTTCTAGTGTGAGGTCGTTTTCGGCCTCATGTCCGAAGAAAGGATTGCCGCGGCCCTCGACCATAGGCTTTGCAGTCCCCGGGGTTCTGTTTGTAGCCGCTTTGGTCTTGTTTGTACCATATCTGACCACCCACTCACGTCCTGACACGTGGAATGCACTCAGGCCACGCAGACCAGCCCACGCTTTCGACATCTCTGTTCCCTATTCAACATCAGCATCTTCTTTGCATCTCCGGCACATCCACAATCCAACGGCCAGGTGGAAGCCATCAACAAGATCATCAAGAAAACGCTGAAGAAGAAGCTAGGAGCTGCCAAAGGCAACTGGCCTGAAATCCTACCGGAAGCACTATAGTCCATTAACACCTCCTACCGAAGGTCAACAGGCGAGACACCGTTCTCCCTTACCTTCGGCACCGAAGCTGTTGTGCCGGTGGAGGTACATACGCCCACATGCCGAAAGGCAACCTACGACCCTCAACAGAATGACAGCCAGCTTGCCCTCAATCTGGATCTTATCGACGAACACCGATCGCAAGCACAGCTCCGGAATGCTACCTACAAGCAACGCACGGCTCGGTACTACGATTCACGCGTAAAACACCGATCGTTCAAAGTGGGGGACTGGGTTCTGCGAAAAGTATCGTTAGCAACGAGAAATCCTACCGAAGGTACTCTCGGCCCATCGTGGGAAGGACCTTATCAAGTTGTCAGCATCAGCCGACGCGGCGCCTACCGATTGCGTGGTTCTGATGGTCAAACCCTCGGCCACCCTTGGAATGTTGAACATTTAAAAGTTTATTACAAGTAGCTGGACCTTCGGCCACTACACTTTCTTGAAATTTTATGTGTTCAAACACCAGTTTGTTTTCCATGTTTTACTCCAAAACGGCATATGTGTTCACACTCTGACAATATGGACACTACCGAAGCTCAAACAACAGAAAGCGGGAGATAGAAACATCCATCAATGAAAGGCCTCAAAACGGGCATATGTCTTTACAAAAACGGCCTAAAGGCCTGTATGTCAACTACAAAATATCAAACATGCTAAGGGACTAAGGGGAAGGAGGAGCGTCCTCGGCATTAGACAGGCCTGGCGCCTCGGCATCTGGAACACTTGATGGCCCTGGAGGCGAAGTATCTTCTTCCTCCTCGCTGCCCGACTCCGAGCCACTCGAGCTTTCGGCTACGGCATCCTCCCCAAGGTACGCCTCCACCCTCTCCTCGGTCACCCCCTCGGGCAATGGCGGCGGATCCCAGAGGAAGTTCAGGTTCAGTTTTTTGTCCGCGTTAAACCGCTTGAATCGGTAGATGAGGTCTTCACACTACACCATCACCTCCTTGTCCAACAACGCCGTGAACTCCTCCGAGGTCCGGTACTCCTCCACCGCCTGTTTCTTGGCCTCCTCTACCTCCGTCGCCCGAGACCGAAGCACAGCCTCCTTTGCAGCCTCTGCCCTCGCCCTCACCTCCTCGGTATCCACGACCGCCCTCTCCGCCTCCGCCAGCTTGGAAGACAGCTCAGCAATCTTCGCGGCATTCTCCCCCGCGTGCCGATCTGCGTCCTGCAGCATCTTCCCAGCATCGGCGATCTTGGCTCGGCCGTCCTCGTATTTCTTCTGGGCACGCTCGGTCGCGTTGACCGCTCGCTTCATGCCGAGCCACATCTCCATGTTTGCCTACAAACAAAGACAGATTAGCCACTTCCCTCTCACAAACTCAACTCACACCAAGATGGTCTACTTACGGCAGCTTGAAGGCGGAGGGCTCGGCCGGCCTGTTCGCGCAGCGACTTCATCGGTAGCTGCTCCAGCTCCGGCAGCTCCATCTGAGCGCCCTCAATGACGCAGTTCACGAACGGCACAACCTTCCGATGGCAGGCAATGTTCACAGGACCCGCCTCGGCGTCTTCTTCATCGTCCGGTACGAGGACGGCCACATCCTTGTTCGGCCCCCTTGGCCTCTTCGGCAGAGGGGTCACATCGAGGGCACCCTCAATCACCCTCTTCCCCGTTACTTGCCAGTGGGACTCCCGAACAAGCTCGGCCTCGGCCACCCTTTTCTCCCTCCGCCGCTCGGCCGGAGTACTAGCCTGCGCCGAACCCCCTTCGGCCGGCCTCGGCGCCTTGGCCTTCTGCTTCGACGGACGCGCCTTCGTCTGAACCGCCCGAGCTTCGAGCCGTCTCCTGGTCGCCTCGTTCATCTCCCTCCCTCCAGCCACTGCGCAAAACCACAAGTTACAGAAAACACAAGTAAAATGCCGAACGGCCGTACTTACTTTCTTTCTCTTTCTCCTCTTCTTCCTTCTTCCGCCGAAGGTATTCAGGCTAGCCGATCAGCCCCGCCCTGAATAGGTTCTTGAAGTCCAGAAGCGCCTTGTGGAACCGATCCTCCTCCGGGATCAGTGACCAAACACGTTCAATCACCTCTATCTCCCGCTTCGTCGCGATCGGCCGCTTCAGGGACACTGCACATCAAACCAACCTTCGGTAAAAGAAAAAAAATCCATAACTACCGAAGCAGTTCCTATGGTCCTACCAACTGTTTGAAAGTGTGTGGGAATGTGCCTCTCCACTATTACCCCCGGCGCCGATTCCCAGGCTCCGGACACCAGTACCCGATGGCACCCCCACCACAAAGTGCCCCCTCTGTCCTGCCGACAGACAGTTCGACTGCACCCATCCCCCTTGATCGGCACTCTTCGCCCTCGTCACATTGTACAGGTGTGCGAACTGCTCATAGCTTGGCTCCCCTTCCCCAGCTATGCCGAACGCGGTGATCGTCCCCAGAAGTGTAATCCAGAAGTTGGGATTAAACTGCCCAGGGGCGTAGCCAATTGCAGCCAGGATCTTCTGCACCGAATGTCTCAAGGGCAGCCGAAGCCCATGTTTGAAGACATCGGTGAAGAAGACCGTCTCCGCCGTTGGCTTGCTTAGTTTCTCCAACGGCTCCGGGATCCGCATCTTTACCGAATCCGGTATATTATACAGCACACGGATCTTGGCCAAATCCGCCTCTGTCATTACATTCGGCTCCAAATGGTCCACACCGAACACTACCTCCGTGGGCTTCGCCATCGGTATCCTTTGAGGACCCCTCACCACCGATAGCACCCCCTCCCCAGGTTCGGCAACGGACACATCTCCTTCGGCCTCTCCCGCCTGACGACCACTCGCCGATGGCTGAGCGCCATTCACCCCTACTACCTCGACGCTCGAAGTGCTCCCTGAATCGGTCGACACTTCCGGCGCCCCTCTCTCGGTCTCCTCAAAATCCGCACTGTCCAAGCCTTCGGTTGTACTTTCCGAGGCCGTCTCTCCATCATAGGCTCTTGGGCTACGACTATAGTCTGATTCGGTGTCTGACATCTACAAACAAAAGACAAATGAAACTAAACGACATGCTCGAATCAAACCTCTATCCTAGAGCCCAAGAGCTGATGTTCATCTACACTCATACGTGTTCTTTTACATTCATACGTGTTCATGCAAAACTACAGATGTTTGATTCATATTATGCAAGCAATGTTCAACATACCTTGTTTGTCACGGTGGTGGAAGTTGCCAGAAATCGCTCCGCCTTCGGAATTGCTCGCCGGAAATCGCCTTTGACGCCGCAACACAGTCGCCGGAAATCGCCTCTCTCAAGCTCCGATTGCTCTCAAAACCTTAAGTACCTGCTCCTACCGTATCCTCCTCATATTTATAGGATGAGCCTAGCATCGGGAACTGAACCGTCGCAACTCCTCACTGCCTCTCCGACACTTGTCACCAATGCACAGGGGAGTCCAAACGCCTGTCTTTGACGTTTCCACTCCTCCCTTTGCTACACCAAACCAGCGGCAGGCACGCTTAGGTCTGGTTCTCACCACCTCTCGTGCCGAACGGCAGGCACGCATAGGCCGAGTCTCCACTCTCTCTCGTGCCGAACGGCAGGCACGCTGAGGTCTGGTTCTCACCACCTCTCATACCGAACGGCAGGCACGCTTAGGTCTGGTTCTCACCACCTCTCATGCCGAACGGCAGGCACGCATAGGCCGAGTCTCCACTCCCTCTCGTGCCGAACGGCAGGCACGCTTAAGTCTGGTTCTCACCACCTCTCGTGCCGAACGGCAGGCACGCATAGGCCGAGTCTCCACTCCCTCTCGTGCCGAACGGCAGGCACGCTGCGGTCTAGTTCTCACCATCTCTCGTGCCGAACGGCAGGCACGCAGAGGCCGATTCTCCACTCCCTCTCATGCCGAACGGCAGGCACGCGTAGGCCGAGTCTCCACTCCCTCTCGTGCCGAACGGCAGGCACGCTCCGGTACCCCCGTCCTGCCGCTCCCTTCCAATCTTCGAACCAACCCCTTGGCTTGAGGACTTGGGGGACTACATGATCACCACCGGCTTACAAACGACAGACGCTCGTTCCCGGGTCAGAATGCCAGAGCTCAGGGACAGGCAAGTCCCCAACCAAGAAGTCCCTCCTCGATCGGAAACTTGGGGGACTACTGTTTGTACCATATCTGACCACCCACTCACGTCCTGACACGTGGAACGCACTCCCATGCAGACCAGCCCAACTGGTCATACTGAAAGTCCGCTCGGCATGATGTACCGATTCCTGGACCAAGTACATGCCACCGGTACCTCTGCCAACCTTCGGTATCATCTGCCGACAGACCGAAGGTCACATCATGCCGATTCTGACAGATCGCCTCAGAATTCCTACCGGAACCTGTCGGAACGACATGTCAACTTCCTAGGGCACTCCCACGAGTCCCATATCGAAATTAAGTACTAAGAGCTTCCCAATTGCTTCCTATAAATAGAACCCCTTGGCCCAGCCAAGTGGTAAGACTTTCTGACTTGACTAAGTGCTTACACTGTCAATAGAACTGCTCTTAAGTACTAACTTTGGCATCGGAGTGCCTTCGGCAGGTACCACACCGGTACCCTCTCCTCGGCTCGGATTCGGCCCCCGCTTGAACCTTCGGTGATCACGGAAGAAGGCCACTCCGGTACTTTCTCGAGGGCTCACCTAACTCCAGACGACTCACTCGGGCCCTTTCCTCGGTCGTTAGACCGAATAAAGTATCGGCCGGGAGTCACAAAGAAATACTCGCGGAGGTATTCTAAGTTGCTCCTGCCAAAAGGGGACTTGTCCTCCAGTCTTCCCTGATCGGGTTGGTAACCTGGCGTCCCTCTTGCCTTGGCATCTCGGTTCGCCTGGTATACGGCCTTTATGCCCGAGTCGGATCCCTTGGTAATGAGGAGTCCTTCCGCCTTAGCATTCTTGAGAGCCAGTTCCATGATTTCGCGATTCTCGGGGGTCAGGCCGTATAGGTCGATGGCCGAGTGGTCTTTATGGAATTCCCTGAGAAAGGACAAACTGTTGGCTGAAAAATGGGGGTCCCTTCCTCGTCGGTCTTCCCCAGGGCCGTGGCCTTTGATTCGGCCGAAACAGCCCCATTTCTGCGAAGATACCCGTCCTTCCGAGGGCGCCATGTCCTTAAAGGCTTGATGCTGGCAACCTTTGCCGTGGGGGACAATTGGCACGGATGATGGCTCGTCTGCGGTTGCCATCTTCTTCTGGCGTTTGGATCCCTCGGCCTGGGGTGTGTGTACTCTGGCCTACTGAGCCTGTTTCTGCATTCTCCGTAGCTGGGTTCTTGTCAGTGGCTGGACGCTGCCCCCAGGTTACGCGTAATACCAACGGTCGCCCCGTACGACCGGTGGTTTGAACGTCTTCAGCGGCCTGGGGGCGGCTCCGTTTTTATGGCCTACAGAGTGCTCTGGCTGTATTGCTGTGATAAAGCGGCGGGCGCGTTGCTCGTGTCGGGATGGGTGTGGACGGCCAAGGTGTGAACTGGGCCGCCATGCTGGACCGTAGAATGCATGGGGCTGTTTTGCCCTAGTGATACAGCCAACGCATGGAGCGGACTGTACCCCACTTCTGACGGTCGGGTCGATCCGGAATTCACCCAAGTGATAAGTCAGAACACGCTTCAGTATAAACAAAATCATTGATGCTATGATTAGTATTTAGCATCAGTTCTAATATATTCCCTGATGCTATTCAAGGTTTAAGGCATCGGAGGTCAACGCTTTTTTGGCACATGGTCATAACTTACGCATTGGTGATTATGAAATACTGAAGTCGTAAATAATCTTTAGCGACGGATAATATTCGAAGCGTATGACTATACCTTTTGCATCGAGTCCCAATACTTCGGTTCTGGGGTACCTTTAGCAACGGATATTATCCGAAGCTAAAGGTCAATTTTCACATAGTGAATAATAAAGAGTTAGTTGGAAATGGAATTCTCGTTGGCAATATGGTTCAGTTAAACTGCAAGACTCCTCAAATGGTTATGAACATTACAAGCACAAAACGTAAGAATCAAATATCTGCAAAAATTTGGCACAAAAGACTAGGGCATATTTCGAAAGAAAGACTGAACACCCTATGCAAAGAATCTGTGTTAGCACCACTTGACTTTAATGAGTTGGATGAAAACTGTGTTGAATGCATAAAAGGAAACTAACCACCTTAAGGAAGAAAGGAGAAGTAAGAAGTGAAAATTTGTTGGAATTAATTCACACTGATATTTGTGGTCCTTTTCCAAATCCAACACATGAAGGATACAAGTATTTTATCACCTTCATAGAGGATCACTCGAGATATGGACATATCTATTTAATAAAAGAAAAATCATAAGCCTTAGATATGTTCAAAATCTATAAAACCGAGGTGGAAAAACAGTTGGAACTTAAAATTAAAGTGGTAAGGTCAGACCGAGGTGGAGAATATTATGGCAAATTTGATGAAGCCGGAAGAAATCCAGGTCCTTTTGCAAGATATCTCCAGGAAGAAGGTATAATAGCTCAGTATACCAATCCAGGTACACCTCAGCAGAATGGAGTTTCTGAGAGAAGGAATAGGACTTTAAAAGAAATGGTAAGAAGCATAATGTGCTGTACCAATCTCCCTATTTTCCTGTGGGGAGAAGCCTTGAAGACTACAAACTATATCTTGAATAGAGTTCCAACCAAAAGTGTTGACAAAAATCCCTTTCGAAATCTGGAATAAAAGGAAACCAAGCTTAAACCACTTAAAGGTTTAGGGTTGCAAAGCAGAGGCAAAACTCTACAACCCTGTGGAAAAGAAACTAGACTCAAGAACTGTGAGTTACTTTTTTATCGGCTATCCTGAAGGATCCAAAGGGTATAGGTTCTACTATCCAAAGAACACTACAAGATTTGTTGAAACTCAAAGAGCAGTTTTCATGGAAAATGAATCTGATGAAATAGAGGATAGAGTTTTGGATTTTAATGAAGAATTAGTGGAGATTGATAACAATGCTGGATCTGAGACAAGTAAAGGCATTGTTATAATACCTGCAGTTGAGACAACCTGTGAAAACCTTGACAATATGGAAGAAGACACGGATCAGGCACAAGACATAGTTGAAGCAGAAATTATGAATCCACCTGTGCAAGACAATAACGACATTCTAGACACAGTTCAAGCAGGAATTTTGAATCAAGGCACAGACCAAAATATGCAGGATATGGAGTTGAGAAGGTCAAAAAGGGCAAGAAGATCTGCATTGCTGGATTTCTATGTATATCTACAAGAATCTGAGCATGACATGCTTGGAAATGATGATCCTGAGAATTTCAAGCAAGCCATAATGGGTGAAGACAATGAAAGGTGGTTGGCTACAATGAAATCTGAGTTAGAGTCAATGAGAAAGAATGGTGTTTGGGAATTAAAAGTTTTACCTCAAGGATGTAAACCTATAGGCTGCAAATGGGTTTATAAGACTAAAAGGGACTCGAAAGGGGCAATAGACAGGTACACAGATAGGTTGGTTGCAAAGGGGTACACACAACAAGAGGGCATTGATTATACAGAAACCTTCTCACCAGTATCCACTAAAAACTCATTCAAAGTAATCATGGCGTTGGTCGCATATTTTGACCTGCACCTTTACCAGATGGACGTCAAAACTGCATTCCTAAATGGACATTTGAAGGAAGAAATTTACATGCAGTAGCCTGAGGGTTTTGTTCAAAGGGGACAGGAAAACATGGTTTGCAAATTGAACAAATCGCTATATGGCTTAAAACAAGCTTCAAGACAATGGTACATGAGATTTGATGAAGTTATTAAGACATATGGTTTCACAGAAAATGTCCTAGATTCATGCATATATGTCAAGATCAATGGGAGGCACTATGTTCTACTTGTACTCTATGTGGATGACATTCTCCTAGCAAGCACTAATCTCACATTGTTACATGATGTCAAGGTCTTCCTATCTAAACATTTTGAAATGACTGATTTGGGAGAGGCATCTTATGTTCTTGGAATAGAAATTAGCTGAGATAGGAAAAGAGGCTTATTAGGACTTTCACAAAAGGGGCACATTGAGAAAATACTCAAAAGGTTCAATATGATGGACTGTGTAAGGGGTGATGTGCGTATTAACAAAGGAGATAAGTTCAGTCGTGAACAAGCGCCAAAAACAGATCAGGAGAAGTTGGAGATGCAAGATAAGCCTTATGCTTCGTTGGTTGGCAGCCTTATGTATGGTCAAGTCTGCACAAGGCCTGATCTAGCTTTTCCTTTAAGTGTGTTAGGGAGGTTTCAATCAAATCCAGGACAGGCTCATTGGGTAGCAGGGAAGAAAATCATGAGATACTTGCAGAGGACAAAGGAGTTTAAGTTAGTTTACAAAAGGAATGAGAGCTTAGAATTGGTTGGCTATGCAGATGTTGATTTTGCAGGGTGTGTAGATGACTTAAAGTCTACTTCGGGTTTTGTTTTTCTATTTGGAGGAACTGCAATTTCTTGGAAAAGTGTTAAGCAGCCTATTGTGACTACCTCAACTATGCAGGCAGAGTTCATAGCTTGTTATGAAGCAACATGTTAGGCTATTTGGCTGAAGAATTTTCTAACTAGCCTGAAAGTTTTGGGAACAATTGAGAAGCCTATTCAGATTTGGAATGATAATAACTCAGCTATATTGTTTGCAAAAGGGAACAAAAGGTCAATCGGAGGGAAGCCTCTATCGCTAAAGTTCTTATCAGTGAAAAAAAGATCAATGAAGGAATCATTACCATGGATCATATCAACACAGAGTCTAATCTAGTAGATCCATTCAATAAAGGGCTACCAAATAATGTTTTCAAGAGGCATGTAACTAGTATGGGACTGTTATCCGGTTTTGATGCATAAAAACTAGGGGTGGCATTTTTGACCGAAAAATCGCAAAACCGCAAAAATCAACCGCAAAATTACCGCAATAAAACCGCAATCGCGGTAAACCGAACCGCAATCGCGATATTAAGAACCGAACAGCATTTGCGGTTGCGGTTGCGGTATTCGATATTCAAATATCGCGGTTACCGCAAACCGCAAAGTATAGCCGCACGGCTATACTCTGTAGCCTTATTTCCATTTAATTGTCTCTCTGTACTCTGTGTCTGTAGCCTTGTGTCTAATTATGGTGTTCCTAATTTCTGAAATTGATTGTTTCAAAGATAGGGTTTTAGGTTTTAATTGGGAATTTGAATTTGTAATGTCAAATTTGATGTGCCTACTTCATTCGAAAAAAAATACCCAATAAAGTCACAACTTAATTCCAATATTTTCCACAAAAATAATAAAACAAAATAAAATAAATAACTCATGTTCTTCATGTTCTTCATCATCCATACATAATAATTAATACATCACAAAATAAATAACTCATAATGCTATCGATGGTTGAGCTCACCCATGGCTCTTCTTCTGACTCACTTTCCGAAGGGTCCGAATCAGAAGAATCAGATTGGGCTTCATCTATCACCTGCTCCATGAAGTCTCTGAGCCTTGTGGTCATATACCCTAACTGGAAGTCAAACTCGTCAAGCACACTTAAGTAAATATCAAACTCATCTCGGATGTTACCTGTACAATACATGTGACTGCTCAACACAACAGTTCTTGCCACAAACCTCCTATCTAGCAGATATACCCTCCAAGTATCTAGACAATGTGCCAGCGCCGCAAGCTGCATCTCTTCCAATCCACAATCCAGATCCCAATTTGGAATCATGTCTTCAATTTCCTCTATCACCCTACCTCTATGAAACAGAAAGGCATATATGGTAACTTCTGAGGGATCCATGGCAAACACAACCACGAGCACCTCAATCACCTCCAACACTGGTTACATAATGGTGTCTTTTCCCAAAGGATCTTCTGGTGGGATAGCTGGCAGTGAGTTCAATAAAACCATTGGGCTAGGCACCTTCACCATGCTCAATTCGGACTCCTCCTCCTTGACAGATCATGACAATTTCAATTCTTCCAACTTCATTCGTATTTAATTAACCCTAAATAAATTAACAAAAATCACAACAAACTTACCATTTGGGGATGCTTCTTATTCCAGAGAGCTGAGAGAGGGCTGAGAGCTTGAGAGAGATTAAGAAGATAGAGAAATCGAGAGATTAAGAGAGTGAGAGACAGATAAAGAAATCCAAAGACTGACAGTGAGACAGATCGAGTTTGAGAGAGTGAGAGACAGAGAGAGCTTGAATCGAGTGAGAGATCGAGATGAGATGAGAGCGTTTCTGTCTGAAAGGGTTTGGCTTTGGCTTTTGAGTTTGAGAGAGGCAAGTGAGAGACAGAGACTGGTGAAGTAGAAAAACACAACCCATGAGGCATCAATCTCTGTAGTTTTCCACAACCCTGCAAGTCTCTGTTCACTGGTTCCCTTGATGCCTAACACCGAGAGCTCACATTCAACCATTTGTTCTTTGACTCCTTTTGTCTTTGGTTTTCCCCTTTTCCCTTTTCTTCTTTTTCCCCTTTACTCTCTCTCTCTCTCTCTCTCTTGTTGTACATATAGCAACTTAAAAATTAAGCAACTATATGCACGTTTTAACTCGCAAGTGCACGAACCGTTGGTAGTTTAGATATGTAAGTGCGAGGTCGATTCCACAAGGATTGGTGATTGAATGATCCCTTTTAGTTTTCCTACACAAAACAGAAAAGAAAACAAAAGAACACAAAACAAAAAGAAATAAAAGAACTAAGACAAGATGGTGAGGTTTTAGAATCCACATTTATTAAAACTAATAACAGAAAAACAAAGTGAAACAAAAGAAATACAAGAAGAAAATAAAAGACAAAGGGAGGAGAAGAAGATAAGGACAGCATGCTAGAGATGGAAAAGATTCATCTCCATGGCTGCCAGGAGGCCAAAGCCTCCCAGCTGCTGCCTTCTCTCTTCTCTCCCTTTGTGACTCTCAACTATCCCTCTCTTTGTGTACAATGAAAGTGTAAAATGATGGAATGGTATCCTCCTTTGAATGAGCTGAAACTCTGTATTTATAGACTTCAAATTCGTCCTCCCCTTGGCTGGTCTCTTAGCTGCCCATGTGTGACAGCTCATGCTTTGTCTCCCATGTGCTTTGTCTCCCATGTGTGGCAGCTCATGCTTTGCAGCTGCCACAAGCTTTGCCTCCATGTGTGGTTGCTTTAAGAACATGGATCAACAGCTGCCCATGCTTTGCCTCCATGTGTGGCTGCTTTAAACACATGGCTCAACAGCTGCCCATGCTTTGCCTCCATGTGTGGCTGCTTTAAACACATGGTTTGTCTGTGAACCAGGTTCAATGTTTGACATACTGAGGGCTCCAGACTTATCCAATTGGGCTGCAATTTGGATATGTTATAGTATACATCCATTGGAACACATTCTATCAAGGGTGTTGCCTCATCTGACTTGTGCAAGTAGCTGAACGGAGGCCTGCAAGCTGACCCACGAAAACTGGACTGAGGCCTGGTTTGTCTGTGAACCAGGTTTGGTATTTGACATGCTGAGGGCTCCAGACTTAACCAATGGGGCTGCAATTTGGATATGTTATATTAGACACCCATTGCAACAACTTCTATTAAGGGTGTCGCCTCATTTGACCTGTGTAAGTAGCTGAACTGAGGCCTGCAAGCTGACCCACGAAAACTGGACTGAGGCCCGAATGTTTGACCTTGAGCTACTAAATCATGTCTAACTTCCTCTAGAAGACTCCAAATCATGCACCGTAAAATGCTACGGAAACTAGACTTCCGTATCTTTCCAGTGATGTATGGCACATTATATAGTTCTTTTTGAGCAAGTACAGGTTAATCCGTAAATATGACTGATCTGCAGACACAGTTTTTAAGCTAACTTGTCTTCAAAATGCATGTAATGAGTCTCAACCTTATTATACTGAAATATACACAAAACTTTATTAAAAGCACAAGTTTAACTCAAAAACATACCAAATCATAAGTTAGAATGGTACAAAAAGATATGTAATTAAGCACTGATCATCTCTCTCTCTTGAATTATTACACACACAGGTAACTGTCGGTGGGGGTACGAGCATCCTAAGATGTTTGGTTGTATAAGATGATGGATCCTTTTGAGAGCCCCTTGAGCAAACAATTCAACCTCTTGAATTGGTGGAAAGGGAACCAAACAAGATATCCTATTCTTTCACAAGTTGCCAAGGATATCTTTGCAATTCCAAGTTCTACGGTTGCTAGTGAAAATGCTTTTAGCCTAGGCAAGAGGTTGTGTATTTATTTATTTAGGTCGTGAATTTATATTTTTGTGAATGCTTGAGAACTTGTGGTTTTAAACCGCAAATTCGCGGTAACCGACCGCAAATTGCGATCGGTTCGCGGTATGGAAAATCACCAAACCGCAAATAGTCGGTCAGTTCGCGGTTTGGGTAAAAATTCGCGGTTACCGAACCGCAATCACCCCTAATAAAAACAATGGGAGCAAAAGGGATATAGCGGGAATTTGTAGTTTTGTCGTCCGACCTCTGATTGAGGTGCATGATACCTTTTTGAAAAAGGAATGAAGCTAGGAATCAAACTCACAGCTTTTCTATGACATATGGTGGTTTTTGGCCATCTGAGGTCGTTTAGCCTTTCAAAAGCGCATTTAAAGTGTTGAAAGTATTGATTTTGGTGTTATTTTGCTTACTTTGTTTGAACAATTTGTTTTGCATAAACTTTTTTGTTATTTGAAAGTAATTAACAGTGAATGGTTTGTTGCTAGCTTAAGGTTAACTGTTAAAGTATTGCATTCATAACAGTGATGTCTTTTACCTGGAGTAAAAGAAAGGATCTTGAACAATCCTATAAGTTGGACTAAAAGAATGATCATAGCAGTTATGTCATTTTGGTTAGCTGTGATTGTTCTATGTTTTCAATCTTGATGGTAGCCCTATGTGACATTGGATTTGATAATTGTAGTTGTAAAGACTTCATGGAAGTTTCTTTGCTTAGTCTTGATAACTCATTATCAATTTCACTGTTGACAAGTGGCTTGATGAGGAAACAAAATCGAACTGTATTCCACAAAGGCCTTACAGTAATTGACATTGTTCTTTAGTGATTATTTGACCAAGTGGGAGAATGTAAGATTTGCATTCTAATACAAACTCTAAAGATGGTCTTCTAATCACTTAAGGATAACTAGTCCAATGTCAATTAGGATTACATGGATCGATTTATTTTAAGGCTTGATATATATATGACTTTTCAGATAAATACAAGTGCTTAAGGGCCCGTCTGGTAACGTTTTCAGAGAGCATTTTCAGAGAATGTTTTCATAGAATGAAAACGAGAAAATGAAAACGCATTTTCAGGAAATGAAAATGCGTCTGGTAGATTAATTAGAAAACATCTTCAGAAAACAAAAACAATGAAAACGTGTCTGGTAGTACAATTTGAGAATAATAATATATGAGCTATTTTTCAAGTGTATTTTTGATAATGCATGTTCTAAAAAAAAAATTAAAAAATAATAAAATTCTAATGTTAGAAAAACCTAGAATTATCTTTAATAACAAGTGAAAATGATAAATAAAAAAGTTGAATTTTGTTGGTTAATTGATAAACTGAACAAGTATGCATCTAAGAATAGTTTCTCATACATACAAAAAAAAATTTCCCAAAATAAATACAGATTATTGAGTAAAGAACTTCTTGTAGTAGGATATGAGAATAAAATAAACAATGAAGTGTCATTTCTTTTCAACTTTTATTTTTTCATTAATATTTTTTAAATGTTTATTATAACAAAAAAAATCTAAAATTACCTGAAACTAATGTTAAAACAAGATTATAAAATAAAATAAAAATGTTAGCACGCTTTTCCTTTCTCATTCTTCTTGACTTTTCTTCTCCCAACTCACAGACTCCCCACCACCCACCTCCCTTCTTTTTTCACTCTAACTCTCTCATCTCTCTTCATACATCCTCTCCTCCCATGAGTGCTAGTGTTGTTTGGGTTTATAGATCCCATGTGAAAACAGCAACAAAATCACACTTAAACACATAATTCAAACCACCACAATAACTATCACCCTCGATTTGTCCAATTGGGTCGGCAATGGCTGTTACGGTTTGAGTGATTGGGTGGTGATGGTGGAGGGAGGCTGTGGCGAAGGCTATGGCGTTGAGGAGTTTGATTCAAGCCAAGGATTTGATTGTGGTGAAGGCGACAAGCCTTGGAGTCTGAGTGGGTCTCACAAAAGAAGGCAAAGAAAGAAAGGAAGAGACAGTGGAGTGTTTAATTTTTGGGTATGGGATTTGAGAAATATGAGAATGGAATAGAACATGATGATGTCTTGTTCCAGCTGAAACTATTCCCCTGTTTTCACTTCCCTCTGAAAATGATGAAAACGAAAACGTTTAAAAGTTGTTTTCTTGTTTTATGAAGAAAGTTGAGATCGTTTTCAATTCTTCGTTTTCCGTGTTTTCTAACTTAATTGCACCGAACGCATTTTTGGTTGTTTTTATTCTCGGAAAACAGAAAACGGGGTTAGAAAATGATAACGAACGGGCCCTAAGATTTCCTATATTAAATGGATTGAGATACCTAATCCTTTTGGTTAAAGGAGTTTAAGTAATCCATGATGAGGAGGATTCTTAAACTACGCCTATAAAAGGGAGGTCCTTATGCTAATGGCAAATTACTCTCATATTATTCTACCCCATATCAAGAAGAGATTCAAGAGCCGAATAGCATAGAGAAACTACCATACTGCGATTCTGCGAATCTGCCCAAGAACGAACCAGTCAAGAACACAACTCCAAATTCCAGTTTTCTTCCAGAGCAAGAAATCAAGGATGTCTGACCAAGGTATGTGTTTTGAGCATATAAACCTTTTCAAGTTTACATTTGAGAGTAATTGAAGTTATTGTCAGAGAGGTTAAACCTTTGAAGATGCACCAGGCTGAACATGCTACTATTGGAGTCGAAAGAACCGTAGAGATAACTGCTGCTAAGATTAAGGCCAATAACATGACCCGTCTTCTCGTCACACTCCACCCCATCCCACGAGCAGTAACTGCTATTTCCTCCTCCAGCTGGTT
The DNA here is from genome assembly GCA_020226455.1 of Prunus salicina. Taxonomy (NCBI): domain Eukaryota; kingdom Viridiplantae; phylum Streptophyta; class Magnoliopsida; order Rosales; family Rosaceae; genus Prunus; species Prunus salicina. The sequence continues at coordinate 15,059,869 of CM035343.1, read as the reverse complement.
TCCATGATGAAACCTTTAGATAAGCACCATCATAACGTGAAGCAGATTTGTCAATAATAAAGCTCTCCTTGAACTGCAGCAAGGCAGAGCGCTCCTCATCATGGCAAGACGGCTGCTGCAAGGAGTATACAAAGTTAGCAACCAAAAGATCTCCATTCTAGCACTAACCGATCCTAACAATGATTGCATCACACATGGCTTTTGGAGATAATTAAATTAGATAAATCTAATGATAATGTTCTCAAAGAAAAAAATTAACCAAGTGAGATCAATAAGCTTCAATGTTTTATTTTAGTCAAAAGAATATTTTCAATACTAAGAACTGGTAGAAGAAAGATTTTTGTGTCTAAGAAATGGTTAGTTGTGCAAACAGCTCATAGATTTGCAACGGTTACTCCTACATTCGAGGTTTTGTGTTCAAATCTCTCTCTCTCAATATCGCTTGTATAAAACAGAAAAATAATTAGTTCTCGAAAAGTTGAAATACAAGCATAAAACACGAAGATCCACAGCCCTACATCATCCTCCTACTACCCTACATATCTCCTCCCCTAGCCACGCCAAGATCCACACTAACACCTCAATAATTAAATTAAGGAACGAAAGTGAAACTCAAGTACAAGTTCATAGACTATTGCCTTAATCTTTTCATTTGTTTTTTTTTCTTTTTTCTTTTTTAAAGATGAGACATATTACGCCGGCTAACACGAAAAATGAAACTAGTTAAAGTTCGATAAATAAAGTTAGAGATACAAGTGAAACTCGAATACAAATTTTAATACAAGTCAGGTTCACTTGAACTCAAGTGGTCCAAAAATTTTGCTTACCATCGGTCAAGATCAACGCGATGGAAAGGTCAAGATATGATATAAGCACCAAATAGTGATCAGAGAATTGTTTTGTTGACTGCAAGCCTGCAATGTGTTTGATATTGAACTGGCTTGCAACTATAATCGAGTTATTTTTATAATCAAATCAAAGCATTCCTTAAAATATTGTTGAGCTGTTCCTGTGTTGTATATAGAACTATAACACATTCATATTATATAACTCCGTCGTCGGTCTCCCAAATATTTTAGTCGGCTTGTTGTTCTGTAAATTAAATCAGGCACCTTGTATTGCCAGTTGCTCTCCCTCTAAATTAATGGGGTATTTCGGTGACGGACCAACATCCCAATGATAATTAGTCCAATACAAATATTTGTTTACAACTTCACCATCCCCACAACTGAGCAGGTGCGAAGTTATATCACAAAATATCTCTCGCAGTTAGCAGTGAAATTACTCACTTATGTATTGTATTAGACATAAGCTCAAAATTGAAGCATTCGTTACCCATGTGTTTTTTTTTTTCTCATATATTTAAGCCCATTGACCATCTTTACGCCTCATAAAACTTTTTCCTTATTTTGGTGATGAGTCAACCTAGGTTTTAGGCAGTGGCTGAGCCATGATTTCACATTATAAGGGGATCTTCATAAAACTTGTATTCTCTTCATAATCATGAATTTCATATTTTAAATTTGTTAAATACTAATTTCATCATCTACACTATTAAAGACAGGGAAAAGAAATAGAAAAATAAAGAGTTCATAAAACGCAATATTAAGGTACCTACCTCATACATAAAGAAAAATGAGGAAGTCAATGGGTTCCCACCACAGTGGTGGTGGATTCCCCATTCCCCCATGTGGCACCCAAGATCGAACCTTAATGGGGTTTCTTTCCTCCAATGTAATAAAAAATATGAGGAAAAAATAAAAAAATTCATAAAGCTTTAAACAAAAGAGGAAGAGAAAAAAGATTAAAGCTTTAGGAGTTTTTAGTGCAAACGTCTTAAACTAATCTAGAAGATTTAACGGAGATGAGTAGAAGAGAGATATTTCATGGTTAATTTGTAGACAAAAAAACCTAATATATTATTTTATTTTAGGGTAAATATCCTAAAACTAATTAATATATTATAATATCATATATCATATATTACATACAAAAAGTGGAGGTAACAATGGAGTGGAGGCCTAGGACTACACTAGACTAGTCCCATGTTGGCTCCACCTCTAGTTTTAGGCTCGATGATTGAACGTTTCTTATTGCATGCCCATTTTACTCATACAAAGCAACCATTAAGTGCCAATTTGACATTGCAAATTAGCAGCAAAAATCACTTATTTTGAAAGTTCTCTTCCACACATGTCTATTTAGTATTTAGTTTGCCAATCATTAAACTACCTTCCTTCACAATTGATTTCTCTTATAAAAAATCTAAAAGCGATTATTTTCACAACATATAAATGCCAAATAAAGCCCTAAATATCTTATTTTTAGCTTATGTGGTCTTGATTTACCTAAATGTCTTATTTTTTCTTGCTTATGTCTGCTCTTGATTTATAAGAAATTAACTTAATGGATTAACCATTAAAATCTTAGAACCACCAAATTAGGAGTGTGTCAGTTCAAAAACCGCCTGCTCTACCCAAACCTCTTGGGGCCTAGCTCAATCTTCTCGTCCAAAAGCCAAGTTCCATGTATCGCAACAAACGAATTAACCTAGAAACAAAGTGGCAAGGGACTTCTACGTATTAAATTATTTTAGTCAGGTTTTATTTATTTATTTATCAATCTTATTAACATTTCTTTTCTTAATTTGAAACATATAACAATTTGGAATCTCCCTGACCATATTGAGAAAAAGATTCTTATTTTTTACTTTTGAAATAAAAATTCTAGTAATAGCTCATGAACTTATATTCGAGTTATACTCTAGTCCTTGAATTAAAATTTTAGACAGCAATAATTCTTGGCATCAACAATGTAGCAATTTATGTTAAAATTGGTCATTTGAATGGTATATGTGTGGCCAATTTTTCAAAGGTATAACTATTATTTTAAAAAATTAGGTAAATCTTTTTGGTTCACCTCAACATTCCTCACTTGTTTGACGGTTGTTGTTGTTTCGTTACGTGTGTGATTATTATAACAACATCCTTTTTGTATTTAGTCACTCATAGGGTAATTTTTCGTATTAGAATCACAAAAATCCATCCTGAACTTGGTACTAAGAATGAAAACGGACCGATTTGGAGCTAGATATGACAATACCATCCCCTTCTCCTCTTCTCATCACCACCCCTGCTGATACCAAATATCAATTAGGCCATAAGACCCCGAGAGACTTAGGGTCAAAACACTTGAGGAAGTGATTGGACCGAATGATTGGTAGGCTAGGACTAGCCTTTTTGTTTACACCGCCCAGGCCCAAACAGCAACCAAACAATTGTGGCCTAGCACACCATCCTAGGCGTCTCACCCCAGGAGACCCACAAGCATCAGATGCAAGGCACACAACGTATCCCACCAACGTGCGATGATCCCAATAAGGAAGGGAATATGCGCTAGACTCCTACCATCCATTCAAATTTGAGGACGCCACGTCATTAAAGACCCAACAATCCCACATCGAAAAAGGATGGAGAAGAGGTCGCATCTTCCCAATATGAAAGCTGACTGAGGTAACTATACTCCCCTTGAGACTTAATTACAATAAATTTTCAAACTTCATATGAGGAAGAAAGCTGATTGAGGCATCGGAGGGTGGTTGGTGGATCCACCACCACCTCTTCAGTGGCCATTGCATGTCTCCATTTCAGGGGATTGTTGCCATTTTCCACCATGCTTGACTGCCCCAAGTGCAACGAGAAGTTTACAGACCTCCAAAACTCAAGTCTACCCTTGAGTAAAGGTTGATCGGGTTTTTGACGCACTCTAATTGATGGCGCAAAAATATGGATCAACAACCCCCATCCCTTAAGAATTTCCGAGGAACCCCTACCTATAGGGGGCTACTTCCCAAAAATGCCCCAAATCCATGATTTTTTATTAAAAAAAATATTCATCCTACATTATATATCTTCACCATAAATTATCATTCAACTTAATTACATTCAACTGAATTATAAAATTCCAACTCATTGACTTAAAATAAATCGTATTTCAATTACTATATTACTTATCATGTCAGGTTCCGGAATTGGGATAACAATACCATCCCCGACTTGTTCTCGACCAAGAATATTTAAAAATTGGGGAGCCCCATATTGGCCCCCGATTTTCCCCTAAAACCTCCCACTATTAGAGTAGGGGACCCGATAATGACCCGGTCCGACGGAAATTTATGTTATCCTTACTTGGTGCTCTATTGTGGTGTAACCACAAAGAAGAGCTTTCAAATTTTTATTTATTTTTCTTGAGATAAAACGATTGCAAGTTTCAGATTGAACTAGCTAAATGTCCAAATTTCTCTCCATTTAAAAACTCATTATCAAACACCATCGACGACCACAATTTCAGGTTTTGGTTTTAATTATCTCCCTTAATTAGAGTTGGACTTTCTTTTTTTTGGAAAATATAATATTGAAAGAATAGAAGCACATAAGAGTATACGGCAGATTTGAAGAAACCATGCGAAAACCAACGTGAGGGCCGGGAAGAATTGACCAAACTAATTCGGTTGGCAGCAGTTTTAAATTTTTTTTTGAAAATCAGTTGGTTCCCTATTCAGAACCGGTTAAATTAAAATTACATAATTTTATTTATATTAACACGTGTCATCTTGTTAGTTGAACTTATTCTAAGCTACCGTGCAACCTACTACGTGAGATCATAGAAACCCGGTCGATATAATTTACCTTAGTCGCGCCGCCAGTCCTTCGTTTCTGGCTCTCTCTTTCCCTTCTCAGTCGAACCCACACGGTCAATCTCTCTCTTCTCTTCAGCTGATTCTTCGTGCGCCGCTGCCGCTGACCCCGTTCTCAGGTAAGCTCGTCGACCCTTTTTCAGTTTTCAGTGTTCAGCTTTGTTTGGGAAAGATCTGCCTTCTGGGTTTTCGGGATTTCTGGATTGAAGGGTTTTGCTGGATTTATATGCTTATGTAATCTGCATACTTGTAATATAATATTTCTTGGGAAATCTGCATGCTGGGTTTTCGGGGTTTCTGGATTGAAGGGTTTTGCTGGATTTATATGCTTATGTAATCTGCATACTTGTAATATAATATTTCTTGGGAAATCTGCATGCGTTAAATCTCTGTTTTTGGATTTGTGTAATCTGCATGTTTGTAAACTCTGTTTCTGTTATGTTTTGGGCAAGTCCTAATTTGTTTCTTATCAGATTTCTTAGTGTTCAAACAGAGTATGCTGCATTTATTACACGTTTCACTGAATAATCAAACAGAAATCACTTTTATGAATTGTGAGAGAATTTTGGCATACTGAAAAGTTATAACAATTCCAAATAAAAGCTAAGAATTTGGAATTTTGAGTCTGCCTATGAGGTAAACACTATTTGAATACTAACGAATCTGATATGAAAATAGTAGAAAGAGATGTCTTTTTATCTTGAGTTGCAGTTTTCTAAGCTCCTGTTTCTGGTTCAGCCACTAAAGGAGAGAGCCGTACATGGGAGACCTCACAGTTACCTCCAGTGAGGACCAAAAGGCCGCCAAGCTACCCATCCCTGGCAAGCGAAACATCTTGATCACCAGTGCCTTGCCTTACGTCAACAATGTCCCTCACCTTGGCAATATTATTGGCTGTATATATCATTCCCTTATTTTTTTTCCTTCTAATTTTTGGGAACCAAACAGATTCTTGTAATTTATTTATATCTTTTGTTTTGTTGGCAGGCGTGTTGAGTGCCGATGTCTTTGCCCGCTACTGCCGTATTCGAGGCTACAATACGGTTTACATATGTGGAACTGATGAGTACGGCACAGCGACGGAGACAAAAGCTATAGAAGAGCAATGTAGCCCCCAAGAGATATGTGACAAGTAAGTTTTCCAGTGAAATTTATATAATTTGGTAAACTTAAATTCTATTTGTTGTCTTTGATTTTTTGAAATTTATTTCAAATTGTTGTGTTCTTGTAGGTATCATGCAATTCATAGGGAGGTTTATCAGTGGTTTAACATAAGCTTTGAGAAATTTGGGCGCACATCAACACCACAACAAACAGAAGTGTGCCAAGCGATTTTTAAGAAGCTATTGGAGAATGATTGGCTTTCAGAGAACACAATGCAGCAGGTAGCATTCAATGGCTTGTAATTGTGTCCATTCTTTCCTTTTTTCTTGGTTGAGTCAGTGATTCTTTGCTTGCATTTTATGTTCATGCACTGCAATTTAGTTATGTCTTTTAGAATGTATTTGTATAAGTTATTTTAACTTAAATTAATACTGTAATTCAGCTTTACTGTGACACATGCAAACGGTTCTTAGCCGATAGGCTTGTGGAGGGGACATGCCCAACTCAAGGCTGTGACTATGCATCTGCACGAGGAGATCAATGTGAGAACTGCGGAAAGCTTTTGAATCCGACGGAGCTAAAAGATCCTAAATGCAAGGTGCATATATATATATATTTTTTTCATATCCTTTATTAAGTATAAATTTCTATGTGTGTTGTGTGCTATGTGCATATGTAAAATCAATTGAAAGGAAAGCATGACATGTCTGTACATAAGGTTTCCCAAATGAGAATGAGTACTACATTCCTCATTTGATCAAAATACTCAGGTCTTGTTCTCATTGTTAACCTTTTCTGCAGCTTTGATAACTTTCTATTTGTCCTCTACATAATGAGTTAATAAATATGAATGTGAGAGTAACTTTCTTTTGTCCTCATGTGTAAAATTAAATGGACAGAAACGTGGTATTGTTACACGATTATGTTTCTCATTTTTGTCAATTGCAAGCAGGTCTGTAAGACAACTCCGCGGATTCGTGATACAAACCACATGTTTTTGGAACTTCCTTTGCTCAGGGATAAATTGGAAGAGTACATCAATAAAACATCAGTGGCTGGGTCTTGGAGCCAGAATGCCATTCAAGCGACAAATGCATGGCTCAAAGAGGGGCTTAAACAACGATGTATTACCAGGGATCTAAAGTGGGGTGTTCCAGTTCCACATGATAACTTCAAGGACAAGGTTAATACATGTAATTTTAGTTATGCTAATTCTACTATTTTTCTTAATATTTTTCAAAATTTGTTACATTGTCTCAACTCTGCTATTGATAGGTTTTCTATGTGTGGTTTGATGCTCCTATTGGATATGTCTCCATTACTAAATGCTACACTGATGATTGGGAGAAATGGTGGAAGAATCCTGAGAATGTGGAGTTGTATCAGTTTATGGGCAAAGATAATGTGCCATTCCATACAGTGAGTGTCCTATTCTAAGCATTTCTTACTTCAAAAAATCATATAATTGATTTCAATTGTGTGCTTATTTATCTTCCAGGTGATGTTTCCGTCAACACTTCTTGGAACTGGTGAAAATTGGACTTTGATGAAGACTATCAGTGTTACTGAGTACTTAAACTACGAAGCAGGTTGGTTGACTATCTAGTAATTCTTTAGCCACAATCTAGTTATGGCCATTAATTGTGCATGATTTAAATTTGGATGGTTATGACCATTAATTAGATTATGGATGCATGATTTTAGAATACCTTATTTATGAAAGCTTAAAGTTTTCGCATTTGTGCAATATATACTAGGTGATCTAAATTTTGATGGCTTTTACAGGAAAATTTTCTAAGAGTAAAGGCATAGGGGTTTTTGGAAATGATGCAAAAGATACGAACATTCCTGTTGAAGTATGGAGATATTACTTGCTAACTAATAGGCCTGAGGTAACTTTGAAGATTCCCATCTTCCTTTTTGACTTTTTTTAATTTTTGGTGATAGTTTGTAAATATCCTTCTTTCTCTGTATCTCTCTTTACTCATTTTAATTATATATATATTTTTTGGTGAACTAGGTATCAGACACATTATTTACGTGGGCCGACTTGCAAGCAAAACTGAACAGCGAATTGCTGAATAATTTGGGCAACTTTATAAATCGCGTTTTGAGTTTTGTTGCCAAACCTTCAGGTCGGTTAGCCTTTGGTTTCTATAAGTATTGACCAGACAGCTGATTTGTCGTTTACAAGTTAATATCATGAGGAAGTTATTTTAGGAATGGTTATATTGTTGATTCTTGTTCTGTTTGTCAATTTTTGCTTCTGTCTGATGGTTATAGCTCCAGTGGTAAAGCCTTTGCCTGCACACTCACGGCCTGAGTTCAACTCTCCCCCTCCCCTTTCCCTGAATTAAAGAGAACAAAGAAGATGCTTTTGGTGTTATATTTTTGCTTGAGGTGTTCTGAAACCATATAACAAAATTATGTTGAAAATTCTTGATGGAGATAAACAACATTTCTTGATATTGCAACTTTGCGATATCAAGGTTTGATATTTGTTCCTATATAGATCAATTATGCATGTAATATCACAGAGGTTGTTGGATGATGATTAAATTGTATAAATGATTATTGCTCTATTTTCCTTGCGTCCTTACCTTTTTATGCATGTTTCCTGGTTTAACAAATAAGCATGGTATATGTGACACTTTGCAGCATGTAAACTAACAAAATCCATGTCTAGGTCAAGGATATGGCTCCATTATTCCAGATGCTCCAAGTGCAGACTCAGATCTTTTGACAGAGAAACTAGCTGAAAAAGTTGGTAAATGTGTGGAGCAATATATAGAAGCAATGGAGAAGGTAATTGATATTTAGATGACAGTCTTGTTGCAAATAACTGGAAGCTTCTCCTCCACACCTTTTTTTCACATGTCTCTTGCATTGGCATGACATTCTTATCTGCATTTTGTGTAGGTTAAACTAAAGCAAGGACTGAAAACAGCAATGAGCATTTCTAGTGAAGGGAATGCATATCTGCAAGTAAGCATGTTTTTAATCTCTGTTTGAGAGACTTGTTTATGGATGGGTTCTTTTCTGAAGGGTATGTCTTGGAAATGGCTGTGAAACTGATTATTCAACTGCTGCTAAGTTGCACCATCTACAATAACCATGCAGGAAAGCCAGTTCTGGAAGCTTTACAAGGAGGACCAACCTCGTTGTGCTGCTGTTATGAGAACTTCAGTTGGACTAGTGTATCTTCTTGCTTGTTTGTTGGAACCTTTTATGCCATCATTTTCTCTCGAAGTAATAAATTCTGTTCACAGATGATTGTGTTACTCTGAAGTATTTTTGTGATCATGTGATATTACTATAATCATCCATGCTGAGATCTTTTTTCTTCTTTAACTGCATTCAAGGTATTTAAGCAGCTTAATTTACCTCCTGAGACGCACATATCACTTTGTGATGATAAAGGAGATATTGATAGGGCAAGACGGCCTTGGGAGATTGTACCTACTGGTCACAAGATTGGGAAACCAGAGCCATTGTTCAAGGAATTGGTATGTCTTTGATGTGCTTTGTCTTTTGCCTATTTATTTTTGGTTACACGTGTTATCATTTCGGAATAGATGCGTTGACACTGATGCATGATTAGTGGGGAGGAAACAACCTGATCGTATTGGATTGAAGGTGATAGAAAACTTTTAATTGCCAATTCTTCTGCATGAAGGAAACTAGAGTCAGCGAAGTTGTCCACAGTATTTCATAGTGTTTTAAGAGAGAATTGCCAATTCTTCTGAAGAATTGACAAGAAATAGAAGAAACACTTGTTGAGAATTGTAGCAAATAGCGGAGAAAAGTCCTGATGTTATCAGCAAGCAAAAGGTTGTAAAGAGAAACTATAACAGAAGGAAATCGGATAGGGGGAACTTCAAGTAGCTCTTGAACAAACAGCACTTCAATTATTCAATATCACCGGGATTGTATAGTGCATTTGCTTTACAAAAACTTTAAATGTTGCCTTGTAATACTTGATGAGGAAGCAAATCCTAAAGGTATTTTAATTTGCCTAGAAAAGTGGATCAACAGCAGCTACCATCACATTTTCTGTCAGCTAGAAGCAAATAATTTTTGTGTGATGTTACTTATTGGTTAATAGTTAACTTCCTATGCAACTTACATCTGACTGAGTACAAATTTTCTGTTGCGTAGGGGCAAGATCCAACAGCACTAAACTAGTATAGTCTTATCCAATATTGTTTTGTTTATTAGCCTCTCCAAGTGGGTGGTTGGAAAATTAAGCAAGTCTCTGGGATAAGTTTATAGGCTGCACTTAAAATTTGGTTTTGATTTTCAATGCTGGACTCTCTAGCTTGCCATGATATGATTGCTGCATCACTTGCCTATTTGTAGATTCTAATTTAGTGAAAGTTTGCACTTGCACACAGAAAGATGAAGAAGTGGAATCCTTAAGGAAGAAGTTTGCTGGAAGTCAAGCGGACAGGAAGGAGAGGGAAGAAGCTGAAGCAGTGAAGGTGGCTGCACAACTCAAGAAAATGAAAGTTTCAGGTTAAAATTTCTTTACCTCTAGTTGATCTGGTCCACAACCATTTGGTGTTAGCAAAGTTAACTAATAAGTAATACTTCCCGTTCTTCTTCATTGGATATTATACTTATTATTACTTTAATACATAGCTTGTCCTTGTAACCAAAGAAAAGGTACATAGCTTCTCCTAAAATGTGGATAATCTCATAAGCTAAACTCATGTTTTCTGGGCACTTGTACTTGAAAAGAATCCTATACCCTTTATTATTTATTGCTAACATAAATATATCTATTCTGAATCCTGATAATCCATTTTTGTAACAGACAACAGCGGAAAGAAAAAGCAACAGGCCACAAAATCAGCAGCTGAAGCAGAGATTTCCATTTCTAGACTTGATATTCGTGTTGGCCTCATTACGAAAGCTCAAAAGCACCCTGATGCTGATTCGCTTTACGTAGAAGAGATTGATGTTGGTGAAGGACAGACTAGAACAGTTGTGAGTGGACTTGTCAAGTATATACCCATTGAAGAAATGCAGGTTTGTGTTTGCATCTACAGATTTTTTAGCAGTAAAATTCGAATTAATTTCCATAACTTTTGGGCACCTGCTAATCCATTTATTTATTCATATTAATTGTTCTGTGGCAGAACCGGAAGGTCTGTGTTCTTTGTAATCTGAAGCCAGCAACCATGCGGGGTATTAAATCACAAGCAATGGTTCTTGCTGCTTCGACCAGTGACCATGCCACGGTAAGCAGCCATGTATACCTTTAATTAGTGGTTGCATCTTATATGCTCTTGATAATCAGGCTCTTTGGGTGAAATAAAAGAGTGTTAATATCGATTTGATGATAACTAATTTTAACTTTTGGTCTGTTGTGAGGATATTTTTGACGCATCTTCATGTAAATATTGCTGCTGTAAAAGAGTTGATTCCCTGTCTAGGCATCTAAGGGGTCTGCGTTTGTTTTTACCATGTTGTTATTCTGTTTTTTGTATGTCTGTTCGTGGCCATCTTGTCCACCCTTGCTTTTATTGTCTTATGCAATAAAATTTCCTCTTTTTTTTTTTTTTTTTTTTAAAGTTGATTTCCGACAGGCATATGATTATCAGTGTTGGCCGTAGTCTGCACAAGGTCATGTGATAATATGGTGATAAAATGTTTTTGTTCAAGTCCTGTAGCGGTTTTGACAGTCAGAGTAATTTAGCACTATTGAACTTCAGTCGCAATGAATGCTGGTTGTTTCTGATTAGTCACTAATTTAGAACTATGCCTTTGTAACTCACGTTTCTTGAAATCTTAGCCTTTGTGGAAGCCATTGCAAACGCTATCCATTCTCAGAACCTTTGTCAAGCATGTAGAAAGTTTATCTGTGTGGTACTAATGTAATTACTGATAAGAGATCTTCAATGTTGGGTGCCTCTCAGGTTGAATTGGTTGATCCACCAAAAGCTGCTCAAGTTGGCGAGAGAGTTACGTTTCCAGGATTTGTCGGTGAACCTGATGAGGTGTTGAACCCCAAGAAGAAAGTGTGGGAGACCTTGCAAGTGGATCTGCACACTAACACTGACCTAGTGGCCTGCTACAGAGATATTCCCCTCACAACATCAGCTGGTGTTTGCACTGTATCCTCAATTTGTGGCGGGTCAATTAGATAGAAGATAATTAATTCTCTAGAGTTTGAAAAGGAACTGAAACGAAACAGCCAATTCTAGATTTTTTTTTTGTAAAATGGTTATTTGAAAAACAATGACCAATTTTTGCTCACGGATGGAGACCACTTTTGCTCCCATTGTCATTTGGGTGAAAAAGGGAAAATGTCTACTACTTCTACATGCTTCATGTGTAAAACGAAAGTTTTTATCATTTATAGTCAAAATTTAGAAACTTTAAAATATAGGGAAAAATTCACTTAAATATATCCAAATTGGGAATTTCAGAGGCTAAATTTTGTAGACATCATTCTTTTAATTTGGACTGAACTGGGTACAAAATATTTTATACGCCTTAATTATAATAATGTATACAACTGGATATTAGTGGATGATGAAAATAAAATGGAGAGAGGTAATCATGGCTTAGGGTCTATTTCAGTGGTTTACACATCTTTTCTCTCGTAAATTAGAGCTTGTATTAAATAAATAAATAACAGTACAACCGTGTATTATAAACGCAGAGAATCCAAATCCAGATATACATGCAAAATTCAAACATAACCTCAAGTTCAACAGGAAGACATAGAGCAAGCTAAGCTGTACATGGAAGGAGAAGGAATCAAAACAAGAAAACAACACCAAATGCATGACCTCATAAGAAACTTTCTGCATCCCCCACTCTACCTTTTCCATATCTTTAGCCTGACCATTCCAACGATCTTAAGAAACAACTCCGGCCTTCTTGCGATGGCGACATCCGCGAGAACCACTCCCACTACAAACCCACTTCCAATTCCAGCCAAACAAAATTTCAAATCAAATTCAAGCGTTCGAGCTGAGCCTGAATCAATGTCTTCTCCAGTTGAAGGTGGCGGTTGAGGGGCCTCTTGATTTCCGCATTTTGGTAATGGATCTCCACATAATCCTGGGTTTCCCTCGTATGAAGTGCTGTTGAATGAAGTAAGTTGGGCTCCTTGCGGTATAGGACCTGTGAGATTGTTGTGAGACACATCAAAGTTCCCAAGGAATGTAAGCCTCGTCAGTTGTTGGGGTATCTGTCCTGACAGCTTGTTCTGTGAAAGGTCCAACGATTCAAGATTCCTTAAGTTCCCCAAGGATGATGGGATGGAACCAGTGAGAATGTTGTTGGAAATGTTGAGGGAGTGAAGCTCCGTAAGGTTCCCAATGAACTCTGGAATCTGGCCTTCAAATTTGTTGCTTGAGATATCAAAGGATGCAAAGTCTTCTTGGATCTTTGAATAGTATAGATCCAAACCTTTAGTTGCTATTGTGATTGAGTAATCCACACTGTAAATTACCAAGAAATCGTTGGCGTTATAAGTTACGACTGTGTGCATGTAGTCTGAGTTGTTTACAGTACTGTCTGGAAACACAGATGGAATTTCGCCTGTGAAATTATTGTAAGACAAGTCAAGAATGCGCAACTTGGGGAAATCTAGATTCTTTCTAGAATTTCCTATGACGCCATTGAATGCATTCTGGCGCATCGCCAAAAGTTTTAACTCAGGAAGAGTCCCCAACCAAATGGGAAAATCATCACTGAATTGGTTGTTTGACAGAACAAGATACTCGAGCATCAGACAATTGGCCAATGATCTTGGCAATCTCCCCTGCAATTGGTTATGGCTAACATCAATCATCCTCAAACTGCTTCTGTTGCTGTATGATTGTGGAACAATACCATGAAAGGAGTTTCTTTCAAGAAGCAAAAGGATTAGACCATCACTGAAGTTTCCAAGACACTGAGGAAGTGTGCCACTCAAGTTATTTTTCGACAAGTCGAGGTACCGAAGAGAACTCATATGGCAAAGCAACGGCGAGATTTCTCCACTAAAGTTGTTCTCAGGAACTCTGTATTCTAACATGGATGGTGGAGGGATTGGTACCGGTCCATGAAACATGTTGGACGAGAGCCTTAAGCATAGCAAGTTAACCCAGGGAAGAAAAATTGGAAGTTGGTCAGAAAGGAAGTTTTCAGAAATGTCCATGTATACCAAAGTCTCTGTGCTTATGTTCCACATCCATTTTGGTACTTGGCCATGGAGTTTGTTTCTAGACAGGTCTAAACGCTCCAAATTTGTTTGATATCTCAGGAAAGATGGGAACTCTCTTATATTGCATGCACTCAAACTTAGAACGGTGAACTGTTGAACAGTTGTATTCGTAATTTTGGATTCGGTGACGAATTCCAAATTGTTCCAATTCAGTTGGAGTTCATAGAGATTTTGTAGCTTTTGAAACATTTCTAACTTTACTACACCGCTCAGGTGATTTCCATGTAGATAAAGGAGCTCAAGATTCATGAGATTGGAGAATGAGGTAGGAATTGAACCATTCAAACTATTAAAAGAAAGGTCTAGGTAAATTAGTTTGGTAAAGTTACCCAGCCAAGATGGGATTGGACCAGTCAATGGATTAGAATTGATCCTACACACAGTCAATTTGGTAAGGTTTGCCAAGGAATCAGGAATTGAACCTACAAATTTGTTTGCTGCAACGTCTAGATAAGTGAGTTGTCTAAGATTACCAAGTGCGGATGGAACCAACCCTTCCGAAAAATTGCATTGAGCCACATCCAACTCTTGCAATAAATTAAGCTTTTCAATCGAAGAAGGTATTATTCCGTAAAAACCAGTAAAGGCAACTTTTAGTAAGACAAGAGGACTACTTCGATTAAATTCAGGAAAATATCCAGTGAGATTTTGGTTGTATCTAACACTAAGACTTTTTAAGTTTGGTAAATTGAAAATTCTCACTGGGAACTCACCGACTAGATCACATTCCCTGAGAGAAAGGAATGTCAAATATGTTAAATTTGCCAAGGATTCAGGTACCGTTGAAGATATGCTAACGAAACTAAGCTGAAGAGTTTCTAGACTAGTTAAGTTTTGAACTAGATTTCTCATACCAGATGGTTGAAGTTTCAACAATCCCTCACTAGAAGATGTTTCAAGATTGCAACAAAGATTAAGGGATGTCAACTTGGACAACTGTGAAACTTCAGATGGGACTTGACCAGAAAAGACAGAGGCAGAGAGGTCAAGCTGAGTGAGGCTTGGAAAATTTCTGATGCTACTAGGAATTTGAGAGTAATTGAAGTTATTGTCAGAGAGGTTTAACCTTTGAAGATGAACTAGGCGGAACAGGCTACTATTGGAGTGGATAGAGCCGTAGAGATAACTGCTGCTAAGATCAAGGCCAATAACATGTCCCGTCTTCTCATCACACTCCACGCCGTCCCACGAGCAGCAGGTGCTATTTCCTCCTCCACCTAGTTTCCATGACAAAACCTTTGGATAGGCACCGTCATAACTTGAAGCAGATTTGTCAATAATAAAGCTCTTCTTGAACTGCAGCAAGGCAGAGCTCTCCTCCTCACGGCAAGAAAGCTGCTGCAAAGAGTATACAAATTTAGGAACCACAAGATGAAACAGCAGCAGAACTACTAGTTTCGAGAGCATGCGAATCGACACGTTGAATAAGCACAGGGATAGCCCCATAATCTTCTGATATTTTTTCTGTGCACTCTTAGCTAAATGACCGTCTGTGTGGAAGTGAAGGTTAGAGAGAGAGCTATTTATGGACTGGCAGGATCAAATTCTTGAGCAATAATATGACAAGATTGAATAAAAACAAGTATAATCGAGTTGACACATATCAACTTGGCATTATATGGCATCATCAAGAGATAATGTTATTGACCTTCGAATCAATATAATAAAAAAGAAGTGTTTCAAGACTCTTGACCAAATAAAAGAAACGGGCTTTCACATTCCAGAATCACAAAAGTCAAGAACTTCCGTTTTCAATATATAGTGGAATGTAAAGGCAACAAGTACTTAACACAAAACTTTAAGTCAAGTTGTCATTAACTTTGGTGCTGCAAAATTGACAGATTCTTAATATGGGATAAGGTCTACGTGGTTGCAAAGGCTGGTCTGTGTAAAAAGACTAGAAGATAAGGTTATATAAGATCATCCACAACCCTTTTTCCTATTCATTTTTAGGAATATTATTCAGTCAGAAGTCAAATTTGAGGAAGAACATGGTATAATGAACATATCTAACCCAAAACTAATTGGCAATGAGTGGAGATTGCCAGGATCCTTTAAACTAATTGGCAATGACTGGTCATGAGGAGCAATAATTGCATAAAAAAATTCGAAGACATTGACTTCCTCAAGTCAATTAATAAGTTAAGTTTATTTGAAATCAAGTCGTCTAACTGGGGTGAGATAGATCACAAGTTCAAAGATATGTCTTGAAAAATATGTCTTCACTCGATCGATTTCATCCATCCATCTGATCTTTGAAAAATATTTTTAGAAATTATTGTTGGGTTCATTTTTATACATGATTTATCATGTCATTTACCCAATGTTTTGAGTTAGTTCTTGACATTTTATAGCAATTTTCTTCTTTTTTTGTGTTTTTATGGATTTTACCTTGATATAAATGTGTGCTAAAAGTGCATTATTGAATATAAATTCTGATTTTGCTCATTTTCGTAGATCAACTTTTTGACCGTGGATCACCATGCTCCGGTGCTCAGATGAGGTGAAGCTCTTCATGAAACTTGTTCCAATGGATGTGGACTACAACATATATGAATGTGAGCTTCATCGAACAAGTATAGCCTAGCCAACCGATCCAGCATTAATCCTAACTCTGGAATTGTGGTTTGGACCACCTTTACCTCCATTGGATGACACCGCTCATTCTAACTAGTTGGATCCCTCTTAAGGTATTAAAAGTCAAAGAAATGATGAAAAGTGAACATTAGCCTACTAGCTTTAGGAAAAGGTGAAGTATCATATGGATTGATGAGTTGGCAAGGGAGAGAGGGTAGCTAGGGGGAGGAAATCATTCGAAACACTCTATACACTACGAGAGAGAGAGAGAGAGAGAGAGAGAGAGAGAGAGAGAGAGAGAGAGAGAGAGAGAGAGAGAGAGAGAGAGAGAGAGAGAGAGAGGAGCAGCCAAGCAAAGGAAGCTACCAAAGAGAAGAAGAAACCATTCCACCATTGAAGGCTTTTGTGCCTTCACCTTCATCAAATGTGTAACTTCTTTCTAGTTTTATTTCAAGTTGTATTTACTATGAACATGAGGAACTAAACTCCATAGCTAGGGCTTAGGTTGAAGCCCTAAACATGTTTAAACTTTTTCGATGCTATGTGTTTGTTTCCTTTGATTCATCACCTTAGGTTGTATGCATTTACCTAAAGTTGAGACGTTGTGTAAGATACCCAAGAACATCATTTTTAATTAGCAACAAGTGATTGAATCTTTTCTAAGTGAGCATCATGTGAATTGGTTTCTTGACAACAAATGATGAATTCCTCTTTACTAAAATAATATGTCATTGATGTATATTTTTCTTTGATTAATCACCTTTGAAAGCATGCTTCTTGAGATTGTTTGGATTATATGTATCCTCATGTTTTCCTATAAGCAACTAATGAAGTAAGAATCATCCATGTGAATTGATTTCTTAAATGTCCATGCTATTAGGGTTTTTGCGATGTTCATATTCTCTTCAAACTTAATGGATTTTTCATATGATTAAATCAAAGTATTAAAGCACCTATATTGATTTTATGGGAAGCCCGAGTATTGTAACACTAAACACGCACTTTACTTATCTTAGAGAGAATCAATGTGTCTTGAGCCACTAAACTCGGTATTGATTGTGAATATCTTCATCAATGTATCTAGAATTTATATCCTGAGTATCCATAAACATGATTTGGATTTTTTAGGGTGGATTTCAAAAACCCTAGTGCTTGTCACCATTTAAATTACACTTTATTAATCACATTTGTTGATCTTGCTAAAATTAGAGTTCAGTTACATTTTAAGCATTAGAATTAGTTCACTTCAATCAAACCCAAACCCCCCCTCCCCTCTTTGTTTTGTAAGTATGTGTGTTGTTTGAAGTCTTGAGTGTCCTTT
Organism: Prunus salicina; assembly: GCA_020226455.1. Classification (NCBI taxonomy): domain Eukaryota; kingdom Viridiplantae; phylum Streptophyta; class Magnoliopsida; order Rosales; family Rosaceae; genus Prunus; species Prunus salicina. Next base: position 15,041,947 of record CM035343.1, on the reverse strand, counting down.
CCATTGAATTCTGCTCACTTTGGTATTTGTTTTTTACATTTGACTTGCGTGAGTTCTACACTTTTCCGTGCTAAATCTAACTATATAAAGAACGTAAAATTTGGATTAATAGTTTGAAAGTTACAAGTAAAAAATGGGACAGAGGTTGAAATTGGAAAACAGAGAAAGTTCATAAATTCCTCTGACCTAAAAGTGCTACAGTGCCCAGTAATAAAAAAGTGATACAATAGCGATGTTGGGTTGGGTTTGGGATTGGTCTAGAAGGCTGGTCAATTTGTGGTTGACCAGAGGATCTTTGTTGGCTGCCAGGTAAGAATAAATTCAATAAAGTAATAATATTTAAGTGAGTGTTGGGTATAGCCGGCTATACTCGTAGTTACTGGGCGGGTCAACATCTCTACTAGATTTTTGAGTTTTTTTTTCAAAGAAATCGTTTAGCCGTGCGGCTATACTCTTTTTCTTTCTAAAACAAATCGTATAGCCGCACGGCTTTACCTGTTTGACACATGGCGCACAAGCACTGGGAGGGCCTTTATTTTATATAAACATATATATATAGTCTAGCCGTACGGCTACAATCGATTTTTTGAATGTTTTTAAAGAAATACTATAGCCGTGCGGCTATACTTGTTTTTTTGTTTACTTTTAAAATAGTATAGACGAACGGCTTTGCTTTTTTGACACGTGGCTCATAGGCACTGGCCGCGTCTATGTATAGTATAGCCCGTCGGCTATACTAGATTTTTTTGAGTTTTTTTAAAGAAATGGTATAGCCGCTCGGCTAGACACGTTTTACCTAATTTTTTTATAAAAAAGTATAGCCGTCCGGCTTTACCCTTTTGACACGATTCACCTCCGCGCTGGCCTGGTCATAGATGTGATCGAACATGAAAGCAGGATCGGAAAATTTTGATTCTCCAATTTTGGATTCTGTTCCCTGGATATTTAGAACAGTAACATTACTCAGTAATACTAGATTAAAGTAAAATAAAATAGACAACAGCCAAAACAAAATTAGAGAAATTGCAACTTACCATGACATTATTGGAGAAGTTGTCCATGATGCTCGTGGAATCCAGTGAGACAGAATTCGAGAACAAATTCCCAGCCACAGCTATCAAAACGTAGTACGAACAGATTAAGGTTGATGAAAGTAAACTTTTGGTCTTCATTACCCACTGGATGAAAAAATCAGAACCAAAATAATGATCAAAACATGTCAAGAGAAGAGGGAGAGAGAGGACTACTTTCTCCAAAGAACTGATTATTCCCAGTCATAAGTATTGTTACACGGCATGACTCTGTCTTCCTGCATGACTCATTTGGCAAGTCTGTAAATGGGACAAAATCACTTCTCACCGCACGATAACGAGGAGCTGGCATCTGCAACAATGGAGGCCATTCTGTAGGCTTGGGGATGACACAATTGTCCACACTTATCATTGGGTTTACCCAATTCTTTATCTACCATAAATTGGATATTACCAATGAGCAAGCAGCAGAAAGCTCAAGAGATAGACCTGAAAGGTTAAGTTTTTTCTGAGCAAAGCATTGGACTGAGTCCAGAAGCTTGCTGGGCGGAGTGAACGATCCGCCATTGACGTCCAAAGCAAGAGAATTCCTTTAACTGAGAACCAACATACCCGGATTCAATGTTTCTGTCAGCACCTAAGAATCAAAACCAAGTTCATCATTCAAAAACCTTTAGAGAACAAAAGATAAAAATTAATGTCTACAATTGTAAATAATACCTGTGAATGAAGAACCTCTTGTATGATTGGGAATTCTGAATGAACACTGTAGTGAAGTCCTTTGGATTGGCGCTGCCTAAGATGGTAATAATCAACAATAAGACGACACGCGGAATGATAAAACGACTCCAAATGTGACTGCCTTTTTTTCCCTTCTAAAATGAAAGAGTTGAACTACTTTGAATTTTGTCGTAGATTGAAAAATGTTTAGTTTACATCTTCTTAATTTATTTATGTATTTATAGTATTTATCCCTTTAGAGGGTTAGAGTTTCCCTATGAAATGTGAATAATGTTATTGGTCATATAGTGCTTGTCTGGACTGGATATTGAGGAAGTAGATGCATCGTCTAAGCATGGAAGTGAATCTTGTTAGGGCTCAAGGGCCAATTCTGCAGATTGACCTCATTAATCATGACAAGGTGTCATTGCCTTATGAGAGGATGATAAGCACCGTTCTCTTGTTGCAACTAACACGTGGTGAAATCTCTCCTCACCAATTTTGGAAGATATCTCAAGTTCGAATGTTTCCTTTCCATAAAGAAAGAAAGAATAAGTGGTAAAATTGTTGCAAATACAAGGTAGATTTTTTATATTTGAATTCCCTCTAACCCACTTTTTTTTTTTTCTCTTATCTTTTTTACTTTTTTAGGTTTAATGTAAGATTTAGTGATATAATCTTTATCTCGAGAAACCATGGCAGACTGGTGATGCAAAGGCTTGTTTGGATTCTCCAAATGTGTTTTGATGGTTGGAGACTCCTCAAAATGGTGATTAAATATGTATACGATGGGATTTTTAACTTCAACCTCTGCTTGCCTTTAAAACTAAAAATCAGAAAGAGGTACAAATAAATACTGAAAAGCAAATTAATGATAACTTTCATCCATCCTTTTAGAGAAGTGCAAAATTGGCTTAATCTATAAGTACAGTGATTGATAACAATACTCTTCCCCTACTTTCTTTTCTTTCTTTTCCCTGCTTGGTGCTCTACAAAACAGCTTGCCGAAGGAGCAAAGGGAAAACTCAAAAGACTCATATTAGGCAATTCTTTTACCTCTTTCCCTTTCCTCTTTGTCCACCTTTTCCACCTTTTCCACCTTTTCCACTTTTACCAAATTTGTTACCCTTAGAAGACTTGCTTTTCATATACGAGATTCTGTCGGCCTTTTTCTGTCGATCCTTCCGAACCTGTTCTAAGTCCTTGATTTCAGAACGCACGTGAGCATTAGGCACAGAGTTCTGCTTCCTGCTTCCCCAAGACTTCTTCCCCTTGTTCCCCTGCCACCTACGGTTACCTGCAAAAGACATGCATGCCCAGTAATATATATTAGGTACCTATAATCAAACTTCTTAGCTTCACCAGAGGGGCAATCAGCGTTTATCTTCTAAAACAAAACCGAAAAAACATCGCAAAATGGAATTGTTACAATGGACCTACAACATTGCACCAAGTAGAATGATGCCTACAAATTTTATATTTCAACATTATCAGCAAATTAGCAAGTGTGCGCAGTGCATATTGACTTCCCTGCTAACTATACGTCACATATATGGCTTTATCTCATCCGACAGCTAGCACATTACATATTTGGAAGGCAGGAAACACAAGACAGAAAAAGAAGCCAGCTCTAATGAACTGAACAAAGATTCTCATTGGATCACACAAAACGCCAAAACAATAAAAAGAAAATGGGTTCATAGGAAAAGATTCTTTTATATAGGAAAAAACAAAAAAGGCTTGGTGCAGGAGAAGATTGTGGATAAATAACCAATTGATATCTTCCACAAGAAATGCTGAAAGAAACCTTTTTGTTTTTTAGAAAGAAACTTTTTCTAGTAGCCTGATCCTTACACCTGGTCACCACTCTATGTTTGATAATGTAATACCCAAAAAAAAATGTAAAAAAAATATATATATCAATCAAATTTAAGAGAAAGAAGAAAAAAAACATAAAACTTCCAAACAGAGAGCATTACCTGCAGCTTCCTCAGCATTCCCTTCGTTAATTCCTTTGAGAGATACTTTATTGTGAGAACGTTCTTTCCACCTCTTGTATATCCCAGTTTTCTCAAGTTTTGCTTTTGCACCACTCTCTGTCTTTATCTGTACACCATAAAAATATAGCATAAAAGTTTTGAGCTATCCAACTAAAAAAAGAAAAAAAAAAACAATAATTGTAGCGGGCGCACCTTGAAGACACTATTAAAAGAAAACAATAAGAGTTCATAATTGAAACACCTCTGCGGTTTAGCATAATTATGATTGGACATTGTGTGCTTGGAAATTACACAAACAGGGTTTTGACAGAACCAACACATATGTAAAAGCAGTGTTTTGAAACCATGACACGTTTCAAATGAAACATAGCATTGTTCACAAAATTAAAAGCCACCACCCAATACTCATGCTCGCCGTCAGGGTCGGATTCTTTTCATACCTATAGCAGCACCTAAGATGAGAAGGCAATGGTACCAACAGAGGTTTTGGATATCGAAAAGAATTTTCTTATACAACCTATTGCATCAAAGTTTCTTAGTCTGACAACCATGAAATGTTAGTTAATAATTGCTACTAATGAGGTTCAAATAATAATAAATGCAATGAAAAAAATACATAAATGTTAACGATGACCATAATATCATGCATGTTTAGATATACAGTACACATATGTTGCTTTCTATAAACATCTAAGTGGGCCATTGACTAGTTTTTGGAACATTTCCTGGATGTGTCCACCGTATATCTCAATATGGATCCACATACACCCAACTCTAGTAATTTTTTTTCTCTCAAGAAGAAAACTTATTTGAACCCAAAAGCCAGTGCCACAGCCGATAATTTATTTACCAATTAAAAATATCCACTTCAGTTATATGTATTCTTTTCAGAATAGCAAGTTTCAGTACAAGAGCAAAAAGACAAATGTTCTAGATATAACTACAAGAACAACATTATGTTCAGAAACTAAATGGAAATTAATACTAGGAATGATCCAATAAGTGTCAAAAGAGAACACATGTCAAATTAATTACGGATGTTGAGATAGCATACCTTGCCGCTAGCTGTCACACGGTCGCCATTATTTAACTTTATGTACTTTTTCCCCCTCTGCCAGCCATTAGTTTCATGAGATTAACAGAAAAATAGTTAAAACAAAATGACAATGAAAAAATAATATTACTGTTCAAAGTACCTTATCCCAATGAAATACAGATTTCTGTTTCTTCATGCCCACATTATCATCTGCAACCAGATCTAGAACAGCAGCTTCCAACCTATGAAGACAGGTGGGGTCAACTGGTGCCCAGAGCACAAGAGATTGCATACATCTAATCTTCACAAAAATAATCACATAATTTGAGCCGCACAAGTTAATGAAACTTGGGTTGAAAGTCAGGACTCATCCAACTTGGGGGAAGGAAGGGAGGGGTGGGGGAAGCTGAAAGATATTCCTGTTCTCCCCACTCCAATCCCATGTGAGCACACTCACTCAAGAGAGAGAGAGATGCATAGAGAGATTGGCTATTGCATACTGCCAGAAAAACTTGGTAACATGACATGGAATTGTCAACACACTTCCGGACAAATACACACCAAGAACTACCTATGCCCCACAATAAGATTTCATTTATTTACAGCAGCAATTAAAGGTCAATACCATAACCAAGTTAAAAGTTAGTTAAATCAATTTCCATAGAGCTAAAGTAGAATCAAAGTATTACCTATTTGAGTCAAAATCACCCTTTCCTCTTACTGAGAGTCCTGCTTCTGTATGCTGGACAACAATAGCAGGATAGTCCAATGGTCAGCCAGGTTCCAATTTTTGTGATCCAAATCCACAACACAACTTAAAACACACAACTATTTGATGTAACAAATTATTGGCAATTCAAAATCAAGGTGATGAATTTTGTTTTATTTTTTATTTTTATGGAGTTTTATCAAGATGTTGGCGGACCTGTCTTTGTGCTGTGTTTCTGATTATTATCAATAAAATTTTGTTTCTCATAAGAAGATTATATATGAAGGTGAGGATTTTTTTACAAGAAACAAACTTTTATTAAAGCTTGAGAAAACAGAAGATGTAGTGGACAAAACATCCACTGTGTAACAATACAAATATAAAATCTAACCATCATCAACAAAACCTCACAAGCAATATCAGAAAAAACAAAACAAAACAAAAACAAAAACAAAACATACGGGAAACAGATACCTAATCTGACCATATTAGAGAAAAACAGTATAATATTGCAATATAGCACCATAACTAACTTGAGAAATTATAAAAGTAGAATGACCTACATGATTTGTTGGTACCGAACTTATAAAGTACTCCTCATCCTTAAAGCTCCTTGCCTTTCTTTTAGAGCCTGATACTAATATCCAAGAGAAAACAACAAAGTATTAATAAACCATTCCATAAACAATCATATAATGTGTTTTAGGGAGACAGAAAAGGAAAAGGAGCCAAACCACTCCCTAACGTGTTAAATGAAGGTGAAATGACATTTCAATGAGTAAGTGCCTCTAGATCCACTTCCCAAATACCAGGTTTCAGCACCATTGAATACTACCACTTTAAACAACTTATAACCAAGGAGCACAATGGGGACAAACCATACAACAACAAAATCTCCTGGCATTATTCTATTAGATTACTTTGCAAATTTACCAGTTAAAATGATTATAAACTAGTTCGGGAATCAGGATGAGAAATTTCTTGCTATTAGTTCAAGGATTAGAACAATTGCTCATGCAAGGCAAATATGTTCAGCACTATTGCTTAGTTCTAACACTAAAAGTTAGCATAAAATATGTGATATATCAGGCCACATCTTAAATGCATCTCTGCAATAGAACCCACGACTCTTTTCTCTTTGAACAGAAGCTTGTTCATTTTTTTCAAAACATGCCCGTCAGCTTACACGAGTTATAACCTACCACAATCCGCATGCAGGCAGGCAGCTGCTCAAAGTTTCATTTCTAGAACTTCTTTTACCCATTCAAGAATTTCGTTTACGGCTTGGGGTCTAATAAACTGTCCTAACCAGGAAATAAAAATCTATATAAAAAAAGAAAAAGAAAATCAAAAGAGGAAAAAACTGTTTGAGCAGAGTGGCAATCTGCTTGAGGACTGTCAGCTTTGGATGACACGTCTATATACCTTTATTATCTATATATAACACCACACACACGCACACATATATATCAAACTCTGGACTAAGGAATACCTTTCTTCTCCTTTGCCTTTGAAGGAGTAATCTCATATTCAACTCCCTGAAAGTACCCAAAATTCGGTTTAGCACAATTTAAGATAAGGGAAGACATGATATGATTATTGATGCAAACCCATGTACATAACCTTTGCTTTAGAAATATACAGAAGTGGTCATTTTCAAATTGAACTCAGTATTAACGACAATCGGTACTACTAAATATCCATCTCTGTTTCATTTTCACCCTCATTTTGTAAGAAAACAGTAACCCAAGGCCAAATTTTGGTTTCCAAATTTATTTCCATAGAATAAGACACTTCTTGCAGCAGTCCCAGAAGTACTGCACATTATAGAACTTGTTCGGTGGTTAAAAAAAAAAAGTAGCATTTAAAAATCAGTAAAACCATATAATACCACTAAAATATTTACCTTCTCCGCATGATTATCAGAATGTTGCTGATGAAATAAATTAATGACCTCTTCATGAATAGCTCTTTTTTCCCTCATTACATCAACCCATTGACGAGAAGAACCCTGCACATAAGCCATATACTTAATCTAACACCAAATAAGGCCACATCTGAACATCAAGAACAGAAGCCACGAAGAATAGCAATTATACAGGTAAGACATACACATTTAGGTAGGAACTAGTTGATGTCATCTTGCACATAACATAAGTTATTTCATCCAAACATATTCAAGGTGCCCAATTACGTACAATGGCATCACCTTCCAAATAATAATAAACTTCAAATTAAGCTCAGTGTTTGTTCTTGTTATCTTAAAAGCGCAGCTCCCGATTACACACAATGGCATCGCCTTCCAAAAAATTTTATAAAAAAGGAATGTCTACAAAACAACCCCTCCAAGTATAGAGCAGACCAGCATGTATAGGCATTGTATTAAACTTGGTTAAAAAGAAGATTAAGAAAATTGTCACTTAGATCAACACCATGAAGTTTCCAATTAAATGAAATCTACTACTAAGGCATAAAGTGGAGAGTTACCTTCCGATTCTTTGATTTAGCAGCTTCACCTTCAGTTTCTAGAATGGTCTGCTTGGGTCTAGCATAAATCAGACATTGAATGGTTAAAGTTAGCAGCTTCAAATCCTCAGAAGAAGAAACATAATAGAAGGGCATCTCGAAATATTATTAGAAATATACAGTAAAAGACCAATGCTTGTAGTGTAAAACCTGAATGTCTTCAACCGCTCAGAAAATGCCAATGCCTTCAACTCTCCACCATCCAGTACATTTTTAAAAATTGGATGCAACCCTTCACGAGGTAAATCTTTGATCTTCTAACAGACTCCTTTGAAGGTGAGGGTTTTGTCTTTGAATACAAGCGGAATGCATTGGCACATGTTTTCAGCATTAAAATGAGTTCTGAAGAAGAATCAATTATCTCTCTAACCCTATCCGAAACAAGATCAATAACGGTTTGGGGGAAACGCCCGTAAACAGTTTCTCCATTTGCAACTGCTTGATCAATCTTGGACATCATTCCATCCATATCCTGTAAAACCTCCTCTTCGGTAGGTGCAGCCCTAATTGGTTTTGAAAGAAACAGATGAAGATCTAAAAGGTTGGGCATATCTTCAGATGTCACAAGAGAGAATGCAGTACCAGTCCGACCAGCCCTTGCAGCTCGGCCTACTCGATGGACAAAAAGTTTAGGCTTTGGGGGAAAGTCCCAATTGATGACATTGTCAAGCAACGGAATGTCAATTCCCCTAGCTGCAACATCAGTGACAATTAACAGCATAGTCTTTCTCGCCCTAAACCTTGATACATGAATTTTGCGAGCATCGTGATCCATGTCACCATAACATACGGAAGGCTCGATGCCCTCTTCTCTAAACAAGATATTCAGGAACTCCACATGATGTTTTGTAGAAACAAAAATCAATGTCTGCTCACCAGATTTAATGTGCTCCCTTATCAAATAAAGTATTGCTGCATGCTTTTCTTCCTGTCGCACAGTGAAAAACATAAGCTTCAAGTCAGGGCTAATCTTAGTATCCAAATCAAGCCGCACAAGCCGAGGGTCTTGCAGACCAGCCTTGGCAAACTCTGCAAGAGCACTGGGTAATGTTGCACTAAAAAGCAGGGTCTGACGGTTCTCACTCAGCTGCCCAAGGATTTTATGCAGCTGCTCCGCAAAACCCATGCCAAAGAGGCAATCCGCTTCATCAAAAACAACATACTCCACAGTCCTAAGTGACATGTCATCAACTTCAGCTAAGTGGTGCATCAGCCTACCAGGTGTTGCAATTATAATATCAGGGTTTTGGGCTAATTCTTCAAACTGAGTTTCCATGCTATCACCACCAACTAGTAAACTAATTCGAACATCTGCAACAAATACAGGAAAATGATTTTGGTTTATGACCTTATGCAACCAACACTTTAAAAAATTGATTATATTTAAAAACCCAATATTTTTCATCAACAGGGAACTTCAAATTCTTCCACTTTCTTCCAATTTCTTTCATCAAATGAAATGAACACAAAAATATCAAACTTTGAAACAAAATGGCACATACCCATGAAATGGCCAAGCTCTTTGGTAAACTTGTGAGTCTGTAAGGCCAAGTCTCTGGTGGGGGAGAGAATGAGCGCCCTAACACCACCCTGAGGCACGTGCTCCTTCAACCGCTCGAGCATTGGGATCAAAAACGCGGCCGTCTTGCCGGAACCAGTTCTGGCCATGGCAACGACGTCGTTTCCAGCAAGAATAAGGGGCATGGTCTTGCGCTGAATGGGAGTGGGGACTCTATAGCCCTTGCGCTTGACTCCTCTGAAGACATTGGGGCTTAGATTCAGAGACTCGAACCCTCCAGACTTGGCTTTCTTCTTCTGTATCTCCCTTCGCTTCAGGTCCGCTTTCGAGCTCACGTATACCATCGGGTTCGGATTTCTGCTCCTTTTTGGGGTTTTAGGGTTTCTGGGTTTCTTCTTTTCTGAATTGAAGAAAACAGTAGCACACAAACTGTTCAACTGAAGAACGGGCTGGAGGTTGGAGGCCGCGTCGATATGTGCTGTGCTCTGCTCTAGGTCGGCAGAGGCGGCGTCGTTTTGGGGAAGAGAGATGAAGAGGAAAAGGGGCGCGAAGTGGTAAAGGGTTTAGTGTTAAACCTGATGAAGAAATCAGCTGCGGCTAGGTCCATTCTATAATATCCTAACAGCCACTTGGAGATCGCCATGTGTAAGAGATATTTTTTTATATTTATTTCTTTTTCTGAAGTGTTTTTTTTTGTTGTCAAATTTCTTTTTCTGAAGTTAGGTTGCGTTGCATTGTCGAAGAAAATATACAGAGAAAGGCAAAAGACAGAAGCAGGAAAAAGAAAAACTTGAAATCTCGTAACGATGGCGAAGCCAGTGTCTGATTCACACAGCAACAGAGAAGCAGTTCAAGCAACAAACGACGACGCCTCGGCCAGCAAACTGTGCGCGCCCTTAACCTTTCCACTTTCAGCTCATTTTTAATTAAGCCTAATATATTTGTAGTTTTGCATAAATGCCTACAAATTTGCATTGTTTAACCGAAAATTACTATATTGTTCTGGTTGAATTGCATATGCGTCTTTTTTTTTCCGTAGGTTCTGTTTGGTTGCGGAGAAAATGAAAGAAAGGAGAGAGGATATTTGAATTTTAGATGAAGTGTGTTGGTTGCTTAGTTTTAAATTTGATGCGTATTTCTAACTTTGAACTGTATTGTTGAAAAGGTCCTGCGTGAAGAAAGGGTACATGAAAGACGATTATGTCCATTTGTTTGTAAGAAGACCTGTGAGAAGATCTCCGATTATTAACCGTGGTATGTTTTAGTTGCTCAATCAAGGATAAGAGTTGAAAGCTCATGATGTTGTTAACTTTTTTCACAAGTAATGAGTGTTAATCTATTTGCTTTATTGTTTTTGCATAATTGAGGTTACTTTGCTCGTTGGGCTGCTCTTCGCAAGCTCCTGAATCAGTTTCTTGATACTGAAAAAATTGGGGGTGAAAAGGGTCATTTGAAGAAGCAGGTTTTATCACTTGGAGCTGGCTTTGATACAACATATTTTCAGCTGCAGGATGAGGGGAAAGCACCCCATTTATATGTGGAGCTGGATTTTAAGGAGGTACGAATTGTGTAACATTCATTACCATCTCATTGGTTCTGTTGCCAGCACACTGACTTTTGTATGTGGATTCTGACCAACTTAGGTTAGAAGTTAGAACTTTAAGGAGTGAATAGTGTGTTGATGAACTCATGCTAACCCACCCTGTCCTGTCAGACCAAGTGTTGATTTTCTGCTTTGAATTAATTAGAATTTTAAGTTATCTAATGTGGACAAATATTGTCTTCCATTCTTTTGCGTGTACTTGCATCTATATTGGACAAGAAAGTAAAGTTATGTGGTCTTTGTTTGTCAGGTAACTAGTAAGAAGACCACACTTATTGAAACCTGCAGTCATTTGAGGGACAAAATTAGTGCAACAGCTTCAATCTCTCAAGGTACGTACTCTAGTGTTGCTGATGTTATAAATCTATGGTTGAATCCCTTCTATTGACTACATGTGTCTTTGGAGTGTCGTCTTTGATGTGTTATGTCACTATATGAATAGCACAGAGCTGTAATCTTCACTGATGTGCTTGTAAAAATTCCTTGGATGATTCCCCTTTGTCTTGTGGTTGAAAACTTTGATTCAGATCTTTAAGATTGTCAAGTTACTTATCTTATATACACAATTGAAATATACAAACTATTCTTGGTACCCCATTATAGAATTTCTACTTTGCAGAGAAAGGAGAAGTGCTCAGTGACCACTATAAGCTACTTCCCATTGATTTGCGCAACATACAACAATTAGACGATGTTATAACTTTGGCTGGTATGGATCGCAGGTATGTGCTTACAGTCAATTTTCTTCTTTTGTTGTTTATTTAGATCTCATTGCCGTACTTTGAACACTTAGTTTTGGGTCATTGGTGTCTTCTTTTATGGCTTTCCAGATACTTCCATTTTAAAGAATAGCTATGGACTATGGTAGCTTCCTTAAAAGATTGTGTTGCTTTTATTATTAGTCATATTGTATTATCTCTACTAGTTCAGTACCCATTTTCGTGTTCACATGCCAAAGATACTTTACTACACTTTTAAGATAACTTAATTTTATCGACAACATTGTTAGTTGCTGCAGTTAAAATAAATAGAATACCAGTGGATTCTTATTAATAAATAATAAAAGACTGCCCTTATTGATGGAAATTTGTCATTGATATTTGTCTTGAGATAGTGATTAAATTGATTTATTCTAATATTGTTATCAGCCTTCCAACTTTTATAATTGCAGAATGCGTTTTGATATACTTGGATCCAGATTCAAGTCGTGCCATAGTTGGCTGGACATCAAAAGCATTTTCAACGGCAATATTTTTCTTATATGAGCAGGTTACAGACCTCTTCAAACTTAAGAAGCCTTTTTGGTGTTTGTGTGTGACATTTTCACTCTGATCTTCCTTTCTTCTTTGATTTGTGATACCGACGAGTACTTTAAAGTGGTGGTTTTATATGTGTTTCTTACATATATGGTTGGTGATGGTTCAACAGATTCATCCAGATGATGCTTTTGGGCAGCAGATGATTAGAAACTTGGAGGTCTGCTTACTTCTTTTTACTTTCTTCCGAACTCTTTTTTTTATTAAATAATTCTGTACTTACTTTTAAAATGCAGCAGTCAATTCAATTGAGCCCTTACAGATCTTCCCCTTCTTATTATTTTCAGTTTTCAATTCATTAGTCATAGATAAAGATGTAATATATATAAAAATATTTAAAGGACCAGGCTTCGGAGATGCGAAGATCATCTTATCGAATTATTGTAAAAGGTGCCTAAACCTATATTTTCAAAATTCAAGTTTTGTGATAATCATGAGAAAATTTTGTTCCATTTCTCATCCTTTGCCTGAGAACAGTGAATTCACTTATTACATTGCTGCCTGTCCTCAAAAATCTGCACTCCTGTTTAGCTCTGAGTGGAGTGTTTTGGGTTATTTGCTTTTGAGTGGAGTGTTTGGGTTATTTTCTTTGACTGGAACTGGTTGGGTTATTCCTAAGATTGTTCGGGATGTTTTATTGGGCACCAGAACCACAGTATTATTTAGAAGGCGATGTCGTTGTGTCTTATATGGGCACGAAAGGAATAATAGGACATTTGAGGACAGTTAAAAGTTGGTTTCCTATAACCAAAAAAGAAAAGATGGTTCCTCTCTTTTTCCAGCTGGTGGTGACTATTGTTTTTCTACTAGTTCCTTTAGAGGATTCTATGTTCCTCTAGATTATAGACACTAGTCTGTTTGTGTGGTGTTCCTTTTGTGTACTGGACGTAGAGTGAGAGTGCATTCACTACAATATCTTGTTATAGAAAAGTACAAATAGATAAATTAATTAAAGTACATACTTATTCTTTCAATAATGTAACACAAGCCTACCTTGTTGGTCAGGAATAATTGTCACTGCTTCTTATTCATGCTTTTATCCCTTTATTCCTTTAGGTGAAACTATGTTGCGCAACACCATCTCATGTTTTCTGGAATAAAGATTGATATGCATATGGTGTGGTTAATGTTTGTTTCAGAGTCGAGGCTGTGCACTCTTGGGCATACATGATACACCAACATTACAGGCAAAGGAAAATCTTTTTCTTGACCAAGGATGGCAGGTAGAAGTTATAAATTATAATTAGTATCTTTTAGCAATAAACTTTGTACTCTCTTGGGTATGGTTACATAACAGAATGTACAACAGCCAAATGATGATAAAGAAGTCATCTACCCCTAACTAAAGCCTAGAAGGCAGGACATAGATGCGTATGTACGCATAAAAAAATGACAATTTTATAATGCTCTGGAAATTTTGTTGGCTGAAAACGTTCAAGTTGTAGGCCCTAGTATATTGAAACTTTTGTACCTTTCTAAATCAAGTTTTTTGTTTCATGTTTCGGGTTTCTTTTATTTGCGTCCTTTTGAATGTTGTTTATATTTCACTGAATTAATCTTCATCCTATATTAATTTTATTTTAATAATGTTGTGATTTTGAATGTGTGGGGTTTCAGAGGGCTGTTGCCTGGGACATGCTAAAAGTATATAGTAGTTTTGTTGAAGCTCAAGAAAGACGCAGGTATGTCCAATTTATATCTTGCAAAATTATTAGTTGTTTAGTCATATTTTGCAATAACATGCTCACTTTTTCTTTTTTCTTTTTTTTTTTTGTGGGGGGGCTTTCCAAGTTAACCATGTAGTTTTAATACAATATGGCATACAGTAGATTGGACTCAAATTTCAACTGGATTTACTTAACTTGCCAATTTATCTGCTTAGACATGCCAGATCCTAGTGTATAGTATGTCATTAAATATCCTGTTCTATCCTTTTGGGAGGAGATAATAATTTTAACATATTGAGTGTATTCCTACAAACAAAAACTCATGTTTGGTTTCAGATAAAGGTTAGAAAAGGGGTGGATGGCTGCCTTTTTAGATTCTTACTTTACAGAACATGAAAACCCACTGGACCTTTCTCTGGAAGCCTTTTTCCCTGATTTTATTGTTTTTTTTGTTGTTGTTTTAAATTCCCTTGGGTTTGTATGGTTGTATTAAGATACTTTGGTTGTGATAATGTGGTACCACCTCTGCCCATGCTTTTGCTCTTTTATCAACTTTTAATCAGCCAACTTGTAAGTGATATTCTTGGGAAGATTCTCATATGTAATGTCTTCTTGTTTAGGATTGAACGATTGGAATTGTTTGATGAATTTGAAGAATGGTATATGATGCAGGCAAGTCAACTTCTCATTTCTGTTGTAAAAGAACACAGTATGCTAAATATTTTTGGTGAAAGTAATTTGACATGGGTAGATTGGTCTCCTCCCTGAGTGTGTTTGAGCCTTGTGTGCTAGCACATGTGAGCTTCCACATGTAAGGCACATGAGTCATGGGACTGCAGTGAGTCCAGTGACCTAAGGTGTGTAGGGCCAGAAGCAACCATGGCCCCTGTTTCTGGGAAGCTGGATGATGTCACCCATACTACCATACTGGAAGATGCTGATATATGCTTAGGAATCATCTCCATCTCTCTCCTTTATTTGGGAGGCGGTGAAGGATTTATTATCAAATACTCATCAATATATTCATCAATTTTTCTCTAAACTTTTGTCCCGAACTGCTGATTTTCAGGAGCACTACTGTGTGGCTTATGCAATCAATGATGCCATGGTATGTCCACATATGACTGAAAGCCTGGAATATGCATTGCAATTCATCACATATACGCTTTTTGCAGTTTTCATTTTTGTTTTTTCATAATTATATTGTCATGTGATAGGGAGCCAAATAACTGGTTTAATCTTTTTTGAATATGAACAAAACATAGAACCCAAATTCACATATGACCTACTTGATGCCGTACAAAAACTTAGCTTTTGGTAAACACTTTTGAGTTTTAACCTTCCACTTTTCTTTCTTCTCATCATTCAGGGTCTGTTTGAGGATTTTGGTTTTCCTAACAACCAGCAGAAGCAGCAGCAGCACGTGCAGAACGTGCCCAACCCCTCATCCTCATCATCCTCATCATATTAGACCAATCCACTATGCTGTTGCCAAGTTTGGTTAAACGATGTATCAGATAAGCTCATCTGACTGTGCATGCCAACCCTACTGCCGGGGGTGTTTTGTCAGTAAACAAAGGGTCTCTCAACTACTGCTTACTCTTGGCCCTGGTTTCCAAAAAGATGATACATCACCATCTATCTCTATCTGTGTATTGTTTTGACTCAAAAGAAATGGATCTTTTTATCTTTTGGGTCTGAAAAGAAAATGATCCTTGCTTCCTTTTCGTGCTAGCTGTTTGGCAAAGAAAAACTTGGTGGGTCCACCAAAGCACCAACAGTATGTAATCTTATTGGCTTTGTGGGGCCAACGCCATGTGGTGAGCAAATATACGTATGCATGGTTTGGTTCTTTCCTATTTTTTTCGCTTATCTTCTTTTGCTCGCCCTTTTACCTATTGTTTTCTTCTTTCTTGGATGGCTATCATGCGTTTGACTTGGGTCACATTTTCCTGTGGAAGTTCTGTAATTTTTTTTTTTTAATCTGGTTGTGAAACTTTTACCCAAAAAAAATTTCTGGTTTCGAAACGTGATGTTTGGGTCAGTATTGTAGCAAGACTTGGTTGATTTGACCAGAAGTCCAGACTCAGAAAATTTACTGTTTACGACTTCCAGTAGTTAAAGGAAAATTATTATATTTATTTATGTCCCAAAAGTTCTACATAAAGGGCAAAAAAAAACAGAATATGGCCATACATGATTTTCGAAACAAAGTTTAAAATAATCTGGACCATTTCCTTATCTCTGTGTGTTGTCTTTGCACATAAGTTATGCTAATTTGCTAGGGTTACTAAACCCTAATTTGCTTGGAGTGATGTTCCTCTTACTCTTTTTTGATACAACTGGTATTGTTAAGAGTAGAAAATCAAACAAACGCCTACGATTGCAGGTTAACTACTTAAGCTATAAATCCTTCGTGCAGATTTTCCTAATACCAATTTTAGCTTTATGAACTTGATGTCATATATTTTATTTTGAAGTGCAAGCACCATATACACCTTCCTACTCCCCTATATTAGTAAATGTACCCTATAATGTAACCTATAAATTGGAAATGTACCCGAACGAACCCAATTGTTTACAGTATCTTGGCATTGTCAATTTAAACCCTCTCACATTTATTTTATTCTTCTTTATTAAAAGAATATATATAATCCCCTTCTATTTAGGGATCTTTTAAATTATTTGAGGGATACCCCCTACAAATTTTTTTTCAACGATTCAAATCATCTATTTTTTAAGTCTACATTCATAGATCATCCTTGCAAAAAATTAGAGAAATCGAAAACTATTTCGATGTCCAATTGTGTCTTACAAAAGCAAAAAACACGGTGCTTAAGAAAGTACTAAAATTTCAATAATTCAATTGAGTAGTCAAATGATATCGGATTCAAGTGATTTTTTGTAGAGATGATCTTTGAATGAATGTCTACAAAATAGACAGTTTGGATTAGTAAAATACAATACGGAGTGGGCCATTCAAGAGTGTTCTCAAATAAATTTATTTGATAAATCCCTCAACAGAAACTCCATATATATATATATATATATTCATAAATTATGCTTTCTATCCTACAGGAGTAAGTAAGAGGAGTAATCCCATTTTTCTTGGTTCATTTTCATTTTGGCCCCACTGCCTTAAAAAGTTGGGGAAAAAATAAAAGCGGGGCGAATTTGAATTTGATAATCTAGTGTGATGTGGAAAAGTAGAGTTACATAGGAATACAGAAAGATCCCACTTTCTTTAGCAAATTGCATCATTTATTTGGATTGGTGTCCCTTGCATCACTCCTTTCCATTCTACTTTTCTGCCTCAACCTTAGGGGATATTTATAAATTGTCACACCCAAATTTAGGGCAAAGTCTTTTTATGTCGTTTTTTTTTCTTCTTCTTTTTTTTTCTTTTTTCTAATAAAGAGGCAATTATTTATTGTTATTTTATTGCATCTTGCAATCTTTGAAGTCATGGTTTTGGCCTTTGTTTATAGTTTGGGGTTCTGTCTGTCACCAACTGTTATAAAAAAAGTCTGAGAAGATCTGTTAGGATTTCGTACTTGGTTTCCATTTATAACTTAAAAAAGCATGCAGCTAGACTGCTTGGCGTGTGGATCAAATGTTGAAACCTTGAAGCAAGGGGCTTGGAGTGTTCACAGGTTTTAGTTTTTAGTCATAAGAGTAGTTTCAGCACAAGAGGTTCAACTTTTCTTTATTCTCATGTCATGTCATGTCATGTCTTCTTTTGTTCATATAAAATGAAATTTCATTAATTTAAACCGAGATGCAACAGAGAAGGTGAATAAACAAACTTCCATGGAAAGCTAACATGATCATAAACAAACAAAAATACAAGAGAAATACGTAAGTAAGATAAATCCGAATGTCTATCGCTGTTAATAATGATCTTGATTCGTAAGGAGCTTATAACTCAAGCAAATAAGAGCATTCACAGTCTGACACAATTTCGCAGGAGGCGCTGTAAATTTCGTGGTAGATCCTTAACATTTCAGATTAGAATAAACTTTTCAGATTTTCAACAAATAAATTAAAAAAATAAAGATGAAGAATATCTTGAAAGGAACATCCCTGCAATGTTAAGAAGAATCGGATACTCACTCACCTCAAAACCCAGAATAGGAGTATTCCAGTGACTGGTTTCAAGCTTTCAACATGGCCTTACCCTACCTTTTCCTCTTTCTTTCTTTTTTTTCTTTTTGAATTTATAATAATAATTATTGTACTGATAAAATGTGGGGCAGAAAAACCAAAAGAAAACCTTTCACACCGTTAAGTTTCAAATTTAACAGCAAAGGGTCTAGATCCAAACACACTTTTCTCATCAAAAATTGTTCTCAAAGAAAAAAAAGGTGATGGTTGGGTCCAGTGAGGCCATGGGAATACAAAGTTAGGAGAAAAAACAGTCACTTTAACCATTTTCAATCTCTCTATCTCTTTTCCTTTCACACAGTCAAGTCTCCCTCTCATCTCTATATCCTTCACTTTTGTCTAAAAGGCTCCACTTATTGGGGAATATCTATGTATACATATGCTTCTCTGCCATTTTTTATGCTTTGCAATTTGGAATATTTCTTTGAAAACAGTATGATACAATGAGTGCATGACCACCATAGTGAATCTGAGGCCCCACAAAAAAAAATTATAAAAAAAATGAGTAAAACCCAAGAATTGGAAAATGATGGAATGAATGACCAAATCTAGAACATGATGATTGTAATTTCAAGTGCACCTAACCAATTAATTGGTTCAATAATTTACAATGAGTGGTAGCTTCTTCCTTCAAGATTCATCATCCTCTCTGTGGTTGCCAAGAACTTTGTAATTTTTGTCCCATTGTTCATGCTTATAATTGCTAGTTAGTAAGAAAAAGAAAACTAAGATAAAAATATGAATGTGATGGTTTGGGCATTTCTATCCTCATGTAATATTTGGATTCGACTTGTCAGTATTGATTTTTGAAATTGGGATGGAGCAAAAGTCAAACCTCCAAATCCAGCTGAAAAATGTAGACACCTTTTCAAGAATTCATACACAATATCTATTTCGGATATTTGCTTTGGAATAATATAAATGAATTTATATTTACCAAAAAACAAAGAATAGTAAAACATTCAAAATACTAAAAAATATCATTGGATAATGCAAACTTTGGATTGGACTTGTCAACATTGATTTTGAAATTGGGAGGGATAGCACTTTTTGCTATCCCCGATTAATAATAATAACATGTAAGATAACTTTTCCACATGTTATTGTGTTATTGTTCGGAGATAGCAAAACAATGCTATTTACAAGTAAGTTTTTTAAATTAGGATGGAGTACGAGTTAAACTTGTAAATCCAACTAAAAAATTTAGACATTTTCTCAAGAATTTATGGATAAGACCTATTTCAGATATTTGCTTTGGAATAATGTAGATTAATTCATATTTAGCAAGACAAACTTGATATTCGTTTATATAAAGGGTATTGTATAATTTGTAAAAAGTTTTTATATTTAACGAATATGAGTGAGTTATGTCTGTTGATCAGAGCAGTGGATTCATCCACTGCACATGACCCTTTACAGTAAATTAGAGTAACAATATAAACTATTGCTTGTATTTAAAAACAAATTTCAAACTCTCACAATAGAAAATGGAAAATAGCTTTGAGTCGAGCATATATTAAAGGTTGAAGAAAATTTGTCATTTAGTGAAGAAAAAAATGCAAGAATACAGAAATTAATTAGCAACGAAATTCCAACACCAAGCCAACCAGGCACAGCCTAGTAGTGACTCAGTTGGACCTTAAATTCAACTAAATGGGCCCACACAATTTTGGCGAAGATCCACCCTGTCTTCACCTTCACCTTCCAAACCCCAAGCCTCGAGGACTCAACAAAAGCACCAAAAGCCAACCTTCTGCAAACACTAATTAAAGTAATCAACATTAACTAAACAAACATTACCATAATTAATTATAATTAAAATTCAACTTCCCCATCTTTACATTGTAATTAAACTTTTAATTTTGATCATATATGCAATCAAGAATCCATCTAATAAATAATCAAGTCATCCATTTCAGATAATTCTAGTTTGACCTTTTGTTTTAGTAATTTTTCAAGGATACAAAATATGGAAAAAAATTGGTCACATGTTACTCTCAATTTTCCTTGATGTAGAGGGCAGAGAAAGATTATAGTAAAAGTATTAGGGATCTTGGCTGCTTCTAATAACTTCTAGCATAATAAAAGTAGGTTGTTCGATCAGTTTTGACATCAAATCTTACGTGAAAAAATGTGTATTGACCATGCCGAGAAACTATTTAATCTCACCCTAGGGTTTAAACCCTAAATATCCAATTAAGAAGTTTTACTTCAATGATTCAAATATAAAGTTTAACCAAACAATGTGTTCCATTATCTATATTTACCAACCCAACTTACTCTTTTGTAATAGAAGAAACCCACTTACTCCTTCCATGGAAAATTTGTCACTAACAACAGCAAAGAATTCATGATTCAATTAATTATATTGATTGAAAGGATTATACAATTTGCAATTGCAATTGCGTGACTAATCCGACAAAGAAACATTTTTGAATAGATTTATTTGCCAACCTTTTGTTATAAATATTTTATTACTAACCACCACTTTCTGTTTTGTAAATAGAAAACTCACTTTACTCTTTTCCTAAAAATAAAAATAAATAAAAAATAAAAAACCCACTAAGTTGTCCCCGATTGGCAACAGACAACAGTCCAAGGCTTAACAACTATAACTTCTTCTCCTTTCACAGTCTCGGCATCGCTCTCTCTCTTTCTCTGTCTCTCACTCTTCCTAATTCACACCCACAAACACACACAGAGAGCTCAAACCAGTGGTTTCCACCACTTGGGTTTTGCTTCCCTTCTCATTCTTGTTATCTCAAATATTTAAATTTTAGAAATTTATTTTTATTATTATCAACAGTGTCGTAAATTATGGGCTGCACGGCGTCGAAATTGGACAACGAGGACACGGTGAGGCGGTGCAAGGAGCGGCGCCGCCTCATGAAAGACGCCGTCTACGCGCGCCACCACTTGGCCGCCGCCCACGCCGACTACTGTCGCTCCCTCCGCCTCACCGGCGCCGCCCTCGTCTCCTTCTCCGCCTTCGAGCCCCTCGACATCTCCCACCAAACCCCCGCCGTCTTCCTCCACCACCATCACTCTCCCCCTCCAACCAATCCCCTCCCTCCACGTGTCCCCCCGTCCCCCGCGCCCTCCTCCGTCCACCATCCACCTCCGCCACCCCCTCTCTCTCCCACCATCAACAGCTCCAACCTCCCACACATTCTCTCCGCTTCTTCCCGCTCCTCCTCCACCGCCACGCGCCAACAGCGTCGGCGCCGTCCGTCGGGGCCGAAGCTCCCTCACATACTGTCGGAATCGAGCCTTGCTTCTTCCCCGCGAAGCCCGAAATCGAATTTCAATAATCCCTTTGGGTTTCCATCGGCTTTTCAAGCGGACTCGACATACTCGAGCACGCCCTCTCAGGCCTCGTCCGTGTGGAACTGGGAAAATTTCTACCCTCCTTCGCCTCCAGACTCTGAGTTCTTCGAGCGCAAAAAAGCACAATCCCAATCCCACCAATCTAATCACCAACAACAATCCCCTGACCCAGAAGATTTCGACGACGACAATACAGAGACAGAGGCCGAAGAAGCCGAGCCCGAGACCGAAACCGAGAGATCGGAGTACGATTTCTTCCTCAACCACCCAAACCCGAAAGCCCAGAACACCCATCAACAGAAAAGGCACGAGTATGCTCAATCTGAGCAGTATGCTCCGTCCGAGAAGTATGCTCCGTCCGGGAAGTATGCTCAATCTGAGCAGTATGCTCGGTCTGAGAAGTATGCTCCGTCCGAGAAGTATGCTCAGTCGAGAAGTATGCTCAGTCTGAGAAGTATGCTCAATCTGAGAGAGAGGAGGTGCAGTGCAGTGAGTGGGGCGACCATGACCACGACCATTACAGCACGACGAGCTCGTCGTCGGACCATGAAGGGGATGACGAGCGGGAGTCGAGATCCGAGATGGGTACCCGGTCAAATTTCGAGTCGGTGTCGGTTCGGGCTGAATCAGTGGCCGGTACAGGTACTTTTCCGGCGGCTCAGGCAATGCCCAGGTTTGCGCCGAGTACGAGCAAGTCGGAGAGGTCGGAGGGGGGGAGTACTTATAGGAGCAGTGAGATCTCGAATATGAAGATGGTGGTGAGGCACAAGGATTTGAAGGAGATTGTGGAGGCCATTAAGGAGAATTTCGACAAGGCTGCCATGGCTGGAGACCAGGTTTCAGAGATGCTCGAGACCAGCAGGGCCCAGCTTGATCGGAGCTTCAGACAGCTCAAGAGTATGTGCTGTTCATTATTTTTGGATTGTGGGTGTTTGGTTGCTGAGAAAATTTGTGGTTTGGGATGGGATCATAATTCAAACGATTACACCAAGCTGGAAACTGGGTTCCGTTCCTTAAATTCCATTTTTATCGAATTACATTGAAATTTTTGAATCTTTGGGGTTGATTAAATTTGGGTTTTGAATTTCGCTTCAATAGTAATTAACTCTGATTCTGTTCTTGTATTTTACAGAGACAGTGTATCACTCCAATAGTATGCTGAGCACCTTGAGCTCCAGTTGGACTTCAAAACCGCCGCTGGCAGTGAAGTACCGGCTCGATGCCGGTTCGCTGGTCGACACCGGCGGTTCGAAGAGCCTCTGCTCCACTTTCGAACGCCTTTTGGCTTGGGAGAAGAAGCTCTATGATGAAGTCAAGGTACACTTTTTTTATTTTATTTTAAACTTAGAACAAATTGTAATTTTTATTATTTTATTTGGTTTTTTTCATGAAAAATAATTATTTTTGTAGTTAAATCAATCTGGTTTTTTGTTTTTTGTTTTTTGGGGAAAGAAGTTAAATAAATCTAGTTAGGCTTTTAAGTTTAGGACAAAAAAGGGTACCCATCAGTGACAGTGTTGCGTTGATGCTCTGATGATCCACCGCAGTTTTTGACTATAACGTCAAAAACGCGAAATGACGAAACTGCCCATGGTCGGTTCTGTTCACAAAATAAACTGGCCTTTTTCCGGGTGCATCTTTTTGTATATAGTTGTGATTTGGATGGTTGTCTTTGCCCCCAATGGTGGCATCGGTCGCTGTAATGAAGGCCTTTTTCAAAGCTGGTCAAAATGACTCATATACCCTTGACAGCCTGTGAAATTGGACCGACCTTATCTTTGTAGTAGGCTCCTAGACTTTCTGTGGTAAAGTGGATGCATTTTGTAGAACCTAGAGGCAAAATCTACTCCATTTTTATTGGTTGGAAAATTTTGACATCTTAACAGATAAAGCTTCATATTCTTAGGAATGTTTGTAGATAATATTTTCATTGCCTTTGCAATCACATAAATTTTACCCTTTCTTTTTTGCTTTTTGCCTCTTTCCATCTGCAACATAAATTCCAAAGATGAAACCTTTTTGCTTAAAAAAAAGGGTTTTCATGGGAGAAAATATGCATCCTCTGTCATTCTCTTGTTCAAAATTTATTGAACTTTTGTTTGTATGGATGTACTTTTTCTTTTTGGTACATTTAAATTTGGTGCACTTTTAACTATTCATGCCTACTGTGGAAACATTTGAAAACAGCAATAGATGGGAATGATGTTTCCTAGTTGTGCTACTGTGGAAACATGGTAATTTCTAGAGTGGCATCAATGATTGGCTTGAGGGTCATTTGCCCAATTTTGGGTGGATTGAGAAAATAAGTTTCTGCTGTTGTATTTATGTGGAGACCATATGGTTTCAAATTTGGCAAGTGCTGATGCAGGCAATAAATTGTTATGAATTTTAGGCTAGAGAAGGTGTCAAGATTGAGCATGAGAAGAAGTTGTCTGCGCTGCAACATCAGGAGTACAAGGGGGAGGACGAAGCCAAGGTAGACAAGACTAAGGCTTCGATAAAGAGGCTGCAATCACTAATTATTGTCACATCTCAGGCCGTCTCAACGACCTCCACCGCCATCATTGATCTTAGAGACTCTGATCTTGTGCCTCAGCTTGTTGAACTGTGCCATGGGTAACCTCATCTCTTTTGATTAGTTACTGTAGAAAAGATGATAGTAAGATTATTTATTCTTCTGCACAAACCATGACACATAATGGCTGTGCACAAATCAGCTTTGGCATAAAAATACAGATTGAACATAACATATCAACAACACTTCTTAGTTGGTGTAGACATATATCTGAGATATTGGGTTGGTGTACTTAATTTAGGATATTAGATATTCTCCCACGTGAAAAGTGTGACTATAGATCGCTGGCCTTTTGACTTGGTAGTTGAAAGCATTATGAGTCACCGCTCTGCCATATGCCACTTGCTTCTTCCCCTCTGGAACTGCATGGGCCTTGTTTTGTTGTCCTGGACTGTCACCTCTTAAAACTAGACGTGGCCCCAAAACTTCGTTTCCGGTGGTTATGTTTGCTCATATCTGCAGACCTTTTTTATAACAGTTATTGTAGGTGGAGTTAGGTAGATTGGACTTAACTATGATACGATCATATGACCCACCACTGTATGTTTCCGGATCCATTTGTAGCTGTGATTATTAACTAGGTCAAGAACATTATTATTTTTTTGAATCTTTAATTGCAAGTTAATTGGGGTCATTATGATAAATCGACAATGTAAGCATCATCATGTTTGTGGGATCAATCTTGAGTGGCATAGTTCTGGTCAGAAAATAATGATCTATTTGTGTAGTATCTTGCTAAGGTAAATTACCAAAAGGTCCAACACATATTTGCTTTTCTGGCTGAGTGGACATGCTTGTCTCTGTGCAATTTCAGGTTTTGTTTTAAAGCTTACAGGCTAAAATGAGTGAATGAGATGGGGGTAGGTAAACTTTTATGTGTTAGGTGTTTTACAAAAGCTCAAACCTGTATGTAGATTTTTCTTTGTAGTAATGATATTGATTGGAAAGTGGGAGGGGCATGCAGTCTTGGTAAAAAAGTATACAAATGTGGACAAGCTAAGGTACACTTGAGTATTATCTTCCGTCAGATAAACTTTTGATGGGAGTATTGGCACCATTTTTGGGTAAATTGTCGCCATCAGATAGATGGAACTGTAGAATAAGTAGTTGAATTCTTCCAATGACCCTGTTTTGTCAAAATAATGGCTAGATCCTATAATCATGTGAGTAAGGGTTATCTTAACCGTGACCTAATTCAAAATGTCTTACTTATACTGAATGCAGGTTCATGTACATGTGGAGATCAATGCACCAGTACCATGAAGTCCAAAACGACATTGTACAACAGGTTAGGGGACTTGTGAACAGGTCAGCCAAGGGTGACTCAACCTCGGAACTGCACCGACAGGCAACTCGTGACCTTGAATCTGCTGTCTCTGCCTGGCACTCCAGTTTCTGCCGCTTAATAAAGTTCAAACGGGACTTTATCCGGTCTGTTCATGGTTGGTTCAAGCTCACCCTTCAACCCGTAAACAATGACATGACATTCAATGTGCACAGCGAATCTTCTGATGTATATTCCTTCTGTGATGAGTGGAAGCTTGCACTTGAGCGTGTCCCTGACACAGTGGCTTCTGAGGCTATCAAGAGCTTTATCAATGTTGTCCATGTAATCTCTATAAAACAGAGTGAGGAGCTCAAGATAAAAAAACGCACTGAAACTGCATCGAAGGAGCTTGAGAAGAAGGCTTCTTCTCTCCGGAACATTGAAAAGAAGTTCTACCACTCCTACTCCATGGTTGGTATAGGGCTTCCTGACTCTGGGCCTGAAAGCAGGCAGGTTTTGGATGCTCGAGACCCGCTTGCTGAGAAGAAATCTGAACTTACGACCTGCCAGAGGCGGGTCGAAGATGAGATGATGAGGCACTCAAAGGCAGTGGAGGTGACAAGAGCCATGACACTAAACAATCTTCAAACAGGCTTACCGGGGGTTTTTCAGGCACTGACCAGTTTTTCTGGCTTATTTACAGAGGCACTTGAGACAGTTTGTACTCGTTCGTACGCTATCAAATAGATGGATACGTAATTTTGGTGTCTGTTTTTGTGGTAAGTTGGAATTTATTAGAGCTGGGATTTTTTGGCAGTGGGCTCAGATTGTTGGTAGTATTCTTTTGGGGGGTTACAACATGTAAATATATGGAATTTTGTGATTTTGCAGTCCTTTTTTTTTTGGGAGGAAGGAAAATGCCTGTACAGGAAAATGCTTAGATTGTTGTAAACCCGAGCTTCGCTGTTTTCAGCATACCAATAAATATACATGCTTAGCCTATTTTGCCTTCCTTTCGTATAGCTCGCCATTACCCTATTTTGAGTAACATACAATTTAAGAAACAACCATGACATCAGTGGCGGAGCCAGGATTGTATGTGTGGAGGGGCCGAACCGTAATACAAGTATAGAAAAAAAAATTCAATCTTACATCAATAATATATATATATATATAAGAAAAAATGGACATTTTTTAGAACTTTGTACTTAATTTCATGTATCAAAACGGAGAAGTCTACTGATAAAATCTCATTTCCCTTTAAACTATTTATTTTCTATTCCCCTTTTTTTTTGTCAAACTATTTTCTATTCCCTTGGCTCACCGGTTTGATTATTAGAGGATTAATACTTCCTTTTTTTTTTTTTATGTCAGTTGTGTAATGGGCCTACAAACAATTTACATATAATTATAAATGAAGTTATTTATGGATTGCAATTGGGGGGCCATTAGAATGGTTATATGGTTTGCATTGTTAAATATATGAACTAAAACCCAAGCTTTACTGTGTTGAGAACAAACTCTGGAGGGGCCAGGGCCACCTCAGGCCCTAGAGTACCTCCGCCCCTGCATGACATGGAGTAATTTTCCAGTGTGACGATGTGGTGTTACAAATATACTCGTATTTTAATCCATGCATTTACTCATTATAACTATACTTTAATCTATGATATAACACTACGTGATGGTGTGAGCATTCAAAACGCTTCTCCATGGCATGAATACATTTTCATAAGTTCTACCTAGAAACGAATCAGGCATTAGTTATAAATTAAAAAAATAATAATAATAAGATGAGATTCAGAAGGCAATTTGGAGTCCGTTGCCAAATTAGGATCTGTTGGCTAAGCCGGCTGCAAATTAGGATCTACACTGATGTTGGGGTTATTTTGTGATATGGGCCTTCGCATGTTCAACCTAGTTCTTTAAGGATTTGCTGATGATGGAGATTGCCAAGGAGTAGGATTACATTGCATGTGCATGCCCTGCCTTAATCTTTGTCTATTTTTCCATTATTTCCTTTCATTTCTGTACTCAAGATAAGTTTTTTATTTTTTATTTTTTATGAAAAGATATTGATAAATAAGGGATTACATATCATCTTCAACAAAAACATCAGAGATAGACTTAATGTGTACAGAAAATTTGAACTCACAAGATAAGTACCTGGCCCTTTTTTCTCTCTCTTTTTCCCTATCCAAACCTTTTTTTTTTCCCCATTTTAAATCGTTGGATCCGTCTCCTTTTTTTCAATCAATGGCTGATAAACATTATTCAAGCACTAATACAAACCAGGTAGCTATTGGCAAGCATTTATAATTTCCTTAATTAACGTGGTTAAATGGGCAGAAGATTATGAACTTAAAACTTAAGCAACACGCTAAGTTTCCAAATACCAATCTCATTTTTCGATTGGACTGATTGGAACCGCCACCACTATCCCTTTCACTATAAATAAGTAGCCAATGACATCTATTATTCTTACACTCACTTAATTCTATTGCCTTTTGCCTTCCTTCTCTTCCAAGTAATTTTAACTCTCTCTTGCCCTACTAGCTTCTAATTAGAAACCCCGTTCTCTACTAGTTTCTAATTAGAAACCCTCGTTCCTTATTTGCTTCTAGTTAGAAACCCTAGCTTCTAATTGGAAACCTGCCTTCTTCTTCACGCAGTCTAAAGATCATCATCACCATGAGCCCGGCTGCAAGTCTTGTCCAGCAGAAAATCAGGCTGTTCGTCAAAAAATTAGGCAAAGGTTTCCATTCCAAGAAAGCATACAAAAAGTTGGAGCACGCCTCTGAGAGCTCCAAGAATAAGCACAAGGATGGAGATCAAGTTCAAGTTCCAGAAGGTTATGTGGCTGTGTACGTGGGGGAAGAGCGAAGAAAGTATAAAGTTTCTTTGAAGTGTCTCTCTTGTCCAGATTTCCAAGAACTGATCATCGAGTCGCTGCCTGATGTGTTGGATGTCAAGAATGAAGGGCCTATTATGCTTTCATCATGCCCAACCGAGCGCTTTGATGTGTTGATTAGATTGCATGCATGGGATATTGCATGCATGGAAGTTTAGTTCTTATTGTTTCGTGTGGATTGAAGTTTTAACTTCCCGGACATACGTTTGGTTTGAGAATTGTAAATCTCATTATTTTTCAATGGATGGTTGTTTTTATTCTTTGTTGATACACACTTTTGTAATTTCAGAAAAATTTGAGGTAGTGCAATTTTAATTTATACGTCTTCCTCACTATCTCGTAAAATAACCCGTTTGTATAGCAACCCTAACAAATACCTTTTTTCTCTTTTGAACTTTAAATGGAAGGCAATTAGGATCTAGACTAGTAACCCTAACAAATACATAGTAAAGGCTATCCATTACAAGGAATCTCATGTTCAACATAGTTCTTGACGATTCGTTGACGATGGAGATTGCCAAGGATTATGATTTACAAAAAAATTGTAAGCTATTGTTTCTTGACCAAAAAAACTATTATGTTTTTTTTTTTTTTCAAAAGAACGATGATATATGGATAAAATAAGGGACTACATATGATCTTCAACAAAAAATTAGAGATGGTTGGATACATATTTTTCAGTTTAAATGGTTGGATACATCTCCTTTTTTTTCAGTTTAAATCGTTGGATACATCTCCTTTTTTTCAATCAAAGGCTGATAATGAAAATAATTTAATATTTTATTTAGATGAGAAAGAAAATAACGTCAATTGAACTCAATAATTAAAATAACATGAGAAACCCAAATTCTAGTTGTTATACTAGTATCGGAAATAAAAAAAAATAAAAAAAAATTAGCATACATGGACTTAGTCAAGTTGGCTAGAGCGGATGTGGTTCTTACTCAGCACTCGAGTTCGAATCTTTCTTCTCATAATTTATATTAGATTAAAGTATAATATCACTTTTATAAAATTATAAATAAAAAAAAACATAAAAGTAAATTTTGGGTATACAAAATCATGATTTTATTGATGTTGGGGTTACTTTGTCATATGAGCCTTCGCATGTTCAACGAAGGAGGGATTACATTGCATGTGCATGGTCTGCTTTAATCTTTTTCTATTTTTTCATTCTTTCCTTTTCGTTTCTGTACTCAAGATAAGTTTTTTTTTTTTTTTGAAAAGATATTAATAAATAAGGGATTACATCTCATCTTCAAAATCATAAGATAAGTCCGACCCTTTTTTCTCTCTCTTTTTCCCTATCCTAACCCTTTTTTTTTTTTTTTCATTATCGTTGGATCCATCTCCTTTTTCTTTTTCTTTTTCAATCAACGGCTGATAAACATTATTCAAGCATTAATACAGAACCAGGTAGCTATTGGCAAACATTTATAATTTCCCTAATTAACGTGGTTAAGCAACACGCCAAGTTTCCAATACCAATCTCATTTCTCGATTGGACTAATAGGAACCGCCGCCACTCTCACTTTCACTATAAATAAGACGCCACCTTCACTATAAATAAGACGCCACCAACATATATTATTCTTACACTCACTTAATTGTGTCGCCTTTTGCTTTCCTTCTCTTCCAAGTACTTTGAACTCTCTCTTGCCCTACTAGCTAGCTTCTAATTAGAAACCCTAGTTACCTACTGGCTTCTATTTAGAAACCCTCGTTCCCTAGCTACGAGCTTCTAGTTAGAAACCTTCCTCTCCTTCACGCAGTCTAAGAGATCATCACCACCATGAGCCCTGCTGCAAGTCTTGTCCAGCAGAAAATCAGGCTGTTCGTCAAGAAATTAGGCAAAGGTTTCCATTCCAAGAAAGCATACACAAAGTTGGAGCATGGCTCTGAGAGCTCCAAGAATAAGCATAAGCATGGAGATATTCAAGTAGCTCCAAAAGGTTATGTGTTTCTGTATGTGGGGGAAGAGCGAAAGCGGTATACAGTTTCTTTGAAGTGTCTCTCTTGTCCAGCTTTCGAAGAAGCGATGGTCGAGTCGCAGCCGGATGTGTTCGATGTCAAGATTGAAGGGCCTATTGAGCTTTTTTCATGTACAACCGAGGGCTTTCATAAGCTGATGTCGAAGATCAAGAAGGAGGGTCATTAGATTGCATGCATGCAGCATGGACTTCTTTGTTGTTTATTATTTGTTCACTCTTTAAGTTCCTTTAATTTCTTGTGATCATATGGATTGAAGTTTTAAACATTCGGGAAGTCCATGAGAATTGTAAATCTTATTATTTTTCAAATGGATGGTTGTTTTTTTCCGAACACAAAGGTTATCCATTAAAGGGAATCTCAAATATCTGTATGAAGAAAAGAATTCGAATTTGGTACCTTCATCTGAATAAGATCTCACAGAATTCGAATTTCAAATGGATGGTTGTTTTGCTTCTTTGTTTATACACAACCTTTTGTACACACTTTTTCTTCTTTTTTCATACACCTCTTTTTTTATTTTTTCCAGAATGATTTCACTAGATAGGAATTCACTGTATTATTTGTTTCTGCTTGCTTGTACAATCGAGTTGTTTGATGAGTTTTTCTGATGATGAAGATCGACCGACAAGGATTATAATTAATTTAGATAACAATGTTCAACTCTCTGTTCTTAATTATTATTACTTAATGACAATGTTCAATTCTCTGTTCTGAATTGTTTTTTTAGAAAATTTGGCATAAATCCAATTATGAGGATAGACTTTGGGTGCAATCCACGCAGAAATTGTTGTTGATCCAAGTCCTTTGACTTTTGTGCCACATAAGATTACATGCCTATTTCAATTTATTGATATTTACTTTTTTTTATTTTTTATTTTTTGTTCCAATTATGCACCTAAAACATAAATAAGGTAAATTATGAATTCCTAAAACTAGTAAGTTATTGATTTGTATGATATTAATTATCATATTTGATTTGAATTTAATTGCAAATCTATTTATTGAATTCTGAAATTTTCCCAAGGTATACCGACATAAAAAATTGTAATAAGAGTTCATAAAAACTTCATACCTTAACAATAGGTAAGGTACCTATGCATAGTATGCAGGTAATTAAACCCAAAAATTACCTCTGGTCTAGATAATTAAATCCATAAATTACCTATAGTCTAGGTAGTTATACCCTCTAGGCCAGCTAATTGAACTCATATAATATCTTGGTATGGATCTTTAAACTCAACTGAGATAAAAATCCATGGAAGACATGTACGTATGTATATAAATATGAACCTCCAGAAAAAACTGCATAAGAAAACTCAAGAAAAAAACACTTACCTGTAAGGTAGGTACATATATACCTTTATGTATTAACATTATTTACCTGTATGTCAGGTACATAATTTAATGTGGGTGCTTGTCTGATTGATTGATATAATATGTGAGTCTTTACTTTTTATTGATTAAATTGTATTTTATCTATATATATTAGGAATATTATCAAGGAAAAAAAATTTAAAATTCAAAATTTGGAATTCAATTTCAAGGAAATAATGCATTAAATTTAGATTTTCAATGTGTTTTCCTTATTTACCTTAAAGGGTAAAATTGACACAACAAAAAAGTAATAAATGTTAAAGGACCTACATCTAAAACCAAAAACACGAGGACTAGACCCAATGATAGCTAATCGTTTTGGACCTAGATCTAAGAACCCCTTGTTTTTTTCTTGATAGACAACCTTGTGAATTATATTAAAAATAAAAAGTAGCTGACTTTTAATCCAAGTCCAGACATGAGGCTCCTTGAAGGGATAACGAGAGAGTGTGGCTTACCTTGCCGTGTTAGAACGCAGATGGATGATGAGAGAGACACAAATAATAGTTACCTTGTGGTAAAATTCACATTAAAAAAAAAAAAAAAAAGTAAACATACAATACTTGTATTGAACATGTACGTAAGTAATTTTTATGTTTAATACACGCATTTTTTTCAAAATTTTCGATAATACACACAAGATTCACATATTATACACATAATTATCACATATTATTGAATACAAATAATATATATTTAAAAATATATATTATATAACCGAACTTTTAAGTTGTAGTTTGCAAAAATGTTGCCAAATAAAACACATTCGTATACCAAATTAATATTTATAAAGTTTATAAAGTATAAACTAATAAAACTAGGAGGGCCCTAAACCCTCATATAGCCGCGCAACTATACCAAATTAATATCTATAAAGTATAAATTAATGCAACTAGGAGGGTCCCTTTTTCATATTTATTTATTATTATTAAATAGTTTAGCTGAGCGGATATATATACTACGGTTTTATTTTTTTAATAGTATAGCTGCGCAACTATACCAAATTAATATCTATAAAGTATAAATTAATGCAACTAGGAGGGTCCCTTTTTCATATTTATTTATTATTATTAAATAGTTTAGCTGAGCGGATAAATATACTACAGTTTTTTTTTAATAGTATAGCCGTGTGGCTATACTAGGGTTTTTTTCCAATTTTTTAAAAAGAAATAGTATAGCCACGTTTTTTCTAATTTTTTTTTTAAAAAGAAATAGTATAAGCGCTATACTCGATTTTTCCAATTTTTTTTACAAAGAAATAGTATAGCCACAAGGTTTTCCAATTTTTTTAAATGAAATAGTCTAAACTAGGGTTTTTTTTTTCTTTTTTTTTTAAATGGTAAATCCGCGCGGCTTTACTCGCCCTTTTTAAAATAAATAAATAAATAGTGTAGCCGCTCGGCTATACCAGGTTTTTTCCAATTTAAAAAAAATGAAATAGTATAGCTGCCCGGCTATACGAGGTTTTTCTACTTTAAAAAAAAAAAAAGAAATAGTGCAGCTGTGCGGCTATACTCGGTTTTTTCCAATTTTTTTTTAAAGAAATACTATAGCCGAGCGGCTATACGCGGTTTTTTTTTTCTTTTCTACAAATTGATATCTTCATTGTATTCATTAACTGATTTGATAATAGTTACAGGACTAATTGATTCTCAATTACTTTTTTTATTTTATTTATTTTATGTATTTGAAGGTAACCCTAATCTAGATCATGAAATAGGCCAAAACTAGTGGTTTCTTTCGTATGAAATTTTGATCTGATATACCTACGGGTATAAGTGTTGTTAATAGCTCTCGCCACTTCTACGAGCCGAGCCCACCAGAAGACAGACCAAACCATCTACATACCGACCTGACAAACGGAGAGGGCCAGTGAAGTACACATCCTATCCTCGACCAAGTGTCACCTCACCGACTCATCCCCGAAACGAGCAAGCAAATGATAGAAAGGGGCCATGTAACATACTTCCTATCATGCCCAATCTGTCACACCACTGCTTAAACTCCTGTCAGGTAGCATGGTGATCTGTCAGGTAGCATGGTGATCTGTCAGGAAGCATGGTGATCTGAAAGGTAGCATTGAATGTGAACTCAGAGGTAAGAAAAGATCTTCATCATAAATATCTTGGACCTCCTCCTATAAATACCCCTCACCAATCTTGTGACAAAGGTAATAAAGACTAAATAGTGAAAACCATATATCCTTCTTGATCCCCATGGAAATGCCTAACTTTATCATCGAAGAGGTCTGAGCTGGGACCACCCAGTTCACCCTTATCCTGATATTACTTAAGTGTGCAGATCTGCCATCGTAGATCACCTACGCCACAACCAATACAACCCTCTAGGTAAAGACCCAAGTCATCTATATACGAATATAGATACGCGGGCTAACAAGTGTGATGCAAAGGTTTCATACTATTGTTGTTGTTCTCATTTCTGAAACATCTATATACTCTATAAGAAGGGGATAACGTTGTTGATTAAATTGAAGTAAAATATGTTCGAAGACCTTTCTTGCTTGGCATTTTTGTGATACACACACACCCAAGCAAAAAGTTCAAATGATGCCTAATTTACGAGTGATGATAAACCTGTTTTGCAAGGGTGGTCTTTCCCGAACCTCCCATCCCCAAAACAGATAGAACTCAGTTTTGTTTTTCTTGTTTCACCAACTCTGAAGCTATTATCTATGCATCTTCCTTCAGGCCAGTATCATGAGGTTCGATAATATAGGGATTAGATTTTCTATGTTCCTTTTGTTTCTCAAAAGAAGTGGCACCTCCACTCTCCCATACTTCCCTTATTATGTTATGACTTCGTAAAGTCGACCTCAACTTAAAAAGTTCGGCAATAATGTTCTCAATCTCTGACTTGATCTTGTGAAGTCCAGTTCGCTCATTGAAGATGTCAGCAGACCTTTTCAGCAAACTTCTTTCCCTCTTGGAAGCCACTTTCAAGGCAAAAGATTGAAAGACATTCTCCAAATATCATAAGCAACATCGCTAATAGTTCTTACCCAAAGGTGTACTACTTCATCATCTCATTTTTTTGCATATGCATCTTTCAGGTAAGCATGCATCAAGAGTAGCTCGATATATGCATTCACAACTCCACTTCTTGAACTAGAAAGTCTTTTTCTTCTGTTGTACTGCACTACTAGGAAACCTCTATACATGCCACTGATATACGCATGGCTTATGCTAATGTGAGCCAGAGGCCCACCCTTGGGCCACGGATCACATAATAATGGTCCAAGCATAGTATTGCCATTGATATTGGCCCACGACAACTAGGGTCTGTGGCCAATGGAAGGTTGGGTCCCACCAAATTATTAGCTCTCCTGCAGCATATTGAAAGTATAAAAATAATAATTTTACAGTACATATTTTAACAAATACTTTAATTAGTAATTAATTAATTAGTATTTATTTAACGAATAAAAAGTACCAAAGAACTAGGTTGAAGATTTCACAAATTCGAATCCCCTCGCCCTGATTGGATAAAAAAAAACCCCCAAAAATCACAAAAATCCTTCAGCACTATACTCTTGGTTGCTTTTGCATTAGTTTTTGAGGATTACGACCGCAACACAACCGATCTCCTAGTACCAGAGGACTTAGTCTTGCTCGAATTCCTAGTCGGTACAAGGACTTGGATCCCCTATGATGATTGGAAAACCAGGTATATCTATTATACCAAAACATGATTTCCTTAATTAACATGGTAAAGTGAGTCTGGCTGCTTTCACTATAAATAAGAGTAGTCAGTCAATTAATTCTATTGCCTTTCCCTTCCTTCTCTTCCAAGTAATTCAAACTCTCTCTTGCCCTAATTGAAACCCTCCTTCTTCACGCAGTCGAAGAGAAGTAGAGATCATCACCATGAACCCTGCAAGTCTTGTCCCGCAGAAAATCGGGTCGGTCATCAAGAAATTAGGCAAAGTCCGCTCCTTCAAGAATCCATACAAAAAGCTGGTCCATGATAACTCCGACTATGAGACCTACGAGGAGCACGAGCATGGAGCAGTTCATCAATTTAAACGTTATGTACATTTGAAGTGGGGATGAAGAAAGAATTGTATTGGGTTCCTTTGGAGTATCTCTCTTGTCCAGCTTTGCAAGAACTGATGCTGGTATATTGTTTGATGCAGGGCCTATTTGGCTTTATTCATGTAAAACCGACTACTTTGATAGGGTTCTAAAGATAGCCGAGGAACATCAACGTTTTGTAAATTGAAGAAAAGTAAGGAACTAATTATTCGATGTGTAAAAACATAATGGAATTTTAATTCAAATTTGATATCTTCATCTCAATCATAGAAAGCGAAGTACAATATATCATATGCAACAGTCTTACAATAAATTGGAAAAAACTTTTGTCAAATTACCATAATAACTAACTAAATCTAAAATTGCTGATATTATTTCAGACATCAATTTTAACAATAGAAAATTTATAAATTAGTACGAAACAATCATTCATTTTCTTCACCTAATATTTGGCTTTTGGAAGGATTATGGGCCCAAATCAAAGCTCGACACCCAAACTTGCAGTTTACTCAATGCGTGTACGTGGCTCTAATTCTCCTTCAATAGCCTCCGATAATTGGTCTACATCACCTTTGAGCATTTGATGATGATGGAGTTCGCCAAGGAGTATGACATGGACTGCTTTGATCTTGATTATTTATTTGTCCATTCTTTCCTCATGATTTCTGTACTCAAGATAAGTTATTGTTTCTTGACCACCAAAAAAAAAGAGAAGATAAGTTATTGTTTACATAAAATTTAAACTCATAAGATAAGTCCGACCCTTTTTCTTTCTTAAACCAGGTATAGCTATTGGCAAACATATATAATTAATTTCCCTAATTAATTAATGTGGTTAAGTGGGCAATGAACTTTTTTTAGTACAAGCAATAGTGTCTAAACTAGAGGGGAGGGGCATTTCTCACACACACATACAAATGATACCATGTGAGACCTCTTGTCTGCAAATCAATACCCTTTTTCACTGGGTTAGACTTGCTGGCAGTTATAAATTTAAAACTTAAGCAACACACCAAGTTTCCAATACCAATCTCATTTTTCGATTGGACTGATTGGAACCGCCACCACTATCACTTTCACTATAAAAAGTAGCCAATAACATCTATTATTCGTACACTCACTTAATTCTATTGCCTTTTGCCTCTCTCTCTTGCCCTACTAGCTTCTAATTAGAAACCCTCCTTCCCTATTTGCTTCTAGTTAGAAACCCTAGCTTCTAATTGGAAACCTGCCTTCTCCTTCACGCAGTCTAAAGATCATCATCGCCATGAGCCCTGCTGCAAGTCTTGTCCAGCAGAAAATCAGGCTGTTCGTCAAAAAATTAGGCAAAGGTTTCCATTCCAAGAAAGCATACAAAAAGTTGGAGCATGCCTCCGAGAGCTCCAAGAATAAGCATAAGGATGGAGATCAAGTTCAAGTTCCAGAAGGTTGATGTGTTGATTAGACCGAGCGCTTTGATGTGTTGATTAGATTGCATGCATGGGATATTGCATGCATGGAAGTTTAGTTCTTGTTTCATATGGATTGAAGTTTTTAACTTCCCGGAAGTCATACGTTTGGTTTGAGAATTGTAAATCTCATTATTTTTCAATGGATGGTTGTTTTTCTTCTTTGT
Organism: Prunus salicina; assembly: GCA_020226455.1. NCBI lineage: Eukaryota > Viridiplantae > Streptophyta > Magnoliopsida > Rosales > Rosaceae > Prunus > Prunus salicina. The sequence goes on along the minus strand of CM035343.1, from coordinate 15,004,543 downwards.
TGATACACAACCTTTCGTAATTTCAGAAAAATTTGAAGTAGTGCAATTTTAATTTATACATCTTCCTCACTATCTCGTAAAATAACCTGTTTGCATTGCAACCCTAACAAATATTTTTTTTCTCTTTTGAACTTTAAACAAAGGCAATTAGGATCTAGACTAGTAACCCTAACAAATACATAGTAAAGGCCATCCATTACAAGGAATCGCATGTTCAACCTAAAGTTCTTGAGGATTTGTTGATGATGGAGATTGCCAAGGATTATAATTTACAAAAAAATTGTAAGTTATTGTTTCTTGACCAAAAAAACTATTATGTTTTTTTTCAATTTTTTTTTTCCAAAAGAAATGATGATACCTTGATAAAATAAGGGATTACAGCTGCTCCCCACTCTTCACTCGATTTCGAATCTCTCTCCCCGTAATTTATATTAGATTAAAGTAGAATATCGATTTTCTAAAAAATAAAAAATATTAACATAAAAGTATATTTTGGGTATACAAAATCATGTTTTTATTGATGTTGGGGTTATTTTTGTGATATGGGCCTTCGCATGTTCAACCTAGTTCTTCGAGGATTTGCTGATGATGGAGATCGCCAAGGAGTAGGATTACATTTCTTGTGCATGATCTGCCTTAATCTTTGTCTATTTTTTTCATTATTTCCTTTCATTTCTGTACTCAAGATAAGTTTTTTTTTTTTTTTTTTTTTAAAGATATTGATAAGCGATTACATCTGATCTTCAACAAAAACATCAGATAAGTCCAGCCCTTTTTTTTTTCTCTCTCTCTTTCCCTATCCTAACCTATTTTTCAGTGTAAATCGTTGGATACATCTCTTTTTTCAATCAATGGCTGATAAACATTATTCAAGCACTAATACAAAACCAGGTAGCTATTGGAAAACATATATAATTTCCTTAATTAACGTGGTTAAGTGGGCAGAAGATTATAAACTTAAAACTTAAGCAACACGCCAAGTTTCCAAATACCAATCTCATTTTTCGATTGGACTAATTGGAACCGCCACCACAATCACTTTCACTATAAATAAGTAGCCAGTAACATCTATTATTCTTACACTCACTTAATTCTATTGCCTTTTGCCTTCCTTCTCTTCCAAGTAATTTTAACTCTCTCTTGCCCTACTAGCTTCTAATTAGAAACCCTCGTTCCCTACTAGCTTCTAATTAGAAACCCTCGTTCCCTATTAGCTTCTAGTTAGAAACCCTCGTTCCCTACTAGCTTCTAATATTGGAAACCTGCCTTCTTCACGCAGTGTAAAGATCATCATCACCATGAGCCCTGCTGCAAGTCTTGTCCAGCAGAAAATCAGGCTGTTCGTCAAAAAATTGGGCCAAGGTTTCCATTCCAAGAAAGCATACAAAAAGTTGGAGCAAGCCTCTGAGAGCTCCAAGAATAAGCATAAGCATAGAGATCAAGTTCAAGTTCCAGAAGGTTTTGTGGCTGTGTACGTGGGGGAAGAGCGAAGAAAGTATGAAGTTTCTTTGAAGTGTCTCTCTTGTCCAGCTTTCCAAGAACTGATCATCGAATCGTTGCCGGATGTGTTGGATGTCAAGATTGAAGGGCCTATTATGCTTTCATCATGCCCAATCGAGCGCTTTGATGTGTTGATTAGATTGCATGCATGGAATATTGCTTGCATGGAAGTTTAGTTCTTGTTTCATATGTATTGAAGTTTTAACTTCCGAGAAGTCATACGTTTGAGAATTGTAAATCTTATTATTTTTGAATGGATGGATGTTTTTCTTCTTTGTTGATACAAGCTTTTGTAATTTCAGAAAAATGTATTTTGTTCCATGTACATGTAAAACATCAAGCATTCCATGTGCAATTTTAATTTGTTTTTTACTTCCTCAGTTCCTCATAAAATAACCCGTTTACATAGCCACGTTTTAAAAAAAAAAAAAAAAATTAAAGCCTTTTTCTTTCTGTAACTTTAAGCAAAGACGATTAAAAAGGATCTAGACTAACCCTAACAATTGCAAATACACAGTAAAGACGATCCATTACAAGGAATCTCAAATTCAGTATGAAGAAAAAGAAATTCAAATTTGGTATCTTCAAAGGAATAAATTGAGCACATGGCTCTTGAGAGACTTCCATTTTTGCTGGCCATGAGGTTTTGCTGCACCCAATAAGGCTAAAAGAATTATCGAAACGAATTCAAACGGAAGAAAAAAATCCGTTGATAAATGAATTCCAATTTGTTGACTATTACTTATCAAATCTTGTTCTATAATCTGGTTTGATCTTGTAGGTTTCATGATTCAAAGCGTTCTTTGTTTAAATATCTCTTGAAAGATTAATCGTTCAAAAATTGACTATTGATATCTTCATGATTGTTTATCTTTCTATTTGATTATAGTTACATGACTAATTGATTCTCAATTTTGCTTTTTTTTTTGTGTGGATAATATTTGAAGGTAACCCGAGGAATGAACCATCTAGATCATGAAACCAATTGTGAAAGAGGTCCAAACTAGTTCTTTCTTTCGCATTAAGTTTCGTACGGGTATGACTTAGAAAATTTTCCTATAAGAAATTGTGTGTATTTATGGGTGCGGGTTTTAAGTTGGGATCCGGATCCTCTACTTTGATTTTGTCTGTGTATCATAACCGTTCATAAATAATAATAATAATAATAATAATTTAAATTTTAAAAAGTTTTACACGAATTTTTTTTTTTCATACACCTCTTTTTTTTCAGAATGATTTTATAAACATGATAGATAGCCTACCGTAGTTAATTCCAAGATGTTTTTATTATTATCCTAGATGAGTATGATCATTAGGGGGTGCTAATGGAAGCACTTTTTAACTGTTAGGCGGAGAACAAGATATGACTAAAGCTTCTTTTTTTTTCTTTTTTTCTTTTTTTTTTGTTGCTTTTTTTTTGACAAAGGAAGCACTTTTCTGCTTAATTGGAAACCAGAAGTCAATGGCCAAAGTTTTATCTAGAACAAATATATTATACTTGTAACTTGGATTTACAGAGATGGGTCTGTTTTGGATTGCTTTTGCTAATAGCACAAGCATTTTCAAATATCTTTGTTCTGAATTTTCTTTCTTGGTCGACAACCTTGAAAGTTCAAGAAAAGTATGGACTTATATTGTGTTTTCCTTTTTGTAAATTCCATGTGAAAACATTAAGTAGTATATTGCGATGAGAAATTTTCTTAACCAATGTAATGTCAAAAACAATATCGGACTTTCGCATTAACCATATCAAGCTCGGTTGAAGATGTCCCAAATTCGAATTCCATCGGCCTCATTAGTTAAAAAAATACAAAAATTAATCTTGGTTGCTTTGCTTCATATGAGTGCTGTGGCGTCCTTTAAACCAAAACCCGGAAACATAGAAATAAAATGAAGATGAAAATTTCCTACTTTCCTGCATATATGCCAGGTTCTAGTCCATGAAACTCACTCGACCTTCAAGATAAGCAGCTCATATAGTTCTTGTCTTTCTATCTCCATTTTTCAACCACAGGACCCGAGATTTCCGTCTCATAAGAGACTCCTCCGCGTCAAGCATTGCATTAAGTTCATATAGTTTTCGAGTTTAATCCATCGCTGCTTGCTCATTTCCTTGGTCCTTCGCAAGAATGGTTTCTCGTACAGCTCATCCTTAAAATTTGTAACATCCAGATAACTTTCGAAAAGGGACCATCATGAAGGAACCAGGTGAAGTCTATCGCTATATAAAATTTTACTGAACAGTTTTCCCCATTAAAATGGGGATTTTCTTTTATAAGCTAGGTAAGCTCAAGTTCATTAGCAGAGAACACAGTAAGTAAATCAGGCATACTCTTTTACGATTTAAATGATGGGTACCAATACATGACAGAACAATAATCCTGTGATGTGATCCAAACTAAAAGAACTCAAAGTCTAGATATTTACCCCCGGACTTCACGTCTGCCCCAACCATCCTTTTACTGTTGCTTCCGACACCAACAGTGTCAACTGCCCCAAATTTCCCTGGCAGCTCAGCTTCCATTGGTCTTGGTACTTCTGGTGGTGTGCTGCATCGTATCAGAGCCCAGTTCACACCTTCAAAGAAGGGATGCTGCTTGATCTCAGTTGCACCCCTTTTCACCCCCAGCCGGTGTTGTGGCTCTTTCACTAGCAATCCCCGAATTAGATCGCGGCCTGCATAACTAGTTGCTGGTGAATCTGGGAATTTGAGTTGCTGCCCCACCACATTGAACAATGTAGCACGGTTTCCTGAGCCTTTAAAAGGAGTTTTACCATACAGTAATTCATGCAAGAATATACCAAACGTCCACCAATCGACTGCACTTCCATGGCCTTCTCCCTTAATAATTTCAGGGGCTAGGTATTCATGGGTTCCAACAAAGGACATAGACCGAGCTTGAGTAGGCTCTGCAACAAGCTCTGGAAGTGCATTGGTGGCAAACCCAGGCTCAGCTCGAGGTTTTCGGTTCTTCTTGCTTTTCTGAGGAAAGAACCTAGGGATAAAACAAGCAGGTTGAATGCACACTGATGAGGGCTCAATACATGCAGGTTGGACACAGAATGCACCACCTGCTCCTCGTTTTGAAGGATCAGAATCAAATGAAGTTCTTATCAGGGTTGGTGAAACAGCGCATCTCAGGGAAAGGTCAAAATCTGAAAGCATTATGTGGCCGTCGTCACGGACAAGCACGTTTTCAGGTTTCAAGTCCCTGTAGACAACTCCAAGCATGTGTAAATACTCTAGTGCCAACAGAACCTCAGCAGCATAGAATCTGCAAGAGCAAAGATAGATGAGTATATCACTCGCCTGCCTACTTTAAGTAAAGACTAGCTTAGTATAGCAGATTGGTAAAGCAGCGGCATCTAATCTTCCACACAAAAGGAAAACAGAACGAAATTCTCAAACATGAATAATCTATACTGCATTGAATCAGCGCATTATTGAATAACTGCGCAATCTATGTTCCATTTAATCCTGATAGATGAAGTAATTGTTGGTTGTATTTGGAAATGAGGCTTTAAAGAAAGACGCTCCAATGCAGTAACAACCTTTCAAAGGGGACAAAAGGGAAAAATATTCGAATGGATGGTCCAACTTGCAAATCATTGCTCCAAGTGTTTCTAGCTTGGATAGCCAAGGTAGTAGAAAAATTATGTAAATTGAAGGCACAAATTTTTTATTATACATTGACAAAAGGTCCAAGCAAGAACAAACAGCGACACTTTCAAAGCTTAATATTTTGATGCGTGTTGCAGTTCCTTGTTCATGGTACATTTTTAATTGTTGATTGATATTTTCATCGTTTTTGTGAACACTCAAAAAGGTCTCCAAGCATAAATAGCCCAACTTCCAAAGCCTAATACTTCAATATGTTACTCAGCCTCTTGTTCCCATAACATAGTTTTTATTGTTGACAGGTTGATCAGTTTCATACACAGTATTTGAATTCAAACTCAGAGTAGATGAACTGGATGAATAAAATATAGTGAGTTAATAACATCTAGAACTAGCATGTGACTTTGCACTCTATCATTTCCATAAAGTGGGGAACAAAACCAAACAGTGTGATAGAGATAAGTCACATTGTGAAGTTTTCCAAAACAGACAAAGGTGATAGCAAATGAGTGTGAAAGACCTTAACTGAATATGAAAATGGACTAAAGCAGCATATAGAAGTATCATATTTATCAGAGAATGGACATCCAGCTCCCTCAGTCGAAAGTTTACACTGGCTGTAAGCCCATTATGAAGTTTTTCTAACTAATGAACATATTAGTTGAGTTTGTATTGTATTAGTGTAAAATACAGAAAAGTATTTTCCGAAACCAACATGTCTCAAAGTACCGAGAAATATCAAAAAGATGAAACTGTGTCTCTAAATCTAAATGATCTTTTAGAAAAAAAAAAACACATCAGTTTGTCCAGATAAGCATATAAAAAAGGACTTCGTGGATGGCAAACAGAGTGCTCACTTGCTAATTTCGTTTCGCTTAACAATTACCATGTTGGAAAACCTTCAAAAATGCAACATCCTAAATGCAAAAAGATATAGATCAACACAAAGATTAACAGTCATTTAGATAGGAGGCTCCCTTCGTCATCAAAATTACTAACAGTCTAATACTTTAGACAGCTGAAAGAATGCAACTCAAATAGAAGGCATACCTCGCAGCATACTCCGAGAAATGTTTTCCAGGTTGCCGTTGCCTCAGAGTGTGCAAATCACCACCTGGACAATATTCCATGACCAAACATGAGAACCTGTCGGTCTCAAAATGTGTGTATAAAGTTGGAAGGAATGGATGGTCCAGCAGTTGCAAAATCTCCCTTTCCGTCTGAGCCCTAGTCAACTTCTTCCTGCTTGCAAGGGATGCCTTGTCCATTACTTTCATTGCAAAATAACAGCGTGTTCCACTCAGTTCTGAAAGATAGACACTGCCAATATCACCGCAACCAAGCCGTTTGAGTAATTTAAAATGGCTCATACCCAAAATCCCATCCCGAACTCGAATTGCAAGAATAGCCTTCCATCTAGGGTCATTTCCTTTATGGGGCTTATTGGCACTCCCAGTAATGTTGCTCCAGTTGCTGTCATCACTAAGGCCACTACTATCACTTGCTCGACTAACGCTAGTTTTTGCACTCTCAAGTGAATCCCCTCTAACACTCCCTTTGGTACTTTCACAGTTCCTATCAAAGCTAAGCATGCCATCACTTGTGATTGCGTCACTCCTGTATGTACCGGTGCAGCTATTGACAATGCTCATAGCAGTGACAACACCAGTACTATCGATGCTACTAAGAGGACTTACATTGCCACTCGGAGGCAAAGAAGCATCCCAAACACACTCCTTCTCCTCAGAATCTGGAGGGAGTGAATTATCTGTATTTTGTGATGCACGGGGAACCGCAAACGGTGGAGACAATGTACCTAAGTCATTGGGTTCTTCAACCAAGCTTTCTGAAGGGGAAAGGACAATTGGATTTGGTTTCTTAGCAGGAACCCGGAGGGAAAGATCTTCGAGGAAAGGGCCTTTCCTAGATAAGCTCTTCATCAAGCATCCAGCCTCAGACTTATTCTGACCAATAGGTACATACACTGTTTTCATTAAATCCATATCAACAGGTTCTGGAGGGTGACTAACCCCGGAGAAAGAACTAGGGCCCCCTTCATCAAACGAATCTCCGCTTCCCTTAAATGTAAGAGAGTCAGACATAAGTTCTTCCTCTTCTGGGAAAGAGATCTTTCCTTTCCTTGTTCTTAGAGGTATTGGCGAGTCTGAATCTTGAGACTCCCGTGCATTAGATCTTACATCTTTTACCATAAGAGAATGCACATTCGATAACTCAGCCATTTGCCTTGCCAATGCAATTTCTTCTCTCACCAAACCCAAGCGCCCATTGGATAAATGACCTCTGTCTCTTGCAGAAGCAACATCTTCTCTCACCAAACCAGAGCGCACACTTGACACGTGACCCACTACTCTTGTTGATGTCGAACGAGTATATGGTACCTCACCTACGAGGGGCAATTTCCCAGGAAGCACCTTTGATTCTGAAACCCTCTCCATATCCACCAACTGTGTATCTCATAGAAAATCTCTGAATCGAAACAATTCTGCAAAGTAAAGTAAATCAAGATTTAGCTTACAGGATTCTTCACAAATATGGTCAGATCTTAACGTGTAGGTAGTCCACTACACAGTACTTAATTCTATTCCATCTTAATCAGCAAACAAACAGCACTCCAAGTCTTTGACGGCAGCACTAATAGATATAATATTAAAAATAATAAAGATTCATTTAAAAAATAATGCACCCAGATACCACCAACCCACAACAAGGACAAGAAATTGAAATGCCTGGTGTTCATTTTCTTTTTCTACCTAAATATGACGTAAACTCTCACAAATTTGAACAGAAAATAGGAAGAAAATAAAAAATTGAAATATGAAATGTCTACAGTTGCATAGCCCTTCCCACAATCAGTAACTCAAACCACAAAACCCTTCAATCACGAAACTGCAATTGTCAAAGTTTCTAGAAACCCAACCTGATCAGAGAAAACTAAGAATCAATCAGTGGCTCCTCAAATTCCTAACTTCACTCACAGTCCACTACAATTACGGAAATGGTACATATATAGCATATTAAAACCTTAATTTAGTGAAACAAAAGATATAAAAAGCAGAACCCACAAGGTCAAAGAAGCAAAACCTTCATTTCCAAGCCACACCCTTATAAAACCAACATTTTTTCTTTCAAAAAAAAGTAACTGAGACAGAGAATGCGGAATCCATAGACAGTGAGAGTAGAGAAAGATCTCAAAACAGCCCCCTCCCCGCAACCAAATTTAAAAGATAAATAAAATAATCAGAGGAAATTCCCAGCAGAAAAAGAACCGAAACGACAACGCACCAGAGCAAAACGAAGCAGAACACGAATTCGTACGGACGATCCCTGTGCACAATAAGAGCAACGAAAATCTAAAGCGTCAGCTTCCCAATTTAGGGTTTTCACAGAGCTCTCTCTCGTACCTTTTTTTTTCTCCGAAAAAATAAAAGCTATAAATGAAATGTCGAGGTTTTTTTTCTTCTTTTTGTTCAATTTTCCAGAGCCAAAGCGACCAGAGCTCTCTCTCTCTCTAACTTTTCTCTCTCTACAGCTCTGTCTGTCTCTGTGAAAGACTGAAACCACAAAAGCTTTATTAAGCGATTATGGTGGTTGTAATTACAGGCTTGTTTACAGCTTTTGCTTTTTTGTATGGGCTGCGCGCACTTTATTAGTAAGCTGAGCCTCTGAGAGAGAGAGAGACTAGATGAGGAGAGAAACAGGGAGAGCTAGAAGGGGACCCACCGGAAGAGGAAAGTGGACCCCAACACGTAGGGCCCGCGCGTGTTCCTGCTTTACGCTACACTTCTTTTCAAAGATGGTGACTCTCTCTCTCTTCTCGCGCCTCGCACTCTGTCTAGTGTGTTGCAGAGTCATCAGTCTCGTCACTCATCAGCCTCCTCTTTGGGTGTGTGAAAATCAGCAGACGCTTTTTTTTGGCGCGTGTGTATCAAGTTCGGACTTTTTTCATTTTAGATAATAATGGTGTTTTCCTTTTCTTTTCTTTTTTTCAAATGTGAATTAGGTTAAGATTCGAACTTGATGTAAGAGAGCGGGTTTACTGGTCTGACCAACTGATTTAATCCATATCTAGTGAGTAGTTTAGACTATCCTTTTTTTTTAACGGAACTAAATAGTTAGTAACACTTAACTCAAAGTTAGTCGATAATACTCAACTCAAATTAGTTTAGGCTATTACTTATACTAAAAAAACCTTAAATTTTAATTTTATAAAAAAGAAGTGACACTCACCTTAGAGCTAGTCGATAATAATAATTTTGTTTTTCCATTTTATTGATTTGATAATTTGGGAGTGCTGCAGTCATGTCATGATTTCTCTGTTCTTATTGGAATGATTTTCATGTTGTGATGGCTGATGGGTCTGCAAAGTCCAATCAAAGTTGAAGGATGAAGGATGCAATAATTTCACGGAAAATTAAAATTACATTTTTATCTACACGTGATATGAGGAATTTGGAGCTAATGAAATTTTCGTTTATAATCTAGTAAAGGCATATTATATCACTCTTTTATTGAATGGTGAACTAATTAAGAAATGAAAATATTTTTACTTACTACTTTAATTCAAGTACAAAACAAAGAGTTAATTATGTGTTCATTAGTATAACCATAATTAACTCTTTGTTTTGTATTTATGGAACCATGGTTAGGGGATGACAATGGATCGAATCGGGGGTGGGCATGTCATTCCCATCCTCATACCCATCATCGTTAAGCTTTTTTCCCTCATCTACATCTTCATACCTGTAATATTCATATCAGGGATTCCATGTTCCCACCTTCGTCGGGAATGGATTCCCCGGCCCGCCCCATTACATAAAAAAAAATTCAATATGAAACTACTTTGTTAAAAGAAAAAGTATTGACTGGAAGTTAATTAAATATATAAGTAGGGTGTCTTAAGATTCATAGCAATTATATAAATAGTTAATATAATAATAGGAAATATAAAACTTAGTTGGCACAATCACTTTAATATCCTATTTATATATACTCTAATATATATATATATATATATATTCCAAACGGGGAGGGTTCGGGTCAAAGATTCAATATCGTCCCCAATCCTCCCTGAACACCATACCCAAAAATTCCTCATACTCGTCCCTATACCCGTTTTTTTATCCTTCATACCTAACCCATTAGGGTTGAATGCCTGCGAAAATCCTTACCCGTGAGTAAAATTGTCATCCCTGGACTTGTATCAAGTGTTAAGAAGGACGATGAAAGGATACACTTTGGGTTTAAAGTGGTGAGAAAAATGATCTCATTAAGAAATACCAACTCACTCGATTGGTGGTTTTTTTTTCTCAATTTTTTTTTATAGCTTCTATGTTTGAATTCCTCTTTGTTAATCAAATGAATTTAAGAAACTTAAATTCTTTTTTTTTTCTTTGCCAAAAATAAGAAACTTAAATCTACTAATAGAGCAAAGGACTCACTAGTGTAGTGGTTTAGTGCAATTGCTCCCTCAGGAAAGGTCTTAGGTTCGAGTCCTAGCATTCATATGGTGTGTGTGAATTTAGTGTATTATTGCCCTCTCAATAGGAAATGTCTTTAAAAAAATTACCTATAGATATGGGAGTTAAGGAAATGATTATTATCCATCTCTTTTATTGTATTAGGATCCCGAGCCTCAGCATTTAGCATTTAGCATTTGTGTATTTACACGCATTTAAGAGAATATTAACCATTAAATTAAGATAATAAATTTTAATAAGTCATACTTGTATTAAACTAAAAATAACCATTTGCACCTTATCATATCTATCCAATAACTTTGAAATAAAAAATAAAACACCCCACCACGCAACACCCTACCCCTAGGAACAGCTATGGTTGCCTCTCTCTCTGTCTCTCTCTATCTCTCCCTCGATTTGGGATCACTAACTCTCATCAAGGCCTAAGAAGAGATTTTATGAACCCCGGATCTTTTTAACAGAGTATTGCAATTAAATATGCAAATTCATAAATGAAAATTAATTGGCCACAAGTACTGCATATGAAAATCTTATATGTACCTGCCAACTATAGAACTTGGTAAAAAAGGTGTGTGTCTGAGGAAAAGAGAGTGAGGGATGGCTGCCATGGCTGGCAGTGGGGTTAGGAGGCTAGGTCGGGGAAGATGGGTTTTTATTTTCCTGCGGGGAAGATGGATGCTGCTTGTTGGGATACCTTTTATTATTTATTTTTTTTCAGAGTTATTGGATAAATATAAGGTACAAATCATGGTTATTTTTGGTTCAATACAAGATGATGTGGACTTTTTAAAGTTTATTAGATTAATCTAATGGTTAATCTATATATATATATATATATAAAGCAAAATGCTGAGAATGGTGAAACATTCAAAATACCAAAAAAATGTCCTTGGTTAATTCAAATATTAAAAATTGAAATTATTAATTAAATGGAGATAATATGGTAAATTCACATTTTTTTTCATATTAAAAAAATAAAATAAAAACAAAATCAGATAATAGGTCCTACTTTTATGGAACATCACTACCCATGTTATCATTTCTTAATTTTTAAAATAAAAGAAAAAAGAAGAAAGAAAACTAATTGGCACATGCGTGAGCATGTGCCAAGAGGCTAGTAATTTCTTAAATGTGTATAAATGCATATATGCTAAATGTAGAGGCTCCGGATCCATTGTATTGTCCCCTCTCCCTATTGCATATGAAATTGGAAGGAAAAGAATCTCCCATTTCAAATATCTTAACAATTAATGAGGATATTTTCAGAAGAAAAAAAGCAATTAGTGAGGATATTTTAGGCAATACCAGATCTTTTCGTTAAGGAATTTTCATTTATATAGTGCAAGTTAGATTGGAAATTCCGATTCCGATTCAAAGTTTTCCAATTTTGGCAAGTCTAAATCAATTTTGTCATGTGAAAGTTCCAAATTCTGAAAATTTCGAAAAAAGTTGGATTGTAATTGGAATGGATATCGAGATTTCAAAATATATTAGGGTTTCAGGCTTAGACTAGATAAAATTACTAATTTCATGTTAAACAATAGGGAAATATTTTTGCTCACCACTTTAACCCAATGTGCACCCTCACCACTCTTCTTAACACTTGACACGTATCCATTGGTATAACCATAGTTAACTATTTGCTTTGCATTTATGGAACCATGTTTATATCAATGGACACATGTCAAATGTTGAGAATGGTGATCAGGTTACATCTTGGTTAAAGTAGTGAGCAAAAATGCTCCCTAAACTAAATATAATTTAATGACCAAAAAAGACATGGACAAATTATTCCATAAAGGATAACATCCAAGTACTAGAACAAATTTTTTTTTCTTTCAAGTGTTCGATATGAGTTTTAAATTTTTAGAGAATTTTAATCATTCAAATGGTTGTGCGCATGTTTGAAATTTTGAACTAGTTTCCGAAATTTTCCAAAAAAATCTGAAATATATAAATTCCAAAATTTTTCAAAAATTCTAAAAGTTTTGAGTTTTCCGAATCAAAATGGATATTGAAATTCTGAAATTTTTTTTAGAATGAAATTGGAATAGAATTTTCATCCCTAAACCTACTCTAATGTTTACAATCCTACTACTCCTAGCGATCAATTCTAGTAAAACTTTAAGGCTGCGTCCCCCTTGGGTTTTGTTTCTTTCTCATTGGAAAGTTTGGGAAAATGAGCCTACATTAAATGCACATTTTTCATTACCATTTTGTCTCCATTAACAATTTAGAATTACAATATAGCATTAGATGCATTATTTTTTTTTTATTTGATTTCATATGGCTATAATTGGAAAATTAAATAAACTTTGTTTTACATTCCTATGCGAACCAAACATGTGAAAGGAAATAAAGTGGTATTTTCTGGTTACTTCCCCAGCATTACCAAACATGGGAAATGAATCTTCTATTTCTCATCCCTCGGGAAAGACATGAGAAATTATTTCCCATCAGATCTTTTCCACGAACTAAACGGACCTAAACTCAATCTTAACTTCAAAGATTGAAAATTAAAATTTTAAAAAATGTATGCCTTTGGTGATTGATTTTCTCCCAACATATAAGATGGATTTTTATTTTCCTCTTGGTTTTAAAGATCCATATAATGCCAACAATATTGACCTCATACAAATTCTCCTTTTTTCTTTTGTATATAAACAAAATCTCTAAGATATATATATATATATATATATATATTCATGTATGATGTGAAAATTATGGTTGGGGGGTCCTTTGGCCACTAAGAGTAATGCACCAAAAGAATTAAAAGAAGGAAAGGCATAGGGTCTACCACACCATACGTAGTTTGTTATTTGGAAATTCTGATGAAAGGTATTATTCGTAGAAATAATGCAGCCATGATCAAACTAAAAAGTATACCTACATTATATTATATAATTTATCTCTATGCATGTATCATGTGTGTACAAGTTAAATAGAGAAAAGTTTATTTGTTACTATGAAGTAATTTTCTGTTTAATATTAATTGATTATCAAGATAAATGTTTTGGCCTCAACTTTTCCACGATGTCAGCTGCATGAATATATCCGTCTAATCACTTGAGCTACAAACCTTTTACATATAACAAGTTAATACAATTTTAATATAATTTCTTTTGTTGTGTTGTTATGGTTTGTATATATTGTTGATCAATAGTAGTCATTATTAGGAAAAAAAAATTTCTTTATGAGAAGTCTTGGGCATTCAATGGGTTTTTGTAATGGCTAAAAGTACTTTTAACAACATTTGTAAAAAAAACTTAAAATCCTTTATGGGATAAAAGCATTTTTGAAAATTCATTTAGCATGTGCTTGAAGAAACACTTCTGAGTGTTTTTTCAATAAATACGTGAATTTTCAATTAAAATTTTCACATGCTTTCAATAAAAAAAAAACTCTATAAACATAAGTCGTTCTTACAAAAACAGTCTCAAACGAGTTCCAACATGATATGACGAATAGCAAAATGAAAACATATGAAGGGGGCGTCGGAAGAAAGATCCCATCTCAATATCTCACTGTAATATTCACACACACCTACACACAAGAAATGAAGCCAGTTTTAACCAATTTAAATCAAAGCAAGTGATAATAATAAAAACCATATGATAAGTTAAGAAGAAGGTTGGAGAAAGAAGAAAACGACGTATGAGGCAGCCTCGGCGTGCATGAAGATGTCGATGGATTCAGAACTAGTGTGTGTGCATGGCGTTTCTCAAGTCAATAATTGACAATAGCGTTAAGAAGGGTTTCGGGGTTACGACGACGACTAGGGGAATAATGAAGAGATTGAGAGACCAAGTAGAACCAAGTCATTGAGTGGTGGTCCGCTTCTGCTCTTCTCTGCTGCTGCTGCTCCTCCCAGTCTGTAAATTTGTAGTCCCCCTGGGAACTGTTTCTTCACACTTTGTTCTATTAACAGAAAATAAATAAATAAAAATTATTAGGCTTCATTGGGATAAAGGGATTTAAAAGAATTTATTTGAATTGGACGACAAGCCTAAATTTGTTACAAAATTGGAACTGTTAAATTGAATATATTTGAAATCATATGCAACATATTTGAGTAACCATATATGTAGCGGGGCAACACATTTGAGTAACTATAGATGTATTGGGTCATTTGAAATTCATTTAGTTTTCTTTTCTCTCTATTTATTATCACTTGACGAAGAAGTATGATACGTAAATTTTTCTTTGGATGTAGGGTTAAAATGCTCTATAATCGAAATTTGTCCAAACTAGAAAAAAGAAAAAGAGATCCAAATAAGAAAATGAAATGATTTCTTTAATTCCAATATTCTTTTCTCATTTATGTTGAACAAGATTGAATTGATCATATGGTCTATATCTTTATAGTAACTCTTCTCCCACCATCTCAACTTGCCAATGGGGCTAAATTCATGTACTTTCACAATCTTTTGTATGATTATACCAATGAATCTCTGTACTTGCCAATTTTTTTTTTTATTTTCTTCTTCTTCTGTTTCTCGTGTTGGCAGCATCAACTTTTGATGTTCTATTTATGCTTTAAGAGGGGGGAGGAGATATTTTATGTAAAAGATTGAAACTCTTGCTACAATAATTTTTTGAGTTTGTCGAAACTAGAAGACATTTGCATAGGGCAAGGGTATTATAAGTCATAGTCTATCGTATTTTATCAGTTTATGTCCAACATAATGGAGTCACACCATCGTGATATGTCACATTCATATGATTCATGAAGAATTCAAGGACTTCATTTCTCTGTTTTCTCTTAGTCAAATGAAAAGGACATTTCACACACGCGGAAGAAATAGACATGTCAAGAATTAATAGTTTTCCTTTTCATGCCAAAAGATAATATATAAACATATATATATATATATATGTTGGCATGATTTGTGACTTTTTTGGCAAATTAAGAATTTTTATATTAATTGTAATTGATTTTTTTTTAATTTCTGATTTCCTACCGTAAATAAAATTATGAGTTATTACTCTTCTTAGCCTTCAAGATTTTATTGTACTATAAATATGACCTCATAAAAGGAGAAGAATGCACAGAAAATTCCCACAAATAATATTCTCTCATAGTTTCTCATATTTTAGCATGATATCAAAGTGGCGATCTTAGGATTGTTGCTAAACCCTAGCCAACCACACGTTGACGCTGCCATGAGGGATCAAGATCCAATCATCCCCCATGGAGGTAGTACCACCCATTCTTCTACCACTTAGACCTAGAAACTAGAAGAATTGAATACTCAAATGACCCAATTTTTGAAGATTCAAAATCGGGCCCCGACCAAGAACCTTGAAGAATTGGCGACCCAGATGACCCAGTTTTTGAAGATACAGAACCAGGCCTCAATCCCAACCCCGATCTTAGAAGAATTGATGTCAAGAAAGATCTAGTTACTGAAAAAGACCTCGAATCAAACTTAGACCCAGATCCCGACCCTGATTCAGAGCCTGATACTGACCAAGACTCATATCCCAACCCAGACCATGAATCAGACTCTGACCCAGATCTCAACTCAGATTTTGAATCATATCCTGACCCAGATACAGACCCAGCCTATACCATATGTATCTTCTGCTGCAAATATTACGACTTTCGTTGCACATATCTCAGCTGCAAGACTATTTGGCTACTGAATTTGAGATGAAAAATCTAGGTAGACTCAAGTATTTCTTGGGGATTGAGATGGCTCAATCAAAGCAAGACATATTTCTCTCTCAACGAAAATAAGTCTTGGACTTGTTGACAGACAAATGAATGCTAGATTGCAAACTTGTAGACACTCTTATTGTTGAAAATCATCATCTTTGAGAATATCTGGATCAAGTTCCAACTAACAAAGAAATATACCAAAGGTTAGTGGGAAGATTGATCTATTTGTCGCGTACTCGACCAAACATTGTTTATGCGGTGAGCGTAGTTAATTAGTCAATTTATGCATTCTCCAAGTGAAGACCACATGAATGCAGTTCTTCGAATACTTAGATATTTGAAGTCTATACCCGAAAAATGACTTATGTTCTCAAAACATGGTCATATGAATATTGATGGTTATACAAATGCAGATTGGACAGAACATATATAAGATCCACATATGGTTACTTCACATTTATGGAAGGTAATTTAGTGACATAGAAAAGCAAAAAAACATAAGGAAATTGCTCACATAATTGGTATCATATATAACTTCTTGTCATGGAATAAAAAGTGTATTTAAAGAACTTCATGGTACAGATGTGCATACAAGTGAGAAAATTACATTTTAATTAAAAATTAATAATATATAAGGGAATTCGAACTTGAATTTTTTTTCAATATTGAGAAGATAAATACCACTAAACTAAGAGCTAGTTGATAATCATGCGTCAAAGGTTAAAATTAAACAATGTTAATTTCTATGATCAAGCAATATCCTTATTTATCTTATAACAAATTCAAGTTATAATTTATATAACTTCTCCAAACTATCAAATAACAATGGTTGTATAGAATAATAGTTCTATTTTAGAATGAAAGGTTGAACACAAACACACATATACATATATGGTTGTCATTTATCTTTTTGGGTGCACTGATATTGATGTGATGAATTATCATTGAAGAAAAGGATCAAATTCATCACAATTTGGCCAGACATAAAAGTGGGGGTGTCATTTTGAATTCAATATTCAACTCTCATCCCTACAAACTTTTCCTAAAGGTTGACCACATGTTAAGAAGACAGACAACCAAGTCTCTATCCTAGTTTCTTTTACTCTATAATATTGGGGTTAGAGTGCAACATTTTCAGTTCTTTCTGCAGAATACGTACAAGGCAAAAATAAAAAAGCATATGAATTCACTGTGGTAAATTCCAAAGTTACTCATCAGTTGTGAAAACTTGAACCTTTGAATCACAGAGAAATATTATATTGTTGCAACCAAATTGGGCAGGCAAGTTGTATTGGATGATGTGGATCATGATTGGCAAAACTTTTGTCGTCGTTGGTGACGATCAAATTGGGCAGGCAAGTTGTCATGTGAAGCACCAATCCCATTAAGCTTTTTTTTAATTATAATTATACTTAGTGATTAAAATGATTAGTTTTCAATATTTTACCACTCACATGCTAAAATTTCATACAAACAAAAACACTCTAACCCAAAAAGAAATGTTTTGTAATCTTTTGTGGGCCTTGCATTTGTTCCTTGCTTTTTGAAAAGTTGGCAAATTAGAGGTTTGAAAGTGTGGGTTTTGGGCGTTGGAATTAGGAAAAGGGCAAGGCATTCAAAGTGGGTTCTTTCATGATTCCCATTCCCTCAGTTGGTCTTTAGTGGACCAAAGACTTTTTTTTTTGTTTCTCATTGAGTGTTCTCAGTTGTTACCTTTGAATCCTGCACTAAATAAGGAGCATAGCTGCACATATAGGTATAGCTTACCTTTTTGTTCTTCTCTATGGAGGAGGAGAGAGAGAGAGGATTGGGATCTGAATGACAAAATATTCAACTAGGTATGTGAACATCTTACTCAATAAAGATGATGTAGAATTCAATTTTTCTATTAATTCAAACATGAGAGTAAGAAACTACCGAAATAGAATAGACCTAAGAGAAAGACGAGAGTTGAATTCTGATCGTAACTACAATTCTCCACTCTGATGATAATAAGATCATATGCTTTGAATATTTTAGGCTCCATAGTTCTAATGGGAATTCTAGACTTTCCTTTGTGGGTTTTGTAGACCCAATTTTAGTATGTATTGACAGAAAAACCAAAAGCATGTTTTTTTCTTTTTTGTTGTTGTTGAACGCCAAAAGCCAAGTTAGGTGGAGCTAGGTCCAAACCTAGGCCTATAGGCTATAGGGGCTTGCCCAAAAGGATCCAAACCTAGTTTCAGATCATATGCCGAATATACCATATTCAATGGACCCACATGCCCATTCATGATGTATGTGGGATCGTCAAATCCAGACAAAATGGGTCAAACCCAAATGAACATAAGGGGCCATCACTTGCGCTGGCACATGACATAGCCTTCCAATTCACGAGAATTACCCTAATAATTTCTGACGAAGCACGAGAATTAGCCAAAGATCACTCTTCTCACATGAATTAGAAGGCATGAATAAAACATGTAAAACTTGAGTTTATGGTAACTTTTAAAAGAAGTTACAAACCAAAACGCAAGAAAAGCATGAATAGCATACTTGCATATGTTATATTTATAATTTCTTTCCAAACCCAAATTGAAAAAAAAAAGTTCCAAAATTAGATCAATGCATACAATGCATAGCAAGAGGATGATGTTAGTCACATTACCCCCACTTGTTATCTCCCTCTTGTTACTCATCATCTTCTTCAATGTTCAAGTAATAAGATCCCCATCAATTCCTTCCTCCAAAACCACCATCTTGCAAACCCAATTCAGCCTCTTGATTGGGATTTTAACTCGTGCTGACAACCACGGTCATCGCCATTTTCTTCGTCTCATCTATGGCATCCAATCCTCTCCCATTGCCAAAATAGACGTCAAGTTCATCTTTTGCAACCTCACCAAACCCGAGCAACGCATATTAATTTCTCTAGAAATTCTTCGATTCAACGACATTATCATCCTCAATTGTACCGAAAACATGAACAACGGCAAAACCTACACCTATTTCTCTTCGCTCCCTCACGTCCTTCAGCACAAATACGACTATGTCATGAAGGCGGACGACGATGTTTTCATTAGGCTCGAGCCACTGGCCTTGTCCCTCAAACCATTGCCTAGGGTGGACTTGTACTACGGATTTGTAATCCCATGTGCTAGCATGAACCCATTTGTGGAGTACATGTCCGGTATGGGATTTTTGTTGTCCTGGGATTTGGTTGAATGGATTGGAGAATCTGACATTCCTAGAAAGGAGATGTT
The DNA here is from genome assembly GCA_020226455.1 of Prunus salicina. NCBI lineage: Eukaryota > Viridiplantae > Streptophyta > Magnoliopsida > Rosales > Rosaceae > Prunus > Prunus salicina. Next base: position 14,985,022 of record CM035343.1, on the reverse strand, counting down.
TGGTCCCGAGGATAAGATGGTGGGAAAATGGTTGAAGATGGGAAGAAAGGCAAAGAACAGGTTTTCCAATAAGCCAGCAATGTATGATTATCCAGGAACAAATGGGAAGTGCTCACATGAGCTTATACCAGAAACTGTGGCTGTTCACAGGCTCAAGAGATGGGATCGTTGGTCGCACGTGCTTCAATTTTTCAATGTAACCAAACAAGTACTCTAATTAATTATCGCTACCATCTTTGATTCAACAATTAATTAGGAAATTAGCTAGTTAATAACTTTGCTAGATAAATTAATTAGTATTGCTGAGGACATTCTTGCCTTGTATCATTCCATTTCCAATCAAGTTCCTTATTGCGTATGAACAAGGGTTAAATTCCATTTTTGAGCCATACCCATAAAGAAAAGTCTTATACAATACATATTAATAAATGGAAAAAAATATATTTTTATTTGATACAATACATATTAATAAATGAAAAAAAATATATTTTTATTCAGACAATTCATATTAAGAAATGAAAAGGAAAACCATTTTAAAGGTGTTTATCACGGTTCATGTCAAATTCAGATTATTTATTTTAATACTAACTCAATCTGTTTATTATTCATGTTAGGGGGCATGTCATATTCGAGATCGTGTCAATCAACTATCAACCAAACATGCTAAATTTGTATCAAGTTGAGTCGTGTGAAAAACTTTCAACCCTATAACAACGTAGGAATGACACTCAAATTTTTGGTGCGTTACTATAATCAAGTAATTTTTTTCTAGAACAATAATTCTAGATGGACCACATATTTAGATCATAGAAGTGAATTAATACTGTAAGTGATGCATTAATTATATGAACTAATCTTACTAATGGTTTGTTTGAAAATGCTTCTCTAGAAAGTGGATAAAAATTCAAGTGTCTTGTGGAAAAGCACTTCAAATAAGATACCATTGGCACTTTGTGTTGTCAGAAATACTTTTTGATACAAGTGATATTGGCGGAGAGTGGAATAAAATTTAGGACCTCAAATACAGGAGCAAATGCTCTTAATCATTTGAGCTACAAGTCCGTTGCATCAAAACACTTTTCGTTATTTGAATGCATTTTAAAAACACTTATGATATTACTGATAAGTTGGTGTTGTTGGCCCAACAAGAAGTGGGTAGCAGATCACAAATTAGCAACTTGAAATTGGTTAATTTAGCACAAGCTATTTGGGCCTCCAGCTCCATATTACCTTGTCATTCGGGCCGGGCTCAGCTCAAAGTACCAACCTACCGACCTGACAAATATAATCCGGAAAAAAAAAACGAAAAAAACCCCCAAACCATAACGTCGTTTCCAAAAAGAACAAAAAAAAAAAAAAACGTAGAAAAGCAGCCGACTGATAGCCACGTGTAAAAACGTCAACGTCGCCGACTGACTCTCTTCAGACCTCTCTCTCAACTTTCCCTCGTTTTCAAAATTCACTCTGACGTAGACTGAAACTCCACCCACCAAACAAACAACAACCTAACCGACACTTTTTTATTATCTAAACCCCCCCCCTCCCTTCTTCCCTCTCCGAATCAGAAACGTCCATTTCTCGTTCTCGGACTCCAGACCCGAAATCCCTACCCGAAGCCCCGTCCGCCATGTCAGTGGCCTCCGCGAGCCCGGAGAGGATCCAAGCTCCGCAGAGCCCGATCATGGAGCCCTCGCCGTCTAGGCTCTCCACCGCCGGACTGGCCTCCGAAGCTGAAGGCTCGTCCTCGCCGGTTCTCTCATACTCTGCCGACACACCCGATCGCAGCGAGACTTGCAATTCTTCTCCCACCGTCGATCCTCAGGTCCTCTTCTCGCATTTAACGCACTTAGCTTATGTACTTGTGTTGTGCTACAGTTCTGGAATGTTTGTGATTTTGGTCTCCCAATTTGGCTATACAGGCTTTCAAAATCTGACTTTAAATTCTTCTTTCTTTATTAGTTCGTTTTTACATGCCAATTTAGGAAGAAGACATGAATGAATTTGCTTTATTTGTAAAGAAAATAAAGAATATAAGATTTGGTTGCTGGAGAAATGATTTTTAGTATAAACTGAGGAAACTTGTGAATATTATTTTGATTTATTTTCTTTAATATTACAGTCTGCAGCATCATTGAAGAGTGAAGAGTATCGCCAGTTGTTTCGTCTTCCACCTGATGAAGTGAGTGATCAAGATTTTGGGTTTTATTCAAAGTGTTTATTTTTCCCTTTTAATACAAATTTTGAGTCTTAACTCTCTCTCTCTCTCTCTCTCTCTCTACACACACACACACACACACACACACACACACACACATATATATATTTATATGCTCAAAAAAATTACTCAACCATGAAGAAGGAAATCCTAGCCATTTTTCATGCAGTCACGAAATTCGAAAGTGATCTTTTAAATAAAGAATTCCTGATTAGGGTGGATTGTAAGGCTGCCAAAGATATTTTATTTAAAGATGTTAAGTACCTAGCCTCAAATCAAATTTTTATTAGATGGCAAGGATATATATGGATATCTCCATCTTCATTCTCTCTTTAATTGGTATAGAAGCAGAAAGAATGTTACCACAGCCTTGTTCTATCGATATATATCAAATAGGAAGGCAATCATTTCTGCCAACCAAAATTTGAGGAAACCTTATGCTTATTTACTGATGCACAACTCTTTATAGGTTCAATGCATGACAAAGAGGGCTAGGTTTGATATGGGACAAGTTTATCATTTGAGTTTAAACTGATTGGTGTAGATCTGAGGGTAATAATGACCAGACTATAGCAGATAGCAGAAAATTAAGAAGAAAAATAATATCTTTTGAGGCTATTCTAGGATAAGAAAGGTTGGACCTATGATTAGTAAGAAAAAGATTAGAATTTGATTGTATTTAGATGCGGGAAGTTTGCTAGAGCTAAACTTAATAGCTTACTGACGTATTGGAAGAATAGTAGTAGATAAAAAGACAAAGAATAGCAAAGGAATACCTAGGAACTACACCTAGAGTACTTGCACATCACACAGAGGAGGATGCATCAAAATCTAACATAGTTGCTCGCATATCAATCTCTCTTCCTTTAAACATTGCAGTAAATATACTATGTCATATATATATATAATTATAATTATAGATAACATATTTCTTGACTTGAAAATCACAGTAAGTACCCAGGAATTTGTGAGCAGGCTCTACCTGATTTTAAAAGCACTAAGATCCTTTGTCACTAAGTATCAACTAGATATACACTGTATTCCCACCCTTTTGGGTCGGTTCTTATTGATCTTCAATTCTTTAGTTTTCCTTGTTAACTTGCTTTTCTGATTCTGTATCACTAAGACAATCCTAATTTAAACTTTTAATTCTGTCTTACTGTCGTCAGAGTTGTTAGCATAATCTTTATTGTATGTTTAGCTACTTAGAAGGGGATTTGTTTTCCAACCACTAACCCACTTTTGGCATTGAAACATCCATCACGTTTCTGAACAATATTAAAAAGTCAAGAGTCTGTTCACTTTCACAAATGCATTGGTGGAGAAATCAGATGCAGAGTTGAGCAGCATCGTTAGTTTTGGACAAAATTACCTGTTAAATTTGGTTTAGGAGCCTTCTGCCCCCCCAAAAAGAAAGAGAGAGTTAATATATGTCAAAATGATTGTTGAGCTTACACTCCCCAGGTGACTTCATTCTACTGAATGTTACAAATATATGAACACGATTGGATAATTCTGATGTATCCTGTTTCTTGATGTTGATGACTAATACTATAGAGCATGAGTGGAAACCCACTTTTCCAGTAACCTATAATGTGAATAGTTAGCTTGGGAGTAGCGTTTGGGCTGTAAGACATTGCAATGAATGATAGGAGTTAAGACACCTGGTTGTCCCTGGATATCTTCGCTTTATAGTTAAGTTGTAAAGTTGTAATTGAAAGGACTACTAAAGCTTATTCTATCTTTTGCTTCTCAGAAAAGAAAGCTTGATTGTGGCCTGCAAGAATACACAGATTATAGGCTTCTTGGATGACATTTAGTCCATCTGTATATTGAAGTGTACTCTGTTCAATGTAACACTTGTGGCATATATTATATGTACGATGCACAGAGGAACATGCCATTACATTTTAAGTCATATTAGTATAGTTATAAAGATTTCAATGTGATGATGAGTAGAGCAAGATTTGCTTCTCTCTCTCTCTCTCTCTCTCTCTCTCTCTCTCACACACACACACACACACACACACTTGCACAGTCAGTCACTCACATACATGTATGCACAGAGTTGACTATAACTTCTATGTTATTTGAGTATATCTTTTGACTTTTTTTTTTCTTCTGACATTTTCACTTTTTCCTTTTCACTATAGGCCCTCATTGAAGATTTCAATTGTGCATTCCAGGAGAACATACTTATTCAGGTTCAGATTCTTTTGATATGTTTTATAGGTTATTATTTTGAATATAGTTAGCAACACCGTTGTACTGCTTCTCATTGTTTGGCAGGTTATGTTTTACCATACTATATTTTGGCTAAAATTTTACTATTATATATTCTTTTTAGCATCTTGATCGAATGGCAGTCTTTAATGAATAAAGTTCTGCTTGGTGTTGCTAACTTTAATTTTATGTATTTTGTAGGGTCACATGTACCTGTTTATTCATTATATTTGCTTTTACTCAAATATATTTGGATATGAGACAAAGGTATGGTGTTCAACTTGTCCTAAACTTCTATTTTAATGAATTTTACAATTGTTGCGAACTGAGTGCTATATGTCATGTATTCCTTTGTTTCATTTTCATAGGACATTAGGCGGACACAGTTCTTTTTCCAATTTTGTTCCTAGGACATTTGTTGAGTGGTTTGTAGTCAGGAAGAACCTGAAAAGGGTGGTTATGCATAGAAATGAATGCAACTGCTTCCCATGGATCCAAATGGTTCCATAAATTATTTCAGGAGACTTAAAACTGATTCACTTTCCGTGTAACATTATGTTTTCAATTATGCTTTAGACTGAAAAAATAGATTATGTACTAAAAGTAAATTCCACTTCAGAAAATAATCCCATTACAAGAAGTCACAAGCGTAAAAAGAGCGAAGACAGCAGGGATCTTCCCTAATGCCATAGAAATTTTTGCTGGAGCCAAGAAGGTAGTGCCAAATCTAATGTTTGTATTCCATCTTTTTACTTTGTACTGGTGATATCTTGTAAACACCTTGCGTTCAATGCCATTTCAGTATCACCAGTGTCTTACACCACTTATTGATTTGGCAGTACTTCTTTGCATCCTTTCTGTCCCGTGACGAAGCTTTTAGGATCATAAATGATGGATGGGCACAATATGTGGATGGTGGCAAAGCGAATACAGAACAGCAGGTGTTGTAAATTTAATTGTATTACTTAGTGGTGATAAATTTTATTCTGTTTAATTGTATTAATTCATTGATAACTTCTGCTTTTACCTCTACAGAATTTCATGAAAGAAGCTTTCATTGTGTTTCCTAATTAGTATGTGCTTAACTCGTTTTTCTTTCTTTTTGTTTTTAAAAAAGGAACCATACATAACAGGACATAATTTTTTATAGTGTAAGGCTTTGAGAATTTGTGAGTGATTCTGTTCATCTCAGTATATATAGTTACAGGAAAATGTGAAGCCCTAATTAATAGTCATAGAATCATAGGAAAGTGTAAAAGCCTAATGCGCCGATAACTTGTAATTAACAAGTGGCTCTTAACCTTCCCTAACATCTCCCTTTGATGTTCTCATTATTGGGGTGATATTAAGTGTCATAACTCAATGATAGTTTCAGTATGATTTAGTCTAAAAAATGATGAATTTTAATAATAATAATGGTGACAGGTTACTTTCTGTATTATCAATTTTAATTCTGCAATGGTGGTTAGAAAAATGATGAGAACAGAGAAATGGTAGAGGTGAGGAAGAAGTATGGACAACAGATGGAATTTTGAACTTAAAACTTATTTGCAGTTTTTAAAATTTCATTTACAAATCATTGTAAAGGTCTAATAATAGTTACAGAACATTGTGATAGGCAAGGAAAGAACTAAGCCAAAAGTACATTTGACACTGAGCGACAACTAGGGGAGGCTACCTAATCCATAGTTTATGATGTCATTTTTTGTTTCCTCTTCTTAACTTCAACTAGGTATCCATTTACCCAGCGTTCAATTTATGCTTTTATAGTGAACTTGATTTTTAAATATCATATTATTATCTTTATTTAGTTTTTCTGAAAATTACTCTAATGCTTGATATTATACTCTCCACGCACGAGGACAATGCTGATATAGTGCATACATTAAATCGATTGAAATTCGAAATGACAATACAGATGTAGTCTTGTGTTTTTGATTGTTGTGGTTTTGTCCTTAATGTTGGATTTTAGACTGCTCCTTGATCATGAAGGGATGTCCATAATGTCTAGTACTAGTAGAAATCCAGTCTAGTTGTATAAGGTTTTCCACTCAATTTGGTTTAGCGACCACTGAATTGATTGTATTAACTTATCATCTCTGGTGGCTGAGAGGCCTTGTGAAAGGATGCTTGGTAATTAGTTATTTTCAGATCTGCATTTTATAATTGTTATTGTTGTTGCTGCTGATGGGAGTATAAAATACTTGGTCTATGAATGCGACTTGTAAGTCAAAAAAAAAAAAAAATGAATTTCTGTAAGCTTTACTTATTGTTAATTCTTCCCTGTAATTGCTGTTGTAAGTGCTTTTGTGTTACATGTCAACACCAAAATCCTGTTTACATGAAGATTCTCACCTGTTTCTCTGCTTACTTTAGATTTACAGTTTGAAGTGTATGTCTACAAGAGTGTGAAATCTGGTATTTTGAGTTATGGGGACGACTGAATATCTGTTATGTACGGATGTTAGTTATTCTTGATGTTTGTCAGAGACCACGATAGAGTGAACTTCTGTTATGGGTCACTTGTACTTGCAATTGTAGTTTTGAAAGGGTAAAACTAGCTCAACTGTGGAGTTTATCATATATGATATCACATTCTCTTTGTTAACTTGAGCTGCGTGTAACATGTGTCTATGTATGATCAGTCTTTTGGTTACTCATGAGCTTTACATGTGCGCATGAGACTTCAGCAGTTTGTTAAGTTTGAACAGTTATTTATCTCTATTACTTGCCAACCATGGTATATTACATTTTATCTGTGCTTAACCAAAAATATAACATCATCCTTTTCTTTCTCCCCACCTTCCTTCTCTTCCACCCTCTTATCTGCTGATTTTTCTTTCAGGACTCAGTATCTGAGACCGGCAGCCAAGAGAATGGAGTTGTAATTGAAAGTGTGGAAAGCTCCAAATGCTTAGTTAATGAATTGGATTCCACTGACAGGTACTTCATGAGAAATATCTTTAACATTTTAGTCTGGTATGTGATGTTTTGTGACTGTGACTCAACTATGTTTACTGCACATGCATGGAGCAGGAATGAGGACGCTCATATTTCACAAGATTCTAAGCCTACATCCAATGATGGAGATGATTGTGTGTTGACATCACTTCCAGAGCCACAAGATATTGCAGAAGGGGATCTAGAACCATCTCTGAATGGTGACCCTTCATGTTCGAAAGACGCTTTGATCTGGAAGGAGGAAAGTTATGATGCTCCAAATAGTAAGTTCATTCTACAATCTAGGATCAGTGCTAATGTTTCTTCATTTGTCAAGGACGAGCTTTGATCAAACTTGGATTCCTGTGTGTGTTATAATGATCTTTGTGCTGCACCATGTACCTGTGGAACACAATCTCCACTTTACCACACACTTTCTAAAAATAGTATTTGGGGTTAGTTGATCTGTGGATTTATTTCAGATTGACACAATTATACATGGATAAGTCCCTAGGTTTTGGTTTAGGTTCTAAAAGGGTAGGGTGGGTTGAAGTTGGTCATGGGTTCAAATCTTTCTAACGTGTGTGTATGTGTGTGTTGCTTGGCGACTAGCTTTTGGTGATTTAATTGATGCTTCTATAATTTTTATTCTTCAAATTTCATTGTTTGAGCAATATTGAATCCATTAATTCCAATTTATGTCGTGTTAACTGAGCTGGTTATTTATGATATGCAGTTCCAGAATGTTATACAAAGGTTGCGGAGTCACAGTTTCCGGTAGTTTTCTTTTCTTTTTGGAATAAACACATTATATTTATGATTTTTTCAAATTGATTGTTTTTATGTTGAGCAAGTACATTCTTCTCCCTTAAAGTTTGGTATAATAACAGTAAGCTTTCTTGAGTGGAACATAACACTCCATCTTTGTAATGTTTGATGTCTACATGACATTTTACCCCTTATGTTACGATGGGTTGATATGATAGATTGATTATATTATACTGAATATACCCTTTTGCCTAATGTATGTCTACATGACAAGCATTCATATTATAAACTGTAATTTTAGAATCTAGAGGGAGGTTTTTGTAATTAGAACAGAGCTTGAGGGAGAGGAATGTAACTTACTCATTTATGTTTTGCGACATGTTTATTTATTTATTTGTTTTGAATAGTGATTCCATTATGGGAAAGTTTAATTTGAATTAACATCCAATCTATGAAGTGCAGATAAAGGTTGAAGAATTCTTTAATTTATTTTTTTCTGATGATGTGTTCACCGAATCATTTCATAGAAGTTGTGGAGATAAAGGTAAATACCTGGAACTTGAGGAATTCCGCTATTTAGTGCATTATTCAGGTTTCTTGATGGTTTTAGAATATAGAGGGAAAAGTCTAATTTTTTTATCTGCTCTTTGCTTGGATGGTTTTATGCCTTTCTCAGAGTTAAAGTGTACTCCATGGCATCTTCATGAAGCATTTGGGCATACCCGTGATGTTTCATTTCAGCATCCAATAAAACTTTATTTCGGTATGGCTGCATTATATGTTTTTGCATTTTTACATTGTCATTTACTTCATGAATGTATTACACGGGCTTACATGCTTTGTAGGTTGATTCTATTTTATGTTTCACTCGTTTTTGCACTTGAAATAACGTTTTGTGTTGTCATAAAGGTGCAAAATTTGGTAGCTGCCAGGAGCTCCAGAAATTTCGAGTTCACAGAAACAGGTTTCTGATATATTGTTTATTATGCCATTTTAAAATGTTTCTTGAATTGGTTTCCATAAATTGTGATTATTATTGTCAGGAAGGTACGGCAAATTAACTTAGGTACCATGTCAATTTGAGATCGCACACATGCAGATCTGGTTTTTGCTGGCAAATTAACTCATGTATTATCCTTCTGTCTTGTGAACTTTCAACAAGCTATTTTCTTAAACTTCTACTTCTCTTACATCTGTTCTTCAATTCTTCTACCTTATATTTTGTATCTTTAGCATAAATAATCCAATGAGTGTGTCTGTTATTTTCTTGACACATTAACTTTGACTCTTGCCAGCCATTTAGTTATTGAGACATCACAAGAAATCAGCGATGTGCCTTATGCGGATTATTTCCGGGTTGAGGTATAAGCTGCATTTCATCCAATTTCACATTTCCACGTTACGTGTTATATGTCTTAACACGAATTATCTTCATAATTTATTGATTACCTTGTTAAACCTTAGTCTTTGTATATCAAGTCACTTTATTTCTAACCAAAGACTACTTTTATAATACTTAATTCATATTTGGCCATGTCAGGGGCTTTGGGACATTGAGAGAGATCCTGATGGATCAAAGGAATGCTGCAATTTAAAGATTTATGTGAATGTGGCATTTTCAAAGAGAACTGTTTGGAAAGGTGTGCCTTGGACAACACTTGTTTATTTTTTGAATTTATCTTGGTTTGTGTTGGTCAATCATGGATATGAACAAGTGACATGAAAAATGATTTGATGAGAACATGGCAAATGTCACAGTTTTCAACGAAAAGTAGACAACAGGCAATGACAGGCATTTGTAGTCCAGATGTAGTAAAATGTCATATGAAGATACAATTTTGTACTTTCTAGCAAAATGGAATATAAATGATAGTGGCAAGTATTGAAGTTCAGTTATAAAATGAGCTACTTGCTTTCGGAAGGTTTCAAGAGTATGATTCTGTAGCGTCCAAGCCATGTATGACAAAATAAATAATTTTAGACTATACATGTACATTTTGTTCACAGGGACATTGTCTCTTGGGGAAATACTGATGGAGAGCATAACATTGTTTGCACCCCCTAGGCATTTTTGAATAAGTATTTTTTCTCTCACTGATTCAGTGTAATGACAATCTATCATTATAGGTTTACATGTAACCCTTTTGATCATGGGACTAAGGGGTTTGGCTCATAGCCCCGAGGCCTCACACACACACCCCTTTCCAGTTCTCTCTGTAAATTTTTGTTTTTGTTTGGGTAGTTCTGTACAAAACAAACTCCTGTGGGTAGTTATCCTATTTTTGTAAGGACCATTATACCCTTTAAAGTTTTGCAGATTGCTAATAAAAGGGGTGTTTTTGGGGTTTCAAGCCTGTGTTTTACAATCATAAAATTTGAAGGTTGGAGCTGCAATGGATTTATTGATCTGGTCTTTCTTTCAGGAGTTGGATACTGACACAAGTCCTAGATTCTTCGTCCAATAAATTGAAGTTTAAATATGAAGAGTAAAATCAATCAAAAAGGTTTCTTTTCTTAGATATCATGGACAAATTCCAAGTATAGTGTCATGAACATGTTTTAGGCTTGTTTTGGCCCTGAAAGCCTGGTGAGGGTGCTGAACCCTCAGGGGATTTGAGCCCATTGAGGCTCGAGGCATTTGAGTCTTTGCCTTGGTCTGGCTTCAGGGTTTATATGCTTTGCAAGCATTAAAGTTTAAAGCATTTTTTTATCAATTACATGATTCAGATTCTGAAAGCGTGCTTGTGTGTTTGCTATACTGTCTTGGATTAAGCTTGATCTGATATGAAGTGAGTGTATGTGATCACAGGCAAAATAGTACAGTCTACCATGGAAGAGTGTCGAGAAGTTTTTGAAACCTGGATAAATATGGTATCATTTATTTCTTTATGCATCCATGTTGAGTTCGGAGTTTGTCAGAGTTACTTAAGATTGTGCACATTAATGTCTCTTTCAGGCACATGAACTGTTGAAGGCGAAGAATCTTGAAAGAAAAGGTAGGACTGTTGCAGACACATAATTTTGATCAATGGGACCTCTTCCAACATCAGGAAGAGAAGTACCACTGGACCAATAGCTAGTTGGTGTAGACACATAATTAATTGGGTTTCTGAACAATATTTTATTCGTTGGTGATGTAGATGCTGACGTTACTGCAATGTACAATGATTCATGCAACAATCTTCAATATGGTTACTGTGATTAATTCATGTCATTATTTTGATAATCAGAGAGGATTCCTGCGGTTAGCATCATTCAGAAATGTGAAGTTCATTCTGAAATTGAAGCAGAGATGGGTGAATCTACAGAAATGTTTTATGAGCCCAGTGAAAATAGTACGGTACAACACATATCTGAATCCATGGATGCAAACCAGCGAGTTGGCAATCTGTTGCAAGGAAATCTGATTGATGCTTCCCCTCTTACATCATGGTTAAGAGAATCTGTGATGAAATTCCAGTCATCTTTGAGAAATCAAAGCAGCCATCTTCCCTTAATCTTAGTTATTGTTTTTGCCGTGATTTTTATCATGCAGGTATTTAATCTCAACCAGATTGGTCAATTATTTATAATTATATGTTGACTTTGTGTCTGTGGAATCTACAATTACGTACCAAATAAATAGTTAGAGTATTACATATTTCCTTGGAATTGCTGTCATGTTGGACTGAGTTGCTGCTAGTTTGACCTTTGTTTTTCGTTGCACTAATTTGTTTACATGGTGTTGCATGATGCATAATGTGACAATCGGTGGGAATTTGCATTGTATCAGCTTTCTTAATCCTTCTTTGCTGTTGGTAATATGTGTTTTGTTTCTTTGATTGCAGTTGAGCATACTCGTGCTACTAGCTAGACCCCAACACATCCATGTGCACTCTCCTGCGGACTACACGAGCAGCTTGGGCAGTGTAGTAGGCGAAAGATCGTCTGAAGTCACCAATTGGCTGGAGAAGCGAATCCACCACCTTAAAGATGAGATGCACTTTGTTGAGACTCGGCTTGAGAGCATGCGGCATGAGCATGCTCTCTTAAAAGCTCAACTTGAGGACTTTAAGCATCTTAGTAAGCATAGGTAATATCCAATTGTATATCCTTCTCATTCTAGCGACGATAAATGAGTTTATTACCCCTTCTTTTTTATTTTCCTCTGGTTTTCTCATAGAGAAATGTATGTTGTTCAGTCCTGTAAAATCAATAAACTTGTAGAGAAACTCTTGATAGAAATCTATATTCTTCATTCCTCTTGGGATTGGGAATGGCGATCCACGGCTTGTCAAATGTTGTCAATTGATTCGAAGTAGTTAATTAAAGAGCACATAGCTTCGGTTTTTCCTTTTTCTTCACATCGTATGTTTTGTTAGGTGTTTTCAAATTAATAGATGGGGTGGTTATTATCAAAACTTTTAATTGTTCATTGGAAAATCTCGAGTAAGATAAGTTATTATGTAGGCTTTTATTTATTTACATTTTGTTGAAATCATTGGGAGACTACGGGTCTGGTGCTGCCTTTTTCATCCCAATTGGAACAGCCAAAACTTCAATCTGCTCCAGTGGTAGGCAAGCACCCTCTGGAAGGAAGTGCCATTGCAATCAATTTCGGATCACAGCTTCTACCCTTCCATTCTAATTTCTTGTTCTATTTGTAGCATTCAGCGTAAAATTAGTATGTACTCTGGGTGGGTGTTCCCAACTCCTTGAGCACATGCTGGGCAAGAGTTCCTTATGAACCTGTGAAGCTTACCCAAAAAGAATCAAACATGATATGTCCTCTACTCGTATTTTATGTGCTAATACTGGAAAAACCAATACAAGCTTGAATAGAAAACGCTAGGGGTGGGCGCGGTTCGATTCGGCCTGGTTTTCACCTCAAATCGGAATTGAAATCAACACTATTTATTTGGTCTGGTTCGGTTCACTTTTGATATAAAAAAAAAATTATATAAAATCAGTCCGGTCTGGTTTGCCCAAAAGTTGGTTCAGTTCCTAGTTTTTCAGGTTTTGGACCAGAATTCTTTTTTATTTTGTTGGGCTTAAAAATTGACAAATGACCCAATTTCATACAAAAAGAGAGGTGATTTGGAGTTGTGTTTGGGGAAAGATTAGTTATGGGCTTAGAAATTTTGCATTGGGCTTAAATATTTTATAAAAAAAATAAAATATACACAATCGATCTGGTCTGATTTTTTCACCATAAGAATCGGAATTGGAATCAAAGTCGAACCAAATTGATCACCTCTGGTTTTTAGTCAACATGGTTTTTTTCAGCTCGATTAGACTCTCTTCCAGTTTTCTGGTTTGAATGCCCACCCGTAGAAAACGATCGTTTTCTACAACAAAAAAAAGAAAGAAGGTATAGAAAACTTTCAATCCCGTATCATATTATTTTCAGTTTTAAGTTTTTATTCACTTTTAAATATTAAAAAAAAACCGAAAACATATTTGGTAACAGATTTCGGTTTCTATTTTTAAAAAAGTAAAAATTAATTTTTAACATCACCATTATTTTTGGATTGTTTTTATTTTTTTTTTTGTCCTCCTTTCTCATTCACTAATTTTACATTACCACACATACATTGCACTCCCGTTACCAAAACTCGGTACTTGGACATGGCCGCTCAACTCTTGCGTTTAGCTACAAAACCTCCTGATCCAAAATTCGTTGGAAATTCATCATAACTCCACAAAATTCAACGAAAAATACTACAAACTCTTTGTAACATTCACTTTCATTCTATGACATTCACAATTTAATCCCAACAAAGTTTTCAGTTTTTAAAAAATTAAAATTAAAATGATTAAAGCTGGAAATGTGATTGATTCACCATAGGGACAGTCTAAATTAAACAAACCTCACGTGCTCAGTGAAATGAAGCCAAGAAAACCTGGTTCGTGCTACACTTCACTACATGACATAATTAATGGAAAAATAAAAAATAAAAAAAATCTCCATTTTTGTTTTTTGTTTTTATGTTTTTGTCTTCCACATGCATTTTCAGTAGCCATGAGTTTACGTCTATCCAGGTTCACAGAACATGGTAGAATATCATGTGGTGCCCCCCTCCATCTTGCGCATGCCTTTCATGCGCCTAGGTTTTTCTATATTTCTTTTCTCAGTATTTAGTTAAGTACTAGGCAATTACGAATAGTTAGGCAGAAGCGAGATCTAGAAGTGGGTTTTGTTTGTGGATATGAATCTTCCCCATTTTATCTACAACAAAACAAATGGATATGATATATTTTCATGGACGTAACCTCAAATTAGATAAATATTTATGTTGTTTTCATCATGGAAATTTGAATGTGTAATCCAACGGGCAATACTGTTCAAAAGAACGACGCTTTGGAGTCACAGCAACAAACACATCAGAGAGACCCTACCCTAATCCTATAGGCCTTGCCACTTAGCCTTCTTTAAATTGTGCAAATAAGATCATTGCAAAAGATCCAAAAACCCTACGTACCCTACCACATTTTGATCATGATTGATTGATTTTCTCAGGAATTGTACGCTGTGGTGCCAAAATTCAAAACAGACATCATTGTGAGATTTTCTCAGGAATTGCACTCTGGATATTGAAAAAGTGCACATGAAATATACGAGAGTGAGCCGAAAAACCTTGGCCTCTCATTATATCATAATAACACTCATAATTGGTGAAGACCACCGTCCTCTAAAGTTAAAGAGCCAATGGATTTTCTACAAGTTCTCTCTCTCTCTCTCTCTCTCTCTCTCTCTCTCTTCTTTTTGGTGTTTTGTGGTTGCTTGTTCTGGTTCGCTATAGAATTGCTGATTGGTTGGTACACTACCAAGATTCTGAAATTGATTGGGAAAGTAGGGGCCAAAGGTAAAATAAAGCTGCTGTATCTTTTTAAGATTTATTCTTAGCCTCTTCATTACAAAGGTTTTGATTGGCTTGGAAATGTTCCACATTGTTCTTATTTTTTGTGCAGAGGATATTGAATTTTCTGAAGAAGATAAAGACCCTGATAGTGCAACATCTGAAAATTTGTAGTCTCCTGGTTTTTAACGGCCGCTGTCCACATCATTTGTGGAGTTGACTTGTCCTGATTTGAGGTGTTGTCTTCCCCAAAATGATAGCATCATTTGTGGATTGGATGCTTCTATTTACATACATAAAATGTTTCATTATTCCATTTTCCTTCTTCTTCTTTGTTTTTTTCAAAAAAAATAATTTTTTTAAATTTTTTTATTTATTCATCCCCATAATCATACAAATAATATTGGCATGCTTTGTTCGCTTCTCAACATGAATAAATTCTTAATGGATTATGGAAGCATGCAGGAATAATTATGAGAGGATGAAAGATTGCTTTAAGGCACGTATGAATTAGGTGCTTGTGAATGTTTTGCACACTCAAGAACACACTAAGAGATGTACAAAGATGCTGAAAAAATCTAGACTTTTGTTTGTTTGAATAAGCAATGTTGGGTAATCTTGTGTTTTATTGATCCATATTAAATTTGCAGAGATTCCGTCTCTGTTTATAAAGATATTTGAGTCTTTTTCATGAATAGGTATTACACCTATTCGAACCTATGCATCTTTTGGATTGTACCAATTTATACGAGTAACCTCTTTTCATGTAGGAGAGTGTGACTCAATGTTGGAGAACATGTATCTGAAGTGTTTTCACGCTTATATACATTTCCTAGATACATTTGCATCAAGAGACACGATTAGAATGCTCGAAATCGACCAATCTGACAAGCTGACAGGTCTCGTTTTGGTAAATTGCACCACTACTGCAGAGCAAGATAGAATTGCCAAAAACAAAATGGAATTGCCGATCGTACCAAGATTCTAAAATTCATGGGGGAAGTAGGGGCCAAAAGTAAGATAAGGCTGCTGTATCTTTTTAAGATTGAAATTGTACTATCGACCTTAGGCTCTTCATAACAAGGTTTTGATTGGTTTGGCATGTTCCACATTGTTCTCTTTTTTTTTTTTTCCTTTTTTTTTGTTTTTTTTTGTTTTTGTTTTTTGTTTTGGCAGAGGATATTAAATTTTCTGAAGAAGATAAAGACCCTGATAGTGCAACATTTGAGATTTTTAGTCTCCTGGATTTTAACGGCGGCTGTCCACATCATTTGTGGAGTGTGTTTTGCCCAAAAATAAGAGGACGTGATTGAATGCTTCTATTTGCATACATAAAATGTTTCTTTATGCATTTATAGTAGAGATATTTAGTCAAATACCCATTCTTAGCATTAAAACTATAAATAAACCCTACACTATTTAATTTCTATAAACATACCCAAAAAATGACAGCTGACCCTATTGAATTTAATTTTAATTATTAAATTACTTTAATACCCCATTGAGTGTTTTGGGCTCTTTTATGAGGTTTTTGGGTTGAGTTTGTTTTAATAAATCAATGGCAGTTTTGTAATTTGAAAGAAGTTAAAAGCTTTTTTGTTATGTTGTAAATGGGCTTTGAGTGTGTTTCTAAAGTCCATTTCATATAAGGCTTTTTTATAATTTGGGCTCCTATATTAGGTATTATAGTGAATCTCCCTTTATAGTAAGGAATTATAAAAATCAATTTTCTTTATTTGATTTTTCTACACCCCATAATCATAAAAACAATATGGGCCCTATTTTGTTGGCTTCTCGATATGAATAAATTCTTTTTGACAATCATGATAGTCTGGGTTCGTGAATACCGCTATGGCCTAATTTATCAACACATATGTTAAAAGTGTCATGGTCATGACTATAGAGTCGTTCTGTAGGGAGAGTGCAATATACGAACCATAGATGTGAACATTCACATGAATTCATCTGAATTTATAACTTTTTTCAAGACCCTGCTAAGCAGACCTAGAATTTATAACTTTGGGGGGCTTACAGCTCCAATAAATAATTAAAAATTAAAAATTAAAACACATATCAAGACAAGTATTTACAACTAGTACACACAGAAGCCTAATGGTAGAAAGAACTAAAGAAGGCCTAATAAGAAAACAAAAGGCCAAAATAACCGCAACAAACTAGAAACAAAGTAACATTCAAGAATGCCATGAGCTTAATCAAATACAAAATTTCCTTTTGAAACACAGCATAATATAGCATTAAAGTATGTGTGAAAAGCTCGGAGGGGAGGTGGTAGTTCGAAAAGGAAAAGATTAAGATTAAAAAATAAAATAAAAAAAGCCACTGTAAAAGAGATTTTGGGTAATAACTAATTTTAAATTTTTTTTTTAATTTCTTACAAAAGAAATGTAGAACTTCAGATGCAGAAAAAAATATTTTTAATCACTTAAGCTACCAGCCTAGCAAGAGGTAATAACTAATTTATTTCAACTGATAAGATGTCAATGACATTACCATTTATATAACAAATATTCGCATTTTCACATGTGAACCATGGAAGTCTTAATGGGACACTTCCGTGTGGGAAAGAATTAGGGCCCTCTTATTAAAATATTATTGTGCTTTGAGATTATTTATATGGAAGTCCTCTTATTAAGGGTTCGTTTGAAACTCCTTATCTAGAAAGCATTTATGCTCATAAGTACTTTTAGTAAAAATATATTTATTATAAAGATGTTGAAATTTTCATAAGCACGCCCAATCAGCACTAAATTACGAAATTAGAAAAACTAATGAACAAAAATTAAGAGGAATAATAGACTTTAGAAATTGTATATAAAAGTTAAAAACTCGTGTGCCCTACAAAAATAAGAACACCCCACCACACTTCATTAAAGGGTGATTCTATTGTTGTATGTGCGTTATGTGCAGTTGTGTACAAGTCCACCATTCAAAACCAAGTTGCTCAATGACCATTGGTAACCTTAGCAATAACATCATGCCATCATCTCATTAAAAGGACACTTAGAACTAACAAAGCCGTTCACCAAGTGGAGGTATGTCTTCAGATCATGACAAGTGGCGAGGCTGCTTTTGTTGAGATAGGGTGACTCCTTGCTACTAAGTCTCAGCTCCTGTCCCATGTCAGCATATACCCATTGAGTGTCTTCCACATACTTGAGAATCCATCTTGGCAAGTTTGCCACGTGGACATTCTTTGTGCTTTCCACATCATCACTATCTTCAAATACAAAGCCAGGTACTTTGGGAATTGGATCGTCTGAATTGACAATTCGGAGTATTCGGGTTCCACTTTTGTCCAGCTGGCATCTCAAGCTCCTATTTCCGACGCGGGGCCCACCGAACGATACCACTGTGACCATTGGTGCATTTGCAAAGGTGGCAGTTATATCATATGCGCTCAGAATGGCGAGTGCTGCTCCAAGGCTATGACCTGTTATAGTTAAGCTAAGTGGCTCATCACCGTACAATTCAATGATTTTTGAAATCTCCTTCCTAATCATGTCTTGTAAGCTAGAGAAAGTGGCAGTTCTTGAAGTGTAAAGGCTTAAAAAGCCTCTTTCTACCATGGGCCCACCACTTTTGGGTCCCACATAATCCGGCACTTCAATCAAGGTGGCTCGTAGATTTTCAACCCATTCTAAGCACGTGATGGTGCCCCGAAAAGCAATCACAACATCACGACGTCCCAATCTCGCTATCTCCTCTTTATCTTGACAAATCGCCACGTAACCAATCCAGCTCGATTGAGTAGACATCCAACTTGGCACTCCTCCAATCCAACGCGGCATTTGTACTCCACACGCGGCCCGTAGATTTTTGGTTACCCGATATCCGGTTTGCCCAAACCCAGACCGGGTCAAGAGTGAATTTCTTGGAAAACGACATGTGGCATAGGTTGGAGACATAGGATCAGAGTCAAAAGAGCGATAGGCAACCTCCACAAACTGACCGTAGCGAAGGATTTCAGAGCGAAGGGTATGATCAAGAGGGTCTAGCAAACACTCCCAATTATTGCTTCCTTGATATTCCATCCACCTCTTCCCCAGTTTTGGTGACGGCTGGGTTGTGTCCACACTACTGCATTGCATAAATGTCGAATCAAGCTGCTTTAATGACGATGACGTGTTAGCTGAGAATGCTAAGTTGGAGTTTTTCCTAAATTTCTCTGAACGATCAGTTTTGGTGGCAAAAGAAAGTTTTGGAGAATCAAGAGGTGGTGAGGTGGGTGAATTCGCAACAGCTCTAAAACCAAAAGCAACCCTCATATTTTTTGGTTTTTCTTCTCAAATATAGAGGTTGGTCAAGCTGCTTGATTCTTTTGCAAGTTTTGTCAGGACCCGAGAGATGCATGGTTTGGTTTTATAGCTAGCTTGCATGCCTCACAAACTCAGAGAGAGAGAGAGAAAGAGAGAGAGAGAGAGAGACAGACAGACAGACAGAGAATGGACGATGGTGCATGCACTAAAACAAGTAGGGAGATGAGGTAGATTGGTAAAGATAAAAGATGAAGTCACTGAAGTAAAAGGACTAAGGCTGCGCAAAGAGGAATATGTTGAGACATAGGGATGAAAAGAAATTGACTGGTGGAACCCATTCAATGAATCGAATTAGAATATTTGATAACGACAAATCTTCCTTTCCGCCTAAGGTGATGCTTTCATGGCATAATATATAGGTAAGTCTCGCATTCAGTTGCTTTAGGTATATTTTTAGTTCTTGCATACTAAAGTGCAAAAGAAAATCGAATCATCAACCTATTCACATTCTAACTGATTATCCACCATATCTCACTAATTAAATAATTAATAGTAAATTGAGTTTAGACTCATAAAATTCATTTTTAATCACCTACAATCCTTTCTTTTATTTTTCTATCTAAAATACCCAATTTTTTCAAATCAGGCTCGATGACTAGGATCCAAATAAGCAAGTTACCTAATCTAGCTTAAAATATAATTTATTCTAATTTTCGGGTTTGGTCACATCCTTTATGTAGGTTTTGTTGCTGGGTTTGGTCAGTTATCCCCAGATTGTTTACTTCTTCTTTTTTTAATAAATCTCTCCTCGTATTGTCAAGGTTCCATTTAAAAAAAAATCTTTACAAAAATTTAGACAAATTTAAAACTATTAAGAATTTAATTGTAACCAAGGACCAAAAAATCGAAAATATCGCCGAAACATCGGCGAAATTTTCGTTTTTTTGAGGGCTCGATATTTTGGCACACTTCCATTTATTTATCGTGATTTTTTCGATATTTTCAACGATATTTCGGGGAAGATATTTTCGGTCAATTTCTCCTTTAAATGGTCAAAATATCACGATATTATCGATAATATCGCGACTGCACTGTCTCTCAAAAATGAAAGAAATGATTTCGCGCATATGGTGGTTCGAACCTGGACCAAGGGATTGATTGCAGCGCCTTAACCACCACGCTGCTGACTTCTTTGTGTTTATAAACAACGCAACCTAGTATATATAATATACCGAGTTCCAACTTGAACTTTCAAAAATTAAACAAGTTAAACTCATGCTCTTGCACACAATGGGGTTCGAACCCCACTCCCCTACGAATTTTAGCAGCCACTTCACCACTATGCTACGCATTACTTTATGATATAAATTATGAAATCTTCTATATATAATACTTGTGAGCTGCTTTTCAATTTTCAACTTTTTAACTATTCACCACGTGTGAGCTACGCAATACTTTTGATTATTTTTTTTTTGGTTGGTCCATGCAGATTCTATTTGGCCTTTACAAAAAGGGTTCCATATTTAAGGTAAGTTTACAAACTTATATATATGTTATTGTAATTTATACAACAAAAAATTTGTGTGAACTAGTGCATGTGATATGAGAACCAAATAATACTTGCATGTTAATTCTTTGTAGTAAATCATTATATATAAATGATTGTGGTGTGTTTAATCTTTTTTCATTAATTACTACATATTTTCTACACTCACGGTGTCTGTCAGCTCGCTATATAATCAACTTAAATTAGTCCAATCCATCATGCAATGCAATTCCTTCCAATTTTTTGTGATAAACTAATAGATAATTGACTAAATAAGCATCCTCCAAAGTTTCAATAAAAATTTCCAAGTTTTTCTTACAATTTCCGTGGTTTTTATTCAATTTTTATCGATATCGATAATATCCCAATATTTCCATCGAAATTTCCTTGTTTTTGGATTACCGATATTTCCGATATCACCGATATTTTAGACCTTGATTGTAACCAACAAAATAGACGAATACGGTGATTCAAGTACATTAAATAACAATAATTTAATTGAGTGGTCAAGTTTTAGCATATTCCAATTTTTTTTTTTTGGTTGCTAAGATGATCTTTGAAGGACATACCCCTCTCATCTCTCCCCTTCTCTCCTTCTATACCCTTCTTTCCTCAAAATTATGTGTACCAATTTTTTGGATGGATTTTTTTGCTTGTCTGCAGTGGTGATTTCGTTGGCAATTCATGTGGTTTTGCTGCTCTTTGAATCTTTGGTGACGACAAAGTAGCAATGCACTGGTAGTTTCGTTGGTGGAGATTTGGAGACAGACAATGCACTGGTAGTCTCCTCTTTCCCATTCTCTCCTTCTATAACCATCTTTCCTCAAAATTATGTGTACCAATTTTTTGGCTGGATTTTTTTGCTTGACTGCGACGGTGATTTCGTTGGCAACTCTTATGGTTTTGTTGCTCTTGGAATCTTTGGTGACGACAAAGTAGCAATGCACTGGAGTTGGTGGAGATTCGGGGACAGATGATGTGGCTAAGCGACTTTAACTCACTAATTGCGAGTTTATAGTTTCTTGAGTTGTAATAATTGAATTAACTCTACTTGTAGTTTTTACTTGTGAGAGTTGAAAAATTGTAGTTGTCTTGGTAGTTTTAGGCACTGTTGTTCATGTATGGCTTGTTCAAGCTTGCGGATTTTATGCCGAAATTTCTTTGGCCTAATGTGGCTATTAGTGGAGATACACATTGTGCGCTTGATTAATCATGCATGGTTACTCTGTTTCCGTCTTTTTATTAACCTTTTGTGAGTATTTGTATTAGCCCTTATGACCAGGGGCAGCCTTGGGGTAGTGCATATGGTGCTACCACACAGGGCCTCAAATTTTTTAGGGCCTCAAAATTTTATATATAAACATATTAACAATTATATAATTTCAGCTCGTCAGCACATTGACGCAAGTGTGTGTTTGGCTGATTTGGTTCAAGCTCATATTGTTATATACCTATTTAGATTGGTGCACTAGATTCTAAGTTATATCAGGTTTGATAAGTGTTTAAATTATGTTATACCTTGCGGCCTAAAACTTTGTGAAATAAGGAAAGTTTTGAAGCCAATTAAACGGGTCATGTTTATTTCCTTTTGCGTGAACCGTTGCTTGATGTGCTTAGACGGTTAGTCATGTCAACCCTCGATGATGAGGAGAGACAACTTAACCTAGACCTATATAAGCTTAAGACCTTGCTCTCGTCAGATATGTTCTCTAACCCTAATCTCATCATAAAGAAAGACCCTACTAAAACAATTTCTAAGAGAGAGCAGAAGTCTTAAGTCATTCATGTCTTTTGCTTATGCTGCTACTGCGACTGAATGAGTTCTGAGATCGTGTACCCAAGGAAGATGACGCTAGGTATGTCTTTTATGTATTTCAGGTTGTGTGAAAGATCATAAACACGTATATTGAAATCTAACAATTGGTATCAGAGCACGTGGTTACTCATACACACTGAGATCATTTTCAAGCATGCCTACTGCGATTTCTTTATCTGTTGATGCCATGACTATTTTGGTTATGTTTAAAATTTTGATGAAAGATTAAACATGTTTTTTTCTTTCTAAATACTATGAATACTAAAGAATCTAAAAAAGACATGTTTTAATTGATTTTTCATATTTTCAAAACTTTGAACCCATTTTTGACCTACTAGATGACCTTAAAACCCTAAAAATGGCCTTATGTCACAGCAAAGCAGTGGTTTCTATTAGTTATACCATTCCCTATTCGGAGAGGTATAATGGATCAACAAATTTTTCATAACAAAACCAAACATAAATACTCAAACCCTAAAGAAATAACCAAAATTGGATCATACCTAAATTACTTGATAAGTTTCTTCAACAAATAGAATCTATCTAGTAATTTGTTTATGATGGCACAAAATAAGATGTAATTTGTACGTAAGCTATGAGTAATCTCTTGCCACAAAGATGTGATACTTAATTAAGGAAGCTTACATATGGTATTTGTTAGTTTTGTGAATTAAAGTTTAACTGGAAAATTATTTTCTCTTAACAAATTGAGAATCGGTTTCTAAGGAAGTACTTATACTTTCTTTTGCAAATCCTTACAGCATGGAATCCTTCTTCAATCAATTTCTTGCAAATTGAAAAACTCACTGGATCAAACTTCAAACGATGGAAGTTTGATTTTTTGAAGTTATCCTCGGAATGAATGAGATCGATTATGATCTCACTCATGATTGTATTTAATTCAAGCTAGCCGTTTTGTTTATGTATCCTATAATATGACTCCAAAACCTTAGGAAAAAGGAGACGCATTTGGCGTTTAATAGGTGTCACTCGTGTTAACTTATCATGAATGGAATTCTAGTAAAGAATATAATGGCGCAAATTAAGAAACGGAACGAAGATGAATTGGAGTGAAAAGGGTTGAGGCTCAGCCACAATGTCGACTTTATGGAGGTACACGGCTACAAAGGACAATCTCAGAAGTCTCAGGATCACTATAAAGCTCAGTGTATACGCTTCTGGGAGAGGACGAAACATCAATAAGCTACTTCGATACATGAATATCCTAGTGCAATCTGTGAAACCTACGTCCCATTCTGAATCACTTGTTGATATTTCAATACCACCATTAGCAGGAAAATGGTGGTGCTTGACCCATTCCCTGCTAAGGATGTCAACACTTTTATGACAGCGTGTCATAACAAGGAGGGAGCAAAGAAAGCATAAAGTTAAAGTGTTCGTGGGGAATAGAGAACAAGTAGATGTGGAAGCCATTGGAGTAGTTAACCTGAAGTTTAGATTCAGGATTTATTTTAGAATTGGATGATATAGTTTTAGTACCCTAAATGAAGAGGAATTTAATTTTTGTTTCAAGATTATCAGCACTTTGTTTTGTTTTAGAATTCAACAAAGATGGTTTCGCATTATCTCAAAATTCCATTTTTCTTGCTATTGCATTTCTCTAAAATGGATTATATTATCTCAATTACAATAAAGATGGTGAAGTTTTAGGTGAATCGAGTGAGAAAATGATTAGAAGTGAAAGAACATCCACTAGGTTATAAAATATACGTTTATGGCACATTTCAAAAGAAAGAATGAAATTTTTAATTAAAGAACAACTCTTGCCACCACTGAATTTCAGTGATGATGAGATTTGTATTCAATGTGTTAAAGGAAAACTCACTAAGACTAAAAAGAAAGGTGCAACTCGCAGTAAGGATCTTTTAGAGATCATCCACACATATATTTGTGGACTGTTTCCTCATCAAAAAATTGATGGAAATCGATATTTCATCACCTTTATAGATGACTATTCTCGTTTTGGTTATATATACCTCATAGCAGAAAAATCTCAAGCCTTTGAGATGTTCAAAAAATTTCAAACTGAAGTTGAAAGGCAACTTGAGACAAAGATCAAAATTGTGAGGTCAGACAGAGGGGGTGAATACTATGGACATTTTGATGAAGGAGGATGACATGCTGGACCTTTTGCTAGGTATCTTCAAGATAATGGAATAGTTGCTCAGTACACAACGCCATGAGCTCTACAACAGAATGGTGTGGCTGAGAGAAGAAATTGAACTTTGAAGGATATGGTTCGTGGCATGATTTCAAAAACTGATTTGCCTATGCATCTATGAGCAGAGGCAATCAAAACAGCAAACTACATATTCAATAGAGTGCCCAACAAGTTTGTGCCTAAGACACCTTTCAGAATTTGGAACACCAGAAAGCTTAACTGGCGACATCTTTTATGGGATTGTAAGTCTGAAGTTAGAATCTATAACCCTTAAGAGAATAAGCTTGATTCTAAAATGATTAGCTGCTATTTTATTGGTTATCCTGCAAGGTCAAAGGGTTTTATATTTTATTGTCTAAATTATGGTATGCGAATTGTTGAGACTAGCTGTACAAAGTTTATTGAGCACGAGGAGAATGCCATTGGGAATGAAGATTTTATTTTTGAAGAAGAAGGGGATGTAGCCGTGATCGAGAATAATGAACAAGAATTCACCCTTGATTCCTTTAAGTGAAACTGTATTGGAATCTCCTCAATTTAAAGAACCAGTTGATCAACAACAACAACAACAAGCTGCCGAAAATCTTGAGTTGAATAATCCATAAGAACCAATGCAACCGAGGATATCTGACAGACCAAGAAGATCCACAGCAAATTCAGATTATGTGTACTTATAGGAATTAGATTTTGACATTCGAGATGAGGTTGATCCAACAAGTTTTGAAGAAGCTATGAAGAGTGAGAATGCAGAAAAATGGAGGGAAGTAATGTTGAATGAACTCGAAAGCATGAAGAATAATCAAGTTTAGGAATTAGTTGAACCTCACAGGAGCCAGAAATTAGTAGGCTCGAAATAGATATTTAATACAAAGAAGAATAAGGATGGAAAAATCGAAAGATTTAAGGCTAGATTGGTAGCAAAAGGATTTACCCAAAAGGTGGGATCATTGATTACACTGAGACGTTTCCTCCAGTTTCCACCAAAGATTCTTTATGCATAATTATGGCATTGGTGGTGCATTTTGACTTATTTTTCCATCAAATGGATGTAAAAATTGCATTCCTGAATGATGAACTTGAAGAAGCAAATTTATGAGGCAACTGAAGGGTTTGTAAAGGAGGGAAAAGACCATATGGTTTGCAAACTTGACAAAGCGATTTATGGACTAAAGCAAGCAAGCAGGAGATGATATTTAAAATTCCATCAAACCATCTCATCCTATGGTTTTGAAGAGAACATAGCCAATCAATAAGTTTATCTAAAGAAGTGTGGGAGCCAATTTATTTTTCTAGTGTTGTATGTCGATGATATACTTTTGGTTACAAATGATCACAATTTATTGAGGGAGAGTAAGGAGATACTTTCAAAAAAATTTGAGATGAAGAATTTGGGAGAAGATGCTTTTGTGTTAGGCATTGAAATTTAGAGAGACCGAGCTCGAGGTTTGCTAGGCTTGTTTCGGAAAACATACATTGAAAGAGTACTCAAACGTTTTGACATGAGTATGTGTTCTGGACAGAAAGTTCCATTAACTAAAGGAGACTTAAAGAAAAAGCATTGCTCTAAGAATAAAGAAGAAGAAGCTTAGATGAGGAACAAGCTGTATGCTCCTCTAGTTGGAAGCATTATGTACGCACAAGTATATACATTGCGGATTGACTTTTGCTAAGTCGTAAAGAGGTGAATGTATTGAAAAGCATAAAGATTCACATTACGGATCAGTACATGTTAAGGTTCGCATTTGTAGGTGCTTCATGTATTTTGAGATTGCATTATGTGATTATAGATGACCTATTTTTTTTTAATAAAGGAGAGCAGTGCTTGTCTATAGTTCGTTTTGTCTAATCGCTTTTCACTGTAGCTTGAAGGAAAGGACTTAACTGTTTTAAACTCATGGCCAATAAAGATTATCAAACTTTTGCAATACAGAAGCTTAGTGTTCTAGTGCTTGATCTAGTAGGAGAATGTTATATTCCTATTTAGATTGGTGCACTGGATACTAACTTATATTAGGTTTAATAAGTGTTCCTTCGACTGGTATTCCACCCCAAATTCCACCCCTCAAAATACATAGGTTGGAAATGAGTTTTGGGGTCAAAACTCAAAATTTGAGTTTCCACCCCTTGGGTTGGAGATGGCCTAACCCTAATCTCATCATAAAAAGAGAGCTGAAATAGTTTCTAAGAGAGAGCATAAATCTTAAGCCATTCGTGTCTTTTGCTCTTGTCACTGCTACGACTGAATGAGTTTTGAGATCGTGTACTCAAGGAAGATGACGCCAGATATGTCTTCTATATATTTCAAGTTGTGTAATAGATCATGAACACATATATGGAAATCTAACACATGTCTGTTCATTTAAGCCCTTAGCATCCAACAGTATATATACCCACACGCTTTCTTCAACACCAAAAGGAAATAAAAAAGTTAATCATCATCATTCATCAATCTATTTGGCTCTTTTGTTCAATCCTTTTACAATTTTGTTTTTCTTTCAAATTCAGGAATTTCAACACCAAAACATGAAAATTCTAATTCCTAAATTCATAAAGACCACTCAAAATTTGTGATTGCCATTGCTGATGATGAATTTTAGTTATAAAAAAAAATTGTTTTTATGACTTAAGTTATGTAAAATGATTATTTTTAGTGTTATCGGATTAGATTAGGGTCCCATTTAAGTTTTGCATAGAGCCTTCAAAATTTCAAAACCGGGTCTACTTATAACTTATAGTCTTTGTGCTTAATTTATAAATACAATTATTATTTTTCTCTATATTAAAAAAAAAAAAAAAATAGTTGTGTGCCCCAATCTTTGGTATATACGTTTTCCTTCATGTCCCTGTTTTATCGTAAGTTGGGCTAATCATTTCATTGTTTAAAATGTAAAATCTTGACTTGCATGTTGGCATTAGATAAGCTGACACGTAATTGTATGAGGATCTCGAATAATGATATCTCAAAACAAAACCTTACCAGAAAAGTGCACACGTAGATTTGTTAGGTTAACTTACAGTCCACGCAACTAATGATTAATGATGATAAGCATCATCGACTAATTACAGGAACTTGAAACGATGTATGAATTGGATGGGGATAAACTATACCAGCCAAACCAAGAAAAGGTTTACAGTTTACGTCATGCATGCAAATCGTGAAAAATGAATGGACATCGATGCATGATTTGAAGTTTCCACCAAAATTCTAACACCATGTATTATACCCAAAATAATGGAGCCTCCATTTCCTTGAGCAAGAAAGGGCATTTCAGAATTGACGGTGACATGATATGCAGCTGGCAAATTAAAGAACTTGAAACTCAGCTACATATGTTCCTCGTGTGCACAGTCCAAATAGCTTGCTCCCTAAACTTCCTACTACCTTAAACTCTGAACATATTATTTTCGAATCGGCATGCTACTAATTTCTCTTTTTATCGATTTTCCTTTTAAATTTAGGGCAAGATGCCGGTGTCCGATCTTTTTTTTTTTTTTTTTTTTTTTTTTTCTGGGATTCATGGAACGGTATGGGTCAAAACCAAAGTTTTACTGTAAATGTTTTCGAACAACCATCAAACCACAAAAGAAAAGAATAAGAGAATCCCATGGGGATATCCACAGTAAATTTCATGTGATACAGGTGATACTATTTGTACTACAAAGTGATATTTTCCTCAAAAGTAAATGTACATTTGATACGGTTTGATTAGCTCTTTTTTATTTTATTTTTGTCTTTTCTCTTTTGCCTTTTTGTTTTCCATTCCATGATATGTGTATCATGTGATATATATTCAATGTGCCGGAAAATTTTCTCTCTCCAACTGTTTTGGTGAGAAAGTAACCACTCAAATCAAGTTGATGTGGATATATATTCGTAGCACCATGCAACAAAAATGTGACCCAATGTTAAAGCAATTCTAACAGATGGAAGTTTTGAGTTTGACCCACTTATTTATGGGGCCCGATTCATAATTTCTTAGCCTAAAGAATATACGTTTCAATCAACAAGATTCTTTTTCCGCCCAGTGGTTAATTGAACAGTGAGATGTATAATGGCTGGAGCAATTAGTTCTTTCAATCCATACAGGAATACAATAACGTAGTATAATATGAGTAGATAATATGGCTAAGATTTTTCATTTTTACAGTATAATTATACTATAATTACTTTATAATTATATATGCCGTGCATATATTGGTTTTGAGAGTGTTTGTCTCGCATTGAAAAGTTGAGGCTCCAATGGATTTTATGATGGAGCCTCAACTTTCTTCATGGTATTCGAGCTAGGCTTCATCCGTTGGACCCAACGACCACAAGTGCTCCCCCATCACTCAATATGTGTTGTTTATGTGTTAGGCTTGAAAGTTTACCGAGTTTATAAAGAATGTTAAGCTTGAAAGTTCGCCGTGATGGACCGTGTTGAGAATTTATCCCACTCTCATATTGAAAAGTTAAGGTCCTAGTCATGGTGAGTTGATAATTACATTTAGGTGGGGTACAATACTAGCAAGAAACATATAGAGGCAGTTGACGTTGAGGTTTAAGTGGGGGTATTTTTATGAACCCAATAGATCGGCCAGTCCTCAAGTCGCTTAAAAGTTTCTTCTTTCTAGACCCAATAAATACTTTGAGCCTGAGCCCAAGAAGATATATGCATACTTATCAGAGGGCTTCAGTTAGTTTCCACTACATGCTCATGTGTGTTAGCTTTACTTTGAAAAATTATTCTCCAGATGACACGAGTAATTAATGACTTCAAGAAGAAGGTGATATTAGGCATGGAGCTTTAATCCATAGCAGTTAATTAACATTAAAAAAATTATAATTGCTCGCACCTTTGTTAAGGGGATGATTGCCTTGTATGTTGAGCACGTGTCTGCTGGTTTGAGGAGTCTCTGGATGTTCTTGATTATTGTTGTTTCAAACATTTTTGGTATATTTTAGTCTTATAGCAATGGCCTTTAAATTATGTCCGTAGTTACATTTTCGTTACTCAACTCCAAAAATAGTTACGAAAATTCTCCAATTAGCATCACATGAAATCAGAAAGTCATAAAGAGAAGCTATTATATTTTAAAATGCTTCTCTTTATGACTTTCTAAAGTAACCCTGACAATTAATAGCTTTATTTATTGCTAATTCTAAGTTAATTATATTACGTTTGAATGGAGTTCTGAATGTTGTTCTTAATCACAAGAAAATTAAGTTGGCGTAAAAGTTGGAAAAGTCTTGAAATATTTGCGTTGAAATTTTGAATCAAGTTCTTTTTGTTCTTCGTGTAAAGAGGCCTTGATGTGGAGCGTAAATATTTGATCAAAAAATTGATATATAGTTGAAACTTGACAGACCTATTTAGGATTTCAAAAACTTGTGTTTGAGTTGTGATGAAGACACACGATTGGTTTGATAATCATTTCAGTTTTAGTTTTAGTTTTCATTTTTTGTGCTATAATATAAAGGAAAAAAGCGGGAGAATGGAAGTGAGAATGAGAGTGAAGATGAGATTGAGAGGGAAGATGAGGAGAGGATGGAAGGAAGAAGTAACAAAAGTGAAAACAAAAAAAAAACAAAAAATTGAAATCTATTTGAAATTGTTTTCACTTTTGCTATTCTTCCCTCCCATCATCTCCTCTCATCCTCTCTCAATCTCATCTTCACTCTCATTTTTCTCTATACTCTAACACAAAATATGAAAATTAAAAACTAAAATTAAAATGATTATCAAATAGGCCGCAATTAAATCACTATACGAAGAAACTAGCATGTAGCTTCCTCTTTGAAATAGTTCTAATAGCTTAAATAACATGTAATTGCAGTGTTTAAAAAAAATGTTTCGAATGTTCATAAAAAAAAAATGTTTCGAATATGAAAATATTCTTGTTAGGACCAACAAGTATAAACTAGGTACACTAAGTGTTCAGAAACTTATCGGTTAGTATTTCAATGAGGCTCACACATTTGACATGTTTTAAGTCGTTGGATGAAAGTTTCAATCGTTACGGGACGTAGAATTGATTTTTTTTTCTTTTTCTATTTGATAAATAATAGAGAGAAAAAAAGATGAATTAATTTAATAAGTTGCTATACTTCTATATTTGCTAGCTAATTAAGCACGTTGCAACCGAGTAGGACATTCCATCAGTCAAGAATGAACGCGTTCAATCATAGAAACTGTCGTTGGTGTAGATTACCACCGCCCATCATAAGTGAGTCCAAATTCTATTGCTGATGGTGATGTGAATTAGAAAGAATCATGGCGCTGTATTAGGCATATATTATGTGTAAGGGTGGGCTTTGAGAAATTGGGAGTCAAGGTCAGTTAACTAAAACGGTTCATACACACATCTGAAAGAACTTTAATCCAAAAGTTAGTTTGAATTATGTAGTTTGCCAGTTTTTCCACTTCCATCTTTGTAGTTTTAATTTTGGCAATTTAACTCTGTAGTTTGATATCCTCAGAATTTAAGAACACATTACAAATTCTATCAAATTCTGTCTAAAATTCCGTCTAAAATATCCCTCCACATCAGGAACACGTGCTTACTCCATCACAAAATTGGATGGAAATTTGAACACGTCCTTAAATTGCAAGGATCATCAAACTATAGAAGTCAAATTGTCAAAATTAAAACTACATGAATTCAAGTGGAAAATCCGGCAAAACAAATTAAGTACCACAAGACAAATTTGTATTGGCAATTTAGGAAATTAATGTTGTCATACCATCTATTTAGAGCTTAAATTTAAATGAAGAATAATGTGTTGATTATCATAGCACTTTTATTATGATTGTATGTATGAACGCCTCTTTTTTATTTTATTAGTTATTATTTTATATTTATGAGAACTATTTTTTATATTTTCTCCTGTCCTGTACTATCAAAAAGTAGATTTTATTTGACTGCAAGATTATATTCCAATTTCAAAGTTCAAAGTTTGGTGGATATTATCAAGACAGAGAAATAATTGACTTCAATTTCAAGCCGCAATTTGCCCAGTTTTGGGTGGCATTTCTACCATCTCTCAGAAGCGCTGGAGTATAATATAAACCTATATATATTAATTCATCATAGATTATCCTAATTTCATTAGATAGGACAATTTTTCTTCTTAAAACAATTCTAACTACAGTATCTACTAACACCAATTATATTTAAGGGATCTGATTTCCCCACTTCCTTTTTCTTCATTTACACTCCCTTTTGCTTTTAATACTTTTTAATCAATTTTGTTCTTTCTCTTTCCTATTCTATCCTTACCCTGCATTAATTTCTTTTTTACTTCACTTTATATTATTTCTTTATACTTAATTTTCCATCTTACACTCCATTTTCAGTGTTAAAGGAAAAAAAAAACTTAATTCTTACTCGATTAAAGGAAAAAAAACTAAAAATAGAGTGCAAGTTGGAAAATTAAGTGTAAAGAAAAAGAACTAATATAAAAGTGAAGTAAAAAGAAATCTCAATGTAGGGTAAGGGTAGAATAGGAAAAGGAAAGAACAAAATTGATTAGAAAGTATTAAAAAGCAAAAGGGGGTGTAAGTGGAGAAAAATGGAGTGGGGAAATCACATCCCATATTTAAACACAAAAATTAGGGTGGTAACAAACAGCTCAATTTTGAAACGACAAATTTATTTTGGCCTCCCAAATTTGTCTTTGTTCCCTGTAAATGTACTCTGGCCGCGAATCTTTTAATTAAAATTACTCTTTTGTTCCTGATTTTCAAGTTTACATAGACAATTAATAAAAAAATGATATATATGTAGAACACACTGTCAACCCATCTTCAAAAGGAAGATCAAAAAATGGGATCGATAAATAAGACAGAGAATTCTGACCACAGATGTATAGAGGACCACCGACTTAATTATTTACACGCGCACGCTTTACACAGACCACCGTCGGAACAGTCGCAGTCACAAATCTCCACAAGACTGTATCACTGCATTAGGAATATTGTATCGGCGTCGATGGCTACTGATGTTGAAATGACAACACTGACCCCCCCTCCAAAAAATTTCGGCTTTCTGGGCTTCTGTGGAAAACGACCCTCTTCAACAAAATTTGTCATGCATGTTGGATTTTAGGGCACTGAACCCCTCAACCCCCACGTTTGTTTATTTGCTTAAATTTTGCATGCACGTTGCACCAAGATATATAAGTATCCCTTAGACCTAGTTCAATGAATCGAAGCCATGTAAGTGTGCTTTCAGGCTAAAGAACTGTCTTTGTAGATTTTGAAAACGAGAGGTCGGAGAATGAAACCACTTTGGCATTAACTTGGAGACCAGTAGTTTCAAGTTCGAATCCTCATGACACATTGGTAGTTTGTGTGAAAAACCCCATCTCCGACTATCATTTGTATTAAATTATGTAATTTCACTTAAAATTTAGGCAAATCTCAAAATTTCATTGTGCACTTGGAGGCTATATATAATATTTTAACAGACATGTAGCATTAATGTCAAAATGTAATGTGTAAGTCTCTCACATGCCACGCTTTTTCCCTCCAAAAAAAAAAACGTGTAAGTCATGCCTGGAGAGTCATCTTTGATAATGAATGGTTCATTCATCGTAGATAATGCATGGGACACTATAGTTCTTCTTCTAACTAGAGTTAACTATCTTACTTAGTAGGGTTTAGAGGTCCCAAAATCAAAATAGGATCGCCTTCCACACAAACTGTACTTTATGTAAACATATATATATACAGAGAATTTCTATTGAGGGAATCTTCAAATAAGTTACCTGAGGGACACCTTTGTAGGACCTACTCCGAATTATATTTCACTCATCCAAACCATCTATTTTCTAGATATTCATATATATATATATATATATATATATATAAAGATTCTTTTTTACTATTCACCAAAAAATCGCATGTGGGTTTAACCATCATTTCAATTCGATGATCTTAATGGTTCATTGAAGGATCATGCTAACAAAAAATCACCACAATTCAGTCATTTTTAGTCATCTAATAATAGCACAACAAATAGATAAACACAATATTTTCGCTAAAACAATGAATTGTTCATGATGATAATCAATTAGCCAAACTATTTCAAATTTTACTGGTTTTTTTTTTCCACGTATGATTTTGAAAATTGGATCTAAAAATAAGACAGTTCATATCGTTGAACTATATTGCGGAATGCTCCAAAAAGAAGAGCAATGGTAAGCAGAAAAAAATAATTTTACCGGAGAAAAATTGAAAATCGAAACCTATATATTGATTACAAAAATTAACTAGTTCTGTCATATATATTACATCCTGATAATTCACATAATACGAACAAAGATTCAAAATATTAACACTTTTTTAATTTTATAATATAACATGTACCATACCATAGTACAAATCTTACCAATAATAAAAATATTGGAACAAAAGTTTCCACAAAAAATTATCAACTACTTGAAATTATCTCTTTCCAAAATGAAAATAAAAACCTATACAAACTATCAAGTTTAAGAATATTTATTATAAGAGGGCTAAGTGCCAGTTTGACATTATTGTGCTGTGAAAATAATCATTGTTGAATTTATTGTGAGAGAAATCAGCTGTGAGATAAAGCAGTTTCGCGTTTGCTAACTTTTTGTTTAAAATGTTGTTGGTACTGATTCCCGCATAATCAGAAAATGATTGCCTCATAATCATTAAACCTAGCGCATCTTCGAAACTGATTCATGCATAATTAGAAAATGAAAGCACCTTATTAGCTGTTTTTCCTTATAGCTTTCTCTAACAGCAATTTTTAATAATAAGTTATTTTCTCATAATTTACCAAACGAGCTGGGCCTCCCAAATTTTTAAAAAAATCACTTATCACCCCAAATAAATAATGCCAAATGGGCACTAAATAAGCCGAACTCTAAAATTGGAAAAGAAAAAAAGAATCACCAATGGGGTGTTAGTTGAATTTTCCCAAGCCTTTGGTGTGCTCTCAAGTGGTCCTGAATTCAAACTCCCATGATACTCATGTGTATGAGTTTCCCCCTTCTTAACTTTGGGGGAAAAAAAATCCTCAAAACAAAGGAATTCTTTTGCGAAATAAAACAAACTTTAAATTCCTTTCAAATGGAGGTTTAAAATATTTTTTGCATTATTAAAATCATTATTGGTTGAGAGCACAATTTCTAACTCTTGGAGGGAGAGGAGAATATAGGTAAATATAAAAAATTATGGCATGAAGAATAACAACATAAAATAATTTTATTTATTTATTTATAAATAGTTTTAGTCATGTCCTTTTTAAGGGCAAAACGACGGTAGCACTCATTTGTGACCTCCACTTCCAAGTGATTGGTCGCTGCTCTCTTCCACTTTGACCCCAATTCCTCTGTTGGGAACACTTGGCCTCTATGCAGTTAAAAAACGGCGCAGAGGGTCAATTTGGTCATTTTCACTTAAACCGACGGAGAAATTGTTCGGTATGGACGGCGCTACCCCAGACTCTATTTACGTCAACAACGAAAGTTGTAGTAAGTACAACGCCATATGCTAGCAGGACGAGGTCGGTGCAGACAAAGGCACACGCACGTAATTATGGGTCGGTACCAAGGGTACTCCTGTCTTTCGCACCACCCAATGAGAAGAAAACAATCTTGGCCTTTTTGGGTTGCGTCAGCTTGCTCAAGCAAACATGGGCCGGTGGTCTACGTATAAAAGAACCACCCGCTCCTGCTGCTGTGACTGTGAGTGCTCTAAAGCTGTATTGCTATGTGTTTAGAGAGATAGAGAGAGAATGGTAAGGTGATTTTACTATTTTACCCTTGGGTGCGTTATAGATAAGCCCAAATTACTTCCATTTCCATTCAGGATATAACGGCCATAGGTTCGACTCAGATGAACAACAATGACCTGTTACATTTGTGATGAGTGCGCTGAGGAGAGTGAGGCAGCTCCTGCGTGCGGGTGTTCAAGGTGGGCCTGGGTGGGCTGAGATATTAACTTTGGGCTATAAAAAATCAAGTCACCTGGTCTATATAGATCCGTCCCCTGATAGTGGTGTAGCTTTGTTGTGAGTGCGAAAGAATCTTGTAAATATTCCATTGTTTGTGGAAGAAAAAAAAAACAGAAGGATAGAACGGTGACCAAAATCAGCTGATTAATTAGTTTCTCTCAATTTGTAATTCCCCAATTTGGGGGGAAAATACATTTTGTATATACAAAGGGGACAATTAAAACGATGTCGTTAGTTGTTTATCTCTCTAAAGTTTGTTCAGCAGCGTCTACCTAACAATCTCTTCGCTGTGGCTTTGAACGGACACTTTCTGCTGACGAAATTATCGACCAGGTGGAGGTACGTGCTGAGCTCGTGACACGTGGACACGTTGGTGCCGTTCACGTACGGAGAGTCCTTGCTGCTTAGCCTCAGCTCCTTCCCTACTTCCGCATACACCCACTGTGTGTCCTCCACCTTCTTCTGGAGCCAGTTCTGGATCTCCACCCTCTTGTGAGCCCCGCGGTCGCAGGCCACGTGACGCCTTTCGTTTTCGTCGATTACGAAACCGGGGACTTTAGTTATGACGTCGTCAGAGTTGACAATGCGTAACACTTTGGCGCCTTTCTTTTCCAGGTGGCGCCGGAAGCTCCGATTGCCAACACGTGGCCCGCCGAACGACATGACGGTGACGAGCGGGGACCGGTTGAACGTTGTTTTGATGTCGTAGGCTACGAGAGTGGCAAGTGCAGCTCCGAGGCTGTGGCCGGTGATGGTCAGGCTGAGTGGCTCGTCGCCGTACGATTGAAGCAAACGTGCAATCTCTTCACGTACCATTTGTTGCAAGCTTGGCATTAAGTGGGTCCCTGAGGTGTAGAGGCTCAAGAAACCACTTTCCACCATTGGCTCGCACTCGTTTAGACCTGAATTGTTATTAGTTCTAGACGGGAGGTGCGTGAGAGTGGCCCGAAGATTCTCTAGCCACTCTAAGCACGTGGCGGTGCCTCGGAAGGAGATCACCACGTCGCGCCTCCCTAGCCTGGCGATTTCGTTCTTGTCCTGGCACACTGCCACGTAGCCAATCCAACTGGACTGCGTGGCGACCCAGCTGGGAGCCTTTTCGATCCACCGTGGCAGCTGGATGCCAGACGTAGCACGTAGATTTTTCGTTAGGCGGTAGCCAGTTGCCGGGAGCTCGCAGTTTTCGAACAAGGAGCTCTTGGGGTACTTGCAGGTTGCGTAGGACGGTGAATCCGGGTCAAAGTCAAACGCCTTGTATGCTGCATCGACGAACTGCCCGTACCGGAGAATCTCGCCGCGTAAGTTGTCGTCCAGTGGGTCTAGAAGGCCTTCCCAGTTCTTGACGCCTTGGTACTCTTCCCAGATTTTGCGAATGGATTGTTTTGTGGCGGTGACAGCGGTGGTGGTGGTGATGGGGGTGATGGGCTGGGTGAGTGTTAGAGGGCTGAGGGAAACTGGGTTGAGCAGCTGCTCCCAGTTGGGTAGGTTTTGTGTGAAAGTGGCTTGATTGGGGGTTGAGGATGTTGGTGATTGAGTGAGAGTGCAGCAGCAGCTGATTATTGTCTTGAATTTTTGGGTAGGGACGATGAGTGTGGAGGGATTTGGAGTAGTTACGGGTTTGATAGAGAGCCTCATTGTGAGCTGTAGGGTGTTATGTGGCTCTCCAATGGCGAAAGAGGACACAATATCAGAAAGAGAAGAGACTAGAGTTCTCTACCGAGTCTCTTTCACTTTCTAAGTGGGGGGCTGGCAATTTGTAGTTGCATTTTGAAGGGGAGGGGGATGGGCCTTTTATAATTACAAAAAGTGCATATGGAGAGGGAGAGAGAGAGAGGGAGAGAGATATATACGTAGATAGTGCTTGAGAGGAGATATATACGTAGATAGTGCTTAATTTGATGAGGACAAAATTTGAAAAACGAAAATTGGAAAATTGGAAAAGAGGAAAGTGTTTCGTACATGTACTTTAAAAGCAGAGGAGAGGAGAAGAGAGGAGCAGAGCAGAGTGAGACTTTTGTTAAAGTCTCTCTACCTTTTGATCAAAAAGAGAGAGAGAAAGAGAGAGAAATGAAAAGGTAGAGAGAGAGGGTATGTGACCTTGCAATTTGGGTTCATGTACATTTGTATGGAGTAATTTTTTGGTGTCACGTTTCATTTATGTTATAATACGTATATTTATGTGATTTGAGTATTTAATATTCATTAATATTATAATAAATAAATTAGTAACATTACGTAACAGTGTGACTGTCATACTAAAAAATTCTCATTTATATGAAATTATGACATAATTTTTAATCAATTGAATTGATGCAAATACAACAAGATAATTTGCATAGCCAGTAATTTTTTACCGGAAATGATATTATTGGGAAGAGAACCGAACACAAAACCTACTCATGAGTGAATTCTTTTAATCACTTTAGAAATAAACTCCTCGCCCTAAATTTTAATTATCTATTAATAACATATAACATATTTATAATCCAACAGAGTTTTAACGAAAATAAATTATAAACAATGAGCTGGAATTAAAAACTATTGATTATATTGAAGAAATAGAAAATGGTCATCAAATTTGGACTTATATAGGATCCATAGACAATTCTTGATTTATTTAGAATTAAAAAAACCCACAGAAGGTTTTTGCCGGATGCATTTGATGTGTATATATTATCTAGGTTTGATTGGTTGGTGAGGGAAGAGAGAGAAGTCATAACAGAAAAACCGCACTGAGAGATGGACGGTAAGACGATGAGTTAGAAGATATGGGGAAGGAAGGTGGGGTCAGAGTCACATCCAATGATTTTCTTCTAATTTCCAATCAAAATGCACTACCGGCAGGCCCCTCTCAATTATAAACCGCTAAACGACAGCTGCGACTCACCGTAGTCTCAGCTTGCGCTGGCTGACTCCGACGACTCGCTCGGCTCCGCTTGGTTTGGCGGTTAAAGCTGCGACGGTGTGTCGTGTTTTTCACTGCATGTCCACGTAGGCACAGCCGCACGCCTCAGGGATTGTTGGGCCAAACTGGGTCTTGTGTCACGGAACTGGTATGTGAGTTTTAACGTAAGAAATCAAAGAACAATGGAGTTGCAATTTAAAATGCCGACCTCATGCTTCAATTCAACTAGTCTTTCAGAAAAATAAAACCTCATGCTTCAATTCGGTGTGCCCTCGTGCGTATTTTTAATAGTAAATTCAGCTTAGACCCATAAAATTCATTTAAAATCACCTACAACCCTTTCCTTTAGTTTTCTATTTAAAATACCCAATTTTTTCAAATAATACTCGATGACTAGGATCCAACTAAGCAAGTTACCTAATATAACTTAAAATCTGATTTATTGTTTTTTTCGGATTCCAAAACTACCCCTATTTATAAGTTAATGTGTTATGAGGGGTGTAACTAATGACCCGTTGAATTTGGAAATATCTCCAAATAGTTGAAATGGATGTAGGAACTAATTTAGAAACTTATTTGAAATTAAATATTAAATTCCACATTAAAGTATTAGTAATCTATTTTTGAATTAATGGTGTTTTCCTTCTATGAATTACGACTAGTAATCTATTTAAAGTATTAGTAATTTAAATTCAATAATAAATTTAGGAATTAATGTTATTTTTTTTAATTATAGTTTTATGAATAATAATGTACATTCTAATTATGTTGAAAAATAATTTGATAATCTATTTATTATTTTGTTTTTAAAACTTTTTTTTTAATGAACCTATTTTATCTCCAAATATTGTACCTATTTTTTTTTTATTACTTGTTTTATGAAAAATAATTTGATCATCTTTTTACTGTTTGTTTTATGAAAACAATTTTTTTTTTAAATGAGCCTCTTTTTTCTCTCAAAATAATGTACCTATTTTTTTTTCTCTAATAATGTACCTAGTAAAACAATTTACCTATTATAATGAACCTTTTTTTTTCTTCTAATAATGTGCCTTTTTTTTTCTCTAAATAACGTACCTATTTTATCTCTCAAAATAATGTACCTGTTTTATCTCTCAAAATAATGTACCTATTTTTCTCTCAAAATAATGTACCTAGTATAATGAACCTATTTTTTTTCTCTAATAATGTATACCTAGTAAAACAATTTACCTAGTATAATGAACTTATTTTTTTCTCCTAAATAATGTACCTATTTTTAATTTATAAAAAAAAATGTGCATAAATTTCAATTATACAACGTACCTATTTTCTATAAATTATTGTGTACCTATTTTTAATTTATGAAAAATGTACGAAAAATTCAATTACAAAGTAATTGGCCTATTTTTGTTTTTTTTTTTTTGGTAAATATATACCTATATTTTTATACATATATATTTATATTTATATTTTTCATATGTACATTATTGGATATGTAATTTACATATATATATATTTTTTGCAATTTTAAGAGGCCATATGTTAGAGGGAATGGCAACCAAAAGAAAGGGGTGATTGATATGCTATTAATAGGGAGTTTCAATCACAATTATGGTAATTAATGAAATATTTGGAATAAATTATAAATAAAATATGAAGTCTGATGGCAAGGATGTAAAAACATAGGAATACTACGACCTCTTATATCTTACTTGTCATTTAAGTTTGAAATTGGGTTTTACACATAGATTTATAGAATGATGGGTATATGTCTAGGAAATAGAAATTGTAGGGACCTATATTAGACAAGCCCTATTTTTAATTCTCAAAAAACCCTAAAATAGAAATATGCATATATGTTTATATATCGATCGAAAATTAGAAATAGATTAAGTCAGTTGGTCATGACAATGAATTTACCTCCATTTATTCGAATACCCTTCTCTATGTATTAGAATTAAGGCAATGGACTTAACATTTGTAGTGGGACTCTAAAGGGTGTCTCTCACATAAAATAATTTGAGGGATCCATCAGTAGAAGGGAACTATATATATACAGAAATTCTCTTATGCGGACATCCGGACGTTATTATCGTGCGGATGCCATGTATTTTGTACTACCCCTTCGTACTTTCCTGTCTATTACAATGACATATGCACGATAATAACGTGTGGACATTAAATTTAAAAAATCAATATTCTATTTTTACTTTTTGAAAACATGTAGCAATCATTACTTCAATTTCTCTCTCCTTGCGTGTGCCTCTTCATTTCTATTGCTCTTCCTTGCACAGATTTCTTCTTTCCACAAACAACTCTCTCCCACTCTATTATTCTCTTATGTCTTCATCTCTTCCTTAAGTTTCTTCATCATTTCTTGTTGGACTTGTCGGAAAAGTGAAACCTTTGCAATGTCGGAAGTTTCTTCACCATTAGTTGTGGAGTCATCACACCTCTAGCCCTTATCTCCATCAAGTCAGGACCATTATGTGTTTAGTGTCAGTAGCTCTTTTGCATTTATATTGTCTTCTTCTTTATTTATTTTTTAATTTGAATCACATAAATTACACCAGCACAACACCACTTGAATTGGTGTCCTCCTTTCATTTATTGCATCAATTCATTATGAATTGGTATTATTAAATTTAAGTCTAGAGTTAAATTAGTGGTACTCTTAAATTATAAATTAGTGAGATGGAAAAAAAAATCAATTAGCCTGGAGCAACGGATGAATAATTATATATAAATAATTATATAATTATTCTTTGAGTTATGACTGAACTTGGTTTGATTTCTTTCTTTGAGTTATGACTGAATTTGGTTTGATTTTGTTGAGGCCCAAAAAATCAAAGGCTGGGCCCAAATATATTTTTCGGCCTTGTACAACACCAAGTGAAAAATCCGTATTTAAGCAACATGCTATGCTACAAGCTTAAGTGGGCCCAAGTCATGCGAATGCCTGGGGCTTGCTGAGCGGGTTGTGGTATGGATGGTTACGAGTATTCACGAGGCCCATTGATGGTCCAAGGAGTGGAAGTTTTGGGCTACTTGGGAGCACCAAAACTCAAGCACATTCCTTAAGTCCAAACATATGGGTTAGCATGAGAGAAAACCCAATAGCCAATCACCTTAAGAAAAGGCCCAAAATCTTAGAAAAATATCCAATAGCCATATCCCATAAAAAATTCCACATCAGCCAAAGCTTCCAGCAGTCTGACGAAATCAAAGGGAACTCACAAACCACTGAAAACAAAACAGCCCAGCCCAGCCCAGCATCTTATAAAATATCCAACGTCGTGCATCTCTGTTAAAACCAGATTGCAGCCAAACCACTAAAACCAAGCAAACCCATGTGCTGATGACCAAGCACCCTTACCCATTCTTTCCTCTTCAAGCTTTGGTGAGAAAACAAGAAACAAAAGTGGGTGGCTCCTCACCCACATGGAGAAGTCCAGCTACCTGAGGACCTTGGAACTCTAAAAAGCTTCATGCCTACATGCTCAGGCTAGGGAAGTTACACCAAATAAGATGGAATGGAAGAAAGTGAAGGAAAAGGGGAAAGGGTGGCTTTATAAAATTAAGATTTTCAGTGCCTATAAAAGGAGCCACTTTCTACCCAGCAAAGACAATAACAAACCGATTGAAGGCAAGCATCCCCTCTGGAATCCTTCAATTTCATGCTTTGTTCTTCCATCTTCTTCCTCTCTTTCCATAAACACACATCCAGAGAGCAAGCATCATCTCTCATCCCTGAAACCCCTGCAATTTCAAGCCTTACTCCTCCATCTCTCCCCATTTTCTCTTCTATCGTGCAACCCAGGAATCTGCTAAAGCCACCCATGCTTCTATCTTCTTCCTTTCTTTCTGATCGAAGGCAAGCAACCATATCCAGAGAGAGCAAGCATCACCTTTCATATCTGAAACCTTTCGATTTCAAGCCTTGTTCTTCCATTACTTCTGTTTATCTCCTATGTAAAGCCAATACAGAGCCTGATGAATTGGAAAATTACCAACTCTCTCTCTCTCTCTCCTCAGCAAATCCTCACGAAATCATTACTTCAAGCCTTTATTCCTCATAGGAAACCCAAGCCTTCTCTCTCTCATGCTAAACTCATGAATGCTCAGCTCCCATGCCACAAGCTTCTCATGCCAAGCCCAAGAATTTATCTATAAATGACTGTTGGTTTCACTGGTGAAGAAAACCAAAGTGTTTCCTAAGGCTCAGCTACCATTTCAAAACACTCTTGGGGCCTGATCCTTGAACTTAGACACAGGGGCAGCTTCATATGTTTCTCTTTTTCGGCAGCCCAAGCCCATTCGTCAGGCTGCTAGAATAAAAAGACCCCTACAGATTTCTTCATATGTAGATGGTTTGAGGGATACTGAATGGTTTGAGTTATGATTAAAGGATTGTACTAGATATTTTCGTGGAGTATTTTATGGTTGTTGGGACTACTAATTCTTTGAGTACTGAGTATTTTTTCACTTTTAACTATTGTAGACAATTTCATGCTTAAAAAGAAAGAAGAATGATGTGAACAATTACTTTTGGTTAATGATTGATGGATTGTTGCATATCTATCAAGCTCTAGTGTTGTTTCTGGAATGAGAAATGGAATTTTTAACATCGTTTGACTTTGCTAATGTATGCAATCCATATATTTATTAATCTTGTCAACTCTGATGAATATAGCTGAAAAACAATGGTTTCAACTATAAAAAAATATATATTGTGTTTTGTTGAACGAATAAGTTCATTAGAAGAGCCTAAAGTAAGGAGAAAAGGGAGGTCATTGGAGTGAGATTGAAAAACATTGTAAAGAAACAAAAAGAAAAACAATCATGAAAAAGTGTGGTGAGAAATTACAAAATTGCAAAATTAAAAAATTAAAATGGTGAAGATAGATGAAATGAAACTACAAAATGGAAGAATCATTAAAAAGATCGATGGATCGAAAAAAAAAAGTAAAAGAAAGCATATTGGAGAGAAACAAAACCGTGAGGGCAGAGAGAGGGGCCCGACGTTCTCATCGGCACACACGCACTATATGGCAGAGTGGCTTTGATACCAAATTGTCACATCCCGGATCGGCTCCGCCGTAGCACGATATTGTCCGCTTTGGGCCCCCCTCTCTGCCCTCACGGTTTTGTTTCTGAGAACTCACGAGCAACTTCCCAGTGGGTCACCTATCCTGGGATTGCTCTAGCCCCAACTCGCTTAACTTCGGAGTTCCTATGACTTCGAAGCCAGTGAGCTCCCAAAAGGCATCGTGCTAGATGGGGGCGGGCATGTACATATAAGGCACATCACCCCCTCTCCGTTGGTCAATGTGGGATGTTACATTGGTTGGGTTGAGGGAATTTGTGTGTGAAGGGTAGGTGGTAGAGAGAGAAAGAGGAAGGGTAAGAGGGAAGGGGGAATGGAGGAAGGAGATGTGAAGAGGGAATGGAGAATGGATTTCAAGGTGGGTGGTGTTGGTCGGAGTCGTCGGTGGAGCACTTGGGATGGAGGAAGGTGAAAAAAAATTTAAATAAAATTTTTTATATAATGATTTTTTTTTTCATTTTTAAAATACCCTTGAAAATGGAAAGATTGAAATACCCTTTAAAATGGATGGAAAATTGGATGATGTTAAAGTCAGATGACAAATCATGAATTTTGAAAAATTAAGGTGACATTTCTCTTAAATTTTTTTTTAAGGTGACAAATTAAAACTGAGGTATAATTTAGGTGACATTTCTACAAAAATCCCTATAATTAATCATTGCTTCAATTTTCCTT
Source organism: Prunus salicina (assembly GCA_020226455.1). Lineage (NCBI taxonomy): Eukaryota > Viridiplantae > Streptophyta > Magnoliopsida > Rosales > Rosaceae > Prunus > Prunus salicina. Next base: position 14,940,576 of record CM035343.1, on the reverse strand, counting down.
TCCACAAGTGGGTTAGATTATGCAACCATATGCTACGTTATTTAGGGTTAACACATCTTTGTACTTCTTTATAAATACCTTTATATTGGAGAAGAATACAAATATGAGATATTTAAGCATATATGAAATATCTGAAAATTCCCACATAGTTTATTTGACAGTTTTGTCATTTAAACATGGAACTCTCTCTCTCTCTCTCTCTCTCTCTCTAATAAAATGGAAATCAATTTCCAAATATTTGAACCAAGAGTGAAGCATTGGATTGGCACTCAGAGTCAATACTGATAAATTGTCACTGTGAATAACTAGTGCCTCAGGTGGCGCTATATGAAAATCATAAATGATATGTCGAATCCATTATATATCGGTTGCGCAGTGAGCTAAAGCTCGATACTCAGCCTTGATAGAACTTTGAGACACAAATGCAGGTTAACTTGAGGAGGCAGACTGAGACTAGCATTGACATCAAATGTTGATTGCCATTGAAATTACTGCTATGAGCTTTGTAGTTGGAGTAGAAGCTAGATGTAGAAGAGTCGAAGCTACACCTCTTCTCGTCTTAATAGGTCCGTCACTGGCTCTAATACCATGTTAACATGAGGCATTGAACATGAAAATGTAGAGAGATTTGGAGAAATGAGAGAAAAGCTCTTGGTTCGAGTCCCGACCTTCTATTTCACGGGTTTAATTTTTACTCTTTTTATTTTTGGTAACAACAACAACAACAACAAAACACGTTTTAAAAAAGAAAAAAAGAAGAAAAAAAGGAAACGCATGAAACATAACCAGCAATATATGAAATAACAAATATTTATCTATTTTCTTGCTGTGTTTTTCTTTCAGTTTATAAGGTTTTGGAATTTTCTTTGTAATCTAAACATGCCACCTATTAGGAAATACGATTATGGATATACAAAATTACTGAAAATAAAATAAAAAATCTCAAAGGGGAGCTCTTGATAGATTCATTATTAAAGAATCACATGCATCATTGATGAAGATTATGGCATTAATTTATGGTTAATTATTATTTTTATTATTTTCATGCTAGATTATATGAGGGCCTCAATTTATGTTTCGTAAAGAGCTTTCAAAATCTCAAGACCGATCCTGATAGGCAAATACACTAATTTCTAATAAACACTAAAACTATTATGGTCATATCATTTTAGGCCTTTTTTTTAAAATAAAAAATATATATATATATATATATATATATATATATATATGAAGGCTGAGGTATCAAACGGTGAAACATTAAAAAATCCAAAAAATGCACTTAATAAAATAAGGTAGTAAGAGACAACAAATTAATATAATGAGGTAAAATAGTAACACAATAATCATCTAAATAAAATAATTAAAAACACAAAACCCACATTTTGAATGTGGCAGCTCTCCCCACTCCTCCACCCTTTAAAAAAAATTGTCATAATTAATTTCCAGAAATGCACAGGCAATTTTTCCTGATAAACTCACAAGCCTTATTGTTGATTCTGACAATGATCATGCACAGGCAATCTCAGCACCCCCTTTTGCCTAATAGATTCTAAGTTTATAATTAACAAGGGCCCACTAGTTGCTTGATTTTGAACCAATCAAATGGATTTAATCTTTCTTTGTGGGCCCAATCGGAACCATACTAGTCTAATTTCCACGAGTATGTATATATATATATATAGAACAGGACAGCTGTTTATGCATTTTTGCTATTTTTGGCCCCAGCAAGAGCCACATAGACCTAAAACACATCCGCAGGTTTCACCTTTATGTGGAAACATGACACGAGCCGCATACAAAGCCATATTAAGCCAAAGTAAAGCCGAGTGGACTTGAAAGCCGTCTAGTAAAAACCCTGATTAGAATTAAGTAAAAAACTTCCAAACAGTTTGATGATTAATCCTATAAATCACCCTTTCAAGCCTGATTATATTAACTCTAATCCACCTTAATTAGCGTTAAGCTTTCCGGCATGAGATATGAACCTAACTCATTCGTATTGATCACTAGGATGTTAAAGTTGATCAACATTCAAACCGAAATTACTTTGCAACAATGCGAGATTTAAAATACGATCGACTATCTCCAGTGTTTAGAGGAAAGTATACTCTCATAATGACTATCTAGGTACTCAATGTGGGGCTCAATTTGGTCATCCATACTCATAATGTCACTCAATATGAGTCACTTAAATGTTCTTCGTAATTCAACTACATGTGGGAAGGCATATAGATATAGTTGAGAGATACTAAAAAAAAAATTATGGCATTAGATATTATACAAACCTTTGAACCAAAGCCCTAATATAACTTGCATTTCACATGTTATAATTGATCTAATTATAGCGGAAAACTCACATGTGTTATGATGGTATTAAAGCAGGTAATTTTACATGTTTGTCTTAATTCAACACATGCACATGCATGTTATATAGAAGGTGCTTTGAAAGATATTTGAAAGAAGAAAGAAAGAAAAACAAAATTCTGACATTAGATATTATCCAAGCCCACATGATATCCTTCGTACAAAAATCCCATTTGTGTACCGAAAAAACTGAGTTGCTTAACGACCATTGTTTGTTATTATTCTCCATAGAGTTCCAAAGTACCACAAGAGAAAAGGGACAGTGAGAAGTGGAAGCACTGAGAGATGCATGCCATAATAGCATTTGTGGTCTGCTCACTGTCTACATTCCTGGTCCTTGCTCCCTCAACTCCTGCTATATTTGGAAATCACAACATGACAAAAGAACTTGCCCACTTTGTTTAATTATTTTCTCCATCTTTTTTGCATTCTTTTTTCTCCAAAATTATAAATTTTTGTAGGTTCCGAGTACACCATATTGATGTACCATCCAATATACATAAGACATGTATAAATATTTTATTTTTATTTCAAAAAAGCATTGCAATAAGTTGGTCCAAACCACATGTCCTATATATATTAGATGGAACAACAGCTGGCTGGTGTACCGAAACATGCAAAAATTTCTCATCCAGAAGAAATGTGTATCAAATTCCTCAAATTACAATTCAACTTCATGCCCCCTAAGCCATCATTGATATAATCTTTAGCCAGCAAATGGGAAATATGAAAAGCTCGAGCAACTTCATTTTCAGCTATTCGTTTTCTGATTGCTTCATACCTAAGGTTAAACAAGCAATTAATTAACAACTAAAAGTTGGGTAAGGGAAACTGTGTTTTCTAAGGGAAATGATAAATTTTTTGGGTAAGGGAAACTGTGTTTTCTAAGGAAAAATAACCAACAAATTTTCTTTTGTGCCCCTCATAATTGTAAGTCGCTTTCAGTTCCTTGGCTTTTTTTTCTTCTACCCTCAATAGCCAGAACCTAATGTAGTGCTTATTTATTTGACAGCTAGCCAGAAAAATAATTCTTTATTTTCTGGGTGGCATGGGTCAAAGAAAAAAAAAAAAAAAAAAAGACTGGTGTGCATCACATACCAATCATTTGAACCAGTAGCTGGCTAGATCGAGCCATATATGGTTGCAGTATGAAAGTTAGGTCAACCTTTCTGGTAGCTAGTAATTATAACAAAAGTGAAAGCAAGATCAAAACATATTCAAACCGTAAGGGCATCCACTGTACAGCACTCTACATATCGACAAGCAAAGGTTCTAAGGCCAACTTAGGTGATATTTTAATTCGGGTAATGAGTTATATCATTATAATGTTCAAGAAAGAGCAAAAAAAAAAACGAGTTTTGCGATCTAGTCCAGTGAAAAATGACCTTAACTTACAGACCCAACAATCTATGGTTCAAATTTCCATGACACTTTGGTAGTTTGTGTAAAAAATTCTCCTCCTTTTTGTATTATTAGACTATCACTTGTATTATAAAAAATAAAAAAAAGAGCTTTAAATGTGAATTCAATGCTAAAGAACAATATTAAACCTACCAAGAAACAAGAAACAGAGTTAAATTCTTGGTAACTAGCCTTCCAACACGACACATGTTTGACATTGGGACTTTTTTTTTCTTTAATTAATTTGTATGGCTTATTTATGTAATTTCCCATACTTCATTGTTTTTTTTTTCAAACATAGGTTGAAACATAGGAATAAATGTTCGTACGTACATATGTCTGGGTGTGATTGCAAAGAGTATTATTAATGGGGTTGTTCTGGCAATGAACTCATACATGCACCTTTTTGGATGAATGATTGAAGTACTTCGATTATTATTATTCTTCAATGCGATATGATGAAGTCCATTAAAAACGGATCTTCAGACCCTTCGGCAATGTTCACCATGTCCATTATTGGGACTTTCTGTGGGGTTTTGATGTTCTACTATACCTTCCAATAGCTTCTCTAATTATATACGAAAAAATGTTATTTTGTTATACAGTTTTTCATAATATAAGATATGTTTATATTGTCAAACTATAAATTTTGTGCAATCGATACTAAGCTCGATCGATTGGTAAGATATATCGTGTATAAAACACACATTCATTATGCGAGTTATGTATATGAACTAATTAACAAAAGGGGAAATTGTTATAAAATAACTTATTGTAGTAGTATGTATTTAAATACAAAGGGAAGAGCTAAACGAAGGGAATTTGGTCGAAAATATAGCTCCCATTGTTTGGGACAACATATCCCATCACCAAAACAGTGTTACTTTACTTCCATCATTTTCTTAGACAAATTGGCGGTCCAATTATAGTGTTCCATGTAAATCCTTGACTAGTATACTAGTCCTACATCTTGAATTAGGTAACACTAACCTTTTCTTTGAATAATTGACCAACTTGTTCCCACGAGACATGGCATACTTTTTATAATTAGCGGCTATTAATTTATTGGGTCATTGTTTTATACTTCCTTTGCAGCAATGTCTCGAGGGCGGATATGGGGAAACTGTTTGTCGGGCAGAGGAAAAATGCAATGATGCATCCACACAACAGAAGAAGAAAAAACATGACTTGGTTCTTCAGTCGTTGGTCGCCCAGCAGCCTGCAGCCATTTTGTAAAGTAGCACTGAAATGAAGACCATGGATCTCTCCAGACCTTTGGTCATGTTAAAGTTTTGTATCAGATTAATGTTGAGATTTGAATATAGCTTGGAAACGAAATGTGTAAACAAGAGAAAACACAGAAGACAAATGAAATGACAAACATTTTCAGCTATACGAACTCTTTGTCAATATATTCAAGTCCTCCTATTTCAGCATGTTTACCGAGAAGCAAACTTTATAAGTAGATGTGTTGGCAATGCTAGGTGTATGATCAGACCCAACCTTCCATTTGGTTCTCTAATTTTCTTTTTTCTACTGTTTGTAAAGTTTTATATGATGTTCCGAATTTAGGAATTCATTGTAGATTCTCATTGTAATTTCTTTTGATTTTTTTTTTTTTTAAAAAAAAAAAAAGGACATAACATTCAGCCATTTTTGCCTAATATCCATTAGGCAAATGACGAAAATGCTACATCTTTGATTTACATGAGAATGCTTAGGTTAGTTGCCCTGCAAATGAGTGACTCAATTATTGATATGTGTTAGCAAGTGAGAGCGAATAGGTCGAACCAGCAACTAACCCCAGCATAATTCACATTGCTCCATCCGCATCCATCAAAACAATAATTGTAATTGACTTTATTTATTTTGCATAGTATTGCTGCATCCTTGATTAGTCAACTAATCCAATCCAGATGAATCACAACCATATGATTCTGTGGTGTATATAGGTGCGTCTGTTTGAAGACAACCCCCATATTGACCTCCAAACAACCCCCATATTGACCTCCAAACACTAGTTTGGGAATTTGCATGACAAACAAGTGGAGTGTCTGTATTGTGTCACATTAGCTTATTGTGTTGTTGGAGAAACATGGTACGTATTTTAGATTTGTATTATTATTGGACCAAGGTAAAGCGGAGGCACAAACTCAAAATTCAAAAATGATCGAGGTTAATTTTTAGGCTAATTTTTTCAACCGGAAATTTTTTATTGAAATTTTGACAAAATCTTTAACAAACTTCCCAAATGATATATAACAAAGCATATTAACCAATAAATTATATATACTAATAACTTAACAATAACACAACTTCTATTAAAAACAAAGAACTTACTAAATTGTAACATATCAGTTTTAAGAAACCTCTAATTTTCAAATCCCTAAATTAAAATTTATAAACAATCACAAGAAAAATAAGAGTACAATAAGAAGAGAGAAGAAAATGAAAAAGAAAAAGGAGAAACGAAGAGAGTTGGGCTGGAGAGTTACAGGCTTGCAAAGAAGGAGGAGGAGAGAATCTTTTTTTTTTTTGAGGTTTTTTCTTTTGTCTTGGGTGATAAAACTGGATTGAGTAAGGATTATTGGGCTGGGTAAATTTTTTTCTTCAGAAATGCTGGGCTACCTATACGGGGCAGGGCAGGGCTGGGCCCGTGCTATGTCAAAGTGCTAGGTGTGGAGATTTTTTATGTGTCTTATAATTTGCAATTGCTATAGGTGTAATTATGTGCTACATCCAATGTACCAGTGCATTGTTTTATGAACAGTCGGATTTAAATCTGTAAATTTTTAATCTTTTAATCAAACGGCTAAAAATTACAGTGCACCGGTGCATTACATGTATACATACAGAATGAGCACGCATGTTGGTCCAACTTTAGGGTGTGAGTTTCAACAAGTTAATCCCTTCGAAAACTTGGGTCTTGAGAAGGTGATTAATTTTGGCTCGGTAATTTGCTCCATGAGTTTTATCTTTGTGAGGGTTGAGAGAGAGGGAACCACAATGTAAGAGGGTTATGGGAGGTTTAGAGTATTTATTTTGGCACAGTTATTTATAATTCATACTGAAACAGAAATGATCCAAATTTTGGATTTTATACCTTGAAATTTCAAACTCAAAATCGAATATGATGAACTTACACAAAAACACAACATAAACTTACAGAGAGATAATGATTAACTTGCAGAGAGAATTTCTCTCCATTTTTCTTTCTTTGTTCCTTCTTTTTTTTCCTTTTTACACTGTTTATATAGCATCCTTGGCTGACATGAATACTTCGGGGAAAGAAAAAGCTCCCACAAGAACAATATCAGTCACTCACTTGCCTCAAGAATCAGATCAATTACTCACTCTGCCCTGCACTCTCTTTCTTTATCCACTGTTTGGCAGGTCTTCTTGTATTACGTACTCTCTGCTTCCTTGAGCTGGAACTCCTCTGCTCATGGGTATTAGGCCTATCTGAGGAACCACCAGAATGCATTTCTGAGGTGACTGGGGGGTCTCTTTGTTGTTCTTCAGCAGATTCTTTGGCTGTCTCGGATGTGGATGATGCAACCGGTGGTGGAAGTAACATACCAGGCAAGACGACAATATTTTTTTTAGATTCAATTAAACCACTGTTTTCTTGCTGTAACTTCAATAGGGCCTCAAAGTTTTGTCGCCGTGCATTCTCTGACTCAGACTGCAGGAGTTTCTCACCGTCATCGTCTTCATTATCGTTCAGACTCTGAAAACAGTCGAATAGTCATTCAACTTCAGTTAAATTATAAACAAAACACAACTCCTGTGTCAAATATTGAATGAATCAATATTAGAAAGTAAGATCCTACTGCTTATTAAAAGAAACAAGAGTTTACAGAATCCAAATGATCGAATTAACAAAGGTAAAAACTTCAACGAAGTTGATGCTAGAACTTCAGAATATACGGATTTGTTTCTATATATGCATCAACTAGGTCTTCTATTATCAGGACAGGTTTTACTAACATCTTCAAAATTTTCAAATGGCCATCTAAAAACAAATTTAGTTTTGGTTCTCCATGCATTTCAGAATAATTGAGTACAGCTTTGGTATGGGGCAAAAATGGATTGACACAACCAGAATGAGCCCTATCACAACTGAATACTTAATACAAATATAAGAACATGGATTTTAAAAATCTATGAAACAGTTTTCAATTGTAAAACTTATAATTTATGGTTAGATGACGTACCAAATGTGAAGAATGATTGCCAACCAAGTCAAGCACGTGTTCAAAATCCTCGGCATGAAAAACTTTACGGCAAACCGGACAGTTTCCCATACTCCCTTCCACAGCTCCACGTGTATCTGACAAAAAACCATCATTCATTAGAAATTAATATAATAGAAGAGAGCTAGAACTACAAATGTCTTTCAGAAAATATATAATGTTACACATGACATAGCAATTGTAGTAACACAGTATGTTTAGCTCAGCCCACACAGGGACACAATGCAAATGGTTCTATCCCAGCTAACACTTACATTTTCCTTCATTATAAATAAAAAAAAAGCATATTAAAAGAGCATCAAGGCTCATGAACCACAAATACGTGGCAAAATATAGAATAAATAAAAAAAGTAATAGAAAAAAGAGTAAAAATCTAACATAGGATAAAAAGAAGTATTTGTCTTCTCATAGAAGATATGATGAACTTAGGCAGTTAGCCTTAATCTACATAAAATAATGCAGCACACCCCGAAATGCAGGAGTATTAAACTCCAACCAAAGGCACCAAGAATCACAACTAAAGGGTAACTGTATTATATAATACTTGATTCTCCTGCCTGACAAATCTCCCATAACACCGCCCATACAAATTAGAAATATAAGCTGCAAGGATCAATTCTAATCCCAGATAATGAGAAGATGGAACCCAAAATTTCCATGTCAAAGTATAATGGAGGAAATGACTAACAGCTTCCACCCTGCTGGCCACACCAATCTGAACGCATACTAGAACTGCTTCCATGCAAAAGAAGAATGATTTTTATCCAACAAAGCCCAACAAAAAGAGCGCACCTCAAATGCTTGCAGCAACTACATTCCGGAGCTCCCACACTCACCGCCAACTCTAAAATAATGTAAAGCTTTCTAGAAACTTTCAACAATTTCAATCTCCCAAACATTACACTTTCTAGAAAAAGCAAGATTCAACTGAACCACACCCCAAAATTGACTGAAGGGTCCCCTACCAAAGCAATTTCATCCACTGCTATGGTAAATCATAAAGGAAAAGTATCTTTCCAGCCTGAGTACCCAAAGCCACAGAGCCATACAAAACATCCTATTCAAACAAGCTGCAACCCTGAGTAGTCAACAACACTTCCCTTGTACACAAGCCAAACATTCTGTGACAAAATCCCCAAATCCTTCCAGACACTTCTCCTCAAACCTACGCCATGAGTCATTGTCACTTCCCTTGTGCTTTAGCTGCCAAAAAATCTCCACATTTACAAGCCACCACACACTTCCATTACCGATTCCTCTACACATAATAATGTCATGAGTATTTGCTCAAGAAATTCTAGTTTGACTTTCTGATGTTAAACCACCCATTGAAGAAGGGAACACACCTAATCCCAATCAACCAAATGGTGTAGGTTCCTTGCATAACGCAGCCTGAAGAAAGCCTCTAGGAAATTTTTCCAATGATTAGCATGTACAAGAAATGGGAACCAGAAACAGAGAGATTGTACATAGATAAGCTAGATGAAACACTAAGGTTCCCCCTTAGATGTGTAGTGATGCTTTTTTTCCTGCCAGACACTTCTCTACCCTTTCCAAAATTGAATTCCTCAAAGACTTCTGAACAAAATAAGACCCCAAAACCAAACCTAAATATGCCAAAGGCAAACTAATTCTGCAATCCCCATCAGCAGCAATCAGTAATATGTTCCACAACAGAGAGAGAGCATACTCGAGTCTGGAAAAAAATTTACGCTTATCCATATTGACCCTTAGACCCGACATCACTTCAAATCATAAAATAAGACACCACAAATAACTCATTTGCCCCAATCAGCACCACCAAAATTAATTAGATACTCTGCAAATAACAGATGTGAAATCTGAAAAGACCTTGCACCATTAGATACCACACCAAACCCTTACGGATCAATCTGCTAAGCACCATCATAATAATATAAACAAAGACAGAGGATGAACCCCCTGCCAGAGAGAGATCCCTTAAGCAACCAAACAAACCAGGAAGAGGAGCCATTCACAAAGGAAGAAAGTGTAACAGTAGAGGAATGCATAAATTGGCTCCAATAGTTCCCAAATATCCAATTTGCAAATAAATAAATAAATTCCCTGGTCTCAACCTTCAGTCTACACACTAATTAGCAATCAACGAATCCAAAAATCTGACACTCGCCCACAAGGACATCTGAGATTCCGAGAAAATTTTGTCACGAACATGCTTCAGCTTATTCTTGGGTTCCAAAAATCTCGCCCATTATGCACATAACTGTTATAAGAAAAGCCTCCCACAAGCCTCTTTCCAGCCACCCTATCCGAATTCCCAACGAATGTTTATGAATCATACTACTTTCAATTTTTATTTTTTTTATTTTTTTCAAAGAATGCTACTTTGAAACATCAACATGAGAATGCATACCACCCATACACCACCCCACTCTTCTTTAAAGGGAGTGGGGTGTTACACGAAATTTCATACAAGAGTTGATGGAAGGATACAATATTTTATGTATCATAAGTGATAGCTTCTTATGAGAATCTAAGTTAAGAACTTATATATCAGTTGTTAGATCAGACATGAAAGATTGAGATGTTAGATCTAAGTGCTTTTCCAATCAATTACACTAAGCTATGAACTCATTAAATTCATTCTATCATCTTGATGCTTATATATTTGTAAGCTTTTAATTTGTTTTAAATCTTATCTTGGTGCTTTCGTTTTTGTTAATTTTTTGTAAGCTACTCTTTTTGTAAAACCAACCATTCTTAAAAGAATCCCTAATAAAGTTGAAGTAAATAATTTATTATTGCTAAGGTGTCTCATCAACCTTCTAGTCATAAATTCAACGTACTACCAAATAACTGTGACCCAAGTATACCTTCATGATTTCGCAAGTCTCTAATAGGAGGCACATGTGCACTTGATGAATCACTGGCATTGCTTCTTTCTTCTGTTTGAATCCAATTCCACCACCTAATAATGCACTCACTGCCATAATTTTTTTTAAAAAAAAGGAGAACATTAAAACCCAAACCCTTACCTAAAATCAGATACTGAAAAAAATAAATCTGAAGTGATTGCGTACCTGTGAAAGCAATGGAAACAAGACATCAACTTCATAAATGGCAAAACTTTACTCTGCTCGTCTTCTGGGACCAAAGGATACAAACACAATGGACAATCTCCATCAGGGTGATTCATAACAGAGAGCTTCTCCACTGCTTCCTGGACACGTATGTCAATGAATCAGTCTCCTGATAAGCCAGTCTGGGTGTGTCCATTAAAGTACATATAAGCTCTTCGTTAGGAACAGATCATGCATATGATCTATCACAGTCCTGATAGTTAAACATTCATGAACATGCAGAACTAACATAATGTACATAGGTGTTAATATAAACTCGTACCCTGTCACAAAGGAGAGCAATGTTAGTACGTCAAACAATGTTTGCTAACTGGCTAGAGCAACAATTACCTCACAAATCGCCACAAGCATTAAACAAGATGAGAGGTCACATGCTCTGTCCCGTATCAAATTCGTTAGATGTTTTTGCCTCTGAAAATCAAGACCCTTTGAATCTAAAAGTTCAATATGTGGCGGTTCATTCGGATACTACAACAAAAAATCAAAAAGAAAAGAAGCAAACTTCAGCTCACACACAGATAAAATAAAAAAATCAAACATAAAGAACTTTACTTTCATTAATCTATACCTGAGAACCTGCTCGAACTCCAATAACAGCTTCCACAAACTACAAAAACAAAAAGTGCGTATAATGTGTACAAACAATAAGAGATTGTCACCATTTGAAGACAAAAGCTGAGAAAGAAAAAAAATGCAATATTGTAATTAAATAAGACCCTTAGCTCCGACACTGAAGCCTTTACACTAACAAATTGCGAAAATCACAGAAATTGAAACGTCTTCTTTAACTATTTTCATTTATTTTTCTCAGACTTTCTCAGCAAACAAGTAAAATTCAATTCAGAATTTCAAAAACAATATTTAAAAAAAAGAAAGAAGCTTGTAGCAGATGAATTAAGTTGGAAAAGGAAAGGGACCTGCTGTGAAGCGACATCGGCGGTGCGAGGTTTGATGTAGAGGTGGAGATGAGGAGGATACGATTCGAGAACCACACAATCGTCGCCGTACACTGCTTGTACGGCCTCCACTTCTGCTGCCACTTCTTCTTCTTGGGCGGCGGCGTCGGCCATTGCTTTACAGAGATTGATGCACGTCGTTCATCTTCTTCTTCTTATAATATAAATTTTAAATTATTTCATTTATTTATTTATTTTCTCTTTGGACTGCCGCCACCGTACCAAAAAAATAATGGAAAATCTTAAATGTCCAGCCGCACGGCTATACTATATAACTAGATATTTTACAAGTATAGCCGCGCGACTATACTCCATGAGTTAAATATTTTAACCATATAACCGGCTGCTATACTCTTTAAATAGAAATTTTTAACGTAAACCCGCTCGGCTGTAGTCCATAAATAGATTTTTTATAAGTATCGCCGTTCGGCTATATACTATAAGCAGAATATTTTGACAGTATAGCCGAGCGGCTATACTCTTCAAAAGTATAAAATCAGCTTCTTTACTTTTGTTTTTTTAGCCAACTTCTTTTATTTAATATATGTAATTAAATAATATCTTAGTCTTTTTTAATTTCTTTAATTATTTTTTCTTTAGTGAATATTTAAATATTTTGCTGATTTAATAAATTACTAAATAAATAGTAATTAATTATTTTATACAAAATTAGTTGGAGAAAATCCAAGTCTCGAACCAAAAACCCTAGCTTCCGAACTTGTTCCAAAACCTTTCTCAAGCCTCAAACCCTATCCATAAGCCTACTATGTTTTAATTATTATTTACTAAGTGAATAATTAGTATTAAAATATTTTATTTATGAAAAAATTATTATTTATCAAGTAATATTATTATGAAATAATAATTAAAATATAATCACTAATGAAAGTCATTAATTAAGGCTAAAATATTATTTAATTACTAATAAACATACAGTCGCGCGGCTATACACTATAAATAGAAATTTTAAAAGTAATGCCACGTGGCTATACTATATTTTAATTTTAATTCTGAAGTATAGTATCGTCGTGAGGCTGTACAGTTTTTAACTTTTATTTTTAAGTATAGCAACGCAGCAATGCGGTTTAAATGTATTCGAATATTTAAATAGTATAGCCGCTCGACTATACAAATTTTTTAATTTTATTTTTAAGTATAGCCGCCCGGCTATATGTTTTTAAATATATCCCGATGTTTAAATGTTTAAATGCCCATACTATTTTTTTAATTTTTATTTTTTACATATCGCCGCCCGGCTATACCATTTTTTTATTTTTAAGTATAGTCTAGCCGTGCGGCTACGTGGTTTAAGTATATTTGAATATGCGACTATACTAATTTTTATAGATCCGATTGTTTAAATAGTATCGCAGGACGGCTATACTATTTTTTAAAATTTTATTTTTAAGTATAGACGCCGACTATACTATTTTTAAATTTTTAAGTATAGTGTAGCCGAGCGGCTATACTGTTTAAATATATTCGAATATTAAAATAGTATAGCCATGCCAATATACTATTGTTTTATTTTTATTTTAAGTATAGCCGCGAGGCTATAGTATTTTTAAAATTTTATTTTTAAGTGTAGGATAGCGGGGTGGGTATACTTTTTAAATATATACATATACATATATATGTACTTTTTAAATGTATATATGTATAACAAGTCTCTTTTCCTCTCCCGCCTTATTCTCTTCTCCCTTCGCTCTCTCCTAAACGACATGTTCATCTCACCATAGCAACGACAACAACAATAATTCCTCCCTCTACCAACTTCACAAATTCTAGCTCAAGATCGAGCCCAGTCCGACCACTAACACTATGGTCTAGTCCAGCTCGACCACTAACACCGTGGTGTAGCCTAGCTCGGCCTAGAGGTATTTTACCTTACAAACAGAAGTCCCCCAAGTCCCCAGACAAGAGATGTTTGTGTGGGGAGTTGTACTTTAATAATTTGGCCGAGCTAGCAATATTAAGTTATAAAATAATTTTTTTAATATTTCCCATGTCACAGATCGGCATCAGGAGTCCCCCAACTTTCCACAAAAACGAGCTTGGCAAAAGGACTTGGTTAGTGGTGAGGAGAATAAGAATTGCCCATATGAGCTCGACATGGTGAGGTAGAGGTCGGCTCCTTGCCGACCTGATCATGATCGTGGCATGGCGAGGTGGGTTCTTCTCCAACCTGCCTATGAGCTTGGTATGATGAGGTAGAGGTCGGCTCCTCGCCAACTTGGCCATGAGCTTTGTGAACTAAGGTTGGCTCTTTGCCAACCTGAGCACAAGCTCGGAAAAGGTTGAGCTCAAAGCTTTCGTCCATCAAAGCTGGATAAAATATAGCCCAGACCTCTCGTCCATATGGGTTTGGCAAAAATGAGCTTAGACCTTTCGTCTTTATGAGCTCGATAAAAATATAGCTCGGACCTTTCGTCCATATGAGCTTGATAAAAAATATAGCTCAGACCTTTCGTCCACATGAGCTTGGCCAAAATTGAGCTTTAGACCTTTCGTCTATATGAGCTCGATAAAAATATAGCTCGGACCTTTCGTCCACATGAGCTTGATAAAAAGTATAGCTCGGGCCTTTCGTCCATACGAGCTTGGCCAAAATTGAGCTTAGACCTTTCGTCTATATGAGCTCGATAAAAACATAGCTCGGACCTTTCGTCCATCTGAGCTCAATAAAAAATATAGCTCGGACCTTTCATCCATATGAGCTTGGCCAAAATTGAGCTTAGACCTTTCGTCTATATGAGCTCGTATAGCTCGGACCTTTCGTCCACATGAGCTTGATAAAAAGTATAGCTCGGGCCTTTCGTCCATACGAACTCAATAAAAATATAGCTCGGACCTTTCGTCCACCTGAGCTTGATAAAAATGTAGCTCGGACCTTTCGTCCATACGAGCTTGATAAAAGATATAGCTCGGACCTTTCGTCCATATGAGCTTGGCCAAAATTGAGCTTAGACCTGTCGTCTATATGAGCTCGATAAAAATATAGCTCGGACCTTTCGTCCACATGAGCTTGATAAAAAGTATAGCTCGGGCCTTTCGTCCATACGAGCTTGGCCAAAATTGAGCTTAGACCTTTCGTCTATATGAGCTCGATAAAAACATAGC
Source organism: Prunus salicina (assembly GCA_020226455.1). Lineage (NCBI taxonomy): Eukaryota > Viridiplantae > Streptophyta > Magnoliopsida > Rosales > Rosaceae > Prunus > Prunus salicina. The sequence goes on along the minus strand of CM035343.1, from coordinate 14,925,360 downwards.
TCGGACCTTTTGTCCACATGAGCTTGATCAAAATTGAGCTTAGACTTTTCGTCTATATGAACTCGATAAAAAAAAATATAGCTCGGACCTTTCGTCCATCTGAGCTTGATAAAAAATATAGTTCGGACCTTTCGTCCATATGAGCTCGGCAAATCTTTAGAGCTTGATTCCATCCTGACTTGAGTGTGGCCCTTTGAGTTACCTTGTTAAGGCTTGGAGAGACAATACGTTGGAAAAGGAATCCCAATTTTATTCACTAGTAAAAGATTGAAAACGAAACAAGAGCGAGCTCGTATGCTGGCTGACTAAGTCGAAGAACCAAAAACTACCTCGTGAGCTATCATAACAAGATAGTCCCACATTGAATGAAAAGAAATAAAACGAAAAATCTGAATCTCAAACTGATGATCTAACTTGGAGAGCATGTAGACGAGGAGGAAGTCATTGGTAATACTTCCTTAAATGCTCAGCGTTCCAAGGATGGGGCAGATTTGTTCCCCTGAGATCCTTTAGTCGATAGGTGCCCGGGCGTACAACTTCAATGACACGGTAAGGCCCTTCCCAGGTCGGTCCCAGGCTTCCATCTGAAGGTTTGCGAGTAGCAAGCATAACCTTGCGGAGTACCAGGTCACCAACTTGGAAAGCTCGGTGTTTGACACGGGAGTTGTAGTAGCGAGCTACACGTTGTTGGTAGGAGGCATTGCGCAGCTGAGCATGGTCCCGTCGTTCATCTACCAAATCCAAGTTAAGATTCATCTGGTTATCATTTGCTTCAGCTTGAAACACTTCTACCCTGTGCGTAGCCATTCCAATCTCGACAGGCACTACAGCTTCGGCTCCAAAAGCAAGGGCATACGGGGTGTCTCCCGTGGATGTTCGATGTGAGGTTCTGTATGCCCAAAGGACTTGAGGTAGTAGTTCAGCCCATGCTCCTTTAGCCTTGTCCAACCTTGTTTTCAAGTTCTTTTTTATCAACTTATTGATTGCTTCGACTTGGCCATTAGCTTGAGGATGAGCAGGAGATGCGAAGAAATGCTTGATGTTGAGCTCGGCACACAACTCACGAAGCTTGGCATTATCAAATTGCTTACCATTATCGGTAACTATGGAGTATGGGATACCAAATCGACATATGATGTTCTTCCAAAGGAACGCGGTGCAGTTCTTCTCGGTTATTGTAGCTAGGGGTTTAGCCTCAGCCCACTTGGTGAAATAGTCCACTGCAACAATTGCAAACTTGGTCTGACCTTTTCCCTTTGGCATAGGGCCAATCAAGTCAATTCCCCATTGAGCAAAGGGCCAAGGACTACTAATTGAAGTCAAATTCTGTGGTGGTTGATGGGGAACCACCGCGTAGTCTTGGCATTTGGGACAAGTTTGAGCAATCTTCTTAGCATCAGCTTGGAGTGTTGGCCAATAATATCCTTGTCTGAGGGCTTTGTGAGCAAGAGATCGAGTGCCTGAGTGATTTCCACAAACTCCTTCGTGGATTTCACGAAGCACATAGTTAGCCTCATCTGGTGTCAGGCACCGCAGGTATGGCAAAGAGAAACCTCGTTTATACAACTTGTTGTTGATGATCAGATATCGGGATGACCTATACCGTACACGTCGAGCTTCTGCTTTGTCCTCAGGTAGGACTCCATGCGTTAGATAATCCTGTATTGGATCCATCCAAGTTGGCTCGGAGCTAATAGGGAACACCTCCACGTGATCTTCCTCTATGCTAGGTTTCTCCAAGAATTCCACCGGGATAGATCTCCCCAGGTCGATATCGATAGAAGATGCCAATCGAGCAAGGGAGTCAGCTTTCGCATTCTCGAGCCGAGGAATTTGAATGATTTCATAACCAATGAAATCATCCAACAACTTCTTGGCCTTGGCCAGGTAGGCACTCATGCTTCTATCTCGAGCTTGGTATTCCTCGATGACATGATTTACTACCAACTGGGAGTCGCTGAAAATGCGTAGCTGTTGAACCCCAAGCTCGGAGGCTAGGCGAAGTCCTGCAAGGAGTGCCTCATACTCAGCTTCATTATTCGAGGCCTTGAACCCAAACCGTAATGCATACTGGGTCTCATTGTCCTCGGGTGAGGTTAGTACCAACCCTGCCCCACTTCCTTACTGATTTGAAGCACCATCAACATGTAGAATCCAAAGTGGAAGGTTAGGTCGTATCTTCTTCTCCATGCTCACTTCAAGCTGATCAGTCGTTAATGGTGGTGGTTGCACATCAGTGAACTCAGAAAGAAAATCAGCCACAGCTTGAGCCTTGATTGCTTCTCGTGAGTGGTATATGATATCAAATTCACCTAGTTCAATTGACCATTTGATGAGTCGACCTGAGGTCTCAGGCTTTTGCAAAACCTGCCTCAATGGGTGGTTGGTCATCACAACGATGCTATGAGACTGGAAGTAAGGTCTCAACTTCCGAGCTGAAATAACCAGGGCGAGGGCCAACTTCTCGATCTCAGGGTACCTTGTCTCGGCATCTTGGAGAGCTCGGCTTACATAATACACAGGGTGTTGAACCTTGCCTACCTCTCTGATGAGCACTGAGCTTACCGCTGTGGAGGACACGGATAGGTACAATAACAAATCTTCACCATGTTCAGGTTTGGACAGAAGAGGGGGTTTTCCCATGTATTCCTTTAACTCTTGAAAAGCGCGCTCACACTCAGAGGTCCAATCAATGAGTTTCGTCCTTCCCTTCATAGCTTGGAAGAATGGTTGACAACGGTCTGTGGCTCGAGATATGAATCGATTTAGGGCAGCCACACGACCTGTTAGGCTTTGCACTTCTTTTAAAGTCCTAGGCGACGTCATGTTAAGCAGGGCTTGGATCTTTTCTGGATTCGCCTCGATGCCACGCTGGCTGACCATGAACCCTAGGAATTTTCCCGAGCTAACCCCAAAGGCGCACTTGGCGGGATTAAGCCTCATCTTATACCTCTTTAATACCTTGAAGGTTTCAGCTAAGTCCTGAATGTGATGATCCACCGTGACACTCTTGACTAGCATGTCATCAACATATACCTCCATACTCTTCCCGATCTGGTGGGCGAACAATTGGTTGACAAGTCGCTGGTACGTCGCACCTGCATTCTTGAGACCGAATGGCATGACCTTATAGCAATAAAGACCCTGGTCCGTGATGAACGAGGTGTGCTCCTGATCTGGTGGGTACATCAGAATTTGGTTATACCCTGAGTATGCGTCCATGAAACTAAGAAGTTCGTGGCCCGCGGTTGAATCGACGAGTTGATCAATACGGGGTAACGGGAAGCTATCTTTGGGACATGCCTTGTTCAGGTCGGTAAAGTCGACGCACATTCGCCATTTAACAGGTGTCTTCCTCACCATGACCACGTTGGCCAACCAACTTGGATAGTTGACTTCACCAACGAAACCAATCTTCGTGAGCTTGTCTACCTCTTCCTTCATGGCAGCATACCGTTCTGCATCGTAAGCTCGACGTTTTTGGCGTATTGGCTTGAAGGTGGGATCGATACTTAGACGGTGTGATATGATCTCGGGATCTATTCCCGGCATATCCTCATACGACCATGCAAATACCTGAGCGTTCTCACGTAGGAAGTTTGTCAGGTCATCACGAATTTCAGGTGGTAGTTGGGCACCAATCTTGACGATCCGATCTGGGTGATTATCATCGATTTGCACTTTCTCTAGATCCCCTCATGGCATTGCTTGTTGTTCATTGGTATCCTCTCGTGGGTCAAGCTCGACCTCGCGGTCTATCCCATTTTCGCTCGACGGCGTACATCTCCATCTTTTCTTTCCTTCTCTGCTTCGATGCTACGATGTAACACTCCCTAGCTTTTTGTTGGTCACCCCCTTACATATCCCACACCAGCTTTGGTTGGGAATTTCATCAAGAGCATGTGGCTAGCGATGAAGGCTTGGAGAGAGCATAAGGCTGGCCGACCTAGAATGACATTATAAGCAGAAGGGCATTCAACTACTAGAAAAGTTGTGTAAACCGTTGTCCGTTGGGGTGCGGTTCCCAGTGACAGAGGTAGTGCGACGCTTCCGATGGAGTTGATGCTGTCCCCAGTGAATCCGAGCAAGGGAGTGACTACTGGCTTGAGCTCTTCTCGTGGAATCTCCATCTGCCCGAAAGCTGATGTAAAGATGATATTAACCGAACTGCCTGTGTCAATGAACACTCGTTTCACGCAACAATTTGCAATCTCGGCTTGGATTAGGAATGGGTCATCATGCGGGTGGACTACACCTCTTTCCTCTTCCTCGTTAAAGGTGATCGCTGAGTACCCAAGCTTGGGTGACTTCGGAGTCCGGTAGCCTGGACCAATAGAGAGGGACTCGAGTCCACCTGGGGTACGTCGTGCATACTCCTTTCGCGCTTTGTTGGAGTCCCCAGCTAGGGTTGCTCCGCCTGAGATAACATTGATGTCTTTCGTAGCACGTGGTTGCTTATCTGGTTCATTGTCATGTCTCTGCTTGCTTCTTCTCACCCACGAACCGGCTTAGCCGACCTCGCCTGATTAATGCTTCAATCTCATCCTGGAGTTCGTAACATTGGTCCGTCGTATGACCGTTCTCGCGGTGGTACCTGCAATATCGATTTGGATCCTTTCGCCCTTTGGAAAACCTTGAAGGTCGTGGTTTCGGCAACTCAGTTTGGATGTGGAAGAAGACCTCCTCTCGATTAGTATTCAAGGGGGTGTAGTTGTCGAACCGTGGTCGAAATAGATTTTGTGGCTGATCTCGGTCTCTCTCACCTCGTCTAGAATTCTCAAATCTTCCTTTCTTGTAGTCTGGCTTTTCGCGTACATCATTCCGATCTTCTCTCCGTTTATCTCCTACACCAGGCTGCGACAGGTCCTTTCCTTCTGGTGTATCATATGTCATCTCCTCAGCTATGGCATGACGATACGCCTCGGACACCAGGTCCTCATAACTTTTAGGTGGAAACTTGTTGACATGGAACAGGAAAGGTCCTCTTCGGAACCCAACTAGAAGGGCAGTATAGGCCGTATCCTTGGAGCAACTAGGGATGCTAATTACTTCTCGATTGAAACGGTTGATGTAGTCTCGCAACTTCTCCTTAGGGCCCTGCTTGATGCTGAGGAGGTAGTTAGGTGGGTATCTCTTCTTTGAGGCAGATAGAAATTGGTTCACGAAACTCTGTTTGAGCAGGTCAAATGAGCTGATGGAGTCTGGCTTTAAGGACTTGAACCAATCCTTAGCTGATCCTTCTAAGAGTATAGGAAAAGCCCGACATTTCATGGCATCTCCAGCATCCTTCACATTCATCCAGTAACCGAAGTCGTTCAAGAAGTCCACCGGGTCAGTGGTCCCATCATAGAGTCGCATCCTAGGCTGTTTGAAATCTTTTGGGAGCTTGAATTCAAGGATGTCCTTAGTGAATGGTAGGGTGTCAGTTGTCGTGACCAGGTCGAGAGGTCCTGGGCCCCGTTCACGCTCGAGGGCTGTTAGGCGGAGTTCCAGCTTCCGATCCATCTCATCTTGCATCCGCTTCATGGCCTCCAAAATTCTACTTTCCCCAGCTTGCTCGTCCCTATTAGGGCGAACTTCAGACTGATCCACTTCCCGGTCACGATCGACCTCACGATCACGACCATGATTGACCTCACGATCACAATCAACTTCACGATCGCGATTATGAGGTCGGACGTACTAAGCTTTCTTTGCCTCAAGCAAATCCCTTAGGTCAAGGTATTCCCTCTGGCTTTCAATTGGCATGCAAGAGAAACCAGAGAATGAGCCGCGAAGGCTAGGTTCGAAAGTTCGCAGCTTCACATGGTCTGTTCCATTAGGAGATCGGGGACGGCTCTCACCCTCTTCATCGTTCTGTCCCTCACGTTGAAGTTTGCCTCGGCGTTGGGGTCCGCCCTGTTGACTATCTCCATGTTCCTGACGCCACTCTTCTAGCCTTCGCTGCCTTCCTGTGTAGATCTTCTCAGCTCCTCCTCCGACCTCCTTGTTCTGGTCACGGAGTTCATTAATGTCTTTCCTCATCTCCTTCAGGTAGGTCTCGATGTTAGTTAGGCGATTGGATTTCTTCCTACCCTTGATAGGCGCAGCAGGGGTGACGGGTTCGTTGTGGCTGGACTCTTGACTCATGGTGTCAAGCAAGTGGTTGTTGTCTAAAAACTTAGATGGAAATCAGCAAGATGTCGATTCCCACAGACGGCGCCAAACTGTTGATGCCTAAAATTGGTTCAACAGAAGATGACCTCTTCAAGATCGAGGTCGGGCAATTCTTCCAAACGAGGTCGGCGTGACCAACCAAGTCGTCCTCCAGAACCTGCGAAACAAGATAGCCTCAGTGGGTGACACCGGTGTGGTGCCGGCCAAGGACCCTCCGATGCTTAAGTCAGTCGAGTGTTTGAGAATAAAATTGCACAATAGGTTCTAGTGCTTAGAATTGCATACCTTTTACAGAGGATGGCCTTAGCCTTTTATATCATCCCAGATGACCTAGTCCTTCTCGGAGTGGGACTCTAGAGCAAACCAGCTCTCCTCGAACTAGGACTCTAGAACAACCTAATCCTCCTCGGACTAGGACTCCATTTTGGATTGGCGTCTTGGTGATCCCGAAACATCCCAACTTCCTCGGGATTAGAAGTCCTTTGTGAACACCATGTAAATCAGACTCATGTGCATCGAGGCTGAGCTCAAATGGGCCCACGAGTCCACACGGGTCAGGGTGGAAAAATATATGGTGACCAAGCTCGAGCCCAGTCCGACCACTAACACTATGGTCTAGTCCAGCTCGACCACTAACACCGTGGTGTAGCCTAGCTCGGCCTAGAGGTATTTTACCTTACAAACAAAATCTAAGGTATTGTGAAGGAGGAAATGAAAGTAGATGTGAATGATTTTCCATTTTGGGGGGATTAGAGCATCTACAATCATACTCCCTATTTTTCAATTAAAATTTAGCTAAAAACACACAAAAGCTATTATAGGAGCTCTCTATAAAATTTGAACTTCAATCGTACTCCCTAGTTTAGAGTTATAAATACTATAATTTATTTTTAATTCAATATAATTGGTTCATCTCTATAAAAATATATATATAAATATAGTTAGCATTAATTAAAAGTTAAAAATATGCATGAAACAAAGTAACATTAAATCATAGGGAGCCACTAGGGGTCCTTAGAGAGCCCATTGTGAATGCTCTTAGGAGGAATTAATTATAAAGTGTTGCTATAATTTAAATTTGAAGTGCCCAAGGCCCATCTTTTTTATAATTATATATTATATATTATCACAAAGACAATAAAGTAGAACTTATAAATAAAAAATAAAAACTTACAATAATAATCACACTGATTTCTAAAAATAAAAATAAAATATGATAAAATATGAAACATAAGATAGAAGGTTATAAGATAAATTGAATATATCGAACGTTAGGTTCTAAGATAAATTTAATTTATAGAATTACATGTTCTAATATGAAGATATTCGTAAATTTCTATTATCAACTGAAATTAAAAAGTTTCGAACTTCAAGTTTTTAAGTATAGAACTTTGGGTTCTAGCAAGTCATATAAATAAAACTTATGGCTATAAATTGAATTTGATCTTGAACATCTGGTTCAAAAAAATCACATAAAAGTATTGATTTTAAGAAAAATATGTTCAAAACTAAATGATGAATCAAAGGTCTTTCAAGCTCAATTTGATAGCAATAGCATAGACTTCGGGTTCCAATTGGATTGTGTGACATAGAACTACAGGTTCAAATCAAATATAAGAATAATAAAAACTAAGAACTAATGAATTTGAAAGTTCCGATCTTTTGATTCCACAGTGGAAACCAAGATAAAGATAAAACAAAAAAAAATGTTTGATTCTGAACTTCAGGTTTGATTAACATTTTATATATGTTATGCCAGAACTGCAGGTTCTTGACAGGATATGAACTACGGGTTCATATTAATATTAATCTCAATAGACAATTATGAACTTTGAATATATATTAATGTATATTTGAAACTTCAGGTTTGGGCACATATATCAAATTAAAAAGAATATATGGTTTTGAACTGTAGGTCCAAATTTGTAGTAATATGATATTGTTCAAGGTAATAAAATAAAACTACAATAAATTAAAAAAATAGTAGACATGAAATCCAAATAATGTTGGAACTTCAGGTTCTTAACATGATGTATATTTTTCAGCCCAAAATCATAATAAATATGCACTTGTTGACATATTGATTTGGAGGTTGACACAATTAGAACTTCAGGTTCTAGAATTTACCTATTTTAATGCACATGTGACCGAACATATAGTTTGGATTAGACATAATAAGAACTCCGGGTTCTAAGATATTTGAACTTCTGGTCATAGGAGAAACTTCATGTCCTTAAATATAAATTATTGAAATGAAAACAAATAATTGAATGTAACAATAATAATTAAAATACTAGAATAAAATAAATTGTCGGAACTTTTGGTTCCAAGTTAGAGAAAAATCAAAGAACACCAAGTCTTGATTTGTTTTCTGAGAATTACAGAACTCCAAGTCCTTGTATAGATATTATATGGATTGAGAACTAAGAGACTTTGGGTCTTTGTTTAATTGTATAATTTAGGGACTTCGAGTCCTTGCATAAAATAAAAATGAAACTAAAGAAAAGAACTAAGTAAAAATAAAATACAACAAAAATTAAAATATTACAATAAAATAAATTGTTGAAACTTCTGGTTCTAATGAAAAATGAATCAAAGAGCTTCAGGTCTTCATTTGCCTTTTAAGAATTGGGGAACTTCAAGTCCACAAATATTTATATCATAATGATTGAAATCTAAGGATCTTCTAGTCCTTACATGACTAAATAAGAATTAAGGAAATTCTAGTTCTCCATTAATTGTATAAGAATTTAACATCTTCAAATCCTCTGTCAAATGTATAAGAGATGGGATCTAGATCTTCAGGTCTTGATTCCTCCTTGCATTTTTCTTTGTATTGTTGTCTTTGCAGTCATAATAATTAGATATTGTAATTCATATCACATTAATAAGTGATAGAATACAAAATCTTGATTCTATTACAAAAAACAAAATGAAAATATAATTTCAATACTTAGGTAAGATAAGAATATGCATATCAACGTAGTAATAGAAATTCAAATAAGAAGCTTATCTATTTGGAATTCAATATTCATCTCGATTAGCTTTCTTCTCGTTACCACTGATCACATACATAATTGGCAAGCTCATTGGTGCTTGAAGAGTAATTGTATAATGTGTTATATAAGGGAAAATTGTAGAGAGAATTGGAAAGTAGAGAAAGACAATTGAATTTGTGTCAATCAACTTCTACATCTATATAATATTTGGCATTTGAAGCCCAATTGACTTATACTTGGTCCAACTTCCAATTACTAAGTGTGGGGCTACCACACTTATAAAGACTTCATTTTTTCTTCTTTCTATCAATGTGGGACAAAAGTTCGTGAACTTCATTCTAACTTCCAACAATTCCTTAAACATATGCTTTACATATAAGGAGTTAACTAATCCAACACTAATCATCAATCGAGACCTAACAACTAGTTCAAACCTCAACTAGTTAAATATATAGTTTAGTTGGACATTATTTTTTTTTTTCCACCATTCAAATTTCTTGTCGACTTCTAGAATCAAATTGAAAAATTATTACATTTTATAAATTACTTAGTATTACTTAAGAGTGACACTTTGGTAGTATAAACATAATTTATATCAATTCATAGTGACACTTCGGTTCAATCATTTTTTTTTCATAAGCAAACGGTCTAAGGAGTCTTTTTGGTCAACTCGCAATTGAAATGAAGGTCAGACCAACGTGTTATTTCTAAAAATTTTAAATTAAAAAAAAATGGCCGGTTAAACCCTGTCTAGTTCTCCGATTGAATTCCTGATAAACCCAAGTGGCTAAGGCTGTGTAACTACAAGCCTCAAATTCGGAGCGAGCGCGCCAGCCATGGCCATCCTCGCTCTCCCTCTAGTCATCTCCTTTCTCAAGCCCCACACTTCCCGCCTCTTTCTCCTCCGCCCCGGCAAGCCCAATCCTACCCATCTCTGCAACCCACTCGGCTACTGCCGCCGCTTCACCAAAACCAGCGTCTCTGCAATTGGCACCTCTGCTGCTCCACATCATGACTCTTCTACGAACCCAATTAGTGTTCCCCAGAAAGCCTCTGTCCTCACTTTCCAACAAGCCATTCAACGCCTCCAGGTCTCACTCTTCAACCAAAACTCTTTGCATTTTACTCTGCATTGATACTTTCTGTATATATGTATACATATGTGTTTTTGTGTGTGTAATTACTTGATTCTTATGTTGGTAATCTTAGTTTTTCTCATATTTTCATATTCCATTGATGCCATTCATTTTTATGTTATAGGAATATTGGGCTTCGGTTGGATGTGCCATAATGCAATGTAGCAACACAGAGGTAACGATTAGTGTTTTTGCTCCTTTTTTCTTTTCTTTTGAGGGTATGTGCAATAACTTCTTTTGGACAGCGAGGAAAAGTCCGTGGTATCCATTATTTGTTGGAGAAACTTGTGCTGCAAAACATAATTTAATGTGCTAAATGAAACACATCTACATGTTGCCCTTATAGTTGTTTAGATGGTTTTAGGCATTAAGCATCTTAGTTTCTTTGCTTATCCAAAATTGATGTCCATTGCATATTTGTCTTACTGTGGCTCTGACTATTGATCAGGTTGGAGCTGGGACTATGAATCCCTTGACATTCTTAAGGGTTCTTGGTCCAGAACCATGGAATGTTGCGTAAGTATGCGTAAGTTTGTAAATTTACTACAGTAATATATTCAGAGACTAGATGTGAAGGGTCATCACTGGTTGTAGTCTATTTATTACATTGTCTTGAGTCTGCTGTTGCCCTTTACCAACTTTACCTTATAGATATAGAGTGTTAGCTATCCACCCATATAAACCCTATGTTCAATCCAGGCCTTGTTCTTAACAAACATGCAATGCCCTCATCATGGTTGGACCCCTGCCTACCCATTCTATCAGTGGGGGATCAACTATTCATGTGGACCCCTCTCTTCAGACGATTGGCTCAATATTGGATAAGGAACTAGCCATGTTATGATATTAATGTCACAGGTTGGGAGCCTGCTAAGCGATGGGTGCCAACCCACCCATATAAACCCCATACTGAAGCCAATTCCTATCTGATGTTCTTGTCCATGTCATTTGTTCTTCTTTTGTATTACATTTTTTAATGACTACCACATAGAGCAGCTGGTCCTTTAAGGTTCTTTATTGTGACTACCAATGTGGACTTCTTAATGATAGGTATGTGGAGCCTAGTATTCGACCAGATGATAGTCGTTATGGCGAAAACCCAAACAGGCTCCAGAAACACACTCAATTTCAGGTTAAGTTTGATTTTTTTAATTATTATTTATTATGAAAGCAAGTTATGCAATTTTGAATGACAAATGGTTCTACTCCTTTTGGTACAAATCTTTTAGATTACAAGTTCTTATGGACTTTGTCTTTCTATCTATCTCAGGTTATATTGAAGCCTGACCCTGGAAACTCGCAAGACCTTTTCATCCGCAGCTTATCAGCTTTAGGTAGTCAACAAGCATCTTTTTCTTTGAACCATGCAAATAAACCACGTATACATGTATATGCATTTGTGCAGACACACATCTGTAAGAAGTTTGTGAATTGTGAGTCCGTTCAAGTAATGGAAAGTGGCCTTGTGTACTTGAGTATTTTCGCATATGCTCTAGTATATCTTACCTTAAATTTCAACCTTCAGTTTTCCAGGTAGATAGTCAAAATGATTTAATATGCGTAGTGTGCTGAAAATAATGAGCACCATCCCAATCTGCGCCTTCTGTTTACATGCACAGTTTATATATCTTTTAGGGGCTGCCCATTGCATACCCCCTCTAACTTGGCTTGTGATATTTTTACTTCCTAACAAAAGGGAAACAGAAAAGAAAATTAACAATCATATTCAACAAAGAAAATGGAAGGAAACAGTTGTTGGATGTTGTGTCATTCATTGACAAGATGTGCAGATCATACTTACAGAAAAAGGAGAGGAAAGACTAAAAAGATTTCATCCATATAAAAGAATTTATGGCATTTGTTTCCAGTTCAATTTCAACCATTCAAGTTCTGCCATTAGCATTTAATGTTTTATGCTTTACAGGTATCGATGTTTGTGCACATGATATACGATTTGTGGAGGACAACTGGGAGAGTCCGGTAGTATTCTGTTAATTGGTGCACTATCAATCTTTCATGTTATTTCAATGCAGTTTTGATTTGAGATGCAATTTAACTCGTTGTTTAGATTTCCTTGCAATTGATTTAGTTATGAACAAAGGAGTACAACATCTGTACTGCTTTTATTATAAAAACCTTTGTGCATGAAATAGATCATCTAGCCGAAATGTGATCCACTTACTGATCATATTTGCTTTTAGGTGCTTGGAGCTTGGGGTTTGGGTTGGGAAATCTGGATGGATGGAATGGAGATTACTCAGTTCACCTACTTTCAGCAGGTTTCTTCTTTTACATTGCACTGAAATATGATATGCATAATATAGGTTTGGTTATTGACTCTCTCTCTCTCTCTCTCTCTCTCTCTCTCGCTCTCTATATATATGCAGGCTGGAAGTCTTCACTTGTCGCCAGTATCTGTTGAAATCACTTATGGTCTTGAGCGTATCCTCATGTTGCTTCAGGTTAATTTTTATTGCTCATTTTCTTCTTCTTTCTTTTCTTATGTTCGCTTATGTTTTCTTGACTAATTTGCAGGGAGTTGATCATTTTAAGAAAATTCAATACGCTGATGGAATTACGTATGGGGAGCTTTTCTTGGAGAATGAGTAACTACTTAAACTACCGATTACTTTTCTTGTTGAAATATACACATTTTTCAGTGGAAGGGTGTTTGTATAACAAGAGTTAATCAAAAGAATATTATGTATACTACTTCGAAATTTTAACAGTCATATCCCTTATTTTCCCATCCCATTCTCCTTCTCTTGGTCTCTGTCATTTCAGTGTTCTCAAGATTGGACTTGTTTTATACTTTCTAGTAATGTAGAGTATAAAATATTACACCTTATATTTCTTTTCAGGAAGGAAATGAGTGCATATTATCTAGAGAATGCTGGGGTGCACCATGTTCAGAAGCATTTTGATCTTTTTGAGGAGGAAGCTCGCTCGTTGCTTTCTTCAGGCCTAGCAATACCTGCGTATGACATGCTTGTTATTTCTTATGCTTGTTAGTTGTAGCTGTTGGTTTTTTGTTCATATTTCTTTAAAATTTCCCCTTTTACTTGCTAGGTATGATCAGCTTCTGAAAACATCTCATGCTTTTAATATCTTAGACTCTAGAGGCTTTGTTGGGGTAACAGAGCGTGCTCGGTACTTTGGGCGGATGCGTAGGTAAGGTTGCTTATTCCTTGGCACACCACTTCTCTAGGATTTATGCTCTGCACTTTTATGTCTATGCTTATTACTTTCTTTTAAAAAAATATTCTCTTATCAGTTTAGCTCGTCAGTGTGCACAACTTTGGTTAAAGACCAGGGAATCTCTTGGATATCCACTAGGCGTGGTTTCTGAAACTGTTAATCTTGTATGTCCTGAAGAGCTTGTGGATGCAGCAGTTAAAAAGGTCAGCTTTTGTAAAGCCATTAAGGCTCATCCTGTGTTTTCTTTCACATGTTTTTATAAGAATACATATATGGGCTTATCTGGTAATGCACACACGCACGTTTATGTATTTAACTCTGTATATGTTTGTACATGTGCGAACCACGTGCATATAAATATAGAGGAATAGTTTTTGTTACAGTGGGAAGGCGTGGAGATTTTATTGGACAAACTCAGATTTTGGTTTTCACTTGGGGTTTTATTGTTTTTTTGAATTTCTGGGATATTATGTTTTACATCTATTGTGGAAGAATGGAAAGCATCAGTTTCTTAAGAGTCTAATTAGGGCTTTGGATTTTAGAGGTTGATAGAAAGTGCTTGGCTTCTAATGCTGTTTAGTCTTCATCCATGTAATGCTGTGGTTTCCAGAATGGTTGTGCTTTAATATATATATATATATATATATATATTTTTTTTTTTTAAATTTATATAATTCTGTTTCTTGTAGGGAAAATTGGTTTTGACCAGAAAAAAAAAAAAAAAGTTGAATTGAAGTTTCTAGAAATTTGTGTGCTGCTCACCATTTCAGATGTTTTGGTTCATGTCAATTATTTATACATATGCCCACATCCGATATTTCTTGTTATTTAATGTGTTGTTTTGTTTGTTGGATTATGCCCCAGGTGCATGATGATTCAAGGTTATTTGTTCTTGAAATTGGGACTGAAGAGCTGCCACCTCAAGATGTTGTTGATGCAAGCCAGCAAGTACAACTAATTTAATTTGAAGCAAATTTAATTTGTTTACATGGATTGTCCCCCTTTTTGAAATGTTATTAACATTCTGAAGGTTTATGTGCCTTTCCATATTTGGTTTTTCTCTGATTGTCCTGAGCTGGTCATTGCAGTTGAAAGATTTAATGGTTCAGTTACTAGCAAAGCAAAGACTGAGCCATGGTGACGTACAAGCTTTTGGCACACCTCGCAGACTGGTGGTAAGATTAGAAATTTTGTCTCCCTATGCATTGGCAATTTATTGATTTTATTTTTCTACTCAAGCATTTTCATGTTGAGGACGAACCTTTTATATCCTTTTGGGTGCATCAACGTAATTGGCTGAAGAGGATGTCCATTCTTCTATTTTCTTTCTTCCTTTTTCATTTTGAGTTCTTTAGGAATTTTCATTTTATCCTTTTGTTTGTGTTGACCTTCGATTGCATAGTTCAAGCTGCACTCTTTTTGAGATATGTCCACAGTTTTATGGTTGTATATCGATTCTGTCGGGTTCTCTTTCTTCCTTTTCCTATTTGTAATTTTTCTTTCACACAATGTCTCTTTATTCTATTTTCTTACTTTTTCATTTTAAATTTTAGACAGTTTTAGTGGCTGTTTTCAGTTTATCCTTTTTTTGTGTTGAAATTCCATTGCGTATTTCAACCTTCTCTTTTTCTTGGATGCTTCCGCAATTTTATGATTGATATCAGTCCTGCCTGGTTCTCTTTCTTCCTTTTCCTTTTAAAGTTTATTATTATTATTTTTTTATGGGAAATAAAATTTTGTGTTAATATAAGGAGCTTCCTTATAGTTTTTATCTTGCTTTGTTTCTTTTTTGTGTTAATCTTGTCTACTTTGTAAGATTGCTCCTTCTATTCACAAATATGTTTTTTAATTACGTAAGGCTAGACAGGAAAAAAGTAAGAGGGGAGTTTGTTCTTTTTCAGAACTGTGTTTTTCTTTGTTAATGCAAGCCTTAGATGGAAGATTTTATGCAATTATGAAAACCTCATGCATGAATCCGAACTAAAATTAAGTTGAAATTTGTGACTTTGTGGACATGCTGCTATGTTTTTTTATATATTATTATTTATAATTCTTAAACACTTTGAATGTTTACTTTCGCACGTCTAGGTTTCTGTTGAGAATCTCTGCACTAAACAAATGGAGAATGAGGTTGAAGTTCGAGGGCCTCCCGTTTCAAAATCTTTTGATGATCATGGAAATCCTACGAAGGTAATACCTGACTATCCATTCCTTTCTTCTCCTTGAAGGCTTGTGGGCTTTCTCAAATGTACCTATTTGGCTTATCATGCTTATTGATGCCATTGCTTTTGCATGCTAATGTGGCATAAGGATTCTCCATGTCATGAATTTTTAAATTATAATTCATATGTAAAGGCATTTAGTGTTGAACCTGTTATTTTATGTCAGGCTGCCGAGGGTTTCTGCCGGAGATACTCTGCACAATTGAACTCGTTATATAGAAAGTCTGATGGTGAGTCTGGCAGATGTACACAAGTACATGTGTTTTGGACCTGTTCTTTCATAATTTACATTTTGTTGCTGCTCTGTTGTAGTTGTGCTCACTTCATTAGGAGCTTGTTTTCCACTTTTCAGGGAAAACAGAATATGTCTATGCTCGTGTAATAGAATCTGCCAGATTTGCTTTGGAGGTTCAAATTCTTATCTTTTCCTATTGCTACACAAATTGGATTTTCAGATTTCATGTCTTGGTTTATTATTATTATCTATTTTGTGTGTGGAAATTTCATTGTGATAGACAAGCTGATGCCCTTTGAGATTCTTGTGCTACTGTGCTGTGTGTTTATTGAAGTTATAACTTAATGAGTGTTAACTTTTTGAAATTAATTAGCTACTATATCATCAGCAAGTTTATTCTGTAAACTATTTCATGTGATGAAAAAGAAAAAGGAATAAGAAAAATCTGTTATTTGTCTTGAATGGGTTAGTTGCAATATTATTATTATTATTAATTTTTTTATGTAGACATGATAACAGTATCATTCTAAAGGATTTTTGCATTTATCTTTCTCTAGTTGTCATCCTGTGTGCTACTGTGCATTTTGGGTGAATGCTGTCTATGATTGTGTACCCAAAAAAACACCATAATGTTTCTATGAATAAACTCTGGTCCGTGAATGGTTATGATTGCAACTGCTTCTGTATGTATTTATGAAGCCAAGAAGTGGATATGAGCTGAAAATTTGATCTGCAGTTTCCCAAGTTTCTATGGGTTCGATAGCTAGTTACGCTGACATCTGGATCAGTGGTGGCAGCACACACTTTCAGTTACTGATTGTTACAATGGCTCCTAGACTGTTGTACTGTTTCCTTTATAAAAAATTGTGTATAACAAACTAACAATTTTTTTTTTTGTTTTCTCTTGATTAGGTTTTGTCTGAGGATTTGCCCAATGCGATTGCAAAAATTTCATTTCCAAAGTCAATGCGCTGGAACTCTCAGGTAAAGTAATTTGAATTGTATGCGGAATTTATATGGATACTTTATACTGGGCCAGGGATGAGATGGAAAATTCGTCCTGCATACCCTGCTTTATTGTCATTCTTATAAATGTACTTTTATATTGTGGTGCATACAAATTCATACGGTCATACCTGTCATTGTGATTTCATGTATTTATGTATACTATTATAGGAAGGGGTTTATGTATCTGCACATTCTCTTAATCCCAAAAGATCACATCTCAGCATTAAGGAGCATAACCATATCAGGACATTTTTGTCTTTTGATATGATTTCATAAATTGTAAAACTGCTCAATTATCTCACCCAAACTACCCACTAGCCCAAAACTCTCAGACTTCTCTTACACTTTATTTGTTTTAGTATTATTAAGAGGAGTGAGCCAATATGCCCAGAGCATTTGTATGGCTTCTAGTATGAAAATATCTGAATTGAAGTCTATATGATAAAAATACCGTTTAGCTGATTTGCTATTTGTGTGCTTCTTGTTATGTATCTAGGTTATGTTTAGCAGACCTATTCGTTGGATTTTGGCACTGCATGGAGATGTAGTTGTGCCCTTTACTTTTGCTGAAGTTTTGAGGTAATAATGATTAGTTGCATTTCTCTCTGAAATCTGATTGTATAGTTGAGTTGTCAGTTACATGGCTTGGCTCAGCTGGACTTGTTTTGGATTACATGTGTAACTGTTGCAGCAATAGATTTTCCTTGAGTGTTGTAAATTGTATACTTATGTGAAATTCATTTGTAAAAGCTTACATGAAATTCGTGTGGGTCCAGTCAATGGAGGATATTTGCCGCCAATAAGGTTGTTTTGGAAGATTTGTGTGGTAGTATTGAAATACAATTGAAATACAATTCTGTATATTTGTATATGCATATCTACCAAGTGTTTGTCAATGTCCATTTATTGTAATTTGATAAGTCCTGTTTGATGTCAATCAGTGCTTGCTTTCTTATGTTTTCAAAATAATACATTCCCAAATCTGCATTTTGCATAATTATACCATTGTAATTTTTCTTAATAGAACAGTGTTATTTTGGCTGTTTTAATTCTTTAATTTTTTTTACAGTGGAAACCTGTCTTATGGTCTTCGTAACACTTCTTCAGCTAATGTCATGGTATGTGGTGAACTTACAGTTTCTATCATGTCCATTTCCACAATCATTGTCTTCAACTTTATTGTTGGAGTGGTTTGTTGTCTGATTTACATATTATAACACCTATATATGAATTTTGAGAATAGTTCTCCATTTACTGTTAAACAGATTGATCTAACAATGCCTGCTTTTCAGTATAATTTTTTAGAATGAATTTCAGTAGCATTTATATCCTTGTCAGAGGACACAAAGTTGTATATATGCTTTACAAATGACACATTTCATTAAAGACTAATTTTTTATGCAAAGGAAAAGCACAGTGGTAGTTTTTTTTTAAAAGTGATTCTTGGTTCTTTTCCTTTGGAAAGTTCTCTGTTCTTTTTCCTTTTCCTTCCTTTACCATTCTCTCGCTCTACAATTAAGTACCAGATGATCCACTGTCAATTTCTTTTCCAGTTCAGGTTTCTGGTGTACCTTGTCTTTTGGTCATTATAAACAAATGTTGATTCTCATAAAAGATAAAAATAAAAAATTCTCTTTATATTCCTCGTTGATTGATTGTATCTCAACATTGTACGTTGTTCTTGTTATTGCTTTCAAGGGAATTTGGTTTTGAAGTATACCAATTTATATTTGAAAGTCTTCCCACTGGACTTCTAAGTACTTCTGTGTTACTGCGTTACAGTGTTTTTTCTTATTATTCTCTCTGTATAAGATGCACGAGTACCTGTAATTATATAGCTCCAGGAACTGTCACAGGTTGAAAGCGCTGAATCCTATGCTGGTGCAATGAGGAATGCTGGGATCAATATTGAAATGGAGGTATCAATATCATATGATAATTTGATACCTTTTTTCTTCTCTGGAATAGCTCTCTCACAAGAATAATTAAACATCATTATTAGTGGCTTAATTACTGAAACAAGTACTCTACTGCAGGAACGTAAGAAAACAGTATTGGAGGGCTCTAATGCATTAGCCAGAAGTGTAAACGGACAAGTGTTTATTCAGGAAGGCTTACTTAATGAGGTTGGTAAACTGTTGTCTTTGGCGGTCAAGAATAAAAATGTTTTTTTTTTTTTAACTATCTGCCAACATAATATTATAGGTTGTAAATCTCGTTGAGGCACCTGTACCAGTCCTTGGGGAGTTTAAAAGGTCTTTCTTAGAGCTTCCTAGTGATCTTCTGACTATGGTAAGCTGTTTAATCTTTGTGGACTACTTAGATATGGTCTTTTCACCTGACAGTATTTTGTTATTTGATGCTTTTTAGCTGTATGCCATGTATCGATGAATTTAAAGTTTCTGATTTGAGTTTTTTGTTTGTTCAGATGTATAACTAATCTTTTCTTCCTTTGTGCATGCATGGCATGTCTTGGTAATTTGAAGATCAGTGGACTTTTTTGGTGCAGAGATTTACTTTTAAAAAAAAACCTTTTATGTATTAGTTACTTTAGGCGTTGTTTAGGGAACTAAAGTACAATCATATAGTAATTATCACCAGTTGTGACTTTACTACTGCATATAAGAAGAAAAATATTGAAATGGCGTGATTCTAGCTTGATTGTTTCCATAATTGAAATGGAGCAATCAAGAAGAAAGGATAGGCCTTGTCGTGTTTAAATTTGGTAAAAATGCCATGCTTTCCTAAAAACACTTCCTGTTTCCTAGTACGGGAGACGGCATCACAACTTTTCTCTTGGGTGACACTATCCTGCTAGGTTGAGCATGTATTGTTTTTGGAACAGCTAGTAGTTTATGCTACTTTGTAACTTAATCAGCGCCTCCCTCTCAGTTGGCAATCTACATTGGTGTGTAATGTTATCCCTACGTGGGATTGGAATGTTCCTGCAGTTGACACATTTCTTGCTGCAGTACAGAAATATCATCCTTTATTAAGTCACCAATTTTTCAATAGCTGAAGTTTTGACTGAGGTTGACAGCTTAGTAAGCATGTTTGTTACATGTAGATCCCAGCTATTGGATGTTGGATAAGAACAATAAATATTAGGGCATCATTTTACATGTTGGTTTGGAGCCATACAATTGCTCCATCATGAAGTCTATGTAAAGCTTTTCAATATTTGGAAGGGGAAACAAGGTAGAATTCGGATGCTCGCCATGGGGAAAGCAAGGTGAAAATTGGCTAGAAAATGAACACTGGCATCTGGCTCAATTAGATATCTGGTTGTGAAAATTTATCTCAGTTCTGGTGGGATTTTTTTCGATTTGATTGGATAGAATCAATTGATGTTTGGTTCTTTTCCAGGAGATACTTTTCCATATCTAAATGGCAGGGATGATGTAAGATTTTGCTGTAATTTTAGAATTGTTTGTTTTTATTTACTGTTATGGGTGATCCATGCAGGTTATGCAGAAGCATCAGAAGTATATTGCTGTGAGGGATGAAAATGGAAGTCTTTTGCCATACTTCATTGCTGTGAGACATTCTTTCCAGTCATATATGAGTTTTGACGTAATTTTTTGCTTCATAGTGGTGGTTAATATGTTCATAATTTGTTTGGTGATGGGGTTTAATTTTAGGTGGCAAATGGAGCAATTGATGAGACCGTGGTCAAAAAAGGAAATGAGGCTGTACTGAGGTAAGATCTGGATGGAATCCTGTTCTCCAAATAGTGCAGGAGGTAGATCTGGATAGAATCCTGTTCTCCTACACTTTCCAGATGTGGCTGCTCTTTGGATTATATGCTGGCATATTCTCTTCTTCAATTCAAGTTCTTTGACTTTTATTGATCGTGAACAATGGGCTGAGCATTTCACTATCTATGCAGAGCTCGCTATGAAGATGCTAAATTCTTCTATGAAATGGATACACGGAAACAGTTTTCAGAATTTAGAAGTCAACTTAAAGGGATTCTTTTCCATGTAAGCCATTTTATTTTTAATTGTTTAGGGAGAGATTATTTTTCCTTTTCATGTTGGTAAGAACAAGGAATGAGACAATTGCCAAACACCGTTGGCACAACAAAGAAAAAATAGGACTTTAAAAAAAATTATGAAAGATTTCTGATAACAGCTCTTTTATTTTGACAATGTGAAACAAAATAGGAGAAGTTAGGAACAATGTTGGACAAGGTGCTGCGCGTTCAGAATATGGTTAACAAACTAAGCTTGGCCCTTGGAATGGATGACAACACAAATAAAACTGTCCAGAGTGCTGCATCACTTGCAATGGCAGATCTGGCTACAGCGGTTGTCACAGAATTTACTTCCCTTTCAGGAGTAATGGCTCGTCATTATGCTCTTAGAGATGGCTATTCAGAGCAGGTATTGGTATCTTAGTGTTAGTTATTTTTGTTCTGTGTATTTTTTCACTCGAGTCTCCTGTGGGAATGCTAGTAAACACACTGTAGTTCTCGCTCAGAATTAACCATTCTTCTTACACCTCCCCTCTCTCCTCACTCCCCACACTTGTTTTTCATATGTTGCAGGTTGCAGAGGCTTTGTTTGAGATCACGCTTCCGAGATTTTCTGGAGACGTACTTCCTAAAACTGATGCAGGCATAGTTCTATCCATTGCTGACAGGTGATGCTGATAACTGATGTAATAGGTTCACTTTATTTTGCATTGAAGCATCATAGTTTGTCGATAGTCTACACACACAAATATATACTAGGAAGTAGGGTATAATGCATGGATTATTTGTTTTTGCTGGAGGATGATTAAATGTGGAGACAGGTGAAGTTATTAGTGTTAAATTGTTAATATTCAATATCCTTTTCTTCATTCTATTTATGTATGCTAAAAAAAGCACAAAGAAGTTAGGATTTTTTTTAACTCCCTCATTTATGCAGAGGGTAAGTTGTTTTTGCATATGGTATGGGTTTACCCCACCATATCCTTTCAGGTTAAGTTGCTTGATTGCGCGCTTACTCTTTTAAAGTCGAACTCTACTTGCAAATTGCTTGACTTGATATGTCTTATGCAGATTAGATAGCCTTGTCGGCTTATTTTCTGCTGGTTGTCAGCCCAGTTCTGCTAATGACCCATTTGGCCTGAGACGAATCTCTTATGGTCTTGTAAGTTCTATGGTCATTCTGATGCTTTGAGGCTCAGCTAACTAAGCTTAAACAAAGTAATTTTTTTTTCTCTAGGTCCAGGTGTTGGTGGAACAAGATAAGCATCTGGACTTACGACAAGCATTGGAACTTGCTGCAGATGTCCAACCCCTTAAAGTAGATCCAAGTACTGTAAATGATGTATGAACAAAAGTCCTTCCTTAGTTTCTAAATAAGATTGGCAATTAGATTTTTGTTTTGCCCATAATCACCACTTCAAATCAAAATATCAGTTCCCATGAGTCACAATGTAACCTATCATCTAAAAGTTACTTTACAGCACTAAGTTTTCTGATCAAGTGGTGATACGCATCATACCTGTTCTCTTACTCTCTTTTTTTTAAGTCATCATACTTATCTGTACAAGCATGCTCTTTCTCTTTCTCTTTATAGCTGCACTTGCTTGTATGTGTCTCGTTTTGCTTTCCCTTTGGATTCATTAGTGCTTTTGTTATTTTGTTTAACTCATTATGGGCATCCACTGATAATGATTGCATCTTTTTCTTTGTCCCTGTACTTAGGCACATCAATTTGTGACAAGGAGATTAGAGCAATATCTGGTATGTGTAACTTCAACATAATGAAGTTCATCAACTAGAAACTCTTGTTATTCTTCCTATTCTTTCATTCCTACAGATTTATTTATTTGTTTATCTGTTCATTTTTATGGGTAACCTATATGTGGATGAATTGTCCACTCAGATACCATGTATAGATAGAACTCATCCTGAATACCAGGCCACAAGTAAAGAGTGCCTTTTTTTTTTTTTTTTTAAATTAAGAGAGTGCCTTTTGTTTATACACTACACCATACATCTGTATGCTAGCATAGTACTAGGCCATCATTGTTGAATAAATTGTACAAAATGGCATTGCAGAAGTCACTGAATGAAAAAGGCGGTGCTAACATAGTGCTATACCATCATTCCTGATTAAAATAGAAGAATGTGTGTGTCAAGTCTCACTACATTAGCCTTTTGTTTTCTTCATTTTATGTTCCATTATATGATTTATTTATTTATTTATTTATTTCATCATTTGCCTATTATAGTTTAAACCCGATTATCTTTTATTCTGATGTATGTTTTTGTTGGGCTACTTGCATGTTCCTTGATTTTAACACATTGGTTATATCATGTTTACAGGTTGATAAGGGAATAAGTTCAGAAGTGGTTCGTTCTGTCCTTGCAGAGCGTGCAAACTTGCCTTGTCTGGCAGCAAGGTCTGCGTGTAAAGTAAGTTGCTTCATTTATTACTGCTGATCCTGCTGCGAAGTGTTGTGCCAATATGTTGACAATGCTTTTAGATTTCTGTGAGAAATAATTACTCGATTGTGCTACCTTGAAATTGACGATGCTCCATAATCATATACTTATAATATCACGACATCTTAATTGCAGATGGAAGCCTTGTCGAAAGGCTCGCTTTTCCCAAAGGTTGTTGAAGCATATTCTCGTCCAACAAGAATAGTCCGAGGAAAGGATGTAGACCCTCATATTGAGGTACTCTTTCTCTTTAATGAAGATACTTTCTGTCTTCAGGGCCTGAAATTGTTTGGTTGCTTGGTAGCATATCCATGTCCTTGGAAAAGGTCTTAGTTTTCATTAAATTCATGCACAACAATATAAGTGAAAGCTGGTCAGGTGAAACATTATAACCCTAGCAACCATAAATCTCAAATGGGGACAGGCAAAGCAATGAACCCTGTGAGCTTTTGATCCCTCTACTTTGCTGCGACCAACTATCTTCCACCTTATGTTAATTACTATAGTAATATGACTCCAAAAACTAGGTCAAAACTGTGATGTGGCAATGAGGTTTGTTATTTCCATGTCCAAGATGGGTGTCACATCCTTCTCTCCCTTGCCAAGGTAGTGCTTAGAAACAAATACTAAATCCCTTGCTTGTGCACTACTCTTAAAAAATGTAGAACATAAGTATTTTCACTTTTGCAGTTTGATAAGTAGACAAGAGTTTAATTTCAATATAAGGGATAAATGAAAAGGTGGGGTGTGTTTACATATAAGATGGCACCATGGAAAGATAAACAGGTCATTAAAACAGAAACAAACAGAGGTGTAATTAATCTTTGTATTCAAGTAGTTGTAGCTGCTGTATGGTTTTCCTTTATGCGTTTATGATTGCTCTGCAAAGTCCAATCTTTCAATATTATCACGACCAATATAATGGCACGTTCTTAGTATTTTTTTGTCCGAGCACGTTTTTGTACTTGTTAGGTGGACGAGGCAGCTTTTGAGACAGACGAAGAGAAAGCTTTATGGAGTTCTTTCTTGTCAGTTAGAAACAAAATATGTCATGGTACTTCTATCTTTCTCCAATAGATTTCCAATCTGTTTTAACTTTGGTAGCATATCAAGTAACTTTGAACTCCTTTTCTCTGGCTCCTAGGTATTGAGATTGATGAGTTTGTTGAAATATCATCACAACTACTACAACCCCTTGAAGATTTCTTTAATCATGTGTTTGTAATGGTGGTATGCTTCCTTTACCATTTTCTTGTACAACTTGTATTTTCACAGCTAGTACCATATGTTTACTTGTATGCATGCCTAACGAAAAGAAAGACTAGATTACACAACATATCCATGCGCAGTTATGAGAAAGAGTAAATTAGACAAACATCCCTTCAGGTTAATGCATCTTGACTTAAACCTTGCACTTCCAGAAATTACAAGCTGACTGCTTGAGGTTTGGTTTTGGTTACATAAACAATCCCTTTAGTAGTTTAATTAATCACACACTAATTCTAGAAAGAAAGAAAAAAGTCGATTAATTTCCAAAAGTACCCTGTGGGAACATTGTATAAGATTATATTTCGTTTCCAAAAGTACCATGAGACAAGAAAACAAAAACCAATGTTTCGTTTACTTAACGCGCAGGAAGAAGAAAGAGTCCGCAAGAACAGGCTTGCTTTGCTGAAGAAAATTTCTGACCTTCCAAGTGGAATAGCAGACCTCTCGATTTTGCCTGGATTTTAAGTTTTGTCTTGATTGTAGTCATTATAGCAAAGGAATATCATTTTTTTTGCAGAAGAGAATAATATGAGGGAGAGGAGGAGAATGAACAGTCTCAAGGGTGTATTTGTCTTCCAGCTTGTGATGTTAGTTTGCATAATTTCTGAGTTATATTTATCAAATATCAAGGCTTGTTAAAGACATGTTTTTAGTGTAAATTGAATGAGTTGGAAAATCATTGTAAAGAACAGAAAAGAAGTGTTACATGGCAAATCCATAAAAATTGAGTAGCTGTCATTCTGTGACGTTATAAATGGCTTTAATTTGACAGATGTTGTAAAACAGATCAATTAGGTTGTAAAGCAGTAATGGTGGAGTCCCACATGTTGGAAGAACATCATGATGAAAGTGCTGTGGAAGTGGAATCCACATATGGAAGACATGATTGCACATTCACGGGAAGCCGATGGACTTTGCCTATAAGTGGACTTCCTTCCTTCATTGTAACGTACTGAACAAAAACATTCAATGAAAACATTAGACTTCTATGCTCTCTCTCTATCTCAATTCTCTCTGCAATTCCTTTAGATTTATAACACGTTATCAGCACGAATATCTCTAAAATACCAGCTGGGATATTTGATCAAACACACTGTCAACCACCAAACTTTAGCTCCCAAATTCTCTCTCTCTATCCACCCTCCTATTCAGCCCCATCCATCGATCAGATTGTGATATGGCATCCCCTTCTACCTCTTTAGTGTTCACAGTGCGAAGGCACCAACCAGAACTGGTGGCACCGGCTAAGGCCACACCCCATGAGTCATCCATTGTTATTTATCTCAGCTTCATCAAAATATATGCTCATATCAACTTGTTATTCTAAGCTTTAGTTATTCTACTAACTCCTGTTCACAGAATAATACCTTCTCCCTCTCAACTCTGAATTCCATATTGAAAAGAAGAAGTTAACACCATGGAGATTGTGACGGGAGCTTTGCTAGAGGAAGTGTTCGAGAAGATGCTTTCGAAGGAGGTGCTTGATTTCATCCAGGGAAGGAAACTCACTGAGGGTTTGCTGAGGAAGTTGAAGATCACTTTGTTGTCTGTGAATGCTGTTCTTGATGATAGCTGAGGAGAAGGAAGAAAAGAGGAAAAGAGAAAGAAAAAAAGGAAAGAAAAAAAAAAGGAAGTGTCGGCAGAAGATTGTAGAAAGAAAAAGAAAAAAAAGAGAAGGAAAAAGGAAAGGAGGAGAGAGAAGGAAGAAAAGAAAGGGGAGTGCTAAAGCAAAACCCACTTTCTCCTTATCTTTTCAATTATTTTATTAATACTTTGTTTAATTATTCCTTTTATATACTGATTGTTCAAAGATTTTTGAATTGTGATAGTTGCAGGTGGAAAGGCAGTGGCAAGCGTGATAATAATCATTTTCTTTACCTGCCTTATTACATATTATATATTTATCTGCTTTCAGGTTACTAACCATTAACAAAATGGACCCTTGGTAATATTAAACATATTATCAGTGGGAGACCGTTAGTAACACTAACAATTTTCTTATTTTATTCGGTGGTAGTTTTAACCCCGTATTTATTTTATTTACGGTATGGTGTAAGTTTATTACCCATACAATAGTATTTATTTACAAGGGTGGTGCGGGTTTATCGTCCACGCCTTCACTAGGTATGGAGCAGAATTAGTGCCCATACATGCAATTTATTTTATTGCAATTTATTTACAAGTAATTTACTTTACTGCACATTTACAAGGGTGGTGCGGGTTTATCGTCCACGCCTTTACTGTTATTTATAGGTATGGAGCAGAATTAGTGCCCATACATGCAATTTACTTTATTGCAATTTATTTACAAGCAATTTATTTTATGGACTAATTGTGCGGTATGATGAATTTTTACAGTATACAGATCAGGACTAGAAGTTCCTTGATCCTCATCATACAACTACATCAGGACTTGAAGATCCGTGATGATGATATTGATATGAGAGCTGGCAGTCTCTCTGGTACTATATTTGTAAACATGTGATCGGACTTGAGGGTCCTTGACCCTTGACATGTAAATAAGGACCTGGGGTTCCTTAATGATGTAACAGTACCGAATTGGTTAATATGCCATACACATGAAAAATAACTGTATTGACAAATGTACTGTACACATGAATAGATACGTATTCATGACTTGATGAATAGTACCGGATATATGAATAGTGATGTATACATAAATATTTACCATTTTGGGTAAACTGTCACTGTATACAAAAGGGAACCTGTAGTTCCTTAAACTCATAGACGAGCAATTAAATGAGATGTCAGAAGTTCCTCAAAATATGGACAATTATGTAAGGGCTTGAAGTCCCGAAATATGTACAATAAATTACAAAAATATCCATACCATGAGAATATGTGATTTTGGCCTGAGGTTCAAAACCTAACAGTGTTGAGAACTTGAAGTTCCAACAATTAAATGGACAACCATTGAGGTATTATTGCAAATTGTGGTGCGCCATATAATTCTTTGGCATAAGAGAATGATGAATTTAATAAAGTTCGATTCTGTTACAATCGACACCTCAAGGAAGAAATATATTTTGTGAATTCCGGTTGTTAATAATACACCGTGAAATAGATAATATCATAATAAACCTCAAAGGATGAATTGAGGCTCCCCACATATTTTGTTATGTTATATGATCTGGGCCGGAAGCCCATGGATCCAAATATATGGGAGATCCCGAACCTTAAGTTTTGGGTATATAGTAGTTGATGTTCTTCACTGCTATATTGCAATATTATCATGGCTTTTACTCAATTCATATTTCATGCTCATTTGAAAAAGGGCAAATAAATTCTGAAGTCGTGTTTTAGCCCGGGCCAGAAGTTCCGGACTCACATGCATTGAAATATGTAATTTGAGAGATATGATGTGGTTACTTAAGACACAAGGTTCCAAACCGTCATTTTTGAAAAGACATAAAAACCACAGGTGCAAGTTTAAAATTTGAGCATTTATTATAAACTGGAAAGAAGGCATACAACAGATAGATTTTCTTCACCTGCAATGAAGGTGCAGGCTCTGTAAAATCTATTATGTTCTGCAAGCTTCTGAAGGAATATGACGGCGCTTCTTAAGCTTGGCCATGAGCCTCTCATGGTCTTCCAGAATCTTTTCATTGGAGACCTGCAGCATGTCTAGCCTTCTCAGAGTATCAACGGAGTACGAACTCACCAGTTTCAACAAGGCATTATTTTCTTCTTTAAGTTTCTCAACCTCCTGCTGAGACTCATGGAGCTTTCTCTGAAGAGATGAGTTTTCAGTTGTCAGCTCCTGAACCTCGTTTGCCCTAGCACGCAAACGATCAGCCAGGTTTGAGATAGAAGCAGCACTCTGAATGCTTGAAGCCATCGAGTCATCAATAGCCTCTTCCTCAGACCGTGCTCTTAACAGCATATCATCCATTGGAAGGAGGAAGTTCCTAGCTACTGTGACAGCAGTAGCATCATTCATCATCACAGAATCATCAACTGTGAGATGACGATTTTGTGATACAAAGGATGGTCGCCAGATTTTGGCACCATGAGCTGTGTTTGGAACAATATTTAAATCAAGACGGTTTGGGTGAAAAGAAGAGGATGCCATTTTTTTTAGAAGGTTTCAGAGAAAGCTTTCAGAGAAACTGAATTTTCAGAAAATGGGGGAGATAAGTTGAAACACAGATACTCCAATCAGGTCTTGCAGATATCTATAGGCGGAGATATGGCAGCAGTTTCTAGGATCCCAATATTAACTCGGATCCCCATATTATCTTCCTCAGGCTCCAAAGCTCCATTATTGCTTGTCGGCACTTTCGGCGTGTTCAAAGATTATTTTCGTCAAAAGACGATCTTGCTTTGCGGATTTCACGGAGCTACTTTCTCAAAAGCACCCCGAGAACCGAGCAAATTTCTGTGGTTAATTTGAAATCCACAGGTTCTATCTATTTCTCTCATTTGTGTATAAATATGTCACTAACGAAATTTTTGCAGAAGACATTCAGTCTTTGTGGATATCTAGTGATGCAATATCCACCTGTTTTTCATATCAGTGAGCATTCAATATGCTTAAGAAGCGAGACTATCTCTGATCATCCATTCAGGAAGCGAGACTATCCCTGATCACGTTTCTGCTACATCAGGGAACTGTAAGGGAGACCACATGCTCTAATCTCCTGAAGTTCTTCTAGACTAAGAGAAATGAGAGCTTGTTGTCTGCTCCCACCAGCTTCCTTCCTTGATTGCTTACCTTACCTTGCAATCAATATCACAATTTTTGTATCTTTTCTTTCTTTTATAACTCTCTGGGATTCTATTTTCTTAAAATGAACATCCAAAGAAGAAATCCATGTAGTGATCCTAACACTGAGGGTTATATTTTTGACAGAGATAGAAGGATTGTGATTTTTGCTCTTGCAGGATATAACTAGATCGCATTATATTTGCAGAGCCGATACGAGCTTGAAAGATACTTGAGAAAAGTTTCTCCCACCTAAGGATGTAAGCAATATTTTATTGTACTCTTGTTTTGATATTTTGTACTACATCCTTAAATGTAACCAAATGAGGAGATAAGGCCATTCCAGAGGAACGACTTGTATTATGACCATTCCAGAAGAATGGCTTGTATCATTCTGATATGTATCCATGAATTATTAATGAAAAGTTCACAGATTGCAAGTTGGATACATTGATAATACACTGCACAGATCAAAGTCCCATAAGAATAGAATATGGGTATAGCAGTGATCAATATGATGCACGCCTGTTGCGTAGCAAATGATATGGATTGAAGTCCCGGAAGGACAATCCTTTAACATGTCAAATTAATACTATGCATGCCTAATGCGTAGCAAATTATATGGTTTAAAGTCCCAGAAGGAATTAAATTGACATGTACGTGTTAATCTGTGGTATGCCTACAGCATGACAGATATATGAGTTCTAAATGTTCCAGCTCCTTAAGTGGAGATTTTCCACGCCCTACTGTAAAATAACACTCCATCGGAGGTTATGATCCATATTCTCACATAATTCATCCTATAAGAGATGTTTGTCTAAAAAGAGACAGTAAAAGCCCCCTGAAGTGGCTTGGGTACCCAAAAGCAAAGAAATGCTTATAATTGATGCATGCGCATGCACATGAGAATGATGGGATCACGAATTGATGAATGACAATTTTTGATTTTGGAGTAGCTACTCAAATCATCAATGGGTTGTGTTGATTGGAACCACGTTCTATTATTAAATGTCGACAATATAATTGGCCAAAATGGAAAGAGGCAATTCCATTACAGATGAGAATGAACGTGAAAGAACAAACCAATAGTACGAACACCAAAGAGATATTAATGCTGAAAGTTATACTTGGATGTTCGGAATAAAAGGGAATATACCCACTTTGTATGACACAATGTTTCTGGTAGAAACAAGGAATGCTGGGTTTTCTCCATATTTACAGATTCAATTGTGCCCCCCTCTTACTGCACATTTATGGAGATCAACATATTATCTTTAAGGGTCATTAACTGCATAGAATATATCGCCAGAAGCGATTCCCTAAAGATGAATAGATAGCTCGGTTAAAGCTATGTAATGTGTCATAAAGTTTAATCCCTTAAATAAAATCCCTGAAGGATTGAAATTGCATGAAGCAAGTCCGTGAAGGACATGTGCCGAAAGCACAAATCTGTACTCAATACTAATATACATAAATTGCCTCAGAGAGTACACTTATTATAATATAGTTGCAACATATTAAAACTCTTGAAGAGTTAATAATTGATCAAAACTCCAGAAGAGTTAATACTTGGTTAAAACTCCTAAAGAGTTCAAAAATCTTTATCTTGGCCTGAAGATCGAGTATTGTGCCAACGAGATTTTTGCTTATACTAAGGAAGTATTGAAGCATTTTTATATGGGTTAACTGTTTGGCACTTAAATAATTTTTTTCCGGAAGTATACTAGACCGGATATCATCACCAACCAGTTGGGATGATGTAAGGCATATTTGATGCTATCTCCGCATAACACCATATATGGGCATATTCTTTTCGAGTGAACTTACAAATAGCCCAAGTGTTATTGGATATGCGGACTCTGAAAATTTCTATAGTCGCTTACTGGAAAAAGCTAGTCATGAAGTTTTCAGGGGGAGATATTCATCAGGGGGAGTATGGTGTCAATAAAGACCTCCACACACTGTACTCTTTTTCCTTCGTCCAGGTTTTTATCCCACTGGGTTTTTCCTAGCAAGGTTTTAACGAGGCAGTGTCGGGGGGAGCATTGTGTAAAGACCTTTACACACTGTACTCTTTTTCCTTCGTCCAGGTTTTTATCCCACTGGGTTTTTCCTGGCAAGGTTTTAATGAGGCAGTGTCGCACAAGATTAACTCTCAGAAGCGGGGTCAGCTATGATATTCAAACAGATGATCAACAATACGGCTTGAGGATATTTTGCCAAGCATCAGGGGGAGCGTGCTATCAATGAAGATCTTCTCAAACTGTACTCTTTTTCCTTCGTCTAGGTTTTTATCCCACTGGGTTTTCCTAGCAAGGTTTTAACGAGGCAGCATCGCACGCGTGTCAATATACATTGTATTTTATATTAAATATGGTTATGTACTCTTTTTCCCTTCGTCCAGGTTTTTATCCCACTGGGTTTTCCTGGCAAGGTTTTAACGAGGCATATTCCATACATGTGGTCTCCAAGGGGGAGTGTTGTAAAACAGATCAATTAGGTTGTAAAGCAGTAATGGTGGAGTCCCACATGTTGGAAGAACATCATGATGAAAGTGCTGTGGAAGTGGAATCCACATATGGAAGACATGATTGCACATTCACGGGAAGCCGATGGACTTTGCCTATAAGTGGACTTCCTTCCTTCATTGTAACGTACTGAACAAAAACATTCAATGAAAACATTAGACTTCTATGCTCTCTCTCTATCTCAATTCTCTCTGCAATTCCTTTAGATTTATAACAACAGAGAATTTTTTTTCTTCTTTTTTCGTTTTCCCCATACGCATTAGTGTCTTATGCGACTAGCAATTAGGACAATGGTCTATGTAAAAAGTTTTGGGATGGAAGACTTTACCCCCGTGAATTTTTAAACAATGTCTAAATGTGTTGGTTTTTTCTTTCGGTGCCAATTTCTTCGTAAAAAACTCCACAAAAGTATGGATTGAATACGCCCTCATTGTGTGTTTTAATTCTTTTATATTTGAATATTACAATTGTGTTACCAAAACAAAGTAATTTAATTAATAAAAAACGGGTTAGCTCTTCCAGTTCACAATTAAATCAACAAAATCTCAGCCTAAAGTAGAGACAAATGTTACTAGATCTATGGTCATATTATTAGAAATTTAGAAGTTATAGACTGTGTGTGGGTATTATATTAAATTATTGCTTTTAATCACGAAGACAGACAAGAAATTGACAACTTATCCATGCGCTAAAAAGAAAGACAGAGACAACGACAAATTCGTACATAAAACACCCCAATAATACAATCTCACCCCCACAGAACGGCCCGGATGATGCCACGTTGCTGCCACATTAGACATTCTTGATAAACCCTAAATACTTCTATCCTCCTAATGGCAGACTTGTAGATGTCCAAACAAATCCCAAAACCGAAGACTAAAACAAAAATAGACATGAAACTTATCCTTATGTTCACATTTTGGGACTGGACTTAGGCTGCGTTTGGTTCATGGGAAAGGAGGTTTGAGGATGGCAAATTTATTGTTTTCCCATGTTTGGTAATTTCAAACATGGAAAATGGTTGTCTGGCATATGAGAAAGTATGGGGAAAATGTAACCCTCCTCCCCTTTGAGTTTCATTTACCCTTCCCATGAAAAACTTTGGAAAAATGGATCAACATTAATTGTGCATTTTTCATGACCATTTTGTCTAATCATTTTCTCTCTAGCTTTGCATTGCTTTGTCTTTGAATTTTGATGTTTTGGGTCTTTGGTTTTTTCTTTTATTAGAATGTTTTAGGACTTGGTTGTGTGCAAAATATTAGGGTTGTAGTGTAATTAGGGCTTTAGCCTTTCTCTAATATAAATATATATTTTTACACCTATAGGCCCCGTTTGATTCACGGAACGAATTTGAGGGGAAATAATTTCCTATATCATTTCCCAAGAGATGGGAAATGAAAGATTCTTTTCCCTCATCATGGGAAAGTAACTGGAAGATATCACTTTATTTTCTTTCTCATGTTTGTTTTGAGTATGAATGGAAAACAAAGTTTGTATAAATTTTTAATTACACCCATAATCAAATAAAAAAAGAATGCATTTAATCTATATATATATATATATATATATATAAAGCAAAAGGCAGAGAATGGTGAAACATTCAAAATACCAAAAAATGTCCTTGGTTAATTCAAACATTTGAATTAAAATTATTAATTAAATGAGGATAATATGGTAAATTCACACTTTAAAAAAATTAAAATTAAAAGAAAAAGATAATGGATCATATTTTTACGGAACACAACTACCCATTATCTTTTTAATTTTTAAAAAAAAATTAAATTCTTTTAAAAAAGGTCTCTCGCAGGCGCGGAAGCGCATGCAGAGAGGCTAGTATATATATAAAGCAAAAGGTAGAGAATGGTGAAACATTCAAAATACCAAAAATGCCTTTTGTTAATCCAAACATTAAGAATTAAAATTATTAATTAAATTAGGATAATATGGTAAATTCACACTTTTTCATATTAAAAAAATTAAAATTAAAAGAAAAATCATATAATGAATCCTATTTTTATGGAACACAACTACCCATCATCTTTTTTAATTCTAAATTGTTAATGGGGATAAAATGGTTATAAATTTTTTTTATTTAATATTGGCTCATTTTCCCAAACTTTCCCATGAGGAGGAAAAAGAAAACCCAAGTTGGAAGGATGGCTTCACTTTTCCTCTACTTTCCCATGGGCCAGACAACGATTTCTCACACCTGGACTTACCAAACATGGGAAAGCAATTGATTTTCCATCTCCAAGTCTCCTTTCCCATGAACCAAACAGTCAAGTAACACGCTGTGAAAGTAACATTTTCTGAAATCATTTCACATTGTTAACCAAACTAATCAACTTAAACAAAAGAAAAACATTTTGTGTTGGGATTTATAGTTTCACTAGAAGAGTATATCACATACTCATGGATAGAGCTTGACTCTCCTTATCCTTTCCCCCCTAAATCCAAACGAAAAATAATAATAATCTGAAAGTATAAAATAAAAACATATGAAAGGATATAATTTGTACCATTGTGGAGTTAATCTCTTAGTTCTGATCTTACATTCACTCAAATATATTTAGAAGACTATTATTTCCATTCTTAAAAAAGCTTTGTACATTTTTTTTTTGTTCCCTATCAACAATATTGAGTAAAGTGGAATCAAACATTTCACATGTGCATAAGTGAATGTTCCTAAATACTTGTGTTACAGATCGTCTTACATTTCTTATGAGTGTACTGGGTATGTATGAATATGTGAAGGTAATTTTAAAGTGACTTAACTTCTCTTTTCCTATTACCATTAAGATTATTTTTTTCTTTTACTTCGCTTTGGGTCTAGTGGTCTTTTTCTTCTTAATTTTGGAAGAATATCAAGTTCAAATCCCTGTGATTAAAAAAAAAAAAAAAACTATACATTAGTTTCTGATTAAAAAACATACGCTAGTTTCTTTTGGTGTGTCTGTGTGGTTATAATCGCAAATTAAATGCAAATAAGTATTAGAGATGAGAAAATGAAAAGTTATACAACTTAATAGAAAATGTTGGATATATTAGGTATCTGCTCTAAATAATATTATATTGAGAGACCACAGGACACCACGAGCTCCATAGAACAAACGCCAACAATAAATTGAGCATTTCAGATTAGGTTCCCCACACACTCTCTATCTCTGCTCTTGTGAGTTGCGGCTAGGGTTTTTCTCTCTCTCCTCTCCTTCTCTTCTTCTCTAACCCCTAAAGATTCAATCTTTCAGATCTGTTTCTCTCTACAATCTCGAAAGCATCTATATCTCAATACATAAATGGAGATATTGGTAAGGTAGGGTCTCTCTGTCGTCTTTGACAGCAAGAATCTCAAGAAGTTAGGGTTTCTGGGGTGGGTATATTGAGAAAATGGCGACCATGAACCCATTTGATTTGTTGGGTGACGATGATGCCGAGGACCCGTCGCAGCTACTCGCAGCCCAGCAACAGAAACTGGCTGCGGCACCCAAGAAGGCTCTTCCGGCTCAGAACAAGTCGGGGGCTCAGGGTCAAGAGACCAAGCCGGCTAAGCTGCCTTCCAAGCCTGCACCTCCTGCTCAGGCTGGTGAGATTTTTGGTTTTTTGAGCTCTTGCTCTATATGTAGTTCTAAGTGAATGAGTTGTGGGCTATTTTCTTTGTATTCTGCTTGGCTATTTGGTTTTTGTGAGGTTCTTTGGGTCTTTGCTTATAGACTGGAATTGATAGTACTGATGAAGTTGTGATTGGAGATGGGTTGTCTTCTGTTTGTTTTCATTTGGGTTTTATGGAATCCTGGCTTCTCTGTTCTTTTCTTCATTTAGTTGTTGTGGAACAGACTTTTTTGTGTGTCCTGGCTGTTTATTTAGATTTGGGTTTTTGTTTTTGTTTTTGGTTTTTTCATTTTCCTTGAAGTTGAATGCTGCGTGTCCTTAAATGTTCTCAAGAGAGAGGGAAAATATAAAGTGGATTGGTATTTGTTACATACATTGTAGGCATAAGAATGTATACACCAACGCCTGCACATAGATTTTGTACACAAATATATGTCCGTGCACATGTTTGCACATGTATTCTAGTATACGCCTATTAATTGGCATATGTACAATACACGCATGCATATTTTATTAGATGAATAATGGTACTTTCATTTAGAAATGCATGCTTTGCATGCAAAAATACACAAAAGATATCATTCAAATTAACAGTTTTGTATGTATGTGTATGAATTGATTAATAGTGTGTTTTACTTTTGTTCCTCTTGTTAGATATTTTGTCCTGTGGGTGACCAAGTGGTACTGGTGTTTTTGTCACGATTACGTTTAGGAAAATATTATATTATGTTTGCATTTGAAAATACATTTTGAACCTCCTTGAATCCCTTAAAAGGTAAAACCATGGAAATTTTTGTTTTGTTTTGTTTTGTCCTCTTTTTTATAAAATGGAAGTGGGAAAAAATAACAATGTGGAAAATTGTATTTCACTATTTTGTTTGCTAAAGGATATTCCGT
The DNA here is from genome assembly GCA_020226455.1 of Prunus salicina. Lineage (NCBI taxonomy): Eukaryota > Viridiplantae > Streptophyta > Magnoliopsida > Rosales > Rosaceae > Prunus > Prunus salicina. Next base: position 14,888,929 of record CM035343.1, on the reverse strand, counting down.
TTTCAAATGGTTCTTTTAGAGACAATGACTACATGTTGCTTTTTCACTGCTATATATGATTTATATAGTGTTCGCCTTTAAGCTGGTGTTGAAATGTACCAGGTGAAACCTTTCCTGTGCCTATTATGAAAATTCAAATTTTTTTGTATCATGTACTTAGTTATCTCGAGGGCATGTTCTGTGATGTTTTTCTTGAAGTTGCCTTTCTTACTGTTGTTTACTTAATTGTTTCTTTTTGAACAGTGAGGGAAGCAAGGAATGAAGCTGGTGGAGGTCGTGGAGGTGGACGTGGACGTGGATATGGATATAGCCGTGGACGCGGTGGTGGTGGGTACAATCGTGAATCACCTAATAATGAAAACACATTCACCAACAGTGGAGCACCTGCTGGCCAAGGTGCTTTTGAAGATGGTGATGGAAATCAGTCTGAAAGGCGTGGCTATGGTGGACCTCGTGGTCCTTACCGTGGTGGTCGCCGCGGTGGTTTCGGAAATGGGGAAGTTGGTGACGGGGAACGCCCTCGCAGGGTATTTGAACGTCGTAGCGGAACTGGGCGCGGGTAAATATTAATTTTGTAGTCCATTTTAATCTGCTATATACTTTCACTTCTGGAAAGGAGAATCTTTGTTTAATATACTTTCAACTTTTTTTATTCTGTTTGCAGAAGTGAAATCAAACGTGAAGGTTCTGGGCGTGGCAACTGGGGATCAGAAACAGATGAACTTTCACAGTAACTACATCTCTTTTACAACCCAATTGCATTATCACTTTAAAATCTCTTTTCCTACCTAGGTTTCTCTTGTTAAGATGCTCTCTGTTTTTGTTAGTCTCTCCCTGATGTTTATCATTCTTCATACTTAGGGTGACCGAAGAAGTTGCCAATGTAACTGAAAGGAATTTGGGTGATGAGAAGCCTGTGGGAGAGGTAGATGCAGCAGATGGAAACAAGGAGACACCTGCTAACGAACCGGAAGAAAAGGAACCAGAGGATAAGGTGAGTGGCTTCCTTCTTCAATCAAAATTTTCCACTGGAATTTCTTTTGATAACTAACTCAAAGATGAATAGTATCTGTAAATTAGATATTTTGTTGTTCTTCAAGATCTCTTACCATGATTTATCACAGGTCAATGTCTCATTTTCCAGTATCTGTAAATTAGAGCGTTGTCTTGCCCACTTATCAACAACTTAGCATATTATCCTAGCTTTTCAGCTTTGTGTTTACCCAGCTTGTTATTTTGTCATGGTTTGTGAATAGGAAATGACTCTTGAAGAGTATGAGAAGGTGCTCGAAGAGAAGAGGAAAGCCCTGCAGGCACTTAAGACTTCTGAGGAAAGAAAGGTTGACACTAAGGAATTTGCATCTTTGCAACAGCTATCAAACAAGAAGGGCAATGATGATATCTTCATTAAATTGGTGAGATCTGATTATCCTTTTTATGTCTCTTAAGTTCATGTTCATCTTGTGGAACTTAACATCTCAATAACTGTCCATCCCTTTTGACCTTTTCTTCTTAACAGGGCTCTGACAAGGATAAGAAGAAAGAGGCTGCTGAGAAGGAAGAAAGGTCCAAAAAGGTACGATAGCCTAACCCTTTTTTTTGGTCGAAACAATAGCCTCACCTCGCCTGGAATTTACATCCTATCTATTTATTTATTCTCTATCTTGGCACCTTATAGGCCTATGGCCTTCTAGGACTATTCTTGCTTTCATTTACCTGTTCTGCCTTTTTTTGTTGCCACTTTGGCGGTGGAGTTGTCTAATCCATTGGCCTTGTGGAAACTATTGCTCTGGCCTTTGTGATAATGTGTTTGCTGGCCTTAGTGGACCAATGCCCATGCTTTAAAGACATTATGGTGCAGACTTATCTACCATGCTTGCTAGAAATACCTCTCTGTTGTCTGTTTCTTAGATGGAAAAAAGATGTAGATTTATGCACCTCTTTCTATTACACATATTGATTGAGATTTTGTCTTAGCACGCCAAGTACTTACAGGGATGACCCATATGTTGGCCTCTGTTACTTCTGCTCTTGATTCCCACCCTTTAGGAGTCTGCACTACACATCTGTGTTTGCATATTTAAGTGCTAGCAATGCGGATGTTTTTAGTGTAGCAATGATGTATGTTGGACTGTAACATCCCCTCTTGATTATCACCCTTGATGAGTTTGCACTGCATCTGTGTTTGCATATATGTTAGGTTCTTTTTTTCATTCCAAATAGAAACCAGTTTCCCTCCTACTTTTGCAAGGGGTTTTCTCCAATGGAAGGTGAGTGCTGTAGGATTGTTGGTGGATGTGAGCACCAATCTATCAGTGGTTTCACCAATTGATTGTTACTCGAATCCTACAACAATACCATAACACTCATCCTGCATTGGAGGAATAATCTTTCTTGTAATACATAGTTGAATGGAACATGGGGTGACTTTATTCGTCTCCCATCCCTTACCGTCTGTTCACCAGAATCTCTAGTTAATGCTTTATTCCTATCATTAGAAGAGTTCTTGTTCGCAATAGGAACATAAACAAAATAATGTTGGGAGATGAGCTGATATCCAATTCCTTAGTCCATTAACAATCTTTGCAACAGATCTCTTGTGGTGTGCCTGTTTAGAATTTTGTTGAATATCTTGTGGTGCAGAAACAACCATGATGTCTAAAATTGATTGGATGTCTTAGGTAGTGTGGCTTGAATCACTTACAAAGTTCAAAAATCTTATTTTTGTTTGCCTTTTGCAATTTAAATTCTGAATTTGATTAAAAAGTATTACTAAAAATTCCTTCCCCAATTCTGTTATAATTTGCTCTGCATGAAACAAGATATTGTTTTTCACTTCCACCCTATGACTGAGCAGAATAGCATTTCTGTCACCTGTGTGACATTGTGGTAGATGTTTTTGGTAATTTGCTTTGTAATGTTAACTGAGATTCTTTCTCATATAATAAAATGTATTTCTTGTTTTCTTCATGGGTGATTCTGAACTTTTTTATTTTCTTTTTGTGGGTTTGGTGGTCCTAGTCTGTCAGCATCAATGAGTTCTTAAAGCCTGCTGAAGGAGAAAGGTTCTACAACCCAGGTGGGCGTGGCCGAGGGCGTGGTCGTGGTCCCAGGGGAGGGTTTAGCAACAACTACTCTCACGGCAGTTCTGCAGCACCATCCATTGAGGATCCTGGGCAGTTCCCAACCTTGGGGGCCAAGTGAGATTCTTAAGAACCCGACTTACAATCTCGATGACATTCGATTTTTGGGTTCTTTCCTTTCGTCTGAAGCGGGAAATTGACTAGAATAATTGGATTTCCTGTATTAATTTTTTTTTTAAAAATTTATGACCTAAAATTGTAAATTTCAGTTTCATATGTACCCCTAGTAGTTTTTGTTTTGTTTTTTTTTTCTTTTTCTATCCTTATGCAATGTTACTGGTTTTCTGACTTTGGGGCATGTGAAAGGATTTATTCGTTACCAGATATAATCCTTGACCAGTTTTGTTTTCAATGGATGTTCGGCTCTTTTTCGTTTATCTGGATTCTGGAACCAGGCAGTACTTGGTTCCCCTGGAGTCGAGTTTTCACAATTTTCTTCTCTTGATAACATGGAAAATGATAAATGTTTTCATCTGTATGTTCTGAAAGCGTCTTTGATGTCTCTTTTGAAGTATGCCCCCCTAGACATGTTGATTTCATTCAGATTCCTTTCACTGTTCCGTTCCCACTGTCAAGCTCCAAAAGTTATCTACTGAATTAATGTTCTAAGGTCTACGCAAGACAACGTAACGAGGTGGATTGAACTCCCAGGTAGGATCAAATCTAGCTTTGTCTTATCCCTAATTTCAGGAACTTGATTTTGAAGGGTGTGTAGGATAAAGTTAAACTCGCAAGTACTTTTCTGAGTAACACTTTATTGTAAAATGTTTCACTAAATATACCTTTGGGTACCATTAGGCCCCGTTTGGCTCACGGAATGGATTTGAGGGAAAATCATTTCCCATATCATTTTCCAAGAAATGGGAATGAAAGATTCCTTTTCCACGTTTGGTAATGTCCGGAAAGTAACCTTGATATTTCACTTTGTTTTCTTTCCTATGTTTGTTTTGAGTAGGAATGGAAAACAAAGTTTGTATAATTTTCCAATTATACCCATATTAAATTAAATAAAAAAAGAATGCATTTAATGATACGTTGTAATTATAAATTGTTCATAGGGACAAAATAGTCATGAAAATTGTGCATTGAATATTGGCTCATTTTCCCAAACTTGCCCATGCGGAGGGAAAACAAAACCCAAGTTAAGAGGAGGGCTTCACTTTCCCCCCTACTTTCCCATATGCCAGGCAACCATTTTCCATACCTGAACTTACCAAACATGGGAAAGTAATTGAATTCCCATTCCCAAACCTCCTTTCCCATGAACCAAACGGGACCTTAGAATAATGAGGCCATACTTTTTCCATGACCGGATTTTCCTCTATTTGGGGTTTTTAAAGGCAAGATTTTAATAAGGCCACACTTGTTACATTACTAAAGTCCAGTTTTTCTTTTTGTACTATGACACTGTTGTTTCAATGAAGTTAACTCACATTGATTTTAAAAAGAAAAAGAAAAAGAAAAAGAAAAAGAAAAGTATCATTAGAGTAATGTTTTATTTCTTTTACGAGTTTTAGGTCACAAGTTGACCAAATTTTACTTACTAGCATGCTGAACTTTACCATTTTACCATTTTCGTAAATTCATTGTATAATTTTTTTTAGTCTTTTGGAGTGTCGGTTTAAATTTAGTTTTCACTTTCTAACTTTGATCTAGTACTAAATGAAAAATAGTAATTTGATTGATTCTAATATTGAAAATACTTTTAATCCAAACGACATTGGCCCCGATCTACCTTTTAATCCAAACGCGCTTGCTTTATCCTTTGTTATTGGACCAGTATGGATAGCATGGAGGATTGTTGTTTCCTTAACTCATTTCCTTATGTGATCATTCCTTGTATTAACAAAACCTCTTTACATTTTTTTTTGGTTGAATCAAACACTTGAGATTTTCAAAAGATGATATTCTTGGTGCTTCTGTTCCATAATTCACTGCATCTTTGCGCTCAAGACGAATTGAATTAACCAAAACTGAGGCTTAAAGTAACTTTCAGGTTACAAGCACAATAATAATATTCAACATTGAGCAAACACAGCAACATCAATTGGCTATATAGCTCCCTCCTGCACATTAATTCAATCTTCAAAACAAAGCCCCTACTTTGGTCCTGGTGGTGGTGGTGTACTGAAGCCGGAACTGAGGTCTCCGTGGCCGACCGGTGTCTCGGAGGAGGCAGAGGCAGGCTGCAGAATCAGAGTGATGGAGGAGGGAGACACCTCACTCTTACAAATAGGGCACTCCGGATGGTCGAGGCAGAAGATCTGCAACCAATTTTGGAAACAAATCCCACAAAACAAATGGCCACATGAATTCACCGCCGGCTCTCTTGCCATTTTCAAGCACAAATTGCAGTCGAAATAGGAAGCACATCTTGGTGGAGACAATGGCTCTGGAGAAGTCGCGTAAGAGGGTGAAGAGTATGATGGACCAAACTCGCTCTGTGGGCTGTTGATCTCATCAAGTTCCTGGCTTTCTTGTTCATCATCATCATCTTGATGATGGGTAGAGCTTGAATCATCACTTTCATGGGTAGAAGATGAACCACGAATTGATTGAAGAGCAGAGCTATCAGACTCAAAAGGGTCATACAGAGGACCAGTGTTGCTGCCTTCCATGGGAGAAGAAGAAGCATCACAAGGACTGCAAAGCTTAATTTCAGAACAAGATTCAAAACCAGAAGCAGATTCATCTTCATCCATGAGATCATATTCTTCTGGTTCTGGGATTCTGAAGTGGAAAATCTCAGGGCGCTTCATCACTCGCATCCTTGGCTTTCTGCTTTGAAACCCACGCTTGATCATACTTTCCTTGTTGGAAGCCATAGATGAAACTAATCAAACCCAAACCCAGAATGCCAAGAAACGCAAAGAAATTGAACACCCAAAAAAGAAGCCTAATCAAGAACCAACCCAAAGCCAAATTCGAGAACAAATGATCACCCACTAAACTTAGAGGGGTTTCTTAAATAGTAGGGTTGTGATTTCCCAATTGACTTCCAAGTCTACTAGGATTTGTTGTACGACTAGAAATCCTTGGTCCCCAAGTCTTCAATAGCTGTTACCTTTTTCATTTTTCCTTTTGCTAAATAACCCTTTTCATTTCTGGGGAAAAAAAAAAGGTTTATATTATAAGGCTGGGTTGCGCCCACGGTGAGACAAAGTAAAGTAACTTTTGGGCCTAGACACAAATTACCCTATTTAACTCCCTTATCTATTTCTTTTTCGTAAAAAAAGCCGAGCGTCAGTGACTTCTAGCTTAGTTGGTTGAGCTCTTCCACCTCTACTCACCTACGTGGTTAGAGATTTGAAACCCTAAGACATTAATGAATATTTGTGTAAATCCCCCTCCCCATCGCTTGTACTAGAAAAAAAAAAAAACCGAGCACATCAAACTTCTATATTTATTTTCATCTTTTGCTTAAGCTAATTAAAGTAACCTCTCTCTCTGGATTTGATCAAGTGGTTGTGAGGTAGCAAATCATCTCAAAGAACATTAACTGTTACAAGTGAGCTTCTCAGTTTATTAATTTCACTTGCTCATGCTAAGTGGAAGGTTTAGTTGCACTCTATATTTACTGATTATATGTGGCACAAGTCGGTTCTATCTATACAAGAAATGTGATTAATTAGCAATATCATCATTAAGTATATGTGGCATTACTCGATTTTGTCAATGAAGGTTATTTTAATTGAAATAAAAAACAATTAGAAACTCGAGGGGTTTCTAATTGGACACTGAGTATAAGCTTGAGGGGGTTTCTAAATATACTCAAGATACATATATGAGAAGAATACTTCATGAGAAATCACAAGATACATCACTGTCTGCTTGAATCATAGCATCAAGCCAAACTGGTACATCTTCTAGCCAATAAAACTTTTTATTGGAAAATAATCCTTTTCGATTTTTATAAAATAGAAAGGCCTTTTTAATTATTGAAAAAAAAAATTATTGTTGGGTTGGAAACAAAGCCCAAAGGTCGAATAAACGTATATGGGTCCAATAAAATATTGCCTCCTCCCTTTTCTAACCAAAAAAAAACAGAGGGAGGAAATGGCTCCCTTTTCTCTATCAGAAGCCCGCAGAAAAAAACCGTGCACAAAGATTTATATAATTTCACATCTTCTGCTTCAGCTAAAGTAAGCTCTCTCTCTCTCTCCCTAAAAATTTCTGATTATTTTTGTTAAAATATTTAGCTGTTTGTTATTTGAATAACCTTTTGTGCCTGTTAGCTGTTTGTGAGAAGTTCTCTGATGTAATTTTCTTTTTGGGTTTTTGCTTGATAAGCGCCAAGATTCACAATTCTAATGATCTGGGTTTGCCGCGTTATGGAGAAAGTTTTAAAATTAAGGAAAAAGGGTTTAGCTTTTAGGTTTTTCTTATATAATTTGAACTTGCCAAAGTAAGAGTCTTTTGGAAAGTTCTCCATTAATCAGCCTGTGTGTCTCTTTTATTGATCAGTTTTTGTCAGATATATAATGAGGAGGAGGAAGGTAAGACCTTGAAGAAAAAGTGGAAATAAATATTACACTTGATGGTGAACATTTGTGCAAGGGTATTACTATATTAGGTTTCTATTGGCTCACATATTCAGCACCTTCTATAGAGAAAGCCTAGAATGAATCTGGAAATTTTTTCTCTAGTTTCTTAAATCTATCCGCCATGCTCAGGCTTGGTGATGAATTAAACTTGAAAGATTAAAGCCAAAAGGAAGGCAATTTAGTATGTAATGTATATCTAATTTTAAACATAAATAAAAATATAGTTCATTGCTTGCTCTACTGCAATTTCTATTGTGTTTCTGCAGTTCTCTCACTCCTTGGATACTGTCTACATATACCAGAAAGAAAGTCATTTCTTTCATCTTGTTAATTTCTATTAAACTGTGGCTCATCCCATTCTCAGTTCTGTTAATTGTCAATTTTCCTTACAGTTAATTATGGACCGCTGGCGTGGAGTTCTAAAGGTCCCATTGAACCCTAATGCCAGTTCCTGCTACCGAGTTGCAGCATCTCTTTGCCTTTCACGTACTTCCAAAACACTAACCGTAAGTTCTGTATACTCAACCCTTTGAATAACTCAAAGACATGCAAACCTTTGTTTCCTGTCTTCAACTGAATTCTTCTGAAACATTCACATCTTAGTCAGGATATCTTCTTTCTCCCGAAAATGTTAGAAATATATGACCACTAATTTCCTATGAGGCGTAGTGTATGAATTCTGAATGTATCTGCCTTTTCTTCAGGACAGATCTTAAACCCTTGCTATATTTTTTCTCCTATCTGACTTTGGAAGAATGAAGACTTGACTGTGTCTTAAAATTTCCCTGGGAGACAGGTTCCTTCAGCAAATGCTATCTTTTTCAATGGAGATCGAGTATCAGGCACTGGGAATCCAGTGATTGAGAGGCTATCTGACTTGCAAAATATAGCTGAAATACTGGTCTCGAAGATTGGTGATTCAACCAATGCTTGGGTTATTGATGCTTCTGTTTTCAATGGGCCTTTTGCTGTGTATCACGACTTTGTCCCATCCGTTAATCAATGGGGAGAGCCGAAGTCATACTGCCCTGTTGGATCCCCAGCTTTTGGGTCGATTATTTCGCTCTTATCAAGTTGCCTTCAACAGGTACATATTGACCTGACGTTGTAGTGTTTCTGGCATCATTATTTTTCTTGGTTATTAAATCACTCAAGTGTTATTTGCTTAAGTCTACTTTTTTTGTGGAAGAGGAGTGTTCAGGCGATGAAATGTGCTCTGCGTAATATCAATGATTGGCAAAATTTAAACTGGATAGACTGAGGCTATACTTAAAAGACTCATCCTTCTTTTGAACTCTGAATCACTTTTAGCAGTAGATGGTTCTCATCTCTAAACTTTTGCAGGTCAAGAATGACATTGCGAGAGGGAAAGAATTGCTTAAACCAGGAATATCCGCATCACATTTTGATCTACCTAAAACATTATTCTTTGGATTCAGCAAGGGTGGCACTGTACTTAACCAGCTAGTTACTGAGCTTGGCTTCTCAGATGTTAAACCCTCTGGAGATCCACCACTCTTGGAGGAAAAGAAAATTGGTGTCAAAGACGAGATTCATATCATACCTAGAACAAAACAAAGCCTGTTAAACAGCATCAGAGAAATTCATTACGTGGATGTTGGATTAAATTCCCCTGGTGCATATATCACTGACCATAGCATGATTGAGAAAATCCCCGAATGCCTAATACAAGGAGCTAGAGGAATCAGTTTTGTCCTTCATGGAACTCCCAGGCAATGGTGTGACAGCAGACGACCTTGGATACGAAAAGAAAAAGACAAATTGGTTCATCTGCTGGAGTCTGAATCTCAGAGAAGTGGAGGAAAATTACAGGTGTTTGAGAAATTTTATTTTGCTGATAGGGCCCCGGATTTGCAGATGCATTTTGAAGTAATTGATGAATTGGATTTGAGTTAACAGCTGTAAGTAGACCAAGATTATTGTAATTATATTGTAAAAAAAAGTAAATGGAAATATTCAATGGAAAACTTTTTATCATTCTTTTATACAAGTGATCTATAAGATTGAAGGCCTCATATTCTGATTCATGTGAGAAAAATGTGGATTGCAATGCAACTTCTGTTTTATATATATATATTTTTTTTTTACAGCCTTTGAGTCCCAAATGTGTAGCTTGCTAAATTTATAGTTGCCAATAACAGCAGGGGAGTTTAGATATGCAATGAAAAAGATAGATTGGTTCTTCTGCTTCAATCTGAAGCTCAGAGGTGTGAGACATTTTTATTTTGCTGATGGGCACCTGATTTGCAGATGCATTTTGAACTAAATAAAAAAATTGGATGTGAGTTTAAATTTGTAAACTGTCATCTTTTAATTGTATTATGAAAAAGAAAGTAAATGGACTTTACAAAATTGTGTTATCATTGGCTCTTTGATTACATTATGAAAACACCATGATTGGCAAAAGTGGATTTTGCTTCATTGTACTATAAACAAACTACACAATATATCTTGTACTATATTAAGCTTCCTGCAGCACCCAAAGCTCTCCGCATTGACTGAGTCTTCAAAAGCAAAGCCCCCCCTTTGATCTTGGTGGAACATTTAACTCAAGGTCTCTGTTGCATACCGGTGTCGGCCTAATCGGAATAATCGATGAATCAAGCACCTTACTATGACAAACAGGGCACTCCATTTGAGAGGTGAAAAAGTGCAGCCATTTGTCCAAACAATCCCCACAGAACAAATGACCACATGGAGTCACCACTGGCTCTCTTGCCATCTTCAAGCACAGCTTGCAGTCAAAATAGAAAGCAAGTCTTGGTGGAGACGATGGCTCTGGACTTGCTGGGCAGAATGAAGCGCCAAGTTCGTGGCTTTCTTGCTCATCATCATCATCTTGATGATGGGTAGAGCTCAAATCGTCTGGAGGTGAGGTAGAACATGAACCACAAACTGAATGAACAGCAAAGCTATCAGACTCAAAAGGGTCGCCGCCATTGTTGCTACCTTCCATGGAAGAAGAGGCCTCACAAGGACTGCAAGGCTTAATTTCAGAACAAGACAGGACAACAGGTTTATAACCATAGGCAGATAATTCTTCTTCATCCATGAGATCACATTCTTCCGGTTCTACTTCTGGAATTCTGAAGCGGAAAACCTGAGGGGGCTTCATAACTCGCATCCTTGGCTTGCGGCTTTGAAACCCAACCTTGATCACTTGTGGCATGCTTTCGTTCATGGAAGCCATAGATTCACGGCTGACCAAAACAGAGCAAACCCAGAATGCAAGAAGTGGACACTGAGATGAGAATAGAGTTGCAGGGTTTCTAATTTCCTACAGATATCAGGTATATATAGGTATTCGGGTTTGCTTTCGAGATCCTAATTCCACTAGGAAAAGCAAGATTTCGTGGTCCGCAAGTTTTCAACGGCATATGACCGTTGTAATTCTTGTATTTAGCCTTATTTTTATTTTTAAAAGGGCCTTTTGATTTTCAGAAAAAATAATATTATAAATCATAAGATTTAATACACACGTTTACAAATTCCTTTAACTTATTTTTCGACACAAAATCACACTCTCCCCAAAATACCCTAATTATCTTTGTCTTTATATATGTACTTTGGTAAAAGTAGGAAAGTTTTCAAGACGAGCCCTTTTGTAAATAGGAATCAGAATTGAAGCATTCTTAACAAATCTTTCATCCCGGATCAAATTCTCTCTGAGCTTCTCTCACTTAAGGCAAATTCAAAGCAAGTCCAGGCTTCAGACCCAGTAACAAAAAGAAGCCTAGTCTAGGCCCAAAGAGGCTTTCTTTGTTTGCTGCTCAGCTGCTGCGCGTACAGCGCACATTGGTTAAATATTTTTTTCTAATTCCCTGTCCCAAAACGTTTGGGACCAGGACAAAAAATAGAAAGAAAGAAGAAGCCTTACCCACAATCTAGAAGAAACGCTGATAAGGTAGAAGGTGTTTTTTCCACTCCACAGTTTTGGTCCAAGCCTTGACAAAAAACTAGGAGTAGTCATGGGGTTGGGCTAGGATCTTTCAGTATATTTCTTTATGTTGTTTTTCTGGTGCTATCTGTTTTGCATCAGGTGTTGGTGGCTTTGGCTGTAGCTTCTAGCCTCCATCCACCTATAGCTGTATATAAATATCTGGTTCCGCCCTTTGGCCTCTTGTTTGCCCTTATTTTATTGTCTACTTAATATCGTGCCGCCATAGCCCAATTGCTCTGAAGAGTGAAAACATCATCTGGCACAGAAAAACTGGTGCCACATTAAGATAGCAACAACCCATACCATGTGCCCTAATACGTATATTTGCTTTAATGCATACAATGCACTGTGCACAATAGAAAGTTTGGTTTTTAGTTTGTTTTGTCCCTGTTCGTGTGTAAGCAAAACCAGCAACCAACCACCCACCATGTGATTCGTAAATACTATAAAAAGTCCAAAACCAAACAAGGAAAAAACTGCCCCATGCATGTGATTGATTAGCCATTACAAATCAGAAAACAAGCTCGGAAACAAGAACCCTGACTAACTTGTTGCATATAATAAGTGCATTTACTTGTTTGTTTGCGAGTTTCTTTTCTGTTTGTATTTCCTAGGCTTGTCTAGGGGAAAGAAACTCTATAATCTGCTAGAGATATAAGATATATATTTTTTATATAATCATTTTTAAAAAAATTAATGTGTAATATTGATGAAGCAAATGAAAAGGCTGTTTCCTATGAATTAGTGAAGAAGCAATAGGGGGGGAATTGAGCTCGAGAAAGAATCCAGGTAAACAAACCAGGTTGGTTTTGCATGCAGCCTGCAGAGTCTGGATTAAACTTTTTTCTTGAAATTTCTTTTAAACTTACTTAATCACTCGCTATTTCTGCTTCTCTTTCACCCCTTGTTTTAAATATTTTTTTTCTTTCAATGGTTATGTAACTTTGACGGAGTGTAATTTCTTTCAATCTTTTTTTGCATGCACACTTTCACCAGAGAAATAATAATATTTTTATTTTAAGAATAAATATTTTTTTCCCTGTTAATTGCTATTGGTTATTTTATATATGAATAATAGCTGGAAAGTGAAGGTTTTTATTGTTTTTTCTTCCATTCTAAAGAAAATGTTTTCTTAAATAATATTGAACCTTCTCACTACATAAAGACTGAATAAAATATGCCAATGGGATCTAACTCGGAGAAAAAAAACTTTAACTTGCAAAGCAAAAATTTAAGATTCAAACCTCTATATCATTATTTGTGTGTGTGAGAAATTTACCACAATATTAATGGGGCAAGAGTATGATTAATAGTGACTCAATTTCCCAAGAGTAGCTCAAAGGAAATTCATAGGCCGAGCGGACTCAAGAAAATCTTGATTGCATACGTGTTGGGGTTGGAAGGACCCATCCACGATAGTGAAATTGGAATTATTCAAAGTGGGGTCAGAAACGTGTTTGTAAACAAACTGTGATTTGATCCAAGGTGACAAAGACCTCCACCAAAACCCATCCACGATGGTGAAATTGGGGAATTCATTGGTGGAGCATAGAGGCCTATAAAACGTGAGCCCACAATTGGGGAATTTTTAGGTCCTCAATTATCCTATTTTTTACTTGAAGCATATCCCCTCGGTTCTAATCGCCAGAGCCATCGACCCGACTGTTGAGAGCATCCTCCATTGTGTTAAATTTGAGTAAGAGCATCTACAATGGGAGGTGTATTTTTAGGGGTGTAAAGCCACTTTTACATATCCTTTACACATCCAGAGGGTGTAAATACGTTTTTTGCTCTAATGGGAAACTATGTAAAGCCACTTTTACATCCTCTTTTCTTCATTTTTCTTCTCTTTTTTCGGGTGGGTCCCGTTTGCAAAAGATGTAAAAATAGATGCATATGTGCATTTTATTTTACATCTCCATGGTGGTGATGTATGTTTACAATCCTTTACATCTTCCTATTAGAGATTATTCCGGTGACAAGGAATGTATATTTAACATACACCCCCTTATACACCCTCCCTTGTGGATGCTCTAAGGCTCTAATTGTAATTTTCTGAAGAAAAAAAAATCGATTGAGCCACTTTTGTGAGAAACTTTAATATTGATGTTTTTGTTTGTGTGGCTATTAGAGCACTTCCACCCCATTTTCTTTCAACATGGCAAAAGGGGGCCTAAGCTCCAAAAATAATTTCCACCCAAGGAAAAATGGTAATGGAAAGAAGTGAGTCATGAAACTAGGCAAGCTCGAAGGCAAGATTTACTTGGGTTGTTGCCTAAGCAAGTTGACGTCATAGTAATGTCAATGTGATGTCAGACCAATTTAAATACCAAAAAAGTTGAAGAAAAAAAAAGAAAAAAGAAGAAACCAAAAAATTCAGAAAATTTTTTTCTATAAATACCTAACATGTTTTTCACTTCCTACACCAAAATCCATACAAATTCCTCTCCTCATATCCCATGTGAATAGTGGTTGCCTTTGAGTTGTCATGGCAATGGGTGGGAATGCATCAAAAAAATTGCTAGAGCAGTCACTATCCACATGAATAGTGTGTGCCCTTACTTGCCTTTGCCCTTATCCTTTGCCATGACACAATGGGTGAAAGTGCTCTTAGGAGGCCACATAGGTAGTATGTGAATTAGCTATTTCTAGCCTTTCCTTTTGGTAGGTATAAGCTAACCAAGTGGGCAATTAAGCTTGTAATAGATATTTTGTAGAGAGTTGCTCTCATTGTGAATCAATTTCAAAAATAGAGAAATAAGTCTGGATTTCTCTTTGAAGCTAGACCTCTGAGTTCCAATTCCAAAATTCTCTCTCTCTTATTTGTGCATAATCTCTTGAGTGATTTGCTACTAGTATTACCAAAAAAATTCCAACACATTGAAGATAGAAGTATAGCATAACAAGTTTGAAAGATCTAGGGCCTCACAACTCATTGCCAATTGGTTTTGAGTTGGGTGTTAATATTCTAACATAGTATCAAAATCAGGTTATTCACATGATAGGCCCAATGATCCCACGTACTCCTATGCCAGCCGATAAAAATTGTCCACATGTTAGGAGCATAAAACCTCACATGAGGGGACGTATTGAAAGAATCCCAAATAAGATATGGAAACCTAATGAGTTTAAAAGATTATAAACCTCTCTATTCAATATTACCAATTGATTTTGAGTTGAAAGCTCATGTTCTAATCAATCACCTCCCTCATTGGTGCTGGTGTTGGCCCGGGATGGTCTGCCGTGTCCTTAACTTTTTGATTTTGCTTCTTATTTTCTGTTATGTTTCTTTAGCAGTATCATTGTTAGGTGCTTTTATATGCTGGGTTGTATCTCGGCTTCCATGTGACTTTCCTATTTGGTGTGGTGTACCACTATACCAAATAGGAAAAGAACCAAAAAATAAAAATAAAAATTCTGTTGGAAAAGACCGCTTGGTCGGTTATTGTGGGTCGACGATGGTACCACTACAATCACAATCAAAGGTTATAAATGTCTTTTCATCTTATTAAGTGCTTTTATTTTTCCAATTCTTAATTATACACTTAAGCAAAACTAGAAAGATCCAATTGGAAATTGATGACTGTATATCCAAGCTTGGTAAAATTTTTGAGAAAACAATCACCATAGTACAAGACATTGACGTTGTGTCTTCCATAGATGCTTTAACAGTCGAGTTGTTAGCGAGTCTGCTTTAGTTTCGCATCAAAACATCAATAGACGAATCAAAACTTTTAGAATTTGTTTTAGCATGTCTACACATTGCTTTGATATGTCTACCCTTTTTCCTCTCATATTTTTCAATCTTTGGCCTTTACTCCATGTGGTTCTGCTTCTTCTCAACGAACTCAGCAAAGCAACCTGGTTCCCCATACACTTGCTTTCTTGCGTAAGAGCTCTCACGCCCAATCCTGAAACGTGGCCCCTCTGGCGCATGCTTGATTGACACCTTCACGCCGACCGCCAAATAATCACATGGGGAGCTCTCTTATGAATATCACTCAAACCCGATCAAGTGTTCTTGCTTACAATTTTGATTGCACCAATTAATTCCACAGCAGTACGATTGGTGCACTATCCTTTATTGAATCTCAAATAAATATTGGGACGTGAATAGAGGAGGTTAAACTCTATTCAATCTTTTCGATGTTACCATGAATATGATTCATGTAATTTAAGGGCCCGTTTGATAATTATTTCGGTTTTATTTTTTATTTTTTATTTTTTGTGCTAGAGTATAGAAGAAAAAAGGGAGAGTAGAAGTGAGAATGAAAGTGGAGATGAGATTGAGAGGGGATGATGGGAGGTAAGAGTAACAAAAGTAAAAACAAAAATTGAAAACAGAAATCTATTTAGTTCTTGTTTTCACTTTTGTTACTCATCCCTCCCATCCTCCCCTTTTATCCTCTCTCTCAATCTCATTCTCACTCTCATCCTCACTCTTAATTTCCTCTCTACTCTAGCACAAAAAACAAAAAACAAAAAAATTTATCAAACAAGCCCTAAATTTTTAAGCAATTTAAGTCATTTTTTCTCATTGGTGGGTACTTATATCTAAAGACGGAGCAAAAAAATTTCATCGACCTGGAGTATATATATTTTTCTTTTGATTAAGGAGGTGTTGCAATGGGGTGTGCACTAATTTTATGGGATGAGGTATCCTAATTTTCAGAAAATATAGAGATTTGAAAAATAAAAAAAATTTATACAAGTAATATTAGAGAGGGGGAATCGAACTTATGACTTCGAGTACATAAGTAAATCTTTTAAACACTTAAGCTATAAGTCAGAGCTCACCCTAGTCTAAAAGTAGCCCCACCATTATTATTACTAAATTGATTAAAATCATTTGTTCCAAGTTCAATGACCTTTCTCCTTAATTGTTGTTATATAGAGAGGGTAATGACAGACTTACTACATTTTTATACCACATTATGTATCACTTATTTAATAAAAGTGGACTTCACTTCTACTAGAGAAATGATACACAATGTGGTATAAAAATGTGATAAGCCTGACATTTTCCATATAAAAAGTCACTTGTCCTTGTGGTATATAAATTGGATCTTTTGTTTGTTAATGATGCGTTGAGACTTAAACAGCCGTATGAGTAGTCACACGCCAGGCCATCCCAGTCTAAACAATTGTGTTAATATATCAGATATTTTGGGTCAAGAGTTAATCTCAGCCGTTAAGCTGATATAGCCATAGACTTAGTGGGATGTTGCATCACATACCAACATGTCTCTCTCTCTCTCTCTCTCTCCCCCTCCCTTTTCAAAGCTTTCTTCGTCTCTGTAGGACTGTAACTGAGAAGGAAAGGGATCTCCAGTGAGCTGCAGGAAGGAACATAAGGATTTAAGTGGGGCAAGTTTTTAGATAATTTGAACAATCTGTAAGTGGCCTTTCTTTCTCAGCAAATTCTACAAAAGGAAATTACTTGTACTCGATTTAATTTCCACCAATTTTGAGCTTTTTTTATTTATAAATATATTTAATTTCTTGGTCTTATTAATTTGTACAATATTGGATTTTCATCCTATTACAATATCAGATCAAATTAATTAATTAACTATTACAATATTGGATATTTTCAAATCAAGAGCAATTAATTGCAGGAAATTGAGTTCTAGAACTAATAATAACGATAGCTAGATGAACAAATAAGAAAGATTTATGCTTAAATTAATATGTTTATTTAAAATTAAAGCACAAACTTGACTTTGATTCCTAAACAAAACTACATTAATTAAAAAAAGAAAAGAAAAGAAATAAATACATATAATTCTAGCTACTTGATGGATTTTAATTCTGTTTGACTGTATCAATAAACCTTCCATTAACTATATCATTGTTTGTGATAAAATCCAGAAAGTCTCTGAAGCTGAACTCTTTGTAAGACTGTGGATGTTGTTTGTCCACGAGCATTGGTGCAGGCCCTACTTTCTTGTCCAAAGGAAGACTGTGGAGACTGGCAATGGAAAGCCTACTTTTCTCAGCGCTAACTGTTGCTCTGTGAAGAACACTTTTGTAATGTCCATTGCTCAGAACCTCCATTTGGTCTCCCAGCTGAACCAGAAGAGCTCCTTCGATGGCCGGGACCGATTGCCAGTTGCTGTTCTGGTCCTTGACCTGAAGCCCTGGACAACTTTGAAGCAGGATGGTTATGGAGCCATAGTCTGAATGGGAAGGCAATCCTAAGGCAAGCTCTGGTTCTGGACATGCAGGGTAGCAATTCACAGCCACTAGTTGGGACCCACTTTCAACTTCTTCTTGTAAGTACTTAGGGTTTAGCCCCAAGCTCTCTAAGACAAGCTCCATTATTTGCTCTTGTAGCACTTGCACAGCCTTGGCATAGTTTCCCATCTTCTCTCTGTCATAGAAATTTGCAGACGTTTAGACTTTAACTTAATTTAGCTAGGTTGCCTCCAAATGTGGCAAGAATATTCAATAGAGTTTCGAAAAGAATGTTTGGTTAACTTACTTGTAACAAGAAGGATTTGATGGCCAAAGATGGATCCATTTTGAAATAGGATGGGAGTAGTGCTTAATGAAGTCTCTCCAAAAGTGAACCCTATCCACAACATGATTCATACTTGTCCCGTACCTTACAGGTGCATGAACACTATCCGAACCCAGGAGCATCTTTTCCTCAAGAGGCAGGTTGAAGAACTCGTTTGCAGCACTTAGGGCATCTTCCATGACCGAAGACGGGATTCCATGGTTAACCACCTGAAAAGAGGATATCCGTTAACATAAGAGTTTAATAGGTTAGGTAAGTAATCATGAGGGAGGCGTTACACGCGCTCCCGTGTTAAACTTACACGATCTAAGCGCGCGTGAGTGTAAAAGTACTCTCGGATTGGAGCGCAAAGAGGGAATTGGAGAACAATGCACAAATAGCGATCTTCGAATTTTAATAATAAAAGTAATCGCAATCGTGTATGCATGCAACGTAAAACAAAAACAAACAATCGCAACGTAATTAGAAACGAGATTACATTTAAAGCCAATAATTAATGAAATTTTGTTAGCCACCTTCACATACATGAGATGCAACAATCAATAGATGTAATACTAACTAAAAATTCTAATTTTGAAATCAAAATAACAATTCCCTATACATGTAGCTAACAATATGTACCTGAAAGAAGCCAATTTCCTTAGAAGCCATCCGAATATTGTTGATGATTTGAGGCCTAAGAGAAGGGCTTTGCAAGGAGGAGAGGTCAACAATGGGAAGAGTGGTAGAGAGCCTAGAGTAAGAAGGGTTTGGGCGTTGTGAAGGAGGAAGAACATAGCGTTGAGGCACATGAGGCACCCCCAATTGGGTAAGTGTGAGTGCACTTGTAAATGAAGCTTTTGTTTCTGCTTTTGATGATGAGCTCTTTCCCACAAGGTGACTTTCCATATTTTCTGTCTATAATTTTTGAGAGAAAGAGAGGGAGAGGCTTCTGCTATACGTATACTATATTTGTGATATGGGTGCTATATTTATAAGGTGAACTTAAACAGTAATACTACTCTTACCACATTTATATATCACATTTTCAAACCATCTTATGCTGCACATGAAGTGGATAGCCACATCACTTAAAAAGCGTCAATAAATCATAAAAAAAAAGAAAATGTTAAATTAATTTTAATTGATGTGGATGTCCACTTCATCTACCACATAAGGAAATATAAAAATGTGATAAGAGTAGCATTATTCATACTAAAAATGCTTTTCGCTTTTTGCACAGTTGCAATGTATTGGGGAAGTTTGTGTGGAATAATAGTAACACAAAAGTGCCTTTTTTTTGGGGTACATAAATAAATGCAGCTTGAGTAAGGGAAGCATTTGGAACCAAGTGGTGCAAAATTTTGGGTTGATTTGATGCAAGGCAGCCCATCAAAGCGGTGCTAAATTTCTGCTAGAAAGGGACCCACAAGTTAAATCTTGTATTTATCTTTGTCTTTGTTTTTATTTTTATTATTTTTATGTTTTGCAGATAATCTGCTGCGAAAATGGAGAGGAAAGTGAAGAGAAAGGAAATGTCTGTTTCTGCCGTATTATATTGCGACGCAGTTAACCTATCATTTGACCAAATTACTGCAATAGCCTCCGGATTTCAAAAATCACAATGCAATAATTTTTTATTTATTTTAATTCTGTTGATAAGAATCAATGTTTTCAAAGGCGAGACGTATAAGTGAGGCGTTTTTAGTAGCGCTATGCGAGGCGTAAGCCTTGAAGCATTGAGGCGTAAGCCTTTTGAACATTAATTTATTTTAATAAGAAAAAATTATGAATAATACAATACGAATAAATTGTATAACTAATTCTTATTCAACCATAATAGTCTTTTAAATATAATCAAATATAAGTACTAATTGTCATTCAAAGCATAATAATCAATTCCAAAACATAAAATATTTATTCAACATCAAAACAAAAACATAATTCACTCATCCCACTCCTCAACACTAATATCATAGCTATAAAACAATTCCATTAATATTTCTAAGATATAGGTATGATGCATGTACGTCAAATTTCTATTATATCACATAAACGAATAAGATAACTAGTATATTTATAAATAAATAAAAATTGAAAAAAAAGTATACGGAACTTCAAATTACAGTTTATTACAGTCAAATTATACAAGTATGATGCATATGTACGTAAAAAAAACAAATGACTTACTTGCAGTCGAAAGATGAAGAGAATTCTTGAAATTAATGGAGTTATCTGCTAAGGGTAGAAATTAGGGTTCTACATGTACTATACAATATATATATATATATATAGTCCATGTGTTAATATATTAATCTATATATATAAAGCAAAAGGCAGAGAATGGTGAAACATTCAAAATGCCATAAAATGCCCTTAGTTAATTCAAACATTAAGAATTAAAATTATTAATTAAATGATGATAATATGGTAAATTCGCATTTTATATTAAAATTAAAAACAAAATCAGATAATAGCTCCTACTTTTATGGAATATAACTACCAATATTACCTTTTTTTAATTTTAAAAATAAAAGAAAAAAGAAAACCAATTGGCACATGCGTGAGGGGCTAGTTTAGAGAAAGGAAAAAGAGAAAAAAAAAAAAAAAAGGTAAGTAGAAAAGCTACAGCGGGTTGGAGTTAGAAAAAAAAAATTATTAATTCTTGCAATAAGTTTATTACAATAAAGGTAAGTTAAAAAAACTGAAACAGCGTTTTTGTTTTTTTCAACACCAAGTGAAACGACGTCGTTTCACTATAAGATTTTTTTTAAACACTGTAATCAAAACGACGTCGTTTCATTACAATAAACCTAAAAAAAAAAAGGGAGTCGTCTTCCTCACGACGCCGGCTTCCTCGCAGACGAGTTGCAGACTCGAAAATTTCTTCTAGTTCAGAAGTTTCCAGATATGGTGCGCCTTGCAACGCTTCGCTCCGTCTGGCCACGCCTTGCAACGCCTTCTCACGCCTTCCCAGCGCTAAACGTGCAACTCGCGAAACAGCCGACCGCCTCGGGCGTTTTCCTCCCGCCTCGCTCCGACGCGCGTTTCGACGCGAGCGAAGGCATGCCTTTGAAAACACTGGTAGGAATATGTCTAGCTATGATATAGTTTGCCTCATCAATGGGCATGTACTTGAACAAAATTGTTATGTTTTTAGTATGAATTAGACCACTTTTCAGTCACAATTCATTATGATTTCATGAGGTAATTAAATTCAAGCATTTGTTCGATAACTATTTATTTTTCGTTTTTCTCTCTTTGTTAAAAAAATTCGGTGCTGAAAGAAGATCATATGAGAGATGAAAAACTCCTTACGAGTTTGGGAGTTGAGGATAGGAAACACCTATCAGTAGAAAAACAAATCCCGCTCAACTTCTACCATGACACATGGTCATAGTGTCTCCCAAATACCCTTAAACTCAAAGCACCAATTGATAGTAAATCCACCAAATCAACACCTCCATCCCTCAACAAGAAGATCTAATGGAGATCCACATCATCAACCCCAAAACTGCAAATGACACCACAGAAGATGCCAAAAAAGATAAATCTACACAAATCTACAAAGATCCAACTAAAAAGGTCAGTATAAAGACCTAAGAACAAGTAGGAATGAGACAAACCTTGCAAAACACAAGGGAGAAAAAAGCCTAATGGATATAATAATGTTAACAGCTTTCTTAACCGAATTTGACTATCTCGCACGTAACATCTAGAGACTTACAATAATAATGTTAAATCGCATGTTGTAGTCATATATTTATACACACACATATACATATATATATATATATAATATTTTCTTTTTCAATGTCATTAACGATGGGATAGTTTAGATTTTATTAAATTAGTTTCTTTTTGGGTCTGAAAAATGAGTATTTTTTACGTACATATGCTTATACATGTAGTAGGTAACGATGTTGCATGTTAAACAATATTATATGTTATCTAGTATATCAGATTTAATAACCTGTATTAGAGATATGATCAGCATCAATAAATGTGATAATAATTTTGTGGAACATCCTCAACAGTATATGTTAATTTAGCATATATATTCCAATTAATCTGGACAAGCAATTTTGTTTAAGCAAGATGTAGAGAGACATGAGCATGGGGTTTTCCTTCTCCATTCTACAACTTTGGCCCATCAAGTCAACACCTTTTACTTGCTTGCCCAACCATAGCTAGTCACGTTGCTGCAAAGATCACCAAGGCAAATGCAATGCGGGTTTTTATGTCAAAACGATTTTGTTTGCATGTCCAACATTCTTATCCGAAGGATGGCTCAACTGTTCTTATTTCTATATATATAGAAACTTCCGTCATGGATTTTGCTTCCATTCCACGCATGATGTGTGTATGTCTATATATATACATACACTTAACTTTTTCTCCTAAATGGATAGAGCTAACACCGTCATATTCTACTTGGAATGGATACAATAAGGTGATGAAAGGTAATCCTAGGATGACCTCATCAGTAATATTTTTAACTAAGACGAACGATGTCTTAAAATAGACTTTGTTTTGACAAACATGGGCTTTTGGCTATATATATGGCTTAAATTCTAAAATAGTCCCTGTGTTTTATCTTGTTAGCCAATTTAGTCCATGTGTTTTTAATTTGGCCAATTTGGTTCCTGTGTTTAGCACTGTTAGCCAATGTGGCCCATTCTGTTAAAATTGCCGTTAAATAAACATGACAATTCTTTTTTTTCTTCTTCTTCCTTTGAAAACCTATAAATGTTGTTGAAATTAATTTATAAAAACATATTAAAACTTCATTAGAACTAAAACATAGCATTAGAAAAAAGATTATTTAAAAAAAAAAAAAACAGGATGGGCGCGGGGCTGCTCAACAATGTGGTTGGGGGGAGTGGGGCGATGACTGCGTGGTGAAGATTCTACTAGGAGATGGTCAGGAGTTGGGGATTCTTCTTGTGAGAGAGAGAGAGAGAGAGAGAAGGGGAGGGGTGGGGTGGGTGGCTCTGGCTTGGGGAGTTGAGGTTTTTGCATGTGGGTGAGTTGTTGCTGGGGAGAAAGGGTGTTGCTGAAATGATGTTGTCCTTTGGTTTTTAATTGCTTTTAACTTTTAAATCTTATTTTTATTTCCTAATTATTTATTTTATAGATTGAATTCAAATATTTATATTTTTTTATTAATATTTTAATAGAAGTTTAACATATTGGATTACATTAGCTAATGATCCGAAACACAGGGACCAAATTAGCCAAATTGAAAACACATGGACTAAATTGGCCAACGGGCTAAAACACAGGGACCATTTTAGCATTTAAACCTATATATATAGACATACACACACATGCAATATGATTTTTAGAAATAATTATATTTGATTAGGTTTGAAGGAACCCTGATGGGTAAAAGCAGCTGGCTATGGTGGTTTCATGCATGTGGGAAAACCAGCAAATGGTATTGAATTGATTTCAAGTTAGCTAGAGGGCTAAAAGCAGCTGAAATTTTTCGAAATCCAGTTAGATGTTTTATTTGATTACTTTTAGCTCTTTTTTTAGAGTAGTATAAAAATATAACATTTGTAGTAGTGTTCGAACTCCTACCACGTTTGGTGATTAGAATTTGATTGAATTAGAAAGTGTGATTAGATTGAAGAGAACAATATAGTAATCAAATGTTGGATAACTTATATTATGAAAAAGTTGAAATACTTAATCTCACTACTCCGACCCCAATAACTCAGAACCCGGACATTGGAGGGATTAGTGAATGCACAATTTCACCTAAGTGCTTTTGAGTTTTTCTTTTAAAGGAAGTGGGAAAGTGTTTGATAAAATGCCTCAAAGAAACTTTTCATAAGCTAGAGGAGGTTGAGGCACACGTGTGTCCATGTCAATATTCCCAGCTACCTATCCCACTCTGACATATCTAATCTAAGATCAATGGATATGCAATAAGCTTCCTTCGAATAGAAAAAAGAAAAAAACAGAAAAAGTAGTTGGCATCTGTGCGTTGCCTGAAAGATCAGCAATAAACCCTATTAGGCGACTATATTATATATGTGTATATATATATTTTGTTGTTCAATTCTTTGGATCTATATGTAAGAATTTAAGAAAGGCCATTTATGTCGGCGTCAAAATCCGAGACTACTTACAAGTTAAGCTTCAGACCAGGCCAAGGTCCTAGGTTAGGAGATTTTGGAGAGCGTGCATGCTGCAGCACAAAACCTGCGGATGACCACCTGCCATTTTTGTTCTTATATCTTCATTTTTCGCTGCATTTTGTTTGTATTAATGATGCAAGTGCCTTTGAATTTGGCAAGTTGCAGCAGATGGGCAGAGCAAGGGAGGCAGACATCATTTTCTAAAAAAGGAAATTTATTTATTCATTTTTAATTTACTTTTGGCCAGAACCAAATAAATAAATAAAAATTTGATGAGGCTCGGGCCTCAAGTACTTTCTCACGTCCCTGTTGTGTTTTTAGCCTGTACCCTTGATCTTGTGCGTGCAGGATTTAAAACCATAGAGAAAATTCATCATCAACATGTGACTGATCATCCCAAATTGATTTAAGGTCGAAAGACAGATGAAATTATAGCAACAAACAGAGAAGTGTAAGATTGTACTGGAATCGACTTCGGTTTTCGGGATTTGGGCAGTCTAAGACCAATCCTTGAACATGTTCATGAAATTCACAATCTTGTAGAGAAGAAGAAAGGCCACTTATGGCTAAAGAAGAAGAAATACAATAGAGAAAGCTCTGAATTAAAACTTCGTTACAAGTTCCAAAAAAACATGGCCTCTGCACCCTTTAAGAAAACACAAGCTTTATCTAAAGACTTGCTCTGTTAACGAGTTTCAATAGAATCATAACAACTTTAACTAATTAACTAAACACGTTGTCTTAATCTTGATCTTATCCATAGTTCCAGAAAATGTTTCCAAAATATGGTTCTCTACTTCATGCTTTGTGTAACGATTGCTATGCCTATTATGAAGAGCAACCTCTGGTGTGCTAGTATAGTGCATGTGTGCAGCTGCTGTTACTCAGCTGTTGTGCCTGCAAGGAGTCATTTGGTAAACAAATTTCCACCTAGCATCATTCCATCAACGTTGACGTTCCTCCATAAGTTTGTACTACTACTTCATCGTTGCCTACTGCCAGATTCCTTTCTGTTATGCAATCATCAAGAACGTAATCAAAAACATTAATTGATCATCAAAGCAAGTTCAGATGCTCCAAAAATAGAAAGTAAATCACTACATTAAAGAAAGAAATAGAGGGGAGCACAATCTCTTCTTTTTCTTCCCTTAATATGTGAAGAAATCAAATTCGAAATAAAAGTCAGGCAGAAACAAAAATAGACAACATGGAACAGGTCACCACCACTTGCTGCCCTGCGGCAGAGATGCCGTCTCCAAGATTTGAGCGAACTACAACTATTATGCCAAGGGTCATTTTTTTATTTAAGTTTTGTATATGAATCATGAAACATTAACTATCAGAAGCCTAAAGAACAAGATAAGACTAAAAGAAGAAAAAACAGTATAGGATTGTAGATGAAGCATTTACATCAGATAGTGTATAGCATATACACATACCTCAGGAAGTCGAAGATGAATCAGTTTCTGAATCACTTTTGCAAGGATCCAGGCCCTGTGTTAAGTTCGGGAAATGAGGAATTTTAGGCCAACCTTCCCTGTTTCTTTGTCAATTCACTCCCCCACACATTTTGGATGCGTATGCGGCAAAGATTAAGTTATCTCCACCACATGCTTCCCTGATCCTCATTATTGAACACATCAAGTTCCTCAGAACTACCTATCCAGAAGCTTTCAACTGTGCTAAGAAGTTGCCTAAGTTGCTTCAGGGACATTCTTAGCTTAGGGCAGTACATAATAAACACATCCTCGAGATAAGTGGTGCCTCACAGCCACTTCTCGGGCAGTGATTCTAAATCCTGGATCCCCTCAAGAGACAGAACTTCAACTGATCAGAAAGAGGGAAATGCTCTTGATTATCAGACTTCCTTTCAGTTGTCATGGTTAATAGTCTTAATAATATTTCATTGACATTCTTTAGATATAGTTCTTCAAATTGTGGATATAATGGGAAGGAAGTCAACTTAGGGTAGCCATTGATATACAAGTAAATGGTACGATGAAATGATGAGACTAATAGATGATGATGTTGCTTCTCATTTTTCTTCCACCATCCTCTCAAATTAGGAAATTTAGAGAGACTAAGCATTTCGAAGGGTGGAAAGAATGCTGCTGATGCTGTTTTTTTTCCACCTCCAACTTCATATCCCCATCTTCACTTAACGGCGATGGAGTTAAATATAGAGTCCCCATGGACATCTATTTTAAGAAATAACATTAACACAACAACAAAACAGCACTCAAATAGTCCACAACAATTTAACGTTTGTTTTAAGCAAACAATGATAATACAAACAAATCATACCAAACAACAATGAGACAAACCAAACCTACTTTGAAAAGAAAAAAAAGGCTTAATACATGAACCGTTTGACTGAAAGCCTACTTATTGTTAAAAATTAGTATCATTTTATACCAGAACTAGCTAGAGGCAGGCTGAAGTAAACCAAAACAACAACCGGCTTTCGACATATGTACACGCTTCTACATGGGTACACATTCAAATTCAAATAAACAGAGTAATGGTTGGGTTTCTATCATTCAGAATCTTGATTCTACAGAAAGTACAGAATATTTGCATCCCTCCTCCATCCTCCAGGCAAATACCAACATGAAAATGAGTATCATATCCATACCTTGCAAATCATTGGATGCATTTCGTTAGCATGTTATCAAAATTTTTAAATTTGCTTTAAGATATATGTCATCATATGATTCATATCATATCATCTAAATATATGAGAAAAAAAAAAAGACATTTGCAGAGTTGCTCATCTACCCTACCATCATCCATATACTAAGAAAAGGCAACATCCCAAGGGAAAAGTTTCATTTTATATGGACTAAGTCTTGAATATTAAATTAATTGATTCTTTCCAGAACACTTTGATACCAAAAAAAGAAACAGAGAAAACCCAATTCAAGATTCCCAATCAATCAGCATTATTTACAGTAAAAGTTAGGCACCCATCTCAGGCGGCCAAGGCTGCCAAGTAACGAAGAAAAGAAAAAACCCAAACCCCAATTCAATCACATCATACAAACAGAAACCACCAAATAACTCAACAAAAAAAAATGTAAAATAAATTCATAAATTCATTTCTAAATGTCAAATAAACTGGGCGGTTGAGAGTTTACCTGGGAGAAATACAGATTGGAGTTAGAAAGAAACTAGGACTGCTACTGGGAGAGTTTGGCACGACAAACGGACTATTTCTTCATCCAAATTCCAAAGCTTTGATTTTTTTGGATTTCTATGAAGTTATTAATTTTTTAATTTTATTTGGAAGAGTAAAATTAACCCTTTTTATTTTTTAATAAGATCTTCTTACTCTTATTTAGTTGAGATAAAAAAAAAAAAAAAAAAATTTCTTTTGGAAACAAATGTAACAATAGCTTTTGAATTGACCTCGATTTGTATTTTCATCCCTGAATTACGATAGTTACTATAGTCATCAAATTAGGTAACGTTTTACACTCTGACCACTACACATGTCATGCAAGTCATATATTTTTAAAGGGTAATGATTTTCCCACTTCAATTTTATGCACTTACACTTTTTTTTTAATTATAAAATAAAATATAAGTGGATAAAATTGGGGTGGAGAAATCATCACTCTTTTTAAAAGGCAAATAAAAATTTTACCGAGCCCCAACTCTTACCGCCCCTCTACCTCCACTTCAAGTCATATCATAAGTACGCAAAATCTAATTTGAGAACGACATTAACTATTATTAAAATTTATGGAAGAAAATGCGAATTGATGTATAATTCAATAACCAAGATTACAATTTAGCTAACAAATAAATTAGCTCCGCTGCTGCCGTCCCCATCTTTGGATATCGCCTGGCAATATTCAATAAGCCCTTATGAGGTATAAGAACGACTATTTCAAAAGAAGAAAAACAAAATTCAACTATTATATCATACTCACCTCATAAACAACAAAATTATAAATTAATTGAAGCTCGTAGAATGTTTCAATCATTAGGAATTTGCCTATTGCGATTATGAAATAAGGTCAATAAGAAGATAGAATTATTGAAATCATGACACATAGCAGGAAATTGCGATGGCTAGTTGATTTACGTGAATGAGTCTCCACATTGTATATGTACATTGTATATATATTTATAATATATATATATATATATATCCTTTATTGAGAGATCTTTGAAATAAGTATATTTGAGGAACATCCTTATAGGGCCCACTTCGTATTGTATTTTACTAATCCAAACCGTCTATTTCGTAGATACTTATTCAAAGATCATCTCTACAAAAAAAAAAAAAAAAATCACTCTTGAATCCGATATCATTTGACCACTCAATTGAATTATTGAAATTTTAGTATTTTCTTGAACCACCGTGTTCATTGATTTTGTAGGACATAATTGGATATCGAAATAGTTTCTGATTTGTCTAATTTTTTGCAATGATGATCTATGAATGTAGACTTAAAAATTAAATGGTTTTGATCGTTGAAAAAATATTTATAAAAGACTCTAAAAAGTGTCCTTCAAATAAAATTATTTGAAAAACCTCTTAATATATATATATATATATACAGTCACCTTCTATTGAGGGATTCCTCAAATAATTTTATTTGAGGGACGTCCTTTTGGGTACCCTACAATTTTTTTTTTCCAATAATCTAAACAATCTATTTTTTAGGTATTCATTCATAGATCATCCTTACAAAAAATTAGACAAATCGGAAACCGTTTCGACATCCAATTGTGTCCTACAAAATCAATGAATACGGTGTTTCAAGAAAGTACTAAAATTTCAATAACTCAATTGAATGGTCAAATGATATCGGATTCAAGTGATTTTTTGTAGAGATGATCTTTGAATGTGTATCTACAAAATAGACGGTTTGGATTAGTGAAATACAATCCGGAGTGAGCCCTACAAGGGGTGTCCCTCAAATAAGCTTATTTGAGGAATTCCTCAATGAAAGCTCTCTGTATATATTTATATCCTTATCCTACAAACTACCAACGTGGACTGGTCATAGCTGATTTTTGGCTTCAGATTTATGTCATTAGAAAGAAAACAAGAACATGGCTATAGGAGTAGAATAATGCACGCTTTAACAACTCCATCGGTTTCCTTTAGTTTTTACATAGTCAACAATCATTTTCCCAGTATAACAAATACCTTTTTCTATATTTGAAGAGGTGTGGTGGGTTCAAGGTTTACCTAATCTCTAGATGATGATGTTCCTTATCTCGTGTTAGGTGGCAATACAAAAGAAATTATAAAATAGAGTTATAAGTGGTGAAATGTTGCATGTATAAAGGTAGGGGTGAGTATGGTCTGGATTGGATCGATTTTACCATAAAATCACAACTGAATTAATTCCAATAAAAGGATTTAGTTCGTTTTGGTTTGGACAAAAACCACTAAGGGACCTGAACTAAACCAAACCAATTTTGGACAATTTGGTTCGGCAAGTTTTGGCCTAAATCCAATCTTTTTTTAATTTTACATTTTTCAACTTTGTTAGCTCAATTACAACATAAAAAGTTCATAAATTGCTATAAAATTTTCATTTTTAACACATCAAACCACCCTAAAATTCAACATGCCATGAAACTTCAAAGTTCAGTAACTAATATTGTTATAATTCAAAGATCAATTATCAACGTTCCATTAAACTTCAAATTAATTAACATACTTATCTAAATATTATTCAATGAGAGAATTGCACATGTAAAATAAATACTAAAAAAGACAGTTCAATTCGAATACGTCAGTTTATTAAACCTCCCAACTAATCAAAACATATATGATTTTGTTCCGTTTTAAACCGTTTTGACTTTTTACTACCAAAACCCAACCAAATTGGACATTATAATTCAGATCGGCCGTTTGGTCAATTCGGCCGGATTGATGGAGATATATATTGACCTTGTGCTTGATTGGATAGAGTTGGGGCTTTTGGCTGTCTAGCTTTATAATATTTTAGAAGTAAACTTTTAAATGAAGAAGAAAGATTCTGAATGTGCAACACCTCCACTAAGCCCATACCAACTAAACTTATATATAATTGTTTTGGCAGCAAGAAAATGGTATGCACTTGAACCAAATAAAGGTATTATTTGGTAGGTGAATGACTTTCCCTCTATTGTATATTACGAACAACTTCTTACACCTTCACCTAGCTGTCTATATATGACATGTTTGCATTTTTAAAGCTCCTCAACTCTCTCTCTCTCTCTCTCTCTCTCTCTCTCTCTCTCTCTCTCTCTCAAACACAGAGAAGACTTGAGACATGGCCATCGCAACAGCTCTGGTAATTTTGCTGCTTACAGCCCCAGCAGTTTATGGAGTGCAGCACACTGTTGGTGACACAAGTGGCTGGGACTCAAATGTAGATTATGTCACTTGGGCTGCTAGTAAAACCTTCACTGTTGGTGACACTCTTTGTAAGCTCTTTCTTACTTTCTCATTGTTAGTCAGATCTATACAACTGAAATTAAAATCCATATTTGTTTTATTTTTGGGGTTCCGAGAGTGAATAGATTATTAAATTAAACTCATCTAACTGCACATAACATGGTGGTGTGGTTGTTTTAATTCTAGTTTACTTTCGATCAAAAATTGGGTATGGATACTTGGCGAAATATGAAACATGTTACATATATATGTGTGCCAATTTAATGAAACACCTGCTGACCAAAATTTTTGATCTTACCAGTGTTCACCTATGGTGCTTCCCACTCAGTGGATCAAGTAAATCAAGCAGGCTACAGTAGTTGCAGTTCAAGCAATGCCATCGGAACCCATAGTGGTGGGAGCACATCAATCGCCCTCTCACAAGCTGGTTCAGTCTATTTCATCTGCCCTACTGCAGGTCACTGTGCCAGTGGCATGAAGCTTACAGTCACTGTTGTTGCAGCTGGCAGCCCCCCTACCACTTCTCCCACCACTCCACCTCCACCAGCCACAACCCCGTCTCCACCCACCACCACTCCGTCTCCGTCCACCACTCCTGCCACCAATAATAGTTCGTCGCCGCCACCCCCGCCACCTTCCGGAGCAGCAGCTCTTAGCATGAATATGCTCGGGTTTCCACTTGCGATGGCAACCTTGGTTGCATTCATGGGCTAGGGAGGAGGCAGTGCGGTTGATCTTCTTCTTTCTTCTTTCTAATAATTGACCAGACATATTGTTATGTTGTATTGTGTTGAATTGGTGTGATGTTAGATGAGAGATGTTAGATTTTTTATGTTTATATTATATCATATTCTGGATGGACGACAATTGGTTGTTTCTTTTGTTTCTGTTATTCTAATTTGTATGTTTTAATCTTTAGCACTTTGCATCCATCGCCATTTAAGTAACGCGTTTGACTTAATCAACCAGCCAAAGAACCTAACCCAAAAACTAATGGAATTTCATGAGAATAAAACAAGAGAACAAGAGTGCTTTTCTACAAACCTAGCATTTGTCCAAGTTACCCACCAAACTATAATCTTGTCCATGATTTCTCCTTTTTTCCCTTTTGACTTAGAATTTAAGAAGAAGACAAAATACACACACACAAAGAATTGTTGTTACAAAAAGTCCATGTGGTTAGGTTGTGTCAAAAAATCCGTTAGTTTAGTAATGTGGCATTATATGGAGCCCATAAATCTAATAATATTATGTTATGTGAATTTAAATGTTTAAAGAATTTCAAAATGGAAAAATCATTTTAAAAAAATTTAATTAAAATTGTTAAAAGAAATTACTAAACCTAATGGAATGGACTATTTGTGAGTACGTATATTAATCTTGAGGATCATGAATGACAAAAAAAAAAAAAAAAGAATGCAACCTGATAGTTTCATGACCCTCTTGAACGTTTTGTAATAAAAAAACCTCTACCAAATTTTAAAAAAAAAAAAATTTGATGACTTACCCAGCCAGCCCAATACACCACATCCCCATTAGAACCAGCCCAACAAGACACATATCAATTTTTTGGGCTGGACCTATAAAAATTCATTCCCAGTTAGATTCAGCTCAATCCACAATATTCAACCCCCCAAACCTCTCCCTGTTTTATTAGCTAAAAATCCTAAATCTAAACCCTTTCCTCGTTCCTCCATCTACCAAGAGAGAAAAACAAACAGAGACAGAGAGATGGCTGGTGAGGAAGAGAACAGCGAGTTCTACCTGAGGTACTACGTGGGGCACAAGGGCAAGTTCGGGCACGAGTTCTTAGAGTTCGAGTTTCGACCCGACGGGAAGCTCCGCTACGCCAACAACTCCAACTACAAGAACGACACCATCATCCGCAAGGAGGTCTATGTCACGCCTGCAGTTGTCAGAGAGTGTCGTCGTATCATTTCAGAGAGCGAGGTCTGCAACTCCTAATTTCTTTGTTTTAATTACTTATGATCTCTCTCCATTGGGTTTTGTTGTTGGGTTTTAGGGTTTATGGTATTTTGTTAATTAATTTGTTGAAAAAGGGTTCGTATTTGTTTAGGGAGATTTTTTTGGGGTTGTACAATGTCCGTAATGTCCGTAATGTCCTACATTGAAAGAAGAAACACTAATTTGGAGTAGTATATGATCTCATAGGCACCCTTCCCTTGCAAACCGGTTTTGCTAGGGCAACCCCCATGAGCCAGGGTGTGGTTATATGTTGGAATTTGACCATGTGGGTTTGTGTTTGTTTTGGGAAATTTTGAGGGAGCCGGGTTTATTTTATTTATTTAATGGAATTTAGTTGTGTGAATTTGTGTTTGTTCTGGGAAATTTTGATGGGTTGGAGTGGAATTTGGGTTTGTGGGATTTCCTGTGTTTGCTTTATCAGAATGTGAGGAGGGAAAAGATGTGGAGTTGCAGTGTAAGCTTGAGGAGACTTTTAGGGTTGGAGGGTTTTGGGGTTTTCATGTCTATTTCCTGAGAGAACTGAGGGCGAAGAGAATAAGATGGGTTGAGTTTGTAACCTGGGCCTTCATTTGTCTTGAATAAGAGACATGCATGCATTTCATTTTATGACTGTTATAGTCGTGGAATTGAGGGCTTAGGATTTTCTATTTCGTTGTTGAGGAGTCAAAGGAGATTGAGAAAAAATAAGTTATTTATGTGTTTAGTTCTTGTAAGTAATAGATCAGTAGTTGTTTATAGATGTAATTTAATCTATGGTTTCAGTATTAATTTTTCTTTCAAGTTTCCTGGTTTCCTGCATGGAGGTTGAGAGAAAAGTGGAAAACTTGAGATTAGGGAAACGGTAGGGACAATTGCGACTGTTCAGTTGTAACTTGTAACTGACTGTCGAGCTCCCGAACCATGACATGCATGGATGTTTATGATTGGACAGTTATCACCAGGCTTAACTTTCTTCTTGAGATTATGAATGTCTTTTCTGTATTGTTATGAGATAAGATATGATTTTGCTCCTCTCACCATATTTTTTATTTTGTCTGGATAAGGAAGAGAGTTATGTTCAAAAGGTGGCATGGGGTACACCCCATTTATACTATAAGCGTACATAAAAATCTAAAATAGGTCAGCAGAAAGTCTTATTCTCCTCTTCTTTTTGGACCAAACAAGTAGACTGGTGAAACCTGAACTGTGTTGAAGAATGCTCATTGCTTCAAAAGCAAAGCTTTTATCTCTAGCCAAAGGCACCAAAACATAGATTAGTCACCCTTCTATGCAATTCTTTTATCAAAAAATTTCTCTGTAGTTCTTCAGAGTTCAGAGTCCGTTTGTTTACAAATAGTCTGGTTGCTGACACAAAGGAGACAAATATTAGAGAAAATAAACTTCATAAGTTTCCTTTTTCTGGTGATACTATGGAAAACAATTGTATTAAGTTAATAACTGCGAGCTTCTGGTTTCCCGAAGTTGTTTATGACTGTTGTGATTTGATTTTATACAAATTTATAAAAAAACCCAATCCTAGGCATGTATTTATAAAAAAACCCAAACACTATTTAAACATAGAAACACACCCAAAATCAACCCCAAAGTCAACTTTTTGGGTGTGTTTATAAATGGGTTTTGAGTGTGTGTAATGATGGGTTTTGGGTGTGTTTCTATGTTTAAATAGTGTTTTGTTTTGTTTTTTTATAATTTCAGCCCCCATTTTGGGTGTTTTAGTGAAACTCCCTTGATTTTATTGAATTAACATTTCTGTAGTTTGGGTTTCTCTGGAATCTTGCAAGCAATCTGAATTGTCTTCTTGTGTTTTAGTTAAAGTTAACACCATTTGGATTTTGGGAATCAAGATCAAGCAAATCACCTCTAAATGGTGGAAGTTCATTTTCTTTCCAATTAAGCAATAAGAATTGAAACAGTTGGGTGGCACCGTGGCATTAGCTATGTCTTATGAAATGATGGAAAACAAATACCCATTAGTTGTATCTTTACTGAACAGTGGAAGTGCTTACCAAAAAGAAATTACACCGTGAAAATTGTTTCTCAGACTGGCCAAACTAATTATAGGATTGTTACCCTTCATGTTGACTGTTCGTGCAAATTGATTTATATATTCTTCCCAGAATTTGGTTAGTGGAGTGTCGTCGTCCTGGTTTCCTAAATTGGTTACATTTTTGCCTATCTTTAGATCTTGAAGGAAGATGATGTCAACTGGCCAGAACCTGACCGTGTTGGGCGGCAGGAGCTTGAAATTGTAATGGGGAATGAGCATATCTCCTTTACTACTTCAAAGATTGGATCCCTTGTTGATGTCCAGAGCAGTAAAGATCCTGAAGGTCTTCGCATCTTTTATTATCTTGTTCAGGTTAGTTGATTTACACTTTCATTTTATGGTATTAAGATTGCCTTTCCTTTTCTGGATTCATACTGTATATGTAGGGATCGATGGTTTTTAGCTTGCTCTTGTCAGTGCTGGTGTTCTGATTCTTCTTCAATTATATGTCTTAGAAAGAGAGAACGAATTATTGTAGTCTGTCCACTTAAATATTCCATTTATGAGTCGAGACATCCTAGTTTTTTACCCTCTTATACGAGTTTTATTTTGACGTGATTTCTATTGTTTATGTCTGTCAGTGACTCAACATGAGGTTTTTTTAACCCAACACTGTTTCTCAATTATGCTTGTATTTGATTGCAGGATCTGAAGTGCTTTGTGTTCTCACTTATCTCTCTCCACTTCAAGATCAAGCCTATATAAGATGCAACCGAGTATCAGGTGTCTGCCAGACAAGTTGCATTCATGGGTTGTGTATGCTTTTCCATGGTTGACATTTTTACTATGTAGGCCTAATCATTGACAGTTTTTGTAATTTTTGTTACTTGGATGATTATGACTATTCAAAAAAATGATTATGAGAGGGGATTTCGGAATGTATGCCAAAATGGAATGCTACAGTTTGCTGCAAACGCTCTAGATTTTCAGTGCTTTCTCCTGTGTGTTTGTTTTGGGGTTGCAGCAGTTGGTGTCAAATCGGATTGATATAGTTTTAAACCCATGTTCTGGAATTTTATAGTATTAACTTGACCATTATGTTTTCTCAACTAAATATATATTCCTTCAAAGTGTTTTTGGGGTTTGTACGTTCTTTGAAATATTCTCAGTTAAAATATATTAAAAATTGGATAATTTTAGCTTGGTAACCTGAAGTTATACCCCAAGGACCCCCTGCAATTTCAATTTGAACGGTTACATAATCCTAATTTTTTAGCAATCTGATTCCGGCGCTAGCTTATCCGGCGTTAGCTTATCGTTAGAATTTCCATTAGTTGCGGATAGAAACTTTGAAACTTGACAAGTGGAAAATAATTGCGTTCTAACTTCTTCTCTTTTTTTTTCCCCCAAAAATCGATAGAAACAACATTTTTGGGGTATATAGTGTACAAGAGAAAGCAACTTCGCTTGGGTAATTATAAAGCAAATTGGGTTTTAGAAAGTGCAATAGAATTAATTTAAATAAAATATTCGTTTTCGGAAACAGAAAAGCTATAAATACACGTGTAGCCTGAGACTTTTGTAAACTCCAGCTACTGTGATTTACAAAAATCGCTATAATCTTTTCTCTTTCAAACGATCGAGACCCTACTTTTCTCTTTCAGACAAGATGACAGCTTTGAAGGAACAGCGATGCGAACGAGAGCCTCCTGTTGACGATGACGACTTTGGTGGACTTCCTTGCCCTCCGCTGGACGACCTTGAAGCTGTCTTCATCCTTGAAACCATGCCTTGCGATCCCTCCAACTTTTTCGACGACATCAAACTTGACGATGACGACTTTGGTGGACTCCCTTGCCCTCCGCTGGACGACCTTGAAGCTGTCTTCATCCTTGAAACCATGATTTGCGATCTCTCCAACTTATTCGACGACATCGAACTTGATGAGCGCGACTTGGCAATTCTGGAGAAGCCCAAGAAACCATCTCACGGCAAAGGCAAGGATTTGGAGACCTCCGCTTGATGCTAATCGCACCACCTCCATCTTCTTGTCAACAAAACCTAAGGGGCCCAAGCAATCTGATCCTCATCATCTTCGGCAACATTGGGATGATGAAGAGAAGTTGGAGACTGGTGTTCGAAAGCTCCACCAAGGCTGTCAAGAGTTTCAAAACAAGCGAGAGAAAATTGCCTTTGCCGTCTAAGCCGGGACGAGGTCTGGTTTTGACAAAGAACAAGTTTCTGACCAGCTCCAGGCAGTGCCGAGCCTTCTGATTTCTCGGAGAACACGTTTCTTATTTTCTAGTTTATTCTTTAATTGATAACAGATGTAAGTACATGGTTTTTGAACCACAAAACGATTACAAGTACATGGTTTTTTAGGAGAGCTAGCACGTTTTTTTTATTCAATTCATTCTGTAATTGTGATCAGTTTATGTAATTGTAATTCGAGTTATAGATGTTCCTAATGCTAAAGGTACCTATTTTCCATGTTGGGTAGTGTTTAATTTTTGGTTTGTGTGGATTTTTGGACTTAGAATTTGTTCTGGTGAAATGGGTTCTTTATTGTTTCTGTGTAGGGGGAACTTGTGTCCAAGAGGAACACCCACTTCTCTTTTGGGTGTTCTTCTTGGACATGCAGATTTGAACACTTGCAGGTATCAATAAAGTTTCCTGAAAAGATCTTGACAGGTTGTCACTAAATTTTCCAACTGTTGGTGGTTTAATGGTCCCAAAACCAATTCCTTCTAGTTTCCTTTCTTAATAAAACCTATGAACATGAACCTTATCAGTTAGGAAAATTGGCTTCTTGTTGCCCATTTGCCATTTTTCTTCAAGCAGCCTTGGATTGGGTGTTTCAAGGCTCCCCAATTTCCCATCTTGTCCAATACTCATGACTTCAAATCCCATTTCATCATTTTGTATGTAAGCACATACAATTTGGCCTCACCAGTCAATGAAACAAAAACACATTTCATTCTACACATACCCAACATGTGCATTAGGCAAATTCATGCGCATGGCTGATGGCGGATTTGTGATGCGGCAAACAGGAAGAGTATGAGAAGTATGATGCTTCTCGACAAACAAGCCGGCAAAACGGGACATACACCAGATATTTTTATTGTGAATAAGGGGGTTTTAGCATGGTACCTTCCGTATCTACATTTTATTGGCAGAGGACTAGCCAGATTCATATGCTTCACAATGTGGTGATGGTCTTCAATCAAAGAACACCATTTCTTGGACGCAGACTTCACTCTCAGCAAAGCGTCTACAGTTAGCCAACTCAAAATCTCAGTGATCATCTCGAAAGGAAGCTTTGGTCCTTTTGTTAGGCGTCCAATCTTCTCCTTTGATTTTCTTCTTTGGTATCCGGGCACCATGTTCATGTTGTGTGTATACCACAAATTTCATCAACATTGATTGATTGATACACAAAAGTTAAGTTGTTCATCAGCAAATCGTTTAATGTGATCAATTTTGCATCCGTTTCTTATTTATGCTAGCCTTGCTCCATGATTTGAAAATGAGGCACCTTTGATCCTTTAATCATGTGGTAACTGTAATAATTACATGTTGAAATTGACATCAGTGAGTTAACATGGTTTGGAATTTTTTGACTTGCATTATTCACCATTGGTTATATGTTCTGTAATTTCAACTTGGGACTTATCAGTTTGTTACTGTCAGCAAGATGCAAGTATTGCCCCTTAGCTGGGAAATGTTGAGATTGATCAGAATAACTTTATTTGTTGACTTCTGTTACTTTTCCTGCCACAATTTTTTATTAGGGCAATTCAAATAACGAGAAATGTTTGGTTCCATTACTGATCGACTCCAATGCTGAGTTTTCAAGTTTTCGCGTGACACATTTGGAACAAGTTTGCAATAATTGAGGCTAAATCTCTTGCTTGCTTCCCAGGCCCCCATGTTAAAGCTCAGAAACACAATGTGAAAATGAGCGAAAAATGATTGGGCGTTTTGGGTAAGTATCCAGAAGGTGATCAGATTAGGTAATATCAAATGCATTAGTTCAGCTTTTATCTATTAATAAATCATTTGGAGAACACCAACCTGTCAATACTTAAGCCTCTTTTAGCTGATCAGCTAACTATTGCTGAATAAAAGTTCCATTGTACAGAATTTTGTATCAGATTTTCCTTATACCTCTGTATTGATAAGTTGTGATCGAATTAAAACATCATTTAGCTCTAGTGTTTGGCAGAACTATCATATCTTTCTTGCTCTTATTCTAGTTTCATATTAACTGCTAGGTATTGAAGAAAGAAATAGATCTATACGAGCTCCGGTGGTATGGCTATTGTATGTTTAGAGCCCTTGCATGCTTGCATAAGCAGATAATATCACTACAGTTGTTGTGCATCTATTGAAGTCTCAAGTAATTTTTTTGCAGAACACTCAATTTTAAATTTATGGTTACAGGGTGTGATGCACAGAGATGTTAAGCCTGGAAACTTCCTCTTCTCTCGTAAGCTAAACAAAGGCTATCACATTGATTTCAACCTTGCCATGGTTAGGATCCTCATCTTGCTATTGCTTCCCAGCTCTAGCAAACTTTTCTTCTGCTTTCCTTTTTATTGAAATAATCAGATCATGCTCAATCTCAATTTTCTTGTTTTGCAGGATTTACAGCAAAAGTGCACAATTGGAAGTAAGTTGGTCTTTTAATTCTCAGCTATTATTTAGCTTTTAAAATGTACTGCCTGCATCCTATCTCGTTGCGATAGTGATTACTCTGGTCTGGGAAGTGCAAAGCAATGGTGTAAACTTTGATTGTTGACTGAGTCACTAACCATGTTTCCCAATTGTTTCGATGTGCTTCCTTCCCCCACCACACCACATATGCCTAGAACTCGAATTATCTATATTCTATATAAAGAACGAAGTTAAAAAGAAAAAAAGATTGACCACTTTCTGTTTAATTTTCTCACATGTTTGGTGTACTACTGACATTATGTTATGTGTTTAAAATCAATTTTATCCGACTAACTGACGGATTTACACATGTCTCAGGTAAACCAAAATCAAGTCTTCATGTGTCCTTTGATCATGTCCGTCTCCTCCACCTAAATCTGCTCTATTGAACAGAGAAAAAAAGTTTGTGAGAGGTGATCTTGTAGATATCAGTTTAGGGGCAACAATAGATTTTAACCGAACAGATGATTCTCATAAAGATGAGGTTTTGCCTTCATCCTTATTTCTTAGATAGTTTTCTGATATTGCACTCGTTTCATCCTCATGTTCCTTTAGAGCATCAATATGAGTTTTTGTCTTGTTCTTCAACATATAATTTCTATAAGTATAGCAATCAGATCCTATTTTTACAACCGATTTGCTAGTCAATTTGAGTTATAACCAGATTAAGAGCAACGACAGTATATATAATTGCTTTAGATCTGTTTTAATGTGATATTACCTTATGAGAATGCATCAAGGCCCTAAGGCTGATGTCTGGTCAGCTGCAGTCACCCTGCTTTACCTGATGATGGGAAGAACTCCTTTTTGAGATTATGAATGTCTTTTCTGTATTGTTACGAGATAAGATATGATTTTGCTCCTCTCACCATATTTTTTCTTTTGTCTGGATAATGAAGAGAGTTATGTTCAAAAGGTGGCATGGGGTACATCCCAATTATACTATAAGCGTACATAAAAATCTAAAATAGGGTAGCAGAAAGTCTTATTCTCCTCTACTTTTTGGACCAAACAAGTAGACTGGTGAAAACTGAACTGTGTTGAAGAATGCTCTTTGCTTCAAAAGCAAAGCTTTTATCTCTAGCCAAAGGCACCAAAACATAGATTAGTCACCCTTCTCTGCAATTCTTTTAATCGAAAATTTTCTCTGTAGTTCTTCAGAGTTCAGAGTCCGTTTGTTTACAAATAGTCTGGTTGCTGACACAAAGGAGGCAAATATTAGAGAAAATAAACTTCATAAGTTTCCTGTTTTCAGGTGATACTATGGAAAACACTTGTATTAAGTTAATAACTGCGAGCTTCTGGTTTCCTGATGTTGTTTATGACTGTTGTGGTTTGATTTTATTGATTTAACATCTCTGTAGTTCGGGTTTCTCTGGAATATTGCGGCTATACTAGGGTCATTTTTTATTTTTATGAATAGTACAGCCGTGCGGCTATACGCTTCACATAGATAATGTGATCTTTTTTTCGTTATAATTGTTTTTCACTAATTTTTGTTTATCGATTAAAGTGGTTTAGAGCATTTGTCATTACTATTAGGCCATTACTCAAGTCTTTATTGTTCCCTTTTGAGTTTTTACTTTTCCAAAATTATTACATGTATAAAGAATTTAGCATTTTTGGGTTTAATATTCGTATTGTACATGTATGTATGTATTTTTCATGTTTAATACATTTTTTATACAAAATTTTCAATAATATACACAAATAATCACATTTTATTGAATAAAAATTAAACACTAAGTAAATAATAATTAAAACATAACTACTAATTAAAGTAATTAATGGTATAGCCGGACGGCTAGACTTTATAAACAAAAAACATATTCATAGAGTACATCCATGCGGCTATAATCCGGATTTTTTTTATATGTAAAACAGAGTATAGCCGGCTTTACTGGAGTCCTTTTTTTGAATTTTTTTTTATGAATAGGACCGTCGTGTGGCTATACCCTTTACATAGATAATGTGATTTTTTTTTTGACCCAATTTTTGTTTATCAATTAGAGTGGCTTAGAGCATTATTCATTATTATTAGGCCATTATCTGAGTCTCTATTGTCCCCTTTTGAGTTTCTACTTTTCCAGAGTTATTACCTGTATAAATAATTTACATTTTCACGTGTAATACGGGTATTGTACACATAAGTACGTATTTTTCAAATTTAATACACTTGTTTTTACAAAATTTTCAATAATACACACAAAATACTCACATTTTATTGAAAAAAAATTAAAAAAAATGAAATACTAATTATTCACTAAGTAAATAATAATTAAAACATAACTACTAATTAAAGTAATTAAAAAAGAGAAGCTCAGAATTCAATTGGTATGGCCGCACGGCTATACTTTTAAAAAATTCTGCTTACAGTGTATAGCCGCGCGGCTATACTCTGTGTACAAAAGCTTGCCGGTTTTTTTAAATAAATAATATAGCCGTGCGGCTATACGCCGGATTTTTTTTTTATAAATAAGCGTACAGCCGTTCGGCTATACCGGGGTCCTTTTTTGAAATTCCTTTTTATGAATCGTACAGCCGTGCGGCTATACGCTTTACATAGATAATGTGATTTTTTTATTATTATTTATAATTGTTTTTCCACAATTTTTTCCCCAAATACTTTCTCATATTCATACTCAGACAGAAATATGCCTTGCTATTTTTCGTATCATCAGAAAAACGAGGGTGCTTTGAGTTTTAGTCATAACTACTAATTAAAATAATTATAAATGAGAAAACTCATTCAATGGGTATAGCCGCACGGCTATACGTTAAAAAAAATTATTTCTCTATAGTACAGCCGGGCGGCGATTCTTAACGAGCTGGCCGGAATAAATAGTATAGCCGTGCGGCTATACGCTAGAGGTTTTTTTTTACATAAAAAAGGGTATAGCCGCCCTGCTGTAATGAGGTCCTTTTTTAAAAAAAAAAAAAATTCTGTTTTGTGAATAGTAGAGCCGTGCAGCTATACTCTATACATAGATATCAGCAACAATAGATTCTAAGCGAACAGATTGATTCTCATAAAGAATCATGATAAAGTATCCTGATAGGGGTGGTGGGAATATATTTAAAAGCCAAGATGCATTGCTATTTTTGTGTCATCAGAAAAACGAGGGTGCTTTGGGTTTTATTCATGTTATCTACACCTAAAATGGTGGTCTGCACACCCTGATTATGTGAGAGGTTAACTTTTTAACTTCCTTCGTTTAAGTTTTTGCTGCATTTTGGGTGTTCCTCTATCTTGGACATAACTCTTTGGTTCTCATCAACCATTCAAATTTTTTATCTGTAAATACAGTTTCCAGTTAGTTAGGAAATGAATATTAGTCGAAATTCATGAAAGGAATTATATCTGTTTTAGTTGCAGACCTTTGAGTACAACACAACAAAAACAATGAATTTTTTTTTCTTTTAATTTGTTGGTTTTTGAATTTGCAGAGAGAGGGGTAGGTTGGGTTCAGCTGGGGGTGGGAGTGGGGCCTGGGTTGCCACTAATGCTGGGGGTAGTCAAGGTTGTTGGGGAGAAGAAAATACAGAGGGGAGAGGGAGATCATAGAGAAAGGAAAGGGAGAGAGAGAGAGAGAGAGAGGGAGAATGAGGGAAAAGAAATCTGGGAAGGGTGGTTTGGGGATGATGGGTTTTTTTTTTAAAATTTCTTATATTTAAATATTCATATACACCTAATTTATTAAGAGAAGGAATATTGGTGGGGAATGGGTGAGGTCAAAGCCCTAAATCCATAATTTTTTAAAGACAATTTTTAATTTTTAATTTCTTTTCTTCACACCTAGCACTTAGTTTAGTCATATAGTGGGTCCTAATGGTGCCATGTCAGCTTTTTTAACAGAATTTTGAACAGACTTGACAGTGAGGGGTAAAGTGAGACATAAAACATCGGTCAAGGGTGTAAAGTGGGTCACTTTAAGAGGGTATAGTGAGAATTGACCAATGTTTCAAGGTGCACTGTAATTAAGCCTTACTTCTATTTTATAAATAGTATATCCGTGCGGCTATACTCTTTACATATATAATGTGATCTTTTTTTTTTAATAATTGTTTTTCCCCGATTTTTGTTTATTGATTAGAGCATTTGTTATTATTATTAGGCCATTACCCGAGTCTCTATTGTCCCCTCAAGAGTTTTTACTTTTCTAGAGTTATTGCCCGCATAAAGAATTTAGCATTTTCGCGTTTAATACTCGTATTGTACACGTACGTACATATTTTTCATGTTTCATACATTGTTGTTTACAAATTTTTCAATTGTGCACACAAAATTCACGTATTATAGACAAAATACTCACATTTTATTGAATAAAAATTAAACACTTATTATTCACTAAGTAAATAATAATTAAAACACAACTACTAATTAAAGTAATCAAAAAGAGAAAATCAGAA
Source organism: Prunus salicina (assembly GCA_020226455.1). NCBI lineage: Eukaryota > Viridiplantae > Streptophyta > Magnoliopsida > Rosales > Rosaceae > Prunus > Prunus salicina. Next base: position 14,845,122 of record CM035343.1, on the reverse strand, counting down.
TTCAATGGGTATAGCCGCACGGCTAAACGGTTTTAAAAAATTCTATTTATAGTACAGATGTGCAGCTATAGTGTTCAAAAATTATATTTATAGAGTATAGCCGATACTCTTTGCACAAAAACACCTTTCAAGGGCTGGGCAGGTTTAAAAAAATAAATAAATAAATAGTATAGCCACTCTGGGTTTTTTTTAATGAATAAAAAAAACACCTTTCAACGCTTCATCCCAGTCGAGCATCTTGACTGGCCAAGCCATTCATTAAAAAAACACCTTTCAACGCTCAATTCATTAAAAAAAAGCCAGAGTATAGCCGCATGACTATACTATTTACTAAAAGGTGTGGTCTATTTACTCCAATCTTCTTTATAGGAATCGAGGAAGAGAGAGAAAGAAGGTCAAAGGGTGAAGGATCTAGAAGTGAATATTCTCTCGCGAGATTATTTGCATAAACATTTGGTGCTTTCATTGAGAGCACGAGTAATACTCAATGCTTGCTCAAGGAATCCGTTCCTCCTATTTTCTAATCCACCGAAGTCATCCAAACAACCATGGTTGGAAGCAAGAAAACAAGGGGCAAGACCGTCACAGTGGCCCAATCCACGATGGGCTAGAACCACCATGATGCCGTGGCTTCGAGACAATCCCATGCCATGGTGCCATAGCCAAGACCATGGCACGCCCTTACGGCACCGCGACTACCACTACGTTCATTGCAATCGTCACCGCTCTTCTTCCTCTCGGTCCCATGATAGGGAACACCATCTTGACGCGACCTGCCGTAATACAACAGCAAGGCCCCTCGGCTGGAAGTGCTGCACCACCTCCTAGACACCTTGCTGCCACCACTGCCGCTCTGCAACCTCAAGGAATCGGCAGCAACCTCCTTCATGGCCTTGTTGTCCCATCTCGAGGCCCTGTGGCCGGATCTAGCCACCTTCATGGCGCCGCCGCCGAGCATGGTGGAACCTCCCATCATGGTGGACTTATTACCATCACCAACTTTGGTCCAATCTTGGAGCAACTTCAATCATTCCCTTCATTGCCTCCGCTCTCGACGTAGGCTCCCGCGCACACCTCCAATGAAACCCTAGCTCCTGTGCAATTGGGCTCCACACAATTCTTTCCTCTAGGTCCACGAAGTCAAGTAGACCTCAATCTAAGAGTTGACCAGCAAACTCAGAGAATGGACGACCAAAACGACTTGATAAGGCAGCTCCTCAACTAAATAAACTTGGCTCAAAACCTTGGCCTTTGACATTAGGGCGAAGAAAGAAGGATGGAAGAACGCGCTAGTGGCCAGTTCGATGGGTACCAAGCAAGTCGAGCAGGAGTAAGCAGACAAGGAGAAGGACAACAACGCGGTTGGCTTGCCGACATTTCACAAGCATCTGCAAGCCATACTCAGAGCAAACAAGGTCTCCCATCTAGATTGAGTTTAAGGACCAAGGTGCACGAAAGGCTGGGCCCACGACTTGACATCCACCCGTCTGTGCCTACAGGGAAATATTCACGAAAGGCTAGGCCCTCAGGGAGGTTAACTCGACTACCCTCATAATGAGGATCATGAGAAAAAGGCACTCTACTGCCTGGTCCCGAAGAACCAATTCCTGTCGACAAGCTACAAGGAATCTCTCGTAAGTGCAGTCCACTAACACACCGCCTAGGCAGGACAACCGAGAAGGTTGACCCTTGCGAGCCAATGAGAAAGTCAATTAGCGTCGCCCAAATTACGAAGGTCACCAATGTGACTAACCAACCATGCACGCGGAAGACGTTGAGAAGCTTGTAAATAACAGACTACGAGACTTAAGATTGGCGGAATAGCCGCAATCTCCTCACATTTCACAGTCAAAATCAAGCAGGCTGTTCCCCTAAAACGATTCTCAACGCCCTCTTTCACACACTTCAAAGGGGATTCCGATCCTAAAAGCCATCCGAAGCACTTCAAGAGTGTTATGATTCTCTACAAGTCCAAAGAAGGGCTAATATGCAAGGTGTTTAGAATGACCTTGTGAGGAGCAGCCCAAGATTGGTTTCATACCTTGCCATCTGAGTCGATCAGCAGCTCCAAGGAGCTAGCTTACTTTCTCACCAAGGAATACACTTCTTACCAGACAATCAAGAAGAATCCTAGCCACATGTTCAACCTGCGCAAAAAGCCAAATGAATCCCTTCGAGATTACATCAAGAGATTCAATGTGGAAAATGCTAACATTGTAGGGTGTGATAACCAAATCGCATCCTCTACTTTCAAGAAAGGACTTCCAGTTGAGAATGACTTATACTGCGCGCTGACTATCACTCCTAGCCAGACTCTGGCAGAGGTTTTTGCTACCACAGAACGCTACGCGTTCTGGGATGATGCTTGAATCGCCGCAAAGAAGTCTACCAAGCAGGAAGATCAGCCAACCAAGCTAGCGGGCCAAAGAAGCGACAAGTTTAGTAGTATGAACAAAGACAAACGTAGGTCATGCCCACAAGGAGACGTTGCGGCAGAAGAGAACTACATCAAGTTCTCTATCCCCATACATCAGATCTTAGCCCAAGTGAAAGACAAACCTTGAGTAAGAAGACCGCCACCACTGAAATGAGATCTAGACAATAAGGATACAAGAAAATACTATGCCTTTCATGGGATGCACGGGCATAATGGCTGGTATGCTAAATGGCCTGCTTTGCAACGAATTCAGTGCAATAGCTTTCTCGCATGAGTTCTTCGAGGTGTGTTTTTGAAGCAAATCAGTTATTTGAATTGTGCCCATGCATCGCATGGAAGGCATAGTATTTTTTGGTATCCCTCTTATCTGGATCTCCTTTCAAGGGTGGCGGTCTTTTTACCCAAGGTTTGTCTTTCACTTGGGCTAAGATCTGATGTATGGGGATGGAGAACTTGGTGTAGTTGTCTTCTACCGTAGCGTCTCCTTGTGGGCGCAACCTGCATTTGTCTTTGCTCCTACTACTAAACTTGCCGCTTCTTTGGCCTGCTCGCTTCTTTGGCTGATCTTCCTGCTTGGTAGACTTCTTCGCATCGATTCGATCGTCATCCTAGAGCACACAGCGTTCCGCGGTCCCGAAGACCTCTACCAAAGTCTAGCTATGAGTGATAGTCAACTCGCGGTATAAGTCGTGCTAAGTTGGAAGACCTTTCTTGAAAGCAGAGGATGCGATTTGGTCATCGCACCCTACAATGTTGGCCTTTTTTGCATTGAATCTCTTAATGTAATCTCAAAGGGATTGATCAGGCTTTTTGCGTTGGTTGAATAGGTGGCTAGGATTCTTATTGATCGTTCGATAAGAAGTGTATTCCTTGGTGAAGACATAAGCCAACTCCTTGAAGCTATTGATCAACCCAGATAACAAGGTGTGGAACTAGTCTTGGGCTGCTCCTCGCAAGGTCATTGCAAACACCTTGCATATTAGCCCGTCTTCGGCCTTGTAGAGAATCATAACACTCTTGAAATGCTTCAGATGGCTTTTGGGATCGAAATCCTCTTTGAAGTGTGTGAAAGAGGGCGTTGAGAATCGTTTCGGGGGAGTAGCCTGCTCGATTTCGATGGTGAAAGGTGAGGAGTTTGCTCGGTCTACCTCCATGCGTAGAGTATCTTCGAAATTTCAGCCAATCTTTAAGTCTCGATGTCGGTTATTTACAATCTTCTCAACAACTTCCACACGCATGGTTGGTCGGTCACGTTGGTGACCTTCGCGATTTGGGTGACGCTGCTTGACTTCCTCGTTGGCTCGCAAGGGTCGACCTTTTCGGTTGTCTTGCCTAGGTGGCGTGTTGGTGGACTGCACTTGGGAGAGATTCCTTATAGCTTGTCGACCTGAATTGGTTCTTCTGGAGCTGGCAGCGGAGTGCCTTTCTTCATGATCCTCGTTATGAGGGTCGTCCGGTTGACCTCCCTAAGGACTTAGCCTTTCGTGAAGATTTCCCTGCTGGCCCAAGCGAGCACGGATGTCAAGTTGTGGGCCCAGCCTTCCGTGCGCATTGGTCATTGAACTCAATCTAGATTAGAGACCTCTTCTGCTCTGAGTATGGCTTGTGGATGCTTGTGACATGTCGGTAAGCTGACCGCATTGTTGTCCTTCTCCTTGTCTGCTTACTCCTGCTCAACCTACTTGGTACCCATTGAACTGGCCACTGGCGCATTCGTCCATCCTTCTCTCTTCACCCTAATGTCAAAGGCAAAGGTTTTGAGCCAAGTTTATTTAGTTGAGGAGCTGCCTCATCAAGTCGTTTTGGTCGTCCATTCTTTGAGTTTGCTGGTCAACTCTTAGATTGAGGTTTACTTGACTTCGTGGACCTAGAGGAAAGAATTGTGTGGAGCCCAATTGCACACGGGCTAGGGTTTCATTAGAGGTGTGCGTACGTTGAGTGTGGAGGCAGTGAAGGGAATGATTGAAGTTGCTCCAAGATTGGGCCAAAGTTGGTGATGGTAGTGAGTCCACCATGATGGGAGGTTCCACCATGCTCAACGATGACGCCATGAAGGTGGCTAGATCCAGCCACGAGGTCTTGAGATGGGACAGCACCGGCCACTGGGCTGTAAGGGAGGTTGCTGCCTGTTCCGTGAGGTTGCAGAGCGGCGGTGATGGTAGCAAGGTGTCTAGGAGGTGGTGTGGCACTTCCAGCTGAGGGACCTTGCTGTTGTATTGCGGCGACGCCCGTCAAGATGGTGTTTCCTATCGCAGAACCGAGATGAGGAAGAGCGGTGATGGCTGCGATGGACGTAGTGGCAGTCGCGGTGCCGTGAAGGCGTTCTACGATCTCGGCTGTGGCGTGGGATTGTCTTGGAGCCACGACGTCGTGGTGGTCTTAGCCCGTCGTGGATTAGGCCTCAGCAACGGTCTTGCCCCTTGTTTTCTTGCTTCCAACCATGGTTGTTTGGAAGGTTTCGGTGGATTGGAAATAGGAGGAACGGATTCCTTGAGCCTGCGTTGAGTATAACTCGTGCTCTCAATGAAAACATCAAATGTTTGTGCAAATAATCTCGCGGGAGAATATTCGCTTCTAGATCCTTCGCCCTTTGACCTTCTTTCTCTCTCTTCCTCGATTCCTGTAAAAAAGACCAGAGCAAATAAACCACCGAGGGGTGTTGGCCAAAGGCCATCCGATGCCTAATTTTGTTCGATTGAATCTAGGTGAAACAATAGCTAAAAAATGGTACGAAGATTTCTCTAGGGTGAGAACCGGGTGGCTGGAACTGTGTGTGGTGGCCGGAGTCGTGTGGAGAAAATATGGAGATAGGAGAGCAATGTGGGCGGTGGCAATGGGGTTGCTACTGGCTAGGAGAGAGAGGGGAGAGAGATCTCGAGCGTTTTTGCAGGGTTTCAGAGCTAGGTTTAGAATAATATCTAAATTAATGATATTATCTTATTAAATAAAGATAATATCCTATAATTAAGATAGTATCCCTATTAATTAATTGGCCAAATTGGTTCAATTAATTAATTTAAGGATAAGAGGAAAGATTTGACGTCTAATACTTTCCAACTTCAAATTAATTGGAGTTCTTTGCTGATCTCATATTCATACTCAAACAGAAAGATGCATTGCTATTGTATCATCCGAAAAACGAGGGTGCTTTGAGATTTATTCATGTTATCTACACCCAAAATGGTGGTCTGCACACCCTAGGTTATTAACTTTTTAACTTCCTTCACATAAGAGTTGCCGTTTAAGTTTTTGCTGCATTTTGTGTGTTCCTCTTGGACATAATCTCAACAAACATTCAATTTTTTATCTGTAAATACAGTTTCCAGTCAGTTAGGAAATGAATATTAGTCGAAATTCATGAAAGGAAATGATATCTGTTTTAGTTTCACATAACCTGGCTATCTATATGTTTCATTGCTGATTTTCTCTAAAGTATCTCACAGGATTCTGGCATCACTGTCTGGGAAAATTTGTAAATATTCTTAGCTGATAATATCTGCATATGTGTGTGGTCAGTTTGTTTAATGGCTACCTTTTACATTCATGATAGATCTGGAATCTAGTGAATTGGAGAAATATCATGCTTCTTGTTGCTGATGATGATTTTTTCTTTCTTTCAAAATTTTCAGAATTTCATGTGATGGTGCATGAATTGAAGTCATTGAAACATGGTTCTGGCAATGCAGGGAAAGAACTAAATGACCCCTGGGTGCTAACCGATGTTGGTGATGTTCCTGCCTGTCCAAGAAATTCGAGATTGTGGAGTTGAAGATGACAGACTGATGGAACAGGTAGGTTTTAATGTCTAGAAGCTTCCAGTTAAAAAACTACTGCAATTGTGCCACACGTAAGTCCTTCCAGCTCAAGGTTGTGGGTCTGCCCTAATGCTGGTGGTTAGAGTAGCCAATCTCCCTTAATATTTTTTTCACCAAAAAAAAAAAAAAACTACCGCAGTTATTTATTTTAGATGAAAAAGAAAGCAATTTTAAATGATTTCTGTGAAAAATACTACTGCAATTCTGCTTGTTATGCTGGTATAATAAGTTGGGCCCACTGTTAAATGACTTGGTACACTTACAGTCATGCCCAGTTCACTGAAAATTGGTAGAATTTCCTTTTATTTAATCACTAATCTGCTGCAGGCACTGTTAAATGACTTGGTACACTTATAGTCATGCCCAGTTCACTGAAAAACGGAGGAATTTCCTTTATATTTAATCACTTATCTGCTGTAGGCTTATGATTATATCTCACGAGTTATGCACTTCTCTGTTTTGGTACAATTCATATAATAAAATGACTAGATGTCAACTACATTGACCATTGGGTGCCTATATTTCATTTTTAATTGGAGACGTTACTAGTTTAGTGCGAACCTATGAAGAAATTTTCAGAAAACTTCATTATGCATTACTGCACTAGGAAATAGGAATCCCTTGTACTGATTAACAGTACTTATAACCACACTTTTTCAGAAATATAGAGTTCTTCTTGTCAACAAGATTCTAAATTTGTACAGTTCCTGAAATAATCATTATTTCAGTACTTTTTGGGTCAGTGTCATTATTTCTCATAAAGCTTATAAGTTATATCATAGGATTACTTTTCAAAAGTGAGAAAAATACTTCATTGGTTAAGTTACGGAAGTTGTCAAACTAAAACTTCAGTATTTCCTTTCTTAATTGAAGTTTTTAACCGCGATGAAAGTGGAAGCCGGTTTGGAGTTACCACATTGTTGGAGATCCTCCTGCCAATTTGTGTGTCTAAGTTGTATGAAGGTTGTGAAAAATGGTGGAAAGAACCCTTAGTCATTGCATTTATGGCAAAGGATTTCTCATAGTACCTCATTTACCTTCATATGTCAGGCAAACACAAGTCCCAACTTTTTGTGCTTTCATACTGGTGCATTAAATTTTTGAACTGGGAAAAACATTCCATCCGAGAAAGATGGGCATACTTAATAGCATATTGAAATTCAAACTCAGGATTGTATTTTATATTGTGATAGATTACTTTGAAGATCTCAAAGAAATGAAAGGTCAGTTGCCATCAGTGGGTAGCACAAATGTCCTGATGTCAAGTTATTTTGAATCTTACGCCAACCTAGTTGATATTCGGTTGAACTTCAGTTTGGAAAATGATCTGGCATATGTTCTTATTTGCGCAATTTGTTTCCTGGAAAGACTGAGAGTACCCTTTCATGGGAATGTTATCTTTATTTGGTTGAGACCTTTCATTCCAGTGAATATATGTGTATATCAGCTACCTTTAGGTTTTATGGAAGAACCTCTAATTGTGTCCATGTTCTTTCAGGATCCACTGCAGCCATTAGTATTAGGTGGTGATCACTCAATTTATTATCCTGTTGTAAGAGCTGTCTCTGAGAAGCTTGGAGGACCTGTGGATATTCTTCATTTTGATGCCTATCCTGATATCTATAACGCCTTTGAGGGTAATGAATGTGCATCTTCTTTTGCTCGAATTATGGAAGGTGGTTATGCTCGGCGGCTTTTGCAGGTAAATTTTTATCTGTAAATACGCCGTATGTTTATACATCATGGCTTGCTTTCCCACTTCATTAGGAAATGATTATTAGTCCAAATCACAAATTGATGAAAAGGGATAGTCACAACCTTGTATTTTTTTTAGTCACAATCTGCGGCAGGCTTATGATTATATCTCACCAGTTATGCACTTCTCTCTTTTGGTAGAGATGAAAACTATGCTCAGCTAGCTTGATAACTCTGAGACCAGCTTTGCCATTTGATTATGTTATTTTCTAAAAGTTGAATTTTTTTACCTCAATTCACCAAGATTTGATAGATCCATACTGTTTTTCCTTGTTTATAAATTGTTAGTGGAAGGTGATGTGTTTCAAAAGCTTTAGTTTATTGTGCTGAACTGAGTTTGAGCAGCAATTAGTTGAACTACAATATGTTCAATTCAGTTGCACATGACATGTACTCTTATTCCTTTCATAACCTTGAAATCTTTATCAGTATGACACAATTGCTTGTAATATTCTTATACTTTGAAACTCAGCTTTCTTAGAAGTATAATTTGAAGCTGAGCTGGTACAATTCCTATTTTAAATGCGTAGATGTCAAGAAACCGGCCTGCCGAATGATGCCATTTCAGGCCTCAGATCCTATATTTCCTTTTCAATTAAAGACTTTACTAGTTTAGTACAAACTGTTAAGACCTTTTCAGAAAACTCGATTATGACTGCACTATGAATGGCAATCCTCTGCACTGATTAACAGTATTTATAACTACACTTCTTCAGAAATATAAAATTCCTCTCAACAAGATTCTAAATTTGAACCGTTCATGAAATAATCATTAGTTCATTGGAATACTCTTGGGCCAGTGTCGTTTTTTTACCGAGAATTGTCATTTTTGTAAAATGTTAAATTCAGTACATATGGCATTTGGCCAATTTCTCAAAAAGCTTATATCATAGGGTTACTTTTCAAAAGAGAGAAAAGTACTCCATTCATTGAATTACCAAAGTTGTCAAACTAAAACCTCAGAATTACCTTTCTTTACTGAAGTTTTCAACTTCTATGAAAGGGGAAACCAGTTAGAAGTTACCACTTCGTTGGAGATCCTCCTGCCAATTTGTGGGAATAATGTTTTACTAAGTGTCTAAGTTGTATATGGGTTGTGAAAAATGGTGGAAAGGACCCTTAGTCATTGCATTTATGACCCAACTATTTGTGTGCATGAATTTTTTGAAACGGGGCAAAACATTCCATATTGAAATTCATATGGGCACCACTTAATATCATTTTGAAATTCAACCAGAGTGGTATACTATACTGTGATGCATTAGTTTGAAGATGTCAAAGAAAAATGAAAAGTCAGTTGCCATCAGCGGGCAGTGCAAATGTTCTTATCCTGCGCCCATTTATGAGTCGAGACGCCCTAGTGTTTTACCCTCTTATACGAGTTTTATTTTGACGTGATTTATTGTTTATGTCTGTCAGTGACTCAGCATGAGTTTTTTTCACCTAACGCTGTTTCTCAATTACGCTTGTATTTGATTGCAGGATCTGAAGTGCTTTGTGTTCTCACTCATCTCTCTCCACTTCAAGACCAGAGTATCAAGTGTCTGCCAGACAAGTTGCATTCATCGGTTGTGTATGCTTTTCCATAGAGTTGACATTTTTACTATGAATGCCTATTCATCGACAGTTTTTGTAATTTTTGTTACTTGGATGATTATGAGGGGATTTCGGAATGTAAGCGAAAATGGAATGCTACAATTTGCTGCAAAAGCTCTAGATTTTCAGTGCATTGTGTGTGTGTGTGTGTCTGTGTGTGTGTGTGTTTTGGGGTTGCAACAGTTGATTGTGCCGTATGTAACCTGCCAAAAAGGAAAGTGTTCAAACGGATTTCATCTTGGGTGTCAAATCGGATTGATATAGTTCTTGAAAGTTTTTTCGGGGGCCTGATATCAAAATACCGTAGGTTCTTTGAAATAGTCTCAGTTAAAACATATTAAAAGTTTTGTTTTTTTTTCTAATAAATAGTATAGCCGTGCGGCTATCCTCACGATTTTTTTTTAAATAAAAAAGAGTACTCTGGACCTTTTTTGAAATTCCTTTTTTCTGAATAGTACAGCCGTGCGGCTATACTCTTTATATAGATAATGTTTTTTTTTTAATAATTGTTTTTCCCTGATTTTTGTTTATCGATTAGAGTGGTTTAGAGCATTATTCATTACTATTAGGCCATTACTTGAGTCTCTATTGTCCTCTTTTAAGTTTCTACTTTTCCAGAGTTATTACCCGCATAAAGAATTTAGCATCTTCGCTTTTACTACTCGTATTGTACACAAACGTACATATTTTTCATGTTTAATACATTTTTTTTTACAAATTTTTTAATAATACACACGAAAATTCACGTCTTATACACAAACTACTCACATTTTATTGAATAAAAATTAAAAAAATAAATACTAAGTAAATAATAATTAAAACATTTTATTGAAAGTAGATAAAAAAAATTCTCTTTAGTACAGCCGTGCGGCTATACTGTTGAAATACTATACTCTTTGGACAAAATTTGAAATAGGTTCCATTTTACAGAATTTTGTATCAGATTTTCCTTATACCTCTGTATTGATAAGTTGTGATCGGATTAAAACCTCATTTAGCTCTAGTGTTTGTCAGAACTATCATACCTTCGATCTTATTCTAGTTTCATCTTAACTGCTAGGTATTGAAGAAAGAAATAGATCCATACAAGCTCCGGTGGTATGGCTATTGCATGTTCAGAGCCCTTGCATGCTTGCATAAGCAGATAAGATCACTACAGTTGTTGTACATCCATTGAAGGCTCATGTAATTTTTTTGCAGAATACTCAATTTTAAATTTATGGTTACAGTGTGTGATGCACAGAGATGTTAAGCCTGGAAACTTCCTCTTCTCTCGTAAGCTAAAAAAGGCTATCACATTGATTTCAACCTTGCCATGGTTAGGATCCTCATCTTGCTATTGCTTCCCAGCTGTAGCAAACTTTTCTTCTGCTTTCCTTTTCATTGAAAAATCTGATCATGCTCAATTTCTATTTTCTTGTTTCGCCGGATTTACAGCAAAAGTACACAATTGGAAGTAAGTTGGTCTTTTAATTCTCAGCTATTATTTAGCTTTTAAAATATACTGCCTGCATCCTATCTCGTTGCAATAGTGATTACTCTGGTCTGGGAAGTGCAAAGCAATGGCATAAACTTTGATTGTGGAGCGAGTCACTGACCATGTTTCCCAATTGTTTCGATGTGCTTCCTTCCTCCACCACTCCCCATCTGCTTAGAAACCAAATTATCTATATTCTATATAAAGAACAAAGTTAAAAAGAAAAAAGGATTACCACTTTCTGTTTGGTTTTCTCACATGTTTGGTGTACTGCTCACATTATGTTATGTGTTTAAACTTTTTCCATCTTGCTGATTTCTAAGTTTTATTGTAATCTATTCCGAGTACAAATTTTCTTTTTCTTTATATAATTGTGAAAATGGGGTATTGTGAGGGGGATAATGATATCAAGGCTTAAAAGAGTAGAAAGAGAATTTGTTCCGAATTGGCAATGTAATGTACCCTAATTATCCTGAACAGTGGTATTAATCCCCGCTCAGGGTTCGGCTTGCCCCTGGCCACAAAGTGCTTCCAACGGACTTCGAACCAGTGCTATTGAGGCACTAGGTAGCTCGGCACCTGGAGGTGGCAGTTTGCCAACTGCACCACACCTTGACCATAAAACTTAGCTAATTGGCAATGTAATGTACCCTAATTAATTTCCCTGAACATAAAACTTAGCTGATTTATATGAGCAAAGTTTAGTACTTTACGAGACATTTGAATATCATATGTTAACTCTTTCAGATCCAGCTGAAGAACTGCAGTGTACCTCCATTCGAGACAGAGATTGAGACATTTCCATAATCTGACTGCTGGGCTCGGTGAAGAGCTTATTCTCTGGTAATTTGTCGCAGAGGGTGTAGCAGCCCAGAAGCTCCAAATGTTGCTCCGATCTGCAATTTCCTGAGGTGGGATTCTCCGGTAAAGCACCTCTGAAGCCATTTCTGCTGGCATCACGTACTTCTCGTTAAGCGCTGGAATCTGCTTGGTCAATGGTTTTGCGTAGCCTCCTTCGGTGATGTGAGTGTGGAGAGAGTGAATGCTTGGGAACCTCACAGCCACTTTGAGCGCACCCTTCTCACTCACCTGCATACACAAATGGACCCAAAACTCAAAACCCATATGAAATCAAAATCAAATCTGAAAAAGAAACAAGAAGAGTGTAAACTATTTGTGGGTTTTGGTGAAGGCGAGTACCATGACGTACGACCCGAACCGCCTTGAGCTGTTCTGGGGTGGTTCTGGGAGGGAGCTTAGAGTGGTCAATTTCATAGTAAGAGCCCACTTTAATGTGATCTATGGCCTCTGCAAAACCCATAAAAATGCACAAAATGAATCAAACAGTTGCAGATAATGGTCCAAAAACGAATCAGAAGCAGGGAAGAAGAAGAAGAAGATCAAAAAGGTAGTGTACCTAGTAGCAAACAGATGGGCGATGGAGTGGCAGTTGTGGGCAGAGCATGTCTGGGCAAACAAGGGTTTGGTGCCTTATTTTGCTCTTGCTTCTTTTCCGAGTACTTCATCATCTTCTGAAAAATGAGAAAGACCCAGAGTCACCACCTACATATAAACCCACGTACACTCATCGCCCTCTCTCTCCCTCTCTTTCTCTCTCTTCAACCAAAACACACACAACACACACTACTCACCGCAAGCACCATATATATAGACCAAAACGGCATAACAGAAAATAACAAAATATTATTTTGCCCTTGAGCTGACACATGCCGATTCTGCATGGACGCAAGTCGCTTCAGACGCGCGTTTTGGGCGAGACTTGGAGGCCACGTGCTCCTTTCATATTGGAGTGGTCCCCTACTCTAACTCTACTCCCACCCCAGAGCCAGGGGAGAGAGTTGGTTAATATTGTTTTGTTTTTGTCGGCAAATTTTGACTTTCTGTTGCACATAAAAATTAGGCAGAATTGCTGTCTGCTTCAGAACCTTTGCTGTCTGCTTCATACCACTGCACTCCAAATTCAAGAAAATTTTCACAGATTTTGAGCAAGTGTCTACCCTTTACACTTAGGACCCAGAAATCAGTAGTTAGAGCACTTGCCACTGACTCAGCATCACCACCACCGGCAAAGATGGTCAAAGCCATTCGAGTCCATGAGCTTGGTGGACCTGAGGTCTCTCTCTCTCTCTCTGTTTCCATACATATGCTTTTATGTTTGAATTGGCCTTCTGCTGGGTTGTGCTTTTTATTTTTATCAGATTATCAAAACTCACTTGTGTATAATTACTGGTCAGTGGTTACTTGACTTTATTTTTATGATTGTTAAAGTATTTGAGATTGCTGAATTCAATTCACAGTTGTGTATAGTGTATCAAGTGTCTTCATAAATAATCCTTCACATAAGTCGGCCAGATCAGAAAACAATATATAGTTTTTGACTCTGATTATTCAGTATCCATTACTTTTTTTTTGGGTAAGGCAGTATCAGTTTATGTCTAGTTTTGCTTAAAGGAAATTTATCTTTGACCTCCCATATTTGTCAGCTAAATGCCATTATTCCTTTATTTTCATCGTCATTTTACTTATTTTTGTCATGTGATGGTGTTAGGTCTTGAAATGGGAAGATGTGGAAGTAGGAGAGCCAAAGGAGGGAGAGGTTCGTGTGAAGAACAAGGCCATTGGGCTTAATTTCATTGATGTATACTTCCGCAAAGGCGTTTATGAGGCTGCTACGGTTCCCTACACCCCAGGTTTTGCTACATTTCTAAGATTATGAAGATACAGTTCAACCAAGATTGACTTCTAGCCAATTTTTGACTTCATGTTCTTTTAAAAAACTTTGGTTTTTCTTCACAGTTTTCTCTAATAAACCTTTACCATGAGAGTATATTTTTTGAAATATGTTTAGGAACGATTGGGGTGAACCTAATACAACCTAATACAAGAATGCAGAGCATGACATCAGAGAACGATTTCCATTGTTAGATTTGTTATATATATTTACATCTAAAACTTGTTTGGGCTTTGACAATGGATTTGCACAATTTATTTATAAATCAAAACTGATTTCAGGTGGTGAGGCTTGTGGAGTTGTGACAGCTGTGGGACCAGGACTAACAGGCAGGCAAGTTGGAGATCTTGTAGCCTATGCTGGTCAGCCAATGGGCTCATATGCGGAAGAGCAGATCCTTCCTGCAGACAGAGTTGTGCCTGTTCCTCCTTCCATTGATCCTACTGTTGCTGCATCCCTCTTGTCCAAGGGTATGACAGCTCAGTTTCTACTACGCAGTTGTTTCAAGGTAGCTTTATATTTATGCAGGAGAATCTGGAATTTCAGGAACCACACATAGTCTGTAAATGAAGATAGTTTGAATTACAAAACATGAGATAACCACATCCTGCTGATGATATTTTAGGCCATGCTAGTTTTAATATTCCTTGAATATGCGCGTGGCCATGCAAAACATTTTTATAGAGCTATTAGCATGCACCTATGAGTTTTCCTGTCAAGGAGAATATTCATTACTGTTAATACTGTTCTGTTTTTTATTGTTGTCATTGTAAAACTTTTTGGGCAGAATGGCCGCTGTTTTGACAAAGTATGCTCAGTTGTGTTTGAGTTAGTCTTTTTCATTTGTTAATCATGAGCACTCATGGGAGTTGAGGAGCTCTCTCTCTCCCTCCCTATTTATATTTGTTCCTTTGAGACTATAAATTTTTAAAAAATGTCCTATCATTATCTGATGTAAGATAAAACTACCATTCTTGTTCTCTTTCACTTTTTCATTTGTGGCGCACTTGTTGATTCTGTTCCACCGGACAATCTGTGGAAATTTTAAAAAAAAAAACATAGCAACTAAGTATGAATTCAATGAGTAAAATGTCCAAACCATCAAGATAGTACACCTAAAAAAACAAGCTCTATTGTAAACCAGCAACGTGTAATCAACTAAGTGCTTCAATCTTAATTTGGGTTCATTCTACAATTGCATGCTTAACATAGCCCATCCTCTTTCATAATGTTATATATGTTTCAAAAATTTGAAACTTATGTTGCTTTTGTTATTAGGTCTGACTTGAGTGTTGTTATACAGGTTGAACCTGGACACACAGTCCTTGTCCATGCAGCAGCTGGTGGAGTTGGATCCCTTTTATGCCAGTGGGCTAATGCCCTTGGTGCCACTGTCATTGGAACTGTATCTACTAAAGAGAAGGCAGCTCAAGCCAAGGAGGATGGATGTCACCATGTCATAATCTCTAAGGAAGAGGACTTTGTTGCTCGAGTGAAAGAAATAACATCTGACAATGGGGTCGAGGTTGTTTATGATTCTGTAGGGAAGGATACTTTTGAGGTAAGCTATACTTTTCTTCTCTCTTTTTTCTAAAAATGAACAAAAACACAATCAAGGGAGTTTAGGGAGAGATCGTACCATGTTCAAATTCTGCATGAGTACATTTGAGTAGGCTTCACCTTAACTTGGTGCTGAAGTTTCTCAATGCTGGACCAGGCCTATGAAACCAGATATTTTTGAATTTGAACCAGGTTTATGAATTTTTTAAATGATGAGGGGGTCCATTTAGATGGAATGCTTTAAAGTTAGGAGTTGGATTTTGACAAAAGGCTTTTATGTCGGATCAGTCAATCTAGCTATATTTTATTTACTAAATTCTTAGACCCGAAATCTCTCTTCCCCAATAGACCCTAAAGTTAGTTACATTGTGATTGTGGTAGTGCAAACGGTTGGTAATCAGTAATTAAAAGAGAAGAAGAAAAGACACCCTCAAATAAGTGTGTTGTGTCGTGATTTATTCAAATGTTGCAAGCCCAACTGGTCTCCCAGATCAACATAATCTGGTAGATAATGAGTTCTGGGTAGGCAGTCTTTTGCTAATTTGTGTTTTGGACTAAGAATCCTTAATTGGGAGTTATTGTTGTATTCAGGGATCACTGGCATGCTTGAAGACTCGTGGATACATGGTGAGTTTTGGGCAGTCATCAGGTGCGCCAGATCCGGTTCCATTGTCAGCCATTGCAGTGAAGTCACTGTTCTTGACTAGGCCTAGCCTCTTTAATTACGCTGCAACTCGAGACGAATTGCTAGGGATGGCGGGAGAGGTATTTGGTAATGTTCAATCAGGTGTATTGCGGGTTCGAGTAAATCACACCTACCCATTGTCTCAAGCAGCACAGGCACATGAAGACCTTGAGAATAGGAAAACATCTGGATCTGTTGTGCTTATCCCTTAAGGCAAATATGAGTTTGGTCTGTTCATTTTAAAGGCTACGTGGTGTGTGTGTGTGTGTGAAAATGAATAAGGAACGTTTGCCTTGATGTTCAGGATAGCTGCTGTGCCAAATGAAATGGATGTCTCCGACTGCAGTTATCAAGAAACTTTGTTAAGCTAGCAATAAAAACAAGAAAAACTGGACTTTAATCTAACTGACGGATTTACATGTTTCTAAGGTAAACCAAAATCCAGTCGTCATGTGTCCTTTGATCATGTCCTGTCTCCCTCCGCATAAATCTGCTCCATTAAACAGAGAAAAAAAGCTTGTGAGAGGTGATCTTGTAGATATCAGTTGAGGGGCAACAATAGATTCTAAGCGAACAGATGATTCTCATAAAGATGAAGTTTTGCCTTCATCCTTATTTCTTAGATAGTTTTCTGATATTGCACTCGTTTCATCCTCATGTTCCTTTAGAGCATTAATATGAGTTTTTCTCTTGTTCTTCAACAGATATTTTCTGTAAGTATACCCTATTTTTACAGCCGATTTACTAGTCAATTTGAGTTATAACCAAACTAAGAGCAATGACAGTATATATGATTGCTTTAGATCTGTTTTAATGTGATATTACCTTATGAGAATGCATCAAGGCCCCAAGGCTGATGTCTGGTCAGCCGGAGTCACCCTGCTTTACCTGATGATGGGAAGAACTCCTTTTTGAGATTATGAATGTCTTTTCTGTATTGTTACGAGATAAGATATGATTTTGCTCCTCTCACCATTTTTTTTCTTTTGTCTGGATAATGAAGAGAGTTATGTTCAAAAGGTGGCATGGGGTACATCCCAATTATACTATAAGCGTACATAAAAATCTAAAATAGGGCAGCAGAAAGTCTTATTCTCCTCTACTTTTTGGACCGAACTAGTAGACTGGTGAAACCTGAACTGTGTTGAAGAATGCTCTTTTCTTCAAAAGCAAAGCTTTTATCTCTAGCCAAAGGCACCAAAACATAGATTAGTCACCCTTCTCTGCAATTCTTTTAATCGAAAATTTTCTCTGTAGTTCTTCAGAGTTCAGAGTCCGTTTGTTTACAAATAGTCTGGTTGCTGACACAAAGGAGGCAAATATTAGAGAAAATAAACTTCATAAGTTTCCTGTTTTCAGGTGATACAATGGAAAACAATTGTATTAAGTTAATAACTGCGAGCTTCTGGTTTCCTGATGTTGTTTATGACCGTTGTGGTTTGATTTTATTGATTTAACATTTCTGTAGTTTGGGTTTCTCTGGAATCTGTTTTTTGTTGTAATTGTTGTGCCCTGATTTTTGTTTATCGATTAGAGTGGTTTAGAACATTAGTCATTATTATTAGGCCATTACCCAAGTCTCTATTGTTCCCTTTTGAGTTTTTACTTTTCCAAAGTTATTATCCATATAAAGAATTTAGCATTTTCAAGTTTAATACTTGTATTGTGCATGTATGTACGTATTTTTCATATTTAATACACTTGACTTTTACAAAAATTTCAATAATATACACAAAATACTCGCATTTTATTGAATAAAAATTAAATACTAATTATTCACGAAGTAAATAATAATTAAAACATAACTACTAATTAAAGTAATTAATGGTATAGCCGCACGGCTATACTTTAAAAAAAATATATATATTTATAGCGTACGGCCATGCGGCTAAACCTTTCAAATATTCTCTTTATAGAGTATTGCCCACCGGCTATAGGCTTTGCATAAAAATATGTGCCAAGCACTAATAAATAGTATAGTCGCGCGGCTATACTCCGGTTTTTTTTTTTTTAAATAATTGTTTTGACCTGATTTTTGATTGACTGATTTAGTGCATTATTCATTATTATTGGGCCACTACCCAAGTCTCTATTGTCCCCTTTTGAGTTTCTACTTTTCTAGACTTATTACCCGTATAAATAATTTACATTTTCAAGTGTAATACTCGTATTGTACACATACGTAAGTATTTTTCAAATTTAATACACTTATTTTTACAAATTTTTCAATAATACACCCAAAATTCACATATTATAAACAAAATACTCACATTTTATTGAATAAAAATGTATAAAAAAATGAAATACTAATTATTCACTAAGTAAATAATAATTAAAACATAACTACTAATTAAAGTGATTAAAAAAAAGAAACTCGGAATTCAATTGGTATGGCCACGCGGCTATACTTTTAAAAAATTCTATTTATATACTACAGTCGTGCGGCTGTACTTGAAATATTCTATTTATAGGGTATCGCCGAACGGCTATACTCGTTATAAACGCCGGAATTTTTTTATATAAATAGGAGTACAGCCGCCCGGCGATACTGGGGTCCTTTTGAAATTGCATTATATGAATAGTACAGCCGTGCGGCTATACTCTTTACATAGAAAATGTGATTTTTTATTATTATTTATAATTGTTTTTCCCCGATTTTTTTTTATCAATTAGAGTGGTTTACAACCAAAAAAGCAGAGGAAATATTTGACGGCGAATACTTTATATCTTCAAATGAATTGGAATTCTTTGCTGATCTCATATTCATACTCAGACAGAAAGATGCATTGCTATTTTTGTATCATTAGAAAAACGAGGGTGCTTTGAGTTTTATTCATGTTATCTACACCCAAAATGGTGGTCTGCACACCCTTATTATGTGAGAGGTTATTAACTTTTTAACTTCCTTCACATAAGAGTTGCCATTTGCTGGGTCCAGCCCATGATAAAGAATATTGCTTTCGGTGGATTGATAAAATAGTCAAAAGTAGAAATGATGATGTTGGAGAAATGATGATGTTGGTGAAATGTTTTTCCCTTGCCATCATGACTCCTGCTTTTGGTATTGAGAAATCCGGATTCTTCGGCATGGGATGGACGGCAAAGTCGATTGATTGGGAGACTTTTTTGCACAAGCCATTTATTGTGGCTTCCTTTAAAACCGGAGGGTGCGGCAACAAAGCAAAAAGTGAGGTTTTTGTGCGTTGCACCAAAGAAGAAGCCGAGAGGTAGAGAGGTGTGAGAACATCCAAAAGCCATCAGCCATTCACTCCAATAGAGAGAGAGTGAGAGAGTTATTTTTATACCACTCAATATTGTGTGAGTGAAGACAAAAGAGAGAGAGTATAAGTGTGGTGTCATTGTACTTTCTCTGTGTGTATCATCAAGCCTTGAGCATTGGCTTGGTAAGATCTTTCTTGTTGTACCCGTTATTTTGTTATAGTGGAAGAAGTTTATATTGCCGCCCCGTGGACGTAGGCACACTGCCGAACCACGTTAATTCCTTGGTGTTCATTTATTTTTCCGCTGATCTTGTTATCTGAGTTTGTAAGATCTCCATTCTAGCACTAACCGATCCCAACAAGTGGTATCAGAGCCGGAAGAAATTCTGCTCGTGAATAGTATCTGTGAACAGTGCTCGTGAATAGTGCAGAATGGAAGGAAGCTCTATGATCAAACTCAACAACTCTAATTGGGTGACATGGAAACCAAGGATGGAGGATATTCTCTACTGCAAAGATCTACATGAACTAATAGAAGGTGTAACTGCCCGGCCAGAGACAATGTCTGATGCCGAATGGACAAAAATGAACCGTAAAGCTATTAGCAACATTAGACAATGGGTGGATGACAGCGTGTTTCACCATGTGTCTAATGAAACAGAGGCACACTCTCTTTGGGAGAAGCTGGAATCCTTGTTTGAGAAGAAGACTGCAGCCAAGAAAGCCTTCTTGATCAAGGAGCTCATCAATATGAAGTACAAGGACGGTTTGAGTGTGACCGAACACTTGAACAACTTCCAGAATCTGATCAATCAATTGGCAACTATGAAAATGACGATTGACAGTGAGTGGCAAGCCTTTTTGCTATTGGGATCCTTGCCAGATAGTTGGGAAACTTTTTGTGGTGACTGTAAGTAACTCTGCTCCTACTGGTGTTCTTCCTATTGATAGTGTTAAAGATAGTATGTTTAATGAAGAAACAAGGAGAAAAGTTTCAGGTACCGAAAGTAGCCAGGTACATGTGACAGAAAACAGAGGAAGGAGCAAGAGTAGAGGACCAAAAGGTCATGGAAAGAACCCAAACCGCTCCCGGTCAAGATTTAGAGGAAAATGTCATCATTGTGGCAAAGAAGGCCATATGAAGAAGCATTGTCGTGCATGGAAGAGAGAGCAAAACGAAGGTCACAACCAAAGAAGAAATGAAGATGACAACCAAAAGAAAGAAGAAAGCAACAACACCACAGCAGTCTTAAGCAGCAGTGAAGCTGAGATTCTCTCCATTGAAGAATGCCTAAACATGGGTCATCATGATCAAGGCATTGAATGGATTTTTGACAATGACGCTTCGTTTCATGCTACTTCCGAAAGAGAGTTCTTCAGCACATACAAAGAAGGAGATTTTGGCATAGTGAAGATGGGAAATAATAGCTACTCCAAAATTCTTGGAATTGGTGATATCTGTCTTATGACTAATCTTGGATGCCAGTTGCTGCTGAAAGATGTAAGACACGTTTCAGAGTTGCGTCTCAATCTGATATCTGTAGGTGTTCTTGATCGACAAGGTTTTGAGCATCATATTGGCCAAGGAAAATTGAAGCTTACCAAGGGCTCTATGGTGATTACTAGAGCAAATCTTTGTAGCACCCTATACATGTCATATGCCAAAGTCTGCAAAAATGAGTTAAACTCAGTGGAGGACTCCTCACCAGAATTATGGCACAAGAGGTTAGGTCACATGAGTAAGAAAGGCCTACAAGTCCTGGCAAAGAAGTCACTTATTCCCTTTGCCAAAGGTACGCATAAAAATTCTTGTGAGTTTTGTTTATTTGGAAAACAACATAGAGTTAGTTTTTCCACGCCTTCCACAAAGAAAGAAAATTTATTGGAACTTGTTTACTCTGATGTGTGTGGTCCCATGGAAGTTGAGTCACTAGGAAGAAATAAATATTTTGTTACATATATTGATGATGCTTCACGAAAGGTTTGGGTGTATTTGTTGAAAACCAAAGACCAGGTGTTCCAGACATTCCAGGAGTTCCATGCCATGGTAGAGAGAGAAACCGGGAGATCTCTCAAGTGTCTCCGCAGTGATAATGGTGGAGAATATACATCTCAACAATTCAAAGATAATTATGCAAAGCATGGCATAAGACACGAAAAGACAGTTCCTGGAACTCCACAACACAATGGTGTAGCAGAAAGAATGAACCGGACCATCATGGAAAAAGTCAGGTGTATGCTAAGGACTGCAAAGTTATCCAAGCAGTTTTGGGGTGAAGCTGTGATGACAGCATGTCATCTGATCAATAGATCCCCATCAGTTCCCTTGGGTCTTGATATTGCAGAAAGAGTGTGGACTGGAAAAACTGTGTCTTACTCTCATCTGAAGGTGTTTGGCTGTAAGGCGTTTGTGCATGTGCCCAAAGAGCAAAGATCAAAGTTAGACTACAAGGCAACAGCGTGCATCTTTCTTGGTTATGGTGGTGAAGAATTTGGCTACAGATTGTGGGACCCGAAGGCAAAGAAATTCATAAGAAGCAGAGATGTGATCTTTTCTGGAGATCAAACAGTAGCAAACCCTGATGAGAAGGCTCAACCTGAAGATGTGAATAAAAAGGTTGTTGATCCCTTAATTTCAGCTGAAGAAGCACGAGGTGACATGCCAGGAGAAGCTGCTGAAGAGGCACCCGAGATTGCTGATCAGGGGGAGCCTGATCAGGGGGAGCAAAATGACCAGGAGCATGGTCAGGGGGAGCATTCAGAGACTGAAGCTCAGCCTAGAAGATCTACCAGAAACAGACGTCAAACTACCAAGTATCCTTCATCGGATTATATCCTGCTGACAGATGACGGAGAACCTGAGACGTATGATGAGGCCTTAGATCACAAAGACAGCAACAAATGGTTGAAGGCAATGGAGTCCGAGATGCAATCCTTATTGAAGAATGACACTTATGAGCTGGTGAAGCTCCCAGAAGCGAGAAAGGCACTCAAAAACAAATAGGTGTTCAAGCTGAAAAAGGATGAGCAGATGACGAAGTACAAGGCTCGCTTGGTAGTGAAGGGATTTGGTCAAAAGAAAGGCATTGACTTTGATGAGATTTTCTCACCAGTGGTGAAGATGACTTCTATCTGCGTTATTCTGGGTATGGCAGCCAGCATGGACCTTGAACTTGAACAATTAGATGTGAAGACTGCATTCCTCCATGGAGACTTAGAAGAGGAGATTTATATGGAGCAGCCTGAAGGTTTTGAAGTCAAAGGGAAGGAGGACATGGTCTGTAAGCTGAAGAAAAGTCTATATGGACTTAAACAAGCTCCAAGGCAGTGGAACAAGAAGTTCGACTCATTTATGGTGAGTCATGGATACAAGAGGACAGTTGTAGATCCATGTGTCTACATCAGACAATTCGCAGGAGGTAAATTCATAATACTTCTATTATATGTTGATGACATGCTAATTGTTGGTCAAGATGCTTTTATGATCAGGAAGCTAAAAGAAGAGCTGTCCAAGAACTTTGATATGAAAGATTTAGGACCAGCAAAACAGATGTTGGGCATGCGTATTGTTCGTGACAAGAAATCCAAGAAGTTGTGGTTGTCACAAGAGAGGTATGTTGAATGAGTGCTTGAAAGGTTCAACATGAAAGGAGCCAAACCAGTGAGTTCGCCTCTAGCAAATCATTTCAAGTTAAGTAATAAGTCATGTCTAGCTTCTATTCCCTACTCTTCAGCTGTAGGGAGTCTTATGTATGCCATGGTGTGTACCCGACCAGACATTGCTCATGCAGTAGGTGTGGTAAGCAGATATCTCTTCAATCCAGGAAAAGACCACTGGGAAGCAGTAAAGTGGATTTTAAGATATTTGAAGGGTACTTCTAAAATGTGTTGTGTTTTGGTAGTTCCAAACCGATCCTAGAAGGATTTACTGATGCTGACATGGCAGGAGACCTTGACAGCAGAAAATCTACTTCTGGGTACTTGTTTACTTTTGCAGGGGGAGCTGTATCTTGGCAGTCTAAGCTGCAAAAGTGTGTTGCTTTATCCACAACAGAAGCTGAGTACATAGCAGCTATAGAAGCGTGCAAAGAGTTATTATGGATGAAGCGGTTTCTTCTAGAATTGGGTTTGAAGCAAGAAGACTATATGGTCTACTGTGACAGTTAAAGTGCTCTTGATTTGAGCAAAAATTCAGCATATCATTCCCGCACCAAGCACATTGAGGTACGATATCATTGGATAAGAGAAGCCATTGAAGACAAGTTGCTACAGGTAAAGAAGATTCATACTGACAAGAATCTATTAGACATGTTGACAAAAACTGTCACTAAACAGAAGCTGGATTTCTGCACCAAAGCTACTGGAATGGACCCCAATTAAATTTGGAGTCATGCGCAGTATTCCTCCCTCATGGACTGGAGGGGGAGATTGTTGGGTCCAGCCCATGATAAAGAATATTGCTTTCGATGGATTGATAAAATAGTCAAAAGTAGAAATGATGATGTTGGAGAAATGATGATGTTGGTGAAATGTTTTTCTGCTGCCGAACCACGTTAATTCCTTGGTGTTCATTTATTTTTCCGCTGATCCTGTTATCTGAGTTTGTAAGATCTCCATTCTAGCACTA
Source organism: Prunus salicina (assembly GCA_020226455.1). NCBI lineage: Eukaryota > Viridiplantae > Streptophyta > Magnoliopsida > Rosales > Rosaceae > Prunus > Prunus salicina. Next base: position 14,821,197 of record CM035343.1, on the reverse strand, counting down.
ACCGATCCCAACACCATTTATGTTTTTGCTGCATTTTGTTGATTGTTCAGGAGTTCAACTTTTATCTATTAATAAAACATTTGGAGAACACCAACCTGACAATACTTAAGCCTCTTTCAGCTGATCAGCTAACTATTGCTGAATAAAGGTTCCATTCTATAGAATTTTGTATCAGATTTTCCTTATACCTCTGTATTGATAAGTTGTGATAGAATTAAAACCTCATTTAGCTCCGGTGTTTAGCAGAACTATCATCTCTTTCTTCGCTCTTATTCAAGTTTCATCTTAACTGCTAGGTATTGAAGAAAAAAATATATCTATACGAGCTCCGGTGGCATGGCTATTGCATGTTTAGAGCCCTTGCATGCTTGCATAAGCAGATAAGATCACTACAGTTGTTGTGCATCTATTGAAAGTTCAAGTAATTTTTTTGTAGAATATATACTCAATTTCCCAATTGTTTCGATGTGTTTCCTTCCCCTACATAAAGATGCAAGGAAGCGGGGTGGGAATATATTTAAAAGTCAAGGTGCTGATGGCTCAGGAATAACCTCCACGAAGGATGTGACAAGTGTCAGGACTCCATCTACAGAAAGAGCAAGGGAACCTCTGTTGGAAAACAATCAGAATAAAAACCAAAATAACATAATAGTAAAACAAATGAAATATATTCTATATTGATAAAATTGAATTAATACAACAGTAATGTAAATTGTAGAATACTGACTTGAACTGTAGATAGAGTCATGCAGATTGCAGTGTCCTTTAGACAGTATTTCTCCTCTACCCTTGTGCTTGTAGTTCAATAGGAGTCTGTCCACCAAGATTAAACTATCTTAAATCAAAGTCTAAGCACAGTGGCTTTGATTTCTGGCGAACAATTGTATGAATTCTCTCATAAAGTGTTAAAATGTGAGAATGATAATGTTGTTCCAAAAGTGTCCTTCTGGTTTGAACGTATGGTCAATATATAGAGGTCTGGTACCTCTTCATCCAACAGTTATGTTAACTGTTCATATAATTCGAATTTCAGATATTGGTATTATCTGAAAAACCGAATTTTCAATTAATAAAAAAAAATTATTAATTAAATCAACCGAGCCCAAGGCCCATATTTTGACCATTAATTATATATATATTTATTACACAAATATATATATAACCCAAGCCCAAACCATGAATTTGCCTCCACTAGGCCCACACTTTATTTGGTTTTTCTAAAGTGTTGGTGCTTATAAAGCATGGAAGGAAACTACTCTCTTCCAATGTGGGACTAAATGCAAGTGTATTTCCTATACAAACTCTAACAATACCCCACATTTGTATAGGAAAATTATAATGTGCGTATTTGAGAGAAAACTTAGATATAACACACATCAGGAGAGGTGTCTTTTGGACTTGAACCTACCCTAGTGAATACTTATCGGATTTACTAGGTGACGCAATGAAAATAAAATCTTGAACTGTTCACCTATTGTAGTAAACCGAGACAACAAGTATCACATATGTTACATCTTAACATACCACTTATTCATACGTTTGTGTTCATTTGGTCCTGAACAAATCCTGGATTCATAAGAGCTTTAGAGAATTTAGCCATCTCATTCTCATAAATGCGACCCCATATTTACTCCTACATAGGTAATGTTGACTAAGAATAGTCTGCTCTATTCCTCTTGATTTCAAGAAATCAACATCATTAAACTTTCGTACCCTAATAGACTTCTTGCAGACAACACACTTCTTTCCATCATAGGAATGAGATCTAAGTGTGTTATCTCTTTTGAATTATGCCTAACCAGTTGTGGGGGTCTTTTTCTTCCTGCAGCTGGAACGGGCTGGGCTGCCGTAAAGAGGAAAATTGCTGAAATTGCCCCCTGTGTCTGAGTTCAGAAATTAAGCCCCAAAATACTTCGAAAGGGCAGCAAAACCTTAGGAAATATTTTGGCTATCTTCACCAACCAAAATGATGGTAGCTTACAGGTGGTTTTGGCATGATTACAGATAAACTTTCGGGCTTGGCATGAGAGGCATGTGGCATGGGAGCAAAATTATCATGGGTTTAGCACTTAGTGGGGGAGAGCTGTGAGTTCCTATGAAGGACAGAGGTTCTAATGGAAGGGAAGAGAGGTTCTAAGGAGGAGAGTTTTGGGTGATTTTCGTAGCTTCTGGCAGCTTGACAGTGACTCTGTCAAAGCTGTGGAAATTTGCCAAAGCAGGGGAGATGGGGGAAATGGAAGAGAATGGGCAAGGATAGCACGAAAATTGCTGGGTTTGCATGTGAGAGAGAAAGCTTGCTCTCTGAAGGTTCTGGGTTCTTTTGTGTTGGGTAGAAGGGGTCCTATTTATAGCTACTGGGAATGGGTCTTCTCCAAGAAACCCTAATGGTTTCTTCCCAATCTAGCTAAGCTTTCCTCTTTCTTTCTTCTCCTCTTTCTTGACTTACCTCATGGAGGCAAAAATCAGTTCTGCCCAATCCCACAAAATCAGGGATTTTTGGAGGCTCCAAGCTTCTTCTGGCGGCTGCTTCAGAGGAGAGCTTCCATTTTCACCCATCTTCTTTCTCTTCTTTCCTCCTCTTTCCATGGCCAAACCTGATGAGGGAAATGAAGTAGATGTGCCTGCTGGTTTAAGGGATGGCATCCTCCCTTGCGTGCCAAAATCCCTTGGTTTCTTGAATTCTCGCGTGTAGATTTCCAACGTTCCTTTGTGGTTTTGTCTCCAAACTGAGTGCCAGGGCTTGAGCTGGTTTTTATCCTAATTATGTTGGCTTTTGGGACAACCACAAGATCTATCCAACGGATGGGATAGCTTTGTCAAGTGTTGGGCTTATTTTGGCTAGTTTGTTCTAATTGGGTCAATGGGCTTATTTTGACTAGTTTATTCTAATTGGGCCAATGTGCTATTTTGGTTGAGGCAATGGTCCATCTCCTTTCTTGTGCTTACCCATGTTTGGGCCTAAGAAAATGGGCTTGAGTCTCGAGGCCCCCAAGCGACCCGAGACTTCCATTTCTTGGCCCATCGATGGGCCCCATGATAACTTGTTACCATCCATACCACAACCCACTCAAGCAAGCCCCGGGTATTTGAGTGGCTTGGGACCCACTTAAGCATGTGGCGTGATTAGGTGTGGAATAATAATTCCTTGCTTGGAGTGGCGTGTCGCTTGGCGTGGCATATGTGCAAGCGCGTATGATGAACCTTCGCATGCCCAAATCGGGTTTCTTCTCGGTAAGGTATCATATTGGGCCGAGAATTTATTTGGGCCGAACCGTGAATTTTTTGGGCCTCAACACCAGTTTGCCTATTGAACCTAGACCATGGGATCTCCAATCAGCTAGGTTAGGTTTCCGTTAGGCCAATTCATTTATTGAATTGGCTTCAATCCCATTCCCCTCGATGTTAATTTGATTTGCTCTCTTGACAAGCCTTTTGTAAGCGGATCCGCAAGATTTTGTCTTGACTTTATATAGTCAATCGAAATTATTCCATTTGAGAGCAACTGCTTGATTTATTATGCCTTCGTCTAATATGTCTAGACTTTCCATTGTATACATTATTTTTGGCTCTTGCTTGAGCAGCCATACAATCACAATGTATACAAACAGCCGTCACAGGCTTAGGCCAAATAGGAATATCCTCCAAAAAATTTCTTAGCCATTCGGCTTCTTCACCAGCTTTATCTAAAGCTACAAATTCTGATTCCATTGTTGATCGGGCTATGCAAGTTTGTTTACTAGATTTCCAAGATATGGATGCTCCTCCTAGTGTAAAAACATATCCACTAGTGGAATTTGTTTCTAAATCATTATAAATCCAATTGGCATCACTATATCCTTCTAGTACCGGAGGATATTTGGTATAGTGTAATCCATACTCCAAAGTGTAATTTAAATATCTCAAAACTCTAATCAATGCTTCCCAATGATCATGTCCTGGATTACTTGTATACCTACTAAGTCTACTCACAGAATAGGCTATATCAGGTCTTGTACAATTCATAATGTACATAAGACTACCAATGATTTGTGAATATTTCTTTTGTGAAATGGATTCACCTTCATTCTTCTTTCATTTGCAACTTGCATCAAAAGGTGTTACCGCATGACTACTTCCAAAATGACCAAACTTTCTAAGAACAGTTTCTACATAATGGGACTGTGTTAATATATAACCATCTGAATTTCTTTTAACTCTAATTCCAAGAATTACATCAGCAAGACCTAAGTCTTTCATGTCAAAACTGGAGTTTAACATTTTCTTGGTAGAGTTAATTATGTCCTTGTTAGTCCCAATTATGAGCATGTCATCTACATACAGACAGACTATAACACATGCGTTCTTATATGTCTTGATATAGACACATTTATCACATTCGTTTATTTTAAAACCATGTGTCATCATAGTATGGTCAAATTTTTCATGCCATTGCTTTGGAGCTTGTTTTAGTCCATAGAGAGACTTTACAAGTTTGCAAACCTTTTGTTCTTGACCTTTTACTACAAACCCCTCAGGTTGTTCCATATATATTTCCTCATCCAACTCTCCATTTAAGAAAGCAGTTTTTACATCCATTTGATGTATTTCCATGTCATAAATTGACGCTATAGCAATCAACATCCTTATTGATGTTATTCTTGTCACGGGTGAGTATGTGTCAAAGAAATCTAAGCCTTCCTTTTGACGGTATCCTTTGGCTACCAAACGAGCCTTATACTTATCAATTGTACCATCTACTTTTAACTTCTTCTTAAAGATCCATGTGTATCCAATTGGTCTATTACCAGGTGGTAAATCAACCAATTCCCATGTATGATTTTGCATAATGGATTCAACCTCACTATTGATTGCTTCTTTCCAAAATGGAGCTTCTAGACTTGATATCGCCTCTTTATATGTTTGAGGCTCAGCTTCAGCTATCATGGTCAAGAAATCTGGTCCAAAATCTTTTGGTATTCTTGTCCTTTTACTTCTTCTAGGCTCTTGATCTTGTTCATTTTCTTGAACACTAGATGAAGTAGGATTACCATCATCTATTCTAGAATCCTCATTTATTCTAGAATCATCAATAGTTCTTTTTCTATTGACATTGGACCTTCCTTGTTTATAAGGAAAAATGTCCTCAAAGAATATTGCATCCACAGATTCTAGTATTGTATTCACATGTATATCAAAAACATCATAGTGAAATACTAAAAATCTATAAGCAGCACTATTGGATGCAAATCCAATGAAGACACAATCTATAGTTTTGGGTCCAAGTTTAGTTCTTTTTGGCAAAGGAACTTGAACTTTTGCTAGGCAACCCCACACTTTGAGTGTCTTATAAGTTGGTAACCTTCCTTTCCATACTTCATATGGTGACTTGTTGCTCGTTTTATGTGGAATTCGATTCAAGATTGTATTTGCAGTAAGTAAGGCTTCACCCCACATATTATGTGGAAGCCCAGAACTATTCAGCATAGAATTTATCATGTCCTTTAATGTCCTATTTTTCCTTTCAGCAACACCGTTTTGTTGCGGTGTATAAGGGGCTGTCGTTTGATGAATTATACCATTTGTGGCACAAAATTCAGCAAATGCAGTGGATTCATATTCCCCTCCTCTATCTGATCTTAGGACTTTAATTTTTCTGTTGAGTTGATTCTCAACTTCAGCCTTATATGTCTTAAACATATCCAAGGTCTCATCTTTGCTATGTAATAAATATACATAACAGTACTTGCTGCAATCATCAATGAAAGTCACATAATAGTGCTTTCCTCCACAACTTGGTGTTGATTTAAATTCACACAAATCACTATGAATTAAGCCTAGCAACTCATTGGACCTATTATGTACAGATTTAAAACTTTGTCTGGCAAATTTAGATTCTGTACATGTTTCACATTTAATATTTTCAATAACATCTAACTTAGGCAGCAATCCTAAATTATACATTCTATGTAAGGAACGGAAATTCACATGTCCTAATCTAGCATGCCTGTTGAACAAATAGTAACCTAAAAATTAAGCAACTATATGCACGTTTTAACTCGCAAGTGCACAAGATCAGATAAATAGTATAGAAAGCAAATACGAGATCGTTCCCACGAGGATTGGATTAATTTGTGCTTAATTTATTTTCCTTAAACTAAATGGCATTCGGTGTAGACAAAGTGTTAAAAAATGATGATTTTCTTATGATGGTATTGAAAACTGAAAATTTAAATACTAAATATTGAAAACAGCGTTTGATTAAAAATAGAATTGGATTGAGGTTAAAACAATGAGAAAACTAGTTAGGGATTCGATGTTCACCACTAATCTTTTTCCTTAAGCAAACGACATGCACAATGCTACAAAACAGATTTTGGATGCTTATGTTTGTCAACCTAAAGGCATGATATCTACTCTTTAAGTTATTGATTTCCCTAAACAACAAGTTAGGCATGGGTATCTACTCTAACTCTTTTCATTCTTAAAGTGTTTAGCATGGTATCTACTAAGTTGTACTTTAAGAATGCATAACACAATGGAAATCGACAAACACACAAATTCTAGAACATGGTATCTATTCTAGTTATTCATGATGATTAATTTCAAGAACTTATAACTAGTTCTTTTGTTACTTTCATAGGTACAAGACTCGGTCATCTAAATTTACCTATGTACCAAACTCAATACATAGCATGCATATGATGATCAAGCATAACATAACGTATGTAAAGAGTAAAATATAATCTGAAATTAATCAATAAGCATCACAAAAGTAGTTTATAGCAAAGACATATCGAAATCCTTAAAGAAACATGATTAGGGCTTCAATCGAGCCCTAACTAAAATATTTAGCTATCCATAATTTGAATGGATAGCAAGAACATACAAAACAGAAAATAAAAAGAGAAATAAGAAGAAGATAGCTCTTTGATAAAGAAGACAACTCTTTGATGGTGTAAACAACTCTTTGATGGTAGACAACTCTTTGATGGTGTAGACAACTCTTTGATGGTGTACAATGGAAATGTAATTTATGGAATGATATCCTCCTTTGAATGAGCTGAAACTCTCTATTTATAGGCTTCAAATTCGTCCTCCCCCTTGGCTGGTCTCTTAGCTGCCCATGTGTGGCAGCTCATGCTTTGTCTCCCATGTGCTTTGTCTCCCATGTGTGGCAGCTCATGCTTTGCAGCTGCCACAAGCTTTGCCTCCATGTGTGGTTGCTTTAATCACATGGATCAACAGCTGCCCATGCTTTGCCTCCATGTGTGGCTGCTTTAAGAACATGGCTCAATAGCTGCCCATGCTTTGCTCCATGTGTGGCTGCTTTAAGCACATGTGACAGCAAAGGTTTGTCTGTGAACCAGATTCGGTTTTTGACATGCTGAGGGCTCCAAACTTATCCAATTGGGCTGAAATTTGGATATGTTATAGTAGACACCCATTGGAACAACTTATATCAAGGGTGTCACCCCATCTGACTTGTGCAAGTAGCTGAACTGAGGCCTGCAAACTGACCCATGAAAACTGGACTGAGGCCTGGATTGTCTGTGAACCAGGTTCGGTATTTGACATGCTGAGGGCTCCAGACTTATCCAATGGGGCTGCAATTTGGATATGTTATAGTAGACACCCATTGGAACAACTTCTATCAAGGGTGTCACCCCATTTGACCTGTGCAAGTAGCTGAACGGAGGCCTGCAAAGTGACCTGCGGAAACTGGACTGAGGCCCGAATGTTTGACATTGAGCTACTAAATCATGTATAACTTCCTCTAGAAGACTCCAAATCATGCACCGTAAAATGCTACGGAAACTAGACTTCCGTATCTTTCCAATGATGTATGATGCATTATCTGGTTCTTTTTGAGCAAGTACAGGTTAATCCGTAAATATGACTGATCTGCAGACATTGTTTTGAGCTAACTTGTCTTCAAAATGTAAATAATGAGTCTCAACCTTATTATACTGAAACATACACAAAACTTTATTAAAAGCACAAGTTTAACTCAAAAACATACCAAATCATAAGTTAGAATGGTACAAAAAAGATATGTAATTATGCACCGATCAATGCCATAATGTAGAAGAAGAATCAACCATATAAGCAGAAGCCTTATTTATATTATTATTCATAGAATTGGCAGATACATTAAGTTTGAATAACCCATCAGCAAGATAACCTTTTCCCACAAACATTCCCCCCTTAGTTAGTACAACTTTGTTGGATTCGAAAACTAGTTTGAATCCTTTGTTACTTAGAACAGGTCCAGATACCAAGTTCCTTTGTATGTCTGGCACATGCAGCACATCTAGGAGGGTTAGTTCCTTTCCAGAGGTGAATTTCAGAAGCACTTTTCCCTTTCCAACAACAGCAGATGCAGAGGCGTTTCCCATAAATAGTTGCTCACCACCATTTATCTCTTGGTAAGTAAGAAATGCATTCTTATCACCACAGATATGGCGGGTGACTCCAGTGTCAATCAGCCACTCATTGTCATTCGAAACCATGTTGCTTTCTGACACCACTGCAGCCAGGTTTTCTTCAGTCACATTGGCCTGATTATTCCTTGGCCTGTTGTTGTTTGGATTGGCAGGATTTGCAGGATTCTGATCCCTTCTATGCCTGCAGTCTTGAGCCTTATGGCCTGTTTTCCCACAGACCCAGCATGCTCCTTTAATCTTTTTGAAGTCTTTTCCTTTTGCTCCAGGAACAAAGTTCTTCTTGTTCTTTTTGGGATTGAATTTTGGTTTTGCTGAGGTTCCTTCAACTACGTTTGCCTTGGCTTCCATGTTTGAAACCACATTCTTGTTCTCACTCATTCTGTTATCCTCCTCAATCCGAAGCCTAACAATGAGATCCTCCATACTCATCTCCTTTCTCTTGTGCTTCAGATAACTCTTGAATTCTTTCCAGTTTGGTGGAAGTTTTTCAATCAAGGACGCCACTTGGAAAGATTCATTGATCTTCATGCCTTCAGCAAGAATCTCATGGATAATTTTCAACAGGTTTGGAATCTACCATCTTGAAATCCAGAAATCTGCCTACAACGAATTTCTTGGATCCTGCATCTTCAGTTTTATATTTTTTCTCAAGAGATTCCCGAACCTCTCTAGCCGTCTTAAATGCTGCATAAACATCATACAGTGCATCATCAAGTCCATTCAAGATATAGTTCCTGCACAGAAAATCAGATTGTGTCCATGCATCAATTGCAGCGAAAGTCTCTTTGGTTGCAGGATTCTCATTCGACACAGGGGCATCCTGTCTGAGAATGTGGGCTAGATTTAATGTTGTCAAATAGAACAACATCTTCTGTTGCCAACGTTTGAAGTCAGTGCCTTTGAATTTCTCAGGCCTTTCGGCTGAGAGGTCTTACTTCCTGATTGTTCCATTATACTGTCTAAAGATTGTTGGAAAACAATCAGAATAAAAACCAAAATAACAGAATAGTAAAACAAACGAAATATATTCTATATTGATAAAATTGAATTAATACAACAGTAATGTAAATTGTAGAATACTGACTTGAACTGTAGATAGAGTCCTGCAGATTGCAGTGTCCTTTAGACAGTATTTCTCCTCTACCCTTGTGCTTGTAGTTCAATAGGAGTCTGTCCACCAGGATTAAACTATCTTAAATCAAAGTCTAAGCACAGTGGCTTTGATTTCTGGCGAACAATGGTATGAATTCTCTCAGAAAGTGTTAAAATGTGAGAATGATAATGCTGTTCCAAAAGTGTCCTTCTGGTTTGAACGTATGGTCAATATATAGAGGTCTGGTACCTCTTTATCCAACAGTTATGTTAATTGTTCATATAATTCGAATTTCAGATATTGGTATTATCTGAAAAACCGAATTTTCAATTAATAAAAAAAATTATTAATTAAATCAACTGAGCCCAAGGCCCATCTTTTGATCATTAACTATATATATATTTATTACACAAATATATATATAACCCAAGCCCAAACCATGAATTTGCCTCCACTAGGCCCACACTCTATTTGGTTTTTCTAAAGTGTTGGTGCTTATAAAGCATGGAAAGAAACTACTCTCTTCCAATGTGGGACTAAATGCAAGTGTATTTCCTATACAAACTCTAACAACCTCTGCCATGCCTAGGAAGAAAAGAGTTGATCAGTCTGCTGCAGGATGAGATTCTTAGTCCAAACCAAGGTACAATAAAAACTCCTTCCCAGAGGAAAAGGATTGCTGCTACTCCAGGAAAGATTGAAAACAAAATCATCTATACAAGTCCAATGTCTCGGCATTTTACTGATATAGCTGTATGATGTCACAATCATCGCAGCAATATAAAAGACATCGCGACGTTAAAGGGCAGTGAAGATTTATGGGAAGTGGCCAAGCTACATGATCGTGAATCCTCCTTTCCAGTGGTATTTTTTTTAACTGGAGTTTTTTCTTTTTCTTTTCTTCTTCTTTTGACGTCGAATACTTTCTGTCTTCAAATTAATTGGAGTTTTTTGCTGATCTCATATTCATACTCAGCCAGAAAGATGCATTGCTATTTTTGTTTGCTATTTTTGTATCATTAGAAAAACGAGGGTGCTTTGAGTTTTATTCATGTTATCTACACCCAAAATGTGAGAGGTTATTAACTTTTTAACTTCCTTCGTTTAAGTTTTTGCTGCATTTTGGGTGTTCCTCTTGGACATAACTCTTTGGTTCTCATCAAACATTCAATTTTATTTAGGTTTTTTATCACAAATGGTCCCTTAGGTTTGCAAAATTATCGCATTTCATCTCTAACGTTTTTTTGTGACACTAATGGTCCCTAAGGTTACCCTTCACGTATCAAAATGGTCCCTGCCGTTAGCTTCCGTCAGATTTTCTGTTAAGTAGATGATGTGGCATGTGTGGAGCCCACACATCCAATAGTATACATCCACATGGCTTTAAATAAAATATATTATATTTTAAATATTTTAAAACTTAAAATCCAAAAAAAAAACAAAAAACCTGTACATTCTCCCTCTCTGCCAGCGCCTCCAACCCTCGCAGACCACTCTTTGCCTCTCTCTCCCTCCTCTTCCTCCCTCCTCTCTCCCTCTCCCTCTCCCTCATCTTCCTTGATTTTTACAGGCTAATCTACTATATCTTGATGTAGTTTCTGCATCAGGAAGTTTCTGCGTCTACCATAGCTTGATGAAATAAACGCTTGGGTCCTTTTTTGTTTGACCAAAACCTGCAAATCAATGAAACCCACAACCAAGGAAGATCATTTGCTTCAGTTTTTAAAATAGAAGCTAATCATTTTTGTTGAATTTTTGCACTCGTTTTTACCCAGAATCTGTCTCTGCAGCATTGGAACCAAGATCGGGCTTGGCATAGTTGCAGTACACTTGGGTCCTTTTTTGTTTGACCAAAACCTACAAATCAATGAAACCCACAACCAAGGAAGATGAGGGAGAGAGGGAGAGAGGAGGGAGAGAGAGGCAAAGAGTGGTCTGCGAGGGTTGGAGGCGCTGGCAGAGAGGGAGAATGTACAGGTTTTCTTTTTTTTTTTTTTTTTTTTTGGATTTTAAGTTTTAAAATATTTAAAATATAATATATTTTCTTTAAAGCCATGTGGATGTATACTATTGGATGTGTGGGTTCCACACATGCCACATCATCTACTTAACAGAAAATTTGACGGAAGCTAACGGCAGGGACCATTTTGATGTGTGAAGGATAACCTCAGGGACCATTAGTGTCACAAAAAAACGTTAGGGACGAAATGCGATAATTTTGCAAACCTAAGAGACCATTTGTGATAAAAAGCCTTTTATTTATATGTAAATACAGTTTCCAGTTAGTTAGGAAATGAATATTAGTCGAAAGTCATGAAAGAAAATAATATCTGTTTTAGTTTCACAGAACCTGGCTATCCATATGTATCATTGCTGATTTTCTCTAAAGTGATCACAGGATTTTGGCATCACTTTCTGGGAAAATTTGTAAATATTCTTAGCTGACAGTATCTGCATATGTGTGTGGTGCGGTTGTTTAATGGCCACCTTTTTACATTCATGATAGATCCGGCTTTTTTTATTATAAAAATATACTCCTGCTTTTTTTTTATTGTAAAAAATAGTATAGACCGGCTTTCCTGGGTCCTTTTTTTAATTATTTTCAATCAATAGAATCGCCGTACGGCTATACTTTTTTTTTTTATATATAATTATTTTTCTCTGATTTTTATTTATCGATTAAAGTGGTTTAGAGCATTATTCATTACTATTAGGCCATTAACCTGGTCTCTATTGTCCCCTTTTGTGTTTTTGCTTTTCCAGAGTTATTATTCATACAAAGAATTTAGCATTTTTTACGTTTAATACTCATATTGTACACGTACATATGTATTTTTCATGTTTAATACACTTATTTTGTATAAAATTTTCAATAATACACACAAAATACTCACATTTTATTGAATAAAAATTAAAAACTAATTATTCACTAATTAAATAATAATTAAAACATAACTACTAATTAAAGTAATTAAAAAAGAGAAACTTATTCAATGGGTATAGCCGTGCGGCTATACGTTTAAAAAATTATATTTACAGAGTACAGCCGTGCGGCTATACCTTGGAAATATTCTGTTTATAGAGTATAGCCGGCCGACTATTCGCTTTGCACAAAAGCACGTGCCAAGAGCTGGGCTTTTTTTAATAAATAGTATAGCCGAACGGCTATACACTGGGTTTTATATAAAGAGTATAGCCGGCCGGCTGTATTAGGGTCCCGTTTTAAAAAAAATTTCTTTTTTATGAATAGTACTGATGAATACAACTACCTCCGTTCGACAAGTTCAGGTATTCAGAATTTATTTATGTGTCCGGTTTACTGATGAGTTATGTATGTTCAGACTTTTGATTGCTTTTCTGACTTATATCACACTCAATCATCTAGGTGGTTATGGCACTGTTTACAGGACCCAGAGAAAGAATGATGGAAAAAAGTTTGCGATTAAACGTAAGTGAAATACATCTTTCATGTGCATTCTCTTTTCGACTGTTTCAGTTTCTTAAACCAGATGTTTTATATGGTGTTAATTAATGAGTAACTTATAGCTTGTGAGATGCAATACAGTTAGAAATTATTAGAGTAAGTCCAATGTCTCTGCATTTTACTGATATAGCTGTATGATATCACAATCATCGCAGGAATATAAAAGACATCGCGACGTTAAAGGGCAGTGAAGATTTATGGGAAGTGGCCAAGCTACATGATCGTGAATCCTCCTTTCCAGTGGTATTTTTTAACTGGAGTTTTTTCTTTTTCTTTTCTTCTTCTTTTGACGTCGAATACTTTCTATCTTCAAATTAATTGGAGTTCTTTGCTGATCTCATATTCATACTCAGACAGAAAGATGCATTGCTATTTTTGTATCATCAGAAAAACGAGGGTGCTTTGAGTTTTATTCATGTTATCTACACCCAGAATGGTGGTCTGCACACCCTTATGTGAAAGGTTATTAACTTTTTAACTTCCTTCACATAAGAGTTGCCATTTAAGTTTTTGCTGCATTTTATTGATTGTTCAGGAGTTATTGGATATCAAATCCTTGCCATCAATGGAACTGCAAAGTTGGTGCAAGGCTCGCACAAAAAGAGCCCAGTTTTCAAAGCTCATTCCAAGATCACTCTTTGATCTTGTGGACAAGTGCCTGACAGTAAACCCAAGGCCGAGGGTCAGCGCAGAGGAAGCTGTGAGGCACGAATTCTTTGCCTCGTGCCTTGAGAGCTTGAGGAGGCAGAAGATGTTCAGGCGTGAGGTTATGAGTACCCAGAATGATCTTCTTGTACATGAAGTAAAGTGTAATGTAGTTTTGATCAACATATTTGAACAACGAATTTCATCACCTAGTTCTTTGGCTTAAAAATTGTATAGTTCCCATAAATAAATAAAGTAAATAATTGCTTAGTTATGAAGTAAAAGCATGTCAAGTCAAATGGCAAACATCAAATTTTAGTTTGACGGAGTAAACTTGCCTTTAAAATTCCTCACCGCTATTCATGCCCTCAATATTTTTTTTTATAATTATTATTATGGCTTTTTGAAAAGCATCAATATGTAAATTTTTGAACATTCATTGTGTTGTTTCTTTTTTTATCTGATGGAGATAATATACAAGCAATTACTATCCAACGGGGGGAAGTAATAATCAGTACAAAGAAACAAACCAAAACTGTTTTCAAGGAAAATTTACACGGGTAGTGGATCAGACCACCTTCTTTTTACCTCCGACTTTGATCGGACCTCCTTGAGTTTCCCATCTACTCCATAATCCCTCTCCATAACAAGGTTGATCCCTTCATCTGAGTACCATCCGACTCCAATGCAAAGGATGCCATCCTGGTTTACATCAACATAGGCCGTGACACCACCCGGAAGCCAAAGCATAGTCACATCTTGCATGTCTAGCATCTCTTCTTCTCCAAAGTAAGCTGGATTCCCCGGCAAGGTCCTCTTCTTTAGAGTTTCTGTGCAAAGATAGACATACGGAGTACTATCGTTTTGCTCCATTACCATCTGGTCTATCTCCTCACCAAATACTGGAGTGCCACTGACCTCAAACACCTTCCATGACCCAGTCAGCTCTGATGGTCGGGTTCGTTTGCGCTGAGAAAATGGTTTCAAATCGAACTCCAGATCACTGTTTATGGTACAATAGGAATGAAATGAGTTCTCCAAAGTCAATACAGATAACAAAATCACTGCTATAGTTTATAAGCAATGCAAACTCTAGAAAACCCTATGCTCTACAGAACTCTGGGGCATGAGCCCCAATGACACATAAGGTTGCATAAGAACAAATTTTCCTCATGTGCAAACAAATGAGTTTTACAGATTATAAGTGCAAAACTATTTCTTTTATATCTGAAGTCTTTAGGACACTGAGTGCAAGAGGATACTATAGTTTTTCCAGAGATGTACTGAAAGAAAAAAAATATATATGTATATTTCAAGTTTTATATCTCTCTTTCTTACTCCCTGTGGTATGATGCTATTACCATTGCATTAAGGTTTCCAGGACATCTATGTCCTACTGGCAAAATGGAATTTCCATTAATGCATAAGTCACAAAAGAAATAAGATTTCAATTAGATTTGAAGGTAACAATATGCAAAATCTTTATGGCTGTTAGAGTGGTCCAAACAGAAACTTTTGAAATTCTGATGCACCAGTCCTACTGAAATTACAAGAAAATAACATAAAACACATTTACGTTCTGACGAAATAGTACCAATGCATTACAAGTTACAACTTACAACATTATGTAGCAAACTCCAATGTGAAATAAACTTTAGCATAGGATACCTTGGGTCAGGAAGATTGGCAGGACTAACCCACTGTTCTTCATAAACAGCAACTCTCATTATCTGTATGCTTGAACCACCGTTGCTGAATTCTATAGTATGAACGATACGTAGCCTCTTGTGGCAACCTTTAACCAAGCACTGGACAAGGAAAAATTAAGAAAATGAATAACTAGTTTTTAAGTTTCTCGTTGATTGAGGTGGGTGGGGGAAGTGGTAGGTCTTACGTTACAATCTTATCATTTGTAAAAATAAAATAAAAAACAATCATCGCAACATTTATAAACCCGCATCAATACAATAATAATAAAAAAATTTAAAATATTAATCAACATATTTTAGATTTCAAGACCTTTGTTCTGCAATTATCACATCTACTGTTCATTGGCATTTACGACTACATTTGTACATGCACTTTTATTACAGATCATGAAAGGAACCTCTATCTACATGCGACTTGGAAAGTGTCCAGTATATGCCATACAAAACTTACTTGTTCAAATTTGAAAGTTGGTGAAAGGTAATACTTAGAGTCATCATCTTCACCAACTGGGATGTCAACAGGACCCCTAGAATAAGATCCATCCTGCACATTATCAATCAGAAGATTAAATAGTTCCCATTAGTATTCAAGAAAAGATGGAGGATACTTTTGTCTATTGAAAACCATAAATGAAAAATTACAGGAAGCATTGATGGGAATCGAACCCATTGTAAAATTTGAAAGAGAGAGACCAATAATTTCTTTTCATGAACTGATATTCATGCTGTGGATGTTTCTAAGATAATATGGAAAGAACTATTGTAAACTCGGGAGAAGCTATCTTTATAATGAACAAGATTCACATTTAACAGATTCAAGGAAAAATACTACACAAGTGCCTAGTCGTACTGTATTTGTTCCAAAAGTTGAATATGCATTTTATCATATAGGCTAAATACTGATGATTTATGAAATCTCTAAATTGGCCAATTCAATCTGAGGCCTAGGAGAAAATTGTTGCAAATACTTACTAATAAAACAGCAAGTAGTAGTTACTTCCCAAAACCTAAATAATATTTCAACTTTTAGCACTCTCTCGTTACCAAGAAATGATAATATTGAAATGCATGCAGCAAGAAAGTCCAAAATTTTGACGTCTGCAAGCTAATAAATAATGTCAACACTTGTTCTTGGTACTGTAGTACTAACTTAGCATGCATTCTGAATAATATTGAAGAGGGACAGGGAGCATGCATACCTCAAAGAAAACAAGACCAGGTTCCTTATCCATGACATCTTCTTCCATCACGTCACTTCTTCCAAAATCAAAAGACTCAAATTCAGGCAAAACATGTTTTTTTCCGCTTCCATCAATATCGTTTTTGGGTGACGCGGCGTCTCCACCTTCATGCTCTTCTTTCGTTCTATTGCTTCCTCTAATATGTTGTGGTATTTCACCGTAAGGATTTAAAGTCACCCAATTAATCTTCCTTTTGATTTGAGATGTTGGCCCTCCAGAATAGGATGGCACGGCCTCAATGTGGGAAAGAGTATAGCAATCATATAGATGTTCATCCCTGCTTCCGATTTCAATTGGCTCCATTTCAGCATTGATGGGTGAAAATACTGCTCCAACGCCCTTCCATATCCCACTGACACTACTAGCAAATGTTGTCCATGCTGGTCTTATCACAGGTTCCTGACAGGAAAAACCAGTGTTGAGTTAGGTTAACTCTAAGACACCAAAAGTGCAGCGTAAAATTTATGCATACAAACTGCAAACATGAATGCATACTTGTAACAGATTTTCTTCTTCCTGTCCTCTTCTTTTTCTGTTTGTTTTATTTTCGCCCGTTGGGCAGGGGGTGGGGTAGCTTTCTCTGAATGCCCCATAACTTTGCAAAGAAATCAAATTTTTTTTATTTTTATTTTTAACGGAAACAGTTCACTAATGTTCTGATTGATGGCAATAAGTTGTGCAAAGTTTCCCAGAAGTCCAGGAAAAGCTTCAAAGATAATACTTAGAGAAGAACTGAACACACATGAGATCAAAGAACACTCTCTCAACAGAGGAGTCCAATCTATTATCTGCAATTTTAAGTGAACATATAAATTCATGAACCAAATGCTCCAGAAACATTGAAGCACCTGAGCATTAAAATATTTTCTACCAAGTGGCTAATTCCCATCTCTCAATACCCATTACCAAGTAGCCAATTTCCAACTCTCAATACTCATTTCCTCTCCTTTTTTTCCCCAACATTCTATCAGCAACCAAACAAAAACAATGCAAACCCATTACCCCAACATAGCCGAAACAGAATAAAAAATTTCAAAGTACCTGAGTTTGAAGAACGGTCTCGACCTCCATTAACATAGCACCAGAAACCAACACACCTTTCCCGCCACCGCCTTCACTTCTCTTCCTCCTCACAACCCTCCTTTTGCCTCTCCTCTTCGGGCTTCTCCCTCTCTCTTTCTCCATTGAAGCGAGCTCGTTGTCCACGCTCCACACATTTTCCGCTTTGCCCTTGACCTTGGCTCTACCACCGTTGTTGTTGGGTGCTGGTTTCTTCTGGCACTGGGCAGCGAGCTTCCGAGGGTATTTTGGGAAAGTGGAGGACGGGAAGGAGAGAGAGGTGAAGAGGTTTTGGGCCGCCGAGGAGGAGAGTGTGTGGTTGAACCCCAAGTGATGGAGGTGGTGAGTGGTGGCGGACAACCGGAGCGACGGTGAGGGCATTTTGGGGATTTTGCTTCTGTTTTAGAGAGAAAAAGAGCAATGGTCAGCGAGTGAGAGGGATAGAGGGATAAATTTGAGGCCTTTGGATTTGGGCTGGAATGTGCCTAATCCAGTGCTTGTGTTGCCAATATTCAAATATTGCGTTTCGATCCAAGAAAAGAAGACCTGTATTAATGATGATGAGGCCCATAAGGATACTGGATCAACAATGAGAAATTTGAACAAATAATTCATAACTTTGGAGGATTTAAATAAATTTAAATAAAAACCAACCAAGATGACTATAAGTTGGGGACAAACTGCAATATAGCTTAAGTAGTTAAAAGCATTTAATCCTGCACCCGAGATTCTATGTTCGAATTCCTCCGTCAACTCTATGTTTAGAGAAATGGCGTTATCCCATGTAGGAGTAATTCTTAAGTGCAATCGATTGTAGTGTAACAAAGAAAAAAAATCATGTGTTGAAGCTAGGTGGACTCCATTTCTCTTTAATATTTTTGTAGGCAAAAAGTTGGATATCTATACAGCTAGATTTTAGTTTATAGAAAGCATAGGTCTTTCTCTTTCGGCACATATGGGGACCCTTAGGATTAGATAAAGGTATTTAAATTCTTGATTAAGTAAACCAAACCCAGTCATGTGCATGAATAGTCTTTCTTTTCTTCGAAATTAGATGGGTCTGTTGGTGTCAAGGTAGACAAGACCTTCAAGCAAATTAAATTAAGAAATTAATAGCAAGGAATTCATACTTTGGTCCACCCCACCTTTTAACATAATAGTGGCTCCACCGTTGTTGTGCATGGGAGATGGATCATCTTTGGAACCCTACTACTATATATAAAGCAAACTTTTGTGAAATGGATTCATATTATATGCCCCTATAAGTCAAGTCATAAAGGAAATGCAACTCAATTGATTGAAATATTTTAGCATCTATTGAATTGAACTGCAATTTTACTTGAAACAATACAGTTTATTGGCATGCATGTGAGTCTCATAGATAGTATATTGCAATTCAATAGAGGGTTCATCACAGAGCATCCTGTATTGCAATTGCATCTATTACAATGAACACATCATTGCAAGTGAGATTTTACTGTTTTAATTCAATTTCATGCAATAAATAAGAAGGAGAGATGTTATTACACATAAGAGATTACATATCTCGAAAATAGTTAGATAGATCTTTCAAAACCTAGTTTCACCAAAAGTCAAACCTAAAAAATTGAAGGCAAAGGCTATTGGGTATTGGCTAATCGAGTTTTCCTTGTTCCTAATTCGTGGAATTTTTTCATGGATGGGTGTGTAGTGGTTTGAGTTGAGAAGAAGATGAACATAGGGTTAGTGGATTTCGATGGTTTTGATGGGTTTTTTTAGTACAAGTGATCGTGTAAATTATAATGACAAGGGGATTTTCTCACACACACACACACACTATCACAGTGCCATGAGGGTTTGAAACCACTATAATCTACAAGTCAATGCCCTTTTTCACTGGGCTAGACCTCAGTTGGCGGATTTTAATGGTTAGATGAGTAATTATAGTGTGGTATTAGAGTATGGTCACGTGGTATAACTCGTTCATGTATTATAATATAAGTGATTTTTTTATCAATATTATATTCTAAAAATGAGAAATCTTAACCATAACGTCCATTCATATTATAACAACGTGAACGAGTTGAATCAAACATTATAATTAGTTTTTCATTTTCTTTCTTTTTACCCAAATCATTTGATGAGGTCATTTTTACATCAAAGTAAAACCTATTACTAATATTTTTATTATTAAAAGGTGATTAGAAAAAATAAGAAACGGTGAAAATAGAAAAACAAATTTAGGCCACCATGAGCTCAACAATGTCATGGACAGCTCACAAAGTTCTTGTCCACTAATAATGATTCTGAGTGACAGTGTGATCTCAATGATTTTCTTGATGACCTAATGTTTGGTCAGTGACCTGCAAACCAGTCCACACAAACTTGAATTAGTGGAACAAAATCTACAAGGAACGTCTGGTACATATATATACCCCATATCTGAAAAGGGCAACAGCTTTTCTTCACTTTTGCTCTATGCCATCAGGACCTCTAGCCGCTCCTCCATCTTTAGAATATAATTTCATTATTTCCGAACATATATTATCATGAGCCCATTTCATGATGTGGTTGAAACATTATTCATTCCCATTCCAACCCTGCCCTCTAATCCCCATTTCATCATGCCTTGTTGGTAGGTAAACATGGATTTGGTGTCTATATATTGTCCCGGATTCAAACCCCACCACAACTTTTAGTGGGCAATATATCAAGGGAATTATCTCACTACTCTATGGACACGATGCTAACCACTCGTTTAAGCTTACTCGACAATGTGTCATATATGATCCTATAATTGTTTATTTATTAGATCTTCGGTGAAAAATCATCATTATAAAAATTTAATCAAATTTAACATGTTATGTTATTAGACTGTTAATTATAATTGCACAGTTAAGCACAATTTCATGGTCATATATTTGCAATTTAATTATGTTTTTGTATTGTTAAATTAGAAAAAAGTAGATGCATTCAACAGATCTGGATTCTCAGTTGACCAAAGAAAGGCTCATTATCATACTAACAAAGTTCCAATTAGTGTTTGTTTTTTTTGGATAATCTCTTCACACATATCTATATCCTCATAACATTGCAAACAGCACCACCAGGTGTGTGGCTGCATTCTCCAAAGCAATGGATAAATAAACATACATATTTATATTCTCCTACGAAATCATTAGCTTTCTAATTTATTTAAGATTCAGAGTTCTTTAATCAATTAGAATACCGAGTCCAGATCACCCATCATTAGTTTTTTAAAGTTAAATCTTGAACTTGAAACTTTAGTATGCTTAATCCTAAACCTTAAAATGTCGTAATTATTGGCCTAAGTAAAATATAAATTTTTTTTATTATTTTGAAATATTCAGTCCGAACACATGAAAAAACTACACGTCATCATATTGAAATGCACTATGATGACCAAACAAAAATATGTATCGTAACCGAACCCTTGGACATGATATTGATACCTGTCTCTACCTCAACGTTGTGGTTGCTTTCTATTTAAGAAATATGATTAGACAAAGGTCTTGATCAAATAAAAATTCCACGTAATCTTCAGTTGGCAAGGCGCATAAACTAACATTATTATCATGGGGCCATGGGCACAACATGACATCCACATCTTATTTTAGTTTTGACTAAACCCTAACTAAACCCCAGGATTGCGTCCACGAACGTACCACTTTCTTGGATATAGTTGTAGCTAGCGTGCAACCTAAAGCCAATTTCATACGTGAAAGAAAATAATTATATGCAAGTTCCAATGAGCAATGCGAGAAAAAAAAAATCGTAGAAGATGCTCCTCGTTGAGTTTAGCTTAGTTTAATCATGGTGGTGTGATCCAATTACCCTTAATTAATTAAGCTTTTTACCAAGTCTAATTAGGTCAAAGTGGAAGTTGATCGGAGTATTTAACTATTTATGCTTTATTTTTATTTATTTATTTATTTTTGCGTGGGTGGGGATTTCTTTGACTTTATCAGAATAATAATATTGCAACTTTTCTTTTCTTTTTTGGAAAGTTGGTCACTTCTTTATAAAAAGAGATGCTAAAAGTTGGTCACTTTTGTTCTACTTAATTTCCTTTGCAGATTTACGAACAGGCCACGTGTTACCAAATTGCGTGTATGCAGGGCAACTCAATAACACGCAACAAATGACTGGTGATATTTTATTTTAATAAATAAATAATTATATATATAATATAAAAGATAACAACCTTTGTCCTCTAGAAATTTTTATTTATAATTGTCCACTGTTACGTGATGTTATTTTGGTTTTAATAACCTAGTTATAACTCGAAAAGTTCCACTGTGAAAAGAAATTTGCCAGAATATTTTTACTATTTGATGGTTGCTTATTCTAATCGTTCATCATTTCAAATGCGTTCATGGTAATTAAACACCAAATCATACTTCATCCGCTCATGACATTGTTACAGAATGATCACTACCACCTTGAGTTACTCGTTGAAGGCGAGCACTCCACCTTGAGTACATAATCATGCATACGCATTTATACTTTTTGTGTCATTGCAACCCTAAACGTTTCAAGATACACTAATGAACTTATGTTGATTGGCTTTCTAATCTAATGCTATTATTTAGAGGTTCAGTGGGTGACTCAACCCCCACTTTACTTAGATATTGTTTCTAACTTAAAAATTGTGGCCCCGTTTGGTTTATGGGAAAGAAGACTTGAGAATGCGAATAAATTGTTTTCCCATGTTTGGTAAGTCCAGATATGGGAAATCGTTGCCTGGCTCATGGGAAAGTAGGGGGGAAAGTGAAGTCATCCTCCCAACTTGGGTTTTGTTTTCCCTCCTCATGGAAAAGTTTGGGAAAATGAGCGAACATTAAATACATATTTTTTATAACCATTTTATCCCCATTAACAATTTAGAATTACAATATATCATTAAATGCATTCTTTTTTTTATTTGATTTAATATGGGTATAATTGAAAATTTATACAAACTTTGTTTTCCATTCCTACTCAAAACAAACATGAGAAAGGAAATAAAGTTATATTTCCCGGTTACTTTCCCAGCATTACCAAACGTGGGAAATGAATCTTCCATTCTCATTGCTTGGGGAATGACATGGGAAATAATTTCCCCTCAAATTCATTCCATGAACCAAACGGGGCCTGTGTGTACGTGGAGTGTTGAATTGTTGAGTTTTTATTTCAAGAAGTTTTTTGGTGCAACGTATAAAGGACAAGCTAATTAATACTTTCAACAAAGATTAAAATGTGACGTGAGACTTTGACTTTTTATGATCCACATTCTTTACCAATCTCTTAATGTCCTCTTTTTTTTTTTTTTTTTTTTTCCAGATGCATCTGACCATCGTTGTATTATTTGAAAATGATTATACAACTCAAATGGCTTATACTTCAAGTGGTTGAGAGTATTCCATCTAACTTAATCTTCTTTTTAATTTCTTATAATTTAATATTGCTTGTATTAAAATAAAAAAAAATCGTGAAGTCATGATGCAAGTGTGTTTGGTATATAATCTTCATACTATTTGGATTATTATCCCCCCAAAAAAAAAATTTAATGCCACATACTTTGATTATCCAATGTTCTTTTCCTAGATATTAATTAATTAGCTTCGACCAATTTTTTTTATTTAAATTAATTAGTAATATTAGCCCTTCCTCCACCTTGGTGATAAGCGCTGGTCAAAGTTGGTGAGGTTCTTGCGGCTAGCTCGGCATGGCAGCTGCACTAGCTCTTGTCCGTTACCCAATTTCCAGAGTCTCGTCCCATCGGATCAGAAGCCATATGCCTGACTGATTTCATATATATAGGTACAGAAAATTACATATATGCTCGGACAAAGCTTTACCTGCCAAATCTCTATATTTATTTGTCCACACCATATCCATTGTATATTCTTATTTGACAACCCCCAGCCTGCCCAAGTGTCTGCCAAAATCTCACTGACACTGAGGAATTCAGTTCAATCATTCTAAGAGATCAAATAAAATCTATACTTCATTAGAGAATCGTTAACACGTCGCCATCGAACACATGTTCAGTTTTATTTTTAATTTTATTTTTTTGGGTACAAAGGGGGTATAAAGCCCCAAGTAAAAAAGAAACTAACGGAAATTAGACGAGGTCCAGCAACGCCTCGGACATCAGCAGCTAACATAGCACTAAGAAAAGCCGGAGCCTCTAAAAACACATTTTCATTTTCATTAATTATAAATTTGTATTGTAAATAAATCTCAAGTGATGAGTGACAACTAAAATAGCGAGTTTGTGAGATTTTTTTATATTATAGATGAGGAACTTTAGTACCGGTGAATTTTATCCTATTAAACATGTTTACAAGTAGCAAAAATAAGAAGAAATGAGATATGTTAAACAATGAAATCAGATCAACTATTCCTTCTAGTTTATTCAATTATTGATTTTTGGAGGTATTTGATTAAGGATTTTAAGGTGGAAGTTGCATATCAAATGATTCTTTATGTGTAAATAAACGGATTAGAAGTCATAAATATGAACTTTTGTTTTTATTCCTATTGCTTGTAAGTAAACGTATATCCCTAATAAATAATGAATGACCCACCGCATTGCGTTGCTATTAATTTTACATCAATCATGGCAATGGCATTCCAGTAAATCTGTTTTGTATAAATCAAATATCATGATGCTTGACAAACGGGTGAAACATGAATATGTCAGTGTCGCATTTGTGAAGGTCATGAACCCTAAAATTTTTCAACCAAAAACCCCACCACCCTCCCATTTTTGGCCGACAAACTAAAACCCTCAAGTCCTTTCCAAAGCTACTTTTTTCCCATAAATACATATCTGATGTGCACAGCACGACTCAGAAAGAAAAGAAAAAAAAACTCATGCCTTTGTTAATTGGAAAAGTCAATGTCGACTTCCATTGAAATGATGCTGTGGCTTGGCATCATAGGATTCTTGAATTCAGCAAAGCGATGTGGACTGTAGAACTCCAGGCTTGCACTATAGATATGGTCTCTCTGTGCGCCAAATGTCATCAAGAAGGCAATGTTTCAGCACTATGGTCCATGGAGTTCTTACTTAGACTCCAAGTTTGCAAGGGACAACACAAATAAAAGTAAACTAAAGCTTTTGGTATACCTCTCTCTCTCATGTGATAGAGTGAGCCCACAATCTTACATCTTTGTTATAAATAGAAGACTAAATTATTGTAACAATGAATCCTGAATTATATCTCGATTTGTATTTTCGTTTTCGAATTTCAATAATTGTTGTTGTTATTATCAAATTAGGTCTTATGTTGTATTATTGATGATTTCCGTCAACTAATCCGTCAAAGATTTTAGTAAATTTAGGATAAACTCAGAGGCTTTTACTAAAACTTTTTGTGTGCCTCTCTCTAATATGTATCAACTTTGTTACAGACCCATGCGTGTGGACCATTACAATTTGGAGGCTTTAATAATATGGAACCAAAGTACAAAATGATGTTATAGGCTGGGTAGGGTCTCTTCACAAATTGAATCCATCCATCATGGCCTTGTTCCACGCTTGGCTACAGCCCATGTGATTTTTTCCTCTCTTTTTCAAGAGGTCAAACTTTGTCATTGCAAGTCATAAAGTTAATTAAAAAGTTTTTTCTCTCTTTTTCATTATTTATTAGATAAAGAAAACCCCCCTTTTATGTTGTTAAAAAATATGCCTATATGAAGAGACATCCTGGTTTAGCTTTTTTGTTTCAGGCATTTTGGCCTCATTTGCGCCACATAAAGAATTAAATGTTTATATGAAAACAGAGAAAACAAGTGTTAAACTTTGGAGTTTAAATGTTTATTGTCCCGTTAAAGTTATGTAATGAAGTTTCTCTTTGATTAAAAAAAAAAACGAAAGAGTTAAACTTTGACGATAGATATGAAGGATGATCTATCATAAAAGTTGCAAACTCTCGCAATTATAAAAACAAGCGAAAATGTTTATCAAAATTCAAATTTTAATTTAGCTACAAATTCCCTTCCAATGAATGATGTACCACTATTTAATTTCTATTTTGTTGAATGAGGTTATGAGTTTATATTTTTCAAGAAATAGAATTTATTTTTTTATTATTTTTAAATAACAGCGGAGTAAGCTTGAATAAAGTAAAAGAATACCAATGTTCCTCACAAAATACCAATGTTCCCCCTATATATGGCGACTCGTTTATGAAGCCCAGGTAGCAGAATCAAATTTCCTAGCTAACCTCTTGGTTGTGCCTTGGAAAATTACAAATTTGAAAACCAATTAAACATGAACCCAATGATGAAACTCGAAGAAGACTTCATTTAAGTGAAAATTGAATGAAAACCCAATGAAAAGATGGTTGCAGACTAGTGATCTCATGTGTAAACCTTTATGACATTTTGACAGTGTGTGTGAGAAACCCCTCTTTTTATATTTTTAAAAAAAGTAGTGGAAATCAAAGAGATCAATTCAGAAAATGAAGAAAGTTAGGATACATTTTAGTGAGTATTCTATGACTATAGCTCAAACCCCTATTCATAGTGTACAAAATCTCCCAATCTGTTAGTGGGTAGAGCTCAATTGGTTGAGCTATTTCACCTCCATTTATGTGGACAAAGGTTAGAAAACCCAAGCACTCAATAAATATTTGTGTAAATCTCCCCCCTCCCCCCCAATCGCTTGAACGGATTCTAATGGATAACAAGCGGTGCAATTTTTCTTCATTAATAAGGAGTCGTCATTATAACTATAGCTTTCGAATCTCACATGACAATGAATTTGGTTACACTATGACATCATTTAATAACAATCCAAAATCCCATCCAAAAATGCTAGTTGCGTGAAGGTACGGATCATAAAAAAATAAAATAAAAACCTTAATAAACTTTCATAAATAAAACATACTACAAAATTTGGACCAAATATTATATTTTTGCACATACACACAATTTTTCTCCTCGTTCAACCATGTTCATAGAATATTAAGGGCCTATTTGGTATCCTACTTGAATTCAATTTTATAAACTCAAAAATAAATTTTAAGTCCAAAGCCATAAAAAGACATTTAGTAGGCTCATTTTTAAAAACTCAAATCCAAGAAAAACTCAAAAATATCCCCATTATTATAGTTTTTTTTTCCTCTCTCTCTCTATCCTCCTTGTCTCGTCTCCGTCTCTTCCTCCTCACTCACTCGTCTCTGTCACTCCTCACTCTTCCGTCTATCTCTTCCTCTCTTTCCTTTATCTTTTGTTAATTTCAATTTGGGAATCTAGAGTTTCTGATTTTCTGATTTCAATTTCAATTTTTTTAGATCTTAAAATAGTTTGGAGTTCAATACCAAACAAGTTTTTACATCTTAAAATCACTATTTGAAAACTCATATTTTTAAAATAAATCATAATTTTTAAAATTATTTTTTAAAGTAGAATACCAAACAAAGCCTAAGTGATTATTGAATTTTCAAACTTCGGCCCACATCCTTTACATACAATTAGTACTATACGCAAATTTATCTATACAAAGAAAACGTGCCAAGAAAACTAGGATACGATTTTTGGCATAAGAAGCTACCCTAATATTATATGATTTATCTTTTTAAATTGTTATAAAAAAACAGTATTCTTTTTTGTAACTCTATCATTGTCCCATCCCCCTAAATAAAAATATCAATTAAGAATTTACTTAAATGAAAAATACGAATACAAAAATAATTGAATTACCAACCCAAAGATGTTGTGGCTACATTGCAGCCGAGGACTTCGCACGCATGGGTAACAATCTTTCCTGGCGTAGCCGTTCAAAGATCATGATCTAGAGATACATCTCGAATTTTTTCTATGGTTACATTGAAAGGAAATCGAACTGTAGACTTATCAGTCATGCTCATGACACACTGCCTCGCTTTTCCCGCTTTACTGGTTTTCTCAGTTACAACCGAAAATCCCTTTTTTTTTTTTAATTTGTTCCGATTTAATTCGAACCGCACTCTCTCCACCCGTCGTTCTCATCGATCTCCGATTCCGTTACTCCGAAAATAAAAGTAAAAATTAAAAAAAAAGCCCAAGAGAGTTTGAGAATTTAAGACGGAGACTCGGGGAGAGAGAGAGAGTGCCGGCTTTACCTAATTAATTAATTTAAAAAATAATAATTGTAATTAGGATACTTATTAATACACTTTTTTCGTAACCTCCGATTCTTCTCTCTCCAAACAAACAAAACGACGCCAACGCCACCGCACCAAACAAAATATATGCTCACAACTCACAGCAAACAGAAGAAAGAAAAGAGAGAGAAAGAGAGAGGAAGAGAGAGAGAGAGCTTTGTAACCGATTCTACAATGGAATCTGAGTCCCAGATCTTCGAGAAACCCTAGCTTTTTTCGTCAAGATTCTCTCCCATTCCTCCAAGAACCGCTTCTAGCTCTCTCTTCACTTCACCTCCATCGCCGCACCTCTTTTGCTCGTCTTCTTCTTCACCTCCGTCTCCGATCGAGCTCTTTCGTCTTGCTCGGCGAAGTGCCAGAAGCTCCTGTGCTCGCTCTTACAGCTCTGCAATATTTCGGCGGTTCGGTGCCGGTTCGCGCCGCATTTCCGATTCCAGCAAGTTTCCGGTGAGACTGAGAGAGGAAAGAAAGAGGGAGCTTAGGGCTAGGACCTGCGGTGATTGATCGGATTGTTGATTGTGGTTATGGTGTAGTGGATGAGTATTATGGACGATAGAGGAGGCTCATTTGTCGCTGTTCGGAGGATTTCTCAAGGTCTCGACCGTGGCAACACCTGCCATTCAACTTCTGGTAGTCTACGCTTACTCTCTTTTATTTTTCTTCGTTTTTTCTATTTTTTTTTTCCTATTATCTCTCTCTCTCTTCCTTTCTCTTAGAAAGAAAACTTTTTCTCTCTCTAAAACTTTTATCTCTTTCAGCGTTTGTCCTCTAAAAAAAAATCGGAGCTTAGATCTGCTACTCAGATTTATTGAGCTCCTAGTATCGCTGAAGTTATCACTCATTTGATGTTTTCTGATATTCTAGATTGCTGTGGTGCGCGAGCCAATTTTATATATTTTTCTCTATTTTTTTTCCTAATTTTGTGATTATAATGTAAGCAAGTTTTGGTTGAATTGAAATTTTGATTCGTCACACAGTTACCTTTTCTCTCACTTCTGAATGTCTGTTTTAATTGATTTCATCCTAGTTCTCAACAATTGATGTAACTTTGTAATTCTTCAATAGTTTGGAGCTTTCTAGCTGAAACTAAGGGAAAATGTATGCAAAAATTGGTGAAAGAGCAACGAGTTCATTTTACAATAGTGTATGTGTGGTGAATTTTGAGTGGTTTCCTGCAACACCACTTTCATTGTTATTGCAAGTTTTTATCTACTTGTATTGAACTTTATGGTGCTGACTGGTAGCCAGAATTTTACAAATTAGCTTAGTAGTGTGGTCTGTGGAGCCTGAACTGTTTGTCTTTAGATTTTATTATGATTTAGCTTGCATTAGCTGCTTATTATATTGTCCCCGTTTCTTGGAACTTCCTTTACTATGAAGTGTGGGAGCTCAAATTTCATTTCACATGCAGGCTCCCATGGGTGCTAAGAAATGTTATTTATTATTTTTATTAATACTATCCGTAGTTTTAAATAGATTGCATATTTCATAGTAATTGCAGTACTTTAGCTGATCTTAACATCTGTCTTGTTCTAGAAATCATACAAACCTTTGTTGTTTATCACATACTATTCTTATTAGCTGAGCTTAAATTAGTGAAGGGTGGTTGCACATTAAATCCGAGGCCCTTTTACCCTAGGATGGGAGATGAAATCTTAATTAATGATTTGAGCTTATATACTTTTATGTAACCATTTTTCAGTACGTCAAGATTTTCTTTGATGATTTAAAAACTCTAAACTTAATCATTGGGTGGTTTATTTTGTTGCAGCTGAGGTTGTGGCAGGATCAGCAGCGTGGCTTGGCCGAGGTCTTTCTTGTGTCTGTGCACAGAGAAGAGAGAGTGATGCTCGTCCTTCCTTTGATTTAACCCCTGTCCAGGTAACATGCTTGGAATTGGATAAACTGTATCTGTCCGTTATATACGCCAGTGTGGATTTACTTTTTAGATATGAGTCCTTGGTTAGCAGTTAATGAATTGTATTCGTAAAGGGAATTCTTGTTCTATCTCCAATGTGATGTACTTGAATACCAAAATTTCCTGAATGCAACACTTCCAGTTTCTGGTTTTATCAATGCCTTCGATACATCCTATTTGTTTCTCACACTTGGACTTCTTTATGCAAGGAGTTGCTGTATAAATTTAACCAGATTTCTATGTTTTTTTGGGGAGTTTCTGCATGAACTTTTAGGGCTCTTTGCTATTTGAAATACCTGGTCAGTTTAGGCTAATCTGATTACACTAGTATTTTACTTTGACTGGGGGTGGAAAGAGATGTGAGGCTGTCATGAAAATATAAAATAATATCAGGACTTCTCTGTTCTTGAGATGAATGTATAGTTATTTTAATTAACCTAGCTTCTGTATTGATTGGCGATTTATCTAGAAAAAGTTGTGCTGCTGCTTTATCCATTCACCTTTCAGTTGCTTAAATTTTTTGTCATCAGCGGTGGTAAAATCAAATGTCGTCTTGATTTTTTAATAACCTTGAGTTTATATGCTAAATTTATACCTTTCTACTCTTTGCTTTTTTTTTTTTTAACTTTAGGTTTGGTTTTAAGTTTTGGTATGTGGGAAGAGGGGAAGGATTGAGGGGTTCAAGAAAGCCGTGAAAACTAGTTTCGGGTGATAGAAATGATTATGAATTGTGGTTTAATTTTGAGGAGTTTAAATCTGGTTTTTGTGCTGCTTATGGTCATACAAGATCTTCTTTGAAAATACTGATTTTTTAAAAGTTGATATGGCCCTAGAGAACTTTTGGAGGGTCATGAAGTTATAATTGTAGACTGATTGGATTGTGCTCTGCGACTTAGTTGTATAGGCCAACATTGTGACAATCACTGGAAGTTATCTACTATAAACAAATGTATGAGTTTTCGAAGATCCAGTACAGTTTTATTGCTTTAGTTGCCAATGGTCTCTATATAAATGCTGTAGCCCTCAAAACATATGCTTTTGTTACGTGTACATGGTATGATCGTTTGCTCTTTTGTTTGCCTTGATTTTGTCAGGAGGAATGCCTGCTGAGACTACAGAGCCGGATAGATGTTCCCTATGACAGTTTAGTCCCTGAGCATCAGGTATATATATTAAGTGATTGGTTCCAGGAAAACCTGATTGTGTTTGTGGGGAGGATTTGCATTATTTTTAATTTTTTGTCTGTGTACATGGTCCATCAACATATTTTACATTGGCACTTGGTATGACGAATTTACCCTCTCTGGTCCACTCTAGGAAGCTTTGAGGGCCTTGTGGAATGCTGCCTTTCCTGAAGAAGAACTTCGTGGTTTAATATCTGAGCAATGGAAGGAAATGGGTTGGCAAGGGAAGGATCCATCAACAGATTTTAGGTAGATCTAGTATCTCCTTTGTGATTTGAACAGTTAATTTGTTTCTTTTATTTATCTTTTTCCTTCGTTCTTGGGTTACTAATTGTTGATGTTGAATATTTTGCAGGGGTGGTGGTTTTATATCATTGGAGAATTTGTTGTTCTTTGCTAGGAATTTCCCGGTATGACCTCTGTCTGTATACACATGTACACAAAAACAATTTTCACCTGCGAGATGTTGTGAACATAATAATGCTATTGACGGCATTGATCGTGTGGTGACGTCAATGTGATAAACTGCTTTGAGAGCCCCTGACATCCCATACTTTTTTTGTTTGTCAAACCTGACATCCCAGACTTAACAAAAGTAAAAATGCCTTTCTGTATATTACAAGAGTGAAAATGCCTTTTTCTGTATATTGTCTTGAAATCAGAAAATATACTGGTCAAAATGACTTGAACACAAGTTTGTTATAGGTTTTTAGGTATGCATGCAATTCTGTTGTTGAAACTTGGGGAAAACATACAAAGGAGATAGTTAGTAAGAGAATTAGATTTTTTTTTTTTTTTTTTTCATGTTTATACCCTGCAAGCAAGAAAACTGATGGTAAAAGAGAAGAATTGGAATCCTAGATTTAAAGCCTTTGAAAATTCCAACCATGCGAGTTGGATTTTCATATACCATTGACATTACATGCATTAGCAGATAAATTTTGAGCCCTTGATTTTTGGTTCTGTCCATCTTTGTAGGGCAGTATGGCAGTATGATTTGTTTTTCTTGTGTTACATTATGTACTTTCTGTTTATTTTTATTGTGAAAAAAACCAGCATCATTCCTCTCTGTGGGTGCGTACCAATATGCTTCTCTGTTTGGCTGTTCTTGCATGTGTGGTGTATGTTCTTTTTGGTTCTCATAAAGTTGCTGGGCCCTATAGGGAACTGTGTTAGGCCCATCTTATAAGCTACTTGTCTCATTGAAAGTTACATACTTTCATTGTAGAAATCTTTCCAGGATCTTCTTCGAAAGCAAGAAGGTGATAGGTCCGTGTGGGAATACCCATTTGCCGTTGCTGGTGTGAATATAACATTCATGCTTATTCAGATGCTTGATCTTGAAGCTGGTTGGTACTTTTTCTTGTTCTTTTTTTTCATTTATGTTCAAAAAGCGAAATCTGAGGAATCAAAAGCATAGTGATACTGAAAATATTTTTAGATAGTAGCTTTTCTGTTCTTTTAATGTTCTTTGCCATGTAACATTGTTTGTTTATGTGCAGTCAAACCACGAACATTGGTGGGAGCTACTTTCTTGAAGTTTCTTGCAGGTAAGTTCAGCTTGAATATGATGTTTCATGTATTTTGCTTAATATAATAATGTCTTTTTCTCTTGACAGAAAATGAATCAGCGTTTGACCTTATATATTGCATCACATTCAAGCTAATGGACCATCAATGGCTTTCTATGCGTGCATCATATATGGATTTCAATGTATGTATCCCTCAAGCAGAAGCCCTCCTTTTGTCTGCATTTGTGGCTAATCTTTTGATATATGTTATATCCTTCTAGTCAGCTTTAGTAAACCAAATTATGTGAAATTAGTGACCGTTAAATGTGTTTGTGGGGAAAACCTCTTCCGTCATCATGAGCTGGAGATGAATTTAGGGTTACATATTTTATCTTGTAGAAATTTCACACTTCTCTGGAGGTGGTCAGAGATTTTTAGGTTGGGCCCAAGGCTATAATGTGTTTTACATGTTTTGGTTTCTTTTGCTAACATTTTGTCCTATTTGGGTTGTGCTCCTAACAGACGGTGATGAAATCCACACGCCGGCAGTTGGAAAAAGAGCTTCTGTTTGAAGACATAACACGGCTGGAAGACTTGCCTTCTTATGGCCTTCTTTCCCGATAGCGTAGAAGCTTCTTCTAGAATCTATAAAATGGTCTGTCACAGCTAGTTACATGATCACCGGAAACACTCTTATTTCTAACTGGATGGTGTTTGTACATGACATGATGCTTCCAAAATTTGCTTGCTGCAAGTCTGCATTTTGTCATTGATTCTTGGAAAGGGTTTTTGGTGTTTAATGGATCGAGTTTGTTAGAAGCTGGAACCAAGTGTGATGTGATTCAGGTTTGAAATACGGAATATAATCTCGTAAATTTGGGGTAAGACCAGAGCGATACTACTCTCGGTTCTCCCACGGCCAACGGGATGTTATACATATGTAGAGGTATGATTGGTAATTTGGTAGAATATGTAGGAATGTGGAATGGAATGGGATTCTGTTTGGCTTTAACTTTCGAGTGCTTTCTGAAATATTATTATTTGACCAACTGAGAAATGATCCTTGGTGGGCACGGTACTCTTATGCCTGAACGCCGCCCCGTTTAAAGTCTTGTATTTCTGCCTGACAAATGGAGATGGAAATTGTTCTCTCTTTTGGACGTATGCAGAATGAATCTTCTTATTTTTCCATCTAGTTTGCGTTTTAATTGGGAATCCTAGAATTTTCGGGTGTCTAGTCTGTCAACATGGTCGTAGATCACGTGTTATCAGTCTCAACTTTAATAGTCTATGCTCCCAAGTCTTTATTCCTGTTATTTGATGGAAATTGTTTTTATGCAAATATGAAGTGATCGTTTGCTAATGACATAATTATTACCATAGGCTGTCTTTTATTCAACAAAGCATCTTGGGAAAATTGTTGGCAAAAAGAAGATAATTCATGTTAATTCCCAATAATACTTCTAGTTAGGCAGTTAGGTAGAGATCAGATTCTAGATGACAAGAAAGAAACATGATTCTTGAGAAAAAGGAAATTCCTCCTCACCAATATTCCATGGACAAGCTTGAAAAGCGGACCAAGAGCCTGATGGCACGTTTCCTTCGACCAAAGAATTTTATGCCAAGATGTTCGTACACGTAACAAATTAAACTTTATAGCCAAAGCATATTTTACCCTTGGTTCAGAATCCCACATCGCATCTTCGACATCTTTCAAGAAACAACCTTCCTTAATCATTAAACCTTTACTCAATCCTCCTTAATTACAAAACTTTATGCTCCGTTTGAATGAACAACCTAATATACCCAATTCCATTGTAAAGAAAATAGTGGAGCCCATATAAAGAAAAGAATGAAATAATATTCAAAAAGCTTAATATGTTGGAAGCCATTCAATTTGCCCATAAATAGGCTTCCAATTGCTTAGCAAAACACGCCAACGGAGATGAGAGGTAAGAAAGGGAGAGTGAGAGGAAAGAAGAGAGAGTATGAAATCTGAGTGTTAGTGAGTTCTATTTGAGAGAATTCTATCAGTGTAAATACTAGAAGAGCAAATATAATTCTATTCCCAATATTCAATGGTACTTTTCATACTTTGATTATTTTATTTTTATAATACGTTATCAGCACGATAGTCTCTCCTCTTTACTTCTAAATTTTCCCAGCTCAACACTATGTGGTTATTTCTCTGTCTCCTCTCTGTCATATGTCTCCTCTCACTTTACTACTACGACGACATGCAAACTTTCTTTTTTGTATTTTCACAATTTTTATGTTGTTTCATCCATGTTTATTTAATTTATTTTTTCGTACTGTAATTTGGAATGGTGCGGTTTTATACCACATCCTGTTATTTTATGGTGGTGTAATTTCATTACCCATCACGTTGTAACACATATTATCGTAATAAAAATGATGGTGTGATCTTAAAACCCATCTTGTTATATCTTGAATAGTGGCGCAGTTATATTGCCCACAATATATAATATGTGGTGGTTTTATCCCTGCATTTACTGTATGTTGTAGATTTATTATCCATACAGCAGTATTTTTTTAAAAGTGTGGCGCGAGTTTATCATCCACACAACTGCCTTTACTTTTTATTTAAATGTATGGAGTAGAATTAGTGCCCATATCAGCACGTTTACTTTATCGCACATTTACTTTATTATTTAAAGTATGGTGCAGGATTAACATCTATACATGAAGCAATTTAATTTATGAATTTATTTACCGCACATTTACATTTATTTAAAGTATGGTGCGGGATTATCGTCCATACTAGCAATTTATTTACAAGAAATTTATAGCAACTTATTTTATGAATTAATTGTGTGATATGATGAGTTTTACAAGCATACTTTAAATAAGAACCAGAAGTTCCTTGATCCTTATCATACAACTACATCAGGACCTGAAGATCCTTGATGATGATAATGATTTGAGAGTTGGCAGTCTCTCCGGTACTATATTTGTAAACAAGAGATGGGACCTGAAGATCCTTAATCCTTGACATGTAAATAAGGACTTGGAGTTTCTTGATAATGTAACAGTACCATATTGGTTAATAGTGTCGTACACATGAATAGTAATTGTATTGGCAAATGTATTGTACGCATGAATAGACATGTATTCATGACTTGATGAATAGTATCATATACATGAATAGTGACGTATACATAAATATTAACCATTTTGGATAAACCGTCACTATATACAAAAGGGAATATGCAGTTCCTTAAACTCATGGATGAACAATTAAATGAGAAGCCAGAAACTCCTCAAAACATGGACAATTTTGTAAGGGCCTGAAGTCCGAAATATGTACAGGAAATTATAAAAATGTACATATCATAAAAATATGCGATTTTGGCATGAAGTTCAAAATCTGACAATATTGAGAACCTGAAGTTCCAATAGTTAAATGGACAACCTTTGAGGTATTATTGCAAATTGTGGTACACTACATATTTCTTTAGCATAAGAAAATGATGAATTTAATAAAGTTCGATTATGTTATAATTAGGGGTGTTTTCGGTGCGGTAACCGCACCGAAACAAAGAAACCGTTTACCGGCCAACCACCTGCGGTTTAGCCAAAATCTAAACCAACGCCGCACCGCACAAAGACGGTTACCGGAGATGCCGGTTACCGTGATTAGCTGCGGTATCGGTCGGTTACCAAAAACTGGAATAACAAACCTGCAAAAAAGAGAGAGAGAGAGAGAGAGAGAGAGAGAGAGAGAGAGAGAGAGAGAGAGAGAGAGAGAGAGAGAGAGAGAGAGAGAGAGAGAGAGAGAGAGAGAGAGAGATAACCTTGATTCATCACAAACACAGAGAAGGAGGGAGAGAGAAATTTAAAAAATAAAACCAGACTTAGTTATTAACCTAAGAACCAGAGAGGAAATAGAGAAAAGGGAGGGGAGAGAGATAGATGAGTTAAAGAGAGAGGGGAAGAAGAAGATAAGGAAGAAGGCTCGTGGTTTTTTGTTTCCTTGGGCAGTGAAAGCTGAAAGGAAACCTTGGGCATTTATTAACATCCTTTTAGTTAATATCGGCTAGTGGTTTTTTGTTTCCTTGGGCAGTGAAAGCTAAAAGTTGTTAATATTTATAATTTAAAATTAATTAGATCAACCCATTTCCCCATTTCCCCACTAGAATATTAAAATATTGTATAGAATATCAAGACAGGAGAAGAAAACGTAACGGCAGAGAGAAACATTTCTCTCCTTTTTCTTTTTTCCTTCTTCTTCCTTTTTCTTTCCTTCTGTCTTCTCTCTGTTTCTCATTTTCTTTTTGTTCTGCGTCTCTCTTTTCTTTCTTTTTTTATTT
The DNA here is from genome assembly GCA_020226455.1 of Prunus salicina. NCBI lineage: Eukaryota > Viridiplantae > Streptophyta > Magnoliopsida > Rosales > Rosaceae > Prunus > Prunus salicina. The sequence continues at coordinate 14,784,460 of CM035343.1, read as the reverse complement.
TTCTTCCTCTTTCGTTCCTTCTCTCCTCTTTCTGTTTCTCTTCTTCTCCTTTTTTTGGCTTGGCTTTGTGGGGTTTTTGGCCTCTCTGTTTCTCAGATTCAAGGGGAAGAAGAGGAGAAGAGGAAATTCAGAGCTCCTAGGGTTCTAATTCGAAGAGAATGAAATGAAATGAGGGAGAGTCGATCTCAACCTCTAGTGTCTTCAGCATGTGTATTAATATATATATATATCGGTCGGTTGCGGTTGCCGACGGATTTGGTATCCTGCAACCGCATCCGCAGCATTTCGGCTCGGTCGTCCAACCGCAACCGGTCATTGACCAGAAAATTCAACGGTTTGCCGACCGGAAATATCGGTCGGAAACCGCCGGTTTCCGGTATTTGCGGTCCAACCGCACAGCCCTAGTTATAATCGACACCTCAAGGAAGAAATATATTTTATGAATTCCGGTTGTTAAGAATACATTGTGAAATGGATAATATCAGGATAAACCTCAAAGGATGAATTGAGGCTCCCCACATATTTTGTTATATTATGTGATATGGGCCGGAAGCCTATGGATCCAAATATATGAGAGATCCCGAACCTGAAGTTTTGGGTATATAGTAGTTAATGCTCTTCACTACTATATTGCAATATTATCACGACTTTTACTCAATTTATATTTCATGCCCATTTGAAAAAGGCAAATAAATTTTCAAGTTGTGTTTTAACCTGGGCCAGAAGTTCCGGACTCACATGCATTGAAATGTGTAATTTGAGAGATTTGATGTGGTTATTTGAACCTATAAGGCAAAAGGTGGGCTAAATTTACCTTACGTACAAATTTACTAAATTTCAATAGTTTCGGATCAGTAGTCCAAAAACTAGGAAATACCGACAAATTATTGATATCGGTACAAATTTGATTAAAAATATGAAAATTGTGAGAAAAATATGGAAATTGTTAGTGAAACTTCAGAAAATGTTACATATTATTTTAACACAAAATAATTGAAAGAAATATATATATATATATAAGGAATTGATAGAAATCTATTACATAGTGAGTTTGAGTGATTCAAGTGAGTATATTGCTAGTTGACAAAGACAGTAATTTATATAATGTTAATGTACATTAATTAAAGTATTAAAACAATATATAGAAGCAATAAATATGGGAGTGTGTTAAATATTTAAACAAAAGTTGTAGTAGTTTGTTGATTGAGCCTAGTGGGGATTGCCAAGATGGACACATGTTGGTTACAAAAATTACTTTTTTAGCATTATTTTTTACTTTTTGGGTGGGTTGGGTATGATATTGTGGACTGGTGAAAAGAAAGTCACCTGGGCTATAGCCCAGGTTAGTCCAAGGGCAAGTTCGTCCCTGTTTGAAAAGACGTAAAAATCACAAGTGCAAGTTTAAGAATTTACCCAATTATTATAACAGGAAATTAGTATACAACAGATAGATTCTTTTCACCTGCAAGGAAGGAGCAGACTCTGTAAATCCTTGAATGGAGATTATCCACGCCTTACTATAAAATAATGCTCCATTGGAGGTTAAGATCCACATTCTCACATAATTCATCCTATAAGAGATGTCTGTCTGGAAAGAGATAATAAAAGCCCTTGAAGTGGCTTAGGTACCTAAAAGCAAAGAAATATTCATAATTGATGCATGCGCATGCACATGAGAATGGTGAGATCACGAATTGATGAATAATAATTTTTGGTTTTGGAGTAGCTACTCAAATCATCAATGGGCTGTGTTGATTGGAACCACGTTCTATTATTAAATGTCGACAATATCATTGGCTATAAATAGAAAGAGGCAATTCCATTACAGATAAGAATGAACGTAAAAGAACAAACCCATAGTACGAACCCCAAAGAGATGTTAACCCTGAAGGTTACACATAAGTGTTGGAATAAAGAGGAATATACTCACTTTGTATGACACAATGTTTCTGGTATAAACAAGAAATGTTGGTTTACATATGCAATCATGCCTTCTTATTGCATATTTACGGAGACCAACATGTTATCTTTAAGGGTCATTAAATGCACGAAGCATATCGCCAGAAGCGATTCGTGAAATGTATAAATAACTGGGTTAAGGCTATATAATGTGTCATAAAGTGTGATCCCTTAAATCCTTGAAGGATTGAAATTGCATGAAGCAAGTCTCTGAAGGACATGTGCCTGAAGCACAAATTTTGTACTCAATACCAATATGTATAAATTGCCTCAGTGAGTACACTAATTATGATATGGTTGCGACACATTACAACTCCTGAAGAGTTGATAATTGTTCAAAACTCCTGAAGAATTAATACTTCATCAAAACTCCTAAAGAGTTCAAGAAATATTTGTCTTGACCTGAAGATCGAGTATTATGCCAACAAGATTCTTGCTTACACTAAGAAAGTATTGAAGCATTTTTATGTAGATTATCCGTTAGACACTTAAATGATTTTCCGGAAGTATATTGGACCGGACATTATATTTTCCAGATAGAGTTTAGCTCCATCACCACCACTTTGGGATGATGTGAGACATATTTGATGTTATCTTTGCATAAAACCATATACGGACATCTTCTTTTCAAGTGAACTTGCAAATAGCCTAGGTTTTGTTTGATTTGCAGACTTTGGAAATTTCTATGATTTACATAGAGATAGCTCACTGGAAATATATTTGCTTACTCAACTACATGAACTATTGATGACTACATCATTCACTCAGTCCGAAAGATCTTCCCTCTAGAAAGATAGTCATGAAGATATCAAGGGAGATATTCTTGATATCTTCAGAGAGAGCATCCAACAATATTACAAGATTGACTCACAAAAGCAGTCTCAACTATGACATTCAGAAAGATGATTGTATGGCTTAAAAGATATTTTGCCAAGCATCAGGGGGAGCGTGCTGTCAATAAAGATCTTCACACACTGTATTCTTTTTCCTTCGTCCAAGTTTTTATTCCACTGGGTTTTTCTTGGCAAAGTTTTAACGAGACAGTGTCGAACGCGTGTCAATATACACAGAATTTTATGTTACATACGGTTATGTACTCTTTTTCTCTTTGACAAGTTTTTTGTCCCATTGGGTTTTATTGGCAAGGTTTTTAACGAGACATATTTCATACATTGTGGTCTTCAAATGGAAGTGTTGTAAAGAAAGTGGTGGAGCGCACATAAAGAAAAAAAATGAAATAATATTCAAAAAGCTTAATGATGATTATGTTGGAAGCCAACCAATTTGCTTATAAATAGGCTTCCCATTGCTTAGCAAAACACACCAGCGGAGAAGAGAGGAAAGAAAGGAAGAGAAGAAAGGGAGGGTGAGAGGAAGGAAGAGTGTGAAATCTGAGTGTTAGTGAGTTCTATCTAAGAGAATTTTGTAAATGTAAACACCAGAAGAGCAAATATAATTCTACTCCCAATATTCAATGGTATTTTCTATACTCTAATTATTTTATTTTTATAACAAATTCTCCTTAATTAGAAACTTATGCTCCGTTTGGATGAGGAGATTTAAAAGAAAATATTCGAATTTCTAAATTTGCTTCAAAAACAAGAAAATATAAGAAAATCAAGGACCTGGAATTGGATTTCGAGAGCATTATTTAATTACGAATTTTAATGTTCTTAGAATCATTTTAAATCCATTTATTTTCTTCCATTTCATTTTTGTCCAAATCTTGACATCCATTTTCTTCCTTTCATCTAAATACAAGATTCAAAATCACTCGATCCAAATGGGGCCTTCACTTCAGAGGTTTCATTTCATACATAACATGCCAGAAATATAGATAAGAAAACATGATCAGTATGTATCAAATTCTAACAACTTTGGACAGCATTCAACAAGTGACAAACGTTCATAACACACGCAAAGCGGCCTTAAATAACCTTGTTATTAGCCGTTAGAATTCAACAAGTGACAAAGGTTTCATTACTACTTAACTTGAAACTTCATTTCAAAGGGTACATAACACACCCAATGGTTCTTAGCTGCACTACAATAAGCTTAATCTCTCTGGCATATCCAATGCTCCCAAGGCAATAGGAATCACCAGACCCAAACAAATGGCAAAACTTAAAAACTTCATTAAAAGACTAGTCCGAAAGTAAATAGGATGCTGGACAGCAAGCGGCAGGACTAATCGAGCATGCTTTACTCATAGATCCATGGTGAACGCTGCTCTGCCAGTTAGCAGGGCCATCAGGGAACCACAGTGCAATCTCTTTCCTTGCACTCTCTGCTGAGTCACTTCCATGAATGATATTCCTGTAAGCCATCCAAATTTCATCGCATCAAATATATTCACATTCTCAGTGCCTGTTCTTTATGATTAGTTTGTATTCTAGAAGCAAACAGCAACCTCAGTGAATAAATCAGTCAAAATACTCTCTCTGAAGAAATTCAATAGAAATTGAAATTTATGAGAATAACACAGGAGATGCAATCAAACCATAAAACTCCTGGAAAGATTGGACTATTGTGTTTCTGCCTAATTGGAACCGTCAACAACTTTAGTAACAATCAAAGGTTCAAACAATCTATTTGAAACAGCTTTCCCATTAACATAATAAGCTATTACTGCTGAGCATTTTCTAAAGAGAACAATTTGGGATCACATTATGGCCATCAACAGTACCTATACTCTTCTTTCAGACCAAATAATTAAAAATAATAATTAAAAAGTTATAAATGCATAAGAGACTGGAAAACATGGTAAATCAGGTTACCTGCCAATCTCGATTGCATAATCACCACGGATGGTTCCAGGGGCGGATTCAGCTGGGTTGGTGGCACCAATAATCTTTCGGCCAGTTAGGATAACATTCTTACCCTCCCAAATCATAGCAACAACGGGACCAGAAATAATATAATCAACCAATCCACTGAAAAAGGGCTTTGCAGACAAGTCCTCGTAGTGTTTCTCAGCAAAAGGACGATCCACATTGATGAACTTCAAACCTGAACAGATACCAGAAAACAAAACTTATTGAGAAGAAAACCCTGATAAGTTACACATCAAAATTTAGTTAAGCACCCCAAAAAATTTATTGTAGTATAATTAAAACATAGAAACTCTAAACATTAGTTTCAATTTAGCATCTTTCCACACTACTTAGATAAACAATGAAGAAGTAAGCCAAACTCAAATCAAATTTGAAGTCGGAATTTTTTGGCCAGAATTTCATCAAGTTGATAATCATGATAAAATAGGAAAGGCTTGTTAAATAGGCTTGTCACATCACAAATTATCAAAGTGCACATAATACTATAAGATCAAACATCGTTGGTTGGAAATTACCTTTCAAATAGAAGCCCTTCTTCTCAAACCTGCTAATGATGTCACCAACCTGCAACAAACATGAACCTCTCAGAAAATTTGAAAACGTTTTTGCAAATAATTAAACAATACGCACGAATTAGATTACAATAGTTTATTGGATTCTGCGTAAGAAAAAAAACTATGGCCGAAGTTACAAAGGACGGCCTTTGTTCACCCACTTCACACATCCAGAGGCAATTAAAACACAAGATTAATTAAAACTCCATGCTTGTAAAATCCAACCACTACATACTACAAATATTAAAACTTCATGCATGTAAATAAAAACCTGAAATCCCAGCTCAGAATTATTAAAATTTGCTTGCTCCCCCAGTCCACCCAAAAGAAAACCAACCCCTTCAATTCCTAGGCTTTCCCACCAACCAAACACCATACCAGTAACATTTGCTATGAAATTCATAAACAAAAACAAGAACTTAGGCAAACCCACTCAAACCCAGATAAGATTTTGCCCAGTTTTTAAAACTAACAGACCAAAATAAAGCTACAAAATTGAAGTACCAAAAGAATAGAATAGAGGAAGAATTTGAAGAAATTACCAGGCCTCTTTGAACCCCATCAGGCTTGATCATGATGAAAGTTTGCTCCATTTTTTCCGTTAACGATTTAAGACTGCAGAAGTGCTTGTTCTGAGAGTTGGGGGATATGCAATGAGACTGACAGAGTGAGGGAACGAGGGTTTATATACACAGTCCACTGAAAGCAAACCCTAACACCAATTGCTATGGAATATTCGCGAACCATTTTTTTCATTTTGTCATTTCCCTTTCTTTTGCTTTTCGGTTTTCAAAATAAAAAATAAAATTGGGCTTACCATAGAAGTTGGGCTTCATTATGTAACCTCTGAAGGAATATGGAACATTCGACTTACTTTGAAAATTGGGCTGAAATTGGGTTTTAAGCAAAACCTCCAACCCTAGGTGGCTGGTTCTTAACAGTGAAGAAACACATTGGGCTTTTGATTTCTCTTCTGCTAGGGCGTGGCATGACTTTTCAATAGAAACTCAATTCTGGATGAAAATGTTGGGAACCCACGTATTTGAATTGATGAATTAATTTGTATTTATAACTTATTTTTGTGACTATTTTTCCCTTGAAGGTAAATAATGCAAAAAAATTAAAATCCTTGATTTAAATGCTAGAAACCTTCTCTTTTGGACATTCTCCATTCTTCTCATGACAAGTGTCACTTTCCTTACACTTAAAACAATATCATTAATGCATCACACAAGTTAGTTTTTGTTTTCCAAATTTACCTTTATTAAATGTATTTGTTTTTATATTTCCTTCAACTTATCCATATTTTGTTACAATTTCCTTAGCATATTGTTAAAAATTAAATCAGAGAAAAATTCATTTTTAAAATTAAAAAAATAAAGTTTGTTTCATGACATTGTTATCATGAAAGTGAGATCATCATTATTTTGTGTTTAACAAAACATACGTCCTCTTTGGAAATTTTTTTTTATAAAAAAATTCAGTTTTTATTTTCTTATTTAATTTTTTAACAAGATAGTAAGAACGTTGTAAAAAAACTAGCTTGTTATTAAAAAAGGGGTTAATCGTTTTATTAGTCCCTAAATTTAGACCTGATTTGCATTTAAGTACCTAAATTTCCAAAATGGTTCCCGTGGTCCTTTTAACTTTAGTTTCGTTATGACAAATGGTCCTGCCATCAATTTTGTTAACTTTTCTGTTAAATACAGGGCAAAATGGTATTTTTGTATTAAAATTGATTAAAATATGAATAAAAATATGGTATAGAAATATGGGATAAAAATGTGGTAAGTGTAGCATTACTTTTTTTTTTTTTTTTTTAATGTTTGCTCTCTGTGGGTGTAGCCCAATATCAGTATAATTAGAATAGGTCAAGTTGGTAGAGCCTTAGCGTGAGTTTTACTTCTAATCAAATTTATATGGGTTTGGTATGTTTATTATTTCCTACACGCTTCAGGAATGAGCTTATTTTAAACTAGCCTCTTGGCACATGCTCACGCATGTGCCAATTGGTTTTCTTTTTTCTTTTTTCTTTTATTTTTAAGAGTAGAGGTAGTTATGTTCCATAAAAGTAGGACCTAGTATCTGATTTTATTTTTATTTTTTTAATATAAAAAAGTGAATTTACCATATTATCCTCATTTAATTAATAATTTCAATTCTTAATGTTTGAATTAAGCAAGGGCATTTTTGGTATTTTGAATGTTTCACCATTCTCTGCCTTTTGCTTTATATATATAGATAAAGCTATTATTTACTTTACTTAAATTGGGCTATTATTAGTTTATTATATTTATTTGGTATAGTGGGCTAATATTTATTGGAGTAGGAATAAACTTAACTATATTTAATATTTAAAAATCTTCCCCTAGGTTGGAGCCCACTCCAGCCTAGTAATAGATCCGCCCTTGGTTAATATATAATTTTCTATTATTTAAAATAGATACAGGCAAGGCAAGGGACTTGTAACTCAACCCGAGGTCTTGTGTTTGAATCATCCCTTCTTCGATATCACTTTTATTAAAATAGCAAAATGGGGTATGGAAGTAGATATGGGCTTAGCCAAATTGACTAGAGCATATGAGCAAATTACCCTCGAGTATTGAGCTTATGATTATAATTTTTTTGGCCCTTTATTTGAAATATACATGGAAATCCCTCCCTCCCTTCCATAGGAATAGGTAAAATACCCGCATAGCCAGTCTAAGGCCAAGGGTTGCCTGCCCCCGCCCCCAACCCTCTTCTTGCTAAACTCCTAAAGGCCATTTTGGTTCTCACTTGGATGGATCTGACTTCAGCGGTGGTAGTCTTTTCTGCAAGGGCTCGTCCTTCACCTGCTGTGCTGGAGGATCTGGTGGATAGGAATGAAAAACTCAGTGTAGGTCTTCTGGGAGGATTGAACTTCCCGACAAAGAACTTTCCAATGTTTAATCCCACGAGATGGGAGTGTAGGATGTTCATTCCCATGTTTGAGAACACTAGGGAAGACTATTTTCTTCCATTCCCATGTTTGATTTGTAAATATTAGGAATGAAAAGTTGTTCAGTTTTCCAACAATACACTTGATTTTTTATTAATTAAAAGTTATTAATACTAATAGGTTTTTAAGGGTCAAAAGTGGTATTTAAAATTATAAGAAGGGTAAGTAAGTCCAAAAAAAATTGCATTAAATATTTTCCCTAGGGGAGGGAAAAAGTTTCCCAAGGTGAGCCAAGGGTATGAAATTTTCCCCTACATGGGAAGTTCATACTCATGAGTTAGGTATTATATTCTGGAGAATGCATTTACTAAATATGAAAATGCAATTTTATACTCATTTTCAAGCTCTAAACCTTAAACCAAATGATATTTAGCTTTATTAAATAAGTTCTAAATACTTATGTATTATTGTTGCCGACGAAGAAATGCATAGCGTAAACGTGTCTTCTGTTTTTTTTTTTTTTTTTCCTTTTCTTTCTTTGCTTAGTTTCAAAACGATATCTTTTTATATAATACTAATTAGATCTGCAATCCACATTCGATAGTTTTAGTCAAAAGTATAAGACAACACAAAATTTGCTTTAGACTTGGATATAGTTCGTGATAGCAAAAGTTGGTGGGGATGGCTGAGTCTCACCTGCAGGCTGTAGCTAGAGACATTATAATACTTAACTTCAAAATTCGAAGGTGATGTTTTAAATTGATGACACAAAAAATACAAGGGTGGTGACTAGGGTTGAGACAAAAAAGGACCCACCAAAATATCCGATGGCTCACTCCATCATCATGAGATTTGGAAGACTTTAGAAATTGATTGTAAGGGTCATGATTGTTGCATGGAATTCAGCACATATACTGCCCCCTCTCTCTATCTCCAATTGCTTCGAATTGTAATCGTTTTGGGAGAACACTAATTACACCTTTGAAACTTGTATCTAGAAATCATGAAGATGTCGGATCCTTATAGGTAAACTGAACTCTTGCTGATTGTTTTTCATTGCAATTTCACAAGTAATGTTGGTTGCTTCAATTCATGGAATTGGTTTCATGAATAATATTTCTTCGTCTTATTGTAAGGTTCCAACCAGAATAGCAACCCATTCAGTTGCCTCTCTCTCTCTCTCTCTCTCTCTCACACACACACACACACATAAACATACAGACAATAACAAATCAATGGGGGACTTGCCACCTCCACCTTTCTCTCTTTCTACCTTTAGACTGGTGGGTTTTAAGAACTAACAACCATTTTTCGCATTTGCAAGAGCATATTGATTAACAACTTAAGTGAATATAATGACACATTGAGATTAATTTAGTCTCTTGGAACTGTAGGAAATTGTCCATTTTTTCTTATTCTCCCTAACAAGGTTTAATCATTTATGTTCTGACTAACTAACCGTAAAATTAATCCCCACAATTAAGGCAACTCTAAGATTTTAAAAACCTTGTACAAAACGAGTAAGGAATAAAAATTGAAACAAAAGCTAAAATTTTGGGAGCCCTGTACGAATCCACTCATAACCTTGTTGAAATTTGACTTAAATTCAATGTTCATTCGTGTGAGTACTTGCTTGGTGACTTGGGATTTTGAATTAATGCCATCTTCTATTCCACCCTAGAATTTTCCTGTAAGGACGTCCTTATTCTTCAACCAAAAAAAAAAGGCCATCTTTTCTAGAGCAATTTTATGATACAGTTCAATGATGGAACTAATCATCATGTACAGCTCATAACTTCATTGAATTTGTATAATTGAGTGCATAATGATTTTATTTTTTCAATAATGCGAGGGATACCAAATTTGATGATTTGGATCCTGAATTATGTGAACATGTATTTAGGAGTCATTATTTCTTTTTAAAAAAGGAAATAAATTATTATTATTATTTTAATTAATCAAAGGTCCCAAAACAATTAGTACCGATGTATCTCACCACCACCTAACCTCCCTTGCTCCGTCGCGCTGAACCAACTCCGACACAATTATAAGTCATATATCCCCATATTTTTGCAGCATCCCATGCAAATTACCTTCCCTATATTTTCCCTAATACCACCCCAACCACAGTCTAGTCTTTAGGCTTCATATCCTTTCATGCCCTAATGTAAATGAGGGGGAGATGAAGATCTGGAAGGGCTTTGACTTCATTGTAATTGAAGGAATTTAAATGCGTTTAGGCCAGTTCATTTATTGCAAAAACATAGGCTATAGAAAGAATGGAAATTAAAGGAAATATGGCAAAATAAAATAAAATGATACTCATCTGATCTGCTTGGGTTATATAGAATGGTGGTGGAGCAATTGTTAGGCGGTGGTGGGATATTTTGGTTTTGATTCGGGCTTTGGTTAAATCAATATTATTGTTTTATTTATTTATTTTAAATTTAACCTTCAAAATACATGTTAGAAATTTTGTTAAATTGTTAAAAATTCGGGCATATCCCAATATGTCATATATTTGGGATGCAAATTTGGTGTTCTTAGCAATTTTCTTTATATATATATATATATATATAACATAAATATTATAAAAGCTGCTGATGGCCCATGGCATATCCAAAAATAATAGTTCTTCTTCCTTGTCTATGTAACATCATGAAAAAAGCAGCACCAGCCTTCCACTATCGTATCCTTAGCACTACTACTACAATTACTACACCACTTTGACCTCCACAATCGTTGTAGTGCCAATCTGCAACTGCAATAATATGGTTAGTTATGCAGATGATGTCCCGTCACCTACACTACGCCAACAACTCAAATTTTCTTATCTTCCTTTCTCAGTTAATTTGAGTCAATATTTTTTTTTTAAAAGAAAAAAGAACTATGCTCGGAACTACTTAGATTGTATTATAGTGACAATAGATGCCAGCTCATCAATCTTTCGATATTCTCAACATGCCTCGTATGTATGTAGACAATTCTTATTAGGTGGCATGGAAGGATTCGTTGGACCTGTCACATAAATAACCTACTCTGATAGGATTCGTTGGACCTGTCACATAGATAACCTATTTTATTTAGGTTTAACACATCTTTGCAAATGGGTCTTTCCATTCATATTAGAATGTGAACCTTCAATTGAAAACTAATTGGTAAGAGTGGATAAGCCTAAGATGTTTTTTTTTTTTTTTGGTCGAAAGTCTAAGATGTTTTAAAGACTAGAAAAAGCTTTCATCCTTCTCCATCAATCATATTCTACTTGACATTATGATATGTGCTACGTATTCGTTTTTTCACTTTGCGGACTCAATAGGTTCACACAAGCAATTCTAAGCTTTGAAATGACTCGGCTGCTAAGAAGAAAGTAGTGTAAATTCTACACATCCTATTCCGTATATCTTGACATTAAGAAAGGAAAGACCCATTTGCAAACAAAAGGAAGATTTTATATTTTTCTTTATGTTATTGTCTTGTGTTTCCGCCATTTACAGCTAATTTTTTACCATTAATTTTGTAGTACCCCATGGGAAGGGTTAATTAAAAGACAGCGAAGAAAATATATATATATATATGTATATGCGGATCATCCATTCAAAAAGTCACACAATCCAAAGCTTAGCTTTTTAAAATTAAGGAGGAATTCCTCTTCAAAGTAAATGAGATTTTGACACTTGTCAAATTCCAAAACAAAGAAACTTAAAAGAATTAAAATAAAAAAAGTTAACTGAAATTAACAAGTTTCAAAATCTCATTTGTTTTGAGGAGGTGCTCCTTCTCAGTTTTAAGGAGCCAAGTTTTTTCCTTCCATGAACCGCTTTGGAATGTGAAAATTGCCAAACAAAGTATATGCAAATTTTCTTATATGCATTCTTCTCCAATATGGAGGTATTTCTAAAGAAGTACAAAGATGTGTTAAACCCAAATAAAATAGGAAATAAATCTCAATTACAATATGACTAAATAAACATGTAAGTAACTAAAATCCTAATTCGCCAACAATCCCTCTCTAGTTGGCGCAAAGATGTTTCGCATGCCCAACTTAACAAGCCAATCATAGAACACCATACTTGAGATTGACCAATCAAACCAACAATAGAGAAGGTCTTGTCGTAGCCAAGAATTAAGAAACAAACAAACCAAAGCAAAGATCTAAGTAGAAACACAAGAGAAAACCATAAAAAATAAGGCCAAGGCAAGGTAAAAAAAGGCAAAGTAAGGCGAGGCAAGAAAAAAACAAAGGAAAATAAAGGCAAAGCCAAGGTAAAGCAAGGCAAGACAAGAGCAAAGAAAGACAAAAGCAAGGAAATGGCTATGACAACAGCAATAGCCATGGCAACGACAACGGCAACGGAAACACACAACAACAAACCGCAAAAAAATAGGGCACATCAAGAGGCAAAAGTAAGGGCACGTCAATATCAACGACAACGACAACGACAACGGAAAATGAGACGATAACGATAACATAGAATTCTTCCATATCAACTTGTTAAATTTTAGAGAGACGGATTAGCGGCCCACTACTAGCAACACCGATTTTGTCTCTAACTTAACCACATACAAAGCCTAGTAGGTGTGAGGTTTTATCACAAAAGGCCTCGGCAATACTAGTAGTGGAACCATTCATTATATATTGTATTTTATTTAGCCAAGTTTCCGATGTGGAATTTATATTCTTCAACATGCCCTCTCACGTGGGACCACCACATAGTAGGCTACACATGGAGCCAAGTCCACATCAGAGTCACACATTCAAGCCCAACACATGAGCACCACTTATTAGGTAAATATTCAAGTCCAACATGTGAATATCACATGTTGGGTAAGGGGTAAAGGCAAAGGCCCAATAATCTAGGCCCAGTCAATCAACCAAGCTCTAATACCATCTTAAATTTCAGAGAGATGGGTCATTGGCACACTACTAGCAACACCGAAATTGTCCCAAACTTAACCACCTCCAAAGCCCAGTAGGTGTGATGTTTTATCACAAAAGGCCTTAGTGTTATTAGTAGCGAAACCATTCATTATATGTTGTATTTTATTTAGTCAAATTTTCGATGTGGGACTTATATTCTTCAATAAGATTGCTTTGGCATGACTTTAGTATGGGAAGGAAAAATAGTGTGACACATCCATATGATGACAAACACATGCAGATTTGGATATGGCATCGAAGTTTGAGACATCCATCCTTTGGTTATATGAGACATTTGTTACTCGATTTATTTTCAGATTTTAGTGATTCAGATTTTAAGCGTGACCATTTTAGCCAAGAGTCACCGTGTGTCTTACCCTTTGAATTTGAATAAAATACTTTTCATTTTGCATTAATTCATTATGATGTTTGGGGTCCATCACATATATTCACTTCTTATGGCATTCGATGGTTTATGAAATTTGTGGATACTTGTACTTAGGGCTTGGCACGATATGAGATGACACTGGATGGAGGTCATCCCGGTGTCAATCCCGAATAGGGGAATCGGGATGGGATGACACGTAATGAGAGTTTTTGAAAACACGTTCAAATCATACCAGACCCAAACGAGATCGGTGTGATTCGGTATCAATGTTGATACCGTAAAAGATCTGCAAAATTTCATAAATCAACTCACTAATGATCAACTGGCTTCAAATAAAACTTGAGATAGTGATGGAAAATAATTAAGATTTGCAGCATCACACAAGAAAGCACAATAGAAAAATTAGACAGAATTTCAATGGTGGTCAACTATTGTTGACTTAGCTATTGCAAACTTATTATTTAGGTAATCATACTTTTTCCAGCAAATACTTTCACAAAGGGACGCAGAGAAACAAAGAGAAAGATGAGTCGACAAAATATATGTGGAGGAGGGTAGAGTTGGAACTAAAATTAAATTAGGATTAATAAAAATAATGTATTGTTTGATACGGTATGACACCAACCGGGATCACAAATGTGGAACCGATGTCATGCTAAACAGTAATGAGATGACACAGTATCATCCCGTTTACATGATGGCACGAGATTGACACGGTTTGGCATGGTTTCGGGATGGTTATGGTATTCCGGTTTTGATGCCCACCCCTACTTGTACTTGCATGACTTAGCTTTACTTGATGAAGAATAAAACCGAACTGCTTACCATATTTCAGTCCTTCATAAACAAATTCAAACTTAGTTCTCAGCCAAGATACAAAGTTTCCGCACTGACAATGGTGAGGAACATGTAAACCATGCATCAAAGTTACTTCCAGACGTATGACATTCTACATAAGACAACTTGTCCTTAGACACTGTAACAAAATGGTGTTACTGTATGAAAGAACATACAGATTCTTGAAATAGCCCAAGCACTTCTTATAGGAGCTTATGTACCTCGAAGCCATTGGGATGATGCGGTTATTACTGCAATCTACTTGTTAAGCCGCACGCCTTCCAGCGTCTTAGACTTTCACACTCTGTTACTAGTGCTTGTGCAACACGTACCCTTTGTTTCTTTGGATGTGACATTCTCTCTAGCTAGGTTTAATTGCGGATGAGATCTTCAAAAAATACTAGACATTTAATACTTTCCAAAACTTAAAATCAGAATAAATCTGTTTAACAATAATATTTACTTTTTCCAGCAAATAATCTCCTATATCACTCCCTTGTTCATGCAAGAGAGGACCTTATTCCACCTTCAGCTGCTCCTGGTCTTTCAAATATAATGGCTGATGATTCCTTCTATTTGAAGGAAATACTTCCTGTGGACAACAACCCTCAACCATCGGTGGTCGTGTTCTTGAGGTAGAAGACGAGATGTCATTCTACGTTTTTAGCATGAATGATATGTCACATGTTGTTCAATGTTAGAGAGGTACAATGACCGATAACACTTATGATACTCGTGCAGAGAAAACTGAGCTTGAACTTATGATCAAAGGAAATACTTCCCGTGGACCATAAACCCTAAACCATTGATGGTCGTGTTTTTAATGAGGAATGGGAGACGTCATTCCACGATTTTAGCATGAATGATTTGTCAAAACTATTTAGTGTTGGAGAGGCATGATGACCAACAACACTTATGAAATTCGTGTAGAGAAAACCGAGCTTGAACTAATGATAAAGGGCAGTCTGGAGAGGGAGACATGTACTCCTAACTTTTTTGCGTTACTTCATGGCAATGGATATTGCCATTCTCTGAGAGGTGAACCCGCCGTTAAAGGAGATTTACCGAATGTGGCTGTTAGAAATGACAAATCTTTAGGAGATTATTTCATTCCAATCTTCTAAATCCGATGGGCTACGCGAGTGAGGAAGATTTTCTGTTTGTGGTTTATGAGCGAATGAAGAATGGAAATTTATAACACAAGTTTGAAAGTAAGAAATCGGTCTTATCTTGGGATGACAGACTAAAAATTTCTATTAAAATTACTTGCGGCATTTCATTTCATCACATTACACTATTTAAGTTAGTGGGTTTTATCCTAGCTATCAAAGATGTAAACCTCTTGCTAGATGAGGATTTCAGTGTAAAGTTATTTAGTTTTGGGCAGGCAAAACTAAGATACCTAATTGCGACATATAATCCTTTATGCATCGATAATGCAGCTCATATTGCTCCAAAGTATGGTAGAACAAATGAATAATCTACAGAATGTGATGTTTATGGGTTTTGTATAATCCTCGTTGAACTAATGACAAGGGAAATGAGCAAACACAAGTTTGAGGGGCTTCCATTAACTTAGCATGTTGTGATTACTTTTGAAGTAGGGGTGGGCATCAAAACCGAAATACCAAAACCATCCCGAAATCGTGCCAAATCGTGCCAATCTCGTGTTGTCCCATTTGGTGTTGACATGTAAACGAGATGATACCGTGTCATCCTGTTACTGTTTGGCACGACATCGGGTTCCACATTTGTGATCCCAGTTGGTGTCATACGGTACCGAATAGTACAGGAGTTTTATTAATCCTAATTTAATTTCAGTTCCACCCCTACTCTCCACAGATATTTCTTAGACTTCTCTTTGTCTCTTTACGTCCTTTCCTTTCCTTTCCTCTGTCTAATTCTTCTCTTCTCTTCTCCTCTCCTTTCCTTTCCTTTCCTTTCCTTTCCTTTCCTCTGTTTTATTTTAGCTTGAGCATTTATACTGGTGATTTGAGTGTTATATAGTTGTTTGCTTCATTGGTAGGTAAGGATGTTGATTCTAAGACCAAAGTGAAGCGCATTGAGGTTGATTTAAAGATTCTAAAGTTGCAGGTCTGTTGTGTTTTAAAACAAATTTAATTGCCATTTTTCTTTTTAGTTGAAGGGTCTTCCTGATTATTTTTCCTTTTTAAGCGCTTTCATTATTTGGGTATCAAAATTGGCAAATCAGTCTTGTATTATCATGCCTTCATTAAAAAGAAAAAAAGAGAGAGTAAGGATTCTGCTTTTTATGATTGGGTTTAGGTTAACAGGAACAATTCATGTGTCGTGTCTCTTGCCCCTTCCTTCCACCCTTCATATTCCACGGTTGGCGGCAGTTCCGTGAAAATTTTCTTCCAGTCATTGCACTTGTGTGATTAGAACCCAAATTCTCAATGGTGATGTTGTAAAAGCCTATATGAGATTTGATTTCCATTTCACTTGATCTTTGTATGAGATTTTCATTTCTTGGTTGGTCTTGAATTTTGATTGTTTATTTTGTTGTATTACACTTGATTTATGAAATTTTGCAGATTTTTTATGGTATCAACATTGATATCGAATCATACTGATCCCGTTTGGGTCCGGTATGGTTTGAATGTGTTTTCAAAAACTATTATCCCGTGTCATCCCATCTCGATTCCCTTATTCGGGATTGACACCGGGATAACCTTCATACCGTGTCATCTCGTACCGTGCCCAGCCCTACTTTTAAGGTAGTGATGCGCTTTATCGAAGAAGAAAAATGCCATGCGCAGAAAATGACAGTGAAGAAATTTGTAGATCCAACGATCAAAGGATAATACAAATCCAATGCAGCATGGAAAATGCTAAGACTTATCCACATGTGCATGTCATGAAAACTTGAAGGTGGTCCTCGATAATGGATGTTTTGAAAGAATTGGAGCATACTCAGAGCATAAGAAAAAATTGAAGAAAAATCCATAGCCTTCTGCTATGCTGGAAATTCTTACTTCTTCCCTAATTGTTGCTACAATCAACTACCAATTTCGTATGCTAAGCTTAGATTATATGTTCAGAAATTTATTTCTTTGTTTTTGTTTTTGTTTTTTTATGGTACTAAACTTTTGAATGCATGAAGAATTATTTGGTTTTTTATTATTTTAAAAACATGCTAAATTTCAAAGAGTTGGCTCAACGGCGTAATACTAGCAACACCAATATTATCTTAAACTTAACCAGTTACAAAGCCGAGTACGTGTGAGCAGTGGCGGATCCAGGAATTTTTCAGGAGAGGGGCAATAATGATTTTGGTGCCCAAGGACTGAATAAAAAACATATTTTGAAATGAGCTAGACCCTCAAATTAATTTTAGAGTTAATTAGCACGGTAATGCAAAAATAATAATAAAAACATATTACCACAGTAAAAAGATTAGATCAACAAATAAGTTGTGTCAATCAAGTCCTAATTAAACAAAAACTCTAATATTCAAATTGTGATGTGAGAGCATCGTCCAAGGATTCTTCTTTGTTTTATTTGTTTGGACAGATGAGCTTTTTCAAATTGGAAGCGTGAGATTATAATAAAATATTTATTATAATAACCAAGTAATTGAACCAAAATAATGAATTTTGGAACAGCTATTATCTAGGTTGCACCAAAACCGAAGAGTTTGATTTTTAAACAACTTCACTGAAACATGCGTTTCATTGAATCTAAATCCTAAGTACGACGTCGTTTGTGAAACTTGAAAAAAGGGTTGTCTTCTTCATTCGTGAACCAGAGCCTCCCTAAGCAACACGACTCTGCAACTTCTTCTGCATCACCTGCGCGTGCCTCAATTGTGTTACTTGCCAAACTAATGGAGCCTTGATGCGATTTCAAGAGGTCTCAGATCGACACACTCCATGAGACGCGCCTTGATAGCACCTTTTAAAACGCCAAAGAGCAAAGGGGCAAATTCAGTACCTCCATAGTTTTTTCCGGCGACGGGAGGTGCATCTGCACCTCCTTGAGCCTCTGTAGATCCGCCTCTGCGTGTGAGGTTTTATCACAAAAGGCCTCGGTGATATCAGTAGTGGAACCATTCATTATATGTTGTATTTTATTTAGTCAAGTTTCCGATGTGAGACTTATATTCTTCTACACGCTCCCATACGTAGGACCACCACATAATGGGCTACACATGAAGCAAAATTCACATCAGAGTCAAACATTTAAGCCTAACATGAAACACCACATATTGAGTAAGGGTAAACATTCAAGCCTAACATGTGAACACCACAGGTTGGGTAAGGAGTAAGGCCCCAGTCAATCAACTTTGCTCTGATACCATGCCAAACAAAGTATATGAATTTTTTTTGATATTCTTCTCCAATATGGAAGCACATGCAGACCTACACTTAAGTTGGAGTGGGCTCCAGCCTAGTCCTGATTTTAGCAAATAGGCTTAAAGGTGCAACCCAAATTAGGTATTTTAGAAATCAACCCACACTTATATACTAACGTCAGCTCATCCCTCTATATATAAATAAGCCCATCTTTATTTATAAAAAATTTTAAAAAAATAATGCTACCCACTTAAGTATCTTTAACCACACACACATGCAGTAAAAAAAAAACAAACAAACGAAAAACACATAACAAAGCCTCAAACTAGGCAGCAAGCTAAATGAAAAAAAGAAAAAGACGCCTAAAAGCACGAGAAAGACAACCAAAGAAGAAGCAACTTATTCCTCTCCAAAATTGTATCAATATATCTACAGACTTCAATGGCTCTTCAATCTTCGTTAGTTTCTCTTTTTATTTTTATTCAATTTTTAATTTTAATTGTTATTGTTAAGTTTTTATGATATATGGTTTGTTTGTTAAGTTTTTATGATTTTAGAATTGTGTTGTGTCACATATTGGGTTGTTATTGTTTATACTTGTTGTTGATATATGTTTTATTTTTGCAAATTGAATTATTAAATAGGAAAAACTATTGATTCATTCTTCAAAAAAAGTAGCAATAATAATGAGAATACACCTTCTATAGCTAATGTTGATACTTCAATTCCAGAGGAACTTACTCATCTCGGACTTCAAATAGTTGAATCTAAAAAGTTTGATGATACTTCTTTAGAATGGGATCCAAGGAAACACATTCCAATTTGTGAATACCTCATCAATCAACGTGAAGAGATTCAAAGGGCTTATATCAAATTGGGGCCTTATCAACTTAAACTTTTTGAGTATCCAAGAGCTATATTCAGGCAACAAAGACGTCGGTTTCAATATTCTTGGTTCTCACAATTTTCATGGTTAGAGTATTCTCCTTCAACATATAAGGCATATTGTTTATCATGCTTTATTTTTTAAAAGAATCCAGAAAGTGGGTCTGCACTAACTACTCATGGATTCAATAATTGAAAAAGAATTAATGATGGAAAGAATTGTGCATTTTTGCTTCATGTTGGAGGACCATCTTCATCACATAACAAATTGTGTACGATGTGCCGAGGACTTAATGAAATCATCTCAATATATTGAGAAAGTTATTCATAAATAACTGAAAGAGCAAATTATGAAGAATCAGTTACACCTCAAGGCAACAATTGAGAGTATTCGGTGGCTTACATATCAAGCATGTGCTTTTAGAGGTCATGATGAATCTATTGACTCGATGAATCGTGGCAATTTCATTGAATTGATAAAATATACAGCAGAATTGATTGATAAAGTTGCTGAAGTTGTTTTAGAGAATGCCTCGAGAAATGCTAAAAATACAGCACCATCGATTCAAAAGCAGATTTTACACATTCTTGTTAACAAAGTGAGAACTAAAATTCGTGAGGAAGTTGGGGGAATCAACTTATTGTATTCTTGTTGATGAAGGAAAAAATGCATATAATAGAGAGCAATGTAAGGGAAGGTTTATTTTTTTTTTATAAAGATTGCGAGGCTTGAAGACACTAGTTCATCAACACTTAAAAAGGAGATATCTCAAGTTCTTATTAATCATGATCTCTAAATTGATAAAATGCGAGGTCACGGATATGATGATGCTAGAAACATGCGAGGTGCATGGAATGAACTACAAGCATTATTCCTTAGATATTGCCCATATGCATATTATGTGCATTGTTTTGCTCACATATTACAATTAACATTGGTTGCAGTAGCAAAAGATATGGCTTCCATTTGGCTATTCTTTTCAACCTTGAATTCAATTATCAATCTTATTACTTATTCTCCTAAGCGCAATGGTAAGTTACAATCTACGCAAGCAATTGATATTGCACATATGTTGAATAGTGGTGAACATAATATAGGTAAAGGGGCGAATCAGATTGGTACCTTGCATCGGCTTGGAGCTACTCGTTGGGGCTCTTACTATGATTTTGTTTTGGACTTGATAAGTATGTATAATACATCTTATACAGTTGTTGAGACCTTGATTAAGGATGGAGCAACTAAATCTATATGTGGGGAAGCTATTGGTACTTTCACGGTGATGACATCTTTTGAGTTCATATTTGTTTTGCATTTGTTGGAAAAAATTATGGGAGTTACCTAATAGCCTTTGTCGAGCATTACAATATAAATCTCAAGATATCTTGACTGCTATAAATTTAGTTTGTTGTATGAAAGATGTTCTTAAGAAATAGATTGGATGGTTGGGATATTTTCTTTGAGCAAGTGCAAGCATTTAAAAAAAAAATGACATTGATATGATAGATATGAATGCCCGTTATAAATTTGGTACATGTCGTTTTGTTAAACAACATGATGATATTACAGTTGGGCATCACTACCAGGTTGATTTATTCAATGATACCATAGATTATCAATTGGAAGAGTTGAACACTAAATTCAGTGCAGGGACAATATAATTTCTTATTCTTAGCTCTGCTTTAGACCCTACCAATAATTTTGAAGCATTTAAGGTTGATATTTGCAAGCTTGCAGAGAAATTTTATCCTGGAGATTTCACTGCTAAAGAATTACGTTTATTGAGGAGCCAACTAGAAATTTTTGAGTATAAAGTACAATCTAATCTTGATATCTTTCGGAATATGTCAACTCTTTCTTATCTATGTCATCAAGGATTAGTTAAAACAAACATAACAAAGACATATTATTTGATTGATAGGTTGATTCGTTTAGCATTAACTCTTCCAGTTTCTACAACGACCACAACAAAATGGAGGATGAATATCTGACGAATTCCCTTACTGTCTGCATAAAGAACTTCCTGCGAATATTGATTCAGATTTAATAATCTAGGATTTTGATGCACTTAAGAAGCGTAGGGTTCTACTTCACTAGTTAAGCTCTTTTAATTTCTTTGCAAATGCACAAATTTGTTTAATGTTTTACAATATGTATTTCATTTTATGTTTCTTTTATATATATTATGTACGTCTTTATGTTATATTTGTTCATTATGTGAGTGAATGTGTTTGACTTACAAAATTTTACTTAGTTAAGAAAAATAGGTAATATAATGAATTACCCATAAAAAAAAAATAGCCTACTTCTAGAAAATTTTCTAGGTCTGTCATTGTATGGAGGTATTTATAAAGATGTGCTAACCCTAATGAATAAATCTTAATTATAATAGGATTAAATAAACTGGTAAGTAACTAAAATCCTAAATTATTAGAATTTATGAAAAAATTTATTAGAAAATGTCATGTTGTAAGTAAAGGAAAGTTCAAGTCAAGTTCCATATATCCAACAAAAACAAAAAACGTCAAGGTCCATATAATAGTATGTGCAAAGGAGAGTTCAAACATTTTCGTAAAGAAGTTCAATGTTGGTTAAGGATTTCATTAGAGGCTAGCTACATGTACCCTACAAAGAAAAATTAGATAGGGATCTGATTGAGTGACTAATCTGCTGGTTCTAGTTTGTTGTTGTTATTGCTGCTATTGTTGGTGTTGTGGGGGGAGTTGGGAGGGACTTTTCATGGAGGGAGGGAGAGAGAGAGAGAGAGAGAGAGAGAGAGAGAGAGAGAGAGAGTATATGTACTGTGGATGAAGTAACAGATGAAAACGAGTGGGGAGGGACAGATGCCAGGAAATGTGATTGTCGGGGTTATTATTATAGTTGTTCTCTCTTTTCTAGTCTTTCTGCAGAGAAGAGTGCTCTGAGTGGACAAATTTCTGCATATAATATATATTGGAATTTGATTTGGCAGCATCTGACAGGCTATATCCTTTTTCCTTCTTTCAACTGCCATAAAGCCTTAGGCATGTTGACGTGGATCGATGGAAGTTTGATGTACCGTCCAATACTCATTGCCCTCAAGACTAAATCTCTCTCTCATGTTGATGTCTAGTATTAAGACAGAGTCATATCATCTCTCATGAAACAAGTTTCGATGGATGTATTATTGTTATATTACATTCTTACACTCTTGTATTAGGGTTTCTATAATTGTTTCCTTTGTTGTGATAATCTCTTTGGCAAAGCCAATATTATTTTATAGTTAAAAGAAAATTTATTAGGGTTTATCTTCCATTAGGAGCACATATATTATTGTTTTTTATAAAGCAATTCAAATTGGGGAGGACAAATTAGTTGACTTATGACGGAATTACCTGCGGTACATTCATAGTAGGAAGTTGTGGTATAATAATAATAATAATATGTGAATCATTTAACCTAAAATCAATTGACAATTGTGAAAAAGTCCAAGATCTTTAAAATATTATTATTATAAAATTTACATCCTTCAATGTAGTCTCTCAACATTCGAATTTCGCATCCAACATAAGAATATTGTCAAATTAGCCATTTTTCTTGGATTCCACATTACGCAAAGAATTTGGAACATGCAAACCCACACAAGACATTAGGGAAGTCTCCTTATATTGCTAAAACCATTGTCCATGTAAATGAGGAAAGACTATCTGACTCTGGATGCATGAGTGTGCAATACACCACTAAGGTTACTATGATTATTCATCACGATGACATCCACTGCGTGTTGAAAACTTGAAATGACAATGTAGAAAGAATAATACAATGAACACTTTTTCATGGAAAGATAAACTACCATTACACTTTCGATGGCCGAAAGCATGCTTAAAATGTGTCCAACTCCCCTATTCATTTGGTCTAATTTTCACCCAAAAAAAAAAAGAAGATACAAGAAAGGAAAATCATTATAGTCAAAATATTGGTTGGGAAATTAATTAAAAATTTGCAATATACTTTAGAAACCCATCCCCATAGGATTCACTGATGCTCTCATCTCATGTCCACTTTTTTTAAAACCTGAAATCAAGTGAAGATATGATACAGCATAAAGAAATTACGACAAATCACTAGAGTATTCTAAAGTACAAAGAAATTATTGTGTATATTGATACGTGATATATAATGATATTACGAATCTACATACCTAAATTATAACACGTGTACAATATCATTAATATCTATATCGTAAATAAACCCTGCCCAACGCGTCATATTACATATATGTATATATGGATGGATTCGTGTATGACCAGTGCCGCATAGAGTATACATTAATATATATATATATATATATATTCATGTAATTTCTTAATTTTTCGGGTATAGTATCTTGTCCCAGCCAGCCCATGTGTACACAAACCACACATTCCTTTGATAATTTGTTGGTACTGTTCATAGTATATATATCTGTCATGCTCATCCTCATATATATATGTGTGAGTAGGACAGAGAAAGAGAGATATAGAAGTGGCTTGTGCTGTTGTTTAAGTCTTTCTGAGTCTCTACAGTACTGCCTCCATTTACACAACCTTAAGAAGACGGTAAGGAATATTTTCCAGCATTTTACGTTTACTAGTTGACCACACGAACCGCACTGTGAATTGCACAAACAGACCTTTTTCATACCAACAGGTTGTACGGAAAAAGTGCTTGCACCACAGCTAACTCCACTAGGAAGAAGAAGAAGAAGAAGAAGGAGCTTAATTGATTAGTTGAAGAGCGAATATTTATATATGGAAGGAGATCAAAGAGGGGTTCCGAGTTATGAAGTTCAGATTTCGTTTTCGAGCACCCCAAACCCTCAACAATCGATCCACGAAATGGGGTTTGTGCAGTTCGAAGATCATCATCCTCATCATAATCAGGTTTTGAGCTTCATGGCCCCATCATCACATATACAGCAGCAGCAGCATAACAATTCTCATCACCCTCATCATCATCAGCCAGCTGAGCTCAGCAGCGGTGCCTCCGCCGCCACCACCACCACCAGCAACGGCGTTACCGTGGGGTTTAGTACTCAAACTGACCTACTTGTTGCAAGACCTTCTTGGAATAATAGTAACGACCAGGTGGTTCAATCTTGAATTTGAAAAGAAGCCTGAAATTGGAGACATTATTTCCTTGTTTTTCCATGTTATATATGTTAAATTTTTGCCTGTCCACCAAATGGGTTATAGATTTCATCCAAAGAAAGAATCAGTTATACGCGTTGTCGGATTTTATTTTTGTAGTCTTATAATTGTGTCTTTTTTATGGAAAATTTAGGTGGGAACGTTGGATCCAAAGGCTATTAGTGATGAAAATGGGACTGGTAATGCTAGTGATTGCAGCAACTCATGGTATTTACTTACTTTATAGGTTTTAATTTGTTCCTCTCTCTCTCTCCCTCTCTCTCTCTCTCTCTCTCTCTCTCTCTCTCCTCTCTCTCTAGCTAGATCTCAATCTCTCTCTCCAAAGTACACACATGCATATGTACATGCACCAATGCGTGCGCACATCTAAGAATGCATTCTAAAAGCTCTTCTACCAGAATCTTAGAAAGATTTAGCCACTTATAGAAGAGAGAGAGAAAATTGCTTCTGTGTTGCCATTTGTACGTCCTACACCATGTTCTTATATATTCTCTCTTTCTCTCTCTGCGTGTGTGCCTGCGCCAGTCTTTCGTTGTGGCCATATGGCAGTATATCGATCAAGTACTTGACACAGAGATTCCAATTATATAGATCCCACACAGGATGCAGATCTTTTATCTCATTTTCGTATCACACATTCATTTGTTCTATATATATAAATATATTATTGTATAAAATTAAATTAAAGAGATCAGGCAATCAATTAATTAGCGAGCAGATGAGTGGTAAATCTGGTTTTCATGCATCAGTTAGCTAGTATATATGTATTAAGAGAGGAGGAGCTTGAAATTAATTAATTATTTGACAGGTGGAGGAGCTCAAGCTCAGAGAAGAGCAAGATGAAGGTGAGGAGAAAGCTTAGGGAGCCAAGATTCTGTTTCCAAACCAGAAGTGATGTGGATGTGCTTGATGATGGTTACAAATGGAGGAAATATGGCCAGAAAGTTGTCAAGAACAGCCTTCATCCTAGGTATACTTAATTTTATTTCTATGGCTAATTTAATCTTTCATATTTATCATATACATCATATATTGGTGCACATGCAAATCTGTAGAGGTTCAGAATGGGTATATGGTTTGCACCAACTTTCAACTTTTTTTATACAAGCCATATTAGGAGGGAAGAAACGAACCTAAGACCTCGGGTGTATGAATAAATGTTTTTAACCACTTTTGAGCAACAAACCCCTTGCACACCAACTTTCAACCTAGGTTTTACTTAATTGTTTACCAATGCCTAGGGGTATAGAATATATATGCAGGATATGATTGTCTATTTTTAGTATTTAGATGTATGCAATCGGTGACAATTATTTAAAAATTAATGGTATAGATGATTCGCAATTTTTGGCACCAATAGAAAAAAATTATGAGAATACACATGTGAAATACACTTTACATAACTGGAAATGTTCATCATTCTTGAAGGAAGTTGGAGTTCAAGTCCCAAAACCAACTAACAATCTGAGGAGTGAATCAATCCTTATAAACTATTGCAAGGTTTCTTAATTTTCCTATGTGGGACAATTCTTCATATCCTCGCACACGATTTCTAAAATGTAGACAATTTAATTAAGTGACGTGAAGCACGTGTGACCGTTGAACTTCACACATAATACCACGTGCTATTGTCTAACAAAGTTATACGTTTGTTATCAATTCTAAGATCATGTACTTTCATCTATGACGTGCCTGCGCCACATTATTTTTACATCATCTATCTTGTGCGCATATATATGTTTTCTTCTCAAAACCACAATTCATTGGTGTTGTATATATCAAGAAACACCTTCCATAATAGTTAACTTCTCTACCTTTTATTACTAATTGATTTTATGTTAGACGCTCTCATATTATTATGCAATTTACATATCTAACTCAATGGTCATGTAGCGTCACCTAATTTAAGTTGTTTATGTATTTGACTCAAGTCACGCCACATCTGAGGAGCGGTGTTGAGAATGTTATCTCATATTATCACTAGTAAAAAAAGTGGCAACAATCACCATTATTTGGTAACATTTGTGGCCATGACAAAAGACATTAGTCACATTTTTTGACTTTTTTGGTGACTAAAAATGCTTTTAGTAATCTTTTTTGCTTTTTTTTGGTGACTAAAGCCCCACAACAGTCACCAAATGTCACCAAATAATGGTGACTGTTGCCACTTTATTTTTTTTTGTAGTGTATATTACAAACTACCCCTTTCATGCATATGTATATATTGTTTGTGTCTCTACCGCTTTCCAATTGATTATGAAAGGGTTTACGTGACATAATACTCTCAACAAGTCCGTCGGTTATAGCCGTTTGCCAGTCTGAAGTATATACCACGTTGCATATGAGTGATATATTTAGAGATCATGAGAGGGTTTTAGTTTGTTGTTGTTGTGCTGAAACTGAATGGCATAAATATATACATGCAGAAGCTACTACCGCTGTACTCACAGTAACTGTCGGGTGAAGAAAAGGGTTGAACGACTGTCTGAAGATTGTCGAATGGTGATAACAACCTATGAAGGTAGACACAACCACACCCCTTGTGATGACTCTAATTCCTCCGAACATGAATGCTTTAGCTCTTTCTAATCATATATAGCTCATCATCAATTACAGAACAGATCAGTATATTTAGTACGTAATATTGTTGTAATGATTTACAGTATTTAATGTATCCTTATTAGCTTGTTCTGTACAATCTTTTGCCAGATTGAGATAATATTTTTATTTATTTATGGTAATTTATCAGATTGATTTCTTTTTCTTTGGGAATTTCATATTCTGCATGATTTAATTTGGGTCAAACGACTGTTTAAATCATGAGCTTTGTATTGATTGGTAACCTAGCAGGGACGCCCTAAGCAGGCAACTGCTTAGGCCCCCAAATTGAGAGGGCCCCAATTTGTATAAACCCCTATGTATACATACTTATGTTATTTTAAAAGAATTATATTATATAGATATTACGTAAAGTTAATTGATACTTTTGCATTGAAAATGGAAGACGAGTGATATTTAAGTGATGTTTTGAATCTTGATGCATTTTATAAAGTTGTTATATAAATTACATTTTGTTTATTTCTTTTATATTACAATTGTGCATTTGAGTTCAAATAAATTTTTTTTAATGTACTGAAAAAAAAAATCACATAAATAAACATATAAAGTAGAAGGCCCCACTTAGATTGTTCGCCTAGAGCCTCCAAAACGTAAGACCGCCGCTGTAAACTAGCTTACAAAATAGTCCACCACACATGTTTTTGTTTTTTTGGACCACACCACACTGGTATATAACCGAGTTCTTGTGTGGAAAAGTAGTTAGAGAACTTAGATCAATATGAAATAATGCGAGGATTACATCCAACTACGGATATAACTTTGAACTCCACAGCCCTCTATACCAATCCACGACACCAGAAATAGGACAATGCAAACTCAGATTTGGCCATGCCACGTTTCCTCATATTTTATACATTCAATATTTAATGTATCATTACCTTCTTGAAAATAATCCAAGAGATTGCTTGGGGCTTTGGTTACCGTTCTTAAGGAGCTTGGTGATTCGGTTGACTCATGATATGATCCTGCCTTTTTCTATTTTTCTTTTCAGTTACTGACCCCAAAAAAACAAAACAAAAAGGTTACTAGTGGCTTTCCAATTAATTCCCCTCATGACTTTATAGGAGTTATTATTGAGTTGCAAGAAGTGCAAATAACACTAATAATGATAACTAAAATTAGTAGCAACTATCATTAAGTGATGATCTAGTGACTAATCAATCATTAATCATTTTTCTCAGAAGTTAGTGAATATAAGAATCAGCGCACACCCACCTGTGTTCTTTTTCTCCTTTTGTTCTGGTCATCATGTAATCAGATTTTACACGGAGTTACTATAAACCATCAACACCCTCTCTTTTCGTATATTTGTTAGAACTCTCAATAAATATATTCTTGTATTCTATTTCATATTGCGAGGAGTCGAACTTTTATTGTGAGCGCAAGACTACACTGTCCAAATATCTAACAACGAAGTCCTGATTTGACATAATCAAGCATGACCAACTTCAGTTTTTACTGAAACCCAATTGTCAATGTTATTGAGTTTCACCATTGACACACATGTAAAAATCGTCTATAGCTGATTTTGTTTTTGGGTTGTTTTTGGTTTTTATTTATTTATATATAAGTGATAGTCTAAAATAATCTAATCAATGAAAACATTAATACAAACTTAAATGTAAGAGGGTGAACGCATTACCCTACCGACTGGCTGCTTGAAATTTGAATGTCACAACTCACAAACTATGCTGCTTTTTCTGTAATCGCTTTTCTGGCTAAAATGCCAATCCACCAGGTGCATTTGATTGAGCTCAAAAGGAGTTTATAAACGAGGCCCATAGCTCTCAGCCTGTTGTAGAAGGGCTCATCGCATATCTAAAGCCCAATGTTACATTTTTATTTTATTTTATGAAGAAGCCGATTGGTTTTTCTGCTGTTGTTGGAGAAGACAAATGTTACACGGGCTTGTTGTACCCTTGTCGATTTTATTCGGCCTCCAATTATTACAAGGAACTTTTCCTTCGCCATTGATTCTTTTCACCGGCCTTTTGGCACTGTCCTTGATTTCTCCACCACTTCTTGATGTTTTCTACCATCATCTTTAGGCAAAGAGGTATTAGCAGTGACGGATCTATTAAGACGCAAGAAGGTGTATCTGTATCTCTTTTCGCCGAAAAAATCATTATGGGTGTTTCAAATTGCCAATTTGCTTAGCTGATGATGGTGCACAGATTACCTTATTACCTAAATGTCTTTGTCATTTTACTTTTATTTATTTTTATATTACTCTATTTACTTAAGTTTACAATGTAAATAAGAAAGTACCCCCCATTTGGATTTTAAAAAAAAACTAGAAAATCAAATTCCCACCGAATCAAAATATGAAATATCGGTTTTAGTGAAAAATACGATTTATGCTAAAAATGATGGCTCATTAAGTCAATATATACTTCATAATAAAATCTCATAAAATCAAGTTTTCTTATTTGATATGTAAGGAATAAAAGCTGCCCAAAATTATATTGAGAAAATGATTATTTCGAAAAACCTTTTTTCATACCGTCACGCCCCGATTCGAAAATAAGAAATATTCCCGAATCAGGGTGTGAGTCATACCATAGTCATAAAAATAAAATCCTATAACCATGATATAATGAGAAAAAGAGCCATAAATAAATACAAATTTACTTAACAACACAAAATCAGAGTCGCAGTAGCTCGTAGTTAAATACACACTAAGATCTTTATCAAACGGTTGCCTACTTACAATTATTAATTACACAAATCAACATCAAAAGTCTAGTAGCTTGGTTGAAACCCGCTTCCTCAAACTTCGCCTTGAATCCTGCACAATCTATTAGGGTATGAGCATTCTAACCCCCAGTAGAGTACCGTCGAACCCCTCAAGGTCAGCTATCACAGTTAATCAAAGTGTCATGTATCAAACAACACAAGATACATAAATTATGTAACCATACTAGATAAATAAATTTGAATATGCAATGGTGCCATGAACTCACTCCCTTCTAATCCCAATAATTCATATCTTAGGGCAACAAGCCTGCATGTCCCATACCATGCGTTTTACCACTGTGGCTCTGAATACCCTAAAATATGAATTAGCTCCCGTCCATCCCTTAACCCAGTTTTATTTTGTTTACGAATTTCTCAACTTTCACTTTTCATTAGAGGCCCTGCTCCCATCACCTCATTATATTCAAGCCCTGCTCCTGTCACTTGAATATATTTTACATTTTTTCTTACTAAGATATATCTAAGGCCTTCTACCACCCCTTAGATATACGTCAAATGACACACACACACACCCCAAACACCACTGTCTTTGTGATGCATATGTAATGCAACGCAAACATCATTTATCTCTGCTGAATAATAATACAGATAATAACAATAATATATATCAGGCTTAATCACATGAATAATAATATTCATCCAACATAAAAAAGAATATCCATGGAGAAACATCGAAAATAATATTCACATAACATCAAATAATATTCACCAAGCAAAGCAACAATAATATTCATATTTATAGTATTATATATAACTTATAAGCACCAAGATTAAAAGTGACATAGTCCAATCATTGGGAAATCAGGAAACCTCATGTCCAGCTAGCTTAACCTTGTGCAGGTTTGTCCTCGAAAGTACGTAGACCTAAAGCCCCAAAAAAATACTTGACAAGTTGTTCGACCCGATCATTACTCCATTAACCTCACGTTCAAACAAGCATTAGAACCAAGGGTCAAGGAAAACCAATCTATTCCCCTACTATAATTGTTCTACTCTTTGGGATGTTTAAAATAAGGTGGCTCGGCTCTAGACTCAGAAAGAAAATTTAAAACAAAAACTTCAGTTTTGCTAAACATTTAGGTTGGAACACGTTAACTTTGAAAATTCACTAGATATTGAATTTAAATCAAAATAATGTAAAAAAAATTCAGATCACAACTAGACATAGAAAAATTAAAAATGTCAAAATTTGATGGAAATTAGGGTTAAGGAAGCATGTCAAAATAGAAACCAAAACAAACTAGGTTGCAAAATGTTCTTTTTTTCAGGTTTGTACACTTTATTTTGAAAACTCACCAAAATTTCAATTTACAACCAAAATGGATAAAACTTTCTAGATTTGAAGAAAATATGTGAAAGTAAAACATATTACAATTTCATGAAAATTCAACTTCAGGAATTTTTCAAACACGTATACAAAACATGACATGCGGTAGAATCAGAACAATTCCAACAACATAGTCTCTACTTTGAAATTTCACAAAAAACTCAATTTAAATTCAAATGGCACAAAACCAACTTTGAAATAACCCTTGAGATATCAATTTTTATGTAAACAAATTCCAGAATAAAATTGGTACAAAATGACATTGAAATAATCTAGAACTTCACAGAAATGCACTTTGAAAGAAATATATGTCATTGAGGCAATCTAACCAAAACTTGATTTACAACTAGTACTCAAAGAGACAATAAGAAAATGAGCTTTATACCTTCAAAGAATCATTTACTTGAGATGATAGTGGCTAATTTTATCAATTGAAAGAAAAGTAACAAACCATTTGAGAGAAAGTACACATCTATAACAAGAAATTCAATATAATCAAAGAACAAGTTCCACTCTAAACTTTCCCAAGGTGGCTATAGAATTCCGATCAACCTATATTTTTTATATGTTATAGTAGACAGAATTTCGAACAACTTTGATGAAGGAACCAAAGTCATTTGAGTACAAGAAATCATAGAAATATTCTGAAACCGAGCATACTACTGTGAAATCCGAAAATGGTAAACATACTATGATCATACCAAGTTTTCAGAGTCAATACTAATCGGATTGAGATGAAAATGAAGAATGTTTTAGGAATCACGTAAATGAACAACTTTTATGAAGGAAGTTTTCTCATTTAAGATCTCTAAATTTGAGTTCTCAGCTGCTCCAAAGAAGTGACGAATTTTTGAATTTTTGAAGAAGAACAAAAGAAAAATGAGGATGAAAATATGTGAATGAGGAAGAAAGGGATGGTACAATGAATGATGAGGATAAGAATAATTTCATGATTGAATATTCGTAGAGGTGAGTCATCAATTTAGAGTGATAATACAATGAATGGGGAGGAAGAGAATACATTCATGATTAATTAAGGAATCTTAGGCTAGGTGAGTCATCAATTTAGAATAGGTGACTCACCACTTTCATAATTGCAAATTTGGAAGCTTAAGGCAAGAGGGGAAGAATGGGAGGAGGGTGGTTTGATGCCCTCCATGTTTCTTATTTATCTTTTTCTTTTCTTTTTGGTTGCCTACAAGGGTATTTTGGTAATCTTTCACACATAGGGGTATTTTGGTCATGTTTGTCCAACTTCAAATTAAACACACTTAATTTAATGATCTTAATCCAAAATCACTTGATAAAATACCCATAATCATTCTCCACCATAATATTATTTTTCACTATAATATGAAAATCCACCTTGAATTTTTCAGGGTATTACATCCTACCCTCCTTAAAAGAAAATTCGTCCTCGAATTTAAGTACTATACTCCTGGTACGAAATGGGTTGTTTGGTTCTCATTTCATACTCCTAATTCCACAAGCATTCTTTTTCCTCTGATTGTATCTCCAAAATCCTCCATAAGTATCATGATCTCTGTAATTTGATCACTTAACGCACAACTTATATTTTAGATATAACATACTCTCTATCTCAAGACACAAGAATGTACACTATAATATTTGGCAAGTTCCTAATTCATTCATAGCACCTACTGATCTTCAAGAACCTTAAACTGTCAAGGACTTAGTCACACCCAACCTAACCGGAAGAACTACTTACATTCACATATATGTATTTTAAATATTCATCACCGGGAATCATCATACATATTTCAAAGCCTATTTAATTTATAAATACCATCAACATGTTCTCACACCTCAAGAGCTAAACTTTCAGTTTTGATACAAAATATCTTATAAGTGATCACCAATGTTATCAAAATGATTTGATTACAACACTCACATTTAGTTGTTTCCATATCTCTAAAAACCATGCGCAGATCCTCCAAAGTTACCTTGTAATCCCATTTCATAATCCTTTCATATCTATATTTGTAAGATCCATTTCGTAACTTTAATCAACTAGCATCTTCCAATATATAATGTCATCAATATCAATATTTCTTTCTACAAGAAATTTCAACTTAGCATTATTAACCCCAAGAATTTTCTTTTCCACATGCACCTTTGTCTAAGGATCATATCCCCAAGTCTAAAATAATTTCAATCCTTTGTGAAGAATTAGAACAATACCACCCACGCCGAACTAAAAACGCAAGTCACTTAATCAACCAAATTTGAAATCATATTCCTAAGTAACTAATCACCCAAAACTTACAATCTTTTCTCAAATTGCATCCGAATTATCTTAATGATTTCATTATAGGGATCCTCCACTTTATACACTTACAACCATAAAATCATTTGTTTACATAAATGCATCTTCAAAAGTATTAATCAGACTTCCTCTTCAAAACCCAATTGTTTCACACAACTCATTTACTCTTTAATCATCAACACAACTTTCCATATTTAACATCAATTTTACTCAGCTAGAACTACAAATTTTTATGCTTAGTAATAATTCCCAAATAAAATCTCCAAATCGTACCCAAAATCTATCAAAAGTTTTCTTATATTCTCCACGCTAAGTAACACCAAAATTCGACTTCATAGGCTAACTCACCATATGCCATATTTAGCCAAGTCCAGGAAACTACAGATCTCTGTCACCATAGTATTATGACCTTAATTCAACCTTGTTTTCAATTTGGGAATATCCATTGAATCTCCATCCTTCGAAATCACACATCCAGGAAACTAAATTAAAAATCTCCAAGAGACTCAAAAGGTATCAATACTTCTAATTTCAACATTATAACTCATTTCTCACAATTACTATCATTCATTTTTGATGTAATAACTATCAATCGTTTCACCTTAATCTTTTGTAACCGAATCTAAATACACCATTATTTCTTTAAGTCCTTATATAACTTAGTGCTCCTTGTAAGTACCATATACTGAGAATTAATGTGAACTTTATTCAATATCTCTCCCTCGGAATCATCCAACAATGGTACACAATCTTCTTTGATATCTCAAACCACCATATATTCTAACAATGCTACTATCCTTAATTTCCGTAAGTCTTTGTGGAAAGTCTTGTTATTGCACAATGCTACTTCGATTATTAACATTATTCTCCAAAGTAATCACCATATATAAATATTTTCGGATAATCCTCCATAAATCTACTGGTATGTTCTTTCAAAATATCACAACCTAAACACATTCAACATAATCAAATAACATTTCAACTCCTCAACTTATTCCTCGTACATCCAGCCACTCTCCAATCTTTAGGTAAAATAAATAAATAAATAAATCTAAACCAAATCAGATTTTACTAATGCTAATATGGATGAATTTAAATTCTTAAACTTGTATATATGTGTCGATCCAATAACCACTTAAACTTATAAAAACAACCATGATTTACGTTACTCACACTACCCTTCAAGTCAAGCCTATAATGACCACACCTATGCAGCGCCACACAAATTTCAAAAAACAATTCAATCCTCGCAAAATTTTAACTGTCATCTAATTTTCACAACATCTTCAAATTCATTGCCCTTATTACCTTCAGATTTGAGACTTAAGTATTATAAAACTACAATTCTAATTTTATAACTAGAAAACCTCAAGCATAAGGATAACCATGATACGTAAATCTATAAATACACTAACGTTCACTTTTCTCGAAACAGATGTACTTGCATACATCAATCACCCATCTAATTTTAAAAGTCCTGTAATGCATTATTGATCTTTGATAGCTCTTAAAGGCAAGTCGTAAAAGATTTGTCTAAAGTGTTGTTGGGATCTCTTAATTCATCATAGGGGCATGTGAATGTACAATAAGGAATCTCTACTTTTGATATAGAAAGAGAATGTTTCAAGATGTGATTCAGCAAATCTTCGGCCGAAGTATTTGAACATGATTTAGAAAGTGTTTTAGTCATGTTCTATTGAATCACATGAGGTTAATCATATTAGGGGTTTGACATTATCAATCCGTACCCTGAAAATATGATTGGAAACATTGTATAAGAGAAGGACCGTATTGCATTGCAATTCCAACTGAATAGGTTCGTTGTCTATTCTAATTAGCTTGGGTAGCCATGATATGTTGCTAGATGTCACTCTTGGCTTGTGGAAGTCCTAGGATTGATTGCGATCGATCCGAATAAAGGAAGAATTAAAAGGGGGTTTTAATTCCAGTTGGTTAGAAAGAGTTCTAATTGTTTTCCCACTGCCTTGCTAAAATAGAACCTAATGGATCGCACACCTTAAATGGTTAACTTTGAATAATACAAATGAGAATGAGGAAATCAATTTGATTGATTTGATGTGGATGACTTACTACGTGTAAAATGGTATTTGGGCCTCCGTAATGGTTAATGAGAAGCCCAAATGGTTGGGTATCAAGCCCAAGGGCTTTATACACTTAAAGATTATGGTTTAAGTGTCATAAGGCCCGATTTTGGAAGCCCAATGGGGTTTGTCCGAAAATGCATATGTAGATATGTATGAGAATTGTTTCCATAAGAAAGCCAATAAGCTAATTAACACACAAACACAATCCAACATCAACCAAAGGGGTTTGGGAGATAAAAGAGAGATAAAAGAGAGTTTTCAAGAGTGAAACACTTTCATCTTTCAAAGTGGTTTAGATTGAAACCAATCTTGAGATTCTTGAACTAGCATTCTTGTATTCTCAAGATATTCCTTCTCATCTCAAGGTTCCATTGGTGTCGAGACTTAGAGGCCATATCCTTTTGTGGCTCACAAGGAGGAGAAAGATCAAAGAGGAGATCAACAAAGGGAAATCATCAAGAGAAGACCAAAACACAACTTGGTTCATATTATAGCATCAAGGGTAATTAAGACTTGTCCTTTTCTCTTGTGCTTTCCTTTATGAAATCATATCAATGTTCATGGCTTAAGATACTTGGAAGAAGTTTTGTTTTTGAATTTAAATAACCACCATATTCTTCCGCTGCGATTAATTTGATTAAATGCAAGTTTAATATTCAAATGAACTTCTTAAAAATGTTTTAAAACCAACAATTGGTATCAGAGCCATAGGTCATGAACTTGATATGTTTCTAGGGTTTAGAGATGCATATATATGGGTTGAAAAATTCATTTAAAGTATAATAGTTATACTTGATTTATTTTGATAAGATTGGATAAAATCAAATGGAGTGAAAAAGGTTGTTTGGGATTTTGAATTTCCGGTTTTATGTTTTGATGATTGATGCTCTCTTTGTATGCATATATGTATGTATGAACACTAGAGCATGGTTGCATTAAAACCCCATGATTTTAACCTCATGAAATATTTGATATTAAGAGTATGAGATGGTTAAAATGGAATATGATTTTTTTTCCGGAAATTGCATGAACATTCATATTAGTTCATATGTGTGTTCTTGGTGTTCTTGATGTCCTTGTTATGGGATCTTTTTTATCCATAAGTTAGGTGACTATTTTTGGTGGTTGTGTTAGTGGATTTTTCCACCAAAATAGGTCAAAAGATGATGATGATGTTTTATTATAAAATTGAAAGTTTTTCAAAAATGTTTCTACTTGATAAACATCTACCCACCACACTAAAATTAATATGATTACTTTGGTGAGTGTGTAGGGTCTATCTAGATGTAAATGTTAGTGATTTGATATAAAATGCAAAAGTTGGTCAATTTATTCCTATCACTAATTATCTACCCACCACACTAAAGTTAATAAGATTACTTTGGTGAGTGTGTAGGGTCAATCTAGATGTAAATGCTAGTGATTTGATATAAAATGCAAAAGTTGGTCAATTTATTCCTATCACTAATTATCTACCCACCACACTAAAATTAATATGATTACTTTGGTGAGTGTGGTTGGCCTACCTAGTCACATACATGATTATCCACCTAGTTGGAATAATTATGATCACCACTTTGTGTTATACAAATGCATGCTTTAACCCCACACCCTAGTGGATCATCATTAGATCCATTATTAATTGTTGAATAGTTTTGGACCTAGTTGCAATATATGATATGTGTAACTATGCTTAAAAGGTTTCTACAATTACATTTACTATTGTAGTAAAATGTTTTCACTCCATGGTAAATTTATTTTGTTTTGAATATGGTTACCACTTGAATTAAACCCATATATATGTATGCAACCCAAGAGCATGTTTGACATTGCTAGTTTAATTGTTTAAAGCGTTTAAATAATTAAAGGATGATTATGGACTTAGACCAAACAATTGAGCTATGTGATTGGCCGCTTGTTGGATATGTATTCGATTTTGATTGGCTATGTAATAATGAAATGGCTTTCATGCCTAATTTATTTTATGCGCGCGTAATTAAAATGAATCACCTTCCAAGACCATGATCCAACATGGTGGCTCATGTTGGATCAACAAGAAAGTCCATAATCATCCTATAAGCCCAATGCAATTGCAATGTTCGGTAATGACAATAAATAAACAAATTAGTAGTACCAAGTATTCTCACTATCTCAAGGAAATGGTTTCTACATATTTAGTGGGAGTATTATGTGCTACTAATATTTGCATTGGGAACCATTTAATGAGATTAAATAGGCAATTTTAACAGGATTAAAATTGGATTCAAATGAGACCAATTAAACTACCCTCAAAGCAATATTAAGTTGATAAGCGAAATGGCATTTTGAATGCTATTTTGTGGCCTTCCACCGTGGTAGTCTCTTATTGGGTGGCACATTTACACCTTGTTGGACCTCAGTGAGGCAACATCCAGTACTTGTAACCATCCAAGGGAAGACTATTACACATACTTGATGTAGTGCGGATAGATAACGAGTGTGTCCAACAAACTGTTAGGTTGAGGACATACTTGAAATCCTATACCCACAAGCATGGTGGGAATAACTTAACTAAGACGAACGAAACCAACAAACTGTTAGGTTGAGGTCTAGTTCTCTAGAGGCCATAGTGATGGGTATTCACATTATGATGTGATTGGATAAGAGTATCCTCTCATTAGTATCATGACAATCCAACAAACTGTTAGGTTGAGGAAAACTATGTGAAAGTGAGACTCCCATCCCCACTAAGAGTTTCAACGGAAACTCTCGGATTTCAGGAAGGATATGAAATTTTCCAAAAATAGTAGGAGCTACCATCATGACTTAAAGACCCTTAGTCCTTGGTAGAAGATTAATCTAAACTAAAATTTGTTTACGTTGTTGCAGAATTTTCAAATGGCCGTTAAAAACCCAATCTCATCAATACTTAACAATTACATCCTTGATGACACGAACTATCCGGGTTGACTTCGCAAAGTCAAACTTGTCCTTAAAATGAATGAGATTGATTATGTGTTGACACATGCCCTACCACATATTCATCCTGACGAAACAGTTTTTCAGGAAGAAAGAACTGCTTATGAGAAGCATATGAAAGATGATAGTAGAGGTAAATGTTACTAGCATCCATGAACGATGAGCTACTAAAACAACATGAAGATATGGATGATTGTGCTTCCATATTGCTTCACCTTAAAGAGCTTTATGGTGAAGTTACTCGTAGCTTGCGTTACAATACAATATGTGAACTTGTCAACACAAAGATGACAAGAGGGACTCCGGTTAATCAGCATGGTCTCAAGATAATATCATTGCTTGAGAAATTGGAAAAATTGGATGCTCCATTTAATGCTGAAGTTCAACAAGACTTTTTTCTTTCGTCCCTCTCATCAGATTTTTCCCAATTTGTTATGAACTATAATATGGGAAAGAGGGAAAGTTCCTTATCTGAGCTACTCAATATGGCTATGGTAGCTTAAAAGAATATCTTGAAGGATAAAGGAATGAAATGGACAGTTGCGGTGTTTGAAAAGGGTTCTTCTTCCTCTTCCAAATCCAAACCGAAAGGTAAGGATAAGGGAAAGAAGAAGAAAGGTTTTCTAAAACCCAAGGAAGGAAAAATAACAAAGAAAAGCAAGGAACCGAAATGAACTTGCTTTCACTGTGGAAAGGATGGACATTGGAAGAGGAATTGCAAGGATTACCTTGCAAGCTTAAAGAACAAGCCTTCGGAAGGTAACACTCTTGTCCTTGAATCAGTTTTTGCAGTTAATACTACTTCCTCGATAGTTGATTCAGGAGCTAGTCAACATATCTGCAATTGTGTGCAGGGACTAGTGGGAAGTAGAAGACTCGGAAATGGAGAAATGGTGCTAACTGTGGGTAATGGCACTAAGGTAGCTGCCAAAGCTGTAGGCACCTATCATCTCAATCTACCTTCCGGGGAGACCCTGAAATTAAATAATTGTTATTTCATTTCTGGTTGTGTAAAGAACTTAATATCAGTCCAAGTTTGAGGTGCCACAATTTAGTTGAGTTATCAACTTCTCTAGGTTCTTCTTTACACAACCAGAAATGAAATAACAATTACTTAATTTCAGGGTCTCCTCGGAAGGTAGATTGAGATGATAGGTGCCTACAACTTTGGCAGCTACATTAGTGCCATTACCCACAGTTAGCACCATTTCTCCCTTTCCGAGTCTTCTACTTCCCACTAGTCCCTGCACACAATTGCAGATATGTTGACTAGCTCCTGAATCAACTATCCAGGTAGAAGTATTAACTACAAAAACTGATTCAAGAACAAAAGTACCTTCCGAAGGCTTGTTCTTTAAGCTTGCAAGGTAATCCTTGCAATTCCTCTTCCAATGTCCATCCTTTCCACAGTGAAAGCAAGTTCATTTCGGTTCCTTGCTTTTCTTTGTTATTTTTCCTTCCTTGGGTTTTAGAAAACCTTTCTTCTTCTTTCCCTTATCCTTACCTTTCGGTTTGGATTTGGAAGAGGAAAAAGAACCCTTTTCAAACACCGCAACTATCCCTTTCATTCCTTTATCCTTCAAGATATTCTTTTCAGCTGCCATAACCATATTGAGTAGCTCAGATAAGGAACTTTCCATCTTTCCCATATTATAGTTCATAACAAATTGGGAAAAATCTGATGAGAGGGACAAAAGAAAAAAGTCTTGTTGAACTTCAGCATTAAATGGAGCATCCAATTTTTCCAATTTCTCAAGCAATGATATTATCTTGAGACCATGCTAATTAACCGGAGTCCCTCTTGTCATCTTTGTGTTGACAAGTTCACATATTGTATTGTAACACAAGCTACGAGTAGCTTCACCATAAAGCTCTTTAAGGTGAAGCAATATGGAAGCACAATCATCCATATCTTCATGTTGTTTTAGTAGCTCATCGTTCATGGATGCTAGTAAGTAACATTTACCTCTACTATCATCTTTCATATGCTTCTCATAAGCAGTTCTTTCTTCCTGAAAAACTGTTTCGTCAGGATGAATATGTGGTAGGGCGTGTGTCAACACATAATCAATCTCATTCATTTTAAGGACAAGTTTGACTTTGCGAAGTCAACCCGGATAGTTCGTGCCATCAAGGATGTAATTGTTAAGTATTGATGAGATTGGGTTTTTAACGGCCATTTGAAAATTCTGAAACAACGTAAACAAATTTTAGTTTAGATTAATCTTCTACCAAGGACTTAGGGTCTTTAAGTCATGATGGTAGCTCCTACTATGTTTGGAAAATTTCATATCCCTCCTGAAATCCGAGAGTTTCCGTTGAAACTCTTAGTGGGGATGGGAGTCTCACTTTCACATAGTTTTCCTCAACCCAACAATTTGTTGGATTGCCATGATACTAATGAGAGGATACTCTTATCTAATCACATCATAATGTGAATACCCATCACTATGGCCTCTAGAGAACTAGACCTCAACCTAACAGTTTGTTGGTTTCGTTCGTCTTAGTTAAGTTATTCCCACCATGCTTGTGGGTATAGGATTTCAAGTATGTCCTCAACCTAACAGTTTGTTGGACACACTCGTTATCTATCCGCACTACATCAAGTATGTGTAATAGTCTTCCCTTGGATGGTTACAAGTACTGGATGTTGCCTCACTGAGGTCCAACAAGGTGTAAATGTGCCACCCAATAAGAGACTACCACGGTGGAAGGCCACAAAATAGCATTCAAAATGCCATTTCGCTTATCAACTTAATATTGCTTTGAGGGTAGTTTAATTGGTCTCATTTGAATCCAATTTTAATCCTGTTAAAATTGCCTATTTAATCTCATTAAATGGTTCCCAATGCAAATATTAGTAGCACATAATACTCCCACTAAATATTGTAGAAACCATTTCCTTGAGATAGTGAGAATACTTGGTACTACTAATTGGTTTATTTATTGTCATTACCGAACATTGCAATTGCATTGGGCTTATAGGATGATTATGGACTTTCTTGTTGATCCAACATGAGCCACCATGTTGGATCATGGTCTTGGAAGGTGATTCATTTTAATTACGCGCGCATAAAATAAATTAGGCATGAAAGCCATTTCATTATTACATAGCCAATCAAAATCGAATACATATCCAACAAGCGGCCAATCACATAGCTCAATTGTTTGGTCTAAGTCCATAATCATCCTTTAATTATTTAAACGCTTTAAACAATTAAACTAGTAATGTCAAACATGCTCTTGGGTTGCATACATATATATGGGTTTAATTCAAGTGGTAACCATATTCAAAACAAAATAAATTTACCATGGAGTGAAAACATTTTACTACAATAGTAAATGTAATTGTAGAAACCTTTTAAGTATAGTTACACATATCATATATTGCAACTAGGTCCAAAACTATTCAATAATTAATAATGGATCTAATGATGATCCACTAGGGTGTGGGGTTAAAGCATGCATTTGTATAACACAAAGTGGTGATCATAATTATTCCAACTATGTGGATAATCATGTATGTGACTAGGTAGGCCAACCACACTCACCAAAGTAATCATATTAATTTTAGTGTGGTGGGTAGATAATTAGTGATATGAATAAATTGACCAACTTTTGCATTTTATATCAAATCACTAGCATTTACATCTAGATTGACCCTACACACTCACCAAAGTAATCTTATTAACTTTAGTGTGGTGGGTAGATAATTAGTGATAGGAATAAATTGACCAACTTTTGCATTTTATATCAAATCACTAACATTTACATCTAGATAGACCCTACACACTCACCAAAGTAATCATATTAATTTTAGTGTGGTGGGTAGATGTTTATCAAGTAGAAACATTTTTGAAAAACTTTCAATTTTATAATAAAACATCATCATCATCTTTTGACCTATTTTGGTGGAAAAATCCACTAACACAACCACCAAAAATAGTCACCTAACTTATGGATCAAAAAGATCCCATAACAAGGACATCAAGAACACCAAGAACACACATATGAACTAATATGAATGTTCATGCAATTTCCGGAAAAAAAATCATATTCCATTTTAACCATCTCATACTCTTAATATCAAATATTTCATGAGGTTAAAATCATGGGGTTTTAATGCAACCATGCTCTAGTGTTCATACATACAAATATGCATACAAAGAGAGCATCAATCATCAAAACATAAAACCGGAAATTCAAAATCCCAAACAACCTTTTTCACTCCATTTGATTTTATCCAATCATATCAAAATAAATCAAGTATAACTATTATACTTTAAATGAATTTTTCAACCCATATATATGCATCTCTAAACCCTAGAAACATATCAAGTTCATGACCTATGGCTCTGATACCAATTGTTGGTTTTAAAACATTTTTAAGAAGTTCATTTGAATATTAAACTTGCATTTAATCAAATTAATCGCAGCGGAAGAATATGGTGGTTATTTAAATTCAAAAACAAAACTTCTTCCAAGTATCTTAAGCCATGAACATTGATATGATTTCATAAAGGAAAGCACAAGAGAAAAGGACAAGTCTTAATTACCCTTGATGCTATAATATGAACCAAGTTGTGTTTCTGTCTTCTCTTGATGATTTCCCTTTGTTGATCTCCTCTTTGATCTTTCTCCTCCTTGTGAGCCACAAAAGGATATGGCCTCTAAGTCTCGACACCAATGGAACCTTGAGATGAGAAGGAGTATCTTGAGAATACAAGAATGCTAGTTCAAGAATCTCAAGATTGGTTTCAATCTAAACCACTTTGAAAGATGAAAGTGTTTCACTCTTGAAAACTCTCTTTTATCTCTCTTTGATCTCCCAAACCCCTTTGGTTGATGTTGGATTGTGTTTGTGTGTTAATTAGCTTATTGGCTTTCTTATGGAAACAATTCTCATACATATCTACATATGCATTTTCGAACAAACCCCATTGGGCTTCCAAAATTGAGCCTTATGACACTTAAACCATAATCTTTAAGTGTATAAAGCCCTTGGGCTTGATACCCAACCATTTGGGCTTCTCATTAACCATTACGGAGGCCCAAATACCATTTTACACGTAGTAAGTCATCCACATCAAATCAATCAAATTGATTTCCTCATTCTCATTTGTATTACTCAAAGTTAACCATTTAAGGTGTGCGATCCATTAGGTTCTATTTTAGCAAGGCAGTGGGAAAACAATTAGAACTCTTTCTAACCAACTGGAATTAAAACCCCCTTTTAATTCTTCCTTTATTCGGATCGATCACAATCAATCCTAGGACTTCCACAAGCCAAGAGTGACATCTAGCAACATATCATGGCTACCCAAGCTAATCAGAATAGACAAAGAACCTATTCAGTTGGAATTGCAATGCAATACGGTCCTTCTCTTATACAATGTTTCCAATCATATTTTCAGGGTACGGATTGATAATGTCAAACCCCTAATATGATTAACCTCATGTGATTCAATAGAACATGACTAAAACACTTTCTAAATCATGTTCAAATACTTCGGCCGAAGATTTGCTGAATCACATCTTGAAACATTCTCTTTCTATATCAAAAGTAGAGATTCCTTATTGTACATTCACATGCCCCTATGATGAATTAAGAGATCCCAACAACACTTTAGACAAATCTTTTACGACTTGCCTTTAAGAGCTATCAAAGATCAATAATGCATTACAAGACAACCATGATGCCTCAGGTCTAAGGACTAATTTGCATTGTTGCAACTATGAGTTCTCGTTTGACATATAGATAAATGCTCCATACGAGAACTACGATTGATCGCGTTCAGTGAACTCATTCACTAATGAGCACCCACATACTTGTATTAGTGTCAACTACACAAATGGTTTGAGACTAACCATCCTCCAATTGAGCATACATAATATGTGCTAATCTTGACGGTTTATCAATGCCCATTTGATAACCTATGATAGGAACATTTTGGGGTACTACAGTTAGAGATTAAAGGTCTCATGAATCTAAACTTCTTTAGATTACTTTATCTCTTATATAGCATACCCTGGACATTTGTTTCTTTACACGATGTAATAGATAACAAAATAAGTTTGCCATTTATTTACGAAATGTATTCTAAGGGGATTACATCAAATTTGGATCTTAGGGCACATTTCTAACACTA
Organism: Prunus salicina; assembly: GCA_020226455.1. Lineage (NCBI taxonomy): Eukaryota > Viridiplantae > Streptophyta > Magnoliopsida > Rosales > Rosaceae > Prunus > Prunus salicina. Next base: position 14,739,478 of record CM035343.1, on the reverse strand, counting down.
ATGATCACTGGATTTTTCCTCCAAAATCTGTAGAGGCCCTCAAAACCTATATTGTTACAACTCCAAGATTCAAGCCTATTTCAAGTTCATTTGCACAACTTCACAAGTTCTACCCAAAGAATCTAATACCTGGGCTCTGATACCATCTTGTCACACCCTGATTCGGGAATATTCCTTATTTTCGAATTGGGGTGTGACACATACTTAGTCATTATTTTTACATAAAACAATTTTTCATGTATGCTATGAATGAATGAAGGGACCTAAGGTCAATCTAGGTAAAAAGCCTAAATGTTCAATCCACAAAGAGTTTTTAGCCTTTCAAAATTGCACCTCCGCTAAAAAATTCATGAGTCCGCGAGTGGTATTAGGATTTTATTTTCTTGCGAATCGCTTTATCTTTGTTTGCAAGCAACTCCATTTGCCTAATTAGTTTTTCTTAGCCACCAATTTACTTTGTTTTGCTTGCAAGGCATATATATAATCCAAGTCAATTTTTCTTTTCTTTCTTTTTTCGTGAAAATTTATCCCTCAATATGCATTTTAGTTTGTGAGTATTAGATGATTGTTTAGTACACCATAACTCAACTACAAACTTAAAAGTAATATTCCACCCCTTATCTCAACTTTCCCATATAGAGGAAATCTTCAGCCAAAAAAATATATGTAGAGTAAATCTTTCTTGATTTTGTAATAGGCAAAAAGTAATTTTTGGTCATTGTAGTTTGTTGAATTTATCATTTTGTCCTCATAGTTTCATTTATGTCAATTTTAATTATGTAGTTTAAATTTCTCGTAATTCAAGGACACGTTACAAATTCAGTTAAATTCTTTCAAAATACCCTTCCACGTTAGGGATATGTGCTTACTCTATCACGAAATTAGATGGAAATTTGGACATATCCTTAAATTGTGATGGATATCAAACTATATGAGTTAAATTATTAAAATTAGAACCACAAAAACACGAGCTGGGGACAAAGGGGACAGTGGGCTAAACAGGGGCCTAATATCCAAAGGAGGGAGACTAGATGTTGGAATGGGAAACGGGTGATGGAGTGGGTCCGGGAAGGTGGGTTTGTAGAAGTGGAGTGGGATCGGGTAGATGGCTTTGTGCAGTTGTAGGTGATGGAGTGGGACTAGGTGGGGGAAAAAATGTATCATCTGGATATGGTACAGGTAAAACCGGTTGGGTGAGAGAGTTGGGTAGGGTGTTTTGGTGGGATTGAAAAGGAAAAATATTTTCAAAAAATTTGACATCCCAACCCACAAAAAAATGTTTGGTGTTAAGATCATAAAGTTTGTAACCTTTTGCCCCACAGGGTAACCCTAAAAAATACAACGCCGTGCTCGAGGGTCAAATTTGTGAGTGGGATGGACGTTGGTGGTGTAAGACAAACACCCAAAAACACGAAGGTGATCACGATGTGGTAATTTGTAAAAAAGCATTTCAAAATGGGATTTATCAGACAATAAGGGTGTGGGTAAAAGATTGATTAAATATACAACAGTTAAAACACAGTCACCAAAAAAAAAGGAAATATGGAATTGAAAGCGCAAAGCATGGGCAACGTTAAGAGCAGCTCCAGCGCTGCTTCAAACCTGGGCAAAAGGCCCCCCCGACCAAGCCCAAGGGAGCTTAGCGCGCGACAACAGGCCTGGGCAAGCCCTAGGTCTCACCAACTCGAGCAAGCCTAAGGGCAGTGACATCACGCTGACGTCATCGTGCGGTAATTCAAATTTTTTTTTTATCGTTGGTGTGTGTAAAAAAATTTGACTTCTGCGCGCGTGACGTCAGCGCTAACGTCGCCCCTGACAGAATCCATCCTGCATGTGACACGTGTCGCAACCGGGACTCTCCGATCGGTTTTTTTCAAGAAATCCGATGGACCTTGTTTTTTTGGCTAAAAAATTCTGTATTTTTTCCCTATAAATACCTAACCATTTTATTTACTTTCCACACCAAATCTTCACACAATTTCTTCTCCATCGAATATTTTTTACTCTCCACTCACATTATTCACTTTCCACACCAATTCTCCATACAAACTCTTCTCCTTCCAATATTTTTTACTCTCCACTCACATTTTTCACTTTCCACACCAATTCTCCATACAAACTCTTCTCCTTCCAATATTTTTTACTCTCCACTCACATTTTTCTACAACTTTCCATTTGTATATAAAAAAAAACAAACAAACAAATGGCATCTTCTGTTGAAGTCGGAGGCTGTGGGCAACTCAGGAAGATATTGCGTTGTGTCAGTCTTGGGTGAATGTTAGTCATGACCCTATCACGGGTAATGAGATGAAGTTCCATCATATGTGGAGCAAAATTCATGGAGAATTTTGTCAAAGATCAGGTTCCATTTGAACCGAAATGGCCTTATCTAGTAGATGGAAAATTATGAATAAAGAGTTAGGGAAATGGAGAAATACCTTGACAAAAGCAAGGGAGAACATTCGAAGTGGTCAAAATATATCCAATGAGGTAAAATATTTATAATTGTCATTTTAATCAATTTAATGTAACTTTTTTTTATTGCATATTTTATTTCTTTTTCTTGCATAATCTTTTTTTTTTCTTTTTGCATTTCCAATTTGTCTATATTTTCTTGCATAATCAATTTTATTCTTGCATTTCAAAATAGTTTATATTTTCTTGCATAATAATTTTTTTTTTCTTGCACTTCCAATTATTTATTTTTAATAGATCATACAAGCACAAATGTGGTTCGGTGCCGTGGGACAAGGCAAAAAAAGTTTTGTGCATTTCCAATGTTGGGAAGTTGTGAAGGATTGTTCAAGATTCAAAATTATTCTCACCGGTCCGCCGGTTGTGTTGAATGAGACGCCGCTCCACGATTCGCCATCAACCAATTCGCCATTGGACTCCCCAATGGAAACGGAGTCACCACTCCACGTCCGCCAAGACCTATTGGGAGAAAGGCGGCAAATGCCAAGAGAGGTGGCACTTCGAACAATGAATGTGTAAAATTATTGGAGCAAATAGCTAAGACCACCTGACTAAGAATTGAGAGAGACTTGAAAAGAGATGAATTGGACATGGCACGAGAGGAAGCATTTGCAATTCAATAGCAGCAGGCACAAGAAAAAGACATGGAGGATAGAGAGATGAAAATCATGGCCATGGATACGAGCCATATGTCTCCTGAAACAAAGGCCTACTGGAAGCTAAGACGAAGGGATGTGATGAGAAGAAAACTTTTCCAAGACGACGGACCTAGCAATACGGATTGGTTAAATGATGAAAACCATTAGGTTGTATTGTTGTATTGTTGTATTATCCTTTAATTTGTTGTATTGTTTCCTTTTTATTCAATAAAAAAAGTATTAAATAATATGACTATTTATTAAAAACATTTGAGCCTCAAAACAAAGATTAATTAAAAACAAACCTTAATTTATTGCAAACAACACACAAAACAGACCATACATAAAAGCATAATAATAAAAGCAAGCATAATTCCAAAAAACACCACACAAAATAAAGCATAATTAAAAACAAAGCATACTTCCAAACAAAGCACTAATCTTGACTTCATCCATTGTGATTGCCTTTCATCTCCCACAAGTGCTCGATCAAGTCAACTTGACGTCTCTCGTGAACATATGAAGATTGCATTTCTTGATAACGATCAATCATGGGGTTGTTGAATCGACCATCCCGAAGTAACGGTTCGGGCTCCATTGGTAGTCCATTTCATCTCATCGGCCTTTCATATATTCTTGTCAACGCCGTGTTCATGTGATCGGGTTCAAACACCTCTGGAGCATCGTAGTCATACTCATCCCCCACAATCATGTTCTGGAGGATGATGAAAGTCATCATAATACTCCGCAGCACCTCCTCATCTAGCATCTGAGCAGCACCCCTAATAATTGCCCAACAAGCTTGCAAGATACTGAAACACCTTTCCACGTCTTTCTTGAAACCTTCTTGAAAGGAAGCAAAGCTTCTTTCCTTCTCGGATTGGGGATTCGGAATTTTTTTCACGAATGTCGTCCACCTAGAATAAATTACGTCGGCAAGGTAGTACGCACCAGAGTATACGGTATTGTTGATTTGGTACGTGACCTGGGGGGAATGACCTCGCAGTATCTCGTTGAACACCGGAGATTGACCAAGGACATTGAGGTCATTATGAGATCCGCCAACCCCGAAGAAGGCATGCCAAACCCAACAGTCGAATGAAGCTACGGCCTCCAAAATTATACTTTTTTGGCCCTTCCGATTCTCGTACTCTCCTTGCCAAGCAGTAGGACAATTCTTCCACTGCCAGTGCATGCCATTGATGCTTCTAATTATTCCTGGAAAACCTCGAGCCTCGCCTTTTTGTAGAAGCCTTTGCAGGTCCCTCGGCGTGGGTTTGCGAAAGTACTCCCTCATGTACAAATTTTTCACTGCATCACAGAATCTCACCAAGCACTCTAGGATAGTAGATTTTCCCATCCTTGCAATCTCATCCATTTGCTCTGCAGATGCCCCATAAGCAAGCATCCATAAAGCAGCTGTAAGTTTTTGCTTCGGGATAAGACCCAAAACTCCAACAACATCATGCTTTTGAATGAAGTATGTGTTGTAATTACAAATATCATGCATAATTTTTTGGAACAAATGTGGCTGCATTTTATATCTCTCTCGAAACTTATATTCAGGATATAACGAATTTGGGATAAAGTAATCCTCCAAGAGATTCTTACCCCGAGACTCCCTACACCTGTCCACCTTCGAGGCACGACGACGGTGTTGCCTTGATTGATTAAGCATACACACCGCTGCTGCAGGCATTTGTTCCTCTTCTTCATCGGCGTCCCGATCTTCTTCAGCACGTCTACGTCGGGTTTCTTCCCTTTCTTTCTGTTGCCTCTCCAACACCCTCCTCAAGGAATAGATAAGAGATGGTGTGAGAGGTATGAGTTGATGGTGTTGTTTTATAGAGGGATTCAGAAGATAGAGATGACACGTGGCACAATTTTATAGGGTGAAAATCTTATCTGAAATATGAGATTATAATTTTTTAAAAATATCTGAAAATCTTATCTGACATGGGACACGTGGCACAATTTTAGAGGGTAAAAATCTTATCTAAAATCTGATATTATAATTTTTTTTTAAATATCTGAAAATCTTATCTGACATGGGACACGTGGCACAATTTTAGAGGGTGAAAATCTTATCTGAAATCTGAGATTATAATTATTTTTAATGAATATCCGAAAATTTTATCTGGAATAAGACACGTGGCAACCGAGATTCTCATATGAAAATCTTTTCTGAAAAATAATGGACATGTGACAACCAAAAATCTTATCCAAAAATTTAATTACAAAAGATTATCAAAATTAATGGTTTAAAGTATAAAAAAAAATAGGAAATAAAGTACAATGAATAGTATTTTCCTTTGACTTAGCCCTCATGGGTGGAACCACAAATGGCAAGGCTGACACTATTCACGTAAATAGTGGCAGCCCTTGCTTGCCCTTGCCCTAGACTTAGCCCTTATGGGTGGAGATGCTCTAAGGATGTGCCGATGTTTCCGTTCAACTACACCATTTTGATGAGGTGTGTAAACACAGGAGCGTTGAAATTCAATCCCATGAGAGACAAAAAAATCCTTCAAAGAAAGAAATTCAAAACCATTATCTGTACGAAGGGTTTTGATAGTGGCATTAAACTGATTTTTGACCAAGGCAAAAAAGGATTTAAGCAAGGTCTGTGTTTCAGATTTAAGTGACGTCAAAAACACCCAAGTGCATCGAGTAAAATCATCCACAATGGTAAGAAAGTAACGTGCACCAGTATGTGAGTGAACATGATGTGGACCCCAAATATCACAGTGTAACAATTCAAATGGTAAAGAAGTTGATGTTCTACTTAAGGAAAAAGGAATCCGAGTTTGTTTGGCCATAGGACAGACAGTGCAAGAATGATCAAATGAAGAAGATATAAAGGGAAAGGATTTAGATAACAGCTGAAGGCGAGCAGAGGAAGGACGTCCAAGACGATGATGCCATATGGTGGATGTGTGCGTGACATGACAAGAGACAGATGCTTTGGTCAATGGCGACATATAAATTAGGAAAGAGAATTATACAACAATGAAGAGATTTGGTGAGTTTGCTAGCATACATTAAATTTAAACGAAAAGTAGGAGTGATGTCTTTATTAAAAATAATTGTGCCTGTGGAATCAATAGGAACAAACGAACCTGTGGGTAAATTGACGGAAGGTATAGAAGAGGAATTGCTATAAATAAAAAGGGAATTGTCAGATGTGATGTGATCTGTAACTCCACTGCCAAGAATCCAAGAGTTAGAAAAAATAGAATTAACAGACAGAGTGTGGGAAGTATGAATTCGACCTACTGCATTATAAAAAGAATTTGGGTTTTCATAGGGAAGTTGGGACAAATTTACCATGGCAGCAGCGAGTTGTTTGCATTGTTCCTCTAAGAGGCCAGCAAGGACGTTGAGGATGGGCCCCAAATGAAGGAAGGGACTATCTGAGAAAGGGCTGCTAGAAGACATGTGTTGACCTGATGTGCTAAAAAACTGGAGCATGTATTGTTATTGCTATCACATGGCTGCTGTGGATGATTCCCAGCAAAGACATTGGAATTGCCCATGGTGAAGACAAGGGAGTGAAACCCTCAAAAGTTTCAAAAGAAAATAAAGATGTAAATCACGAGCCACCGGATTGGTGCTCTGATACCATGTAAAGAATAAAAAAAGATGGAATAATCGTTCTGTTATTGATATGTTTTTGTACATAATACTATCATTTATATATTAAGTTTACAATCTCCTATTCTAGCATAATTCCTAATTAAGGCTACAATCCGAGTTTGACCCATAAACCTTGGAGTCTAATATAGGAAAATATTTACATTCCTTCAATTACAAGATTTGATTACCAACATATACGAACCCAAAAGAAGTGTCATCTTGTACCGTTCATGAACGAACCCACACCCTTTGGATTGTAATAAATTTGTCAATGACTTGATGGTGTGAAATGAATCGGTTGTTGAGACTTAACACCATTGTCATTTTACGAGTCCCACATACCATATGGACCCAATTGAAAGGGTTCATAGAAGATTTTCCTTCATACTATATGGACCCATTAATCGGTTGTTAAGACTTAACACCATTGTCGTTTATTTATAATACTTTTCTTTCGTAGTTTGAAAATTATAGTATTATTTTTTTAATTTGTGTTCATTTAATGTGACACGTTGTTTATTTAGATTGAAAACAATATAAACAAATAAAAATAAAAATTAATAATAAGATAAAAAGGTCAAATAGTCTTTTATAGAGGAAGTGATGTGGTTGTGAGGTAGTGTAGCCAAAACACCAATGAATTATTTAAGAGGGAAGTTTCTCAGCACATCACATGTGATGTGAGGTGATGTGAGGAGTCAATATTGGTCCCATAATTGTGAAATCTTTGTATTTTTTTTTATAAAGAAATTCAATGGCTATATATTTATGTTCATGGAAAATCCTCCTCAAATATCGTTTTATTTTTTATTTTTCTTCAAAAGATCTTTTGGATGACTTTTTTTTTAGTGCAATAGATAATTTGAACTATAGGAAAGGGTTTCACACACACACACACACACATATACTACTAAGATGTTTTGAGGGTTCGAACATGAGATATTTGGAATGCAAATCGTTTTTCCTTCGCCATTGATTCTTTTCACCGGCCTTTTGGCACTATCCTTGATTTCTCCTCCACTTCTTGATGTTTTCTACATCATCTTTAGGCAAAGAGGTGTTAGGATTTTATTTTCTTGCAAATCGCTTTTACTTTGTTTGCAAGCAACTCCATTTGCCTAATTAGTTTTTCTTAGCCACCACTTTACTTTGTTTTGCTTGCAAGGCATATATATAATGCAAGTCAATTTTTTTTCCTTTCTTTTTTTTTCATGGAAATTTATCGCTCAACATGTATTTTAGTTTATGAGTATTAGATGATTGTTTAGTACACCAGAACTCAAGTACGAACTTAAAATTAATATTCCACCTCTTATCTCAACTTTCTCATATAGAGGAAATGTTCGGCTATATATATATATATAGTAAATCTTTCATGATTTTGTAATAGGCAAAAAGTTTTGATCATTGTAGTTTGTTGAATTTATCATTTTAGTCATCATAGTTTCATTTATGTCAATTTCAACTATGTAGTTTTAAATTCCTCGTAATTCAAGGACACGTTACAAATTCAGTCAAATTCTTTCAAAATATCCTTCGACGTTAGGGATACGTGCTTACTCCATCACGAAATTAGACGAAAATTTGGACATATCCTTAAATTGCAATGGATATCAAACTATATTTTAGTTCAATTGCTAAAATTAAAACCACAAAAAACAAAAGTGAAAACTATAAGGAAAAAAAAATCACTTTTTGGCTTTGTAATATCATGAAACTCATGCCCTCCGAGGGAGATGTAATATCATACACGACACGAATTCGCAAAAAAATTTCAGTATTCTGGTCTGTGTTATCGTGTCGTGTTGCTATTGTGTCAACCCGTTAGCCACACTGTAAGCTAACGAGTCTTTTCCATGTGAATTCTCGAAAACACGAATCAACCCGTTAAGCGGGGGTATTTTTGTAAATTTATCTATTTTTTTCCTTCCCTTTCTTCTCTTTCGTCTTTTCCTCTCCCTCATTCCCCCGATTTTCTTTGCTTTTCTCTTTCTTCTTCACTTTCTTATTCTCTTTCGTCTTTTCCTCCACCATAATTATGCAACAACTTTTCTCTTTCTTCTTCTCTTCCGTCTTTTCCTACACCATAATTATGCAGCAGCAAATCGTCATCAATCAAGAGCATCAATTTATGAGGAAGAAGAGGAATATACTCTGGAGGTTTCAAACCCAAGCTCTCAAAGAAAGGTTCAAACTCATTAAGAGAGTGGTAGTGCAAATACCCTTATTCCATCTCTCTCTCTCTCTCTCTCTCTCTCTCTCTCTCTCTCTCTCTCCTCTTCCAGATCCTGTGATTGTTTGTTTTTAATTATTTAATATTTCTGTTTTTATTTTATTTAATATTTTTAAATTCTTATCGTGTGAATCGTATCGTATTGTGTAATTCGCGAATTGTAACGGGTCATGTTTGTGTTGAACATTTCCAACCTATTTTCTTATCATGTCGTGTTGTGTCAACCCGTTAAAAAAAACGAATTGACACGAACGCCACACAAACACTAATAACACGACATGAATGGCAGGTCTACGAGGGAGATGAGATACGTCTTGGTGTCTAATATATTCACGACATACTTCCATAACATTTCTACTCCCAATAAAATTATCGTTTGTTCCCACGTAACCCTCCATTTAAAAAAGTGGGTCCCAAATCCCAAAGCAAGAGTGGATGGAGAGTAAAATGTATATAATGCATGCATTAATATAATAGGGTTGAGTGGGAGGCTGAGATCAGTCCTCTATAGACGGCCGACGTAGGGAATCAGTGGCCCATTTTTGTCATCATACCCCCGGTATCTTACCAACACCTAATTGTGGTATCAAACTCTAAATCATTGTCTTATTAGTGGTTCTATTAAACAAATAATCTGCCCACTTTTAAATATCGCCCTCCACGTTATTTGTATTTTACCAAAGTGCCATTTCTCTCTCCTCTACTTAATCAGGCGTATTATTAGTAATAATTACTTAAGAGATTTTCTATTTAAACCCCACACTTCTCTTAGTTCACCCCATGTTTTAAGTTCACCCCAACTTTTAATTTAAATTTTCACAATTTTTAAGAAAACCCCACTATCTTCTCAAACTACCCTTAAATACACCCCAAACTGAAAAAATAAGAACTAAAATAGATTTTCTATTTAAACCCCAAAATTTTCTTTGTTCCTAGCAAAAAAAAAAACACAAACAAATGAAACCCCAAATTAGAAATTTAATATTTTCTAGAGAAAGAGAACAGTTTTACCTCTCTCCAAGAACAGTTTTACACCTTAATAATTTAAGTATTTGGATGAACAAAGAGAAGTGCGGGGTTTAAATGGAAAATCTCATTACTTAATTCCATTTTTACAAGCCAAAATTAGCATTAAAAGTGCTACCTGGTCTGAAATAGGGGGTCGTTATTCTTTGTGTGAGACGAACAAATGATAGATAGGGCAACTTCATGTGTGTGGCCGTGTGTTCTGATTCGGATTTCATGGCATGTTTCCTCTATTATTTTAGATTTTGGTATTACCTTGGCACGCATTCCCAAATAAAAAACACACTGGCGAAGCAGATCGGAAAGTAATATTGATTTGATTATAGCTTCGAATTACATCGAATTTGATACGATGTCGCAATAACAACGTAGGTGTGGCATATACTCAAATTGTATGGATTGATCAAACTATACGGCAATTGATATGAAAATGCGACTACTTTACCATTATTTAAAAATCAAAATATGTAATCAACTAGCTTTTATTTTAGTGGTAATTCTCTTTTAATATTGAACGATGTTTCAAGTCAAAACTCGATACTCTCAATTATTTAAAAATAAAATAAAATAAAATATATGTATTTTAAAATTTTGTTTAAATAATTCTAAAAGTTGTAATTTAAAAGTAAATGGGAACGTATAGTCATTTTTTATGCTTTTTTTTAGTGCTTAATAAATATGTATAACAGCTATGCTACATGACCATACTATTCTATAATTCTCCTATTGGGTTTCCCCTGTCATCTCTACTGTCCAACAAATTAAAGCAAAATACAACCAACATACATAATATATTAAATGTAAATATCTCTTGAATGAAGAATTCTTTTTAAATATAAATAAATAAATTCTCTGGCCCTAACAAGTTTTTTATAACAAAAAAATAGTAAATCCCAAGCATTATGTCTGCCATTTAATCTGCAAATTTCTTTGCCCATGTCCTCCATAACCATAACGCACAGAACATGCCCCCACCATGCACTTTGGAAGGGCACAAAGTACAAACCCGAGCCACAGAAGGGATGGCAAATCCGTAATTAAACCAAGTTTCCATTGGCAAATCCCACCACCATGTCCTTAAGCTTTATATAATTTCGAACCATATATATATGTATGTATATGCTGCCACCATTTGCTCCATCGGCAGCTCCTAAAACTTCCAAAACCCACCACCCCAAAAAATGCAAGCCAACCCCAACCCCTTCCAAATTATTCCCAAACAAATATTCCCTTCACTGGTAAAGCTACCTCCGGTGCACCAATCTCCGTCACCAGTGCCCACCAAACCACCGCGTGCCATATCAATCTCCACACCCAACGAAACCGATCGAGGTCCAATTTCCATTGCAACCGTAGACGTAGTAGATGACTCCGTGGCTGCATTTTGGGACTACCAATTCCTCTTTGTGTCACAGCGCTCCGAACAAACCGAACCCATCGCGCTCAGAGTCGTGGATGGTTCGGTTCCATCGGACTTTCCCTCCGGCAGGTACTACTTGACAGGGCCGGGGCTCTTCGCCGACGACCACGGCTCCACTGTGCACCCATTGGACGGCCACGGCTACCTTAGGGCTTTTAAATTTGACGGGTTTGGCGAAGATGTCAAGTTCATGGCCAAGTACGTGAAAACTGAGGCTCAAGTGGAGGAGCACGACCCTTTGACTGACACGTGGCGGTTCACGCACAGGGGGCCGTTTTCGGTGTTGAAAGGTGGACAGAAAGTTGGGAATACTAAGGTGATGAAGAATGTGGCGAATACTAGTGTGTTAAGGTGGGGCCAGAGGCTGTTGTGTTTGTGGGAAGGTGGGGATCCGTATGAGATTGAATCTGAGACGTTGGATACGATTGGGAGTATAGGTCTGATGGACGGTTGTGATTCGGGGGTGGAGAGTAGAGACGGTGGTGGCGGTGTATGGGATGTGGCTGCAAGATTGCTCAAACCAATTCTGTACGGTACGTGTGTATGCAGAATATAATAGATTTTTAAAGAGAAAGCTTTGTTTTCAATCTGTTTCAGATGGGCATATAATATTAATTAGAGATTAAATTTGGAGACGATGATGAGAAAATGAGCATGAACCGAGCTGTAAATTTGGAGTAAAGATTAAAATATTTGTGAAAATGCATAGAAGTTATACACATTTGATATTTAACTAATAGTCTAATATAAAAAGGTTATGGAAGTTTTTGTTTAAACAAATCATGACGAGAAAATCTAAACAGAGAATCCGAAATCTACTTTTTATTACATAGTTGTTTAATATTGTTCATCATACTAAGAGGTATATACCTTGTACAGGAGTTTTTAAGATGCCTCCAAAGCGACTGTTGTCTCATTATAAGCTCGATGCTCGCAGAAGCAGGCTTCTTATGGTGTCGTGCAATGCAGAGGATATGCTTTTGCCATGCAGTAACTTTACATTTTATGGTAATTAAGGGCATATGCATCATGCATGAGCCCTTTTATTTCATTATTATGTGGATTTTTTATTTTATAAATACATAATATTTTTCTTTGTTTTTTTTTTTTGGGTGCAGAATATGACTCAAATTTCAAGGTGTTGGGAAAGCAAGAGTTTAACATACCTGATCACCTGATGATCCATGATTGGGCTTTCACAGACACTCACTATATATTATTTGCCAATCGCATCAAGCTTGATGTTGTCGGTAGGTTATTCAATTAAGTTATCGTCATTTTTTAATCATTTTTTAAATTATATATATTAAATAATCATATGAGATCTAGAGAATATTGAAGATCCTTCCATCTTTACAAGGTGAAAGTGTACTCACCAATTGCACTAGGCCTCACAATGCTTTTTAAATTATTTTTTTCGGTTGAATACATGTAAAAGTCTAAACTACAGGGAGGGAACAGATCGTTCCATTGAAAAGTAAAATAAAAGTTTCAAATTTAGGTGTTAAGTTTGTTAATTTATGTAAAGAGGCCTACTATATGAAAAGTAAAGAAAAAGTCTCAATTTTTTTTTTTTAGAATCAAGCCCAAAAAGCATCAATTACACACATAAAAAGCATTTTTTGCTACTATATCTCTTGCATTAAAATGTGTTACAGGAGGCTCCACTTTTTTTGAGACCCTGTGCTGTTGCCCAGCATGCACAATTTGTGGGTCGGGCTTGGGAGGAAGGTTTCTCACACACACACTATCAAGGTGTAATGGAAGTTCGAACTTGATACCACTAATCTGCAAGTCAATATTTTTTTCAACTGGGCTATACTCTGTTGACCACTTTTTAATCATTTTAGATTATTGCTCAACGATATGATTGCTAATGAGCCATAAATTGACAGAAAAAAAACTTACTTCATACAAGATTTCACCTCCTCCTTTTTTTGCGGTTAATGTTCTCCACGTTAGAAACAATTAGAAAGGATGGCCAATGGTTAAAGTTTGTGCAAAAGCATATTCGATACAGCCATATTGTTGCTGGTTAAAGTCCTACAAATTTATAGTGACAGACAAACATATGTTACATCGTCAGGTTAATTGTCTATCAATTATATGTTGCTAAAGACATATATATATATATATATATATTATGTAACCAAACTGTCGAGATAAAATTACTAAATAATATTAAAATGCAGGTGCAATGACTGCGGTTTGTGGGACTTCTCCTATGATAACAGCATTGTCAGTGAACCCTAGCAAGGCCACATCTCCCATATATTTGCTTCCTCGGTCTCCTAATGAAAACGGTCGAGATTGGAGAGTGCCTATCGAAGCTTCTTCCCAATTGTGGCTCCTACATGTAGCCAATGCGTACGAGAATCTGGATGAGAATGGGAATTTGAAGATTGAAATACATGCTTCGGCTTGCTCTTATGAGTGGTTCAATTTCCAAAAATTATTTGGTAAATTTTTCAACTCGTGACATTTAGTTTCTATTTTGTTCGAGGAAGTCATGACTTCAAATCTCATCCACGAAAGTCACATATTATTACCATCTACAACTTCTAATTAAGACTTATTTGATATTGCTTCCTTGGTACAGGATATGATTGGCAAAGTGGTAAACTAAACCCCTCGATTATGAACATAAATGGAAACCAAAGCAAGACGCTACCTCATCTTATTCAGGTCTCCATAAACTTGGATGTGAATGGAAGCTGTCAAAGATGTGATGTGGAGCCTTTAAACCAGTGGAACAAGTCATCAGACTTTCCAGTTATCAATCCAGCCTTTTCAGGAAGCAAAAACACATACATATATGCAGCAGCTTCTTCAGGTTCTCGCAGTGCATTGCCTCACTTTCCATTTGACATGGTGGCCAAGCTAAATGTTTCAACGAAATCTGTGCTTACCTGGTCTGTTGGGAGCCGGAGATTCATCGGAGAGCCCACTTTCATCGCCAAGGGTTCTGAAGAAGATGATGGTTACATTCTTGTAGTTGAGGTAATACATTTGTTTTTTTTTTTACTAAAAGAATTTATAGACCCAAAAAAGAAGAAGAAGAATTTGGGTGTTCAAAATTCTGAAGTGAGACTTATGGTATATATGTTTCTTGTATTGCAGTATGCAGTTTCAGTTCAAAGGTGCTATCTGGTTATCTTAGATTCCAAAAGGATTGGAGGAGAGGATGCACTAGTGGCAAGACTTGAAGTTCCTAAGCACCTAAATTTTCCTCTTGGTTTTCATGGTTTCTGGGCCACTGCAGAGTAATTTCACTTTTGGTTAAAGAAAAAAAATAAAGAAAATGTTAGACAACCCACGTAATATGGGCTTTACTCATGAAATTATTGTCACATCTCACATTGTTCTTTAAAATTTAAAGTGACTCACTTTTTTTCATTGACTGATATTTTGCAATTCACTTTGTCCCCCATCGTGAAGTCTGTCAAAAATTATTTTAAAAACACTAATGTGGCATGAATGGAATCCACTTTTTGTTTATATGTATGTCACATAAGTGCCACGTGTAAAAAAAATTTCTTTAAAAATAAGAATAATTTTTAAAAGATTGCTCTCTCAATCTCAACCATCACACCCCACCCTTTCCCCACTGGCGCTGCACTAGCCACACACCTACCCCCACCCATGTAGCCAAGCCACACCCACAACCGTCACCCATTGCTACTCCTAAAGCCAAACCCAACACCACCACTATCACCCCCAACCGCCTCATTTGTCTATTGTAGGAAGGCCAAGAGCCACAAAAAACGAGATGCCCACTTGCTCACAAATGTGGACCTTCTAAACCCCAAATTTACAATTCCATGAGTGAGTGAGAGTGAAAAAGAATACAGCAAAACAATAAAGAGCATATGCCAAACCAATCTGAGCTCATATTATATTGATATGGGCTAACCCTAAAAAATAGGAAACTATAAAGAAACTCATTTTTAGTTATAGAATCATAGAGAAATCCTACATGAAATTGACTTTCTAAACACACCCTATCTTACATGAAATAGACTTTATAAATACACCATATCTTACATGAAATTGACCCATTTTTAGTTATTGCCAGCTATCTTTTTTTAATATTTGATTTCCGGGTTTACCATTTGGTGTTGAATTCATATTAATTTTTTTTTACTGCGTCTCTCTCTACCCCCAACTCTCTCTCTGTCTCGTCTCTCTCCCTTATCAAAAATAGCCAAAATTTAACCCTCAAATTCATAAATGTCAGTTTTTTTAAAACCTAACCAAAAAGCATGATCTTCCAAGCCGTAAGCTACTGAGCACAAGCCTCACTCTCCACCCAGCCTACCCTCAAACACAAGGACACTGACCCTCGCCAATCACCCTTAATGGAAAGCAAAGTAAATATAGGCAAGTTTGTGTTGTGGGAAGATAGTCTACGAACAGCGAGGGCCTTGCAATTTTTCTAAACCTCTTGTGCTGAGGAAAGGCAATAGCACATGAGATGGTTTGCAAGAAAATTTAACCCCCATATCATATGCAGACTAGCAGTATTTATGATACGAATTTTGCAAGAAAGTTCAACTTTTTTTCTCAATTAAAAATTTTTATGTCAAGAAACTGACTTTAACTTTTTTTATTGTAAAAAACTCCCAAACCCACGAATCAAGCCATAGTTGCAGAGATGATTTTTATTGCTTGGATTTATGAAAACATCGGCTGTTACTTTTCTTCTTCTTTTTGGTAATTACATTGTCATTTTTATAATAGGATTCATAGACATGATTGTTGACGAAGCCAATCTTGCTTTTGTGCTCCTGCTATTTTGGGTTTTAGATTTTAGGTGTAATTCAGTTATAATTTAGAGGGCATTTGGGTCAATTTAAGTGAGTTTTTGGCTATATTTGAAAGTATTTTAAAAAAATGACATTTATGAATTTGGGGGGGAGGGGGGGGGGGGGGGGGGGGGGGGTTTAAATTTTGGTTATTTTTGATAAAAACTCCTTCGCCATCGCGAGCTCCAGGAAACTTCGAGGGTTTCGAGTTTTCCGACACCTTTTTCAGCGGCTCCGGCGACCATTGTCATCGATCCATGTATGGATTTCGATCATCTCCTCATGCTCTAGCTTATAGTTTAGTTATTTGGGATCAATTTTAGCTTTTGAGAATGTGAAAACGTTGTCGTTTCACTCCTTGCCTTGCATTCAGCTCTTTGGTTGCTGGACTCTGAATTCTGAAATGGTGTAAGAGCTTGTTAAGCTGAAACAGTTGATTGTTTGAGCTTTAGCTTCAATCAAGAGGTACATAGCAAAATGGCTATTGGCGGTTTGATCTCAAACCGGAATTTGGTTCTTTTATCGGCTCAGGTATTGTTGCTTTACTATCTTATCTTGATGTTTTTGTTATGATTAGTTTTTGGTATTTTGATTTTGGTTGCGTTTTGTGAATTATAGCTTTTTAGTGGAATTAATACATGCATGTGGTTTGAATTTTATAATTTTATTTTTGAATTTCCATTTTTGTGAGCTGAACAATTTTGTTTATTTGGTTGCATGTTGCTTCTCCAGCTTTGCATTATCATCTGGTAAATTTTCAGTTGCAAATTGTTGATTTTGTTACTGAATTTTCAAGGAATGTAGTAATTTAAGCCAAATCTACCTTTAATTCAACAATTCACCAATCAGTATGTATGTACGAATATATATACTGAGCAATTCTGCTGCCCTTCTGCTTCTATGTAAGTTTGCTAAATATTAATGATATCGTTTATATCGTTTTTAACTTTGTTATATTCTTATCCCTGGTTTTGGTTTTGTATGTTTGAATTTTTGATAATTATTTTGTTTATTCTCTACGTCTCTACACTACCTTCCGCACATAAGCTAAAGCTAAAAATTGATTAAAATTTTGCTCTTAAGAGGTTGGGCCAGTACCTGGTTTCAGAGCCAAAAGTCCCTAGAAGAGTTGATAGTTTGAAGGTTCTAACTAGGTTTTGCAGGTCTAATTTTCTGGTTTTTTTGTCAAGTTTCCTTTACTCACTAGTCATCGAGTTGTCTAGCTGTCAGATAGGCTCGTTGGCCGTTGCCAGAGAGGCGTAAGGCGTTGAAGAGACCTAGGCAGGGACTAGCAACCTTGAATTAGGAGGGGAACATATGGAAAGCATAAAACCCAGAATATTAAAATGGCAAGCCTTAGGAGAATCTTGTTTACCCGTTCTTCTGGAGAAGCAAGCTCTAGTAGCAATTCTAGCTATAGAACCCTAAGGGTGAAAAACTCTAAAGAAATAACCATGCGGGACGTAGAAAAGGAGTTATGCAACTGGGATATACCTAGAGTACCCATCACTGATATATACTATAAAGGATCTTTCAAGTTTAGATCTGATTATGCAATAAAAATTATTGAAAAAATGATATATGTCATTGATAAAAATGATAGTTTCCAGCTATTTACAGCATTAAATCGACCAGCATCTGGATAGAAAATATAACTATTTGCACATAGGCTTGGTGCAGGTAGCAGTGAAACCACTTAACAGAACAGGGTTGCCCAATTCAATCTTGCTATGTGTAAGAGATGGAAGACATTGAAAGTTCACAGATTCTTTGTTAGGAATAGTCGAGTCGACCTTAGGGGAAGGCCCGACATATTTTAACTGTTTTCCAAACTTTTCTATTGCACTTCCTGATATAAATGTTTTAAAAGCCTTAACGTTGAATATTCAAACTCAGGGTTATGATATGGACCCAGGATCCCAAAATCTAGCAATTATGTATAGGGTTTCATACAAGGTTATGAACACTGTCTGTCCCAAATCTAAAGACTTAGATAGTAAAGGTGAAACTACCTTGTTCCAAACCAACCTTGAAAAGTCAAACATAGCAGTCCCAAAAATGATAAAGTGGAGTGATATAACTCTACCAGAAAAATGGATTTTGGATGAAGTAGACCCAAAAAAGCCCCTTAAAAATCAAGAGCCTACACGGATCTCGCAATTCGCTGATGTAGAGGTAGAAATATAATTCTCCAGTGCTGGAAGAACTAGGATTGATTTGGCACCCTCTAGATCTAACCTAGAACCACACAGATCGAGTACCTCTTCTGATAGAGCTTATGATCTAGACTATGAAAGAATGGTTCTAGCAGGACTTATGAGAACTCAAGAACAAATACAGAGGCCAGCCTACAGGTTCGAACAAACCATTCCAGACATAAGTTTCAGAAGGAATCCGCCTCAACTTGAACCAACATTTTCATATGTAGAATTTGAAATAAATATGATAAAATCTTTTGAGATCGAACACAAAAATATCAAAAGAAATTATCTGAGTATTGAAAATGTTGATAAAAGAATTTGGTTTGAAACAACCTTTTTGAAGGATAGGCAAGACCATCTCTAGAAAGCTCACACCGCTTTCATGAAAGAAAAGAAATTCAACTGTTTTTTCTTTGCGTGGTTAGATTGGTGTGCTAAGAGATATAACATTCCTAAATATAGGAGTAATATAGAAATGATAGGAAGCCTGTTCTCGACTTATACTTCCAAAGAAGGAAAGTCAGTCAAAGCCATACATCCACCTGAGATGGTGATTAAACAAAGGATGTAATTGCAGCTCCCTACAAAGAAACCACTTTCCTTCAAGATAGTGCCAATAATTTTCGCACAGCTAGTAAAGAAGATGTAGGTGCAGTCATTCAGTAGAATAACTACACCAACCTATCTCTGCAATCTTTAGGAAAGCAAGTTACCAGGATTGAAACATCTGTTTCCTTGAAGGAACAGAAATCTGAACCAGGTCCCTCAGAAACCAAAAGGAATAAGGAAGTGAGTCAAGCATTCTTCAAACCACCTCCTGCCTTAGATAATAAAAATTTTAAGATGGGAAGGACATTATCTGAAGATGAAAACTTTGTTGACGTCATGGACAAGAAATTCTCAGGATTAAATTTGTCAGATAAAAGGAAATGGTCCTCAAGTGTCGGTTCTCACTGAAGGGGAAATAGATTACATTGAAACAATGTTTAAAGAAGAACAACCTGAAATTAATAGGTTAATAACTGAGAAGAGGTTTACTCAAACTACTAAGACTAAAAACTGTTAGCAGTTGTCATATGTTGAATTTGTCTACTATCTCATTAATGAATTAGTTTGTTTAGTCATTAATGAGGTTAGTAGAAAGAAGTTAGGAGTCATTAATGCCTAACTTTGTAGACTTGACCTTGGGAATTCCAAGGTTGCCGAACTTTGGGGGATGTTGAATTTGTCTACTATCTCATTAATGAATTAGTTTGTTTAGTCATTAATGAGGTTAGTAGAAAGAAGTTAGGAGTCATTAATGCCTAACTTTGTAGACTTGACCTTGGGAATTCCAAGGTTGCCGAACTTTGGGGGCTTGCCTAACATTGTAGGCTTGATTACTTGTATATATATGTGTTGATGTTAAGTAATGAAAAGTAAGTGAAAAATGAGAAAATATTCTACAACTCTCATTCTCTCTACACTTTCCACTATCTCCTCTCAATATTCTCTATGTTTTAACAAAAACTACTACCATAGACCCACACCAGAAGATTTACAGTTTGAGGAAGATGGAATGTGGAATTCCGCTCAGTATGACGAAAGCTCCATAGTTGAATGGAATATTAATGGTCTGACAAAATATCAAATCATTAATACAATGAAATATATGATGATGTAAGCTACAGCCTCTAAGATAAAAGGAAATGGAGGTAGGAGGGTGGCTGAAGCTATTATCGCAGGCTTTGTCGGTCAATTAAAGGGATGGTGGGATTTCCACCTAAGCGACTCGGCCAGAACTCAAATCTTAAACGCTCAAGTGGCCATTGGCCAACAAAGTGTACAAGATCCAGCAATTAGAGTCATTAAAAGTGAAAATGTTTACCAGAAAGATGCGGTAAATTCACTAATTTACACAATCACTCTACATTTTGTAGGAACTACATAATTGCAGCATGACAGGTCTAGAGAACTCCTAATGAATCTTAAATATCCAACCTTGTCCCATTTTAGATGGTATAAGGATGTATTCTACTCTAAGATATTTACGAGACAAGACTGTAATGCTGATTTTTGGAAAGAGAAATTTCTTTCGGGATTACCAATTCAATTCGCTGAAAAGGTTAGGAATAGAATTAAAGACAAAAATGGTGGTGTCATTCCTTATGGGTCATATATGGGTAATTATCGTCTGAAATTTGCGCAGAAGGATTAGCCCTTTGCACATACATGAAATTGAAGAAACAGCTTGATAAGCAGAAGACCTTAGGAAGAAAAGAATTAGGATACTTTTGTGAACAATTTGGTTTTGAACCAATAAAATCATATTCACATAAACCACATAAAAAAGGAAAGAAATTTGGGGGGTGTAGGGCTAAGAAATATAAGAAATATGAGTCTAAGTCTGAGCTAAGAAACCGTATAGGACCTTTAAGAAAAAGAAATACGCAAGGGAAACTAATAAGAAGGCAAATAAAGGAAAGAAAGGTGCGGTCCCGACATGCTATAAGTGTGGAAAAGTCGGACACTATAAATCCGAATGTAAAATGAAAGATAAAATTAGTAACTTAAGCAACAACTTCGCCAAATAATGCTTAATTCCTCTGATTCTGAGCAAGATAGTGATAACGAAATAGCTCAGCTCGAAAATGAAGGATTATTTGAATCTGATACTGAAACTAGTTCAGATAGTGAAGATGAGTGCACTTGTCAATTCAATGATCTTAAAATATATGTCTTAACCAAAGAAGAAAGTCTGATAATAGACTTAATTGACAAAATAGAAGATCCAGAGAAAAAGAGAGAAGCGTTAGAAAGTTATATCTCACTAGCTAAAGCAGGACCAAGTAACTCGCAGCCAACTATAACTAATGTGAGACAACAAGTTGAAAACTATAGCTTTAAAACTATAGTAAACAGGATGAATGATAAAATTCACAAGAAAGAACCTACTCTCAATGACCTTCAGTGCAAAGTTCATGATGTGAAAGAAGAACTTAGAGAGTTGAAAAATAGGTTAGAGTTCTAGAACTCTATCACCCTTTTTCGGAAAAAGATACAGAAGAAAAATCTGAGCAATTAGAGTTTGAAAATATAATGGAAGAATTTCAAAAGAAAATAGAACCTATGAGAAGAGAATCCCTACAAGAAGAACAGGTTAGTATCAAGAAATTCTTTAATAGCATAGATAGAGTGATAGCTCTGAAATAGTATGCGATGACAACTGTTGTGATTAATAAAACCTATAAATTTACAGTTGAGGGGTTGATAGACATAGAAGCCGATCTTAACTGTATAAATGAAGGAGTGGTACCCACTAGGTATTTCCAGAAGACTACCCAAGTTCTACATATAGCCATTAATAGCCAAAAAAGGGGAATTCACTTTAAATTATCCAACGCTACTGTGCTTAATGAGAGTATTTGTTTTGAAACCCCTTTTGTTCTGGTGAAAGGTTTAAACCAGTCTCTTATATTAGGAACACCATTCATTAATATGCTTTATCCTTTTTCTGTTTCTGAAGAAGGAATGAGAACTGAGGTAGAAGGTCAACCTATAATATTTAGGTTTTCTCAACCACCAAAGTATAAGTATATTAATGAAATCCTAGAAAATAAAAATAAAAAGGAAAGAAAACTATCTATATCATTTGAAAGAAGAAATGCAACATAAAAGAATAGAGGAGCAGCTGCAAAATAATAAGATAAAATAAAGAATTGATGAAATCCAAAAGATGTTCGAAAGTCAAGTTTGTGATGAAATACCCAACGCCTTCTGGAATAGAAAAAGGCACATAATTGAATTACCTTATGAGCCTGATTTTGATGAAAAGAAAATCCCAACCAAAGCCAGGCCATTCAAATGAATGCTAGGCTAATGGAAATTTGTAAGTCTGAAATACAAGATTTATTAAATAAGAAGTTAATCAGGAAAAGCTCATCTCCTTGGAGCGGTTCCACTTTTTATGTTGAAAACGCAGCTGAATAGAAAGAGGAGTACCCAGATTGGTGATAAACTACAAACCTCTAAATAAAGCCTTAAAATGGGTCAGACACCCGATACCTCATAAAAAGGATCTTTTGGATAGACTAAATAAGACAGTCATCTTTTCTAAATTTGGTATGAAATCAGGACATTGGCAAATCCCGGTCGTCGAAAAGGACAGGTACAAAATAGCTTTTAATGTCCCTTTTGGACATTACGAATGGAATGTTCTACCTTTTGGATTGAAAAATGCCCCTTCTTAATTTCAAAATATTATGAATGATATATTTAATCCTTACACTGCTTTCACCATTGTTTATATTGATGATGTTTTAGTCTATTCTAATTCTTTGGAACAACACTTTAAACATCTGAATATTTTCTTGAAAGTTGTGAAACATGCAGGATTAGTAGTATCGGCAAAGAAAATGAAACAATTTTCTTCAAAAGTTCGCTTTTTGGGACACAATATTAATAAGGGACTAATAGTTCCGATTGATCGAGCAATATCCGTTGCTGATAAGTTCCCTGACGAAATTAAGGACAAACAACAATTGCAAAGGTTCTTAGGAAGTCTCAATTACATAAAGGATTTTTTTATAAGAATTTAGCTCAATACTCAATATTATTATACCAAAGGTTGAAAAAGAACCCGGTTCTCTGGTATGGTGAACACACTAAAGCTGTTAGGAGATTGAAAGTTAAAGTCAAAGAACTTCCTTGTTTAGCTTTAGCTAACCCAAAAGCCTTTAAAATCGTAGAAACCAATGCTTCAGAAATTGGGTATGGGGGATCTTAAAATAGAGAGTTGATAACTCAGAACAATTAGTTAGGTTCACCTTTGGAGTTTGGAAACTAGCTCAAAAGAATTATTCCACTGTTAAGAAAGAAATGCTAGCCATTGTCCATGCGGTTTCTAAATTTGAGAGTGATCTTTTAAATAAAAGATTTTTTATAAGAGTGGATTGCAAGGTTGCCAAAGACATTTTGTTTAAGGATATAAAAAATTTAGCATCAAAACAGATTTTTGCAAGATGGCAAGGAATTCTTTATGCTTTCGATTTTGATATTGAATTTATTAAAGGTGAAACTCACTCCTGAACTTTTTAACTCAAGAATTTTTGCAGGGTGCGAACCAGAAATTTCGGACAGATGACTCCCTTTAAGAGTTCATCTGCTCTTACCAAGTCCTCCCCTATTGATCCAAAACCACTGATGTCTTCTTCTCCATATAATAAGGGTAAGGAGAAGCAGATTGCTGAAAATCCATTTCGTGAATATATGAATATGTTTGTAGCAATCATTGAAATGAATGATCTAGATAAGCACCCAAATTTTCTGGCTAAAAAATATTTAAGGGATAATCTTCCTCCTTTGAATAAGCCTCATATTTTCTATGAAACTCTTCTAATTGAAATTAAGTCTGTTAATATCGTTCATCGTCATAGAGGTGAAAATGCCAACACAATAGCATTCTCTAAAATCCAAATTCTAAATGTCATTTCCTTGTAAGAATGGGGTCCTTGCCCTAAAAGGGCGAAAAGATTTATCCACCCTGAAATTAGGCCATATTCCTATAATTTATGGGATTATAAAAAGGTATGGGAATATATTTTATGTTTTCGAAATCAAAACTATTCTCATACTTGGTTTATCCAGTTTAAGTTTCGAGCTCTGAAAGAACTCCCTAATTGGTTCAAGAGCTTTTTTCTAATTTGGGGTCCTACTTTAGAATACCTTCCTCCTGAAATTAAGGAATCTTTTTAAATGGAATAAAAATCATCCTAATCAAAGGACCTTATTCATGTGGTTCATGATAATGTATGAACTACCATGGATATTAAAATGGGAATATGTGATTTCGGAGGATATTGATGAGGAATGGACTTATATTCCAAATTTGGTCCGAAGTATCTTAATCAGATGGTGGGATAAATTCACTATGGATCACCTGGCTCCCACCAAGATCACTCCATCACTTATCCCATCCTTTGACGCTGCTGTTACTACTCAACCTTTGGCCACTTCTTCTACTAATTTAGGTGTTTCCCAAAGGTTACAACTGTTGATATACCAGCCAGGATCATCTTCCAAAGAAGACTTGAAAAAGAAAGTCCTCGAGATTCTTGATCTGGATGACAAATCCATGGCATTAGCATCTGCCACTCAGCCTGAAGATGAGATGGACCCTTTTGCTAATGAAGACGTGCTAGACAATTATCATCCGGATCTTTATGGTGGGCCTCAATGATATTCTGTCTGATAAGAAGACAATTTGTAAATAGTGTAATTTTATGCTTTCCTATCATTTTAGCTTTACTTTTCCTCTGGTTAAAGCAAGATTCTCTTGCTTTAACTCTGCTTTCACTTTTGTAAAAGTTTGCTTTTTCTTTTTGGCTGTTTGCGGGAAAGTTCAGCAAGAATCATCAAAGTGAAGATGCCGCTCTACTGTAGGCTGCTTTGTGACTTCTTGTCTCTATTTGGCACGTTAGCAGCCCCAAGGCTTTAAAAGGAGGACTTCTTCTCAATTGCGAATCATCGGAAAAAAAAAACTATCGCCTCAAAAAATAAACTTTGTACTTTTGAGTGTTTGAGTGTTTTTATATTCAAAGTGCTGGTTCTGCGAAGTTTCTGTTAAGCACTGCTGTCATTCTGCTTATATATATATATGTACTGAGCAATTTTGGGAATACTTTTATCTCTCTGAGTTCATTAAGGACTTGCTTAATTTAGTAGAAGAAATTTAGACAATTTATATGTCGAATTGGAAATATATGGTGGGATGGACAATCTGGGAATGTTGATCAACATAACATATTATCTTCATTTTGATTTTTTTGAGGCAAATCCCTTGTTAATATCTGTAACTCTTTGATATTGGCAAGGAAAGTATGTCAAACAAACCACGCTATTGTGATTCCCTAATCTTCATGCATGGACTGCCCAAAAGTCGTTCTGAATTTTCATCATCGTTTACTGTTTCACTTGCAATGTCACTGGCTTCGAGAGTTTCCTCAAGGAATTCATTTTGGTACTCAAGTTCTTTTGGTCTCTCCTTGATGATGTCTTCTGACCCAATTTCAGGATATACTTCGAATATATCAGAATTTCCTAGTTCCGGCAAGTGTGTCTCTTCTGTTTGTGTGATAAGTGAAGTGTCTGGTTTACCAGAGGCCTCATTTGCCTTCTTCCCTACTTCGAGTCCAGCTTTTTCTTCATAATCATTTGTTATAGATGTCTTTTGTAGCTTGTCCTCAGCACACTATTGTTGAGATGAAGTCATTCTATGCATTTTTATCATTGTTGAGTATTGATTTTGAGTGGTATGGAGTTGTACACTTTTATCGTACCTATTATACAAATGAAATGATGTTGCTGTTAACTTCCAATAAGTGGTATGAACAGTTGTTATACTGTTCATACCCTACAACTGAGTTGATTTCTGTAACATAGTATTAACAGTGTACTTCTATAACATAGTATTAATAGATTTTCAGTAACAAAGCATGCTCTATATTTTGCTCTCTATATATAGCAGTGCACTTGAAGTTTATGATATGCATAATGAGATTTTCATTAACATTATACTTTTTTTCTTTCTTTCTTGTAGAAGTATTTCCTTTTGCCTTTGCGATTGTTTTTGGTGAAACTAGGTGGTTTCTGCAAAGGATAATGGATGTCTTTCTGGGCTTTTTTGGGTTTTTTTTTTTTTTTTTTTTTTTTTTTTTGCTATGAAATGATATTAACAATATACTTCTATGACAGAGTATTAACAATGTACTTTTATGATATGGTATTAACAATGTACTTTGGGCTTGTTGGGCTTGTTGGGCTTGTTTTTGGGTTTTCTTTTTTTTGTTCTTGTTGAGTTTTTTGTGTTGTGCTTGTTTTAAGTTTATCAATGGCAATCATGTAATTTATAGGAACTTCAACACTCATTTCTTATATAGTAAATGTATTTTGGGTGTGTTTCTAAAGTGCATCTAATGTGGGGTTTTTAAAATAATAATAATAATAATAATAATTTCAGCTCCTATTTTAGATATATTAGTGAAGCTCCCAAAAAAACCTCTTATAGATAAAGATATTAAATTCAGAATGAATCGACATGAAGTATATGGGGGTTTTAGGGATCCAATTGGGAATCAAAAGATTGGGGCTTTCTTCAACACCTTCAACTCTCTCTCTCTCTCTCTCTGTTATTAATATAGCCCTGTGTTTTCTTTTTCTTTTTGGTTATTGACAAACTGAGAGAAAAAACAACCATGGCTTTTGTGTCGAAAGTTATACTAAGCCCATGTGTGAAGTTGAAAATTTAAGGGCTCGTTTGATAACGTTTTCGGATAATATTTTCTTAGAATGAAAACAATAAAACGAATTTGCATTTTCAGGAAATGAAAATTCGTCTGATAGATTAATTAGAAAACATCTTCAGAAAATAAAAACAATGAAAATGTGACGCAGCACAAGCAATTAAGGTTTCAAACGAAAACCTTGAGTAACAAAGTAACTGGAATCCACCAGAAAATTAAGAGAAACTCTCTTTGATTAATTTGATTAAAATCTGAACTGCCAAAAACATTAGACGAACCCGTCCTTGTAACTGCTAGGGGAGTTATTACAATAAACTGAAAAACAGAATTAATTCGGAGACTTAACTACGTAACTCTGAAACTGAAAAAAAACAGAATTTATTTTGGGAATTAACTATGTAACTCCGAAACGGAAAAAAACGGAATTTATTTGGAATTAACTTCGAACTTTGAATGCACTTTTGAACGCCCAAACGACTCCAAAACGCCAAAATCCATCGTACGTCACAGTAAAGCTGTGAGTTTGACTCGTGGCTTTGTTCCCTTTCCGAAAAGGTATTTTGCGCCCTAATCGGAGCTCGGACGACAATTCTGCAAATTCCCACCACGTCCTTTTTCTTGCTCAACCCCGATAAACTCTGCCATCTGTTCTACATAAAAATGTGTTTGGTATTACAATTTAAAATAATATGTGAGTTATTTTTATGAAAACATTTCTCATGAGAATGAAAACAACTTTTTTATGTTTTCTACAAGTACACATGTACTTGTTTTCATTTTATGAAAACATTCTCAGTATTTTCTATTTTTGGGGCCACTGAATGTGTTTTTGCCTCATTTTTGTTCTCTAAAAATGAAAACAACCCTTTAAAACATTACCAAATGGGGCCTAATCGTTTTGAGAAAGCACCAGGATATGGTTCTTGTAGGCCACTTGACTTTTAATCTTTTAATTTGTCTAGGAGGTATGTTATGGGAGGGCTCTTAAGTCTTTAGGCTACTTTCTCTTCTTTTGTTGCACCACTTCTTTATGAAGGTGTGGCGTGTTGTCGTTTGTTTTTCTAAATATCCAAGCTTCCTCCTTTTGCACAACCTATATATTGGTCTTGCTTTCCTCAAAGTACGAAAGAATGTTGCAAATTAATAAAATCGTTCTCTTTGCTCCAGTTCATATTTTTCTTTTTTGGTTTCTTTAGGACCCGTTCGTTTAAGTTTTCAGCGCCCGTTTTCATTTTCAAAAAACAAAAACAAACCAAGAATTCGTTCGGTGGACTAAAACAGAAAACACTGAGAATGTTTTCATAAAATGAAAACAACATCACGTGTACTTCGGAAAAACAGAAAAAATGTGTTTTCATTCTCACAGAAAACAAACGCCTAAAACATAAACCGAAATGCACAACCCCATCGCTCTACCCAGCAAAACAGAAACGAAATGAAAATCAAACTCACCACGGCCACGACTGTCAGACCATCATCATCACAACCGCCACTGATTCTGCCACTGCCACCAAATCTCACCGACCCAGTCCCCACATCACCACCACCTATCAAACCCAACCGACACCAACACCAACACCACCACCATGCCAATGGAATCAAAACCAAACACCCAATCGAACCCAATACACATCTCGTCACCTAGTAAAAAAGCAATCGACCTTAGCACCTCCACCAGCCATACCCAATCAAAGCATCACCATCGCCATCACCACCCAATTAGAGAGAGAGAGAGAGAGAGAGAGAGAGAGAGAGAGAGAGAGAGAGAGAGAGAGAGAGAGAGGAGAGAAGAGGAAGAAAGAAAAGGAAAAAAGAAAAAAAGAGGAAGAAAGGAACGGCCTGGGAAGGGAGAAGAAAAGAGAAAAGAGAAAGGAGAGAAGAGGAAGAAAGAAAAGGAAAAAAGAAGAAAAGAGGACGGCCTGTGAAGGGAGAAGAAAAGAGAAAAGGAGAGAAAAGGAAGAAAGAAAAGGAAAAAAGGAGAAAGGAGGAAGATAAAAAAAGATTTAAAAAAAGTTTAACTAAAAAAAAACAATATAATTTTTTATTTGTCAAATTATACATTTAAAAAAATATTTTTTAGAACATAAATTAGCAAAAATACACTTGAAAAACAATTGTACTACCAGACACATTTTCATTGTTTTTGTTTTCTAAAGATGTTTTCTAATTAATCTACCAGACGCATTTTCATTTCTTGAAAATGCAAATTTGTTTTCTTGTTTTCATTCTCTGAAAATATTCTCAGAAAACACTCTCCGAAAACGTTATCAGACGGGCCCTTATTGTGTGTTATGGTCTTCGTTTAATTTTATTTTCTACATCTGGTATCATAGCTTAGGCTCAAGAATATTTTTCTGAAATTAAGTATTAAGTTGGATGACCTTTTTTATCTTTTTACACAACAATTAAATTTACAGCTTAATACTTTAAGTATTAGGATGGACAAAGAAAATTATGGGGTTTAAATAGAAAATCTCTTTTATTATTATTATTTTTAAAGCTTGGGGTGTATTTAAGGGTAGTTTGGGAAGATAGTGGGGTTTTCTTAGAAATTATAAAAATTTAAATTAAAAGTTGAGGTGAACTTAGAACATAAGGTGAACAAAGAAAAATGTGGGGTTTAAATAGAAAATCTCTAAAAATTTCAAAATAGAAATCAGAAAACAAAAAGACCCTCAGAAAATGAAAGCGTTAACCCAAAAACCCCAACTTTGAAAAGCCTGACACTGTTAGAAGAGAGCAGGGAAAAGAGAGAAGAGGGAAAACAATGTCGGGCTTCCCATTCGGATCCTCCTCCTCCGCTTCTTCTCAGTTTTCGCCTTTACCATTCACCAAACCTCCTGTCATTTCCCCCGCCACATCAACCGGGTTCTCATGGTCCTCTGCCCCAGTTTTCGGGTCCTCTAGCCCTAGCTCCGCCGCGGCCCATTCTTTCGGATTCAGTTCCTCAGCAGCGACCTCCGCTCCATCATCCTGGTTTGGCTCCTCGGCTTCAACTGTATCGGCATCCAGTTCACCCCTGATTGGCTCCGCTTCCGCTTCTGCTTCATCTCTGTTTATCTCAACTTCCTTCACACTCAGCG
This sequence comes from Prunus salicina, assembly GCA_020226455.1. NCBI lineage: Eukaryota > Viridiplantae > Streptophyta > Magnoliopsida > Rosales > Rosaceae > Prunus > Prunus salicina. The sequence goes on along the minus strand of CM035343.1, from coordinate 14,709,682 downwards.
CACCCTCTTCCCTGTTCGGCTCATCTTCCACAGTTTCTTCAACACCCTTGTTCAGCTCTGCTTTGTCGTCTTCGGCTTCAACCACACCCTCATCCCTGTTTTGCTCCTCGGCTTCAACTCCGCTGTTTGGTTCATCTCCATCCCAACCCCTGTTTGGCTCATCCGCATCGGCGCCCGCTTCCACTTCCGTTTCTACTTTATTCGGAGCACCGTCGTCCACCTCTTCGTCCTTGTTCGGAGCAACTGTATCGGCAGCCAGTTCTGCTTCATCTCTGTTTAGCTCATCTTCCTTCACACACAGCGCACCCTATTCCCTGTTTGGCTCATCTTCCACAGTTTCTTCAACACCCTTGTTCAGCTCTGCTTCGTGGTCTTCAGCTTCAACCACACCCTCATTCCCAAGCTTCTCGAGTTCCTCTTCAGGCTTCTCGTTCCCAACAGCCTCACCTCTTTCAAAGCCACCAACAACCTCCACACCCACCACTGTTACTCCATCAGCAACGAACCCTGCTATTATGCCCTTCTTGTCTTATAGGACAAGTTCAACTGTCAGCACTACAATATCTACTGCAACAAAATTACCTTCTGAGATCACCGGGAAGACTCTGGAGGAGGTACTTCATATGTTTTCTTCTTCTTTTTAAGTAATGCTGTTTTCCAACCTATGCCTTGTGTTCTCATTAAAAAGAAATCTAGTCCTTGTGATGCATTTTATTTTTTACTTTAATTGAAGATCATCAAGGAGTGGAATGCTGAGCTCCAAGAACTTGTTTAAGTATGCTGGTTGAGATATATGAACTTAAAGCCAGTTTTCATTCTGTATGTTGATACAGTAGTAACTTCATTTACGTGATATCTTCAGTGAGTAGTGCTTTTACTCGTAGTTGTATATCATATCCATGTAAGTAATATGGGACAATCAGTTTTTGTTCCTTATTTTGCTGTATTGAAGATAAAAAGACTACTTATATAAGCATGCACAGATTGATTTTTCCATTTCTTCAGTGAGTAGTGTTGTCTTCTTATGTTGGCTGATTCTGAGTTGCTCTGACCATTCTTTCTCTGTTTTGTCAGGCTCCCCTTACTTCTTTCAAGCATGAAACTTCATATCCTATTACCACATCTGGTCCTTCAGCTACATCTGATTGCTCCAAACTTGTGGAGCAATCTACACTTGCCGCTGGGGTCCAGACTTCTACTGCCATCCCTCCAGTACAACCCTCAAGTCTGGATTTCGATGCTTTCGATGCCCTAGATCTGGAAACTCAATTGGCATTAATATGTGGAGGCTCTTCTAGTTCTGGCTTTACTCCCAGCGTCAAGGCTGAACAAGCCATTTCTAGGATCAAGCTCTGGCAAGCCAAGGATTTTGCTGTGGAAGAGGGCCATCAATCTGTGGGTGAACTCATCAATAATTTACAAATTTTGGCTGAAGAGAATCTCATCTCCAAGTCTATTTTCAGTTCTGGAGTCACTTCAGCTCAAGAGTTTCAACAAGCTGCAGACTTGTGGGGAACAATTCACACTTCCTTCGAGCAAGCTATCACCTGTAGAAATGTCTATCAAAGATCTGCTGAAAATTTAGAGAAAGATAGATCTCAATGCTTTGCTCAGGACTTCGAATTGCTGTATCTCAAAAATGAAGCTCTAGAGGTAGAAGCCGAGATTGCCAAATTGCAAACACAACTCAAGGCCATCAAGACTAAGGAAAAGGAAGTACGAATTAAATTGCAACGTAACCTTAGAGATGCTTGGGAGTTGCAAAAACAAATCACCACTGCCCAACCTGGATTGGAGGAGTCTCAACCATTAATTCTGAGAGGATCAAAATTGAGAGAAGACATGGATGCCAAGTTTAGAGTTTTGAAAGTTATTTTAACCAGTATTGTACTATAACTTTGATGATCGAATGAAATATCACAATCTGTCCTTTTGTTACCAATCTGATTTAACCACAACTTGGTTTTTTGCATTGATAAGAGGAATCGTTTTATAATATATTTAACATATGGGCATTTTAGTCCTAAATCCTAATTGAGATTAAATTCACTTAAATCATTATTTTCAAACCAAACCAACTTCATAAAATGCCCACAAATATTAACACAACATAACATGATTTTTCAGAAATATAATAACAACAAAACATTAATTTTGAGGTTATTACGGGGAATGAAACTTACAACCTTGGGTGCAAAGGTAAATGCTCTTAACCACTTAAGTTACAAGCTTACGAGACTAGCATAATCTTTTACCAACCTACCTTGCGAGACTAGTACAATCTTTGATCAAAAAGAGAAGAGACTAGTATAATCTTTGACCAAAAAGAGAGAACGGGTATCAAGAGGCTAGTATAATCTTTGAAAATAAACAAATTTAAATGCTGTTGGGTCTACAAGCAAAATCTATTTTTATAAAATTGGTTCATGATATTGGGTGTTCAGAAATAATTTGTGTGTGTTCAGTGTAAGGCCCAGCCCATGAACTCTTTGGAAGCCATTGACAAGCACCTGCACAGCACACTTCGGAAACAATAAAAACTTTTTTAAAAAATTTAAAAATAAAAAGACCCCCTCTGAAAATGAAAGCGTTAACCCAAAAACCCCAAATTTGAAAAACCTCAGTGACACTGTTACAGAAGAGAGCAGGGAAAAGAGAGAAGAGGGAAAAAAAAAAGTCGGGCTTCCCATTCGGATCCTCCTCCGCCGCTTCTTCTCAGTCCACTACGCCTTTTTCATTCACCAACCTTCATTGACTACACCACATCTAAAATTTTGACAGCGGTATACCCTCTCAGATTTTGGTTTTCAATTTTCATTTCTTTCTTCACGCAAGCAAGTCATCGCTCTCGCTCTCACTCGCAATCTCACTCCTCACTCTATCGACCTTATCTCGTTCTCTCTCTCAACTCTCGATCCACCTCCTCCCTGCTCTCTCTCAATCTCACTCAGATCCTCTTCTCTCTCAGATCTCTCTGCCTCTCTGGGCTCTAATCAAAGGTATGAAAATCCCTAAGCTTTCGATGTTTGGGTGTTTCTGATTTGGTGTTTTTGGATTGGTTTAATTTATCGGTATTTGATATTTGGACTATTTTTGTTTTTCTGTTGCTGTATTTTTGGTTTTGATGTTATCGTTGCTAGTATAGGAAAGAGAAGCTTTGAAAGAAAAAGGGGAGAGAAATAAGAGGGAAGGTATTCTATTGTTCTGTTCTTGTGCATTTGATTTGTTACTGATTTTCTCTTTTATTGGCACCTGTGATTTTGTCTGTATTAAAATCATGGGTTGCATGAAGACAACTGTGGGGGGCTTTAGTTAATTAATTGCAACATATGCTACATATTTGGAACCATTGCAAATTAACAAGACATTAGTTTTGGGGTGATTCAATCAGGAACCAATTAATCTTTCAAAAGAAAAACAAAACTGAGAAGTGGGTTTTAGTCATAATGGAACCTTGGAATTTACATATATTGAAAGCAGAGTAGTCGTAGCTAGGCATCATTGTTTTACATATGCACTTAAAATTTACCTAAGTAATTTTGTCCTCATTGTTTTAATTACTAGCTAGCTTGAAATTTTGGTTTGCAGTTTAGGTCATCAGGGGATTCTATTGTCCATGTAGTGGTTGATGCCAAGTGACTCGTCCGTATATTACATATTGGCTCTGTGGATGTGCTTAAAATAGGTACGTAGTGCACTGCTCTTGGTTTGCTTTCATTCATTACAAATTGTGAATCCGTGGCTCTTCTTGTTTTGTACAATTAGACTTGATATTTGCAGCTGTTGAACTGGATCCTTAATGTTTTGGGAGCGTTTTTGTAGTTTTATCAATATAATCTCATCCCTAGTTGTCGATGTTTTATAAGCAGTGTGCAATTTTGAGACCATCTGTAAGGTTTGAGTATAAGAGAGTGAGGCAGTTGTCTTGTCTCTTCCACTTTTAGTGGATAGACAATTGCCTAGTTGAAATTAACTGAAAACAATGTTCTAAAACAATTTCTTTCAAATTTTATATTTGGATATGTTGGTAGTTTTAAGAAGCAGAAGATGTCTGATTCATCAACCTGAATCAGTACAAGTCAAAATCCCCCCTCTCCACTTGTTGTTTAATTTGTTTATGTATCATTGATTGCATTAATTCTTTCTGCTAGTCTAAACTTGTACTAGATTTATATATCTTATCATCATATCATGATGACTTTGACAAATTAGGTGCTTGTCTGGATGCTGACCTGCATTTTATAATTATCACATATAGATGTATTTTGTGTATCATTTGCTTAGTGTGGTGGCTATTAGAGTTGTTGTTACCTTGGGCAATTGATTGTTTTTATGCATATTTGGGCAGAGGAACTTACCCTTTTGTTCATGAATTCTCATGTCTGATTTTTCCCCCTTCATTACTTGTGAAAAATGTGTTTCAATTGATTAAGTTGCAGTTCGTACAAAGCCTCTAAAGATTGACCATAACTCAGTCAAGGTAAAATCTTATGTTTGGCTCAATATTTGTTCCTTCCAAACGCGTTTCTCCTATGTTTTCTGCTGCCCTATGTAAAGCATGTTTGGAGGATACCATTTTTGTATCTAATTGAGTAATTCCCTTGGTGCTGCAGAGGAGGTTGATGTTTTAACCTTCGGCCTATATTACTCTTGTTAGGGACTTCATGGTTATTTTCTTTATATATAAAAAATTTCCCTTTATGAACATGCTATTAGTGAGCAAGGATTGTTAAAATGACAAGAAATTGAATCGCTTCTTGTTTGGTGCTTCTGCTTCTCCTATGTTTTCTGCTGCCCTATGTAAAGCATGTGTGTTTTATGTAATGGTGTTTTGTAGGATGAGTTGGAGAAACTTGAGTAGAGGGAGCGGGATGCAGGCCGGAAGATGATGAATAAACAACCATGAAGGAGCAAGAAATGCTGCAGAGGTACAAAGTCCATTGTTGAATGTTTTGGTTTGGATGCAAATAGGTGGGGAAGCTAGAAGTAATAAGACTAACAAAAATATTGAAAATTGGTTTATTGGCTGACTTTGGTGCCATTCTGTATTTATTGGGTGAAGAATATTGAAGAAAATATTTTGATGTGCTGGTGTAATTAAATTCACTTGTTGACCATAATGGCATGCTCTGGATTTTGATGCTTTTGTTCATGTTCTAATTGTACAAGAGTAATGATTGAATGTGCTATTGTTAAATTTCTTTGACCTAACTTCGTTTTGAAGGACTAAATATATACTAGATTCTACTATTTGTTGAATACATTAATGCAACTTGGTAAATATGATTGAATTGTGCCCAATTAAAATAATGGGTAGCAGGTTTTGAGAGAATGAAAAGGAAATTAATTGGAAATGGGAAATAAAGGCACTGATATCTGTAACCTATGCAATGCATTAGTTACGGATGTATTTGGAATTGATGTACGCGTATTGGGTGTTAGGAATGTGGGACCTATGGCATAAATTAGGCACTGATTTTTATAATCAGTGACATTTTATCAATAGAGGACCCCTTTAAAAGAAACTGATATATATCAGTCCCTAATACTACAATAGACACTATTTTCAGTCCCTAAAGAGGCCAAAAGGGACTGATAGCACTCAGTCTCTTTTGAGCCTTTTTTTAGTAGTGCAGGTTTAGCTTTTCAACTCTATTCTTTTCCCAGAGTAAGTTTACTACATAGCGATTTAGTTCTGTATCCATGCTACTTGACTTATACATATATAAGGAAACTTGTATTATGCACCAATCTTACAAATATAACTGGTTCTTAGTATCTTAGTCCTTTGTAACATATACAGGAGAAGAAACTGGCAGCTCTCTTGGTCGCTTTGTGCTCATCATATGGTTGTTTTTTTCCTCTTTCTTTTTCCTTTAGTCCTTTTAAGTCATTTTACAATAGGGTTAAATTTGTCTTGAAAAGTTTAAAGATAAAGTGGGTGGGAAAATAGGATAGGTGGGTGGAAATAGCAGCTTACTTTACTTTAATAATTAAAATTGTGGGTGGAAAAATAGGATTGTGTGTTTTCAATTTTACATAATGGGTGAGAAGATAAGGTGGGTGGGGAAATAGGACAAGAGGGTGAAAATAATAGCACTCTTACTTTAATATAAAAATTTGTGGGCCCTCTTGGTTAAGGGCCATAGGTTGTCATCCTCGGGGCCCATGTCTAGGATCGGCCAACTTAACTAAGCTCTTATATACTATTTTCATTTGTTTTAATTCCTTTCAATTAGTTAAGTATGATAATTTTCTTTTTCCAAAGGTTAAGTATGATAATTGATAGTTTCCTTTTTTATAAGTATTATTAATAAATTCAAGACAAAATAACAATATGAAGAAAGTAAACGCAACAAAACCTCTCCACCAAAACACAAAGCAAACAAGTTCTCAATACCAAGAGACTCAACAAACAAAACATCTGTAGCGAGTAAAATGCAGAAACAATACTTGAATAACATATTTCCGGATTTACCCTTATTGACTTAGAAAAATAACAAACTTAAAAAGAAAGAAAAAAGAGAATTTCCCAACAACCTGCCATGACCTCCTCGACCTCTCTCCCTTGCTCTTCCTCCTCACCCCATAATTTCCCTTCAAGATCGCATACTCTGCAAACAATTCACCTCAGAAATCTCATACCGACAGGATACATGTCTGTAATTTGAACTTGGGCTTAACTGGTGTCTATTACCCACGCTACTCCGTTTGGTTTATGAAAAAACATAGAAAACGGAAGAAAAAGTGTAAGTGTTGGATTTCTTTTTTCTTTCTTTTTTCTATTTGTGTGTTTAAGCAATACAAATTATTGAAGTGTTGGATTTGATGAGATTTCCCAGATTGGTTTCATCTCAATTTGCACCCATTCAAGTATTGTGCTACATATTTAACACTTCTTTGGTGAATGTAAACATCGCATTCACGTGCATGTTCCCTACAAGAACATACTTCTAATTGTGCTATTTTGAAATACATATACTTATACAAAAGCAAATAGAGGAAATTTGTATCGCATAAATTGTCTTTTTGGTGAAGCATGTGACCCCAATTGTTTTGCGCCTCCTTTTATAATAGTAGAGAGATATATATATATCTAATTTGAAAAAAAATATGCAAGTGTATTAGTGAAAAATATCAATTAAACGCACATCAAGAGATTAGTATAATATTTGAAAAAACAAAATGAGGCTGTATAATATTATGTTTAACTTTAAACGGTTCGTTTTTGGTACATTTGTAAATGTTGTTGAGTGTCCAAACAAAATGTTGTTTTTCTAAAATTGGGTCATGGTATTGGCGTTCAGAAATAATTTATGGGTGTTCATTGCACGGCCCAGCCCATGAACTCTTGTTGGAAGCCGAGGCAATTGACATTGAGAAGCACTTGCACGCTTCGAGGACAATAAAAATTTAAGCAAAGAAATCAAAAAACAAAAAGATCCTCTGAAAATGAAAGCGTTAATCCTAAAACCCCAACTTTGAAGAACCTCAGTGACACTGTTACAGAAGAGAGCAGGGAAAAGAGAGAAGAGGGAAAACAATGTCGGGCTTCCCATTCGGATCCTCCCCCTCCGCTTCTTCTCAGTTTACACCTTAACCATTCACCAAACCTCCTGTCTTTTTCCCCGCCACATCAACCGGGTTCTCATGGTCCTCCGCCCCAGCTTTCGGGTCCTCTAGCCCTAGCTCCGCCGCGGCCCATTCTTTCGGATTCAGGTCCTCAGCAGCGACCTCTGCTCCATCATCTTGGTTTGGCTCCTCGGCTTCAACTGTATCGGCATCCACTTCACCCCTGATTGGCTCCGCTTCCGCTTCTGCTTCATCTCTGTTTAGCTCAACTTCCTTCACACTCAGCGCACCCTCTTCCCTGTTTGGCTCATCTTCCACAGTTTCTTCAACACCCTTGTTCAGCTCTGCTTCGTCGTCTTCAGCTTCAACCACATCCTCATTCTCAAGCTTCTCGTTCCCAATAGCGTCGCCTCTTTCAAAGCCGACAACAACCTCAACACCCACCACTGTTACTCCATCAGCAACGGCTTCAACCGCTTCAAGCTTCTCGTGCGCACCACCCACTTCCGCTGTTTCACAACCTTCTTTCGTATTCTCCGATACCGCCTCATCACCCGCCCCCATTTCCTTCGCAAAACCCACCTCACAGTCCTTCTCAGCTCCTTCTGCTCCATTGTTTTCTAGAGTCACCACCACAAGCGCTTCTTTGACTCCAGCTGCGACCACCACAACGCAAGCCTCTTTGTCTTTGCCGGATTTTGGTACGCTTCCTTCTACTTCTGCAGTTTCCAGTACTGTTGCGAAGGCTTCAATGGCGGCGCCTGCCAGCTCAGCTGCTCCGTCCGGCACATCGGGTTTAACAGGGTTAGGACTGTCCTCCGCAGCTGCTTCTTCTACTGGCTTTTCCTTGCTGACAAAAGGGTCGACGCCTGCTTCCTCATCACAAGCGCAACCAAGCACCATTGTGCCTGCATTTGGTATATGGGTAGAATGCTGAATTGCAATGCCAGATTATGTCGTGTAGGAGTTTAAACTTTGGAGTCTACTTGTATAGAGCAATTTGAGTTCCTTGTGCTTGGCACCTGAATTGGTATTTGTTATCACTACACAAAGCACATGAAAATGCCATTTCAAAATAACCCCATTTTTTGCTGAATATGTACATGTCTAGCTCGAGTATATTTTTAGTTTGTTAGAAAGGTTGTGACTGTGCAAATGTAATTCTGTAGGTGTTACTACTTCAGCACCTGTAGCTGCAATGACAACAACTCAGACATCAACGTCACTGGTTGAGGCTTCAACTATTGGGTCTGTGTACTTTGCCTTAGTGATAACTTTGCATTATGTTCTTTTTTTCTTTAGGGTTAATCCTTTTCGGTATTTCATAGCTCTTCTTGTTATAAACAAGATTTTTTAGGAAGAAACGAACACGAGATTAAACTTGAAAAATTAGATGGAATGCTGTTGTGTAACTTTGTTGTGTAACGTTGTGCAATGAACCACAAACTGCATTGCAGTTTCTGTTTTCTATTTTCTGCTCAACTATTTATACTTCTTCCTTGTAGTTTATCTCTACTTGTCCTAATAGTATTTTCATCCCTTCTTGTTTCAGATCACAAATGGCACAACAAATCTCACCACAAAAGAAGGTACCTCAAAACCAACGAAAGCTAAGAATCAAAAAGATGGCTCAAAAGACAAAATCAAAGCGAACCTATGATCGGAAAGCAAAGCACCCAGACTATGTCCAATTTCGGTGCAGCGTCAATGCTTTCAACAACATCATTACAGACGTTAAAGACAAGCTCAATGAAAGGCAAAAGAAGCTGCTTAAGAAAACCCCATTCTGGAACTTAATTGAGCTGTTTTACCACCAAAGAATTGACATGAATAACTTGAATAAGTCGGACCTCGACTTAGTACAGTTGCTCAAGAAGTTTGATCCAGATACAAAGTCCTTCAAATTCGGCACTAAATCATTCCAAATCACAGGGAAAGCAGTGACTAAGATTCTAGGACTGCCAAACGAAGGAAAATCTGTCAAACTTGGCAATGATAGATACATTGCTACCTTCAGAACAAGGCACTTTGGAGCAAAGTCAAAACCATCAAAAAACAAGGTAGAACAAGAATTACAAAAGACAATTTCCTTGGCAAACCAACCGAAGAAAGAAAAGGCCAAGGCAGAGCAAAAGAAGAAAATGAACAGAGGAAAAGCAAAAAAAGAAGCTGAAGAAGAAGATGAAGAAGGGGAAGACAAAGAGAAAAAAGAGGTTGTTGACTACGACAAGGAGGTGGTCAGCCTAATCTTGATTTTGCTCTGCATGACATTCCTCTTTGCCAACTCTTCATCCACTTTGCACTGGAAAATAGTTGAGCACTGTGTGAATCTAGACACACTTTCAAGCTTTTCTTGGGCAAGAGCTGTTTCAACCTACATAAATGAATCCTTGATCACAAAAGCAAAAGCAAAGAAGGGAGGAGAAGCATCTATAGGAGTTGTTTCGGGTTGCACTATCCTAATATTGGTAAGTAAATAGTGGCCTATGTAATGCATTTTGAGTTTTAGGCAATGCAATTTCTAACCTAATTTCTGATATATCTTGTTTTTGAACTGTGCAGTTTCTTCTGTGTGAGAGGACAAACATCATACAACCAATCCTTGGCAAGGAGAAAGAAACTCTGGCCATTCTTAAATGGAGTCTTGTGGAACTCCACACAAGATTCTACCAAATAAAGGACTTAAATGACATCGAGGTACGCAATTTATCGCATATTCTTTTTTAATGTATGTTGAATTTGAATCCATGCTAAATCATTCTCATTGTACAGGGTATTTTCAAAATCCCTAAAAAGCAAAAAACTACCAGGGAAGAGGAAGACCCTGTTGAGAAGGTAATTAAAATCTGTACGCATTGCATTGTAGTTTATGTTTTTTACAATGCCGTGTCCATTTCTTGCAATGCAATTTCTAAATCATTCTCATTATACAGGGTATTTTGAAAACATATAAAAAGAGAAAAACTACCAGAGAAGAGGGAGACCCTCTTGACAAGGTAATTAGAATCTCTAAACAATGAATTATGCATTGCAGTTTCCGTTTCCTACAATGCAGTTTCTGTTTTCTGCATTGCAGAAATGTAGTGAAAGCAAATATGTTCTGTCACACGTGCATAATGTTACACTATAAATTCAGTCCCTCACAACTTAAAGAAAGGTTTATGTTTTCTTTGAAAGGCTAGTCCAGGAATTGAAAAGAATGAAAGGAAACTAAGAATGAGAATCCTTGTTTATGCCAATAATGTTTGAACCCCCTCGGAGATAGGCCACTGAATTTACAATCTCCTCTGCAACTATCAGGAGTAATTGCTTCCTTCTTTTTCATCTCATGTTTACTCGTTTTTAACACCCACTTATATATTCTTGTCAAAGGAAAGAAAGGTGATGCAGTAGTAACTTCATTTACGTGATATCTTCAGTGAGTAGTGCTTTTACTCGTAGTTGTATATCATATCCGTCTAAGTAATATGGGACAATCAGTTTATGTTCCTTATTTTGCTGTATTGAAGATAAAAAGACTACTTATATAAGCATGCACAGATTGATTTTTCTATTTATTCAGTGAGTAGTGTTGTCTTCTTATGTCGCTGATTCTGAGTTGCTCTGACCATTCTTCTGTTTTGTCAGGCTCCCCTTACTTCTTTCAGGCATGAAACTTCATATCCTATTACCACATCTGGTCCTTCAGCTACATCTGATTGTTCCAAACTTGTGGAGCAATCTACAGTTGCCCCTGAGGTCCAGACTTCTACTGCCATCTCTCCAATACAACCCTCAAGTCTTGATTTCGATGCTCTAGATCTGGAGGCTCAATTGGCATTAATATGTGGAGGCTCTTCTAGTTCTGGCTTTACTCCCAGCGTCAAGGCTCAACAAGCCATTTCTAGGATCAAGCTCTGGCAAGCCAAGGATTTTGCTGTGGAAGAGGGCCATCAATCTGTGGGGGAACTCATCAATAATCTACAAATTTTGGCTGAAGAGAATCTCATCCCCATGTCTATTTTCAGTTCTGGAGTCACTTCAGCTCAAGAGTTTCAACAAGCTGCAGACCTGTGGGGAACAATTCACACTTCCTTGGAGCAAGCTATCACCTGCAGAGATGTCTGTCAAAGATCTACTGAAAATTTAGAGAAAAGTAGATCTCAATGTTCTGCTCAGGACTTAGAATTGCAGAATCTCAAAGTTGAAGCTCAAGAGGTAGAAGCTGAGATTGCCAAATTGCAAACACAACTCAAGGCCATCAAGACTAAGGAAAAGGAAGTACGAATTAAATTGCAACTTAACCTTAGAGATGCTTGGGAGTTGCAAAAACAAATCACCACTGCCCAACCTGAATTGGAGGAGTCTCACGCATTAATTCTGAGAGGATCAAAATTGAGAGCAGACATGGATGCCAAGTTTAGAGTTTTGAAAGTTATTTTAACCGGTATTGTACCATAACTTTGATGATCAAATGAAACATCACAATCTGGCCTTTTGTTACCAATCTGATTTAACCACAGCTTGGTCTTTTGCATTGATAAGAGGAATCGTTTTATAACCATATATTTAACATATGGGCATTTTAGTCCAACTTCATTAACTGCCCACAAATATTACACAACATAACATGATTTTTCAGAAATATAATTGCAACAAAACATTAATTTTGAGGATATTACGGGGAATGAAATCTACAACCTTAAGCGCAAAGGTAAATGCTTTTAATCACTTGAGTTATAAGCTTACGAGACTAGTATAATCTTTGACCAACCTTGCTAGACGAGTACAATCTTTGATCAAAAAGAGAAGAGACTAGTATAATCTTTGAGCAAAAAGAAAGAGCGCATATCAAGAGGCTAGTATAATCTTTGAAAATAAACAAATTTAAATGCTGTTCGGTTTACAAACAAAATCTATTTTTATAAAATTGGTTCATGGTATTGGGTGTTCAGAAATAATGTGTGTTCAGTGTAAGGCCCAGCCCATGAACTCTTCGGAAGCCATTGACAAGCACCTGCACTGCACACTTCGGAAACAATAAAAACTTTTTTAAAAAATTTAAAAATAAAAAGACCCTCTCTGAAAATGAAAGCGTTAACCCAAAAACCCCAAATTTGAAAAACCTCAGTGACACTGTTACAGAAGAGAGCAGGGAAAAGAGAGAAGAGGGAAAACAATGTCGGGCTTCCCATTCGGATCCTCCTCCGCCGCTTCTTCTCAGTCCACTACGCCTTTCTCATTCACCAACCTTCCTGCCTCTTCCCCCGCCACCTCAACCGGGTTCTTACTCGGGTCCTCCGCTTCCCCATTCGGATCCACTGCCGCACACGCCGCCACCTCCACCTCCGGGTTCTCATTTGGAACCTCCTTCAGTGCCTCCACTTCCTCAAACCCTTCCTCCTCCTCATCTCCCTTCCCCTTGTCCTTCAACACCACCGCCTCCCCCTCCGCTCCCGCCCCCGCCCCCGCTTTTGGGTCCTCTAACCCTAGCTCCGGCCAGGCCCCTTCTTTCGGATTCGGATCCGGAGCCTCCACCGCCACCGCAGCCTCCTCTGCTGCCGCCCCTTCTTTTGGATTCGGGTCCTCAGCAGCAACCTCGGCTTCAACTCCGCTGTTTGGTTCATCTCCATCCCAACCCCTGTTTGGCTCATCCGCATCGGCGCCGGCTTCCGCTTCCGCTTCTACTTTATTCGGAGCACCGTCGTCCACCTCTTCGTCCTTGTTCGGAGCAACTGTATCGGCAGCCAGTTCACCCCTGATTGGCTCCGCTTCCGCTTCCGCTTCTACTTTATTCGGAGCACCGTCATCCACCTCTTCGTCCTTGTTCGGAGCAACTGTATCGGTAGCCAGTTCACCCCTGATTGGCTCCGCTTCCGCTTCTGCTTCATCTCTGTTTAGCTCATCTTCCTTCACACACAGCGCACCCTCTTCCCTGTTTGGCTCATCTTCCACAGTTTCTTCAACACCCTCGTTCAGCTTTGCTTCGTCGTCTTCAGCTTCAACCACACCCTCATTCCCAAGCTTCTCGAGTTCCCCTTCAGGCTTCTCGTTTCCAGCAGCCTCACCTCTTTCAAAGCCACCAACAACCTCCACACCCACCACTGTTACTCCATCAGCAACGGCTTCAACCGCTCCAAGCTTCTCGTTCGCACCACCCACTTCCTCTGCTTCACAACTGTCTTTCGGATTCTCCAATGCCGCCTTATCAGCTGCCCCCATTTCTACCGCAAAGCCCACCTCGCAGTCCTTCTCAACTCCTTCTGCCCCGTTGTTTTCGACAGTCACTACCACAAGCGCTTCTTCGACTCCAGCTGCTAGCACTACAACCCAAGCCTCTTTCTCTATGCCAAGTTTCGGTGCGACTCCTACTACTTCTGCAGTTTCGAGTACAGTTGCAACCGCTTCAATAGCGGTGCCTGCCAGCTCAGCTGCGCCTTCCAGCACAGCAGGTTTGTTTACAGGGTTTGGAGTGTCCTCCGCAGCTGCTTCTTTAGGGACTACTACTGCTGCTGCTTCTTATACTGGCTTTTCCTCGCTGACAAAAGGGTCGACGCCTGCTTCCTCATCACAAGCGCAACCAAGCACGACTTTGCCTGCATTTGGTGAGTATTTCGACCCTCTTTGGCTATTTTCAATATTTTATGAAAGCTTCTTGGGTTAATTGTCTCTAAATTGGTTAAATTCCCATTTAGAATAGGTGTATGGGTAGAATGCTGAATTGGTTTGCGAGATTATGTTGTGTAGGACTTTTAACTTTGTGAGGCTACTTGTTTAGAGAAATTTGAGTACCTTGTGCTTGGTGCCTGAATTGGTATTTGTTATCACTGCACAAGGCACATGAAAATACCATGTTTTTCTGAATATTTACATGTCTAGCTCAAGTATATTTTTGGTTTGCTAGAAAGGTTCTGATGAAGTGTGATTGTGCAAATGTAATTCTGTAGGTGCCACTACTTCAGCACCTGTAGCTGCAACGACAACCAGTACAAGTCCCACTGCAATTCAGACATCAACATCACTTATTGTGGCGTCCACTAGTGGGTCTGTGTACTTTGCCTTAGTGATAACTTTGCGTTGTGTTCATTTTTGCTTTAGGCTTAATCCATTTCGGTATTTCATATGCTCTTCTTGTTATAAACAAGTTTTCTTATGGAAGAGCAGATTAGACTTGATAGATTAGATGGAGTGCTGTTGAGTAATTTTGTCGTTTACTTTAAGTATCTAGTGAAAACTGAAAATTGAAAAGAAAAAAAAATGTAGTACATATTATCATGTCGTTGTAAAGATTTGGGACTTCTATCTGACTTCTGCTCTTCTGTCCTTCTTGTCTTATAGGACAACTTCAACTGTCAGCACTACAGTATCTACTGCACCAAAATTACCGTCTGAGATCACAGGGAAGACTGTGGAGGAGGTACTTCATATATTTGCCTCTTCGTTTTTAGTAATGTTGTTTTCCTATGCAGCTTTATGAGCGAAGTGCCGCTTAAATCCAACTTTCATATGCTAGGCTTTATGAACAAAATATTTTGAAAACTCAACTAGCGAGCATTAAATGTGGTGAAAGCAAAATATATTCTGTCACACACACGCATAATATTACACTATAAATTCAGTCTCGCACAACTTAAAGAATGGTTTATGTTTTCGTTGAAAGGCTAGTCCAGGAATTGAAAAGAATAAAAGGAAACTAAGATGAAAATCCTTGTTTATCCAAATAACATTTGAACCCCCTCAGAGATAGGCTTGAAAAGAATAAAAGGAAACTAAGAATGAAAATCCTTGTTTATCCAAATAACATTTGAACCCCCTCAGAGATAGACCATTGAATTTACAATACCCTCTACAACTATGTGGAGTAATCGCTTCAATCTTTTTTCATCTTTTGTTTGCCACTACTTTCATTTTTAAGGTCCACTTATATATTCTTGTCAAAAGAATGAAAGGTGACACATCTCTTTAAGGAAATACCTGTCAATACCGGTTTCTCTACCCCACTCCCTCTAATGTTATCAATGCAACTCCATTTTATTACCGATGATAAATTCTTTCTGTATTATGACCTATCCAATCTATTCCTTGTTTTCTCATTAAAATTATAAAAAAAAATTATATTCCTTGTGATTCATTTTCTTTTTTACTTTAATTGAAGATCATCAAGGAGTGGAATGCTGAGCTCCAAGAACGTACTGGAAAATTCCGAAAGCAGGCCAATGCAATAGCAGACTGGGACAAGAGGATTTTGCAGAACCGTGATGTTCTTCTTAGACTCGAGGTGATCTATTTCCCAATATATCAGAGAACTTGTTTAAGTATACTGGTTGAGATATAGGAAGTTAAAGCCAGTTTTCAATTCTGTATGTTGATACAGTAGTAACTTCATTTAGTTGATATCTTCAGTGAGTAGTGCTTTTACTCATAGTGATATATCATATCCATGTAAGTAATATGGGACAATCGGTTTGTGTTCCTTATTTTGCTGTATTGAAGATAAAAAGACTACTTATATAAGCATGCACAGATTGATTTTTCCATTTCTTCTTTTTCTACTATGCCTATCTGTTTTCCTTCATCTGCTGGTTTTTCTTTATTTATTTACACTGTTCTTATGTACTAATATGGAATTGTTTAGAATTTGTTTTGATTAATAATAATGTTTAACTTCCATATGTTTTAATTATTTAGATTGAAGTGGCAAAAGTGGTTGAAACCCAAGCTAACTTGGAGCGGCAGCTAGAGTTAATCGAGACTCATCAGCAAGAGGTACTTTCATGAGTCTTTTGTATTTTTACCATACACTGCTATAATTTGTATTACTGGGCACTAATTTTGGGATAGCCCTCATTATGTCCGTCTTTGTATATAGTCTATACTGATGCATCTCAATTGTTGTTTCCTTGATTTATGAAGCTACTCTTTTATTTGTAAGATGAGGTCTGCAATTGATCCCCTTAGATTTGCATGTCGTGGGCACACAAATAAAATCACACATTGTGATTATCTTTGTGGAGGCCATTATAATTATTAAAATCTTCTCTTTTAACTTTTGTGTATGTTTCAAGCTGTAAAGCTGATACATAGAAGCTTACTTTTGTTAGTTCAGTTAGTAGCCTTCCAGAAATTTGTAAGCACAAGAACATACAGAGCTGCCTATAGACCACAGAAATTGCAAATATATGCATGATAAGGTTCCTTCTTCTGGTTATATTGTTAGGTTGATAAGGCTTTGCAAAGCATGGAAGAAGAAGCTGAGCGTATATACAAGGACGAGCGTGGATTGGTTCTTGATGATGAAGCTGCATCAACAAGAGATGCCATGTGAGTTATTGTACTATTGCTGTTGTTTTAATTTATGTGATGGAAATATTTTTGGCAGCTCTATGTTTCTGGACCAATTTCATATGTTTTTTCTTTTCCCTATTCCAATAGTACATTTTTCGCATTAAGAAATCTGAACATTTTGGTGTCACCATTCCTGAAATCAAATTGTGAAGTGTGTTCATACTCAATTGAGTTTGGTGACTTGACGTGGAGTGTAGGGAGCATGAACTAGCCAATTATTGTTGGTTTATGGGATTAGTCTGTTGATTGTCAGGCTATATTTTGTGGAAATTGGCATAAAGGTTCCTCTTTTCTCACTATTCTGATTTCAATTGCAGGTATGAGCAAGCTGAGTTTATAGAGAGAGAACTGGAGCAGGTGACAGAACAGATCAAATCAATTATTCAGACCCTAAATGCCAACCAGGTAAAGGTTTTCAGTGGTGTTTCTACTTAAGAAGCTTTTCCAACATATGTAGACGAATATAACGATGCTTTCATTTTGTCTAGGGAGGAGAACTTGATACAAATGATGGGATGGCTCCATTAGATGTGGTTGTACGAATCTTAAACAATCAGCTCAGTTCTTTAATGTGGATTGATGAAAAGGTTAGTATCTTTGTTGCATAGTTTTTTGAGTTATTATAATTAGCCTTAAAAGGGATGCACTTAGTTGGTTTTATTAGTAACTAGGAGGTGTAAAATACAAGCACTTGCTGATCTGGTGTTTGTTTTGGGCACCCATGTGCTGGTAGTTATGGAAGAGTTGCAAGTCTGGAGAATCATAAAATCTCAAACTCACTGTTCCCTTTAAGTTAGAAAAGTTGGGGAGGGGGAAAATGCACTTGTTCTTATTAAAGAATCTCAGTTTATTCTTTAGTTTTTTGGTATTTTGTTATTTTGCTTTTGTACATACCAACATTTGTAATATCGAAATGTGTGCAGAGAAGTGTTCTTCAAATACACGTGTTACTATTCCATCTATATTTTCAGATGCATTTTGATTTTAATTGGAACACTGATCTTCCTCCATTTCATCAGGCTGAAGAGTTCTCGTCGCGAATTCAGAAGCTTGCCAATCAAGGTCCTGCTGCAGATCGTGAATTAATGAGCCCAAAATACTGGATGTCCTGATCTTTAGAAGTGTAAACTACCTTTATTTTCCTCCAAGATCAGGTTCTAACTGTTTGAGATTGATGTATGCCAAATATTCATTGTAATCACCATTGCGGTGCATAAATGTTCTTCTTTCTGGATAAGATGATTATATCAGATATTCAAATCTCTATTAACAGTTTGTGAATGTTTACTTGACCTCCATAATGATTTTGCACTTTTGTGTAATTTGACTGTTTTAAGAATCCCATCTTTCTTACCGAAAGAGGTTTCGCAGATTATTCCGAAAGTGGTTTCATGGATTATTTTTCTTCCCTGATATAGTAGTCTAGTAGTCCCCAGTGACAGTGGCAAAAGATGATTTAAAACTTTATTTAATAAAACAATATTTGTGCATAAATGGGACTTATGATGACCAAGGTGCTTATCTTTGTACAAACCATTTTCAGAAGCTAATCCGGTGATCAGGCCTTGTGGAATCGAGTAACAACCACAATTACTAGAATCACAACAGAGAGAAGCAATGAAGACCTAACTTTTGCTTCAAACTGATCCTTGTCGTCCGCCATAGGGTTTTCACTCGGAGGAGTTTCTGGAGGTAGAAACATCTCATTCACGAGTGATTGAAATGTCTCAATAAGTTGCATAATTTTTGCTTTTGTAACATCCATAAGCCACCTTATAATTCGTGTAGATAATTCTGGTTCCTCGTTTTCACTCTGAGGCAGCCCTTCATTTTGAGCCACAAAGATAGAGGTTAGTGTAATGAAAATAAATTTAGTAGAAGGCGATGTTTATTGCCATGGAAGAATAAAAGCAAAGTGGTTTCCTAGTTATACTTTTCAGTTTATCAAAAACACTACTTTAAGATCAGTTAATGTAGAAAGACAACTGATAATAGAAAAAATAAAACAAATATGCATCAATGAAATAGGTTTTACCCAGTTTGTGCATCAGAAATCTATTTAAGATACCCCAAAAAAAATATTTCCAAGTAAATTAAGTATGAGATAAGTGGAAATGCATACCAGGGAAGATAGGCTCTTGGAGCTTCTTGACCAACTCATTGTTGGTAACAGCTTCCCATAGGGCTTTATCAGATGAAAGGGAGACCACCAGTCTCTGCATTCGAGTTAGATTACTCAAGTAACATTTTGGGAGAAAAAACAGCACAACGTAAAAGACGGGCAAGAGACTTGTAACTCAAGTGGTTAAGAGAAAACACCTTAACACAAGGATCCGTCTGCAACAATTGGAAAGCCTCATAAACTCTTCTTTGTCCATAGGAGAGCAACTTTCTTGTAACACAGCAATCCAATATTTGCTGAAGCCATTGAAACTCTGGCTGAGATGAAGTTATCCCTTGCATAAAACTGGTCAAGATGGAAATATGATATCAGAAATATTCAAAGTCTCAATCAACAAGAAGTTAATCAAATCACTTAATCAAATCAAATAATTTATTAATGTTTAAGTTAAGCTTGTGTAAGCAATCATTAATGAACACAGTTTTTCCCTCCCTTCATTCCATCAAGTCAGCTAAAGGAAATTTGAATGGGAAATTTGATCAGTTTTCCAAAAACATAAAAACTAAAATAAGGCGAGAGGAAATATAATCATCAAGTAAAATAAGTAAAAGACATCCAAGGAAATATAGACATAAAAATAAAGCTAAAGGTTTAGATTATATGAAAATAAGTAAAATCTTGACTGCTTTTCATGGGATTGATTGAACATCTCCTCCGTGGACAAAATTTGAGTACCATAACAGAGTAGATAACATACCCCCATCAAAAGAATCATACCCCAAAAATTTACAAATTTTGTAAAGTTAATAATACTTACTTGAGTTCGAATCCCCTCCCGGTAATTTAGATTAGATTAGATTAAAGTAAAATATCGCTTGGATAAAAAAAATAAAAATAATAATACTTACTTGAGAAGAGCAGTTATTGCATTTTGGACTTCAAATTGGGAAGGAACAGGCCCAAAAACAGAGCTCAGATTAGACCCACTTGCTCTTTTGTCTTCTTTTCCATATGCAAGCTCTAGTTTTCTGCAACTCTCACTTCCACAGAAACAGTATGCAGCAGAACAAGAGGGTTTAACAGTGGCAACATAACTGGATGAAACTGGAAGCTTAGAAGAAGAAGAAGAATGTTTGATGTGGATGGTGGGCAGGTCAATACGCATGGTTCCTCCTCCCATGGCTGTTCTTTCTTTCTTCAATCTGCTGAGGCTCGTCTGAGTTGAAATGCAAAAAAGAAAAGAACTGGCGTTTTTCTCTTGTTAATGTTGTTTGTTGGTTTTCATATCTACACGTCAAGGATTCAACACCTGATGTTTAGCCAATCTGTTGTAAACTATTCTGAGAAATCTCATCCTTTCCCAGAGGCCCATGTTGGTATGGTATATTTTGGGCCGTTGCTTCCTTTCATATATGTTTTTTTTTATTTTCTTTGGGGTTCAGAATTGTAAGATGGATACATAAAAGATTTTCAATCATTTTAAGGAGCCAATAGCAAGAGCTTGTAGCTCAAATGGTTAAGAATATTTACTTATGCTTTCGAGGTCCTAGACTCGATTCCCTTCTCTTTAATATCGCTCATATAAAAAGAAAAATAAAACAAAAAAGCGCCAGTAAACTAACATTAAACCTTAACTTGCCATGAACAGATATCCAAAATTGAACTTTATCGTGGTTGTAAGATAAGTAACTTAGCGCGGATGAAATAGTTATCACGCACTCGTCCAAGTATAATTACTTAAGAGGACCCTCTTTGTCACCCAAAGACGGTTTAATCTCAACTATACCCTTCAAATATTAGACAAGTCACAAGTTCAACACCAAACTTAAATTTTGAAGATAATGTAGTAATTACACTCCATTTTCACACCTCATTTTGAACAAATATGGACAAACTTTTTATGAACTCTTCCACTTCAAAAGAAATTTGTGAGTTTTGACAAAACATAGATAGGTTCTCTGATTGGCCCAATCCGCCTCTATCGAGAAAAACTCTCGTGTAATGGAGATAACACTTTTTACTATTTAAGTCAATAACACAATGACATATGTGATAACTTTTCCACGTGTTATCATGTTATTGACCGAGATAGCAAAATAGTTATATTCCCGTTACAAATAAGTTTTTTTCGTCTCGATGACACTAATTAAAAAGCCAAAAGACAATAATTAAAAAAATCTATGGTGGAAATACGACGTCGTTGTTATATACTTAATTTGTTCCATCAATGCAAAATTGATGCACATTTCCAATTGCTGCTGCTATTAAGACATGACGTTTGAGAGTGAATGAAGAGCCGAAGAGGACGCGTTGCGTGGAGAAAGAAAGCAACAAAGAACAGGCTCATAGATTTGTACACCATTCTCTCAGAAACTCCTCCACATCTGGTGTAGCTTTCCCATTTTTTCTTTTTTGTGTTTCTTTAATTCCAAGGTACATTTTCCTCACTGATTTCCTTTTTTTATCCATGTTATATATAAGAGTTATACATACATGTATATCAAATATGAAGGAAATGTGTAATGTGGGTTTGGGACCAGATGGCTGATGGAAATCCCCAATCGAGGTACGTGAAGCTGACTAGGGAACAAGAAGCGCCAACGGAAGATATCAACCCTGGAGAGCTCAACCAACCGATTCAAATTCCTCAGGTCCTTCTTTCACTTCCTGGGCTTCGGATTTTTTTGCAGAAAATAGCAAATTTGGGTTCATATATGAGAAAAATGATAATGTTGGATGTTGGTTTTCTGTTGTTTTTGTGTTTTCATGAGGATTTCTTCTACCTTGTCGCAAATTAGCTTCTGGGTTTGCTTATAATTGATATTCTTAGAAACCTCCTCTGTTTTTAAATTATAAGTGCAATGCTAACGATATTTCTGACATTGAGGTGACATGTTTTAGTGTGCATTTATCTATGTGATCTACCTCAATCAAATGTTGAAATATTGTCCTTGTTATTTTTTTTTTGTTGGTGTTCATGATTATGTTTAGTATTGCACAGTTAAGTGTTGATAAATGTGCGGAATGTGGGCAACCCCTGCCTGAAAGATACCAACCCCCAGCTGATGAAGATTGGACAACTGGGATATTTGGCTGTGCTGAAGATCCTGAGAGTTGTAAGCGTTCATCTGCTGTATCACTTTTCGTTTTCTTTTTTCTCGGGATGGGAGGTGGTTTGAAAGCATAATTTTCTACTTTTGTTGATTAATCAGGCGAAGAAAAACAGGGTTAAATGTGGCCCACTTATGATGATTAATAAGGCAAAGAAAAACAATGTTAAAATGTGACCTAATGATTTGGAAGTTAGACCTTTAGATTGTCCAAGTTAAGCAAAATTGTTTTTATATGCAACCAGTTCTCACCTCAGCAGGTCAGAAGGCTTTGTGTATCCAAAGAGGAATAGCATTTTGGAAATTTATGTTACTCTCCTAGTTTTTACATATTGTGTTCCTTGCTGAGACCATAATGTGCCTAGATTTGTTTGGATTTTCTGAAGAAAAAGAGAGAAGATTTTTAGATTTTAGAGTATTAGTTGAGTGAGATAAAATAGATGTCACTACCCTGATGGAATATATTTTATCACATTTTCCTGATCATTCATAATTCCTTGAATTTATTGAGTTTATGTTGCAGGCTGGACTGGACTTTTCTGTCCATGTGTGCTGTTTGGGCGTAATGTTGAAACAATACGAGAAGATATTCCCTGGAACAATGCCTGTGTTTGCCATGCCATGTGTGTTGAAGGAGGAATTGCAGTTGCAGCAGCAACAGGATTCTTTCATGGTCTTGATCCTAAGACTTCAGTTCTCATCTGTGAGACATTGCTATTTGCCTGGTGGATGTGTGCAATCTACACAGGTCTGTTTAGGCAGTCATTGCAAAAGAAGTATCATCTCAAGGTGAATTTCAGTTCTTATATTTCTTGAAGAATAGAATGTGAATAAATTTTCTGAAATGTAAAAGGCCTGTGTACTTTAGATAATTTTATGTTTTCTCCTATTTATTTTGTTAAATTTTTTCCCCATGATTTTGCATTGTACACAAATGGCTTTTGGTGATAGGTCCTACTTTTAATAATTGTATAGCTTCTGATGTGAATTTATGTCATACTATGAAATGTTGATTCATGTGTTTGACTTTCCCGTTCAAGTGTGATGTTCTTTTGTTGTGTGTGTGTAAACCAGATGGTTTGTTTGCTAAATTGCCTTTGCACTATCCTCAGCTGGTCAGCAAATCAATTATCTACATTGTCTGCTATAAAGAGCTTTTAGATACAAGATTGTTTTTTAATCAGTGTTTACTTCGATAATTTTATGTGTTAGTAGCACTGATGCTTCAGAAAGAGCAGACTTCATTTATTTTCATATATATGCTTGAAATTTATCTTTCTTCAATACTTCCTTCTAAACTTAAGTAGGATAAAAATAAATAAAAATTCATTTGTTAATCAGTTTCCCAGATAGAATGTGAAATGGATGAATTTGAGCCTTTAAATGTATTTGTTTACTTTTCTGCTATCAATATCTAGATTTAAGTCTCTCTGATGACTAGCATTGCATGCTGAAAAGATGTATCTAAATCAAAGACCTAAGTGGTCGTAGAAAGAAGCCATCAACACATTAGTAATCAAATGGTTTAGATACTCCAATTTTTAGAGCTAATACCGGGGCCCTTGAGACATGATATCAAGGGTTCCTGTTTTCAAAACCTCAAGATTTACAGCTTTAAATTTTTGGTGGAAACTCAGAATATTTTGTTTATGAAAGAGTAGCTTGAGGTTTGTAACAATTGCTTTCAGAAAAAAGTAATTTAGTGTTAGCTTTTATTATGGAAAGAAAGCCCTGAAATCTGTTTCCCTTCCTGAAAAAGCTAATGAACTCTTTTAGGATTATTTCATTTGAACATTAACACCTATAGTGGTGATGGGTTCTGACTTCGTGTGCTACTTTTCTGAAGGATTCACCCTGTGATCCATGCCTGGTGCACTGCTGCATGCACTGGTGTGCTTTGTGTCAAGAGCACAGGGAGATGAGGAACCACCTATCTGATAATACTTCCAATACGATGACCCTTGTTGCCCCTCCACCAGTTCAAGAGATGAACTCTGGAGAGAACAAGGATGCTGCTTCGTCTTCGGAGTCTACGGGTCATGAACACAATGATGCTGCTTCGTCTGCAGAGTCTTCTGATCATAAAAACACCAATATGGAGTTGGCCCTGCAGCCTGTGTAGAGGATTAGCATTTTGCTACATACATGAAAAGAATCTTTCTTTCCATACATTTCGAGTCTTTAGAAGATCAACAACCTGTGCAGAAATTTGAAGATCCTCAAGCATCATTAGGCTGCAAGATCTGTTGCTTTTGAGAAACATCATATAAGCGAGGCTTTGTTATTGTCATCAAGTTGATTCCTTTCAAAGGGTTTAGAAAGGTTCATTATTTTGACACCAATTTCATTGACCCATGGATTTTGCCTTATAGTAGTCAACTAAGAAGCTCCTACTTCAAGACTGTCACATCTGTGCAATATTATCAATTTTACTACAAAAATTAAGCTAGAAAAATGTAAGAATTGTTCTTATTTTATATTTTATTTTATACAAGCTATATTAGAGCATTTCCAGCAGTGGGGTTTGGGGGAGGGCTGGAGGGGGTTTGGGCTAAAAACCTGTTTCCAGCAGTAGAGGCAAGCCCGGGCAAGATGGTAGGACCCAGCAAAACGGGCTGGCCCGAGCTCCAGCCAGGGCAAGCCCTTGCTGACGTCATCGTGACGTCAGCGCTACAGTATCCCTTATTTCCATTTTCAACATTTAAGTAAATGTCTTTGTCCTTTTACTTTTATTTATTTTTATATTACTCCATTTACTTAAGTTTACAATGTAAATAAGGAAGTACCCCCCATTTGGATTCAAATAAAAATACTAGAAAATCAAATTCCCACCAAATCAAAATATGAAAAATCGGTTTTAGTGCAAAATACGATTTATGCTAAAAATGATGGCTCATTAAGTCAATATATATTTCATATTAAAATCCCATAAAATCAAGTTTTCTTATTTGATGTGTAAGGAATAAAAGCCGCCAAAAATTATCTTAAGAAAATGATTATTCCGAAAAACCATTTTTCATACTTAGTCAATATTGCACCTCCGCTAAAAATTTTGAGAAAATGATTTTTCATATGTAGGAACCCAAAAATCTTATCCGAAAATATTATCCAAATTAATTGTTTAAGTAAACAAAGTTGTGAAAAAAACAAAAAAATGAATAGTATTTGCCATGGCAAGCCTTACACTGCTGGAAACACACTTTGCTATGGGGGGTAGGGCAGCCACTATTCACGTGAATAGTAGCTGCCCTAGGGCTCCCCTTGCCATGGCAAGGGGCTAACTGTGTGGAATCACATGCACTACCTCACACCGGTAATTTCCTGATTCAAATGATTCATTTGTTAGTTTTTCCTTCAAAGATCATTCATGTAAACAATCATCAAAATTGGAAATTCATTAGATATTTAATTTTTATTATAGTCTTTCAAATGCTTTTAGCCAATTCACTGTGATTAGTTTTCCAGTGACAACTAGATGATTAATTATTCTTGATTTGGATTATTTTACCTATGAGTCGTGTTTGACCTGGGTCATAAAAAATTGATGGTTCAGATCATGAAATTAAAATTTCAAATAATCAGACCGGACCAATACCAACCCGAAATATTTTTTATATGTTTTATTTTTTCCACCTCATCTCTCAAAATCTCTTTGTAAGGTCATCTCCAATCCATAAGGCCAAACCCAAATATCCCAAATTATAGCCCAAAACCTCTCACAACCCAAGAAAAGAGGGGCCAAAATTTGGGAAAACTCAAACTTGGGGCCAAATAGCAGTCCAGCTATTGCCTGGACCCAAAAAAATTTCAATGGAGCCCACCTGCTGTTGGCGCAGTCCATGTGCAAGAAATCAGATTAGGGCCCGCGCTGCAATGCTTGTCTGCTGCCTGACACTGCAATGCTTGCCACATGTCGCATTTTGGTTATGTTGCCGTTGGATTCATTTTTTTCTAAAATATTCTAATAGTAACTTAAATTAACGATCTAGATTAAATCTAAGCTATTTTAACGGTAAAAAAAAAAATCTGACGGCTAAATTCAAAGGTCAAAATAATATTTTAAATTAATATAAATCAGATCCAACCCTAAAACTCACTCCAAACTCTATAAATACTCACCCATTTATCAATTAATCTACCAAAAATATTTTTTTATTATTTGTCAATTTATTTTTCCTTTGTCAATTTCATCAATTTCCTTTCATTCTCATACTTTTCATATCATTTCAAGCACATCATCTTCGTCATTCTCATACTTTTCATATCATTTCAAGCTTTCAACGGATAACCATGGCAAGGCCATCTTTTCCTTTATGTTTGATGATGATTCAAATGATGAGGAACATCATCATAAAGTGATACAAGCCATTGTCCACCATACTTCACTGGAGAATGAAGCCACCAAATATGGTGGGTCAGTAGTCGGTCGTGAGTACAAGAACCTTGAAAGGGAAAATCGCCATCACAATCTCATGTCCGACTCCTTCGTTGAAAGGCCACATTTTAATAGTACGGACTTTTGTAGGCTGTTCTGAATGTGGAAAGAGTTGTTTTACTGCATCTTGAATGATGTTGTCAACCACGAGCCATACTTTCGCTAGAAAAAAGACGGGCTTGGCCAACAAGGGCTATCCCCTGAGTAAAAGTTAACCGTTGTCTTTTGTATGCTCACATGGAGATGCTCGGTTGACGCGATCGACGAGTACTGTAGATTAGGTGAAAGCATAGCTTTTGAATCACTTCGTAAGTTTTGTTGCGTTGTTGAAGCCGTGTATGGACAACGGTACCTCAGGTCTCCAAATCCAGTTGACCTTTACAGGCTATTGCACAAGGCAAGCCGCTGAAGCTTCCCAGGCATGTTAGGAAGTCTTGACTGCATGCACTGGGAATGGAAGAACTGCCCATATACTTGGGCATGCCAATTTACCGGTCACCAAAAAAAAAAATGTTGTGTTAGAGGTCGTGGCCTCGTACGACATATGGATATGTCATGCCTTTTTTTGGAGACGCTGGATCCAACAATGATATCAACATTTTAGCTCGTTCTCCATTGTTCATTGATGTGGTACATGAAATGGCTCCTTATGTTGGATATATTGTCAATGGAAATCAATACCATTTGGGCTACTATTTGACAAATGGGATCTACTCCCGTTGCGCTACTTTGGTGAAGACCATCTCTTCTCCTCCTGATAACCAAAATAAGAGGCTTTTTGCACAAATGCAAGAAGCATACAAGAAGGATGTTGAAAAAGCATTTGGAATACTACAGGCTCGATAGACTATAGTTCGGGGCCCTGCACGTATGTGGTGCAAGGATAACCTCCACTCAATCACGATGACATGTATAATTTTGCACAACATGACTGTGGAGAATGAGTATGAATATGTTGAAAAGGAATCTGATGATGAGGATACGTGTTCACAACGATCCAGAAGGGCTAGAGCAAGACAATATGACTTGGAGCCAAACATTACATACGAGTACCACAAAGACAGGCTGACTTTCTCTGATTACATGATTCGTCATAATAGATTTCGATCTCCACATGTGCATCAGTGTCTCTAACATGATTTGATCGATCACATTTGGAGGAGCTTTAGTGATGGTGAATGAGGTCGACAATTGTTTCAATCCTCTTTTTGTGTTTTTTTATTTTATTTTATGCTGTGTGTTTTCTTTTCAAATAAAATTATATTTGTGGAATTTCAATTTTTTTAGATCAAATTGTTCAAAAAATTAAATTATGAAGTTATTTAATAAGATTAAATGAAGAAAGTTATTCATAAAAAAAATTTAAACTTAAACCATTTTAAAATAATTTAATAAAATTGCGGACTTAAAATTTGTGTCCGGAGAGTTGGGGGAAAAAACGGGTTGAGTCCGGGTAAAACCCAAATAATTATTTTTTGGAGGGGAAAAATTTGGGTTTAGTCCCAAATAGTTTGTAGAAGGCCTAAGCATAACTCTCAAAACCACAAGCAACTCGCACTGTGAGACAGCAGAGAGGGCAGTGTGCCAAAGGGTTCAGGGTTTTACGTCAAACCCCCCAAAAGCCCTAAAACGAGACACCACAACCATGGCGCGCTTCTCTCGACCCTCCACACCACGCCTCCTCTACACCCTCTACACCAGCCCATCCAAAACAGTACAGTCTCCTTCTCCATCCCCATCTCCCTCTCCATCAACAGCCTCCTCTCTCCTCCTTGGCTCTTTCCACCTCCGCCAATTCTCTTCCGGTAATCTCGCACGTGCCAAGGAGGACAAAGAGCCATGGTGGAAGGACTCCATGGACAAGCTCCGAAACATCGGAATCTCGGCCCACATCGACTCCGGCAAGACCACCCTCACCGAGAGAGTTCTGTTTTACACTGGGAAGATCCATGAGATTCATGAGGTTAGAGGCAGAGATGGAGTTGGCGCGAAAATGGATTCCATGGATTTGGAAAGAGAGAAGGGGATTACCATTCAGTCTGCTGCCACTTATTGTACTTGGAATGGCTATCAGGTAATTGCAATTATTGGTTTTTGGCTTTGCTTCTGTCTTTTACTCGGAAAGTAATGGGATTTTATGGAAATTTGAATCTTTTAATGGTGGGCAGTGATTTTTTATTTCAAAGTATGGGGAAATGGAAACTTGGCATATAAGATGTAGTTGGGTTGTTAAATTTATAAACTTGTTGAAAATGGAGGAAGTGATCACTCTGATATGCTTCTACTTTTAATGTTACAAGTCAAAGACAATTAAATATAAGTTTTGAATTAGTGAAAATTTTAGCAAATGTTTGAAAATCTTGGATTTTGAGTTTAAGATATACATGAATATCGAATGACAATTCGGTTTGTTGCTTTTTTCTATACCTGGAACGTGCAAGAGGCTTGAGCTAGTTCTATTGCATGAGAGAATTGGTGGAAGATGGACCTGGGTAATCTTTTATTGATACGTTTGTTCTTACTTGAGAGACCTGGGAACACCAAAGGGAGTGCGTAGCAAATTGGAATGTTACCTTACTCTTGGAGTTAGTAGGAACATGCAGTATTAAAATGTTCTGTCTGAAGCTACTAATGCTAAATGAAATTAGCATTGTAGATATTTGGCGTACTGTCTTTTCCAACATATATAAAACAAAATAAAAACCTTTGAAATCACCAAGATTGATTTAGATTCTCTTGCACGTTTCCCTTCGCTGCTTTCTCTTTAGTAAAACTCTTACTTGTCAAAAAGTAAATTGAGGTTAGTAATCTTACCTTTTTGCCGTGTGGTTAGTCTTGAAACTGATGAGTTAATATGTTGAATTTATGAGCTGCAATACTTCAACTTTGTGTTTATGTTAAATAATTTCCAGAATAGAAGAAAAAAAATGTTTCCATTAACCATAAATTTTCTATTGCAGGTTAACATAATAGACACCCCTGGTCACGTTGATTTCACCATTGAGGTTGAGAGAGCTTTGCGTGTTCTTGATGGTGCCATTCTTGTCCTTTGTAGTGTTGGTGGTGTGCAAAGTCAGTCAATTACTGTTGATCGACAAATGAGAAGATATGAGGTTCCAAGACTTGCATTTATAAACAAACTTGACCGTATGGGAGCAGATCCGTGGAAGGTTCTGAACCAGGTGCATTTCAAAATTGACGAATCATGGAAACATCTCGGTATTTTAGGTTTGCTTATTGTTTTGGTACGAGGGAAGATAGAGCATTCAGTATACTGTTTCGTTTGTCGTAATGAACACAAACCATTAACTAATATCTCAGGATATTGGCCAACTAATTATGTGCTGAGCTTTTCAGGTTGTAATTTACCCAGAAAAAATTGATTTTGATGGCTATGTGTTCTTAAATCTCTATTTTTAGGGTATAAAATTATTTGGTTAACTTAATTGTAAATTTGTAGAATTTGTGTGATGAAGTTCAAGGAATTAGAACTAATCTTAGTTTGGGTCGATTGACATCAGTTTCTATTTCAGTATGTTGAGGAATGCATTATACATGATTGTAATTTGTGCAACAACCTGATACAGCGAGACATGACTTTTCTAGTTCTTTTATACAAAGCATGCTAAAATGAAACAAGGGACATGAACAAGCTAGATTTCCCTTGATGGTTCAGATTGATTTTTTTTTTAGGATAGTTGTACATCATGATGTAAATTTTATTGAGTTTTGAACCTTAAATAGTGATGTGGTAGTGAAATTGATTCTCCTGTAGGCAAGGGCTAAGCTCCGGCATAACAGTGCTGCCATGCAAGTTCCAATCGGGTTGGAAGAAGATTTTAAGGGTCTTGTTGACCTTGTGCAGATGAAAGCTTTGTATTTTCATGGTTCCAGTGGGTCTGTTCTTAACACTTTTGTGTTCACACAGTTCCTTTTCAATGTGCATTTCCATTTCTATTTTTTTTTCTTATTGTCTTGTTGCATCTTTTAGTGAAAAAATCGTTATTGAAGAAGTTCCTGCTGAAATGGAGGCGTTAGTCACAGAAAAGAGGCGTGAGCTAATTGAGGTTGTATCTGAAGTTGATGACAAACTAGCTGAAGCATTTCTTGCTGATGAACCTATATCGTCTACTGATCTTGAGGTACATTAGACAAAATTCAAAAGAAAAAAATTCTGAAAATGTTGTGGAAAATGAATACAGAATATTTTGTCTTGACTTGTTAGATGCAACATAAGCTATAATTTTCAGTTATCTTTTTCCATTTTTACTTGTCATGGGTTTTGGTGGTTGGATGTTCCTTGCAAGGGTAAAATTATGTTGTGGCATATATTTCTATAAAGTTCTAGGCAGTGCTATCTCCGATGTTTGTTTTTGTTCAAGATAAATTAATTTCTGCATATATCTTTCTGTGCTCTTGAAGTTTAAAGCCTTTTTTTTTTTTTTTTTGAGTAGGAAGCTGTGCGGAGGGCTACTATAGCACAGAAATTCATACCTGTGTTCATGGGTAGTGCATTTAAAAACAAGGTACTATCTTCTTTTAAAAAACTTATTCCTTATAACGACATGTGCATCATTGGTTACATTTTCTGTTGTTATTTGTCAGCAATCAAATTCAAACGCTTTAAGGTTGATGTGTTAAATTTCACGTACTTTGGTTACTTAAGATTACGATGTGTTATACTTTATACAGTAAAGGATCCAAACATTTATGGTCACCAGATTAAATCTATGTCATCTCTGAACAGACAAATTAGTAGACTCCTCAGTGGGTATAGATATCTCATAGATCTTAACTGCCGGTAGGTTTTGCTCTTTTATGTAGCTGTTTGGTTCTACTCAAGGTAAGGTTAATTAGGTAACTAACGCAGGGCCCTTGCTGTTATTTTTGTTTTTGGTTTCTCCTGAATGGCCTTGTGGAGACTATATGGTCTGTGTTGGTGCAGTTCCATGTTATTACGGCATGACAAGTTTGGAACTCTTTTAGCAAACATTGAATTTCTTTGGTCTGTTGCTTTGCCTCTTGTTCTCTAGAGTAGTTATCCTTTTCATCATTTAGGTAAAATGATTTGTACATGCAACTTGCTCCTCCCTCTTAATAATTTTCTTTATTTTCTGCCATTTATGAGTACAGGGTGTACAGCCACTTTTGAATGCTGTACTTAGTTATTTGCCCTGTCCAATTGAAGTCAGTAACTATGCTCTTGACCAGACTAAGAATGAAGAGAAGGTACTAAGTTGGTGGAAATTCATCCTGAAACTTTTCTTTCATTCTCCAAACCTGCCTGGGTAATAAACAAAAAAATTGCCGCAATACTGTAGGTTGCATTGGGTGGAACTCCAGATGGGCCTCTTGTAGCACTGGCTTTCAAATTGGAGGAAGGTCGTTTTGGTCAGTTAACATATCTAAGGTGTGCCTTAGAGGTGCTGTGTTTTAATGTCAATGTAGCTTTTCTTATTTTTGTATTAATGTATTATGTTATAATAACTATGCTAACAATTATTTTGTTGGGGAAGAATCTATGAAGGTGTCATTCGGAAGGGTGATTTTATTTTCAACATTAACACTGGTAAGAAGATTAAGGTAAGTCCAAGGAATGCAATGTTTCATCTCCTGTTCTCAGTTCAAGTTAAGCCTTTATGCCTTATGGGCCTTCTGCTGCAATAATTGTTTCGTGCCACCAATTTCCTCCATCTAGTCTTGTGAAATCTAATTTGATATTTTTTCTAAAGCAATTGGTGGCTAATTGCGATATGTGGATTATCAAAACAAAGTTATAATGTGGAATGGAATGATCTGGGGTTATCTGATTATTTATGATAGTTTAAATATGTGAGGCACGGTGATTCCTCTGAAAAAGAGTGGTCATTCAAAGTAAATAAGATGGAGAGTAATAGAAACTGATCAGGAAGGAAATGTCCACAAGAGATGTAGTTGAGGATATAGTTTTTTTTTTTTTTTTTTTTTTTGGCGTAAGAAGTTCAGGGTATAGCTCTCAAATAGGGATTGAAATCAGGAAAAATTGATATGGTGGATTCCAATTTGTTTGGATAAGATTTCATGCAGCTGACCCCAAGAAGTTGGGATTAAGGCTGTGTTCAGTTGGGTATGGTTACCTTCTGTGAATCACTAGTGGTGAATCTTTCATTTTTTTCTTTGCTGGCAAGTCTTATCTTCATATCAACGGTATGACACTTTAATTTGTATCCTTTTGAATGTTTTGCTGAATTCTGTGATCTTCTAAAAACAGGTTCCTCGCTTGGTCCGGATGCATTCAGATGAGATGGAGGTTAGTTTTTTGTTTCAAATTTTTGCTAATAAAATTATTTGATCTTTCAGTGTGAAAATAATTTTTACAATAAAACATCTCAAAGATGCTCTAGTGATGGGTTTTTGTCTGTGGTGGTAAATTTACTGATATCTTTTATTTTTTGTGGGATATTTCATCCACAGGATATTCAAGAAGCGCATGCTGGGCAAATCGTTGCTGTATTCGGTGTAGACTGTGCATCAGGTTTGACTTCCTTTTATCATGCACAGAGAATCACTGTCTCTTATGAAAAAGGGAATCGTTGGATGAAGGAAAGGTGTATTGATTGATTAGATTTACACTATCTACCTAGTAGTCTGAGTAGGGAATAAGCAAAATCTTGCTGAGCTTTCTAAAAGATGGAGGGATATGTCAGAATGGATGTTAGACAAAGTCAGTCAGAAAATATCTAAATTTTCAGTCATGATGAAGTCATAGCTTTCTTAAATTTGTGCATGACATTGACAACTAGTTTGAAGCGATATAACCTAATGATTATAATGCTTTGTTCCTGTTTTCTACGCATTTTATTCCTTTCATAAATTTGTTCTAAAGCATGTTTTCTTGTATCTTCAGGAGATACATTTACTGACGGGTCAGTTAAATATACAATGACTTCTATGAATGTCCCTGAGCCAGTGATGTCCTTAGCTGTTCAACCAGTTTCAAAAGATTCTGGAGGACAAGTGAGCCGATTCCCTTTGATTTTGTGTGTGCATGTGCCGTGTGTGTGTGTCTCATTATTCAATGGCACTTACATTAATCTTTTTCCTTTTTTGTTGCTAGTTTTCGAAGGCTTTGAATCGTTTTCAGAAAGAGGATCCTACATTCCGTGTTGGCTTGGACCCTGAGAGTGGACAGGTCTGATGTTCAACATGATTTCTCTCTCTCTCTCTCTCTCTCTCTCAAATGTTCAAAGTATATTTCTTTTCCACTTCAAGAAATAATTCTTGCCTTACATTATTGTTCCTTGAGTAGACAATCATCTCTGGAATGGGAGAGCTGCATTTGGACATTTATGTTGAACGCATTCGGAGAGAATATAAGGTGCCTGGCCTGTTCTCTTTTTGCAATATATAATATCAGGAATTTTTTTGTTAGGTAGGTTAAGTTTTATCTTGTACTGCTGCTGTATTCCAATTCCCATATTTGTGCTAAACAGGTTGATGCCACTGTTGGAAAACCTCGTGTAAACTTCAGAGAGACTGTTACTCAACGGGCTGAATTTGATTATTTACATAAGAAGCAATCTGGAGGACAAGGTCAATATGGGCGGGTATGTGGGTAAGTCCAGATGATGCCTTTATATGCACGATGTTCAGACATGATTGTATTTGTGCGATACATGTGTACATAATCTTTTACATGTGCTCAAGTTACTTCCTTTGGAAACCTAATAATTGGCTTTCTTATTGCGACTTGGTGTTTTCTCCCCTGCGCGTAACTTGTTTCTTAATTGGTACATTGCAGATATGTTGAACCGCTGCCTGCCGGGTCATCAACCAAGTTTGAATTTGAAAACTTGATTGTGGGACAAGCTATACCATCAAATTTTATCCCAGCTATTGAGAAGGGTTTCAAAGAAGCAGCCAATTCGTGAGTCCCCGTCTGGTCTTAAAAGTTGGCTATAGAAACAAGGATAATCCAATATCTAATCCATTCAGGATTTCACACTATAAAAGTTACTATATTGCTATAACATCCTTGTCTAAATGTCTGTCCCTTTCTATTGTGTTTGCTCATAATGATATCCCTTGTACAGGGGTTCCTTAATTGGACATCCAGTTGAACATGTTCGTGTTGTTTTAACTGATGGCGCTGCCCATGCTGTGGATTCCAGTGAACTTGCCTTTAAATTAGCTGCAATATATGCATTTAGAAAGGTCCTTGTCATATCCTTGAGTGAAGTGAATTCTTTTTAAATTTGATTTAACACATATTCTGGAACCTACTTTTGCCTGCATGATGTATTTTTCAACTTCAAAATTTTGTCCACTCCAGTTATTATGTATATTAAGTTCTGAAATTTTCAAACAGTGCTATACGGCTGCAAAACCAGTGATATTGGAGCCTGTTATGCTCGTTGAGTTGAAAGTACCTATGGAGTTTCAGGGAACTGTAGCTGGTGATATTAATAAGTGAGTGTTTTCTTACTTTACTGAAGTACTAGATCTTTTCTTTTTTCTTTTTTGTTTTGTTTTCTTGTCAATCAAAATATATGGGTTAATCCCACTATTTTTGACTGAAAATGTTACCGCTGTCATTTGATAGGAGGAAAGGTGTTATTATTGGAAATGACCAGGAGGGAGATGACTCTGTTATTACTGCCCATGTAAGTATCTCTTGCAGTCTTGTAATAGTAGTTTGTACTTCCTTTTTGCTTAGCCAATAAAAGGAGGTGCTTTTGCACAGCTTGACTTTAATGCTACTAAGAACATTTACATATTTTGTCCAACATCTGTGTAAGATTCAAGCATATATGGTAATACAATACCATACTTCCAGCTTCTCTTCTGGTTAAAAGGTTTGGTATGTGCGTCAGGTTTGTTCTTGGGAGATATGGGAGCTTCTGTCGATGGTAGTGGTTTAGAAAATGTAGGAATTCATTAAATTGTCAGCTATTTGTACTTTGTAGGTATGCTCTTTTGTCTGAAAGAAAAAGTCCTAACAAAAAAGTGAACTTCTCAGTTGGAGTTAGTCCCCTTATACTTGCTTGTTTAAACCATATGAATGTGTAGATGCTTGGTTTGATACTTTTACAATATTGCAGTGTGAAAACACTTGGCAGGTCTGATATTTCTTG
Source organism: Prunus salicina (assembly GCA_020226455.1). Taxonomy (NCBI): domain Eukaryota; kingdom Viridiplantae; phylum Streptophyta; class Magnoliopsida; order Rosales; family Rosaceae; genus Prunus; species Prunus salicina. Next base: position 14,674,006 of record CM035343.1, on the reverse strand, counting down.
CTATTCATCATTTTATTTATTTAGGCATCGTTTCTTTTTTGGAGTAATTACTTACATGTCTGATATAAAACATCATACATGTTGAAACATTTCCCGTATTTATTAAACTTGGTTGGAGTGGTGTTTGCATTACCTTAAAATTAATGGCTGTTTTTATGAGATAAGTCCCTGAAAAATATCGTGTATCGGCTCTTAGGTTCCTCTGAACAATATGTTTGGGTATTCGACTGCTCTTCGATCAATGACACAGGTAATGAAGAACATTCTCTTTCAAGTGCAAAAATATTTCATTTCCGAATTCCCACTTGAATTGCGTGTAAGTAATACTTATATCTCTGCAGGGAAAAGGTGAATTCACAATGGAGTACAAAGAGCACTCACCGGTTTCTCACGACGTGCAAACGCAATTGATAAACAATTACAAGGGCACCCATGCTGCTGAATAGCACATGGTGTCCAGACACAGTTGGTAAACAATTACAAGGGCACCAGTGCTGCTGAATAGCATGTGTTTCGTCGGATGCATTTGCCCCTTTTTTAAGTTGCCGGAGTCCAATATGTTAGTTATAATGTTAAAATTTTGGAACTTTAATATTATTAATTCTTTTAGGGAAAGAGTAATCTGTGTTACATGATCCATAATTTTGAAAAGCACCAATAAAACTCAAATTGCATCACTTTCTCCTGAACTGTGTATCATATAGTTTCCTTTCATTATTTTGGGCTGAATACTTGTACTGTACCATTATTATAAAAAGAAAAAGGGTTTGCCCTAAATACATTTAAGGCATTTTTTCAGCATTCATTAGGCCCCAAGTATAATACAGACAATTTAATATAGTAGCGAAGTTTGTATCTTTGCTTCATACCATCAAAAGGATAATTTGGTGTTATGAAATGGCTCTATGTACCACCCTTCAAATGCTTTATATGCATAAAGCGTCCCACACCATCCACACCACAAGCAGACACCGAGAAACATAGCGGAAATGAAGAAGAGCTCAATAGGTTTTCTCAAAAGAGTCCATTGTTCCTACTAGTCATTCTACTTTTAGCAATTTGCTTGGTCACCGAAGCTCAGCAGCAATGTCATCCAAGCCGCCGGATTAGAGGCAGGAAGGCTGCGCCTGGACAATGTAACCAAAAAATGAATCCTGACTTGTGGTAAAGGCAAAATGTACACAACCTACACGTTCACCACTGTTGTCTGCAGCGATGGGGGCAGTCCATCAGAATGTACAACCAATACCACAATGACAACACACCGGTCGTGGCACTATCCACTGGATAGTGTGGTGGCCATGGTGGATGAGTGTGACTCTACTGTGGGATGTGATGCATACCATGATTATCAACCTCCTCGTCTGAACAACGTTGTTGATGACTCAAAGGCTGTCTGGGAAGCCTTGGTGTGCCCGAGGACAACTGAGGTGGCTTAGATACCACATGGTCCGACGCTTAGCTTGTTGCTTTTGTTGGTTTATGTATTTGTATTTAATGTGGAAGAAGTTGTATATGTGTTACATGAGAGTAGGATTATATTTATAATTTCCTTTTAATTGAATCTTTGTGATTGTAAGCTAGTTCATGGTTGCAGATTGGGCTTTTTTTGGGTAGAGAATTGCAGTGGAATCTGAAGCCTCCTATGTAAAACAAATGAAGATGTTGACAATTAAGACATCTGCAACTACATCTGCAACTACATACAGCAAAAAGATCTTATGGAAGGACTAGCATAAAACAATGGTAATTTGTTTACAATAAGGAGCTTGCTATTTGATGTGAACATAGCAAGAAGCTGCCTCTAATAATCAGTAATCACCTCAACATGTTTGTTGCGCTAAAACGTAAAAATTACTGATTCTATAACAAGCAACAAAATGAAACAAGAAACATCCAAATCATTCTAACGAGTTTACAAACTAATTCATTTCAATCAACTCATAGGGGGCGGTAGCGGAGGGTTATTGAGGGGGGGAGGTGGGGGCATTGATGCATGTTGCATATTCGGGGGCCTCATTTGAGGTGGGGGTGGTCGCCACATAGGTTGTTGGTTTCCCATGGCCATAGGTGGTGGAAGAGACCTTGGAGGAGCCGGAGCACCCTGTGGAGGGGGTTGTGGCATGTTTGGAGGAGGAGGTCTGAACTGTTGCATTTGCGGTGGAGGCATTTGACCTGGTTGCTGTGGCTGACCCTGCCAGGTTGGTTGTACAGCCATCTGCATGGGTGGGAACGCCATACCTTGAGGGGGTGGTGGGCGAAGCGGAGGAAGACCAACACCACCATTTGCAAAAGGTCGTGGAGGCACTGGAGCACCCATGGTACCATTGGACTGAGGACCATTGGCAAGTGTTGGGGGGCCACTAGCGAACAGTGTATGAGGCCTGCTCTTTGAAGTAGGATTGCTTGCAGCCAAAACTCTCTCTGCAATGTAATTCAGGTAGTTAAGTAATGCCCAGCAATAATAACATTGACCTATTCTAATCCCTAATTTTTGTTTTCCCTAAAGGCTAAGCCAACTACAAACTATTTGTTTTGTTTGTTTTTGAAGTGAACCCAACTACTAACTTAATATGGTATATTTGTCTCATCCAAATGCATAATGTGTAATGTACCAACAAATAAGAAATAAAATGAAAACCAGGAGGAATCAAATTCTGGTCTCAGCTAGATATGGACATTAATGCTGCACATATGAACATACAAATGGTAAAAACAGGTTATACGTGTCTCATTTTGGATTCTATCAACTATCATGGTCTCACTAAATTCACCGACACCCCCTTATTAAAGAAGAAGCTTTCATGTGGCAGAAAGAAAAATTACAAGCACAAAAGCAGCGGCTGAGTAAACAAGAGGACTTACCTGCTGGAGTACCATGACGCTCCCCTTTAGTGTCCTTCTTATATGCATATGACACTGTTATTTGACGATTGCATAGATACTGGCCATTCATTGCCTTATAAAAACAGAACAAGAAGAAACCCAAATTCTTAATAAACTCAACATGAAAAAAACAGCCATTTCAACAAGCATTACAACAATGGTTGGAAGATATTAAGCTTTTACTGACAAGTAGAAGGATACATACCTCAATAGCTGCATCAGATGCCTCAAAGGAATCATAGCTAATGAAGCCAAATCCACGGGAATTTCCGGTTTCGGGGTCTCTCATTATCTAGAAAAGAGAATTACCAACATTACAGTCCAATTTGCACATAAGCATAACCATTTAATTTATCACAGAAAAATAAAAAATTGGCATTGACCATCATGCATGAATTTACCCTCCAAATAAAGTCACAAGCATGCTAATGTATTTCTTCACATTACAAACATAACTTAATGACAAATGAAGAAAGAAAAAAAGACAAACTTTAAAAATGACGATAATCCTTTGCAAGAAGTTATTTAAGTTACGAAATATTCAAATAAAAAATGTTAAGCGATGAAAGACATGCTGAGGCATTAATTACCTTAGGATTTGTAACTATGACTCCAAATGCACTGAATGTATCATAGAGGAGTTTCTCATCCACATCCTACAAGAAATATTGGGTTAAAATGCAACTTTAGAACTTATGTAATAGAGTATCTATCTATTTGCAAAATAAGGTTTTCTGAAAGTCTTAACAACTTACAACATCAAGATTTCCAACGAAAAGGTTTGCCCCTACATCCAAGCTCTTTTTATCTTGGGATGCCTGAAACCAAAAAATCACACAATTCATCAAAATTCCATTACTTATATGATATGGGGCATTCAGACACTGAGCAGAATGCTTTTTATGATGTTAAATTCCATTTCATAATTACTACCGTCTAGTGGCACAAAGCACATAGAACCCAGAAAATGTTAGTTAGGAAAGCACAGTTCAATACCTTATTTACACGTATTGGCTTCCCGTAAAGTTTGATCATATTAAGCACCTTGATTGCCTGCATAGCAGTCAATAAATAAATAAATAACCAGAAGCAGAATACTCTAACAAACAAAAGAAAGAGTAACTTGAGAACAAGGAACGTTGTGGCTTATGTACAACACTTACATAATCAGCGTCCTCTTCGCTACGGAATTCAACAAATCCATATCCTTGATGAAGGTTTGTCACTCTATCTTTGGGAACATACACATTCACTGAAAGACAAAGAGCTTAAACATCAGAAAATCTAAATCAAACCAAGTACACATATCTTCGTTAGGATTTTTAATACACAGGTACACATAGATACAACCATCTAAATCTACAAAGCAGGTTTTTGATGAGATACATACCAACAGGGCCAGCTTGAACAAACAGCTCCCACAGTAATTCTTCAGAAACCTGAAAGCAATCAAACAAAATCAACAACTTGAAACAATAATATAGAAAGACCCAGTTGAGCAAACTCAACAAAAAGGCCCTAAATGCTCAAATTTCTCATCTTTGCCGCGAACACTAGTCGATAGCAAAACCCAAATTAAAAAAAATAAACAAAATGGACAGAGAACCTGAGGGTCGAGATTGCCGACGTAAGCAGTAGCGTCTTGGTTTCTCTCGGCGGAGTGCTGGCCCAGCAAGTTTGCTCCTACTCCTGGAGCTATTCGAGTCGTCATTCTCTCTCTCTCTTCTCTCTCTCTCTCTCTCTCTCTCTCTCTCTCTCTCTCTCTGTGCTTGTTTACTTTGTAGAGCAGAGGAAATTAGCGAATCAGCAGAAGTGAGATTGGCTGCGTATCACTTGATGCCAAAATTTTGAGGACCATTTAATGGAAACAAGATTATAGCGTGTTGCACTGCCCCTTGTGTTTTGGAAGGCGAAAGAGGAATGGGTATGGCGATGGTAGCTGAGCAGAAAGGAGATGGGGCGTTGGAGCTTCTGGGGATGAAGATGATGATGGCTGGGTTTTGGGTTTTCTTTAAGCCCTAAGCCCAAACCACGCACCCAAAAGGAAAACCGCAAACTTTGTCTTAAAATAATAATAACATTATGAAAAAATTTAACAAAAAAAATTGAGAAAGAAGAAAGATAGAAGGAGAACGATGTCGTTTGGCTTTTAGCTTAGAAGAGAGGGAAAAAGAAGGAAAAATGAAGCTTTAAAATGCATCCAACAATGCAGACCCTGCTCTACATCCGAGTTTGAATCATCTCCTCGTTCTTTAGATTAAATTAAAATAAAATATGACTTATATAAATAAATAAATAATGCATCCAACAATAAACTGACTTTTTTATAGTAAAAAAATTAAAAATTAAAAAGGGAGGCCATGGTTCTTATCCATCCTCAAAGAAAGTAAAAACTTGGGTGAAACATGTGTTCTTCTCCAAAATCTCTCCAATGGCACAAGGTCACGACTCACGTAACGAGTAAGATATAAATGATATACGACATATATACACATGTGACATATAAATTTTTCTCATTGAAACTAAGGAGATACTCTGTGAAGAGTAATGCTATACTTACCACATTTTTATCCCACATTTCTATACCACATGATGTGGCATGTCTATATCATGTGCCACATCAATTAAATGAATGAAGTGTATTTTAATAAATAAAATTAGAAAAACAGAAACTAGTATTTTACATGATGTGGTATGTACACATCAGCTGCCACATCATGTAGTATGAAATTATGGTATAAAAATGTGGTAAAAGTAGTATTATTCACTCTGTGAATCACAGTTCTGCATATATGTCACACTACTATTGGCAAGAATGTAGGAGCTCCTACTTATGGGGAAGGAGGGAAGTATTTTCCAAGGAAGGAGTAAGCAGTGTCCTTACTTGAATTCTGAATGTTAAGCCAATCCAAAAGAAAGTTGAATGGCTAGATACAATTAAGCGAAAAAGCCTTCTTAAGGCAAAACAAGTTGACAAATAAAAGAACCATATTAATCATGTAAACAATTCATGGCGAGAACGCCCCAAAGAAAAAGAAGAAAAAGATCTAGAAACTCTATTTTATTTTATTACTGGATACATTATTTTGTAAGCTACGTCCCACTTTTCAACAAGAGGCTGGAAAACCCAAAAATTAATTAGTTCCTAACATGAAAGAATACTAGTTCAGGCAAATGCTTGGAATCAACCCAGCTTTCAAAATCATAAAACTGGAGAGACAATATATATTGTGTTTAGGTGAATGCTTCTCGCAGTTCCGTCGGTAGCTCTAAGTCGGGCTCAAACTCACTAAGAGGGGAAAAATATTGATCCACCATGTCATTGGACACTTTTTCAACACTTGGAGGATCCCACTGCATATTTTCAGAACAAGATGCATGTTAAAATTATATGAACAGACAATATTGCCACTCATTATTTTGGTATTCGAAAGAGAAACAATAGCCTTTCCAGGTATTTCTATCTCTTTCCTGTTTCCACTTTCTTCAATTACTAGAGTTTTCAGTTAGATTATCAAAAGCCATCTTAGCTCAAAGGATCAAAGAAGGTACCTTTGGTGCAAAGTCCTTTTCGACTACACGTGCCCGAACGCCCTAATGATGTCACCAACCAAGATATTAGTCGCAAAAGCATGATAGTATTTCATCGGAAAAATAAATAAATAAATTAGGAACTGTGTACCTCGCAAAAGTCATTTGAAACCTGCTTAGTGATACTCTGTAGGGACATTCGGTACTCACGAACCAAGCACTGATCAAGGGTCTGAAATCTACCTTCTCTTATCTGAACCAAGTAATAATGAAGGGCCAGGTCATATATATAATATAATGCAATATATTTAAACCAAGTCATCTCAAACATGTTTCATGCAGGCCTACTCACAGATCGCAAGGCAACCTTCAAGCTCAATGGTGAGACTTCTTTAAGTCTCTTTAGAGTAGAAGTGCACCATGCGTCATTTGTTCTACCTGCCTCACATTCCTGCACATTCATTTTTTAAAGCACGCAATCAGATGTTGTCCAAGAGGCAAGAAGGTATAAAGTACAATGATGCCTCAAAGATCCCCTCATTGCTGGAACTTGGAAGGTATAACTTCCAAATGAACTTCCACCCATCATAATATGGGGCCCAGAAGAAAACCAAAAGATGCTTACAATATGAAAAATGAATATCTTTTTAAGGAGTTTTTAAAACTTTGTGAGGTAGCTAAGAATTGGTAATGAAGTTATGTGTAGCAGAATCAGATCAGCAATTTGTTTCGGTCAGTCATTGGAAGTTCTTTAAAGAAAGCAAAAAACAAAACGAAAAATAAAGTTGATAGCACCCTCTCAAGGCATTACAGTAAACCTTTTAAAGGTGGCAACCAAACCGTTTTTCAGTACAATAGCACTAAATACTTCAAAGGAACAACGTCCTGAAGATTTCGTTTATTATCTGGAATCTTCTCCATGCAGGAAATCTTCAAAGAAGCTGCTCAGATTGACACGTGAGTAATTTGCCTCCCAGATCAAATAAATCTTTCTCAAAAGGACTGCAATTATTTTCTATGTTTCTTCACTTATTTTATTTTCAGTACAGTAAATAAATCATCTACAACATGATTAAGAGAACTCTCTTTCAAGATTGTTACTTAGAAAGTATCAAATATACTTTTTTTTTTCTTTTGAGAGACAAATATAACCTATAATTTAAAAAAATTTCAATAATAAATTCAAATGCTAAGGATAGTATAGTACACATACCCTATTCTTCCAACCAATCCACTCTCATCGTACATACCTCACACTCAAATTCTCTCCTACTTTAACCCATCATGTTGCATACATATCTCGTGTGTCACTCCTTTGAGTTTTAAGAAATAAAATTGAAAAAAGTTAAAACACCATGATCCCCTGAAAATCTGATAGAATTTTTTATTGGTTTAATGATTCTAAATCTAAACTAAAGAGAAGTCAAAATTGATACATGCTTACCAAGGCATCAATAATTTCCTCAACCGTGTCATGGCTGAAACATTTATCAACTAATTCAATCCTACACAAACCATACATGAATACATAAGCTAGCTAAAATCATTATATATATTAAAGGAGCACACAACCAAAGATTGAAAAATTCATACAATAAACATTTAAATTTGGCTGAAAATATAGAATATAAGGACGATTTGTAAATATAATAAAATGTCATTGGAACTAATTGCTATAATTAAAACAAACCTATGAAGCACACTTTTCTCATCTGGATAGACAAGTTCACCATACTTGTCTAAAGAAGCTTCAATGACAGAAGGATCATCAGTGACTATTTTCCCAAGTTCTTCTTCAATTAAAGGAAGCCTCTAGGATAAAGGGAAACAAATCACAAAGGTTATATAACAAAGATAAACCGAAAACAAACTTTAAAAAATGTGGAAAGAGTCCTGAAATTAACTGAACTATGCAAATAGTGTGTTGCAAGCCCAGAAGCAATCATGTCCAATCCATTGAGCCTTTCACCTGTCAGGGCCACGAACTCCCCTACAAACAAGACCAGACATAGGCAAACTGAATTTGGAAAGTAATGACGGTGGACACTCTCCCATGCAAAAGAATACTATTAGATACAAGATGAAGAAAAATGGAACGGGGCCAACTTAAAGGTTAGTTAGAAAGAAGAAAAAAAAATGGACGCTGAAGCACATTAATTTTTTTTTTCACAGTTGTCTTAAATGAAGAGGCAAAATGATGCCAATTTTAACAGCTCCTCAACATCATTCTTTCCCAAAATAACTCCCAGATGCTTCCTCAACTTCAGGAGAAGAAGGAAGACAAATTGATCACTTTCACACGAGGGCAGCATGGATTTCAAACCCTTTGGGAATCTCCTGAGCAATTGTCCGCATTTAATATAATTCCCATCATTTCTCTTGTTAAAATACATATCCTCCATCAGTCTGGAGGAAAAAGGAAAATCTGCAACCTTATCTTTCCTGTTTTTGAACTTGTACTACAAATGAATAATCTAAAAGCCAAGTTACATGCATGAAAAACCAAGCAAGCGTACCTAAGTGACCCGGTAGATGTGACAGGTAAAAGGATGCCCCAGCATCGGGATGGAAACCAATTAGAGTTTCAGGGGTAGCAAATACCTGCAAATTGCAAGAATACCCTATAACAGCAGCTTCTACCAGCACATCGATGTAAAGAGGAAACAGTTTGATCATTTGAAAAAAAGACGAAGAAGTAATATCAAATTCTTGTCTGACTCCTTTCTCTATGGTGAATAAAGGAAGATCCTACTGCTACAGTTAAAAATTGTATACTCAAATATAATATTGAGCAAGCCAAAACCTTTTTTCCCCAAATGGATATGTTGATTCCACATAAATGATTTGCAGAAATATGAACATATATGATGTCTTTTTGGAAGTACAATGCATTGCACCGATTCAGCTGAATATATTAATTCCACAGTTTCAGTTGGTTTCAATTCCGCATAGGAGCGGGGTGGTGTGGGAGGGGAAGCAAATGAGCGACATAGTTAGGAGCAGAAATTACACATGAGATACACAAGTCACTTGTCCTTTTGTATGTCATTTTACTATTTTACTATATAAAGGTGAGCTAGTTTTAAGTGTCCAAACCAGATTCACATGCAAACTGACATAGATGCCATGCCAAAGTGGGTGCACAAGATACAGACGTTAGAGAAAGGGATCAGATGCTTAAACAGTCCCCTATAGCATAAACCCCTGACCAGGCTGTGAAACACATTTATTTATTTAGTAAAGATAATAATTAATACTGCACCAGAAACACCCATCTGTAGCTTGTATGCTAAATTCTTCAACGGGCAAGGGACACAAGACATATTCTATACTGGTTAGACTTCCTAAAATAACTTGACATTTTTGTTGCATTACATAAGTCCCAAAACACCTCGACAATGTTTCAGTTCTTTTCATATATTAAGAACTCGTTTTATTCCTTTAAACATGCTCAAGTCACAAGCAGTTAGTCATATAAAATTATAAATGCTTGAGTGTAATACAATTAACAGTGGGAGGATTTTGCAAAATAGTTGATGGGAATCCTCATGAAAAAGAGAACAAGGAACAATGAAATACGGACCAATCACCAAGCCAACAAACATCTACAATAGAGAAAAGTAATGTGTACAAGTATCCTTGTTACATACAGTTTTATCAGTTGCTATGCGGAATGTCCCGGGTATTGAGACCCAGCACCACCACCCATGGTAACGCCATTCAAGATAGCCACCTGCATGGAGATTAATCATGAACTTAAAAATGAGAAGAAAATTAAGAAGCGCTGCAAGATTAGGAACCTAAAATGCTTGTTCACCCGAGAATGACTCAATAATGATGAACTTACATGTGGCTTCAAACATGTACCAACCATATACATAAATGCATATAGTGTACTAAAAAATTGTTTACATTCTTCTATTTTCCCTGCACATTGTAAGGCAAATTTACAGGACTGTTAACACAATTGTCTGATATTAAGCAGAAAAAGAAACCAACTGAGCCATAAAAGAGAAATCTACTTTGCACCCCTTTCAACTGGCTACATAATGCTAACTTCATCAAATTTGAAATCAAATAAAAGTATGTAAGCCATAAATATATGTCTACAACTTATAAAATTGTTTGATAGCAAATCAGAAGGGAGTCCCACCTTTGTTTATCATATGATAAAGATAAACTACATCTCCACCAGCACAAAATGCCTTGCCACTGCCCTTCAAAAATTCAAAACAATTTGTCAGCTGCCACCTGAGTAATCGCAACTAAGCAATATCAGCATAAGCATTGGACCAAAATTGATGAACAAGAAAAACAATCACCTTCATTACAATAAAACCAATATCAGGATTATCTTCCCAGCTTTTGTACAGTTTCTGCAATCTAGCCCCCTGTATACTCATTACGGGAGTTCTTAGAAATGGGTTCCAAACGAAACCTTAAATAGAATTAAGGGTCTTAAAAAAAATAAGAAAATTGATTGCTTTAAAAGATAAAAACACACCATTGCAGTCGTGAGAGCATTGAGCGCTGAAGGTCTGTTGAGAATCGCTGTCCTGGACCAAGCTTTACCTTCAACCAATACCTGAGACTCCAGAGAGCTTGCGTTTCACATGTCTGAGCTTAAATAGAAAGAATAAAGAAATGGGTAATCGACAAAAGCTCACTTGGTGGTCAAGATCATCGTTGAGAGCATGGTCTGGGAGAGAGCAGAGGCCTCTGCAATGGGTAAGCAAACGGCAACTGTGAAGGCCGTTTCTTACCAATGAAGCTGCCTTGAACCTCTGCATCTTTTGCTTTCGAAATTCTACTTGAAGCCACTACCGCGTAGAACCTGTGAACTCATCTGGTAACATAAACCCAATATTCTTATTCCGGAAAGATTTTTTTCCCTTTTTTTTTTAATTTCTTCCATAACCCATTTGAGTTTTGAATATAATGGGCTAATTCTATGTTGATATTTAGCCCACCCAAATTTTAAGCCCTAAAAGCCCAATCCTTTTCTTTCTATCGACGCCTCCGCTAAGCTCTGTCTGGCCTCTGACATTCCGTCGCCACCCTCTCAGTGTCATCCCTGATCTCAGACGGCCATCGACTCTCTCTCTCTCTCTCTCTCTCTCTCTCTCTCTCTCTCTCTCTCTCTCAGCCTCCATCGTGTCTGTCTCTATTTCTCGAACTCAAACCCTAATCCAAACTATCATCTCTTATCTCTCAGACTCTATCTCTCAAACCCTCGGACGTCGACGGTGAACCTTACCAACTGCAGTCTGCAACGGACGAGGTAATTTTTTAACTTGGATTTTTTGTTCCATTTTTATACTAATTGTCTATTATCACACTTTCAAATTTGAAACAATTTGATTTTTTATTTTTATTTTGCTGCTGTTGTGATTAATTATGTGGTTAGGCTTAGTTTTTGTGTTTCATAGATAATTGATTTGCATAGGTTATCTGGGTTTTCTGGATTGAAGGGGTTTCTGCATGTGATTGTGGTTTAAATGTTTGTGTAATTAACGTGATAAATGATAAGTTTGCGTAATCTGCATTGTTGTTGAGTACTGAATTGTCCACATTTCTCAGCCTGCATATATATCTATGTAATTTTCACTTGGATGCTTTTCGATTTCATACTTTGTTGGCCCGTTCGTTTGTCTGTGTTTCTCCTTCCTATTATTTGTTGTTTTCTTTTCTTTTATACTTTCAGAACATGGTTCTGTCTAAGCAAAAAAATCTGATGGGTTCTTTTTCAAATATCCAATTTTCTAGGGAAATTGATGAGATTTTTCTTATACTTCTCCTTGACCGTTTGTTTTTCTTTGTGTACTATCACCTTTGCTCGTGGTGAGAAGGTGGGGTTTTAAATGCTGATATGCTGTGTTGAAATTATTTTGTTCTTGGGATGACTGAATCTTTAAGTTGAGGCACAATTTTTATTATAATTTTCTTTTTCTGACTAACTGTTCTATTTCTTATCCTATTTGGGTTGGCTTTCATTCAGAATTTAAGCAGAGCCATCTAGTAAATTGTAGCTAATTTCAATTATGTTTCAGCTGCACAATTAGGTAGGTAGTCTGATTGAGTATTCAAGAATGGATGAGACCATGCAAAGCTTAATTGAGCTTGAGACTGAAGCCGAGCATCTCCTTTTAGCCCGACACCAGGTAATTGTGTTTTTATTCTTCGAGAAGAACCTGGGAAGTTGGAAAGTTTAAGCTCAGAGATTCTTTTTTCTTTTTGCAAACAAGTTTAAACTCAAAGATGATAGTACATAATGTTTCAATAACAAATTGATTGGTTTAAAAGATTGGAACCACATGATTATGTTTTAGATACTGTAGATTGTATATAACTGGCAAGACAGATTAATCTATTCCATCATGGTTATTTGGCTTAGTTATTCGAAAAATTCCCTTTTGGTTCCTTAATAACTAATTGTTTAATTGGGTTTTGTTAATTGATCCATCCCAGTACAGTTAAGTGGCTTTATTTTTGAACAAATTCAAGTTTATTATAAACTAATGTATTTTATTGGGTCTTGTTGGTAAGACATTGAAGGGATTATGTTTGTTATGGCGAAAATGCAGCTGGTTGAAAATGACAGGGTGAGGAATGGGAATAGAGAAGCACTTACATCTCTAAGGAAGATAGCTCGGACAACCAAGACTAGTGTTCCATCTCCTTTTGAGTCGATAATGAAGGAGATTGTGGGGCCTGAATCAAGACCTTTGGTGAAGGAGGTATGCCCCACATGCGGCAACCATGACTCAAATGAGCGCACTTGGATGATGTTCCCAGGAACTGATGTCTTTGCAAGGATTCCATTCCATGCTGCCCACACCGTCTTGGAGTCAGGTTTTCTTTCAGGCCTCATTTTCCTTTTTCTTTTTATGCAATTATTTGGGAGCATAACCAACAGTAGTAAGTACACTATTTGACATATCAAAATTGTGATTTGACCATATATCAAGAAATATTTTAAAGAGGCTTTGTTGAGTTCTTTAGGAAATTTGGTGTTGTCAATAGTCAGATGTGGACTTTTGATTTCAAAACTTCTTCTTTTCTTTTTTCTTTTTTAACTTTAGAAAATCATCATTTCTCTCATTAGGTAACTTATATAGTACTCAGAGTACGATTCTTTACTGGTCAAATTGACAAACAATATCGGAACGATGAAACGTTGGTGGCTATCGGGTGGGATAGGTGGTATAGTTAGATTTTAATTCCTTTGTTATTGTAGTTTATAAGGTTTAGAGTATAAGGAAAGAATCAAAACAAGCGAATAAAGGAATAAGAAGTTGAAATCTTTTCTGAACTAGGATATCCATTGGTAGCCCTTGTGAGCAGAAAGGATTAAATAATCTATGTAGGATCTATAAAGAAATTGATAGACCAATTTATGAATCTCCCAAACTCCTTAAGCTCTAGAATTACCTTCCATTCAAAAGGGCTATAGATGTTTATAAAGATATCATCTCCTGGTATGCAACATCCATTAATCTCACAAAAGCTGTGCTCGAGATTATATTAGAGAATTCGAAATGGAGATGAGAGGGATCTTGTTCATCAGAAATCTTTTAGGAATGCATGGTTCTTTGTTCCTGCTGAAAAGTTTTCAATCCAACTGGTTATTACTTGTAGTGTTCCTACTGGTTAATGGATACATATAGGAATTCAGTTGGGTTTTGAGATGAACGTTGCTGTATGGCTGTTTTATCTCTCATTACTATCTAAAGTTGGGAGTATAGCTCATGAACTCGCAGGATTCATGAGTTGTCATCTGTGTTTTCTCATATGTATGTATATATTGTGTTAGTTACATTGTTTTTAATTTAATTATTTTTCAGTAACTGATTCTTAAAATTAATTTTGCCCTTGGGATCCAGAACAAGAACAACTTGACTTCGATTCTAGAAAGCTACAAAGCATTGTGAAGGAAAAGTCCCTTTTCATTTCAGAAAAAGGTGTCCTTGCGGACAAGGTGTCTCCGGGTGTGATGAAGTCTTTGGTAACTCTGACAGACAAACCGAAGTGAGTTGTGCTTGATGCATTGATATTCAATTCCATTGTAACCTCACCATCCCCTCCCAACTAAGGATAAAGGAATGAACATTAATCTCTCTGGCTAGCATTAGTAAGTTAGTAACATAGCTCTGTGTAGACTAGTGTTGATAATTTTCCCACCAATGTAGCTCTGTGCAAACAACTTCTCTTAAAATCAGCATTTTCCTCTATAAGGAGAAAAGCTAGAAATTGTTGCATGCTTTAATATGTGGTTACTACTTGTTGAGGGCAGTTTGAACTCATTGCTTCGCTATTTTGAGTTTTGACACTTGCAGAATAGGAAAAATGCAATTGTACCGATGAAAATGTATAGGAAAGTGATTGTGTTTATCTGTTGAGGGATTCACGAGTCTTGTAAGATGTTAAATCTTTGCACACTAGTCATAATAGTGCTCATTTCCCCACTAGAAATATCAATGGTAAGACAGGTTCTGCAGGATCCCCGCACACTAGTGCTTCCTATTGTATGTTTTGTCTTTGTTTTTCCTTTGAGTGCCAAGTTTGCTTCCCCCTTGCCCATAAAGATTGGTGTCTGGTTCAAGGACCATTTTGTTTCATATGTTCACTGGCTGCTGTGTGGAAGTTTCATGTGTGCTGCCAGTAGAAGTGAAGGTAAATGTAATGGGCTTGTCATGTTTAGTATTTGCTGCCACAAATGCCCCCTTGCTGGAGGTTTCAGATAGAGACTTTAGGAGTCTAACATAATTTTACTTGGACTAAATAGAAATCAGTATGGATGCTCTGTTTTCGTCGTGTATGTGTACTTCTGCTTATAATAAAAATAAAAATAAAAATAAAGAATTGCTGAGAGAGAGAGAGAGAGAGAGAGAGAGAGAGAGGAACTTATTAGATTGCTCTTCTCAGAATTGGCCTAGTCTTTCTGAGCAGTGTTGGCTTTGAGGGTTTACTTGAGAAAGAGCAAAATCATTCAGGATGAAGTTAGGCTTTGAAAATGTGTGGGAAGCAAGACAGGGAACTTATCTAATCTCCTACAGAGCCTATGGAGGGGTGAGGGCGTAGGGAAGAAAATGAAGTTATACTATGATGTATGTGAAGGGCAGAAGAGATGTTTGGTCCTTTTCCTCCTCACTTGCGTTGCCTTGTTCCGTGGGTTGTTGGTTTGGAAGACTACCCCCTCTTGTAATTCTGTGGCACAAACTAAACAAGTATAACCAAAATCAATCCCATTTCGTAGCTTGGACATGACACAACTATTCCAATTAAAACGGACAAATGGGATGGGCGCGGGACTATTCTTATTAAATCGGACAGCAATCCCTCGTATCGGAAAAAAAACAAAACATAACAAAACAAGTCACATCCCCAAGGATGGAACTTCAAGGGCATAAGGTTAACTGAAATCTTGCTATAAAGTTAGCAACACCGATATTTTGCTCTAATTGTCAATGTCACACTTCAAACTGTAACATGACAAATTATTGAGGACCAATTTACAAGAATTGAGCTATAAAATTCTCATCTTCTCCCTGCCTACTCTGTTATTAAAAATAAATATTTTCTATGCCAAAACTATTTGATAAAATATATTTTTAATTTTATATGTTAATATATATAAAAATAAAGAATAAAAATTCATTCAATATAAAAGTCCCTGTAAAGTCAGACATACCGTACAGAAGAGTCAACTTGTGTGTCAGCCTTTAACCACAAATGCCACCAGTCTCTGTACTCTCTCCTCCTCCTCCTCCTCCTCCCCGTTGAACAATCAGACTGCCTCTGCCTCCGCCTCCTCTGGTCATCTGCTACTCTCACCCAACGCTCCTCGTCTGCTCTCGTCCGCTCGTGCCCAGCTGTGACCTATTTCTGTAATTTCATCGCCTTTTAAGGCAATCGTTTGTATCAGTTAAGACAGCTGTCTTGAGCACGGAGCGAGTATGCCTCCAGTCTAAGTCTTGGGAGTGAGGAGATGTGCTGCAGCAGTGGACCGATACGTGTGGACAAACTAGTAACTTGTTGCTCCACCGAATAATACATCGTACGATGAAGATACGATCATCTGTTGATCTGTCGCTTGGTTTTTTATAACCCTTGTGACCTTCTCTTTCACTTCATTTTACACAAAATTTCCAATTATTTTTTCCTTCCTCGCACATTTTAATTCTTTCTTGAAATAGAAAAACATACAAGTTAAATCTCAATTACATGCATTTTTAACTATTTTCGCGACGACAAAAATGAGAAATTAAATCGCCTAAATTTACAGCTCATCTCACTCATTTTTTACGTAATATAATTATGTAACTTCAATTGGGAAATAAAATTTGTGATATTAAGCAATTTCTAGGTTATTTTTGTATTAAGCTCGATTCAACATGTATATTTTTCTTCTGCAAAAGAAAACTAGGAGGCTACAAGGTAGGAGCCCCTAAAACACCACCACTCTATAAATCCAACTGAAGGCTGACTGAACAAAATGAGGTATATAGTCCGCTCAGATATGTTGATGCTGGTATTGGTGTCCCAAATTAGTCCGAGCATCAGCAACAAAGTTAACTTCGCGAAAATTAATTTTCTCCTATATGCACGATAGCTAAATATAAAGGCTCGAAATCCCTTTAACATGTATATTTGATTCAAGCAGATGCATTGTTTTCCAATTTAGTGAAATAAGCAGAATGCATATTCTTGAGTGGGTTTTTACCCAAAAAATTTGATAAACCACACCCATGATCGCGCAGGATTCCCAATCCTGTTATCTTTCTTTATGTCGAAGAAAAACCAAAAGCAATATTGCCAAAAGGGTAGACATATAGTACGATTTGAGATCTTGATGATAATCGACTCTTTTCTTTTCTTTTCTTTTTTAATGATAAAATAATGGTGAAACCCATAATGGCTTATAAATGCATACAAAAAGAACAAAAATTTTATCATACTCATAATTTGCATTATCGTACCTACGTACTATATATCAAGGTAGGCTTACAAAGAAACAAAAAAACAACAATAGGTTCATGGGCAGAGAATCATGCTTTAATCAAACAACAAATGATGGTTCCTTGACATTGAAGTTGTTTCATTTTCATTTTTGTTTCTTTTTGAATCCTTCATTTGGGTTGCAACTAAGGGCGGGACTAGAAATTTTCATACGGATGGGCTATAATTCTTTTCTATTTTTTCCTTCATTTAATGAGCTTCTGGGGTGTGTAGTGAACTAAAAAATTTCTGAGATGGAGTGGGCTATGGTGAACTTTCTAAAATTAGCACTAAATTCTTTATATATATATATATATATATTTACGCTCGTCCAGAGCTCACTTGATCTCAGAAAAATTTAGTGCAGTAACCTCCGTCAAAGATGATGTAAAACCAAAAGAGAATATGATCAATATTAGGGAGCGGATTTTGGGAGAAGGATTTGATTGTGAACAAAGTCGAAAAGAGGTGATGGTAAACTTCAATCTAAACATGCCTCAAAAGAAATAAACACAAGGAGCATCTTATTCAAAACGCCTCAATGAATTTATTCACTAACCCAAAAGGAAAACACGAGAAAAGAAGAGGGGGAGGAGGGGCAATGACGCTTCATCCTCCTCCATCTATAGAGTTTTTCCCTTGAGACTCACACAGGAAGAGAGCAACTAGAGTTTTTTTTTCCATTACAAAATGTGGCTCATGAACGAATACTTTATACCTAGTTGAATTAAAAAGAAAAAAAAAAAGGTGTATGATATGATTATTGGGTTTTTATGCCAATTCTTAAATGTTATTTGGATAGAAGTTACAATTAGTTCTAAATTAAAAAAAGTAACTTATAAACTGTAAGGAGATAAGTTGCAGAGAGATTTTTTCCAGCGAAAGCTGCACGCAGAGGGATGCCATAAATATTAAAACTGCCACAGGTCGTCTACTGTGTGGTCTATTTATTGAGCCCAGAAGACTTGACAGTTATATAGTTAGGATAAGAGTTGGTGCCTCGATATAAACTATTGGAGCAAAATATTTACCATTTCTTTTTATATTTTCATTAGTTTTCTTTCTTATTAAATTAGGGTAAATATATAAATTTGGACCCTATTGAAAACGTTATGTAAAAAGAAAAAGATAAATTTGTCGAAATTAGGATTAAAATAAGTGTGAGATTGAGCCTAAATTAAAGATTAAAACGAGATCAAAGTAATTAAATTTTGTCCCTCTTTTTTTCTTCTTCTTTGATTTTGATTTTAATCTTTTGTCCCTCTCGTTTTTATTGTCACCATTGCCATTGCAATCAAATATCCAGACATGTGTTGAAGACATCGCTTTCTCTCCTCCTAAAGTGATGAAACGTTTATAGGTGGAGGGGTTTAAACCCAAAACATTTAATATTTTTGCTCTATATACCACATGATCGATTTTTATTTTTTATTTTTTGTCAACACATGATCGTATTTCAGTATGATATAATAATTAGTTTGTAGAAACAACCGTACTCATGTGGACAATCTTCTCGTATTGTATTAGTAGTATAACCACTCACTACATTTTATATTTTAATTTGTCAACTTTTTGACGTGGGATTTTAAATAATTCAAAAATATTATAATATTGTCAACTCAAATTAATGTTGATAAAGCTTGACATGTTTATATGAAGCATACCATGTAAGCTTATTGGGAAAGAGAATATCTTCCCCGCTTTGCATGATGACTGCAACAAAGTGAACTTACTTTGAGAGGAGTTTATGTGGATGTGTTATAATTTATTTAGACGTACATATTAGGTTTATTTAAGTGATTATACAAATTTTTTTTTTTTTTCAAAAGATAAAACTTGAGTTAGGTCGCTTTCAATAATCAAGAAACAAAATTCAAGCCTCTTCAAAACAAAACCAAATCAAACCATTTACGAAATTTAAAAAAATAAATAAAGAAGGGGAAAAAAAAGGTCGAAGGAAGGAAGTAGATAGAGAAAATGGTGATAAAAGGCTATGATGATCCTCTCTGCTCCAAACTGATGAAAACTCGACACGGCGAAACAGATGGTGGGCCCCTCATTTAATTACCATAACCGTGTCACAGAGAGAGAGAGAGAGAGAGAGAGAGAGAGAGAGAGCCATTACCCACAAGGCCACACAAGCCACCAACAGCCAAGCCAAGCCACAGCGTATGAGGAGAAAGAGTTCCTTCACAATTCCTCCACAGTCCTAACTAGTTGGACACAGAATTTCATTGCCTTGTTGCAATAATAATTAAGCGTGAGGCTGGACAAAATGGTAATTTTGAGAAAGAGAAACTGATCCACTAATCAAGTCCCTCTGCACAAGCCGCATCATTACTCTCTCACTTGCTCCTCCTCCTCCCTCCCTCCTTCCCCATCCTCTCTTCTCACTTTGCTTTTCACCTTTTAGCCTCTCTCTCTCTCTCTCTCTCTCTGTGCATCTCTATCTCTTCTAAGCAAACTGGGAAAGAAAGAAAACCCACCCCATTGTTTCCATCAATGTGACTATTTGAGTGTGTCCCAGTCTCACTGTGATCTTATATATGAACTAAGCCCTCTTTTCAGAGAAAGCGTGTGAGAATTGGAAGAAAAGTAGCTGCAGACACCACCACAATCAGTGAGTGAGTGACTGACTCTGTTACTGTGCCACTCTCACTTTCATACACTCAATTTTCAACAAGCTAGAGAGAGAGAGAGAGAGTGTGTGCGTGTGTGTGTACCCGTAATGTTCATCTAACTGACACATCATCATCTCTTTGGCCATTGCAGGTTCTCTTCTTTCCCTAAAAAGACCTCGTCGGAAAGGGCGCCCCGGCAAAGACCCACGAGATCATTACCAAAATGCTGGACTACGAATGGGGAAACCCCTCCACCGTCATGCTCTCCCCCGACAACGACCCCGGATCCGACCCCACCCGACACCACCACAACACCACCACCATTTTCGACCATTACGCCTCCCAAGCTTCCCAAGCCTCCGCCTTCAACAACCTCGTCCCTCCTCCTCCTCCGCCGCAACAGCAATCTCACCACGCCGCATTCGCCCACCACTTTAACTCGGCCCAGGCCCAGGCCCAGCAGCTCCACTCCATCTACGACGCCCACGCCTATGCTAGCGCATCGGCCTACGCGCCTCCAAACCACCACCCTCTGCTCTCCCTCGACCCGATCCACGGCGGCCCGGCCCACGGGTTCATTCTGGTCCCGAAATCCGAGGACATCTGCCGGCCCGTGGACTTCGCGTCGAGGATCGGGCTCAACCTCGGGGGCCGGACCTACTTCTCCTCCGAGGACGACTTCATGAACCGGCTCTACCGCCGGACCCGACCGGCCACCGAGACCGGGTCGACCCACGCCCCGCGGTGCCAGGCCGAGGGCTGCACGGCGGACCTCTCCCATGCCAAGCACTACCACCGACGCCACAAGGTCTGCGAGTTCCACTCCAAGGCCTCCACCGTCATCGCCAACGGGTTGACTCAGCGATTCTGCCAGCAGTGCAGCAGGTTCTAAATTACCCCCAATGCCCCTCCCCCCAATCGCGTAATGACCGAAATGCCCCTGGGGTCTTGCTTGCTGTTCTCCTCCCGCCCGGCCAATGATTGGCGAAATCCCGTTTGCCGGACGCGGGGGTCGATCCCCAAAGGCATTTGCGTCCGTATACAAATTATTACGTGCCCCGTTCTCCGTTTGGTTTGATAAATGCACGTGAGCAAGGGTTTTTCTTGTCTGAAATGATAAATAAAAAAACCCTGGTCTCGCTGTGGATTGACGATAATGGCCATGGGAGACGAATCATGTTTGGTGCATGGCCCAATGATTGGCGCGTCCGTACATTTGGGCGATCCCGAGGGCATTTCTGTCCGTGAAAAATATTATACCCTTCTTTTGGTTATTGCGCTTGCCGTTTATGGACCGTGTTGCTATACTTATTATGGAAAGAATTTGTTGATGTTGATTAATTAGTATTAATTAATAAACTATAATTAAATGCAGCATTTTGACTATATTTTGTGGTAACTTTTTCTTGCAGATTCCATCTTCTTCCCGAGTTTGACAACGGAAAGCGCAGCTGCCGGAGGAGATTGGCCGATCACAATCGTCGCAGGCGAAAAACTCAGCAAACAAATCAAGAGAATCACAACTCACAAGTACAGCAGCTAGTGGAAAATGCCCGGAATTCTTCTTCGGATAATGTTGCAAGTAATTAAGTAACCTAGTTCATAAATTGAGACTTTACCCTTACTTTATGAAGCCATATATGCTTTCTTTAATTTTGTTTTAGCATGTGGAAATTGAACTTTTGTAACATTTGGTCTTCTGGGATTTGTTTGGTAGGGTCTCCGCCTGAGTCGGCAGCTCATTCGGCGTCCTCCGTGACCGTGGCCCTGTCGCCGCCACGAATGACGTTGGATTGTTTTAGGCAAAGACCCTATCAAGCTGCTGCCACAACTTCTTCAGGGTCATCAAGCTCACTTTTTTTCTCAAGTGGGTAAAAGCCAATTAGTTAATCAATGGCGTTGTCTATTTTTAATTAGTCTAGTCTTCCCTAAAATTTCAGTCCTAGTCTGGACGAATTTTAGTCACATTAATTACATGCAATATTGGAGCATGAATTTGGCTATTCTCTATATTCTATGCAAGTAGATTCTTTAACATTTTTATTTATTTATCTCTGCAATTAATTCCATTTAATGAATGCATTTTAACTTAGTGGAAACAAGGTTGCTGGAAATTAAATTGGAAGCTGTTTGTGTTTGGTTCCAGAGAAAGTTATGTGTTTGTGTTTGTCTTGGTGCTGGAATTTTCCGGGAAAATGCAGGGAAAGATGGAAAGAAATTGACTGCAGCACTAGTAGTAGTTTCAGTTTTGTACTTATAACTTTAACTTTAATCTGAGGAGGAATATAATGAAGGGATCGAAAGAGGACGTGAAGCCGTCAAACTGTCTCCCAGATGGAAGCTGTACTAAAAACCAAGTTAATTATCAAGCAGCAATTTTGATCAAAATCAATCAATCACATGCTGCCCTCAATTAATCTCTCTCTCTCTCTCTCTCTCTCTCTCTCTCTCTCTCTCTCTCTCTCCCCCCATAGGATCGCTGTGAGCCGTACATCGGCATTTCAAAGGGTCCCCGTGGGGGCCTACTCAACGGAAATCACATGGAGGGTGAAATTGTTAATCATGGCAAGCAATTATTTCACCATAATATGGATATCCCTCCACACAGGGACATAAAAGCTTGTGTTTTGGAAGTACTTCTTTTAACAGCGCTAAAAAACTCTTTCAAGTACAGGTGAATTTTCAACGAGTCATGCGAGAGTACATTTAAATGGGTTGCCACGCTTTAGTGAGTCGAATTTCGTTAGCGTCAATCATCTTGTTCGTGTTGACGAAATATCTCTTGATTGGACTAATTACGTTAACAAATCGGGAACTTAACAAATTATTCATTTTCGAATTAGATCGATGTTACATTGTGAATTAATGTATAGCATATGGTGCTAAATTGAGGGTTTGTTTTGTCTTTTTATTTTTGGGTGTGTTTTTGCAACAATTACGTGATAGAGTTGCAAGAACTGTAGTAGGCATGCAAGTCATGCAAAGATCCTTGTCGTTTCTAGAAGAATTGTAAGTGGGGATGACATTGACTTACAGAATTAGTCACATGACATTGTAACATAATAATAAAAGTAACACTCTTTGTCCCAATTGAAGATTACAAAGTTGCATGATGTGGAAATTTAATATCGGGGGTTTCCTTTTCTTGTTTTCTTATGTGCTTTCATTAATCTTTTTCTATCATCTTCATATATATGATATATGATTGTGAATGATGGGTTTTTTTAATTCTCTGATGTGGAAGTGGAAGCCTCCTTGCACTTTCCAGGAAATTTGTTGTTAGTGTTAGACCTTTTCCTATGTGTCTTTATTCATCCTACTTTTTTGCTAAGAGCTTCAATTAAATTGAGATATGCTTTTGTTCTAAATCAAGACAAGCAATTGATCTCCTTCCATTCATTTCAAATCATGGATGTGTTGAAAACAAAAAAACATTACTTTGCTGGTTGTAAGTGAACTCTCACCTCAAAACGTATACAGTTTTTTCAGGTAAATCAGTCATATCTGTCACACTCTATTTTAATATAATTAAAAAGGATCTCGAGTTTCTACATTTAGAGTTCATGCATTTACCCGCATTTCTAACATATGAACCATTAAAATAAATAAAGTATGAGTGTTGATTTTTTTTTAAAAATATCAGTCCAATAATGTGAGAGCTATCTCTATAGTTGCCTATAATTAAAAGTGTGTATGACTTGTGGCTGAAGTAGGAAATCCCATCTCATCCGTCATCACTGATGAGCTCATTTTGTAATTGTTTGGAGAGAGGTCACTTTCTTGCACCTCTCATTTTAAGTTTCGTGTCCCCTTATCCTATATCAAGCACAGGAAAAAGGTAAAAGGCTATAGCTACCCCCTCATCAATTGGTGTTCATTAGTTTTACTGACAATATAAAGAAAAAGTAATTAATTGAAACGGCAAATCATACAAATTGATGTGTAGTAATTTAAGAGTGCTGCTATTTCCACCCCCTATCTTATTTCCTCATCCACTTTATTTTCCCACCCACCATGTAAATTTGAAAAAACATAATCTTATCTTTCCACCCACCATTATTCCTAAAATACCATTTAATTATTATTTTCTTTTTGTCAAACATAATAATTTAAAAGATAAAAAAAGAAGCTTAATAGAACTTAACAATTAACTCTGCAATCGTTGTTCTTCTTTTCTTTTTTCTTCTTTCTTTCTCAGCATTTTCTCCACCCAATTCTATAGGGTTTTTTTTTTCCCTCTTCCTTACTCTAAGTTTGGTTGGTTTTGGTGGTGGCTTGAGAAAATTCAGGGTTGGGACCTGCGAATTAAAGGGTAGTCTCATTGTTGAGTTGGAGGGTTTGTTGGGAGAGGCTGTAGGAAGCAATAACAAATGTAGATGGCGTATAAGAAGGCAAGGCTAAGAAAGAAAGTCACCTTAAATTGAATTAAATTGAATGTGAATGATTTGATTATTATGTAGAGATCAGTTTAGTCATTATAAAGAGAGTCTACCCACACACACACACACACACACACACACACACAAAAACTTATGTTTTGGAGAGTTTGTTTAGGGTTTAGGAAGAAAGAAGGAAAAACCAAACCTATGCAATTGGGTGGAGAAGCTACAGATATAAGAAATAAGGAAAAAAAAAAGAAAGAAAGAAGAAGACTAAACTGAGTGGGGGAGATATTGACCCAAAAAAAAAAGATTGGGGGAAGATTTTTCAAACAAAACAAACAGGAAAGGGGGAGAGATTGAAGAGATAGGAAATATAAAGGGAACAAAAAGGTAAATGACGGCAGGAGTTAAGGTTCAAATTGTTAAGTTGCATTAGGGTTTTTTTTTTCTTTTTAATTATGAAAAAATTCCAATCCATTGGATTAAATTTTAATAAGGTGACATAAGTCCTTAAAAGTCATTTCACAAAGGGCTAAATTTGTCCTTAAATTTTTGAAAATAAGGTGGGTGGGAAAATAAGACAGGATGGTGGAAATAGTAGCACTCTAATTTAATTGTACTGGCTATTATTGTTTGTGAGTTCTTAAACATCTTGCTTACGACAGAATTTGCAATCTTAATTAGAATGTCTATGCTAGAGTTTCTTCGATCATGCGTGATCGTTAGTGGAGACACACTAGATTGTCTTAATTTTGATGTTAGATTGCTTCGTTATTGTAATGACCCTTTGTGACTAGTTTGTATTGGTCCTTTATGAGTGGTGATTTTTTTGGTTGAATTATGAATGCAATTCCGTACTTTTTCAACAACAAAACAAAAACAAAAACAAAATCTTGCATATAGGAAACATTTACACTAACATATAAAGTACAATATAAAATAATCCAATACATACGGTAAACCTTAAACATAGGGACTAATAACCTTCAAAGCAAACCAATCATTATATTAATAACCTTCAAAATAATTCCAACTTAGGTAAACCTAACAACTGGGTGTTTCTTAAGGAAGCACTTCTAAGTGCTTTTTTAAAAAGCGTTTTTTTTTTTTTTTTTTTTGTTGTGCTTAATAAAAACGCATATAAACAAAAGGATTTTATTACTACTTTCTACAGAAACACTCCCAAACCGCCATAGTGGTAACATCCACATTTTCTGTTAATTAATTGTTGATTGGCCAAAAAGAAAAAGGTCAGTGGTCCAAACTTTGGTTAATAATTAGTATTTTGTGAGCC
Organism: Prunus salicina; assembly: GCA_020226455.1. Lineage (NCBI taxonomy): Eukaryota > Viridiplantae > Streptophyta > Magnoliopsida > Rosales > Rosaceae > Prunus > Prunus salicina. Next base: position 14,648,294 of record CM035343.1, on the reverse strand, counting down.
CTCAAGTCCTCCGCAGGGAGGAGAAGTAGTGATCACAAGTCAGTGAGTGGTCCAAATTGGCACGCAAACAATCAAAATATATTGCAACCTCTTTGTTTAAAGAGAGAAGTCAGAAGAATAAAGGAGGTACATTTCATGTTTCATTCAATCAGTGCAACATTACCCTCAGCTCCCCAATCCCCAATGAAATCATCCCATTTTTGTGGGTCGCAACCGAAGCACATGTCACACTTCCTGGGTAGCTATATAAGACTTTGGTCATACTCATTACCTCACCATTATATTATTGAAAAGGTAACGACTTTAACACTTCTAATTTAACTGTAACGAAGATTTACTGAGAAAGTACCATTTTATGATTGAAAGAGTAGCGACTTTAAGACTCCAATTTAACTGTAAAGAAGATTTATTGTGAAAGCCAAAAGATGTAAAGGAGCAAAACATATTTGATTGGCATAACCCTCAAATTCCTATTGTGAGGATAAAATAAGGGATTTTAACCGTAATACCAGATTTTCATTTGTTACTCGAACTCGTTTTTGAGTCATTACGGACTTTCAATTCTCTTACGTTTTTCGATTTAGTCATTATTAGAGAATAATTGCGTCAAAATTAACAATTTAACTCCTCAAATACACGGAAAAATTAACAAAAATTAACAAAATGAATAAATTGAAAAACATGCAAGAATTGGAAAATTAAGTATAAAATATTGAATTTGAAGGTAGCATGGAAAGTGAACTCAGAAGTTGAAATTGAAACCAACATATTTTTGTGATGAAGGGATTTGTAGGCCCCCGCAATTTTCACTGCAGACTGATCTTAAAGCCACTGTCGCTGTGGGTTGTTCTTGTGGCACAGAGAGCATACTTTTCAAACCCTGCACGTGGATACTTGTTGTAGGCTCTTAGTTCTGATACGTGGGGCATGGCATGGAGAGTACTTGCAGGTTTGGTCACGTGCAACGCACGTGATAAGACGAAAATAGTCTTTGCCCGTTTGTAACTACAGCTGGAGAGAGGAAAAAAAGGAAGTTGCTAGGTTGATATGAAATGTGAATGATGAATTGGTAGGTGTGTGTTGTGGAGGCAAAGGCTTTTCTTTTGTGGTGTGTTCTGTGGTTGGACCACGCAAAATAATATTAATGTCACAAGTATGGATATGGGGTAAGTCGGTAACTCTCCTTTTTTTTCTTCTTCCAACTACTTATGGAATTCAGCTACCTATTCTTAGTATGTAGATTGTAGAGCCAACCCAAAACCCTAGACATATAATGTAAGGTGTTATCAAGAAGTGCTCGTGTGATTTTACGAGATAATTTTTTGTGTTATGTTATCGGATTCTTAATTTGAATCACTCACGAAAAGGCTGTGAAAATTGAATTACTTGTTTAAAAGTTATTACATATATAGAATCTTATTCGACCACGAATGTTTAACTCATGATCCAAAAAATTCTAATTAACTTGAATATAATAGTCGATGATTAAACTCAAATTCCTGTTCAAACTTTGAAAATCTACCTTAATTATGAGTTATGAGATCCAAAAAAAAATCTATGTTCAGTCCCACACACCTGTCGAAAGGGGCAAAATCATGATAGATGCAGGAGCAAGCACATCAAATTGTTGATGATATAGGCAATAACATAAAGTGTCTCATAGGGCAGAACAGAGGTACGGTCATAATCTTTCTTCTTCTTCTTCTTCTTCTTCTTTTTTTTTTTTTTGGTTGTTGGTAATATTTGCCGATTCTTGAGAGGACAAAATTATGAGTGTCTCCGAGCTTATGAGTATCCCATGACCATAATGTCTTTTCAAAATATTTCATGTGCTCAAAAAGTTTATTTTCTCATCATTTTTCTTGTTTCTTCTTAAGAAAATTCTATTAGTGCAAATGTACTCATTAAACAAACACTTTTATGATAGTTGGGTGTACTAACGGATTATTTTTTCAAAATAGGGTTTTAATTTGTGACTTCGATATTAAATTTACTTGATAGTGTGTGTGTAAAAAACTCTTATACTCTTATAATTTAGATTATCACTTGTATAATAATAATATATTATTTTGGATGATTAAGCCCAGTAGACCTCTAAGAGTGAGATTTTAACATTATAATAACAAATAAATAAAGGCGTTTGTGCAATTGGCAGTAAACCATACATGAACTTTAGATTATTAGTGTATTTATTTGATGTGCGACTTACATCACATCATGACTTATATCGAATCAACACTTATAAAAATTTGTTAATTATGATTTACTGACGGGGAAAAGTACTTGGTTACGGATGCTACAATGAAACAATGGCTACACTATTTATGCCCACCGCAAGATTTAGATGTCATATATATATATATATATATATATATATATAGTTTTTGTGACCCCATACAGAACAGTGGCAGTTTTTATTTCTCTACGGAGTTTCCAGTACTAGAAAGCATAATTTCTCAAGTCTTTGTCGTCCTTAGTAAAAATTCACACACGAAGCAGAAGACTAGGCATATAGCAATCATTATTATTTTTATATAAAAGAGGACATTGGTACTAGTATTATTTAATAGGAGTTGTTCTGAGCTTTGGCGTTACTGGTCAGGGACTTTTAGAAGCAAACTTAATAAAGTAGGAAGGTCTGAAGATAATGATTTGCCAAATGTGTGTAAACTTTGAAGTCTTGCAAATGGTGGATGCTCTCCATCACATTTTGACCGTATTTTACAATGTACTCTCAGTGATTTTTTTAAGTACAATGGAAATTACGAAAAAGATACACGCATCTTATGATAAATCTAAGGGAAATTGTTAAACCATATATCAGAATGTGGGTACGTACTATATGTGATTTTGTTTGTTAACAGTGTGGGAACACATATTTTCGGCAACCACTTAGGTGACGCCACGTGAAAGACCGAATATTCCCTAGGTCATGTGATTGTGTCAATTAAATTCCCATTTAATTTGCTAATTATTAAGAATTAAAATAAAAATATCCCCATAAATCAAGATATGATTTTCATTGGTCAGTTTGGCATTGTTGTGCTGTGAAAATAATCGTTGTCAGATTTGCTGTAAGAGAAATCAACTGTGAGAGAAAACAGTTTGGTGTTTGGTAAACTTTTTGTTAAAAGTGTTGTTGGTATTGATTCCCGCATAATGAGAAAATAATTCCAACATAATCATTAAACCCAACGCCTCTTCGAAACTGATTTCTGCATAATCAGAAAATAAAAGCACCTCATTAGTTGTTTTCCCTTTTAGCTTTCTCTCACAACAATTTTTAACAATAAGTGATTTTCTCATAGTTTACCAAACATGCTGGGTTTCCCAAATTTTTTTTAAAATCACTTATCACCCTAAATAAGCAATGCCAAACAGACACTAAATCTCATTGATTTACCCAATCTCCCTATTTATGGAAAAGAATAATTTCCCTATTTATGGAAAAGAATAATTTCCTTAAAAAAAGAATTATTCTCCCATAAATCATACCAAACAAGGAGGATATATAGAGGCAAGCTATTTTCACACATGAGGTAAACTCCATCCTTTCAGTATTATCTGCATCTCCTGAGACCTGTACTGACTTAGGCATTGGAGGGGGCATTGGAGGGCCCTTGGCCAACACCACACATGCGTTCTTCGATTGACCGCTTTATTTTGCAGGTTCTAGGGAGAAGATAATGAAGAGACACAAGGATCTTCTCCAAATATTCCAGGGGAGGAAAATTGCAGCAAAAAATTGGTAGCACCAATTTGTTTGTGCAAATTTCCTCCCCTGGAATATTCGGAGAAGATCCTTATATCTCTTGAATGTCCTTTTCCTCGAACCCTGCAAAATAATGGTGGTCAATCGAAGAACGCAGGTGCCTAAGTCAGTAAATGGTGTCAAGGAGATGCAGATTATACTGAAATAATGAAGTTTTCTCTCAGGGAGATAGTGAGGAGTAACGCCGGGAGAGAGAGGGGACGGCGAGAAGCCAAGTGAGAGAGATGAGAGAGAGGTGGCGTGTGAGCCTTGTATTTTTGCTGGGGTTTCGGAATTACCTCATGTGTGAGTTATGATTGCCTTTACATAGAGTCTTCTTCTTTGGTAGGTTTTGTGGAGAATAATTCCCTTTTATAGGAATTATTCTTTTATATATAAAAAGATGATATGATAAATTAAAGAGATTTGGTGAAAATCGAATGCTTGATTTAGGGAGATATTACTATTTTAAATTTAATTAGCACAATTATTTAAGGAATATTCCATCTTCCACATGTCTCCTACTAAATGGCTGCAGAAAATATGTGTTCCCACAAATGGGATTTTTGTTTTTGTTTAAACAATCTGGAAATTTATTGAAAATGTTATCTCGGCATTTTGGGATTTGCATTTTAGATTTAGAATATATTTTTCCTTGAGTCCTAACGTTCCACTCTTCTTATGTACCAAACATTCTCGTTGGCCAACTCTATTGACACTGGTCCCGCTGCTTAAGAACTAGATATTCTAATTGAGATGGAGCTATGTAGGAATCTTTTAAGATTAGGACGTGGATAGAAATATATTTGATCTCATTTGTTTAGATTGATAGTCCTGATCCATATTGGTTGCAAAAGGAAAATGGAGGCCCAATCATATTTTTCTTGTTCATTAGCTCCATGTTTCAAATAGAAAAGTTCTTGATATACCTTTGAAACTTGCAATCAATCTTTAAACCTTTTCATTTTCTCGTTCATCTTCCTCCTTTTCTTACAGTCCTTAATGAATAAAGAGTATGAAACTAATAAAAGCAACAAAATAATCAAATGTCTACAATGGGAGTGAACTTTATCAAGGACAAATGCATTTAAGAAACAAATGCCAGTATAAATGGGAGACAAGAGGCCTGTCCCAACACATAAAGAAAATATGTAAACCAACTAATTAGAATGTATTAATATCCATCAACCAACAAAAGAAATATACAATTCGACAAACAATTAGCCTCCTAACCAAAAAAAAATAACCAGCGTGATAGTAACACCACACAACATATAGATAACGTCATGAATCTACTCAACTTATAACACAAACACCATATCCACGTGCCGCACGGTGTTACATACCATGAATCTGGAAAAATTTCTCCCCCTAATTTGTCTAATTGGCTAACTGACCTCACACTAAAACAAAGCAATCAAAGAATTATCTACCTTTCCCAAAAAAAAAAATATATATATATATATATATATATTGTTAGACCACACTGGCTCCATGAAAGGAGTTCCACAAATCAGAGTCTTGATCTTCTTCAGCCTTCGTTTTGCCCCTTTCAGGCAAGAACCCGTATGCCGGGCTCGGAGCTTGCCGGAGATCAAGCGTCAAATGCGCACCACTGCCTTCATGGAACCTGCCCCAACCATGTTGATAATTATGATCAGAAAACATCTGGTGCTGCTGTGGTTCGACTGAATTGGACCATGATTGGCCATGATCACAAAACAAATCTTCGGTTGCATGGTTATGTGACGATGAATCCCAGTTTCTGTCTTCCGATGAATTAATGAGCTGGCGAGCCAAGACGGCTGCGCGGTTTTCGGCAATGAGCTCACGAAGTGCAGCACTGGATCTTGAGGAGAGATCAGAGGGAGATACCCAGGAATCAAAACCAGTGTTCCTGGATGACAGAAGAGAGAGAGCACGTCCTGTCGGAGTTGATAAGTATCCAAACCTCCCCTTTTCTGTTCACAAAAAGAGAAACTCTCCATGATTAGCAATAGGGTTTTCCTTTCATTAATACCAGAGGTTAGCAATTTGGTTTTCCTTTCTATAATCTCTTTTCATTTGGCGGAAACTATACTCGCAATGGCAAACATCGATTCAGAAAGACTCGAAGAATCTCTAAAGAATTTCAAAAAGAAAATTCTTAAGAAAGCCAAAAACAAAACAAGAAAAATTAAGAACGCGATAAGGAGATAAAATGTACACACCTTGAGAAGAAGTTCTAGATAGAGAATCATGAGAGCTCTTTCGTCTTCGCTCATTATGGCCTGCTAATCTCCTCCTACAACTCCTCTTAGACTCGTCAAACTCTGACACTACATGAAACCTATACCCATTTACCGATTTACCCACCCATTAGAATTTAGAACAACCAACATCATCATCATCTTAATATTACCAACTATTGCCAAAAATATAAAATTAAGTGCGATGAATCTTTTTTTTGTTTGAACATTTGCTGACATAAATGAATGCGTCATACTAATTCTGATGTATGGGAATGTTTACGAAAACGTTGCTAAAAAGTTAGCTTAAGCCATTTTAAAAGAAGCATCATCCTATGATATTCATCAAAGTTACTAGAAGTTGTCATGATCTTACAATTAAAGCAGAAATAAAATTCTTCTTGAGGCTCAAAAAGTATACCATTTCTATCGAGAGATCTCTCAAATAATTTTATTTCAGGGACACCATTTAGGATCCCCTACAAATATTTTTTTCAACGATCAAAACCATCTATTTTTAAAGTCTACATTCATAAATCATCATTGCAAAAAATTAGACAAATCGGAAACCGTTTCGATATCCAATTGTATCCTACAAAATCAATAAACATGGTGTTTCAAGAAAGTATTAAAATTTCAATAATCCAATTGAGTGGTCAAATAATATCGGATTTAAATGAGTTTTTGTAGATATGATCTTTGAATGAGTATCTACAAAATAGATGGCTTGGATTAGTAAAATATAATACAGAGTGGATCCTACAAGGGTGTCCCTCAAATAAGTTAATTTCAGAGATCCCTCAATAAACTCTTTTCATATATATCCATCCGCCGTATCTTTCTCTAATCATTTTAATGTAGGGAATTTAGCAATAAGCCCAAATAATTACTGTCCAGTTCAATAAAGGATCACATTTTTAGAACAAAAGGAAACCGATCGAAACTAAGGTCAAAATTAGAATCCGATTCGCCTTTTGGCCTCTTTTGTAGTAAAAAAGAATAATGTTAGGAGGACCGGATTTTTGAATTGCATTAGTGATTGAAAAATGCAGTCATAAATAAGTGGTTTTACTACTTTAGGCAAAGAAAACATTTATATATGTGGTATCAAAGAATAAAGTTGTTTCTTTTCCGGTCTAATAGTCTAGCCTCCCATTCTTCAAAGAAATATGGTAATTTGCACTTGGTTAATGTTCTAGCAAGTGATGATAAACCAAAAACAATTGTTCTCTAATGATCAAGTTCAAGATGGCAATTTCCACTTGGTGCCAGTTTTTTTTCTGGAAAAAAAATGGTTAAAATATTTAAAATATTAATAAAAATGGAACGGAATTGTAGTTCAGATTATCAACTTTATCCATAAGAATAACAATAATAAGAAGAAGAAGAAGAAGAAGAATTCAGCACAAAAATAAAGAAGAAATGAAAGGAAGTGACCTGCTGCACTGCTGACAGAAGCGCTGCTCTTGGCCCAACACCGTGACCTTGGAAGCCTTGGAGTGCATCTCGCACACCTTGTGCCTCCGGTGATACTCCTTCGCGTTCATCAGCGGCACGTGGCACCCCTCCACCTGACACCGCGGCACCACCTTCAACGCCAGCGTCGCCCCGCTCCCATACAGTTGCTGCGCCGCCGCTCCTCCTCTGCCTCTCTTGCTCATCACGCCCACCGGGAGCCCCGCCACGTGTCGATCATCCAGGGCATGAGCATGAGCTCGAGCATGATCCTCGAAGTAGTGCCTCTTCCCCAGCTTCAAGCACATCAGGTGTGGGTCCGGATGGTAGTGGGCGCGGGCCCCGCCGCCGTAGAAACTAGAGTGCTGCTGCTGCTGCAAGGGATGGCCCATGATGAACGCGTGACCGCCGGCGCTGGCCTCGGAGCACGTGGCGGAGCTGGATGCCCCCGCCGTGGCGGCCACAGTGACGGCAGCCGGAGAGTAGAATGAGTTGTTGTTAGTGGCAGCAGCAGAAGTAGAAGTAGCACCACCCCATATATCCCAATTGGTGAGGTAGGTGTTGTTATTACCATTCTGCCCTCTGCTGCTGCTGCTTAGGTGACTATTATTATTATGATCATGCCCTAACATGTTCATGTTCCCACCTATTTCCATATCTCTCCTCCACTGATCTGTGAGAGAGAGAGAGAGAGAGACAGAGAGAGACAGAGATAGATGGGTTTTTTGGATAGTTTTGGTAGTAATATGGGTACAAATTATACAGAGATAAAGGACTAGCTGCTAGAGTATTTATATGTGTGTGTGTATATATATATATATAAGGAGTAAGAGATTTTCACAGAAATGGGGGAGCAACAGGCTGTAGGAGTTGCCTGCTGGTGGGTATCACATATATAAGAGGAAAGGGGTTTCAGAAGAGAGAGAGCGAGAGAGAGAGGGAGAGCAATGAAGGGTTCTCTCTGGGTTTCTTTTGTTCTACACCAATGGGGTTAAAGTGATTAAGCAAAAGGCTGCAAATTTTAAGTTCGCTCAGAGAGAGAGAGAGAGAGAGCCCAGTGACACGTGAGAGGGAATGGACGGACATGGGAGTGCACGTGGGAACAGTGGTAGGTGGAGCCAGCCAAGCTCCTCTGGAAAATGATTTGATTGAAGAGGGTCACTGCTATCATCAGTACTCAGTGTGAGAGAGAGAGAGAGAGAGAGAGAGAGAGAGAGGTAAACTTGTGATTAGACCAGAGAGGGTACTGAAACAGAAAGTGAGACGGACACGTGGCTTCCTACTAATTGATCCAATAACAATATCGTTTTCAAGTTAAACATTTACCTAGTCCCGTAGCATGCAATTTTCTTACAAAATGTCTCAAAATAGTACTTCTAATAACCTTAATTACACCAATATTCCTTGAAATTTCAGTCAAGTCTCACTTTGTCATTCAGACTCAAAATGATATATTTTCATCCTTTTATCTAGATTTGGTGACCCACTTTACTCATACTGTAACTCCATCTAAAAGTCTGTTAACTTTGATAACGTGACGAGGTATTTTTGTAATTTCAACACATATCATTATCCAGCAATTAGGTGAGTGACGTGGCAAGTGGACCCACCTCCACATAAATAAAAATATAATTAAGTATTATAATAATTAAAAAGAACTAAAATTAAAATAAATCAGAAAAAATATATTCAAATAATAAAAACCTTACCCAGTCTGTACACCGACCACCACTCATGCCTCATTGCGTCATGAGTTCATAGCTTCGCCGACCAGAGAGAGAGAGAGAGAGAGAGAGAGATTGACTTCACAAACAAAAAAAGAGATAAATCAGACAAACAAAAAAACAAATGAGAAAAAGAGAGAGAAAGAATATCATTCTCATTTCTCAATTTTTGATCGACCTCACATTTTCATACCCGTATGGGTTTTCGGCTTTTATTAGCCCCTTTTTCTCACTCCCTACAAATTTAATCAAAGCCACAGACAAATACCCGAAGAGTTTCAGGTGCTCAGTCTTCGAGCACAGGCAATATCAAAGCTCACAACAATACAGAGCTATATTTGGGATCTCGGGGAACTCAAGAGAAGCAAACCCATATTTACATGAGAGAGACAAAACCCAAATTTGGTTTATGTAAGGGGTTTTTCGTTCCAGCAACTGCAAATAGGCATGAGCTCTTGTAAATAGCAAATGGATGAAGTTGCCCATGTGTTGAGTTCAAGAACCAGGTCCCAAGAGTGCTTCAAAAAGTTCGTGAAGCCTTAGAAAGTACTTTGGTTTTTCACCAACAAGACAACAATTGTTATAGATCAATATTATGGCTTGGCCTGAGGAGCTTGTGGCATGGGAGCTAAGCCTCCATAAGTTTAGCAATAGAGAGAGAAAGCTTGGATTTCTTATGGGAAATAGAGATTCAAAGCAAGGGGAGAGGGAAATTTGGGAAGATTTGATGAGGGAAGAGATGGAGAGATGGAGATAAAAGGATGGGTGGCTTGAGTAGATTTTCCAGCAGCTTGACGATTGCTTGATCATCTCTGGATGGTTCATGGGAGAGAGAGGAAGAAGATGGAAGAATACTACTTGAAATTGAAGCTTCCAGTAGTGAGTAAGGATGTTTGCTCACTCTGGATGAGCTAAGACGATGGGTAGGAGATGTCATCTTTTACAGGCGCCGGAAGCCCATTTTGGTTCAAGAACCCTAGCTGACTTTCCCCAAATTTTGCCAAGTCCTCTCCTCTACTTCTCTTCACTTGCTTTGATTCAATCATTTCGTGAAAATTCTTTAATCCAAGCACATTAGGACAGAGCATTTTGGGGTTCCAAGGTTTTCCTACTGCTGACTTCTTCCATCCTGGGTGAGGCTCTTCTTGTTTTTCCTCTTGGTTTTCCTACCAAAGCATGTAGAGGAAATAATGGGTAAGAATGCTGGTCTAAAAGGTGTCTTACTTCCAACAGCCCATACACATAGGTTTCACTTGGTTTTAACAATGGCTTTGTTTTAATTTGGTTTTAATAGGATGCTGGGATATTTTCTAAGGTGCTAGGTTATTTCTTTAAGGTGCTGGGCTATTTTTTCTCTCTTATGCTTACCCATATATTTGGGTTCAAGAAATGGAGCTGAGTTTGGTGCTCCCAAGCAGCCTAAACTTCCACTTCTGGGACCATCAATAGGCCTCATGAACACTTATAACCATCTATACCATAACCCACTCAGCAAAACCCAGGCATTTGCGTGATTTGGGCCACTTAAGCTTGTAGCATGACTCGGTACTAAAATAAAGGTTTTCTTCGCTCGACGTTGTGTGTCTTATGGTGTGTTTGTGCTCGGGCTCTGCCTTATTGTAATGGGCTATGGTCGGGCCTGTTGGTTTTAAAACATTTTTAAGAAGTTCATTTGAATATTAAACTTGCATTTAATCAAATTAATCGCAGCGGAAGAATATAGTGGTTGTTTAAATTCAAAAACAAAACTTCTTCCAAGTATCTTAAGCCATGAACATTGATATGATTTCATAAAGGAAAGCACAAGAGAAAATGATAAGTCTTAATTACCCTTGATGCTATAATATGAACCAAGTTGTGTTTTGGTCTTCTCTTGATGATTTCCCTTTGTTGATCTCCTCTTTGATCTTTCTCCTCCTTGTGAGCCACAAAAGGATATGGCCTCTAAGTCTCGACACCAATGGAACCTTGAGATGAGAAGGAGTATCTTGAGAATACAAGAATGCTAGTTCAAGAATCTCAAGATTTGTTTCAATCTAAACCACTTTGAAAGATAAAAGTGTTTCACTCTTGAAAACTCTTTTTTTTCTCTCTTTGATCTCCCAAACCCCTTTGGTTGATGTTGGATTGTGTTTGTGTGTTAATTAGCTTATTCACTTGCTTATAGAAACAATTCCCATACATATCTATATATGCATTTTCGGACAAACCCCATTGGGCTTCCAAAATTGGGCCATATGACACTTAACCATATCTTTAAGTGTATAAACCCCTTGGGCTTGATACCCAACCATTTGGGCTTCTCATTAACCATTACGGAGGCCCAAATACCATTTTACACGTAGTAAATCATCCACATCAAATCAATCAAATTGATTTCCTCATTTCATTTGTATTACTCAAAGTTAACCATTTAAGGTGTGCGATCCATTAGGTTCTAATTTAGTAAGGCAGTGGGACAACAATTAAACTCTTTCTAACCAATGGAATTAAAACCCCCTTTTAATTCTTCCTTTATTCGGATTGATCACAATCAATCCTAGGACTTCCACAAGCCAAGAGTGACATCTAGCAACATATCATGGCTACCCAAGCTAATCAGAATAGACAAAGAACCTATTCAGTTGGAATTGCAATGCAATACGGTCCTTCTCTTATACAATGTTTCCAATCATATTTTCAGGGTACGGATTGATAATGTCAAACCCCTAATATGATTAACCTCATGTGATTCAATAGAACATGACTAAAACACTTTCTAAATCATGTTCAAATACTTCGGCCGAAGATTTGCTGAATCACATCTTGAAACATTCTCTTTCTTATCAAAAGTAGAGATTCCTTATTGTACATTCACATGCCCCTATGATGAATTAAGAGATCCCAACAACACTTTAGACAAATCTTTTACGACTTGCCTTTAAGAGCTATCAAAGATCAATAACGCATTACAGGACAACCATGATGCCTCAGGTCTAAGGACTAATTTGCATTATTGCAACTATGAGTTCTCGTTTGACATATAGATAAATACTCCATAGAACTACGATTGATCGCGTTCAGTGAACTCATTCACTAATGAGCACCCACATACTTGTATTAGTGTCAACTACACAAATGGTTTGAGACTAACCATCCTCCCAATTGAGCATACATAATATGTGCTAATCTTGACGGTTTATCAATGCCCATTTGATAACCTATGATCAGGAACATTTTGGGGTACTACAGTTAGAGATTAAAGGTCTCATGAATCTAAACTTCTTTAGATTACTTTATCTCTTATATAGCATACCCTGGACATTTGTTTCTTTACACGATGTAATAGATAACAAAATAAGTTTGCCCTTTATTTACGAAATGTATTCTAAGGAGATTACATCAAATGTATTGGCTCTTAGGGCACATTTCTAACAATCTCCCACTTGCACTAGAGCCATTTAGCCATGTATCTAATACCCATTTTCTCTGTATGTCTATCCAGTGTGACTGTGACATAGGCTTAGTGAGTGGATCTGCTACATTGTCAAAGTGCTTGGATCTCTGATGAGACCTGGGTTCTTTGGCTTGAGCTATCGCCCCATTGTTGTCACAGTACAAAGGTACTGATGACATTATGGTTTGAACCACATTTAGTTCGGTAATGAACCTTTCATCCAAACAACTTCCTTTGCTGCTTCTGAAGCAACAACATACTCAGCTTCAGTCATGGAGTCAGCAGTAACACTTTGTTTACAGCTTCTCCAGCTAACAACACCTCCATTCAAAATGAAGACGTACCCAGATGTGGATTTACGATCATCTACATCGGATGCAAAATCTGAATCAGTAAACGCTTCCACTTGTAACTCTGATGTTCCTCCATAAACGAGGAACATGTCCTTAGTCCTTCGTAAGTATTTAAGGATACACTTAACAGCTCCCCAATGATCTAATCCGGGGTTTGACTGATATCTACTCGTTATACTTACAGCATAACTGATATCTGGTCTTGTACAAACCATGGCATACATGAGACTCCCTATTGCAGATGCATAAGGGATTTTACTCATCTGCTGTATCTCTTCAGGAGTTTTCGGACACATGTTCTTAGAAAGGTGAAGTCCATGTCTAACTGGAAGTAACCCTTTCTTAGATTGTTCCATATGAAATCTCTTTAGCACCTTATCTATATACAAGGATTGAGATAATCCAATTATTCTCTGAGATCTATCACGATAAATCTTTATTCCAAGTATATAAGATGCTTCTCCTAAATCTTTCATTGAGAATGATTTAGTGAGCCACAGCTTCACTGAAGATAGCATTCCTATATCGTTTCCAATAATCAGTATGTCATCTACATACAAGATAAGGAATACTACTGAACTCCCACTTACCTTCTTGTACACACATTGATCATCCATGTTTTGTATGAAGTCAAATGATTTGACAACTTCATCAAAACGGATGTTCCAACTCCTAGAAGCTTGCTTCAATCCATAAATGGATTTATGTAGCTTGCATACCTTATGCTTATCAGCTTTAGAAATGAAGCCTTCAGGTTGATCCATGTATAGTTCTTCCTGAAGGTGGCCATTCAGAAAAGCCGTCTTCACATCCATTTGCCAAACCTCATAATCATGATATGCAGCTATTGCAAGCAAAATCCGAATAGACTTTGTCATAGCAACAGGAGAGAAGGTTTCTTCATAGTCAATTCCTTCTCTCTGCTTGTAGCCCTTTGCTACTAGCCTTGCCTTATAGGTTTCTACTTTCCCATCCGAGCCTATCTTCCTCTTGAAAATCCATTTATTTCCTATTGGTACAATACCAAGAGGTGGATCAACTAGAGTCCAGACTTTGTTGGTATACATAGAATCCATTTCGGATTTCATGGCTCCAAGCCATTTCTGTGAGTCAATGTCTGACATTGCCTCATTGTAGTTCAAGGGGTCTTCAATATCCTTACAATCACTTAGGAGATTTAACTCTCCTTCGTTTTCATGAAGGAATCCATAATACCTCTCAGGCATTCTTCTAACCCTACTTGAAATACGCGGAGTTTGTGTTACAACAGGTTGTGGATCTGGGATTGCATTTAGTTCAGTGTTGATTTCTAGCTCATTGGACAATTCCTTGAGTTCTATCTCATGTCCCCCTTTCCCATCAAGAGCGTATTCCCTTTCTAGGAAGGTAGCTGACCTTGCGACGAACAACCTTTGCTCGTCGATGTGATAGAAGTAATATCCCATAGTTTCCTTGGGATACCCTATAAATCTACACTTCACAGACCTTGCATCTAGTTTATCCACATCTTGTCTTTTGACATATGCTGGACAACCCCAAATCTTGATATATCCAAGACTTGGTTTCTTCCCAAACCACATTTCATATGGAGTTTTTGGAACAGATTTGGAAGGCACTCTATTTAACAAATGAATTGCTGTTTCAAGTGCATATCCCCAAAAGGATATAGGTAAATCAGTATAGCTCATCATGGAACGAACCATATCCATTAAGGTTCGATTTCTCCTTTCAGAGACCCCATTATGTTGTGGAGTTCCTGGTGGAGTCCACTGTGATAAGATGCCATGTTCCTTGAGGTAATCAAGAAACTCTGTGCTCAAGTATTCACCACCTCGATCGGATCTAAGGATTTTAATACTCAATCCAGTTTGGTTTTCAACTTCATTTCTGAATTCTTGAAACTTTTCAAAAGATTCAGACTTATGCTTCATTAAGTATAAATACCCGAACCGTGAATGATCATCGGTAAAGGTAATGAAGTACGAATAACCTCCCCTTGCGTTTGTAGACAAAGGTCCACAAACATCTGTGTGGATCAACCCCAACAATTCTGCAACTCTTTCTCCTTTTCCAGTAAAAGGAGACTTGGTCATTTTACCTTGTAGACAAGATTCACAAGTAGGCATAGGAGCAGGATCTAAAGATCCAAGGCATCCATCTTTTGCCATCCGGTGAATCCTATCTTGGCTAATATGTCCAAGTTTGAGGTGCCACAATTTAGTTGAGTTATCCACTTCTCTGGGCCTTTTAGGTCTAGATGCATCTTTATATACAGTTAATACTACCATTCATTTCCAAATGAAAAAGACCATCAATCAAATTTGCATAAGCAATAATTCGATTATTATGTGAAATAGAACAAAGTAGTTTGTCAAACAAAACAACAAATCCGTCTCTTAAAAGCATAGAGACTGATATTAAGTTCTTTACACAACCAGAAATGAAATAACAATTATTTAATTTCAGGGTCTCCCCGGAAGGTAGATTGAGATGATAGGTGCCTACAGCTTTGGCAGCTACCTTAGTGCCATTACCCACAGTTAGCACCATTTCTCCTTTTCCGAGTCTTCTACTTCCCATTAGTCCCTGCACACAATTGCAGATATGTTGACTAGCTCCTGAATCAACTATCCAGGTAGAAGTATTAACTGTAAAAACTGATTCAAGAACAAGAGTGTTACCTTCCGAAGGCTTGTTCTTTAAGCTTGCAAGGTAATCCTTGCAATTCCTCTTCCAATGTCCATCCTTTCCACAGTGAAAGCAAGTTCCTTTCGGTTCCTTGCTTTTCTTTGTTTTTTTCTTTCTTGGGCTTTAGAAAACCTTTCTTCTTCTTTCCCTTATCCTTACCTTTCGGTTTGGATTTGGAAGAGGAAGAAGAACCCTTTTCAAACACCGCAACTGTCCCTTTCATTCCTTTATCCTTCAAGATATTCTTTTCAGCTACCATAGCCATATTGAGTAGCTCAGATAAGGAACTTTCCATCTTTCCCATATTATAGTTCATAACAAATTGGGAAAAATCTGATGAGAGGGACGAAAGAAAAAAGTCTTGTTGAACTTCAGCATTAAATGGAGCATCCAATTTTTCCAATTTCTCAAGCAATGATATTATCTTGAGACCATGCTGATTAACCGGAGTCCCTCTTGTCATCTTTGCGTTGACAAGTTCACATATTGTATTGTAACGCAAGCTACGAGTAGCTTCACCATAAAGCTCTTTAAGGTGAAGCAATATGGAAGCACAATCATCCATATCTTCATGTTGTTTTAGTAGATCATCGTTCATGGATGCTAGTAAGTAACATTTACCTCTGCTATCATCTTTGACATGCTTCTCATAAGCAGTTATTTCTTCCTGAGAAGCTTCTTCGTCAGGATGAATATGTAGTGGGGCATGTGTCAACACATAATCAATCTCATCCATTTTAAGGACAAGTTTGACTTTGCGAAGCCAACCCGGATAGTTCGTGCCATCAAGGATGTAATTGTTAAGTATCGATGAGATTGGGTTTTTAATGGCCATTTGAAAATTCTGCAACGTAAACAAATTTTAGTTTAGATTAATCTTCTACCAAGGACTTAGGGTCTTTAAGTCATGATGGTAGCTCCCACTATTTTTGGCAAATTTCATATCCCTCCTGAAATCCGAGAGTTTCCGTTGAAACTCTTAGTGGGGATGGGAGTCTCACTTTCACATAGTTTTCCTCAACCTAACAGTTTTTTGGATTGCCATGATACTAATGAGAGGATACTCTTATCCAATCACATCATAATATGAATACCCATCACTATGGCCTCTAGAGAACTAGACCTCAACCTAACAGTTTGTTGGTTTCGTTCGTCTTAGTTAAGTTATTCCCACCATGCTTGTGGGTATAGGGTTTCAAGTATGTCCTCAACCTAACAGTTTGTTGGACACACTCGTTATCTATCCGCACTACATCAAGTATGTGTAATAGGCTTCCCTTGGATGGTTACAAGTACTGGATGTTGCCTCACTGAGGTCCAACAAGATGTAAATGTGCCACCCAATAAGAGACTACCACGGTGGAAGGCCACAAAATAGCATTCAAAATGTCATTTCGCTTATCAACTTAATATTGCTTTGAGGGTAGTTAAATTGGTCTCATTTTAATCCAATTTTAATCCTGTTAAAATTGCCTTTTTAATCTCATTAAATGGTTCCCAATGCAAATATTAGTAGCACATAATACTCCCACTAAATATTTTAGAAAACCATTTCCTTGAGATAGTGAGAATACTTGGTACTACTAATTGGTTTATTTATTGTCATTACCGAACATTGCAATTGCATTGGGCTTATAGGATGATTATGGACTTTCTTGTTGATCCAACATGAGCCACCATGTTGGATCATGGTCTTGGAAGGTGATTCATTTTAATTACGCGCGCATAAAATAAATTAGGCATGAAAGCCATTTCATTATTACATAGCCAATCAAAATCGAATACATATCCAACAAGCGGCCAATCACATAGCTCAATTGTTTGGTCTAAGTCCATAATCATCCTTTAATTATTTAAACGCTTTAAACAATTAAACTAGTAATGTCAAACATGCTCTTGGGTTGCATACATATATATGGGTTTAATTCAAGTGGTAACCATATTCAAACAAAATAAATTTACCATGGAGTGAAAACATTTTTCTACAATAGTAAATGTAATTGTAGAGAAACCTTTTAAGCATAGTCACACAATATCATATATTGCAACTATGTCCAAAACTATTCAACAATTAATAATGGATCCAAAGATGATCCACTAGGGTGTGGGGTTAATACATGCATTTGTATAACACAAAGTGGTGATCACAATTAAACCAACTAGGTGGATAATCATGTATGTGACTAGATAGGCCAACCACACTCACCAAAGTAATCATATTAATTTTAGTGTGGTGGGTAGATAATTAGTGATAGGAATAAATTGACCAACTTTTGCATTTTATATCAAATCACTAACATTTATATCTAGTTAAACCCTACACACTCAACAAAGTAATCTTATTAATTTTAGTGTGGTGGGTAGATAATTAGTGATAGGAATAAATTGACCAACTTTTGCATTTTATATCAAATCACTAACATTTATATCTAGATAAACCCTACACACTCAACAAAGTAATCTTATTAATTTTAGTGTGGTGGGTAGATGTTTATCAAGTGGAAACATTTTTGAAAAACTTTCAATTTTATAATAAAACATCTTCATCATCTTTTGACCTATTTTGGTGGAAAAATCCACTAACACAACCACCAAAAATAGTCACCTAACTTATGGATCAAAAAGATCCCATAACAAGAACATCAAGAACACCAAGAACACACATATGAACTAATATGAATGTTCATGCAATTTCCGGAAAAATCCATATTCCATTTTAACCATCTCATGCTCTTAATATCAAATATTTCATGAGGTTAAAATCATGGGGTTTTAATGCAACCATGCTCTAGTGTTCATACATACATATATGCATACAAAGAGAACATCAATCATCAAAACATAAAACCGGAAATTCAAAATCCCAAACAACCCTTTTCACTCCATTTGATATTATCGAATCATATCAAAATAAATCAAGCATAACTATTATACTTTAAATGAATTTTTCAACCCATATATATGCATCTCTAAACCCTAGAAACATATCAAGTTCATGACCTATGGCTCTGATACCAATTGTTGGTTTTAAAACATTTTTAAGAAGTTCATTTGAATATTAAACTTGCATTTAATCAAATTAATCGCAGCGGAAGAATATAGTGGTTGTTTAAATTCAAAAACAAAACTTCTTCCAAGTATCTTAAGCCATGAACATTGATATGATTTCATAAAGGAAAGCACAAGAGAAAAGGATAAGTCTTAATTACCCTTGATGCTATAATATGAACCAAGTTGTGTTTTGGTCTTCTCTTGATGATTTCCCTTTGTTGATCTCCTCTTTGATCTTTCTCCTCCTTGTGAGCCACAAAAGGATATGGCCTCTAAGTCTCGACACCAATGGAACCTTGAGATGAGAAGGAGTATCTTGAGAATACAAGAATGCTAGTTCAAGAATCTCAAGATTTGTTTCAATCTAAACCACTTTGAAAGATAAAAGTGTTTCACTCTTGAAAACTCTTTTTTTTCTCTATTTGATCTCCCAAACCCCTTTGGTTGATGTTGGATTGTGTTTGTGTGTTAATTAGCTTATTCACTTGCTTATAGAAACAATTCCCATACATATCTACATATGCATTTTCAGACAAACCCCATTGGGCTTCCAAAATTGGGCCATATGACACTTAAACCATAATCTTTAAGTGTATAAACCCCTTGGGCTTGATACCCAACCATTTGGACTTCTCATTAACCATTACGGAGGCCCAAATACCATTTTACACGTAGTAAATCATCCACATCAAATCAATCAAATTGATTTCCTCATTCTCATTTGTATTACTCAAAGTTAACCATTTAAGGTGTGCGATCCATTAGGTTCTAATTTAGCAAGGCAGTGGGAAAACAATTAGAACTCTTTCTAACCAACTGGAATTAAAACCCCCTTTTAATTCTTCCTTTATTCGGATTGATCACAATCTATCCTAGGACTTCCACAAGCCAAGAGTGACATCTAGCAACATATCATGGATACCCAAGCTAATCAAAATAGACAAAGAACCTATTCAGTTGGAATTGCAATGCAATACGGTCCTTCTCTTATACAATGTTTCCAATCATATTTTCAGGGTACGGATTGATAATGTCAAACCCCTAATATGATTAACCTCATGTGATTCAATAGAACATGACTAAAACACTTTCTAAATCATGTTCAAATACTTCGGCCGAAGATTTGCTGAATCACATATTGAAACATTCTCTTTCTTTATCAAAAGTAGAGATTCCTTATTGTACATTCACATGACCCTATGATGAATTAAGAGATCCCAACAACACTTTAGACAAATCTTTTACGACTTGCCTTTAAGAGCTATCAAAGATCAATAACGCATTACAGGACAACCATGATGCCTCAGGTCTAAGGACTAATTTGCATTATTGCAACTATGAGTTCTCGTTTGACATATAGATAAATACTCCATATGAGAACTACGATTGATCGCGATCAGTGAACTCATTCACTAATGAGCACCCACATACTTGTATTAGTGTCAACTACACAAATGGTTTGAGACTAACCATCCTCCTAATTGAGCATACATAATATGTGCTAATCTTGACGGTTTATCAATGCCCATTTGATAACCTATGATCAGGAACATTTTGGGGTACTACAGTTAGAGATTAAAGGTCTCATGAATCTAAACTTCTTTAGATTACTTTATCTCTTATATAGCATACCCTGGACATTTGTTTCTTTACACGATGTAATAGATAACAAAATAAGTTTGCTCTTTATTTACGAAATGTATTCTAAGGAGATTACATTAAATGTATTGGCTCTTAGGGCACATTTCTAACAGGGCCAAGCGATGCTTGATGGGAAAATGAGCGCAGGTTCATGGAACCAGTACATTTTACAGGCTCATATGGGCTTGGCATGGCATGCGGACCATAACTTGTGTAAGCGCATACGACAAATTCTTGCGTACCCCAGTCGGGCTCATTTCTCAATTGAGTGTTGTATTGGGCTATAAAAATATTTGGGCCCAGTCTTGGATTTTTTAGGCCTCAATAGTTTCTTTATTCGAGGGTTCTCAAATTTTGAATGATTTTCCTTTCTATATTTCTGTATTTTTTTTGAATTTATATATTTTCCCTCATGATCTGAGTTGTGTTTTAGGTTTGAGAGAGAGAGAAAGAGAGAAGGACTAAGATAGACAGATAGTTACGGTTGGGAATATGAGATTACATACAGTGGTTTCAATTTGAGCAAATTATAGATTTGAACAATTTAAGGCCAGTTAACAAAAAATGCAGATGAGAGAAAGAAGAACTTGGATGAGTAGAAGGCTGAAGAGTAACCAAAAGAATTTTGGGTGGGCTGTCTTGATAAATTTTAAGAGAGAGAGAGAGAGAGAGTGTGATGAATTTTGGTGGTTAGTTGGTTATCCGATGCTGCGTGGGTTGGGGGTGGGTATTGTGGATATTTGTTAAGGACGGGGATGGGCGTGGGAGGATTGGGGCTGCTGAGGGAGTGATTGGGGGCTTGGTAGGGTTTTTAATTATTTTGAATATATTTTTTTTATGATTTATTTTAGTTTTTAGTTATTTTTAATTATTAGAATATTTAATTATATTTTTATCTATATGGAGGTGGTCCACTTGCCACGTCACTCACCCAATTAGTAGATAATAATTCATGTGTACGAAATTACAAAAATACTCATGTCACGTCATCAAAGTTTCAGGGAGCGTTGGTGTAATTAAGCCTTTCTAATAAAATCACTCACTTATATATAATATTTTACTTTGTCAAATTTCCTATAAGATACTCTACATTCTTCAATATGAACAAAAATGTTTGGCATAATGAGGTTTTACTCTTTGCTTGCTGTAGTATAAGAAGACTTTGTATTTACACCTGCATTTGAAATCTTAGATTCGATTCCTCTCTTTCCAAATATCATTTGTATTAAAGAAAAAAGCAAAAAGAAAAAGTTCGTATCTTGCCTTTGGTTTTACCATTTACTTAAAAGAATGCCCAAATACATGAAATTTTACGATGGGGGCTCATTTGTGTAAAGACAAAAAACGTGGTTGATGGGGGCTCTTTCTTTTTCTTTCTATTTTTCTTTGTTTTTGTTTTTGTTTTGTTTTGGTAGCTACTAGATTAGGGAGGGGATCATGAAAGGTTGGTTATAGACAATAGAGGACATCAATATGGTATCCGGTACCATCATGGTGGGACATGTTCCTGATTCTGTAGGGAAAGTAAAATCTTTTGTAGGGTCCCCATGACATATATTGCATGAGTGCCTTACCTTCACAATTAACGGATTAATAATGTAAATAACTTATTTCATTGAAAAGAGAATAATATTGACAAAATTTCAAATTAGGTTCAAATCATATCTACCTAGCCTGCATACCAAAATTGACAAAATTTGACATAAAAAACAAATAAATAATAAATAATTTGCAAATATACGTGGCAACTTTGGTGTCAGTCATTCCTTAAGTCATTTCATCTCTTACTTAAACTTAACAAGCCCAAAATTTACAAATTCTTGCATTGACCATACCTTTTCTGTTGGTCATGCGACCCTACTAATTTTGTACAAAAATGTTATAATAAAATGCGTGCAATGAAATACTTGTCGGTTCTTGTACGAACTTGCCTAAATATTTTGAGATTCATATTATTCATCCGACCACAAAAAGTTGGAGAGAAATAGGTCAACTCACACACCCTTTTCTGGTTTGTTTTTTTTTAACCTTCTCATTTTCCCAATATCAATTAGTTAAAAAAGGGGGGAAAGAAAACCCCTAAACCTACATTTATGTCTCTTCTCAATGAGAAAGACTTCTATGAAACATGAATAGCATATGATAACACTTTTATGTGTTATAGCATTATTGGCCGAAAATGGCAAAATTGTGTTATTCCTATTGCAACTGAGTTTTTCTCCTTCTCAACACCCATTCTTAGGATTGGTGTTCTTTATATTTTTTTTAAAAAAAATTCCTATATACAAAACTGAACTTCACTTGGGTTCCACCTTCAAATGCGATCATTTTGGTTGGGATGGTGGATAGCAATGTTATTATTCCACAATTAATGTAGGATGAAAAGTTGGTTTTGAGATTTTACGTACCCCACTTGTATATTTTCTCCCTTGTGAGGTCTTCTCTCCAACCACGTACTCAAAAAATGATATGAATATCGACCACTCTTTTGCTCACAAACAAACATATTCCAGCATCGTAGACTTTCGACATAATGACCCATATCATAATAGTGTGAGTGAAATCATTGAATATAATTGTGACCAGTGACGGATCTGTATGGAGACAAGGTTGAAAAAATTTCAACAGTTTGATTACTTACTTACAAGTAAATTGTGTACATGGATCTTGAAACTGTGCTTTTGTTTCTTTGCTATCAGAATTAAATTGAGATATTTGGTCATATATCTATTCTTAGTATTAATAATATAGATAAATCATACACCATTTAATTTCTATAAACAAACACACACAAAAAAAAAAACTCAAAAAATGACAGCTGACCCTATTGAATTTTATTTTGATTATTAAGTTACTTTGATGCCCTATTGAGTGTTTTGGGCTTTTTTTATGAGGTTTTGGGGTCGGGTTTGTTTTAAGAAATCAATGGCAGTTTTGTAATTTAAAAGAAGGTAAAAGTCTTTTTATTATGTTATAAATGAGTTTTGAGTGTGTTTCTAAAGTCTATTTCATATATGATTTTTTTATAATTTAGGCTCATATATTTGGTATAATAATGAATCTCCCAATTAAGTTTCGGCATGACATAAATTTGGTTGTGAATACCCAATAGTGGGAACTGGGATCCGTCATCATCATCCACAAAAATAGATCTATGATTTCAAAAGTATTACTCCTCACATTGGCTGATTGTGACCACTCCTTATTGGCATTCTTTTTGAATGGTCAGAAAAATAATTCATACTTGGAAGACTGTTTTTGCTGACAAATGGTGGTTTTGAAACCTAAAGTCATTAACACGTACCAAGCTATCTAGAAACTCTTCTGTTTCTGCATTTACCAGAAGTTATACGGCAAATCTTCTTATCATAGTTTACTTATTCAAGTGTAAACGAAACAATTGAGGATACTGCATAAGAATCCCAAGTGGCAATGCATGCCAATGTGAAAACAATTTAGTTTCAAAGTAGTTTTTGTATTTGGAACAATTATTCGGATCCAAAACAAACCAAATTGTCCAGACATTACTACAGGAAATCGTGGAAGATGCAGTAACAATGACAGATCGAAGTACTTTTTTGAACAGCCATCCCCAAACGGTACCAGACAGCTGCAAAACGACCGTGAAAAAAAGGTCTTGGAATTACTGTCACTTTAGCTTCAAGTAAAATAGTAAAAACTAACTATGATAATTGAGTAAAAGCAAAAGTACTCTGCTGTCTGCTCCTATTCAGGGAACTATGGACGACTTTTTTAATCAGCAGTCGGTGCACTCACAAACCAAAACAAAAAACCACATATTAGTTACTGCCCGACAGTCACTTGTCAACCCTTTTTCTTTTCTTTTTTTTTTCTTTTTTTAATTTCATTTTAATTTTGAGAAAACATCATTTTGATGTAGCATGTACTAATCACTCCAGTTAATGATGCATAATATGCATATCATGCTTTGTGAATATTAACTGTAAATTTGGAAAAAACTTCCACATATTCCTTCTTCTCTATTTCTCGAAATGATTAATTAGCTCGTGCGAGAGATAGAGAAAGAAGGTATATGAAACATGTGTGACACTTACAGTCATATTGATATGTGATGTTACTAATACATTTATATTATAACAAGTTATACGTACCCTAGATTCATAGTACAATTACATATGTAAATTTGGGTAAACTAGATTATGATTTAATCATAATATAACACAACGTAATATGTTTCATTGAATAATATGATCGCGGTGTATGCGCTTCTCCTGACTTGCCATCAATGCCTATGGTTAAAAAGACTGAGGAGGAAATGAGCATCCAAAGAACTGGGACCCATGCCACTGATAAAAACTCTGACACCTGCGATTGTGCCACGTGTATGGTCGTAAAGTTCACTTGTGCATCGTAAGGTCTCTTTAATCGTACATGCGCAGAGGACTCAGAGCTCAAAAACTTTATGTGGTTTTGTAGTTTGCGGGAAATTATTTAGAATTTTCCCCAAACAAATAAGGTCAAGAAGAGAGAGAGAGAGAGAGAGAGAATGAGGAGGAGGAAATTCTAACTGCGTACTTTAGCTTTGTTGGCTACATGGCAAAGTGGGTACTCGACACGTGTCCAAACAGACCATGGTTTCCCAAAATGTAAGTACTCTAATAACAGAGATGAGCGTGCGAGTTAACTGAGTGTACGATACATGGGGAGCATGAGGCTACGTTGTTTCTTTTAATGAAACACCAACAAGGATTACAAAAGAGATGAAGAAAGCATTAGTGGGGGACCATTTTATTTATTTTATTTTCTGGGTTCATCTTTTAAGGGTGATGGTGATGATGATGATAATGGATAAGGAGTGGGGGGGGACCATCAAACCATGTTTTTAATTTCACTTGGAGATCTCGTCAACTTTGGGATAATCATTGTACGAGAATTCTGGATATTATATTTAAAGCATCACAATTATGGTAATCATATTTACACTCATGAACTTTACGCATGGCTTGTTTACGCATGGATGATCAACTCCTTATTCTTTTTAGAGGTAGCTATCTTCCAGCTTTGGTAACGGCATATTTGATATCCATAAATACGTCATATCATATGATCGTGTATATCCGGAGAGAATCAATCTTCCTCAAAGAAGGTATACGTACCCAATGGATCGAGCAGATCTTAAGATACAAGACTGAGGGTGGTAAAAGTCAGTTAAAAAAGAGAAGATGATTGCGACCTTTCACTGTGAAAAGAAACTCCAAAGTTCACTGTTCCTAAAGAAAATCATTCAAACGAAAAACACAGTACACGGCTCTGATATAACATCATCCATCCAGAATATATAGGGAGAGGGAGAGAGAGAGAGAGAGTGATATTAGTTGCGTTAGCAAAATTCGTTTTGGTAAAGCAAAAGGGTAGAAAAAATCCCATTAACAAAGATGGTTTCACATTTGAAGACATGGAAAGTTTTCACCAAAAAAATAAAACCTAAAGACGTGTATGGAAGCAAAAACGAGACTGACAGAGAAGTTATTGTATGAATCTGAGACTGCTGAGTCAATCTGGGGGCCATGCTTAAGTGCTTACCGCACAACCCTCCATCTTTCTGAGTTAATAAAAGAAAAGTGGGTGCAGAATATTGCAGATATATATATATATATACACATATAATATGGACCCTACCAGCTAAAAGCTAATCTCCCATCATTTTCAACTCCATAGATGTGAAACAGAAATCTCCCCATTTACTTCACATTTTGAATCATCTGTTTCATATCGACAACTAAAAGGATGTCGACTATACAAAATTCAATTCCATTGGAGCTTTGTGCCTTTAGAGGAGTCACATGCATGCTGCTTTGGATGGATGAGCCAGAGGGCTCACCAGAGCCATTGAATTTAATTGATGAACCGTGTGAAAAGTGTGTCAGGTATATACGTAGAGCTAGGATTTTGGTCTCCATTCCATAGTGCTCTTCTACTGTAACCCACTGGAAAATTCTGCCCTACATCAATCAACCACTTTGATCATGTTTGCGTTCGGGGTAATATTCTCTATAATAAGAGAGTTTCGAATGATAGAGATTTAACTAAACTCCATACCAGTGCATGAATAAAACTCCTTTTTGTTTCTGCCAATGAGGGTCTTGACTTACCAGTGGCCTCAAGTTCAAATCCCCACGATACTTTGGCAGTGTGTGAGAAAATCCCCTCCCTCTTCCTAACTTTGGCAAAAACTCTTTTGGTTTCTATTGTTACAGTCCTGATTTCTTGGACTACAGGGGTCCAAGAGATTTGTGATCACTCACCGTTGGATGTAAATTCAATGGTTCACTCACTCTTGCACTCCTTTCAAAAAACATTTTTTGAACCATTGGATTAATATCCAACGGTGGGTGACCATAATTTCTTGGACTCCTGTGGTCCAAGAGATCGGGACTGTTCTATTGTTATTCCTTGATATTACAATTGCGTGAAAAAAGGGGCTTGGCATTGGCATTCAAAACTAGCTACTTGGGCTTGTCCTGGCCCACGTTTACGGTTGCAGAGTGTTGGTCCCATGGCAAATCTGGTGTCTAACTGTGGAACCAAGAAATCCAAGGTAGGACAGATGAGCTGTACAGTAAGGAAAGGATCACATAGCTGGCAATTGTTGGGTTGGGGGCCCAGATTTATTTCCAAAGGAGCTTGGTCTTATTTGGGTCTCCAATTTGAGGCCTACCAGAAATCACATCACATAAGTATTGTACACCATCGTCACTGTCACATCACATAAGGAGCTTGGTCTTATTTCTTATGTAACTTCTGAACATTGTAGTCTCTAATTTTTACTGACATTGTTTGTATAGGGACCCGCGCAGGAAGAGGGCAGACTATCGGTTAGTCCGATGAGCAAGCCCTTTGTGTTAGAGATGTTTGCGTAATCCTCACGACTTTCTCTTGTCGGTTGTAATTTGGTTTCTCAATAATGTATATCACCTTTCCTCAACCAAAAAAAAAAAAAACTTCCATCGAGACATTAATTTTTAAAAAAAATCCATTAATCTAACTTAGCTGGAGCTGTTAGCCTATAGGGCACATGAAGTTAGACAGATATGGGTCATACATGTTTACCTGAATATTTTGTTTGATGAAAATACAAGCCCAACAGAAACAAGTCGAGCCCAGATTTGCTTACTACCTGGAAATTCATGCTCCACTATTACTAATTAATTTTAAATTAAATGCTTACATTCTAATATTTTCTTTTAATACAAACGATAGTCTAAACTACAAGAAAGTGAGAGAGTTTTTCACACACATTATCAATGTGTTATGGAGGGTCAAACCTGAGAGACCACTGACCGGCAAATCAAGACCATTTTTCACTGAGTTAGACCACATTGGCATTCACATTTGAACTTATTCACTCAAAAGTTGGCTCGAATGCCATTGATGAGTTAGATCTTGATGGTCAGATACCTTTGATAAATTTTCCTCCATTGCCAGACTTGTAAAAGCTTCCTGTAGTTTGGGATTGTTTTTCCTTTTTCCGGTGAACAAGATAAGACAGCCAAACATAAAATTGATAATAAAAAGGAAGCACACATATTATTAATTCCATGACTAACTGGTCCATGGTTGTTATGTTGGTTGGCCTATCAATTACTCTGTAAAGGGAAATAATTTCCAGCGGGAACAGCATAAACTAACTACCAGCAGTTGGAAATTTGAGGTTGCAAAAAGTCACTGTATACCAAGACAGTTTTCTGTTACAAAAGTTGGTTCGGTAGCGTCAAGTACTTCGTTGACAAGTTATATATGAACTAACAAACTGAGAACAAGCTAGCTAGACACAAACTTGGGCCTCAATAGAAAGTAGTCAGGAAGCAACACTGTGGTTGTGTCGTGGCCTAACATGGTTGTTGTTTGTGACTTTCCAGACAAGAAAGTATGAAATTGTTTCAAATCAAATGCTTTCTCAGAGTTTGACTGATTGAGTCATCCACACGCCTAAAAAAATTATCACAATCCTAACGACCACGAGTGCAAGTTTCAGACATTTGAGTTAGCTAGCTACCCTTTTATCTTCACCATACATGCACCAAACTTGGATTCGAAAGCTAATGATTTCCCAAACTTATAAGTGGGTTTCCACCCGATTTTAACTATTTTTCATGAAATGTTATATTAAATGTTAATTACAGGTCTTATAAGTGGGTTTCCAAATTTATGAGAGATGCGATTAGTAATGTTATTAGAACATATAACTTTGTCGTCTTGATTGAAAATACGAAAGAGAAAATTTGTCAAAAATACGTTTTTATGACAAATGATCATAAGGAACATTTAATATTGGTGAATTCGCTCCTTGAATTGATGACCTCAAAATTACACATATCCTTTGAACCATGTATTGAAACCCTTAAACACAAGATTTGAAACTTCATTTTATAGTAGGATCACATATATATTCACATGATCATCACAATTATGTCATTGACTCATATATAATA
Source organism: Prunus salicina (assembly GCA_020226455.1). NCBI lineage: Eukaryota > Viridiplantae > Streptophyta > Magnoliopsida > Rosales > Rosaceae > Prunus > Prunus salicina. The sequence goes on along the minus strand of CM035343.1, from coordinate 14,619,493 downwards.
GAAATGTTTCAGACATCATGATAAAAATGTTTCATTTGTAGTAACCCCACATCCTTAAACACAACACACCATTATAATTTCCCTATCATAAGATGTCTGCTATCTTATCTTCCATCCGTCCTTCTATTAAAGCTTCCTTCCCTAACCTCGAAGCCCCTTTAACGGCTCTACCTGCCATGTCTCTGTTATTCAGTTATTCCCTCTCCCTTTTCTTCTTCTTCTTCTTCTTCCTCAACCTCCATGCTCTGAGAGCCAGCCCCGACACCGGAATCTTATCATCAGAGCATACAAATCATCACTTCACGTTGCATGGCACACAACGTTACGTCTACTTTACAGGAAAACCTAGGTGGGTGCGTCCCATGACGCCCATGACACTCACCTACGCTTTCTCTCCTGACAACATGATCAACTCCTTGAGCTTGTCCGATATACGACAGGTGTTCAAACGGGCTTTTGCCAGATGGGCATCCGTGATTCCGGTGAACTTCGCCGAGGCCGACGACTATGGCTTCGCGGACATCAGAATAGGGTTTTATAGTGGTGATCATGGGGACGGAGAGCCGTTTGATGGGGTGCTTGGGATTTTAGCCCACTCGTTTTCACCGGAGAGCGGGCGGCTCCACCTTGACGCAGCGGAGACGTGGGCGGTGGACTTTGGGATGGAGAAGTCCCCGGTGGCCGTGGACTTGGAGTCGGTGGCCACGCATGAGATTGGTCATTTGCTAGGGTTAGGGCATAGTTTGGTGAAAGAGGCTATTATGTACCCGAATTTAAAGCCTAGGGATAAAAAGGTTGATTTGCAGCGTGATGATATTGAAGGAGTGCAAGCTCTGTACGGATCTAATCCAAATTATACGGTTGGAGATTTATCGGAGTCATACATTTCGACAAATTTGGCCGTTGATTTCAGAACTTCTAGACAATCAAAATGGGCCAATTTCATCCTGGCTTTGATCATAATCTGTTTGTGCATATGTAATTGATTAGCATCACAACTTTGTTTTCTTTTTTACTTTGTTTTTATTTTTTATTTTTAATCTTTCAGTTTTTTTTGGGGGCGAGATCAGATCAGATCAGAGAGTAATGGTCCTCTTTTACGATAGCATAAAGGTTTGTTCTTTTTCTTTATAGAAGGTTTTGAAGTTCACAAATGTCACATTTGAGCTTCCATATTTAAGTTTCAATATGGTAGTTGCTATAAAATTCCCGAGATAAACAGGTATAACTTGGCTGAGCTCCAACCTAGCCCATATAGGCAAACTTGGGCCAGCACTATATGACATCAAATTTGGATCAAGTTGGTCTCCAGTTGGACCTGAACTCTAAAATATACCTTAAGCCAATGTATTTTTTTGTCATTTGCTAGGGAGGGGAAAGGGAAGTATCATATTGGGTTGCCTCAAGATTGTCTCTTATGTAAATCGAACCCGGATGCACACTTGAAGGAAAAGTGAGAGTTGACCCACTTTTACACTGTGGTGCCACACCCATATGCTACCTTAAACCAATGTATATATACGAGATGCTAAATATGTAGATGAAAAAAAACTTTAATATAAGTTGTGATTAGTCATTATTATTGGGCGCACCAACCAGATCTCTATCGTTTTCCTATGTGGGAAATCAAGCCATAAAGTCAAATTGGAGTCTCAATCAAAAGGTATTCTTTAAACCAATATAAAGGAAAACATGGTGGCCAATGATGTGATTAATTTGTTTGGACCCATTGGACTTTAGACGACAGCATTGATTAAAACATATAATATATATATATATATATATATATAGTAAGTGTGTGTGTTTGTATACATATACCATGATGCAAGTGTTGAAGAAAAATGAATCTATAAAGAGAATTTCATTTGTCATTAAAGAAAAACAAACAAACAAACAAGAAGAAGATCTAGCAGGAAGATGTGGAGGCTGGCGGAGTAAAATAATATCTATAGATTAGATACAAGAAAGAAAAACGAAAAATGTATTGGTGGGTGGTTGGGAGGTCGATCGCATTGGCCATTGGCAACTCATTTCACTTCCTTTTCTCTCTCATTTTCTCAGATGGAAAGCAACTTTCATCTCAAAAGTCAGTGAGCGTGTGCCTGTTTATAAAAATGATATCTTGACCTACAAGCATATTTCAATTTTTAGTTATCCTCCATGGACAAAGAAGTTTGTAGCTCTAATGATTAAAGGTATTGCTTATACACGAGGTCTTTCGTTTTAATTTCTCCTTTTTTAATAACGCTTATGTAAAAAGAATATATTATCACAGACTTGTGGTTTGATTTGTTTGCAAACAATCTTGAGTATTCCTCATGAGGATTTTTTTATTTATTTAGAAAAATTAAAAAAGAAATCTTTATTGCTCATGAATTTAAAATTTTTATTTTTTATATAATATAAGTAATAGTCTAAACTTCAAGGGTATCGAGGCTTTTTTCACACACATTATCAATGTGTCATGAGAGTTCGGATCCTAGTAAATGTTTCGTCACAAGTTCGTCTATTTGCATTAAAAAAGAATAGGCAAAAAAATAATCCATGTTTAGAATTTTCTTTAGGTAGCATGCGCATGCACTCTGATAAAATCAAGAAAAATTAATGCTTAAGTGCTTGACTAGTGGACATCTTTATACTAAAGAACCCATTATCAAGATCTTGTCTAATGTACCTTATATTTAATAACCCTTATATCATCGTGATAATCATTTGTGTCCCTGCCAGAGTCATATATTATATATTTCACAAATCCAAGTGAAATTGACCAACATGTTTTATGATATAAAAATGTGGTTTGTGAACTTGAGATCATCTCTTACAACCCAAGTAAATGTTTATATGTTTACCTATAATAATGGCGGTGAGAGATATACTAAATAATTGCTTAAAAGAGTCTTTACATGCCGATATGGTCTAACTTAATAAAAAATGACATTGGTTTGCAGAGGTGAATTAAGACAGAAAATTTCGAATGCAAGAATAACTTCTCTTAATCATTTAAGCTACAAATTCTTTACGTGACAATAACAATACATCTTTAATTTGACTCGCTTTACACATAAGAGGACATTTCTGATGGTGGTGATCACTTTCCCTCATCATCACAACATCGAGAAGTACTACTTAAAAACGCGAAAAGATTTCCAGTGGAGAGAGAGAGTTGACATTTCGATGTTAATTAATGAAACCTAAGTGGCTGATATAAAGCAACTCCATGTGTTCCAAGACTTTGATTGCAAAATCCATTATTTCAGACCACAAATTAAGATTTGTTTTTTTCTAAGTGAAGAGGTCAACTATCGTTAATTAGACGACACTGTTTTGTTTTTCGGATTTGAAATTCTTATTAGTAAGATATATATATATATATATATATATAGAGAGAGAGAGAGAGAGAGAGAGAATCAATCAACTAAATTCACTCTAAGAAGTTATATATACGCGAATGAAAATATTCTTGGTTTTGTGATCAAGAAGATGACACCCAATTAATTTTCTCCGGATGTTAGCGTAGAGGAAATGCCTACATGCTTAGAAATTAGAATTTTGACATGTTAAATGCCCCAAATCATCACGCAAACCATCATATATTAACATCACCAAGAGAGAACAAAAAATAAAATTATCCAAGAATAGTATTATTTTTTGGCTAAGAACTCTAATATGTTATTTGCAATAATACTTGTTAATCACTTCATACCATCGATAACTTTGATTAATAATAAAATAAGAAGTGCTTTCTTGAAATTTGAATACCAAACCGTCAAATTTTAGCTCATATAGACATCAAATTTCTAACATATAAAAAAAAATGTTATTTTATCAAACTATGAATACAGATCACTAATCAAATTAGTTCTTGTCGAGCTACGTAAGATTGCTAAATCCATTGAATTTGTAACAACTAGATTGAAAATCAAGGAAATTCAAGATAAGCATAGAGAATCCGTTCCCATTAAGAGAAACAAATTAGTGACGATCTTTTATGAAAGAAGATATACATTGAAGATAAGCATATATGCTTTCTACTAATCATTCTTTGTTACTAATTTGGTGCAGCTCAAAATAAGTAAGGGAATCAAATAGAACGAAGGATTGGGGTTGTATTGGAACGAACGAAAATAGCACTATATATTTTCATGTGCTTTGTTGCTAGAAACTGCAAATACAACTTACTGATACAGCTTTGCTTGTAAGTGGGATAAGAGGAGGTTGAGGGTATGAAGGCGAAGCAAACCATGTGACCCATCTTAATGACAGTTTGGAAACAAAGGAAAGTGTGGACCAATGGAGGAAACGTCTCTTTGGTAAATCATGTATTATTTTTAGTTAGTTTCCTTCTTCATTTTATTTATTTATACAAACAATACTTTAATTTAATCTAAACTATAGGAGGGGGAGTCGAACTCATGTATAAAGTATGGAGCACATTCTCTCTAACAAACTTGGCTAAAGTCATGTTTCCATGACTTTATTTTCTATTGAGTAATTGTATATACATCAAAACAAAATATTAAACTTTTAAATTCCAATTGATGTTGTTTGGAGAGAGAGAGAGAGAGAGTAATTTGATAGAGTTGAGCTCGTTTGGGAATGCTTCTTTAGGAAGCACTTCTGTTCCTAAGCACTTCTAGTAAAAGTGTTTTTATTATAAAAATGCTGAAATTTTCGATTAAAAAATTCAAGTGTTTCATGGAAAAGCATCTTGGAGTGCTTTCTGAAGAAGCACATATTATGTGCTTCTCTAGAAAATACTTCTATGACCCAGAATCACTTCTAAGTTTTTCTGTCACATGTTGTCAGAAACATTTTTAGTTGTTCCAAAAGCAGTCTCCCAATAAATCTCTTACCAACAAATAATTTAAAGTAATTGTACAGAATTCAAATCAAAATATGTAAGTTTGAATTCTTAGATGATGCGACACTATTTTCTTTATTTCATTTCTAGTCTATTCTGTTAAATAATATATTCGGATTATTTGTTGACTGATATTTTGGGAAAGCTCTGATGACTTTTTGGTATGATTTGTGTGTAATTTATTGAGTGTTTGTAAGTCCAATCAACCAGAGAGAATAAAAATAATAAGAAATCATAATAAATAATAATAATAATAATAATAATAATAATAAATAAGAAGAAAATAGAATTGGATATGGCAGAAAAAGGATGGCTTCATTGTCAATTCAAGAGACCCCCAATGAGGAGGAGTTTTGTTGCTTTCTCATAAATGGCCAAAACACGTACAGTGGAAGAGACCTTATCAGCTTGTGTACTTTGGAGATATTTCAGAAATGAGCATGTGTAAGCAGAAGAAAAAATGATTAAGAATTCATGATTTAAATGAATGGCCTAGGAAGCAACAACATCCACTCAAATTTCACATCTCCAACCCTCAAATTCCAAGCACTCACTCAGCCTCCCTCACAAACAAAAACAAAAAAATAAAGATAAAAGAATTCTTGGGAGAAAACACACACATATATATATATATACTTCCTCCCTAGTTTTTCATATTGGTGACAATAATGGAGAGGGCCTAGCTATCTATTAAAGGCCGTCCTTCAATGAATCTGTAAAAGCTAGCAGCTTTAGGTACTACGAATTCTTTGGTGAGAAGGCATTCAATTCTCCTCACTCATCAGCACACTCTCAACCAAGCAAAGAGGAGGGTGCAAGTAAGTTGTTTTTTTCCAACTCCCCCAAGAACCCCCTGCTGTGCCAGAGACAAACCCTACACTTTTACAAATCAAATACTCTACTCCTTGTACGTACAAATCAAATACTTCTTCCCTACGTAAAAATACGACCTTTTTTTTGTACATTTGGGTAATCAAATTGATAAGAAGAGATCACGAAATCTGTATTAATTGATTAATTATCACATGACATTAAGCTTGTTTTCTGTACTTCATGCAGGAAAGCTTCTTGATTTGTAAATTAATTAGCTCATGATATTCATTGATCCCAACAAAGCTTACGTTATTTTATTTATAACTTAATTACTGAAAAACCACACCACAAATTAAGAAAACAAAACACTAGACCTCCCATATCGAGAACAAGTTATATATAATTAACATAATCTACTTCTATAAACACTTCAACCCTTTTAGTTTGACGAGGCTGCTGATCCTCATGGCTAGCTGTTTTGATATCACACTCACACACTCACAATCTTAAGCTGTCTTAACACATTACATCCTTGAGGAGCTTGTACCTTCGTGCAGTGGGTCTTGGTGACGGCACCCCGCTGTTCTTACTAGCCTTCTCCCCGCTGCCGCTGCCGCCACCGTCTTGATGATCACGGTGCTGTTGATGATCGTGTTGCTTGATCTTGTGGTCACCGGAATATTCGGACCGGCTCGAAGCGCCTCCGGTCTCAACTCCTCCCACCACGCTCGATTTCTTGGAAGAGCCACCGTGCCTTGCGGTGCTCCTCTCTTGATCACTTCGGCACCAATCGCACAGTTCAATTGGCTCCGCGTACTCACTATAAAAGTTACTACAATACCTGCATATATTTGAATACATATTAACTTTTGTTTTTTCATTTATTCAACAAACTGTCGTTCATGAGATTTGATTGCGAATGGTATCACAAAGTAAATAATAAGCACAATTAATCAGGCGCCAAAAAAAAAAAAAGTGTAACACAATTTCACATGGGTATCATGCTTAATTAGTAAATGATTTATTTATTTTTAGTATCAGCATTAATTAGATTATCACATTATAAACATGTTTATATACATATAAATGTTGATGATGACATAGGATGGTTTTGCTATGGTACTATGATGAGCATCACATATATGCATGGTATGGTACCAATAATAATATAGGTTGGTTGGGTGGGTGTTTTATGGAGATGGGTTTCTACCTGTTCAGTTACCAGTAGCTATCACACATGAATCATGATGATCATGATGATGATGGTGATGATATAAAACATCATGATTTCTATTTATACACACCCACTGACTCACACATACATACATATCTATACACAAGCTAGCCAGCATATATTATATATATCCATATATATATATATATGTATGTATGATGCATGGCATGTATATGATGATGATGATTATGGTGATGATGGTGAAAATCCATACGAGTGTTGAAAGCGGTTGCGGCATTTGTTGCAGCGGAAGAGCTTGTCAGGAAAACCCACGTCACCACACATGCAGCAGACAGTTTGAAGATCCACCATGGCTGATTTTTCTTGAAGCAATTCAAGAGCTACGAACCCTTTAATTAACACACAGAATATTTTCTCTGTATCAGGAACAAACCCAAGAACCCAAAAAACCAAACCCAAGCAGAGAGAAAAGATATACAGAGAGACTAAAAGGAGAGGGAGAGAGAGAGAGAGAGAGAGAGAGAGAGAGACTTAAATATAAAGAGAAGAGATGAGAACTAATGATTTTAAGTCGGTGTGTAAATTCGATGTTTATACATGAAATAATTAATAATTAATATTAATTATAAATATAAATACATATATTGGAGGATATATATACACAGGTAGACCACAGGTTGCTTGCAGTCGTTTTCAGTTAGGGCAGAGGGGAGAAGAATGGTGAACCTTAAAAAAGAGGTGGGAAAATGACACTTCTGCCCCGGGCTGAGCTTGCCTTCTTCCTTACCTATCATTTCTCTTTTGCATTTCAACGTCCATATCATAAAAAAATAATAATAATAAAATAAAATGGCATGTTCCATCCCCATAGCTATCACTACGCTCCTCTTTGATTGAGTGTGATGTACGCGCTTGGATTTATATATTTGTATGTGTACGAACTTTTTGCCTACATTTCAGATTTCATCGTACACTAGTAACAACTTTTTATATATAGATAGTGTCATTATTTTTCTATTGATTTTAATTACTTGCACTTTACATCTTGATGTGGTTGCTGTCTACATTTTTTATATTGAAACAAATGGGGCAAAGAACAACTTGTTGGCTGCCATGAATATAGGCGCATGAAGCATTCCTTCATCAATACTCAATTGCACGATGTGAACATATTGAGAATTTTAGGTCATAATTAAATTTAAATTTCGCTACGAACAAGATGCTTTACTTTAAATAGATTTATGACGAATAAAGAATATGTAATACGTTGTCTTAATTATAACTCGATACTATATATTCAAATGTAGGTATTTGCGAGTCAATGTGTTATTTTGTTTCTTATAGGAAAACAGTTTAAATCATATTGACACATAATATTTTATAGTGTATAATAAGATAATTCGTTCACTAGTTATGCGAGCCAGTGTAGAACCATCCCACCTCATCAAATTTTAGATTGATGAACTATACTAAGAACAACCAATTAAGCTTCATGACATCAAACTAAACGTCAATGCTTACCCTTCGCCTACCTCCTCCAAAGTTGGATTTCTAATAGAATAATATATTTGCAAGTTGCAAAACAACTTAATTTTTTTACTAATAAAGATGAGGAATTCGAATTTACAACATCTTTTAATATCGATAAGATTAGTGAGTGAGAAATTAACATATACGTAATGCATAATATTATGTTGTTTTATTATTTTATCATATTTGCAAGAGTCTTGCAGCTCAAGTGGTTAAGAGCATTTACTCTTATATTCAAGGTTTTATGTTCGATCCCCCCTCTCTAATATCAGTTGTATCATTTTATCCTCTTTAAACAAATTTGGCTTATATTACCAAATTATTTTACCGAAGTGTGCATTAATTTCTAGATTCTTCTAAAAGTTACACCAAATCCTTGACCTTCTCACATTATACAGTAACTCCAAAATGTGACAAGTTGGGAAAAACAAGTGGGGAGCAATTTCACGCGCTTTTGGAGAATCACGGTTGCAAGTTCCAAGCATTGCAGTGTGGTAAAAGGGTAAAAAGTAAATAGTGTGGTCAACATTTCGTTGGGTAAATTAACAGTTTAGTCAACTTATAAAGGTAGGGGATACAACCGTCAATAACATATTTGTACTGGATAGATTAGGAATCTAAAGAATTCCACGTACAGTGCTGCTTTTGCTACCTTTAGACAAAGCCCACACCACTAAAAATAAAGCGAACCCGCGATTTTGCTACAGTGCTTCGAGGGGTATAAATATACGAAACAGTACCGTGATCATGACGGTCCAACAAGGACTGAAAGATACCAAACAGAGAGCCGTAAGCAGATCAATCCAACGGCCAGAGATCGGTTTCAATGTGCAACTCATGTGTGATATTATAAAATTGTACCTCCCCCCAAGTCGCTGATAAGCACGAAGTGGGCCCAGATTTCACTTTTGGTCTGCTTTTATTTCGAATTTATTTATTGGCATGCGAGTACCGGTTTGAGCCTCCAATTACTGGTGCCTGTTTGCCCTTTTCAGAAGAAAATGTAATTTTTTATGGGGATTCTTTTGTCACTTGATGTTTTCCTTTTTCATGTACTTTTATATTTTTTAAATACCCATTTTATTCTTACTTATCCTCTTTTCAGAAATTAAAGTTTTTTTTTTTTTTTTTTTTTGGGGGGTGTGTGGAAAATATCTTCTCCACCACACCGCACATACTCTTTTCCCTATGTTGGGTAAGACATGACTGCATGGAAGCGGATCAAGAAACTAGGGTTTGGTAATTTCAAACTATAAATCGAGGAAGTTGGCCAAATTAGACCCATTAGCTTGATTTTGTTTTGTTTTTTTTTTGTATGTTGGGTGAGACATGACTGCATAGGGGCAGATAAAGAAACTAGGGTTTGGCATTTCAAACTGTAAATCGAGGAAGTTGGTTAATTAGACCGATTAGCTTGATTTTGTTCCCTTTTTTTGTTTGTTTTAAAATTAATTAGTGTCAAACCGAATCAAACCGGCTATTTGTTTCTACGTGTATTGATGATATTAAATGGGTTTTAACCTTATCATACTCTTCTCCCAACATCGAATCAACCCACCAGTAACCCTACTTTCTTCATCTTCTCTCGCTTCTCTTAAGACCGTTGTATTTCTCTTTTCTCTCCATCTCTTTTTTAGTCATTTGTAAATCATTTCTTATTTTCTCTCACTTTGCAAATATCGCCGTAAATAGCAATCGTGCCGTGATTTCGTGAAATGATTAAGATAATTAATTTAAATGTTAAGGGTGTTTTGATAATTAACATTGTTCTACTTTTAAGCCACTTGCTTTCTCTCTCTTAGCATAGATCAAGAATTTTTGACGGTTTGGTTGAAGGAATTTCTCCTTAATCGAGCTATTGGAGTTGCTTTCAATGACTAAACACCACCAAATTAAAGTTAAATAAATCCAAAATCGCATCTCAGATCCGCTCAGCCAACATTAATCTTATGGACTAGCATTTCTTATGACATTTCTTCCTTAATTATTGTCCTAACACGCACGTTGATAGATAAATTAGTTACGAATCAATTAGAAAGGTCGGCAGAAGGAGCTAATCATCATCAACTGTCATTAAAAAAAAATTATAAAAAAACTCTAGCAGTGGGGCTGATGGATGGTGATGGTGATGATCGTGAAGGAGGTGATAGGTGGGTTGGCAAAGCTACCTCCCCTAATCCCTTGTGGGGTTAGGAAATTTAATTTGATATTAATCTCTAAATTCTGAATCAACTATCACAAACAACGACACAAAACTAACTTAGCCATCATTCTTAACTAACTAGCCCATAATTATTCTTCAAAATATTTTGCTACTTTGTCATCACATCTAAAAGCAATCATCAAATCAATTATACGATGAGAAAATTAAACCTAATCTATATGATAAAAATATCACTATTATCAACAACAGTAAAAGATAATCAAGTGATGGAGTAACAGTATTGTACGAGGTAATTAGATGGTTGGGTGGGAGGGGACATATGTAAACCAAAAGATTGAGTCGAGCAAACTGGCCACCACAATCGCAATCGAGAAAAAGGTATCCAGGCAGGCAAATGACGAATTCATGTGGTTTCCATTGGTGAAGTAGAATGGATGGTGAAATGTGTACTTATGTATTAATGTTATACTTTAATTTCATCACACATGAATTTTAATACGTGAATTAATAACATTACGTACGATCACTCGTATATGGTATGTGTAAAGCTATCCTCCATTCCCCAGGTGGAGAGGGTGCCACGTCTCCTTTTGTATCAGCAGTTCTTAATCATCATGGATTAAATTCTTATGTTAGACACGTCACATACATGCATGATTACTAGATGTGCATATTGCATGCATATGCTATATCAACGAATTCATAGATATATGCATGCACATGCATGCATTCATGTTGCCAGAGGGCAAGCTAGTGTTTTATCTCTGGGGACCAGGGCTATGTATAAAAAGAAAAGAACATTTGTAAGAGTGTACCTATTTTGGGGTGTACTCAAAGTATGTATGAAACTAAAATGTGGTTATGCATATGCCAAGTAAGTTAAGTCATCATCAAATCATTGAAAGACGGATCGACATGCATATGCCCTGCATGTGGCAATTCAAGTCATCATGTTGCACAAAACGTTACTTCCACGGTTACATGATCCGAGCGAGCTAGAGTGATCATGGGAGTTACATACATCTAGCCGAAGTAGAGGAGATGCATGTCAGTCGGTATGATTACTTAATATTATATGCAACATAAGAATGCTGATTTTAAAACTCATCTATCGTTCGTGAAATTTGAACTGATGATAATTTTTAACAGAGACCAAATGCCACACTAGTATTTTCTAGTGATCTTATATGGTAATTTCGATATATCTTTTACATTGTCACACTACTCAATACCAATGCTTTTATATTGTCTGCATATTTTCAATTTTATCAAAATAGTCCCAGAGAGAGGTGGCAAAACAAAAGGGCAACGTCAACAACCACACTCAAGTGTTTCCCAAAAGAAGGACAATGTGGCAGCACCACTTTTAATTCCATTGCTGACGACCAGAGCCCATGAATCACATTCATTGGGACCGCCTAAGATTTGCACCACACTTTTCATTTCATACTTGGGCAATTCTACACTCTGATTGTGCAGACTTTCTTAAGTGCCCACATACAATCTCAACCGCCCACGTGTACATGATCTGCTCATGCATTCTAATGTTGAGATAAATTAGAGAAATTATTGTATGCCCGATTAACACTACACTATTCGAACTCGTTTTCTGATTATTTGAGGATTTTTTTGACTTTATTGAAATATGCATTTGAAAGATTCTTATGATCATTTAGTTGCTGCATTTGAAAAATTACTTGAATTCGAAACTATTTAAAAAATTATTATGATTGTCTTCAAATATGCAAGAGACAAACTTATGTATCATTATTGTGTACAACTTTTCTTTATGTCACGTGATGAGAAAAATAAAGAATAGGACATTTTTCTTCATCAATTTGAAATTTTTTACCATCCATCAAATTGATCATCTTAATTACTGAATTCCCATTTGAGAAAACTTTAGGCACCCCAAACCAAGAGCATGAGAAATTGCTACTTAGATATGGTAATTATGATTTTCCGATTATGTGAGATTAGTGCTCAAGTCAATCACACAACACAAGAAAAAATAATCATAGTTTACGCCAAAAAAAAAAACAAACATCATCTTGCTGGCAGGGAAAAGAAAAGAAAAAACTTCATTTAATTGTTGGATTTAAAAATATGAATACTTTATGCATCCATCACTAGAATGAAAATGAAGTGAATAGACATCACATAAGAAATCATAAGTGATAATCCACTTAAAGAAGATCCGTTTTTGTTGACAATTTTCGACTTCTTTTATCCTCACTTTATAATTGCTGTTGTGAGATTTGAAAGCTTCAACTCACTAATAAAATAAGGTTATAATTAGGTTAAATAGTCTAAAACCTCATTTTCAGAATGGCTCTTCCACTTTAAAGAATTTAAAAATAGAGATATACAATCATGATTAGAATCGACGCCTACGTAATATATCTATATAGTCCTTTTTTTTATTGGGAGATTCCTCAAATAATGGATACCTTGTGAGGTCTAGTATGAATTTTACTTCAATAATTTGAATCATCTATTTTTCAAGTCTTCATTCATAAATCATCCAAACAAAAAATTATACACATTGAAAACCATTAAGACATCTACTTGTTGTTATAGAAATAAAGTCCCACATCGAAAACTTGACAAAATAAAATATAACATATAATGAATGATTCTACTACTAATATTACTAAGGCCTTTTGTGATAAAACCCCACACTTATTGGGCTTTATAGGTGGTTAAGCTTGGGACAATATTTGTGTTGCTAGTAGTGGGTCGCTGACCCACCTCTCTAAAATTTAACATGGTACAAGAGTCTAGGTTTTCTTGTGACCTGTGCTTGCGTTTCTCCTCCCCGTATCTTCAAGAAGAGGGTAAGGGGAGTGAATAGCACTCGAAACCCTTATTTGGTAAGAGACGAGACTAACTTAAATGAGACTGTATAGTCCAATAGTGAAAAAAAGTCTCACTCATCTAATACAGTGAGCCTGAAAAGTAGTTCGCTAAATAGCACACTCACTAAATAGAACACGTGAGTCCGATGTGTCTCTATCAAAATTTTATTTGTTTTCTTTTAATTATTCTTTTAGATAAAAATCCTTAATTAAATTTAAATATTACAATAATTATTTTGATATTGCATTTGGAAAATCAAACTATAGTAATTTACAAATGTTTGATATATATATTTTTTATTGAAACAAGTTTAATAATTCATGATGTGATGCTTTCTTTGTCGTAGGCAATTTTTACCTTGTCAAATTATATTTTTCAGTTTGAAGTCAAAAGTCAAATATACAAAAACTATACATATACATACAGTCTCGATCTCTTGGACCACATGAGTCCAAGAGATTGTGGTATCCAACGGTTCAAAAAAATTTCTTAAAAGGAGTGCAAAAGTGAGTGAACCGTTGAATTTACATCCAACGGCAAATGACCACAAATCTCTTGGACTCCTGTGGTCCAAGAGATTGGGACTATAATAATTGTTTTACTTGTTCGCTGAAAAACCTAGAATTATATAGAGTGAGTTTAGCTTCTTTAACAATGTTTCGACCAACTAAGATTAATCTTGAGAAGCCAAAAAACAAATATCATAATTTTATTCTTCATAAATAAATAAATAAAACAGAATTTTATTTGTTTTCTTTTTATTTTATTATTTTAAATCTTCTTTTTTTTTTTTTTTTGTGTGGCGAGATATTGTTATAAATCTTTGAATTGAGTTTTTTTTAATAGCATTTATTTATCTTTTAGGTCAAAAACCCCAATTAAATTTAAATATTATCATAATTATTTTTTAATCCGACACAGCACCAAACATAGGTCTTCATTATTTTTATAATCTAGCTTCTTAGTCCGACGCAGTACCAAACGTAGGTCAGTACTTAATCCAACTTAGGCCAATCCGAGCTAATTCGAGACAGTCCCAGAATTTAATCAAGTCCATAACAATTCGCCGTGCCAAACGAACCCAAGAGTACAAGAGTAACCTTCAACTAACTAAAGTTATACACCCGTGAGCCACATTAAATGTGTTTCACAACCGACCCAATCGCGGGGCTCACTGGATTTGGTTCAGGTCGGCCAGGGTACTGCCCAGATTTTGTGTACCACTTGTCGTGCAAGAATTCCCAACAACCAATCTATTCAGATGAAAAAGCACAAACAATACAGATAAATTGGTAGCAGAACTCATCTGTGTAAATCAAATTCACACTTCAGCAAAAACAGAAAAGGAAATTGTAAAATTGGGGACTTTTATCCCATCTTTGTACCCCTGATAGTCTTTTTCCTTTTTCTTTTTAATCAAGCTCTTATTAGGATACTTTGCCGCTAAATCTAAGCCAAAAAGATTCATCCACTTTGCTGTTGTGTTGTAAATCACAGCACCTTACCCAAGTACAATTTTGAAAAAGGAGAAATGGGAAATCATCGACAAGATTTGCTGAATCCGTAGCCACATAATATATATGTATATATGATTGTAAGTGAATGAGTGATGATCCAAAGCCATGGGAGATAAAATTTGCAGGCACGCCTATTAGTGCGTAATCATAGAATTGTGATCTCCACTATTTTATATTGCTTTGCTGATCATCTCCTTCCTCCCCATATCCCTCATATCCCCTTTTGCTCTTGCCTGCGATTGCAACATCTCTAGAGTCTTCTCTTTATTTTATTGGGTGAGGAAGTGGCTTTTGAGGTGGGACTTTAAACAAGATTATCTCAGGCTCCACATTCAACAAGTCTCATCAGTCTGTTCATGGTAAATAGCAGATGCATTATATCAAAGACTTATGAATAAATCAAAGAGGAGGAAGGAGAGGGAAAATGATCTAATTAACACCATGAGTAAAATCCTAGACAATGTGTAGAGAATGCCGGTCTCGAACAAGCTATATGATTTTCAACCAACACCATGAGCAAAATGAAGTGAGAGATATTTAGGGACATTCCATTCTTTCCTTTTGCTATTTTTTCAGATTGGAGGGACAGTTTGTCCTCTGTAAATTGTAATTTATACCATTTTTTACAGGATTAATAAAATATCCTATGATTGTGTTTCTCATCAATCAAACAAATGAGAAATTAATGTCTTTGTATGAAGTTAAAAGTACCCTTAATGAGGGAAAGGTGACCTAGTTGGTTTTGACGATGTGCAACCATGAAAATGATTACAGGACTATTTGGTTCAATGGGTATCAAGGGATTTGATATTACTCAACTGATAAGATGGTTTATACAACATTTCGAGAACTAGAGTTGAATGACAGAATAAATTCATGTAGCCAACCCCAAGTAGTATGGGATAAATGTAAAACAAATGGCCGGTGGAAAGGTCTGGAATTCATCATTTTGACTTCTTGAAACAGTTGTTTTCTTCAAAGTTCCAAATCTGTTGTGGTACTCGTGTCATTTCCAATCTTACTAGATAGTACGTAACTTTGGCTCTTCAGAAATTATGATCCCATAATTTTACAAAATATAGGCATGAGACAGGAAAATTCACAGAAAATGGAAAGGTTAACAGCCTATCCAGCTTATCAAAAATAGGGGGATTGACAGGATTGTGGATTGATGAAATATCATATGCAAATTTAACGGAAGGTACAGCATCATCATCTAGTTTTCTTAGGGATAACAAACCAAAGTTATG
Organism: Prunus salicina; assembly: GCA_020226455.1. Classification (NCBI taxonomy): domain Eukaryota; kingdom Viridiplantae; phylum Streptophyta; class Magnoliopsida; order Rosales; family Rosaceae; genus Prunus; species Prunus salicina. The sequence goes on along the minus strand of CM035343.1, from coordinate 14,603,304 downwards.
CAAACAGATCAGATCTGGAAAATTATGAGAAAGTAGTAACATTCAGATAAAGAACAACACTATTAGGGTTGAATCAAATAAATGGCTTTTGAATAAGTGAACTCACATTATGTCGCACCAATAGCAACAATGAAGTCAGTAGCAAACAACTTCTTCTTCATTCTTTCCAAGCATAGGGAGCACGGTCCACGACCAAATAGTCTCCTCTGATATCCTTCACAACTCGAATCTCATCATCAAGGTACACAGTGTCAAACCTAAAATGTAACAGGTACCAATGAGAAGGACATTAGTAGTGAAGCCTCAAAACTTTACATGTCAAGCTGTATTCCTGTTGTTCCGGTAGATAATATTTCCTATCACAGGTGTTGCATTCCTGTCTTTCAAGGGTAAATAGAAGTTATAGAACTAAGGCAGACTGCAAAGTTTTCTCATTTCTAGTTTTGAAAGATAAACAACTAAAAAGTTGAATCAGCAGTTTTCTTGCAGGAGAAAGAGAAATGATGAATATTCTGGAGGAAACCAGGTGCACAAGACAATCAACAAGATATCACCTATTAGGGGAAGATAAATTACGGCCTCGTGAGAGAAAATCAAGCCTGAACAATTATGAATAAAGTTATTTCCCTACAATCTATGGTCTTGAAAAAAAAAACCCGAAGTTTAGCAACCCTCTGCCGGACAATAAGCTGAATTCCAAAATTAGTCATGCTACTTAAACCAACGACCTAAAGAAATTATTGATAATCCTTAGCAAATAGTATTTGAAATTGCTTCTACAAGCCAACATTTGATTTTGATATCAAGGAATAGGCCTGAAACAAATAGGGCAGGGCTCAAGTTAGTTTATATTCATCTGATATTTGAGGCTGGTTTCAAGCACATGGCACGCTCAGATAATAAGCAAGCTCACTTCCTACATAATAAGCGAGATGGACAAGCATGCTCCTTAAGTAGTTAAATCCCAAATTACAAAGTAAGCCTCTCTTTTCAAAACAGTTCTATGCTGCACCTCAAAATAATTAAAAATAGAGAAAATTAAAGAGGGCTCATTCCAAGCAAACCAAGAAACTTGTGGGAATTCAGTTCAGACAATGTCACAAAATTTAAAGGAAGTGCAGCTTTCATAAATAGAAATTTCACCGGGAGGTGAGCAGTGATGAGAATAACCTATTGTTGGCAGGAAGAATCCTAAAGATTTCCAATCATTGGCACTTTCAACTAAGTGATTATGTTCCCCCTTTATTGAGGAGTTCTTGGGTTTAAATCATGGAAAGTGAGGGATAGAAAGGCAGAAAGTTATCCCACCTCTATAGACGATGGCCTGTCATTGCTATTTCCCATTTGTTTCAAAAGGGGAGAAAAATACCAGAATGCACTTATAATAAGTCCACTCGCATATAATTTAACAGAACAAAGCAAGGAAAACAAGCTAATAGCTAACATAAACAGAGACATTGAAGATGAAATTATAAAGGCATTGATAAACAGAGGCAAATTATCTGTCTGTAAGTGAATTTTAACATTTCTAACTACACAAACAAAACCAGCAATCACTTGGGTATTTGTTAATATCACAAAATAAAGCAAAAGAACTCACCAACCCTGCCCAAACGGTGGCAATGGAATCTCCCAATTCTTCCCTCGTAGAACCGCACTTGTAAATCTAGCACAACCCAACATCACTAATTACAAAGCAACACCAAAACATAAAAATTAATACAGAGGAAAAGAAAAATTCCCAAAGTTTTAATTTTTTAAATTCTTTTTTGGTTCATACTAGTACGAAATACCAATGCATACTTAAAATTGACTCTCTGCTTTGAAGCGACGGCGATATCAGAGCGGACGAAGAAGACCCCATCTGGAGGAAAAGTGATGACATTGTTGAGAACCCTTTGCTCAACATCGATGACCTGCAAAACGTCACCGGTTCGAGTGCCGAACAAGGAAGCGTTCTGGATGATGAAGAGCTGCTCCTTCTCCGTGGTCCAGAGCAGCCGCCACGTGGCCGACAGCGACCCGCCGGTGGTGATACTGTCTTTTCCCAGAGCAGCCAAGTCGTCGATGGCGCTGACGATTGAGGTGAGCTTTGAGGGGTTGTTCTGGGTCTTGAGGCCTCGGTCCTGATCAGAGATGAGGCTGAGGAGGTGCTGCTTGGCGAGCTGTGATTGGGCTGTCGTGGAGGAGCAGGTGATCTTAGCGGGGCGGGGGGAGTGGGTTTTGAAGGGGATGGTGCCGAACGGGAGACACGTGGCCATTTGAATTTGGGGTTTTTGTGAGAGAGGGAATGGTGTTGAAGTTTTGAGCTTTCGAGTTCATGGCTGGTACTGGCAGTTGAGTTTTTTTGTCAACTGGATAATTGGCGGTTGAAACTTGAAAGGTTGGAGATAATTAGGAATTCTTATTTAAAAATTGACGAATTTATACAAGGGCTTCAAAACTCTAAGGAAAGCTAAAATCTTTTTTATTTTGTATGGTCCGGCCCAGATAGATTGGAAAATCTTCCATGGTCCAGTCTGAATGGAGTTGATCGGTTAATACTGATAAGGCCGGCCCATAAATGGTTCCTTTGTTTTGTTGATATAATCAATCTAATCTACGCGGGTATTCAAATTTGAGTGCAAGATGGTAGGATCACTGTTCTGGCCAACTAGCCTAATCCAAATTTACGATCCATAAATGAGTTTAGGAATCGTGATGTAGTAATGAGAATTCTTCAACTCGAGCACTTAACACAACTCAAAACACCCACTTGGACTACAAGAGAATAAGCATTGTTTCTTACAAATAGAAGTTTTGATTCACAGAGAAAGACGCACAACATAAATCAGTCTGACTTTACAAATTTGTATTGTTATTTTCAGCATAAGAGTATAGAAATCTACTCTAGGAGTAGTAATACTAGAAGCACCAAGTTTTTTTTTCGCATGGTTTATCCACCAAATGATCTGTTAGAGATTTGAATATAAATGACAGAATTACAAATTAGTGGACTAACAAAAACTTGGTGTGTGTAGCATTACTCTTTATTAAGAAAATTCCTTACAAGTTGCGTACTTTCATTTTTAGTAAATATAGAAAATGAATAGTCGCATATCTAATGGTCTTTTTTTCTATAGAAGATCTAATGGTCTTTATTAAATTAGTTTTTTTGTTGTTGAGAAATTGTGGGATTGTATTCATAATTTAGTCAAATAAGCCATTAGCCACAAAGGGCCATTAAAATTACGGAGAAATCTAAACTCAATATTAAGAGAATCTGGTGTACATCTGCTAATGATCACACAACTCTAGCATAGACATCCCAATTAAGATTGCAAACTCATAACAATCAAAAAGAGATAAAACTTGGAAAAATCAAGTCATAACAATACAAATAAAAACTCTCACAAAAGAGCAAATCCAAAGAGAGTTTGTGCGACTTATCCCAAAAATAAAGAAACTAAACCAATCGGATTGCAACCTTGTTGTCACAAAACCAACTCATTGTCTGCAAGTGCTAAAAGATAACAAATTTGTGCCAATCGACTTTCCTCTTCGACAAATAGAGCACATACACCGAAAAGGATAGATCCTCATAAATCTGTTATAGAATTATGTCATAAACGAGTCAACAAAATAGAGAGGAAGATGAAGCTGGAAGGGGGAGCAAAGAGGATGTGAAGGGGAGGATGTTGAGAGAAAAGTAAAGAAAGAGGAAGATGGGGACCAAACTCATGGTAGTCACCACTCCCTTTTTGGGGTGGGGCTTAGAGTTCTCTCTCTTAAACTAGTTAAGAGTTTACTTTTCTCATAACAAATATTATCCTTAGCATAGCAGATAGAGACGGAAGAACTCACCCTAAACTCTGAAATCCATGTGATCACAGAGGATCATGATTGTGAATTTGTGATCTTTTTTGTATTAAAATACAATATAAACTCCAAGGCATGTGAGTTCTACTTATGGCTATACGTTGCAGTGCCTCGCTAGTTATTGTACGGACTAACCAAGTCACGTGGCGTCCCCCATTTCATGACCCTTTTTAGATTCATCAGCCATTTCATGACAATTAGAAGAATTAATATGATTTTTTATTGTCTAATCAATCAAACAGATTCAGATAATCTATTTAAGAGCTTCTTCTTTGTTATGAGGTTTTGGGCAAGATTACCTCCTCCATAACTTCATTTAGTTATCTTTTTAACAAAAACTTTTAGCAATTGATGCCAAGCCAACACAATATCAAAGTTTTTTGTTCTTATTTTTTAATATAAACAATAGCCGAAAGTATAGATGAGGATAATCGAACTTAAATACAAGGAAGTGAACTTATTATGCTGACCAAGTGACACAATACAAGTCTATAACATGTCAAAGTTAAGAGAAAATTATGCTTATTATTCTTTAGATTGTTCTTCTATGCTGTAAGTTAGGATGCTGTTGTAGTGCGGACGCCAGATTTTTTTACTAACCGTTTCTCTTTTCTCTCCGTTTACAATGCCGTACAACGATAATAACGTCCAGACATCTGAATAAAAAAACAACTGATAAACAGATTTATATACACACACAAAAATGTTGGAGTTTGAGGATTCTTCTGAGAATTGAAATTTTTCGAACCCTGTTAAGCCCATTGCAGAAATCTATAACTTCAAAAAAAATATATATATATATATTGAAGTTTTACAACCATGGAAACGAAACACAGAAGAAGAACAAATTCCAAATTTTGCATGCAAAAGGGCCGTCTGATCAGAGAAGTGTCTCCTATCACAGACACAGAACACGTGCTCAAAGCCGATATCTCACTTATTATTAAGTGATGCGAGCCTGGCCCACAGCCCATATCCACCGACATGGCCCAAATTAATATACCTTTTTTATGTGACTTGATTATTATTATTATTATTTTCTAAATTAATTAATTTCATTTTAAAATTGAGAGAATCAGAATCACTTGTCCAGAGAATATATACGGGGGATTGGCAGAAATATATGATGATGGATCAATTGACGCCATTAATTAAATAATTGATTGAATTGTTTTTTAATTAATCAGGATTAGTGAGCACATGAGCATGCACATGCATGCACTGTGGTGGGTTACTTTGAGAAAAGAAAATGCGTTAAATATCGGGATCACCATTTTTGCTGTCATATATGTCACGTGATTCGAGGCATCTCTCTCGCTAAGGCCAAGAGTCCCAAAAGCTTTGCTATATTTTAATTTAATTTCCTACCAATATTATAGAGCATAGTTGATGATATTATCAAGGGAATTCATATGGGAAGGTAAAGAGGGAGCACAAAGAAAGGATGATGATTTGCATCGAAATTTATCTGTGATTCACTATGGGCAATTTTTCATTGAATCCCAGAGAAAAGAAGATTAAGCAGAAGAAAAAAAAAAGCTCTAAATTTACCGTCTGTTTAGAGAAAAAGAAAACGAATATTGAATATTGATACAATAAATGTGTAAAAAAATTCAGAATAAATCAACGATCAGAAATCACCAACAAACGTGCGGTGTCAAAATCCTTCTCTCAAACTAGATGCCACTCTAAAACATAATTAAGGTAATGTAACATTTTGCATGAGGATGAGGGTGACGCGTAGGAAAATCCAGGGTGGATATTCCAAAGCCTTTTCCTCTCGAAAGTAATGTGATGTATCAAGAGAATCACGTCAGATTATGAATCAATCAAAACAAAAGGAAAGGAAAAAGGGGGACGTACTTTCCTCATAACAAGTGGCGCACCGTACGGCTTGGTACCCTTTCTTGTGCAAAATCTTTGGTTTTTCCCATGCAACCCCCAATATCAAAATGGTGGGCCTCCGCCACCGCCACCTTATGCTTCCAACACGTGCTCGCTGATGAAGCCTATCCTTTGTATTTATTAAATCCCACATATTTATATAGGGAAGTGTTCATTGTCTCCCGCATTTGGATATCCATCAATTGTAGATGTTCTCTTAAGAAAAATATGCAAGCAATAATCGCGTTTTGGGGGACTTCCATTAACTAATGCAAGAGATCCTTTTTCTCTTCATTAAATAAATTACAATATATAATGAGTGGTTCTATTATTAATAGTACCGAGATTTTTTGTGATAAAATCTCATATTTATTAGATTATATAGGTGGTTAAGTTGTTGATAATATTGGTGTTGCTAGTAGTGGACCACTGACATGTTTCTCTGAAATTTAACAAATATCACATACACATGTGGGTGACTGTTCCAAACACTCGTTTATGTAAATATTAATAAACTCTGAAACAAATTATTGTGTAGAAGTGATGTTCACTTCTTTATTGTTTGGATCATTAATCAAGTAGATTATTATTCGAATTATAACAATTTAGTTATTTAGTAAGAATTTAGTTGTTAAGAGTACTTATCCATACATATTAAGTCTTAGGTTCGACTCATCTTCCCAATATCATGTTACAGTATAATAACATAACATGTTAGATTCTGTGTAGAATAATATTTACATGGATAGTAAATTGAGCTTAGACCCATAAAATTCATTTTTAATTACCTACAACCATTTCCTTTATTTTTCTATTTAAAATACCCATTTTTTTCAAATAAAAACTGATGACTAGTATTCAAGTAAGTAAGTTATAAACTTATTTGAAATTAAATATTAAATTCAACATTAATGTATTAGTAATCGAAAATATTTTTGCCCACCACTTTAACCCAAGATGTACCCTCACCACCATTCTCAACACTTGACACATGCTCATTGGCATAACCATAGTTAACTTTTTTACTTTGTATTCATGCAACCATAGTTATGTCAATAGACAAGTGTCAAATGTTAAGAAGGGTGGTGAGGGTATACCTTGGATTAAAGTGATGAGCGAAAATGCTCTCATTAGTAATCTACATGTGATTAACGTTTTGGTTTATCTATTAATTTTGTTTTTGTTGTTTTCCTTTTATGAATTATATTACTACTAATCTATTTTATTATAGTTTTATGAATAATAGTGTACATTCTAATTATGTTGAAAAATATTTTTGATAATCTATTTATTGTTTATTTTATGAAAAATATATATTTTTTAAATGAACCTATTTTTTCTCTAAATAATGTATCTATTTTTTCCCCTAAATAATGTAGCCTTTTTTCTCTTAATAAAGTACCATTTGTTTTATGAAAAACAAATTTTTTTTAAATGAACCTATTTTCTCTCTCCAAATAATGTACCTATTTTTTTCTCTAATAATGTACCTAGTAGAACAATGTATGTATTTTTTTAAATGAACCTGTTTTTCCTCTCCAAATAATGTACTGATACACATTTATAGGTATATTGTAAAATAATTTAACGATGGGTAAATAATGTACCTATATTTTCCATAAATTATTGTGTACATATTTTTAATTATGAAAAATGTACGGAAATTTCAATTACAAAGTAAGTGACTTAGTTTTTTTATTTTTTATTTTTTATTTTTTTGGTAAATAATATACCTATATTGTATTTAAATAATAAATTTATATTTATGGTAATTAATGAAATGCTTGAAATAAATTATAAATAAAATATGAAGTCTGGTGGCAACAATGTAAAAATATAGGAATACTACGACATCTTATATCCTACTGGTCATTTAAATTTAAAATTGAGTTTTACACATAAATTTATAAAGTGGTGCATACATATTTAGGAAATAGAAATTGTAGGAATCTATATTGGACAAGCCCATATTTTTATAATGAAAGCTAGTATAAAATAAGAAGAAACAATATTGACAGCTGGGAATAGCTGTCGGTGGTGGCAATGCATGTCCATATCCATGGTCAAGTAAAACTAGAAGTAAAGAGAGGTAGTGGGATGGCGTCAGATAGGGATATTTAAAATATTATAAAATAATAATAATTTTCTTCGTGTCTTCTCTTCTCTTCCTTCCAGTCCTCTTTTCACATTATAAAGGCCACCCCACCCCGGCGGTGTCCATTTCTCATTTATGTCCTCTGTCCCGACCCCCACCTATATATATACATATATATATGTCTCTCTCTCTTACCCTTGTAGGCTTCTACACTACACTACACCTATTCAATTTTCAAAACACATATTATTATTATTATTATTATATAAAAAAAGAAAAGATGTTCAAAATTTATTATGCAGTTATTAATTTTAGCATCTCAGGGGTCACGTTCATCAGAAAATGCATCTTAAATTAGTATTTCTTAGCCTCCAATCCTCTATCTTAAAATATATATGTCAAGCATTGCGAAAATAGCACTTGAGGACAAATTTAATCTTGTTTAAGAAGTCATCGCATAATCTATCTATTTAAAAAAGCAATTGAACGTGAGAAACTGTGTGCCTGATATTTAACTTGAATCCAACTTTGAGTTAAAATGATGAGTAAAAATATTTTCTCGGGATTACATCCAATAATTAATTTTTTTTTTTTAGCGCTTACTAATTATTTACTTATTTACTCAGGGACTGGAATAAGCTTCGAACCAAGTGTCCAGTTTGACTTGAGGGAATTCCCATGTACCTTCAATCTGAGCTGGTATAAATAAATTGACTTACCCTTATTAACTTCTTGTTTATCCAATTACTTGTGTTTTTAAGCTAACACCCACCTTATCATTTTCAGATTAATTGAGAATCAAGTCAGCTCCAAAACTATGAGAAACAGACTGCTACAAGTACAAGGTGTCAATGCCTGCCCTATATTTGTATATGGAACTTGTGAAGCTTTCTTCCTTGTGGAACAAATGTTACTATTTCAAGTATAAATTGATGGACTCAATCTCCATCAATCCAGTTTGTGCTTACAGCTCAATTCCTTGATAAGGTTTGTTTTAAGTTGATGATCCATAATAACAAATATTTTTCACCTTATTATAAAGATAGGATTTTTACGCAACACTTTTAATCGGTGACGAGCATTACCACCACATTAATCACCACCGTTGAATAAATATAATTTCACTTATATGCTACACGAATCTAAAAAATTAAACTCATCCAACAACATACATTAAAATGTATAATGTCCACTATTATGGATGCACAACTTACACTGCAATTCAGGTTACCCCTCTAGCTTATAGCCTTACTGCTGTGTACAACTGTAAATGGGTAGTGTTATGCATAGGTTGCATGAGTAGCCACGTGTTCATGATTGCATGAAACCCACCATACACTTGGCTGTTTCCATATTAGCATCATCATCACCACCATAAATAAATAAATAAAATAGCTAAAGCCATTTTATTTATCCATGCTGGGGTTTGGAGGGTTGTAGAAGCACACTGCTGGTGTGTTGTACTGGGCAGCACTAGTGTGCTTTCTGCTGCTCTCTGCACTGCCCTGCTCTCTGCTCGGACAAAAGAAAAAAAACCCCGAATTTAAAACACTCATTTCTCTCTCTCTGTGCACGTTCCTCTGCTCCCTCTTCCATCAATATATCAACCCCCATTCTTCTCTCTCTCTCTCTCAGAACAGAGCTGAGAGAGCCAGAGAGAACCCACAAACCCATTTCTTTAAAATCACTCAGCTTTTTTACTCTGACTCTCCGCAAATTGGTAAAGAACAATAATGGAGGACGTGTACGGAGGAGGAGCATCTGCTTCCTTAGCCCAACAGCAAGACTACTTTCCCATTGACGACCTTCTGGACCTGTCAAACGACGACCTTTTCTCTTCCTCCACTTCCTCCACCGACTCCATTGACCTCCACCCTCCACCGCCACCTCCGCACCTCCACGTCAGCTCCACCCCCTTCAACCCCACCGCCGCCACCGACTTCACCAACGACCTCTGTGTACCCGTAATTGCCCACATTTTCTTTTCCCCTTCTCTTTGTCACTTCAATTTTCCCATTTTTGTTTTCTTTAATTCTATTCTAATTTGGGTTTCTTTTATTTTTGGTTTTTTTTTTTTGGGTTGAATTAGAGTGATGACGTGGCGGAATTGGAGTGGTTGTCGCGCTTCGTGGACGACTCCTTCACCGACTTCCCCACCACCAACGTCTTCGGCTCCGCGTCCTTCCCAAACGACACGTCGTCCTTGTTTCCGAGCCGGGTTCGCACCAATCGCTCAAAATGGGGCGGCCCACCCGAGCCCAGCGACTCACGGGCGAAGCCCAAGAGAGAACCATCGGAAGCTTCTCCGTCGCCGTCCAAGCCGCGCCGGTGCGCGCACTGCGCCTCCGAGAAGACGCCGCAGTGGCGGGCGGGTCCAATGGGCCCCAAGACGCTGTGCAACGCGTGTGGGGTCCGATTCAAGTCTGGTCGGCTCGTGCCCGAGTACCGACCCGCGGCAAGCCCAACGTTCGTGCTGACTCAGCACTCCAACTCGCACCGGAAGGTTCTGGAGCTCCGTCGCCAGAAAGAGGCTTCACAGCAGCAGCAACCCGAAGAGCAACACCAGCAGAAGCAGCAATTCTATCTTCACCGGGATGAGTATCAAGTGTGCTGACGTGTCATGTACGTGTCAGTGTCTCAGTTGATGGGTCAATTTGAATGTGAAATTTGGATGGACATGGACAGCATCAATATTTTCCCACTTACTTTTGGTTAATTTTATAAAAAATGGAAAAGTTTTTTGTTTTTGCGTATAATTTAATAAATGGTTTTGGGGTGGGCCGGTGGGAGGGGGTTTAATTAGGGGTTTCAAGTTTCAACTACCAATGCAAATGCAATGCTCTCTCTCTCTTCTTTTTCTTAAAACATGGCGGGCGTGATGGGGTTGGGGGAATGAATGGCACGTGATGAAGTGGCAGATAAGGCTGACCAAATATTCTTCAATCTTCACAGAACCACACTTCTTTTCACATTTCGATTGATATAAAGGAAGTCTTGGATCATAGGGTTGTTGAGTAATTTGAGGGCCATACATAAAAGAGTTGTGCTAGTGACAGTTGTTCGAGTTGCATAGCGATAGTTGTCCGAATTGCATGAGTGATTGTGAGTTGGTGATGCATTGTTGAACGAAAATCGAGCTTACAAGAAGTCAAGCTTAGCTTAGCTTAGTTTGAAAAACTGGAGGGGATGGATGAAATTAGTACAATTTCTATGCCTGTAAACTATGACTGCCATAAATGCATCTCAGAATTTTAAAAAGACAAGTGCATCATGTGCCCCTCAAAACTTCCAAATTCATCACAGCTCAATGGCCCTATGTCATAAATCAGTCTTTGGGGTCGGATAGCAAAAGCCCAGCCCAGCACAGATGGCCTACCAATTTATGCCAAGGCATAGATTTCTTGGAGCACAAGGCTCCATACATTGCAGAGTTTATTTTGCTAACAACATCAGAGATATCTTCATCTCTTTACAGGGGAGACTAGCAATTTCTGAACTTCCTGGTTCCAAGGGGTTTTTCTTTTTTTCTTTTCTGGTTGTAACTTGTAAGGGCTTATAAGTTCTTCTCTGTCTGATTTTTGTCCTGCATGAGATATGGGGTTGTTGCAAGCTGCTTGCTGTCTTGAAATTGATTGGTTTTCAAAACTGAGTTGGGCTGTTCATTGAAATGTATGACAAGAAGGGCATGATCAAGGCAGATAAACTCTCATAAGCCAATTTATCAGCAGATAATTAACAAAAACATACAAACAAATAAACCCCGCACCAAGATTGATTGCCTATTCAGATAAAGTACTTTGACAGAAAAGAGAGATAAGGCAAAGAGAATAGAGAAAGGAAGAGAAAGAAGACAGCAGTCATAATGAGAATCTTGTTGCTTCTGCTTGCCCTCTCTGCTTCTACTAATGTTTCGGCTGCTGCTACCAGCGCAAGCGGCTTGTCACCCTGCTGTATTTGTTCTTTGTCTAGAAAACAAAACATACAAACACCATACATAGAACATCAGAGGAATTAAATTCTTTAAAGTGAATGAGGATGAATTTGCATGTGTTCCATTTCGTGGAGTGTCTAACTATCAACAAAGTAAAGGCAGCTGCTATATATTCCCACTCCCACATTATCATCTTACACTCTAAAATTAGTATTTTATCGTTTTGTTTAAAGGCATTGCATACAAAAAGAGTGCAGGATGACAAACTGGTAGTACGAATAGCATCGCGCCCATATGAACTCAGTGATTGGCTAAACACCATACCTGTTTCTTCTTCAGAGTCTCCAGAGATGTCATTGAACCAAACTTCCTTTTTCCAACCCAAAACATCTTCTCTAGTTAGTCTGAGAAAAGGTCCACCCCCTAGGTAGTATGTTCCTGGAATAAATTCCGACAAATCCCGACCAATGGCAGATGCATAACTAGGAACTATAGTGTTGTGTTGGGTACTCATCTCGTCTTCTTGCTCATGCACAAGCTGGATGCCGCATTCTTTCACACGAAACAAAGGTTTCGTAAACACTGAAACAGTAACTTCATTGCCGCCTTCCAATCCACTCCCCAACTTCCAATGACTTAACCACATCACTTGTTTTTCGTTGTCTGGAACGCCATGGCATGATGGTGTATAGATCCACTTCAGACCCTTTGTCTTATTACAGACTCTGATAAGTAGTGGATTAGGAATGCTAGAGGAGGCATAACCGTTGTAACACTCTGCGTAGACAGTGAAGATGTTCAAGCCTCGAATCCGAAGATTGGGAAGTAAAGGAGGCACAGTAAAAGATACTGAGGATCCTTCACTTCTGTCACTGAACTGTCCTGGAACCTCATCTCCAGGAAGAAATGTACTGAATATACCATATTCATGCAGTCCCTATACCAAATGTTGATATCAGTAATTAAATTCTTACATATTATATGTGTGTGTCTGAGAGAGAGAGAGAGAGAGAGAGAGAGAGAGAGAGAGAGAGAGAGAGAGAGAGAGAGAGAGAGAGAGAGAGAGAGAGAGGCACCTGGATGGGATGCATAGTCCCATCTCCTGAAGAGAGCCTATCTGGGGTGTACATCCTAATGGCTTCCATGGAATTCAAGTTGCACAAGCCCAAGAGCTTTCTCATTTCAACATCCACCATTCCAATGGGTTCTAACTTGTACCAGTACTCAATCTCAGCTAGCTTGAAGTTGTAACCATAAATAAACTTTTCCGGTAGGCACGAAATTGATTGAAATGTAACTCTTTCCAACGACTCACAATGGATCGCAACAAGCTCTGTTATTCGTGGTAGCCCTACAAGCGATTTGAGCCTTGTACACTGCGAAAATGCAAGGTGATCAAGCGCGGTAAGGCCTCTGATGCAATCTGGTAAGCTGCGAATTGGATTATTACTTAAATCCAAGCTCTGCAACGAGGATAAGTTACCAAAATCCTTTGGGAAAGCATCATCAGAGAGATTACAGTTTGTTAGACTTAAAACAACTAAATTGCAGGGTAAAGTGGAAGTGTGTAATTGATCTATCGGAATCCCATCTGCTTGAAACACTTTTAAAGATTCCATTTTCCCCATCTCCATTGGGAACTCATTAAGACTTGAGCAACTAGATATAATAAGTGTTTCAAGTGATGTTAGCATAGAAATGCTCTTTGGAAGCTTTCTAATATTTTCGCAATCTTTCATATTCAAGTAAACAAGTTTCTCCAGGTTTCCAATGGATTCATGGACATCAAGCAAGCTCCTGCATTTATTAAGAATCAACCTCTCTAGATTGGTGACCAAAGAGAAATCCCCGGTTTCGATGAGGTGACGGGAATAGCTGAGATCAAGGATCTTTAAAGATGGAAGACTCTGCAAGAAGACAGGGAGTTTATTCATACACATGTATAACCATCAAAATCCATAAATAAAATAATTAGAAAAAAAAAATCTGGGAAATTTGTGGTCATACAAGTTACAGCACTAAGCAGCAAAGTTTGCAGAGTTTATTTTGCTAACAACATCAGAGATATCTTCATCTCTTTACAGGGGAGACTAGCAATTTCTGAACTTTCTGGTTCCAATCCAAGGGCTTTTTCTTTTCTGGTTGTAACCTTTCCGCCTTCAAGTTTCCCAGATCCTCTAACCCGACAACCTCCACAGCTTCCGATTCTGATATTGCCAAGGAGGAAGTAATACCAGATACCAGTCATCCACAGCCTCCATCATCCACTTGCTGCTTCCCTCTGTAAGCCGAAGGCAACACCCAATCCCTACTTGAACAACAGTGCCGCCAAATTTCACACTGAACATGTGATGAGACAGACACCCTTGACGGCAGCCATAAGCCACAAGCAAACCCCTAGAAACCCTAGCCAACCTGTGCTGGAGACTGGCGGCTCTAAAACCCTAACCTTGGAGGAAGGGACTTATTTTTATTTTCTGTTTGACGTCGCAAATCTCACGGCCTGGTGCTCCAGGCTGAGGGGATGTGCGCGAACACGTGACGTCCTTCTTTTGGATACGGTGCATTTGTGCGCGGGCATGCTAGCACGGTCTACCGTGCATCGAGATAGTGATGGGGTTTGGGTAGAAGATGTTCAAATGGTGCGCCTGTTTGGGATTGGACTTCTAATCAAACGATTGTGGCTGAGAGAGGAACTTATCTCGGCCGTTAGGTTCACGGCCTGACCTACAAGACCGTTTAGTGGTGGTGTAGGTGGTGGATTTTGGGCGATGCTCCGGCACGTTGCTCGGGGAGCAACAATCGTATGATATATGGGGTGAATGAGGCGATAACAGGGATGGTGCTCCGACGCCTTAAGAAATCAAGGGTCGTATGATATATTGATGAATGGATTTTCCTTACAATCTACCACTACTCCTAGGAAAGCATGTAAAGGTATTGAAAGTGCGTTACAGGAAAAATAAGTTGCTCCGTGGGAGGCTTTTGGTTTTGGTGTTGGACCCTTTGAACGTGGTCTTGAGCTTATTATTTATAGGAAGAGTCCTGGAGGGACAATCGAGGCTTGAAAAAAGATCTTCCTGAGGGCCTAAAAATCTCTGTATGGTGGAGTCTGAGTGGGGCAAGTGGGTAGTCCAATCGGCATTTGGGATCGTGAAGCATGGTGGTGTGACCCCCATAAATCTCGGCCACTGCCCTGATCGAGGGTTCTGCGCTTCCTGGCCATGGGAATGCATTTAATGCTCTGGTCCAGTGGTTGGTGATCTGACCCTAGGTTGTGAAAGTGCTTTGTGAGAATGTCTGCGCCTAACCACTCTGATCTCTGTTTACCAAATCCTGACTTCAATCACTTCCATTCTGCTCTCGTGCATTAAATGCTTCTTGCACCCAGTGGATTTGCTGTGGTGGTCAGAAGTACTACTTCATTAAATGGGGCGTGGGACCCTGAAGCCATGTGGCGTTTTGACCATAGTATCTTCGGTCGTGTCTCTTACGGCCATCGGCCTAGGCCTATAAAACCGTAATCGCGAGGCCGAGAAGATCATGCCTTCGCAGCTTTTGTCTCTCAAGGAGATGAAAACGTCTAACGAGGCGCGGCCCCTATAGTTTAGGAATAGATGCCAGGGCCGAGAAGAGATCCCTTCGGCTAGCTCATGACCGTGATTTATTAGGCACAAACATTTTCCCACCCACCTTATCTTCTCACCCATCATATAAATTTAAAAAAACATAATCCTATCTTTCCACCCATCATTATTCCTAAAATACCCTTTAATTATAATATTAAAAGTCAATTCCATATTTTTGCTTGTTCTTATGTTTAGGTGTAATAAAATATTCATAGAATTTATAAAACTCAATTAAAAAATAAGAAATTTTTTAAAACAAAAACCCATCCGCACCCCTTCCCCGGCCCCAATCCCTAGCCCCACCGCACTGCCCAGATTCATCCCCAAAAACCCAAGCCGCTACACCATCGCAGTAGGAATCTAAAATCAATTTCCTTTCAAGGTGGCCACAGGTATTTTAGTTGTTTTAATTTTGCCCATATAATCATTAAAGCATTGGGCTTTGTTTAAAATACATGTTTGCTTTTTAGGAAGTGATTTGGAGGCAGCTGAAATTCTCATCAATGTTGACCATGAAGAACCAAGTTGGTGGGTTTGGGTAACGGAAGATATGATTCCGGGCAAAGTTGAGGATATGAGTGGAATGAAAGCTATGTTATTGTTGGTGGGTAAAGCTTCGGTTTCCCAATATTCATATGGTTCTTCTAGTTCGAATCACGGAAGCACTTAATTCCCACAGAGAGAACCGGGCCGGGGGGGGGGGGGGGGGGGGGGGGGGGGGGGGGGGGGGGGGGGGGGGGGGGGGGGGGGGGGGGGGGGGGGGGGGGGGGGGGGGGGGGGGGGGGGGGGGGGGGGGGGGGGGGGGGGGGGGTGCGTGTTGTGAGGTTTGATATTTGTTAAAAATCTTTTTAGTTTTTTTTTTACAATTATTTTCTTATGTTTTTTAATTGGTTTTAATGATTTTCCCCCGAGTCCTTAGAAGTCATTTTATAAAGGGGTAAATTGGTCTTTAAAATTTACAAAATTAGGTGGGTGAGAAAATCAGACAGGTGGGTGGAAATAGCAGCACTCTTCTTTGTTTCAGGCCCTGTTTGGGATTGCTTTTTTTGGCCAAAAACCTGCTTCACTTTAAAGTTAAGCAGTTTAAGGTGTTTTGTAAAAATAAAATATCCCGATTATTTTAAAAGCAGTGGTCTTTTGACAGCAGCTTTTAAAAGCAGGCTCTGGGTGCTTTCAAAAGAAGCAGAAATGAACCTTTAATGAATTTTTTTAAATCCAAAAATACCATCATTCATTTTAAAAAATGACACCACCTCCACTTCCACATCCAACTCCACCACTTGCACCACCACATTCACTTCCTCCATAACCGCCGCCACCACCACCACCACCACCACCGCCGCCACCACCACCTCCACCATTACCTTTTCCACCTTCACCTCCACCACCACCACCACTACAACAACCACCACCTCCTCCAAAACCTCCACATCCACCACCACCTCCACAAGTGTCATTGTCATGCCCCGGACCTGGAGGTCGGCAGCGCGTGAGAAAAAGAAAAAAAAAGAAAGCCGAAATAAGGGTTTAAAATAAACTTCTTTTATAAAAATAGCTCCAAAAATCTTACAACTTTACAATTAATAAACAAAGCTCTACTACTTTCATCTAATTCATCCTCAACTTGTTTAGTCCTCATCTTGCCCACTAATTCATCTGAAAAATTTAAATAGGGTGAGAGATGAGCAACCACCGCTTAGTAGGGATATGAAACCTTACCACGGTAGATTGATATAACTAAATTAAGTGACATACAATCATATTGCCAAATATCACATTATTAATTATAATAATGCATGAATGCTCTTCATCTACTCCCGTTAATTCATATAACTGGACAAGCAGACCTGCACGTCCCATACCATGCTTATACCACTTGGTCTTGAATGCCCATTTATATGAACTAACACCCATTTCAATCATCCCATAATTCCCCTTTTGTTAGTCATCTTGTCTAACTCCCTTTCGCCCGTCCCGAATCACCCAATAAAAACCATGTGCACTGTGGGATCCCTGAGACCTGGTATCTGCCAAGAGTTAGACTTAACTACACAAAAGACTATATCCATTACCCTCTTTTCCATTATTATCTTCTCCACCCAACAACTCCAACCAATTACCATGACATGATATAATTATGCCAACATTATTCAAATAGTTCACAATACATAAATATCTCATATCAAGAACATTATACAATATCACACATAGTATAGAACGCACGAAATTTAATTAGATCAATCTTATGTAAAGGCTCTCAAGAAATCCCTACCTCGATTCCAAAGCATTGCTCCAATTTAAGAAAATACAAGCTAAGCTCTATATCTCCTCCAAGAATTTCATCACCTCTCTCTCTCTCTCTCTCTGGTATTTTACTTCATACAAACTTACAAATGCTGAAATGAGAATGAAAAATAAAGGAATGGAATGGTCTATATATAGTGTGGTGAAGACCGTAGCTACAGTGCATGATAATATCGACATTTATGTAAGAACTTAATCTCTAAGTAATATATCAATATGACCTTGTATTCCAAGTCAACAATAGATAAGAAAGGATTGCTAGGAAGACAGTAATATATCAATATAACATATACTATAACAAGCTATGCATGCAACAAGTAGGACGTTTGTGTTTTCTCTACATATTTAATACAATAATATATATATATATATATATATATAACTATTAAAATGGTCAAATGACTATATATATAATTTTATAAATACGGAGTTTCACAGTCATCCCCACCACCACCACCACCTCCACTCTATCATTACCACTACTACCATATGATTAGTACATAACACTTTTAACATCATGTCTATTTTAGTCATTATTCCCAGTTACAACAATTTTTTATTAAAATTTACCAAACGATTTTGACACTGCTTTTTGTACTAACAGCATTTTAAAAATATACAAATTTATAAAAAAACCCAAAATGAGGCTTGAAATTATAAAAAAACCCAAGCACTATTTAAACTTAGAAACACACCCAAAATCAACCACAAAGTCAATTTTTTGGGTGTGTTTATAAATGGGTTTTAAGTGTGTGTAATGATGGATTTTGGGTGTGTTTCTAAGTTTAAATAGTGCTTGGGTTTTTTTATAATTTCAAGCCCCATTTTGGGTTTTTTTATAAAAGCCCCTTAAAAATATTGTTTACCAAACATGGAGCTGCTTTACTTTACAACTAATTATTTTCAAAGCACAATAGAAGTAACTTTTTTTAAAAGCGACAGCAATTCCAAACTGGGCCTCAGTCAAGCAAACGAAAAGTTGACTTTTCCTACAAGGCAATAATGCAAAGGCCATGGCAGCTGGTATGAGTGCTCAGCTCACGGAGGCAACATGCAAAATTCCATGACTTCAAATCAAAATAATAATGTTTAAGGATTTGGAGAAGGACATAAATATATAGAAAATCATCTATGAGTTCAATAATCCAAATTTTGTGATCCAAATATAAACCTTGGTTGACCAAATTTTGTGATCCAATCCAAGTAATAGTTTAAAGGATGCTTGAAGTTTGTTGATAAGAAACTATATGAGTTGTCAAAATTGGAGTAATAATATATATCTTCGAAGAAAGTGGCAGTTTTTAATGTCTTTTGTTTTCAATAGAAGTTCCAAGTTGGCCAGATTCTGTCTTTTGACAAAGATGGCCTTGGTGAGGATCACTCGGATGCACCAGAATTTGACAAATTAGAAAACTGCCCCTTTGAGTTCTATGTCTAAAAACCATTTTCAACCTTTCAATTGCTTTAGACAAATTAGAGATAAAAGTATGATTCCTTTACCAGACACCAAATCTTTTTTGTCAATTGATGCAAGTTGGTTTCTGACTTTCTTTCACAATGGTAAAATTTTAATTGAAGCTTTTCCATTTTGATTACATATGGGGCAGCATTTGAAATACATTACATTGTCGCCTGTCCTTTTTCATTTTTAGTGAGAAAGAAAAGAGCGAGAGAGTGCTAGAGAAAGGAAGAGAAAGAAGGCGGCACCAATAATAACAATAATCTTGCAGCCTTTGCTACCACAGTTGTTGTTTGCCCTTTCTGTTTCTATTAATGTTTCTGCTGCTGCTGCAAGTGCAAGCGGCTCATTGTCACCCTGTGGCTGCCTTTCTTCTTTGTCTAAAACACTCACAAATATCAGAAAGTCAACATAAAATATCACAAGGAACTAAATTCTTTGAAATGAATGTGGATGACTTGGCATGCGCGTTTCAACATCAAAATAGTGATAATAAAGCAGCAGCTACTCCCACTCTATATTTTAAAACACTAGCAGCAGCAGAAAAAGTGTAGTATGACAAACTGAGAGTACGAATAGCATTGCCACCACAAATAACTTCTTGTGCTAATTTATCAGTGATATATCTAAACAACATACCTGGTTCTTCATTAGAGTCTCCAAAGATGTCTTTGAACCAATCTTCCCTTTTCCAGCTAAAAATATAAGCTGTATCATGATTTAAGAATCCACCCCACATGAAGTATGTTCCTGGAATAAACTCTGGCAAATTCCCACCAATGTCAGATGGATAACGAGGCTCTTCGTGGTCGTTTTGGGCACTACTTATCTCATAGTCTTGCTCATGCACAAGTTGGATGCCGCACTCTTTCACTTGGAGCCCAGGTTGCGTAAATACTGAAACCGTCACTTCATCCCCGCTTTCCAGTCGGTTCCCTAACTTCCAGTGACTTAACCACATCATGTCGTTTTCGTTATCTGGAATGCCATAGCATGCTGGGCCATAGAACCATTTCAGACCCTTGCTCTTGTTACTGACTTTGATAATTACTGGATGAGGTATAGTAGAAAAATAAGGAGTGTTGGAATCTGCATAAATAGAGAAGATGTTCAAGCCTCGGATCTTGAGATTTGGAAGTGAAGGCACAGTAAAAGCTACTGTGGACCCTTTACTTCTATGGCTGAACTGGTCTGGAACCTCGTTTCCAGGAAGAAATGTGCTGAATATACCATCTTCATACAGTCCCTATGCCATATAATTTTCAGAAAATAATTAAACGTCCGGTTGCATTGCATTGCCCAAAAGAGAGAGAGAGAGAGAGAGAGAGAGAGAGAGAGAGAGAGAGAGAGAGAGAGAGAGAGAGAGAGAGAGAGAGAGAGAGAGAGAGAGAGAGAGCGAAGAATTACCTCGATGGGATGCATCGTGCCATTCAAATTAAGCATATCTGGAGTGTGCATCCTAATGGCTTTCATGGATTCCAAGTTACACAAGCCCAAAAGTTTTATCATTTCTGCATCCACTGTTTCTATTGGCTCTAACTTGTACCAGTACTCAAACTCAGCAAGTTTGGAGTTGTAACCATACAAGATATTCTTTGGTAGGCATGAAATTGATTGAAATGTTATTTTCTCCAATGACTCAGAATGGAGTGTAACCAATTCTTTTACTCTTGGTAGCCCCTCAAGCGATTTGAGCTTTGTACATTGGGAAAATGCAAGGTGATCGAGCCCTGTAAGGCCTCTGATGCAATCTGGTAGCCTACAAAGTGGATTGCTACTTAGATCCAATCTCTGCAATGAGGGTAAGCTACCAAAATCTCTTGGAAAAGAATCATCAGAAAGATTGCAGTATGTAAGACTTAGAACAACTAAAGTGCAGGGTAAAGTGGTAGGGTGTAATCGACTTATTGGAACTTCATCGGCTAGAAACACTTTAAGAGATTCCATCTTCCCCATATCCACAGGAAACTCATTAAGGCTTGAGCAACCAGATATAATAAGTGTTTCAAGTGATTTTAGCATAGAACTGCTATTTGGAAGCTTCCTAATATTTTTGCAATTTTTCATATTCAAGTAAACAAGTTTCTCTAGGTTTCCAATGGATTCATGGACATCAACCAAGCTTGCACAATCTTCAAGAATCAATCTCTCTAGATTGGGGACCAATGAGAAGTCCCCGGTTTCAGTGAGCTCACGGGAATTGCTGAGATCGAGGATCTTTAATGATGGAAGATGCTGTGAAAAGAAAAATGTAAGAAGGCAGGAGTTTATTCTTGTAGATTTGTCTACCAGTTAATCCCTAAGAATAACTAAAATGAAAAGTGTGGAGTAGCATGCATACCTTTGTTCCCTTCCAGATTTGTCTTAAGCTACTATAGGGCATTTCAAGAACAGCCAAGCTCTCCAAAAGAAAGTCACGGGGTATAGAGTCTAAAGGGAATTTAAGCCAATACAACCATCTCAGTCCTTTAGGAAATTCTTCATAACATCCATTGAGCTGTACAAAACTAAGCTGGAGTAGTTTTAGTTTAACCATCCTTCTAAATGCATTAGTTTCGAAGACTACCATATTTGATTTTCTCAAAGGAGTGTCTACAGGGTGCAGATTAAGGGCAAGACCTTCAACTTTCTTTGAACCCTAGTACAAAGAAAATAGAAAACAAAGCATTTGGATTAGTAACCAACATGAATGCACAAAAACAGAAAAAAGATTATGCGTGCGGCATACATAATGAGCATGTTTCTTACATTCTTTTCTCTCAATACACTGAGAGAATCCTTATGATGCCATAATCTACTTCGTTTCTCCAGCTCTTTTGATTCTAGGCGAACAATTTCTCTTCCCATGTCACGAATTATTTGATGCATCTTCACCTTTTTATACTTGTCAATTGTTACCAAACATCCATCGATGAGATTTTGCATGCCAACAATTGTAAAGAAATCACATCCATCTAGTATTGTGGCAACAACATCCATGTCATTTCCAATGAAGAAACATGCAATATAGAGAAACATATTTTGGTCATGGTCATCTTGTAAAGAATCGTAGCTTATTCTCAGCTTACTCATGATGTCACTATTTGGAATAACTTCCAATTTCTTCAATGCACTTCCCCATACATCTTTACTTTGCCCTGATAGAGAAGAACCCAAAGTTTGAAGAGCTAATGGAAGCCCTCCGCTGTACCTTATTATGCTTTCTGAAAGTTCCATGTAACCTCCAATCGGATGGTCCTGTCCGAAAGCATGCCAACTAAAGAGCTCCAATGATTCAACATGATTTAAGGTTTCAACATTATGCACCTTAACATTTTGATGAGCCTTCAACAACCCCACACACCTAGTTGTTATAATAATTTTACTTCCTGGATAAAACCATTTTCGCATTCGAAGTACTGCATCTAATTGGTTCGTATGATCCACATCATCAAGGACAAGAATAACTTTTTTACAGCTTATAACATCCTTAATCTTAATTATTCCCTCACTAACACTACGTATCTTCTCTGTTCTTCCACCCAAAATATCAGAGAGAAGTTGTACTTGCATTTGAACCAGACCATTGGGACCTTCTGAAATCTCCCTGATACTTTCAAGGAAACTTCTTCCTTCAAATCTTGAAAAATTTGAATTATAAACAACTTGTGCAATGGTTGTCTTCCCTATTCCACCAATCCCATAAATCACAAATATCCCAACATCAGATGATTCATCTTGTAACCATAAATTAATCTCTTTGACTCGAGAATCGATTCCAATTAGGTAAGGGGCAACACTGAATGGTGTGCGACTTAGCTTGCCTTCAATCACTTTAACAATTTTCTTGATAAACTTTGCCTCATGCCTAGAAAATTGCAATCCAAATGAAAATAAATGGGGAAATATTATAAAGTCTGATATGTTAATATTATATAAATCATGAAAGAAAGCTTTAAAAGGACCGGTTATAAATATAAATTAATGAAATTTACCCATCACATTCATTTTGTAAGACCATGCCTGCAAGATCTGCAACTTCTGCAAGTGCTGCCCTCCATCCCTTCACCTTGTCCTTGTTCAGAGATCCATTTTTTTGGTGTCCAGCAAATGCTTTTGCAAGGCTTCCAGTCTGCTTCCTCACCTCAGCTGGATCGATGTCGTAGAAGACTGGTAAAACTACATGATCAGAGGTCCTCTTGCGTTGCAGGATCATCACAAGCTCATCAAGGCACCATGTGGAAGACGCGTAGTCTTTCGAAAACACAATGACAGAACTTCGTGAGTGTTGGATTGCTTTCTCCAGCTCTGGCTTGATATCTTCCCCTCTCTCAAGTTCATTGTCGTCTCGGAAAGTTTGAAGCCCTGCGTTGACAAAGGCTGTATAGATGTGGTCTGTAAAAGTTTTGCGAGTGTCTTCACCTCTGAAACTCAAGAACACATGATAACGGCAACCAAAAGTATCTGCAGAGGAGTCTTCTTGAGCTCTAACAAGTGCCATTGATGAACAAGCAGCTCAGTAAATCTAGCTGGTATTTTTTCCTTGCAGGTTTCTTAGCTGATTATATCATGATCAGGTGATATTAATGTTGGAATTTTTGTGAGTATTTCAAAATACAAAAAGAAATTTCATTACTTAATTATATTGAATTTAATTTTCCAGATTGTGGTTTGTTTACCTCTTTAAAACTGAAATTATTTTGTTTATTTATTATATATATGAATTTTACAATTATGAATTTATTATATTATATAAGTGTTAATATCCATTTACACACAAAAATATGTGGAGAATATTCTAGATAAAGCCACATACTTGTGGCTGGAGTAAGAGACCAAGTCAGTGGACTTGGTGAAGTCGGCAAAATTAATGTGAAGAATGAAGATTATTATAGAGAAAGCCATACATATGTGACTGGGATTAATCTTCCCAAGTCGGTGGAACAAAGCATGTTAGTTGATCAAGCCTATAAATAAGCATGCAATGCAATAAAGCATGGTGTAGTCCAACAAAAAGAACTCCCAAAATATAAGGGAGCCAAGAGCTACCTCCTAAGCTAGAAATGCTAGGAAACAAGCAACAAAGCTAGCCATCTAGCTACTCAACTAAAGGTGATGAGATTTAACCACTATAAGAGCATTTCCAGCAACAAGCCTTGGGGGGGGGGGGCAAGTCCAAAAAGGTGTTTCCAGCAACAACAATCTGCCAGGGCAAGGTGTGGGCCCCAGCAAAAAAAATTTGCCTGGGCTGGCCCTTGGGGGGGTTTAGCCCGAGTAGGAAAACTAGTTTGGGCGTGCTGACATCATGACGACATCAGTAAATTTGACGCGCCTGCTACAGTTCCCGCCCAACAGCTCTCTTCCACGTGTCTTCTATCCAACGGCAGCCATTTTTCGCGAATAAAAAAATCGAAAAAGCCACCCCCAACAGCTCTCTGCCACGTGGAAGCTTCTAGGCTCTCCGATTTTTGTTTTCCAGCCATCCAACGGCAAGTAATTTTTTGCCGAATAAAAAAATCGGAAAAAAAATTAAAAAAAACCAAAAAATTACTGATTTTTTTATATTTATAAATACTAACCAATACTCTTCACTTTTTACCCCAACAACCAATATTTTTGAAATAAAAAATTGAAAAAAATACCAAAAAATTACTCTGTTTTTTTTTTCTCTCTCTCTCTCTCTCTATACCTTATTTTCATTTTTTATACGTAGGAACCCAAAAATCTTATCCGAAAATATTATCTAAATTAATTGTTTAAGTAAACAAAGTTGTGAAAAAAACAAAAAAATGAATAGTATTTGCCATGGCAAGCCTTACACTGCTGGAAACACACTTTGTTGAGGGGGGGCTAGGGCAGCAGCCACTATTCACGTGAATAGTGGCTGCCCTAGGGCTCCCCTTGCTATGGCAAGGGGCTAACTGGTGGAAATGCTCTAACTCCCAATCCACGAGGGAGCTACAGGTGAGCTACCCAATCTATGGAAGAAGCTTGAACACAAGAGCTCAAGCTAGGGCCAAATAGCTCAAACTAATCTAAATCAAGTGTAATGGCCAATAAGCCAATAAGCTAAGAATGAGGCTAATTAGCCTACACCAAGTTATGTACTATTGTCCTCCAATATAATAAAATTACTTTGTTTCAACCATTGTCTATTGTCCTAAACCCCTTTCACCACATAAATCAACAATGGTATCATAAACACTCATCACACACCCTTCTAGAATACCAACAAGTGGTATCAGAGCAACTCAAGCTACTAATTTCTGAAAAATAGGCAGAACTTTTAATGTTTTTTATTTATTACAATTGGTTTAATGCCAATCCAGGATGTGACAGAATAGTATCAAAGCTTTAGGTTTAATGTCTTCACGCTTTTGTTTCTGAGAACTCATGAGCAACTTCCCAATGAGTCACCCATCCTGGGATTCCTTTAGCCCAAACTCGCTTAACTTCGAAGTTCCCATGACTCCAAAGTCAGTGAGCTCCCAAAAGGTATTGTGCTAGATGGAGGTGGGCATGTACATATAATGCACATCACCCATCTCTGTTGGTCGATGTAAGATGTTACAACCTAAAACTATTATTTTACTCAAGTATCAATGGAGACCAACTTATATATCCCAAAAGATAAGTGTTTTGCTGTAATTTCATTGTTTTTATTTAATCTACTCTATCAATATAAATTACAATTTTCTAATAATTATTTCATATAATATTTTGCCAAAAAAGTAGCATCTTCAACCAAAGTTTACCAACAATCTTAACACATCTCGGGATCGGCTCCGCCGTAGCACGACATTGTCCGCTTTAGGCCTCCGTCTCTGCCCTTACGGTTTTGTTTTTGGGAACTCACCAGCAACTTCCCAATGGATAGCCCATCCTGGGATTGCTCTAGCCTCAACTCGCTTAACTTCAGAGTTCCCATGACTTCGAAGTTAGTGAGCTACCAAAAGACCTCGTGCTAGATGGAGGCGGGCATGTACATATAAGGAACATCACCCCCCCCTCCGTTAGTTGATGTGGGATGTTACAATCCACCCCCCTTAGGGGCTCGACGTCCTCGTCGACACACTCGTACCACACGACAAAGTGGCTCTGATACCAAATTGTCATATCCCGGGATCGGCTCTGCCATGGCACGACATTGTCCGCCTTGGGCCCCCCTCTCTGCCCTCATGGTTTTGTTTCTAGAAACTCATGAGCAACTTCCTAGTGGGTCACCCATCCTGGGATTGCTCTAACCCCAACTCGCTTAACTTCAAAGTTCCCATGACTTTGAAGCCAGTGAGCTCCCAAAAGGCCTCATGCTAGATGGAAGTGGGCATGTACGCATAAGGAACATCACCCCCTCTCCGTTGATTGATGTGGGATGTTACAACATATAAGCCACATCACCCCCTATCCGTTAGTCGATGTAAGATGTTACAACCTAAAACTATTATTTTACTCAAGTATCAATGGAAACCAACTTATATATCCCAAAAGATAAGTGTTTTGCTGTAATTTCGTTGTTTTTATTTAATCTACTCTATTAATATAAATTACAATTTTTTAAATAATTATTTCATATAATATTTTGCAGAAAAAGTAGCATCTTCAACCAAATTTTACCAACAATCTTAAGAGTAGATTTTGGGTGCTACTCAAATTATTTCTATTACTAGAATTCCATCTAGAGGATCTAATGAGTTTTATAAAATTTTAGTGGAGGCTGAAAAAGAGTCCCAAACTTTGATGAATAATGAAAAGAGAAAGAGGCGAAATCCCAAAATAAGCTTTGAGAGGAGTGTCACGAGAATGATTGGCGTTGCCAGAAAAGCGTTTCCTCCATGTGTTTGGTTTGAGAATTGGGTTTTCAAGGCAGCATGCGTCATGTATAGTATTATTTTGTTGACGCATCTGACCATATTTGTTTAAAGCATATTTATTTCATGTCATTTGTAATATGACTTTGAGAGCTCTTCAATTCTTCATATTATTTACTTTGGCTTTATAAGAATCTATTGTTTTGTAATTTTGCTGATACATTGTTGAAGGAATTAATGGGTTTTACTAGATGCCTTTCTATCAATTCCTTCATGCCCATTAAACACTAACGTCTGGCAGTGGATTTGTTTGAATAGAGAGAACTACACACGAGCCACATTGAGTCAATTACCATGAAATGTACATAGGAAAGACTCAAATAAAATGTCGAGAGCAAGAACCAGAGTGGTGGCCTCCCTCTTCCCCCTTACTTGACACCCAGGTTTGAAATCCCAAGAGGTTACTCTCCTCCCAATGTAACCCCCCCAAAAAAAAAAAAACTCAAATAAAATGATAAATTTATATCACTAGAAGTGGCATTTAATTTTAAGTTTTGGTAGCCTTAAATCCTTTGAGGCTTATTGACCTATCAGATGCGTGAATATGTAATTTTGTGTGAGGCATTCAGTGGTTTCAGTATCATATTTACAATGTTTATTAAGATGATTTTGAATTGGCATATTTTGAGGCCAACTGTCTCAATATATTTTGAGACTTTCCCTAATTTGTGGGGGTTGAGAATCTCATTAACTTGTGGGGTTGTTGTCTTGCAATCATTTTGCTTTAGTAAATTAATTTTTGGTGGTCTTCGTTGAAAACATAGAAGGAATGCGTTCTACATTGACATATTTAAAATGTGGTTGTTCTTTATTTTCAAAACCTTGATATTACTTTTAGTAGTTAGTAAATGAGCACTAATGGCAAATATGTTGATATTTGTGTGAAGTTTGCTTATACAATCACAATTCATTTATAAAGGAAATATATGTTAACGTATTATTATTAAGACTAATTCATTTTGTCTTCATTTTTGACATGATAAAAATGGGTGCGAGTTGTGATGGTCTTAATATAAAATTTTAGTGGAGACTTTTTATTGTCTTAAAGAGGTTCATATTGAGAATTGAGAAGATACAACGACAACTTGGATATGGGATCGTGCCCCCCACCAAGATTGATCGCCTATTCAGATAAAGTACTTTGACAGGAAAGAGAGATAAGGCAAAGAGATTAGAGAAAGGAAGAGAAAGAAGACAGCAGTCATAATGAGAATCTTGTTGCTTCTGCTTGCCCTCTCTGCTTCTACTAATGTTTCGGCTGCTGCTACCAGCGCAAGCGGCTTGTCACCCTGCTGTATTTGTTCTTTGTCTAGAAAACAAAACATACAAACACCATACATAGAACAACAGAGGAATTAAATTCTTTAAAGTGAATGAGGATGAATTTGCATGTGTTCCATTTCGTGGAGTGTCTAACTATCAACAAAGTAAAGGCAGCTGCTATATATTCCCACTCCCACATTATCATCTTACACTCTAAAATTAGTATTTTATCGTTTTGTTTAAAGGCATTGCATACAAAAAGAGTGCAGGATGACAAACTGGTAGTACGAATAGCATCGCGCCCATATGAACTCAGTGATTGGCTAAACACCATACCTGTTTCTTCTTCAGAGTCTCCAGAGATGTCATTGAACCAAACTTCCTTTTTCCAACCCAAAACATCTTCTCTAGTTAGTCTGAGAAAAGGTCCACCCCCTAGGTAGTATGTTCCTGGAATAAATTCCGACAAATCCCGACCAATGGCAGATGCATAACTAGGAACTATAGTGTTGTGTTGGGTACTCATCTCGTCTTCTTGCTCATGCACAAGCTGGATGCCGCATTCTTTCACACGAAACAAAGGTTTCGTAAACACTGAAACAGTAACTTCATTGCCGCCTTCCAATCCACTCCCCAACTTCCAATGACTTAACCACATCACTTGTTTTTCGTTGTCTGGAACGCCATGGCATGATGGTGTATAGATCCACTTCAGACCCTTTGTCTTGATTACAGACTCTGATAAGTAGTGGATTAGGAATGCTAGAGGAGGCATAACCGTTGTAACACTCTGTGTAGACAGTGAAGATGTTCAAGCCTCGAATCCGAAGATTGGGAAGTAAAGGAGGCACAGTAAAAGATACTGAGGATCCTTCACTTCTGTCACTGAACTGTCCTGGAACCTCATCTCCAGGAAGAAATGTACTGAATATACCATATTCATGCAGTCCCTATACCAAATGTTGATATCAGTAATTAAATTCTTACATATTATATGTGTGTGTCTGAGAGAGAGAGAGAGAGAGAGAGAGAGAGAGAGAGAGAGAGAGAGAGAGAGAGAGAGAGAGAGGCACCTGGATGGGATGCATAGTCCCATCTCCTGAAGAGAGCCTATCTGGGGTGTACATCCTAATGGCTTCCATGGAATTCAAGTTGCACAAGCCCAAGAGCTTTCTCATTTCAACATCCACCATTCCAATGGGTTCTAACTTGTACCAGTACTCAATCTCAGCTAGCTTGAAGTTGTAACCATAAATAAACTTTTCCGGTAGGCACGAAATTGATTGAAATGTAACTCTTTCCAACGACTCACAATGGATCGCAACAAGCTCTGTTATTCGTGGTAGCCCTACAAGCGATTTGAGCCTTGTACACTGCGAAAATGCAAGGTGATCAAGCGCGGTAAGGCCTCTGATGCAATCTGGTAAGCTGCGAATTGGATTATTACTTAAATCCAAGCTCTGCAACGAGGATAAGTTACCAAAATCCTTTGGGAAAGCATCATCAGAGAGATTACAGTTTGTTAGACTTAAAACAACTAAATTGCAGGGTAAAGTGGAAGTGTGTAATTGATCTATCGGAATCCCATCTGCTTGAAACACTTTTAAAGATTCCATTTTCCCCATCTCCATTGGGAACTCATTAAGACTTGAGCAACCAGATATAATAAGTGTTTCAAGTGATGTTAGCATAGAAATGCTCTTTGGAAGCTTTCTAATATTTTCGCAATCTTTCATATTCAAGTAAACAAGTTTCTCCAGGTTTCCAATGGATTCATGGACATCAAGCAAGCTCCTGCATTTATTAAGAATCAACCTCTCTAGATTGGTGACCAAAGAGAAATCCCCGGTTTCGATGAGGTGACGGGAATAGCTGAGATCAAGGATCTTTAAAGATGGAAGACTCTGCAAGAAGACAGGGAGTTTATTCATACACATGTATAACCATCAAAATCCATAAATAAAATAATTAGAAAAAAAAAAAAAACGCGTGGAGGAGTAGCATATATACCTTTGTTCCCTTCCATATTTTTCTTAAGCTACTGTAGTGCATTTCAAGAACAACCAAGCTCTCCAAAAGAAAATCACAGGGTATAGAATCTAAAGGAAATTCAAGCCAATACAACCATCTCAAACCTTTAGGAAATTCTTCATAGCCTCCATTGAGTTGTACGGCACTAAGCTGTAGTAATCTTAGTTTCACCATCCTTGTAAATGCAATGGTTTCCAAGACCACCTTATTCGAATTTCTTGAACGATTTTCTACAGGGTACATATGCATGTTCAGGGCAAGTCCTTCAACTTTTTTCGAACCCTAACAGGAAAAAAAAAACACTTAGATATGAACCAACAAAAATGCACACATGTACATAAAAGAAGCATGTTTCTTACATTCTTTTCTCTCAATACACTTAGAGAATCATTATGATGCCATAATCTACTACGCTTCTCAGGCTGCTTTGATTCGAGGCGAACAATTTCTCTTCCCACGTCACGAATCATTTGATGCATCTTCACCTTTTTATACTCATCAATTGTTACCAAACATCTATCGATGAGATTTTGCATGCCAACAATTGTAAAGAAATCACATCCATCTAGTATTGTGACAACAACATCCATGTCATTTCCAATAAAGAAACATGCGATATGGAGAAACAGATTTTGGTCATGGTCATCTTGTAAAGAGTCGTAGCTTATTCTGAGCTTACTCATGATGTCACTATTTGGAATAACTTCCAATTTCTTTAATGCACTTCCCCATACATCTATACTTTGCCCTGATAGAGAAGAACCCAAAGTTTGAAGAGCTAAAGGAAGCCCTCCACTGTGCTTTACTATGCTTTCTGAAAGTTCCATGTAACCTCCAATCGGATGGTCCTGTCCGAAAGCATGCCAACTAAAGAGCTCCAGTGATTCAACATGATTTAAAGTTTCAACGTTATGCACCTTAACATCTTGATGAGCCTTTAACAACCCCACACACCTAGTTGTTATAATGATTTTACTTCCTGCGCAAAACCAATCTTTCATTCTAAGTATGGCATCTAATTGGCGCATATGATCCACATCATCGAGAATAAGAAGTACTTTTTTACAGCTTATGACATCTTTAATCTTAGTGATCCCCTCACTAATATTGTGTATTTTTACTTTTCTCCCATTCAGAATATCAGAAAGAAGTTGCATTTGTACTTGAACCAATCCATTGGGTTGTTCAGAAATTTCCCTAATATTTTCAAGGAAACTTCTTCCTTCAAATCTTGAAAAATTTGAATTGTAAACAACTTGCGCAATGGTTGTCTTCCCTATTCCCCCAATCCCATAAATTACACATATGCCAACATCGGAGGATCCATCTTGCAACCATGAATTAATGTCTTTCACTCGATGATCGATTCCAATCAGGTAAGGGGAAACACTTAAGGGAGTGCGACTTAGCTTGCCTTCAATCACTTTAACAATTTTCTTAATAAACTTTGCCTCGTGCCTAGAAAATTGCAATCAAAATGAATATTATTGAATCAAACATGGCATGCCATGACTTCAAATAATTAAGCTATTAAGTCTGTGTTATATGGAACTAATTGTGAATACTGTTTGGCTCTTCCATGTAAGTGAAAAGAAAAATTATGCATACATGTCAAATTGTGATTGTCGTGAATGGAGAATAACATTTCCAAGTATTTTCCAATAATTACAACATGAGAAAGTTATGTGTTGAAGTACTATAGTCTATAGCCAGATACAAATCTAATTAATGAGGCTACATAAAATCTACCAGTTGTAATGGGAAGAATGATTACCCATCAGCTTCATTTTGTAAGACCATCCCTGCCAGATCTGCAACTTCTGTAAGTGCTGCTCTCCATCCACTTATCCTGTCCTTGTTCAAAGATCGGTTCTGTTGGTGTCTAGCAAATGCTTTTGCCAAGCTTCCTGTCTGTTTCCTCACCTCAGATGGGTCAATGTCATAGAAGACTGGTAAAATTACATGCTCATCAGAGGCCCTCTTGCGTTCAAGGATCTTCACTAGTTCGTCAAGGCACCATTTGGAAGACGCGTAGTTTTTCGAGAACACAACGACAGAACTTCGTGAGTGTTGGATTGCTTTCTCCAGCTCTGTCTTGATCCCTTCCCCTCTCTCAAGTTCATCGTCGTCTCGGAAAGTTTGTAGCCCTGAATTGACAAAGGCTGTATAAAGGTGGTCAGTAAAAGTCCTGCGAGTGTCTTCACCTCTGAAGCTCAAGAACACGTGATAACTACAACCACAGTTAGCATCAGAAGAGGAGGCTTCTTGAGATCTTACAAGGGCCATGGATGAACAAAGATGCAATAAACTTGCCTATGATCTAGGGAAATATCAGATGACTTGTTGCTGGTTTCTCAGCTGAGATATCATGATAATTTGATAGAAGCAAGCAGCTCATGTATTTGCTTAATTTCTTGGTCAAGCAAAATAAAGTTGGGGAGATTCTCATTTGGCATGAGTCAGGAAAAGCTTAAAGCTCTCTCCACCATCACTTTTTATGCATTAAAATTTGATACGAAATATATTATTTGGATTAAGTCCAGTTACTCCACTTAACAGTTTTCTATGGTCCGAACCCAAGTGATTATATTTTAGTCAATGATAATATTATCCTAGTACTCTTCCAAGTCCCATTGGATTAATAAATTAGGGGAGTTGGGACCACGTGCAAAGTGGCTAACCAGCTGTTGACCACAAAGTAAGGGGCATATTATGATTTCAAATTAGAAGGTCAAAAGTTATCAAATGCACCCCAAAGGGACCATATACTAATTTATTTATACATGCAGCTGCCTGCTATTTACGCTCTCAATTGTCGGGGAAATATTTTCTTTCTTAAGATGCTTATATTGTTAAATTGTGAATATAAATTATTGATTAGGATAATTCTTGTATGAATATGTGACCTAAATTCACATGCAACATAAAACATCACCGCTCCGCTCGGTTGTCATCATGAACTCTATAGCAAGTGAGGATACTCCTAACGCACAACTGGTCCATACTAGTAAGTGAGGATACTCTGGAAGGGACAGCCCAAGATCAGCACTTCTAGCTAGGAAGAGTACATGAAATTCATCATCAGGAAATTTTTATACGAGCAGTCGGTGGATCAGCAGAAAAACAGAGGGAGGACAGATGGTATTTGTATGTGCCCTTTCACATTTTTCTGAGTGGCTGGCCTATCTTAAGTTGCAAGCTCGTGTCCGGGGATTTTGCTTAGCTTTTTTGTTTCCAATTTGGAAGTTATACTGTATAAGAAGTTCCTTTTACATCTACATAAGTTTAAGATTAAAAATTTGCCAATATTGGTAAGAAGTGAGCATAAATGTTTAAGAGAATCAATCGATAATCTGTCCTTAAAGATTATAAGTAACCGCTCTTAGCAGCCAATTAATCTGCAAGATGAAGGAAGAACAGCTCTTATCAGCCAATTAATCACCAAATTAACAAAAATATAAATTAAAAACACCACCAAGACTAATCAATCACAATCATTCAGAGCGAGAGAGTAGTAGAGAAAGTAAAAGAACGAAGACAGTGGCCAATATAATGATAATCTTGCAGCCTCTGCGACGGCTGTTATTGCTTGCCCTCTCTGCTTCTACTAATCTTTCTGCTGTTGCTTCTGCAAGTGCAAGCGACTCATCACCCTGTAGATTCCTTTCTTCTTTCTCTATACCTGTTTCTTCATTAGAGTCTCCAAAGATGCCTTTAAACCAATCTTCCTTTGTCCAGCTAAAAACATAATCTCTACCATCTACATTTACGGGTCCGCCCCACATCAAGTATGTTCCTGGAATAAATTCTGGCAAGCTCCCACCAATGTCAAATGGATAAGAAGGATCAACAGAGTTGTGCTGAGCACCCACCTTGTCTTCCTGCTCGTGCACAAGCTGGACACCGCATTCCGTGACCTGAAACGAATGTTGCGTAAATACTGAAACAGTCACCTCATCCCCACCTTCCAATTGATGATCCCCCAACTTCCAATGGCTTAACCAGATCACGCCGTTATCGCCATCTGGAACACCATAGCATGCTGGGGCATATATCCACTTCAGACCTTTGCTTTTATTAGTGACTTTGGCAATTACTGGACTCATTATCGTACAAAACTGATTCGTCAAGATGAAATTTTCATAGACAGAGAAGATGTTCAAGCCTCTAATCTTGAGATTAGGAATTACAGGCACAATAAAAGATATCGAGGACCCTTTACTTTTATTGCTGAACTGGCCAGGAACATGGCTTCGCGGAAGAAATGTGCTGAATATACCATATTCATGCAGTCCCTATTATGCCAAATATAATAAAAGTAATTAGTTGCATATTATGTCGTGTGTGTGTGTATGAGAGAGAGAGAGAGAGAGAGAGAGAGAGAGAGAGAGAGAGAGAGAGAGGCACCTGTATGGGACGCATTGTCCCAGCCGCTGAAGAGAGCCAATCTGGAGTGTACAGCCTAATGGCTTCCATAGATTCCAAGTTGCGCAAGCCCAAAAGGTTTCTCATTTCTGCATCAACTCTTCCAATGGGTTCTAACTTGTACCAATACTCTATCTCAACAAGTTTCGAGGTGAAGCCACTGATAAACCTCCCTGGTATACATGAAATGGATTGAAAAGCTACTTTTTCCAATGAGTTACAACGGATTACGATCAACGTTTTTACTCTTGGTAGCCCTACAAGTGATTTTAGCCTCATACACTGGCCAAACGCAAGTTGATCGAGTCCTGTAAGGCCTCTGATGCAATCTGGTAAGCTACAAATCGGATTTTGACTTAAATCCAATCTCTGCAACGAGGTTATGCTATTAAATTCCCTCGGAAAAGCATCATCAGAAAGATTGCAGTTTATAAGGCTTAAAACAACTAAAGTGTAGGGTAAAGTGGGTAGTTGACCTATTGGAATATCATCTGCTTTAAACACTTCTAGAGATTCCATTTCCCCCATCTCCATTGGGAATGTTAGAATCTGCAGACTGTTATCTGAGTAATTTGGATTGTTGGTTTGGAGCTCAATAGCTCAGAGAAAATGAATACACCAAGAATGCTCAGAGAGCTTGGAGAAGACGAAAAAATGGTTCTGTAAAACTCATTCTGATTCACGCACAAGTTGTGCATTTCAAATAGTACTGTTAGGAAAAAATATTCCTCTCTTACATCAGCTCATTCTAACCATCAATTAGCCTATCCTATAAGATAGCTACACTTGGCACAATTCTACTACAACTAAGAATGCATCTCAGCTGTCCATTGGACTGTGATCCAATGGTTCACAATTAAGTACACAACTTAAACAGACTTAATGGACCTAAACAAGTATTTCAGCTAAATACACTTATAGTTCAACACTCCCTTCTAAGGGTTTAGCTGAAATAACTCCAAGCTTTCTTCTCAAATACTCAAAACGATCTTTAGCCAATGCCTTGGTAAAAATATCAGCAGTTTGCTCTTCTGTTTTGCAGTACAGTAGATCAATTTCTCCATTCTGTAAGGCATCTCGGATAAAATGAAATCTCCTATTGATATGCCTTGTCTTATGATGATGCACAGGATTCTTGGTTATGGCAATAGCTGAGGTATTGTCACATAAGATTGTAGTTGCACCAACTTGTTCTTCACCAAAGTCAGAGAGAACAAACCTTAGCCAGCACTACTACAAAAAAGGCAAAAGACGACGGTAATTCACCGTCGTGTATTCGATTTCTCAATGGTCTTGGAATCCACTGTCATCTTTTCCCTAAGAAACCACGACGCGAAATCACCGTCGTTGTTAAAACAAACAACGTCATCACAAAAATAAAAACCGACGTCTTTGTACTGCAAAAGATCTAAAAAATCAGTCGAGGATAAGAATAGACGACTAAATCAAACAAAAAAACCGTCGTTAAAAAGGAAAAAAATGACAAATATTAACAGAACAACGACGCAAGATAGTCATACGACGACGAAAACTAAAACACTACGCCGTTAAATAAAATTTTAACGACAATAAAAAATATGACGTCTTTAATACATGAGACGACGACGTTATTGAAATATACTATGTCACTTAGTTACAAAAAACCGTCGTAAAATAAGTTTTCTACTTCGATTTTTCTATGAAAGATGACGTGGAAATAGTTGTCAGTGTCATTTTTTACGACGTATGTATTTCTACAGATGACGTTGACATATGAAACAACGTCGGTTTCAAATATATGAGAGCCGTATTACAGAATTTATACGTCATATTTTTCTATTCAAACAACGACGGTAATAAATCGTCGTTGTTAATAACATCAACGTCAAAAAAAACAAAAAACCGACGTTATAAATAGTCGAGGATGAGAATAGACGACGGAATCTAACAAACAATCGTCGTTAAAAATACAACATATGACATATATTAACAGAACATGGCCGCAAAATAGACATACAACGACGAGATCTAAAACATAGCGCCGTTAAAAAAGAATTTCACGACAAGAAGAAATATGACGTCTTTAAAAACGTAAAGACGACGTTATCTATACTTACTACGTCACTACTTTTAAAAAACCCGTCGTGAAATATATTTTCCACTTCGATTTTTCTATGAATGATGACGTGGAAATAGATGACATTGTCATTACTCACGACGCATGAGGTTATATAGACGACGTGGAACGAAGAAACAACGTCGGATATAAATAAATGAGAGCCGTATTACATTTCATATAGACGGCGTTGATTATGATGAGAGCCTTGTTACAAAATAACGTCGTCTAATATTTATTAGACGGCGTTTAAAATGAATTACCGTCGGGAATTACATCTGTTCCTCTTCGTTTATGAAAGAACTTGCGACGTGGTAAATTAATGATGACGTCGTGTTTTTTAACGTTCAGATTAATTATATTGTCTTTTAGACGTCGTTATTATGGGATTGGAGTCGTGATATTTTTAATTACATGGCGGTTCTTAATGATTCCCCGACGTGATATCCTGAATATCTTTTTCACAATAGCGTCGTGGTTCTTCATTGTTACGTTGCTTTAAGACGTCGGTAAATATGCTGAATAACTTGTTCACAATTACATCGTTTTTTATTTGAACAGACGTCGGTTTTTTACTTTTTTTTTCAAGACCGTCGTGTTTGTGATCTGGAACCTGTATTTTTTGCACAGATTGTTTTGTGGCCAAAACCTGTATAATGAAAGTGAAGAAATCACATTACAATATATTACAAAATTAATGTCATACACTGCCAATTACATAAGCATCATTCAATCCATATATCTTCACACCCATCTCTAATATTTTGACCACCTAACTCACCCACCAGTTCATCAAATGTGTCAACATTTGGCATCCCTCTAGTAAATGGCTCACACTCAATTATCACATCACCTAAGACTTCATCACCAATAACATCATTATATTCTCTATTAGGCATTGATAACACTACCGACCAACCACGATGCATGGGGTCGTCAACAAAAAATACTTGTTTGACTTGAGAAGCCAAAACAAATTGGTCATTCCTATGTCCAATTTTACTCAAATCTACAAGGGTAAATCCAAGTTCGTCGACTACAAGACCAGAACTATCTATCCAATCACACCTAAAGACTGGGATTGTAAACTTTTGGTAGTCAAGGTCCCAAATTTCTTGAATGACACCATAAAAACCCATATTTGAGAGAATTGGGTTTTTATCCTTAGCACTAGCAACTTGCATGGTATGTGCAAGTAAATAAACTCCACTATTTTGAGTTGTCCGCACATCATCTTGTGCCTTGATGTTGAATTTAATACCTTTAATAAGATAGCTCCTATATAATGGCACTGCCATGTTTGGACCAGCTGCTAGCCACCTTAAATTTTCTGATACGCCATGATTGTCTTCCTCAAGTTCACTTTGAACCTGCAAATTAATCATATCTTAATTCAATCTAACATAGAAATAAGAAGAAAATTAAAAGAGAAATATGTTATTCAACAACATATACCTTGAAGCGTAGCCATTGAATGAAAGTGCTATTGTGTTTATCCTGTAGCCACTTTGTTCTTTTTCTAAATTTTGGATAAGCAGTCATGATGTGTATCATATGTTGCCTACATGACACGAAAAATTCAAGCATTACGGTCCCAAACATATAAGATAAACATAAGAAATAATTTAAAATGGAAACTTAAAGAATAAAACTCATACGTACTCGATATAAGGTTGGACTTCCTCCGTATTCTCCAAGACATATAGATGTGCTTGATCCAACAGGTCCCGATCAACTACGCTCACTGTGCAACCTGATAATGGCTTTGAAACTCCCATCTTTTGGCTTGAAGGCACTCCAACTGTACTAACATCAGATAAATGCTCGGTACAAAACTCTACAGCTTCTTCAGCTATATACCGCTCAGCAATGCAACCTTCGGGACGAGTACGATTCTGAACATACCCCTTTAGCACTTTCATATATCTTTCAAACGGATACATCCACCTAAAATATACTGGCCCACATAGACGAACTTCTCTGACAAGATGTACTACTAGATGAACCATGATATCAAAGAATGGAGGGGGAAAGTACTTCTCAGGCAAACACAGAGTAACTACTACATCTTCTTCCAACTTATCTAGCTTGGAAACATCAACAGTCTTTGCACATATAGCATTGAAGAAGAAGCACAAACGAGTTATTGCATACCTTGCAGGCTTCTCTAAAACAGAACGAATTGCCACAGGGAGCAATTGTTGCATTAAGGTATGACAATCATGTGATTTAAGGCCCAAAAGTCTTGAATCTTGTAAAGATACAAGATTTTTTATATTTGAAGAATAACTTTCAGGGACCTTCATACCATAGAAAGAATTGCAAACCTCTCTCTTCTCTGCTCTCGACAAATTCCAAGGCCCGGGAGGCAAACGAGTACGTCTTTCTCCATACTCGGGTTGCAAATCAGTTTTGACCCCCATGTTCAATAAATCTAATCGAGCAGCAATCCCATCTTTATTTTTTCCAGGGATCTCCAGCAATGTACCAATGATACTATCGCAAACATTCTTCTCAATGTGCATAACATCTAACGCATGCCTCATAGGAAGGTATTTCCAATACTCGAGATCAAAGAATATTGATTTCTTCTTCCAACAAACTCTGTCACCATCTTCAACCATATGCAGCACTTCTTCTCCGGTTAATGGCTCGGGAGGTGTGCCATATTCAGGTTTTCCATTAAAAGCTGCACGTTGCCTCCTATATGGATGATTGATTGGTAACCATTTTCTATGCCCAATGTAACAAATTTTGTGGCCATTTTTCAACCTGTGACTAGGTGTATCATCGCCGCATATTGGACAAGCTTTATATCCTTTAACAACACAACCAGATAAGTTTCCATAAGCGGGGAAATCATTAATTGTCCACATTAATGCAGCTCTGAGTGTAAAGTATTCTCCATTATGTGCATCATACACTCCTCTAATCCCATCCCACAAAGATTTTAAATCATCAATCAAAGGCTCCAAGTAGACGTCTATATCATTTCCGGGTTGTTTAGGACCGAAAATCAATAAGGTCAACATCATGAACTTTCGTTTCATGCATAGCCATGAAGGGAGATTATATGTAACTAAGATAACTGGCCAACAACTATATCTGCTACTTAGAGAACTGTGGGGATTGAATCCATCAGATGAAAGAGCCAATCTCAAGTTTCTCGGGTCATTACCAAACTCAGGCCATTTATCATCAAGAAGTTTCCAAGACGGGGAATCCGCCGGATGAGACATCTGACCGTCAATTGCTTTTCTAGCAGCATGCCAAGTCAAACTCTTAGCTGTTTCATGTGATTGAAACATCCTTTTAAACCTTGGAATTGGAAGAAAATACCACACCACCTTCGCTGGCACACCCTCTTTCAAGATTGAATCTTTGCCTTCCTTCCACCTTGAGATACCACAAGTAGGACAATTAGTTGAATCCTCATACTCCTTCCTATACAAGATGCAATCATTGGGGCATGCGTGCATTTTCTCATAACTCAGCCCCAATGCACACAAAGTCTTTTTAGCCTCATACATAGAGGTCGGTATTGTATTTCCTTCTGGAAGCAAATCGCCTTGAAGTATCAATAATTCTGTAAAACAGACATCACTCATCCCATATTTTGCCTTCAAATTATACAACTTCACTAATGCCGATAACTTCGTGTACTTTCTACAACCAGGGTACACTGGTTGATCTCCATCCCCAATCACATTGGCAAAATCATAAGGATCGGATCCAAAATCACCAAAATCACTATCATCCATATCAATTTCTTCAGACACGAAACTGTACCTACTATGGCCATCATCTTCTTCAACATTTCTACTAGCATTAGTAGTTGCTTCCCAAGGTTCTCCGTGAAATGTCCAATTCTTATAGCTTTGGTCAACTCCATTAAAGTATAAGTGATCCCTTATAATTCCAACCCCAAACATCTTCAAATTAACACATTTAACACATGGACAACGGATATGTGTTGTAGTTAGAAGATTTTCTACAGAAAAGTTCAAAAATGCTTCAACCCCAAACTCATATGCCTTCGATCTTCTATCTGAGTGCATCCATGACTTATCCATCTCCGACACTATAACTTATTATTTATAATAAAGTGAAAATACAAGCAATGACCATCACTATAGCAGATTTAATACAAAGATCTAATGGCAAGTAACAGACGACGGTTTTTAAACAAAAACAGACGTATTTGGCATATATAGACGATGGATTTTCAACAAACGTTGTCTAATGTAAGTAATACACACGACGATAGTTAACAAACCGTCGTGTATACGTAATACAAACGACGGTAGTTAAAAAACACCGTCGTGTTTAGGTAATACAAACGACGGTTTATGAAAAAACCGTCGTCGTATGCCTAAAAAGTGTCGTAGCTCAGTTTATTTTCAAGAACCCAAAACCCTATTAAGAACACAACAAATACAAAGCATGAAACCAACATATACAAAACCCTATATGAAACCAACATATACAAAGCATGAAAACAATAAATCCATTCCCAATTCAACATAACATAGAGTGATTAAAAGATTCGACAAAATTAAATCCATTGCCAATTCAACATAACAGATAGTGTTCAAGAAAACATTAAACAGAAAATCCATAAATGAATTTACAGATCGCAAACCATATACCTAAAACCCTTTAACAAAACAACCTAATATCATTCAATGAATTTACAAGGGGAAGATAGGGTTTGTACTTACAGGTTGGACTAGTTCACAGATTATGGATTCGACGGAGCTTGGAGATCCCAACTTTGAATTAGAGCAGAAGAGAGAGAGAGCGAAATGTTATGTTGCGCGAAATCTGAAAATTTTAGGGTTCAGGGCTGGAAGTATAAGAATAAAAGCCAACTCTAAAAATTTTAGGTCGCGCGAAAATTTTTAGGAAGCGCGCTTTTTAAAACGTCGACATAAAAACCATGGCGAAAGTTCTACAAGAACCGACGTAAATATAGTATTCCACGACGGAAAACGTGAACGTTACGCCGTCTATTTTGACGCTTCATTTTTCGGATTTATTTTAAATTTTTTTTGAATATTTGAAAATAAAAATAATAAAATATTATTATAACAACATAAAACCACGTCGGTGTTATTAAATACAAGACGTTGTAAATAATAATAAACGACTCACATGTAAAAATGACGTCGTTTAAATTTTAAACCATGACAAATATTTTAATATACGACGTAAAATCCGTATTCCACGACTCAAAAATCGTCATTAAAAAGTAATACCCTAAACCCTTAAAACTAAATTATATATTTTAAAAAATTAATTTTATAAAAGGGTTCATGGTTTTACCTCCTAATATATAACAAACATAAACCCTAAACCCCAAAAATTATACTTTAAAAATAAACCCTAATAAATAACAACCCTAAACTCTAAACCCTAAACCATAAAACTATAAGTGATTTTATGACACATCAAAACAATTTGGTTTTGGTTGGACATTTTAAAATTATATTATTCAAAATGAATTTTTTCAAGGTTTAGGGGGAAGAAAATATATCAATGACTTCATAGGAGTTGACGTTGCATTTTTCGGATTTATTTTAAATTTATTTTGAATATTTGAAAATAAAAATAATAAAATATTATTATAACAACATAAAACCACGTCGGTGTTATTAAATACAAGACGTTGTAAATAATAATAAACGACTCACTTGTAAAAATGACGTCGTTTAAATTTGAAACCATGGCGGATATTTTAATATACGACGTAAAATCCGTATTACACGACT
The DNA here is from genome assembly GCA_020226455.1 of Prunus salicina. NCBI lineage: Eukaryota > Viridiplantae > Streptophyta > Magnoliopsida > Rosales > Rosaceae > Prunus > Prunus salicina. The sequence goes on along the minus strand of CM035343.1, from coordinate 14,560,712 downwards.
CAAAAACCGTCGTTAAAAAGTAATACCCTAAACCCTTAAAACTAAATTATATATTTTAAAAAATTAATTTTATAAAGGGGTTCATGGTTTTACCTCCTAATATATAACAAACATAAACCCTAAACCCCAAAAATTATACTTTAAAATAAACCCTAATAAATAACAACCCTAAACTCTAAACCCTAGACTCTAAACCCTAAAAATATATCAATGACTTCATAGGAGTTGACGTTGCATTTTTCAGATTTATTTTAAATTTATTTTGAATATTTGAAAATAAAAATAATAAAATATTATTATAACAACATAAAACCACGTCAGTGTTATTAAATACAAGACGTTGTAAATAATAATAAACGACTCACTTGTAAAAATGACGTCGTTTAAATTTGAAACCATGGCGAATATTTTAATATATGACGTAAAATCCGTATTCCACGACTCAATCACCGTCGTTAAAAAGTATTACACTAAACATAAACGTCGTCTAATCATCCTTTTACGTCGTCTTTGTTTAAATCGAAACAACAACAAACGACGGTTTTTGACTTAATTAGGTCGTTTGAATATTATTACACGTCGGTTACGAAATTTGTTTGTTTGTTTTTTTTTTTAATTTATAAATCCTCAACATATTTTCAGGGAGAAAAAAGGATGTATATTATAGATAAAATTTGTACATTATATATTACAGACAAAATTTGTATATTATACAAAAACATCAAGTTTTCTATAATTCCAAATGAAGGCTAACAAACTCTGCCCATTCATTACGGACTTCATCAATGGCTTCTTGGGGGTATGGCGCTTCCTCTTTTCCCTTGGCAAACTGCAATCCATAACAATGAATATTAGGGTTTATAAAAAAAAAATTCAATCACAGACGACGCTATTTTTCATAACCGACGTAGTATATATATTCAACGACGCTAATTTTAAATCTACCGTCGTTGATAATACAAAAAACGACATAAAATATATGAAGGTAATTTCTTCTTACCGTCTTCTCAAACGCCAAGGAAGGATCCATGATGATGTCCCTCATGAAGCGCATCACATAATATCCACATTCGACACTGCTGGGTTGCTTTGATGTGCCTGACAGAGTTTTCCAAATTGGTGATTTAAGGCCTTGCCTGCCAATGTGGGAATTTTAAATTTTTATAGCACTGTTCACGATGTTTTTGGCCTCCTCATCAACCACATGATGTCCAGGCAGAGGATCCAGAAAGTAGACGGTTTCCCTCTTTGCTCTCATAATCAGCAATACCCAATGACGGCTGCACAGAATTATTATGCAAACGACAGTTATTTATAAAAACGATGTATTATAAAATTTCGCACGACTATTATTTATAAAAACGACGTATTATATTATTTCACACGACGAAATAAGTAGAAATCGACGACATTATAAATTTATAACGACGAAAAATAAAAACCGACGTGGTTACTAATTTCAAACGACTCGATAAAATAAAACACCGACGTGGTTAGATATTTCAAACGGCAAAAAATTATTGAAAATCATAAAAACAAAATCCTGTTAAGGAGACTAACCCTGGATTGTAAGGCATCATGAAAATCTGTTCACCGTCAGTCTTCTGAAGTCGACCTGCTACGATTCGTGATCTGGAAGTTATTGTACCAGCGTTGGCACTAACTACAGCAGGGTCGATAAAGCCAACCATGCTGCACATATTTGCTTTTTTCAATTGTTCATATAAGACCCTAAACATATAAACAAAGATATATAAAAAAGTCAGCACAAAAAACACACGACGATTATGTATAAACTAACGACGTATTATATAATTTCAAAAGACGGGCTGATATAGAAAACGACGTTATTTCTTCCATGCCTCAAACGACGGGCTGGTACATACTAACGACGTGGTTAGTGAGTTAAAACGACGCAATAAATAAACTACCGACGTCTTATGTTAGAAATAAATATTTAATAATGACAAACCTCATATATACAGCAACCGCAGTAGCCCCTATTTCTTCCATGCCTGCAATTTGTGTAATATCTTCAGGCAGTAAGAAGGTATTGCGATCTTCACCAAACACCTCCTTCTCAATTGTAAAGTTAATGGTCTGCTCCTTAGGAACTAGTTTCGTTTCCACATAACTACAGAGGGATTTTAAAGAAGATGGCACCTCAATATTTGAATAATCAACACCTCCAATCACCTGTTTAAAGAAATAAAAAAATGACGTGGTAATTCAATAAACACGACTGTTTAAATCATAAAACGTCGTCTGAAAAGCATTTAAACGACGGTAACAAAAACAACGTCGTGTTGAACAACTTATTACGTCGTAGGAACAAAATTCCGACGTCTAAATTGAAAACAAACGACGGTTTAAAGACAAATTTTGACGTCTGAAATTTTGAAAAACAAATAAAAAGGAAAAGTTATGAGAACATACCTCCACGTCATGATTTTCTTCATCTTCTTTTTTGTCTTTTTCATTTTCATTTTGTTTTTCTTCTTTCTTCTCTTCTTTTTTTTTCTTCTTCCTTCTCTTCAGATTTTTTTTCTTCTGTCTTCTCTGCTTCTTTTTCTTCTTCACCCTTCTGTTCATCTTGTTTTTCTTCATTCTTCTGTTTATCTTGATTTCCTTCATTTTTCTGTTTTAAGTAATAAAGAAAGTAGAGAAAGTAAAAAAAATTAAATTAAAACGTCGTGGTAAGACATAAAACAAGACGGTATGTAAGAATTACGACGTCTTAAAATTATTAAACGACGGTAAATAGTAAACGTCGTGGGAGTTATATATTACGTTGGTAATTATTAAAAACGTCGTCTAAAGAGAACAAAGTTTTAAAAATAACGACGTTTAAAGGCGTGTAACACAAGTAAAATAAATACGACGTGGTATTGAAATACAAACAACGGTTTATTTTACAATCGTCGCGGTATGTATTTCAAACGACGGTTTTAGTCATAATAACAACGTCTTATAATTTTTTTAAAAACGGAGAATTCAAAGGACAGATATGTTACCTTTTCTTCATGATGTTCCCCATTTTTGGCAGTATCATCCTCAAATTGTAGGGATCTCACATCACCCCCAGAGCAGCTTGCTTTGTCAGACATTGGATTTTTGGGACTTTGGTTTTGACAGGGGCTAATTTTCGGTTTAAGCAAGCTTGGATCAAAATTGGGAATGAATTGGGAAAGCTGACTCAGTAAATGCTCCCTCTCAGCCTCTACCAATTGTTTGGTTCTAGCCTCCATCTTTTTAGTCTCTTCTTGAAGGAGAACTCTTAAACTGTCCTTTAAACGGTCGTCAAAGCTCATCCTGTGTGGTTTGGGTAAATTGAAATATTGCTTTGGGGAAATCCCAGCACCTACACATCTCACTCTGCTTGGATGCTCGGGACCCAAAGCCATGGTCAGCACATCATTGCTGCCAGATACACTGACTTTGCCTTCCGAGACTTGTTTTTGCAAATCATCCTAAAACAAAGACAAGAAAACACACGACGGTTATTTATAACCAAACGACGTATTATACAGTTTCAAACGACGCAATAACACAGAAATCGACGTTATTATAATTTATCACGACGGTATTTCTACCGACGTGGTTATTTGTTTAAAACGACGCAATGAATAAACATCGACGTCTTATGCTATAATGACAGATAACAGAGTAATTCAATTTCATACATTTAACGACATTGTTTTAAAACATTTCGACGTAGTATTATAATTAAACGACGCAAAATTAATCACCGACGTCTTATGCTATAATTACAGAAAACAATGGTGATTCCAGATTTAGACCTTTAACGACGGTTTTTTAAAACATTTCGACGTGGTAATATCATTCACACGACGTATAATATAACATAAGACGTAATAAGAATTATCCACAGTTTAATAAAAATTTAAAACAGAGTGAGTAGGCTTACAATTAATTTTGCTTTCTCTGCCACCTTTGGATCAGGGATGTTACCATGTTTGTCCTGTCTAGCTCTCTTCCATAAGGTAGATCGATCAATTTCTACCACAGGCATGGTTTCCTCCAATTCATCCTCCAAACCAGCATATCTTTTTCGAGACAATCGATGATTGTACTCAAGTTTCTCCCTAATCTTTGCATGTTGAGAATGCACAGACTGAAATTCTTTGGATAACCTTGAAGCTACAAAGGCATCCCATTGTGCTTTCTCTATGAATTTATATGTTTCAGGGGGTTGGCTTAATCTCTCCCTGTCATTGATGTATGGAATGATATAATGCCTCGTTAGTGTAGACTTGAAATCCTTCCATTTCTTGGCAGCAGAAGATAACACAGAGTTCTTGCCCCCTTGACCTACCACAAAAGCCATGTCAACGGCTTCCCAAATCTGCTCCTTTATATCCTTGGGGATTTCAGCCCATTTCTTGTCCACAAGTGGAACTCTGGAGCGTGCCAAAACACCAATGTAGGACTGCATCTCAATATGTGCTTGGCCAATTCCTTTCCCCCTTTTATTGTACTCAACAATTGGCTTGATTTTCTGAAGTTTTCTCTTCACAACACGAGGCATTGTGCTCATACCTCGACCTGACTTTGAATCATCAGAAATTGTTATCGTGCTGGTTATTGGTTCTGTCTCAGCAGATGATGAAACAAACTTCATCTTCTTCGAAGACTTCTCTTGAGGAGTTACCATTCCAAGCTTCTCACCTCCATTTCTCTTGGAGCCAGATTCCTTACTTTGGTCTTGAGTAACCATTTTTACAGACAAAACAAACCTGCATGTGAAAATATTTCAGGAAAAAAATAAGAACACAAACGACGGTTATTAATAAAAGACGACGTATGATATGATTTTAAACGACGCAATGAAATAATCTCAGACGTAATTAATGTTTAAAACCAAGTACTTGAACAACGACGAAATAATATAAAAGAAGACGTAATAAGATATTATTACGGCGACATTTACATGACGTCGTGATAATTAACTATAAACGACGCAAATATTTATATAACGTCGTGGTATGTCTATTAACACGACGTCAATATAAATATTTGCGTCGTCTATACCGTCGTCTATCTTAGATACCAAACCCTACTTTCTTTTTCTTTATATTTTATCAAATTAAGAAAAACAAAAACCATGATTCAGAGAAATCAAACTTGCAATTAAACAAGCTAATAAAAAAAAGACTGTCATTTTAAAAACAACTTTGATCAATTTTCAGATGACGCAAGGACGACTGAAGAACCGTCGTGGTCTACATAAGAATGCTACCGTCGTCTTACTTAGTTGAGGTAGTTGCTTTCAAAGTTGGAAACTTTCTGTCATTGTCTGTAAATTTTATCAAACTTGGAAAGAAGTTTACCTTTTGCGAGAAATAGTGAGAAATGATTTTGCCCAGAAAAAAAGTAAAAACCAAAATAGTGAGAAATGAAAGCTTACCTTTTGCGTGCAATGAAAGCTTTCTCTCGGAGTTTCTTGTTTAAGTTCAGAGACGACGAAGAAGACAAGAGGAAGAAGATGAACTACTCTAACAGTGCTCTGACAACGAAAAAAGACGAAAAGTTTTCTCTGGGCGAAATGTTTCGAAAAGTGCATGTGTAACTAAGTAAGGTAGACGAAAAGTTGCCTATGTATACGAACCGTTTCAAAAAAATAAGACGGCGGTTAGATATAACGACGATGTATAAATGACAAACAACGACGTATAAATACCTTTAAAATGTCGACGTGGTAGAACATTTAAAATGTCGTTTTTAGTAATATACCGACGTGGATTTTAGTAAAATACGTCTGTTATAACGACGTTGATTTTATAATTAAACGGCTGTTTTTTGTAAGGACCGCCGTTGGTTTTAAAATTTATTCTATAAATTTGTCGCTTTCATTCAGTTTTAGTTTATATTTAGGGTTTCAAGTTCTTCCTCTCTCACAGACACTCTCTCTCACATCTCAAAGACAATAATTTAGATGTCTTTCTCAAAGAGAAATGGAGCTTACTCGCATCAAATCTATGTCCACAAGAAGAAGCTTGTCAACTAGCCTTCTCACTTCCGTGTACAAGCCTAGCAACAGGTGCAAATGTCTCATTAAAGTCGATTCAGGCTTTTGAGAGTATCCTTTTGCAACAAGTCTTGCTTTGTTCTTCTGAACTAAACCGTCAAGATTTAGCTTAGTTTTATAAACCCATTTGACTCCAATTATTGGCTTATCAGATGGTCTATTAACCAACTCCCATGTATCATTCTTCTCAATCATTTCAAGTTCAGTTTCCATTGCCTTTTGCCATGCTGCATCCTTGATAGCTTCTTCAAAAGTTTCTGGCTCAACAACGCACAGATTACACCTTTCATACACTTCTGCAATACTTTTATATTTCAGAGGTGTATGGTCTACATCTTGTGGACCTGAAACAACCTCAATCTGTTCTTCTTCTGAGACCTCTGCTTGTGACAGATTTGCATCATCAGGTTCTTTCTCTTTCTCAGATAGCATATCAGTTAGAGGAATTGCAATACTGCATTCCTTTTGTGCATTCCAATCCCAGCTTGCATCTTCATTGAATATCACATCTCTTGAAATGATCACACTTCCAGTAGCAATATTATACAGCCTGTACCCTTTCTCACAGCTGCCATATCCAAGAAACACACACCTTTTGCTTGTCAAATCCAGCTTCTGTCTTTGTTGATCTGGAATATGTGCATAGCACAAGGAACCAAATATTCTTAAATGCTTGATTCCTGGCTTTCTTCCACTATAAGCCTCAAATGGTGTCTTCTTGTCCAAGGCTTTAGTTGGACATCTATTCAGAATGTACACTGTTGTATTTACAGCTTTAGCCCAGAACTCAAGTGGCATGCTCTTTGCAAACATCATGCACTTAGCCATCTCCACTATAGTCCTGTTCTTCCTCTCAACTACGCCATTTTGCTGTGGTGAGTATGCCACTGTAAGTTGCCTCTCCATTCCCATTTCATCACAGAATTTATTGAACTCATTAGAGGTGTACTCTCCTCCCCTATCACTTCTTAACTTCTTCACCTTATATCCACTTTGCAGTTCAACTGTGGCTTTGAACTTCTTAAAGACATGGAAAACATCTGACTTATGCCTCAAGAAATAAACCCAGCACATCCTTGTGCAGTCATCTATGAAAGTAAGAAAATAACATTTTCCTATCTTTGTTGTGGTTTGCATTGGACCACAAACACCACTATGTATCAACTCAAGGGGAGTTGATGCTCTAGTAGTAGTCTCTTTTGGAAAAACTTCTCTGCATTGCTTGCCCAAAACACATCCTTCACACACTCCTTTCTTAGATGTAATTTCTGGTAAGCCAATCACCATATCCTGTTTCTGCAGTAATTGTAAACTGTCCATATTTAAATGCCCCAACCTTCTATGCCATATGATGGATGACTGACATACATTTACCTTGTAGGCAACATGCATCTCAGCCTGCAGTTTAAGTGGAAAACTCCTGTTTCCTCTCATTGGAACTCTTGCTACCAGATTTAAGTATGAACCATCATCATAGATTTCAGCCTTTTGATTGCCAAACACTAAGTGATAGCCATGCTCCATCATTTGTCCAACACTCAGCAGGTTTTCCCTCAAACCAGGCACAAGCATAACCTCTTTGATATACCTTCTGCCTTCTTTAGTTTCAACCACAATGCTTCCTTTTCCAGTCACATCTACTAACTGTCCAGTACCCATTGCCACCTTTGCAGTCACATTCTTGTCAATATCAACAAGTAAATCCTCCTTACCTGTCATGTGATTACTGCAGCCACTATCAAGATACCAAACATCAACACTTCCTTCCATACTAGCACTCACTTTACTAGCATAAAACATTGTTGGTGTCTCAGTTACTTGAGAAGCATAATTAACCTGTTGCACAAATTTCTTACTATAACAATCCTTTGCCATGTGACCTAACTTATCACAATTATAGCATTTTGGTTTGCCTTTGAAACGACACTCTCCAAAGTGCAGCTTACCACAATGCTTGCAAGGATTTTTAGCTCCATCAGTGGATTTGTTATCCCATTTTCTTCCCTTATCTTTCCAATTCTTATTATGCTTATTGTCCTGATTTCCAGAGACCTTAGCAGATTTGGAATCAACACTCAGACTAGCAAAAGCCTTTTCAGTCTTGTTCTCATGGTGTCTCTCCAATCTTTGTGCAAAACTTTTCAATGAAGCAACAACTTCTTGAACATCAATTGTATCCAGATCTCTTGAGTGCTCAATAACGGAACAAATAGAATCATAAGTTGATGGCAAACTAATTAACATTTTCTGAACTATCCTTGATTTAGATAACTCCTCTCCATAGCTTCTCATTTGGTTTATTAAATCAAATAGTTTGGTAAGATAACTAGAAAGTGATTCATCATCTCTCATTCTAGTATATTCAAACTCTCTACGCAGACCTTGCAATTTCACACTTCTAACCTGTTTGTCACCATGAAATTCTTGCATCAAGAGATCCCAAGCTCCCTTAGAAGTTTCCTCATGAGAGATTCGAGGAAAAATCTCTCCAGACACTGCTCCTTGGATCAGACCCAGAGCTCTAGCATCCCTCATGTATAGCTCAGTGAGAGTCTTCCCAGCTCCACTTGAGTCTTCCTTTTCTTTCTTCTTCTCTTCAGATTCGCCAGCTCCCTTCGAATCTGAGCATTCCACTCCCTTCTCAACCAATTCCCAAAGCCCATGAGATTCGAAAATGATTTTCATCCGTATGCTCCAGAACTCATAGTTCTCACCATTGAAGATTGGTGCCCTCAGCTCACCACCTCCAGATCCAGCCATATTAGACTTGACCACAAAAAAATCGCAACCTAAGAATCGATTCGAGCTCAAGGGTAGCTCAATCGGACTTCACAGATTCCATGCCCAGTTTAGACAAAGGAACTAGGCTCTGATACCATGTTAGAATCTGCAGACTGTTATCTGAGTAATTTGGATTGTTGGTTTGGAGCTCAATAGCTCAGAGAAAATGAATACACCAAGAATGCTCAGAGAGCTTGGAGAAGACGAAAAAATGGTTCTGTAAAACTCATTCTAATTCACGCACAAGTTGTGCATTTCAAATAGTACTGTTAGGAAAATATTCCTCTCTTACATCAGCTCAATCTAACCATCAATTAGCCTATCCCTATAAGATAGCTACACCTGGCACAATTCTACTACAACTAAGAATGCATCTCAGCTGTCCATTGGACTGTGATCCAATGGTTCACAATTAAGTACACAACTTAAACAGACTTAATGGACCTAAACAAGTATTTCAGCTAAATACACTTATAGTTCAACAGGGAACTCATTAAGACTGGAGCAACCAGATAAAATGAGAGTTTCAAGTGATTTTAGCATGGAAATTCTCTTTGGAAGCTTCCTAATATTTTTGCAATTTTTCATATTCAGGTGCACAAGTTTCTCTAGGTTTCCAATGGACTCATGGACATCAACCAAGCTTACACAATCTTCAAGAATCAACCTCTCAAGATTGGGGACCAATGAGAAGTCTCCAGTTTGAGTGAGGATACAGCAACCACTGAGATCAAGAATCTTTAATGATGGAAGAAACTGAAAACAATGCAAGAAGGCAGGGAGTGAATTTTTACACATCTATAACCATCATCAAAATCCCTAAAAACACAAAAAGAAAAGTGTGGAGTAGCATGTATACCTTTGTTCCCTTCCATATTTTTCTTAAGCTACTGTCGTGCATTTCAAGAACAACCAAGGCTCTCCAAACGAAAATCAGAGGGTATAGAGTCTAAGGGGAACTCAAGCCAATACAACCATCTCAATCCTTTAGGAAATTCTTCATAATCTCCGTTGAGTTGTACATAACTCAGCTGGAGTAATCTTAGTTTCACCATCCTTGTAAATGCATTGGTTTCCAAGACTACCTTATTTGAATTTCCTGAAGGAGTTTCTACATGGTACATATGCAGGGCAAGACCTTCAATTTTTTTTGAACCCTATAAAAAAATTAAACCATTTAGATATGAACTAACAATTCACTATAGAACAGAAAAAGCATGCATATGTATACATAAAAGGTGCTTACATTCTTTTCTCTCAATACACTGAGAGAATCCTTACGATACCATAATCTGCTGCGTTTTTCAGGCTCCTTTGATTCAAGGCGAACAATTTCTCTTCCCCTATCACGAATCATTTGATGCATCCTCAACTTATTATCTCCTTCTATGGTTACCAGACATATATCAATGAGATTTTGAATGCCAACAGTCGTATAGAAATCACATTCATCCAGTATTTTCACAGTGACATCCTTGTCCTTTCCAATGAAGAAACATGCAACATGGAGAAATAAGTCCCGGTCATGGTTATCTCTTGTAAAGAGTCATAGCTTATTTTGAGCTTATTCATGATGTCACCATTTGGAATAACTTCCAATTTCTTTAATGCACTTTCCCATACAGCTATACTTTGCCCTGATAGTGAAGAACCCAAAGTTTTAAGAGCTAATGGAAGTCCTCCGCTCTGGCTTACAACCTTTTCCGAAAGTTTCGTGTAACCTTCAATGGGATGGTCCTGTCCAAAAGCATGCCAACTAAAGAGCTCCAATGATTCATCATGATTAAAAGTTTCAACGTTATGCACCTTAACAACCTCAGCCTTGAACAACCCTGCACATCTAGTTGTTATAATGATTTTACTCCCAGGATAAAAACAATCTCGCATTCTAAGTATTGCATCAAATTGGCTCAAATGATCTACATCGTCGAGAACAAGAAGAACCTTCTTACAACTTATGACATCTTTAATCTTAAGTATTCCCTCACTGACATTTCGTCCTGTCACTTCTCTCCCATTCAAAATATCAGAGAGAATTTGTATTTGCATTTGAACCAAGCCGTTGCGCCCTTCAGAAATTTCTCTGATGTTTTCAAGGAAACTGCTTCCTTTAAATCTTTTAACTCGTCCCTAGAAAATTTGCAATGAAAGTGGAAATAAATAAAATCAACCTGCCATATGCCAATAATATTAACGTTGACATTAAAACTAGAAATAGATCCTATAGTTAATCAAGAGTGGTAATGGAATTTACCCATCAGCTTCGTTTTGTAAGACCATGCCTACTAGATTAGCAGCTTCTGTAAGTGCTGCCTTCCATACATTTACCTTGTCCTTGTTCAAAGATCGATTTTTTTGGTGTCCAGCAAATGTTTTTTCTAAACTTCCTGTCTGCTTCCTCACCTCAGATGGATCAACGTCATAGAAGACTGGTAAAACTACATGGCCTGAGATCCTCTTGCGTTCAAGGATCAACACAAGCTCGTCAAGGCACCATTTGGATGACGCGTAGTTTTTCGAAAACACAATGACAGAACTTCGTGACTCTTGGATTGCTTTCTGCAGTCCTGGCTTGATATCTTCTCCTCTCTCAAGTTCATCGTCGTCCTGGAAAGTTTGAATCCCTGAGTTGACGAAGGCATTATAGAGGTGGTCGGTAAAAGTTTTGCGAGTGTCTTCCCCTCTAAAACTCAAGAACACTTCGTAACGACTGATGGAGTTTGTATAGAAATAAGAGTGGAAAGAATCCCACATTGGAGGGAAGAGAAGTAGAAGTTGGGTTTATAAGGTTATGCACAAGAAAACATATCAAAAGTGTATGTGATGGGCTTGGGCTGTATATATATTATATATATATATATATATATATATATATATAAAGTCAAAGATTGGCCTTGGGCCTTGGGGAGTGCTAGGTTCTTGGTTATAGATTGTTGAATCCTGGTGGCAGACGCTCAACGAACTACAGCAACGAGTAGGGGCGAAATTCTGCTATAGGACATAGCGATACGCTAGCCTCAATCTCCGATCAAGTCAGTTTCCTGATTTCTGTTACCCCTTTGATTCTTGTATTGAAAGTTTTGTAATTGTTCTACAAGTTGTGTAATTGTTTACTAGACGATTTTGTATTGTTATCTACACTGAGTGAAATTTATTCAATCAAGTATTGCCTACTATTTGTCCGGTTCCTTATTGTTCTCTAACAACGACAAGGAAAATTCCCGGAAGACGTGGCATCTTGAGCTCTAACAAGAGCCATTGATGAAAACAAACTTCCCTCAGCACTAGGAAAATCTCAAAAAATATATTCACTACTTTCTGGTTTCTCAAATGAGTGTGAAAATTAAGGATTTTGGTTCCTATACGTCACTGTTGATAAGGTGAAGGAAATAAAGATATTATCTTCCCATCAACTAAGAACAATTAAATGCTAGTATATAGATGCATGCCCCTTTCTTTGTTTCAGTCAAGCAAACGAAAAGTTGACTTTTCCTACAAGCCAATAATGCAAAGGCCATGGCAGCTGGTATGAGTGCTCAGCTCACGGAGGCAACATGCAAAATTCCATGACTTCAAATCGAAATAATAATGTTTAAGGATTCGGAGAAGGACATAGATATATAGAAAATCATCTATGAGTTCAATAATCCAAATTTTGTGATCCAAATATAAACCTTGGTTGACCAAATTTTGTGATCCAATCCAAGTAATAGTTTAAAGGATGCTTGAAGTTTGTTGATAAGAAGCACTATATGAGTTGTCAAAATTGGAGTAATAGTATATATCTTTGAAGAAAGTGGCAGTTTTTAATGTCTTTTGTTTTCAATAAAAGTTCCAAGTTGGCCAGATTCTGTCTTTTGACAAAGATGGCCTTGGTGAGGATCACTCTGATGCATCAGAATTTGACAAATTAGAAAACTGCCCCTTTGAGTTCTATGACAAATTAGAAAAGTATGATTCCCTTACCAGACACCTAATGATTTCAATATATACTCCCAAAGATTGCTTCCGGTTCAACCGGGAAAAAAAAAAAAAAGAAAAAAGACTGCTTCCAGTCCGGTTCATGGTTTCGAATTTCTGAAACCACTATATTCTCTGATAGTATTGGTGGCTCTTATACACTCAAATTGCTTGGTCAGTGCATGATAGAGTGTTTGGCTTCTTCAATTCTAATTTTATTGAATTGGTTTTGGATATATGACATATATATAATTATATATGTCCCGTAGATGTAGGCATATTGCCGAATCACATTAAATTCTTGGTGTCCTCTTTTATTTTCTTGCCTGTGTTCTTGATTACGTAATTTTGATGAGTTTGCATTCTCCTAACAAAATCCAGTGGTTTTCAATGAAAGAACCAGTCCGAACCTAAGTTGACATAAATACTAACTTGTACTTGCCCTTTCATCCTTTTCTTGGGCCTATCTAGTTTTTGTATTGCATAAATTTTATGTTTGCATTTGCATTTTCTGTACTCTTTTAATCTTTTTTGTCAATTGATGCAAGTTGGTTTCTGACTTTCTTTCACAATGGGAAAATTTTAATTGAAGCTTTTCCATTTTGATTACATATGGGGCAGCATTTGAAATACATTACATTGTCGCCTGTACTTTTTCTTTTTTAGTGAGAGAGAAAAGAGCGAGAGAGTACTAGAGAAAGGAAGAGAAAGAAGAAAGCACCAATAATAACAATAATCTTGCAGCCTCTGCTACCACAGTCGTTGTTTGCCCTCTCTGCTTCTATTAATGTTTCTGCTGATGCTGCAAGTGCAAGCGGATCATCGTCACCCTGTGGCCGCCTTTCTTCTTTGTCTACAAAACACATAAATACCAGAAAGTCAACATAAAATATCAGAAGGAACTAAATTCTTTGAAATGAATGTGGATGGCTTGGCATGTGTTTCAACATCAAAATAATGATAATAAAGCAGCAGCTATTCCCACTCTATATTTTAAAACACTAGCAGGAAAAGTGCAGTATGACAAACTGAGTGTACGAATTGCATTGCCACCACAATTAACTTCTTGTGCTAATTTATCAGTGATATATCCAAACAACATACCTGTATCTTCATTAGAGTCTCCAAAGATGTCTTTGAACCAATCTTCCCTTTTCCAGCTAAAAATAAAATCTCTACCACCATCTCTATTTAGGGGTCCACCCCACATGAAGTATGTTCCTGGAATAAACTCTGGCAAATTCCCACCAATGTCAGATGGATAACAAGGATCTGCGTCGTAGTTTTGGGCACTACTTATCTCATAGTCTTGCTCATGCACAAGTTGGATGCCGCACTCTTTCACTTGGAGCCAAGGTTGCGTAAATACTGAAACTGTCACTTCTTCCCCGCTTTCCAGTCGGTTTCCTAACTTCCAGTGACTTAACCATATCACATCGTTTTCGTTATCTGGAATGCCATAGCATGTTGGGGCATAGATCCATTTCAGACCCTTGCTCTTGTTACTGACTTTGGTAATTACTGGATTAGGTACACTAGAAAAATAATAAGTGTTGGACTTTGCATAAATAGAGAAGATGTTCAAGCCTCGGATCTTGAGATTTGGAAGTGAAGGCACAGTAAAAGATACTGAGGACCCTTTACTTCTATGGCTGAACTGGCCTGGAACCTCGTTTCCAGGAAGAAATGTGCTGAATATACCAACTTCATACAGTCCCTATACCAAATAGCAAGAGTAATTAGTCACCCTTTTGCTTGCATAGGGCGTAGTAAAATGCTGTTTAACAAAACTCTTTGTTTTTTTCCCAACTTTTCTTTCTCAACTTACATAGTCTAAATTCCAAAGTTTTGAGCATGCCATATAATTTTCGGAAAAAAATAAAACGTTGGGTTGCATTGCATTGCCCAATAAGAGAGAGAGAGAGAGAGAGAGAGAGAGAGAGAGAGAGAGAGAGACCAATTACCTCGATGGGATGCATGCTGCCATACGAATAGAGCATATCTGGGGTGTACATCCTAATGCCTTCCATCGATTCCAAGTTGCACAACCCCAAAAGTTTGATAATTTCCACATCCACTCTTTCAATAGGTACTAACTTGTACCAGTACTCAACCTCAGCAAGTTTGGAGTTGTAACCATACATGATACTCTTTGGTAGGCATGAAATTGATTGAAATGTTATTTTCTCCAATGACTCAGAATGGAGTGTAACCAATTCTTTTACTCTTGGTAGCCCCTCAAGCGATTTGAGCTTTGTACATCGGGAAAATGCAAGGTGATCGAGCCCTGTATGGCCTCTGATGCAATCTGGTAGCCTACAAAGTGGATTGCTACTTAGATCCAATCTCTGCAATGAGGGTAAGCTACCAAAACCTCTTGGAAAAGAATCATCAGAAAGATTGCAGTCTGTAAGACTTAGAACAACTAAAGTGCAGGGTAAAGTGGTAGTGTGTAATCGACTTATTGGAACTTCATCGGCTAGAAACACTTTAAGAGATTCCATCTTCCCCATCTCCACAGGAAACTCATTAAGGCTTGAGCAACCAGATATAATAAGTGTTTCAAGTGATTTTAGCATAGAACTGCTATTTGGAAGCTTCCTAATATTTTTGCAATCTTTCATATTCAAGTAAACAAGTTTCTCCAGGTTTCCAATGGATTCATGGACGTCAACCAAGCTTGCACAATCTTCAAGAATCAATCTCTCTAGATTGGGGACCAATGAGAAGTCGCCGGTTTCAGTGAGCTCATGGGAATTGCTGAGATCAAGGATCTTTAATGATGGAAGATGCTGTGAAAAGAAAAATGTAAGAAGGCAGGAGTTTATTCTTGTAGATTTGTCTACCAGTTAATCCCTAAGAATAACTAAAATGAAAAGTGTGGAGTCGCATGCATACCTTTGTTCCCTTCCAGATTTGTCTTAAGCTACTATAGGGCATTTCAAGAACAACCAAGCTCTCCAAAAGAAAGTCACTGGGTATAGAGTCTAAAGGGAATTTAAGCCAATACAACCATCTCAGTCCTTTAGGAAATTCTTCATAACATCCATTCAGCTGTACAAAACTAAGCTGGAGTAGTTTTAGTTTAACCATCCTTCTAAGTGCATTAGTTTCAAAGACTACCATATTTGATTTTCTCAAAGGAGTGTCTACAGGGTGCAGATTAAGCGCAAGACCTTCAACTTTCTTTGAACCCTGGTACAAAGAAAATAGAAAACAAAGCATTTGGATTAGTAACCAACATGAATGCACAAAAACAAAAAAAAGATTATGCGTGCGGCATACATAATGAGCATGTTTCTTACATTCTTTTGTCTCAATACAATGAGAGAATCCTTATGATGCCATAATCTACTACGTTTCTCCAGCTCTTTTGATTCTAGGCGAACAATTTCTCTTCCCATGTCACGAATCATTTGATGCATCTTCACCTTATTATATTCATCAATTGTTAACAAACACCGATCGATGAGATTTTGAATGCCAACAATTGTAAAGAAATCACATCCATCTAGTATTTTCACTGTGACATCTTTCTCATTTCCAATGAAGAAACATGCAATATGGAGGAATAATTGTTGGTCATGGTCGTCTTGTAAAGAGTCGTAGCTTATTCTGAGCTTATTCACAATGTCACCGTTTGGAATAACTTCCAATTTCTTTAATGCACTTTCCCATACATCTATACTCTTCCCCGATAGTGAAGAACCCAAAATTTTAAGAGCTAATGGAAGTCCTCCGCTGTGGTTTACTGCCTTTTCCGAAAGTTTCACATAACCTTCAACTGGATAGTTCTGTCCGAAAGCGTGGCAACTAAAGAGCTCCAATGATTCAACATGATTTAAGGTTTCAACATTATGCACCTTAACATCTTGATGAGCCTTTAACAACCCCACACACCTAGTTGTTATAATAATTTTACTTCCTGGATAAAACCATTTTCGCATTCGAAGTACTGCATCTAATTGGTTCGTATGATCCACATCATCAAGGACAAGAAGAACTTTTTTACAGCTTATAACATCCTTAATCTTAATTATTCCCTCACTAACACTACGTATCTTCACTGTTCTTCCACCCAAAATATCAGAGAGAAGTTGTACTTGCATTTGAACCAGACCATTGGGACCTTCTGAAATCTCCCTGATACTTTCAAGGAAACTTCTTCCTTCAAATCTTGAAAAATTTGAATTATAAACAACTTGTGCAATGGTTGTCTTCCCTATTCCACCAATCCCATAAATCACAAATATCCCAACATCAGATGATCCATCTTGTAACCATAAATTAATCTCTTTGACTCGAGAATCGATTCCAATTAGGTAAGGGGCAACACTCAATGGTGTGCGACTTAGCTTGCCTTCAATCACTTTAACAATTTTCTTGATAAACTTTGCCTCATGCCTAGAAAATTGCAATCCAAATGAAAATAAATGGGGAAATCAAATTATAAAGTCTGATATGTTAATATTATATAAATCATGAAAGAAAGCTTTAAAAGGACCAGTTATAAATTAATGAAATTTACCCATCACATTCATTTTGTAAGACCATGCCTGCAAGATCTGCAACTTCTGCAAGTGCTGCCCTCCATCCCTTCACCTTGTCCTTGTTCAGCGATCCATTTTTTTGGTGTCCAGCAAATGCTTTTGCAAAGCTTCCAGTCTGCTTCCTCACCTCAGATGGATCGATGTCGTAGAAGACTGGTAAAACTACATGATCAGAGGTCCTCTTGCGTTGCAGGATCATCACAAGCTCGTCAAGGCACCATTTGGAAGACGCGTAGTCTTTCGAAAACACAATGACTGAACTTCGTGAGTGTTGGATTGCTTTCTCCAGCTCTGGCTTGATCGCTTCTCCTCTCTCAAGTTCACCGTCGTCTCGGAAAGTTTGAAGCCCTGCGTGGTCAAAGGCTGTATAGAGGTGGTCAGTAAAAGTTTTGCGAGTGTCTTTACCTCTGAAACTCAAGAACACATGATAACGGCAACCAAAAGTATCTGCAGAGGAGTCTTCTTGAGCTCTAACAAGTGCCATTGATGAACAAGCAGCACAGTAAATCTGGCTGGTATTTTTTCCTTGCAGGTTTCTTAGCTGATTATATCACGATCAGGTGATGCTAATCCGCGTTTCAAAACAATTTGCTCATGAATGTCCTTTCCCGGTCAAGAAAATAAAGATAGTCTATTCCATCAACTTAAAAGAAAATGGCATAGATACCAATGCACTTCCTTTTTACTCTCAGTCAAGCAAGAGAAAGTGATGTCCACGTATCCTTAAACGCAATAATTCGTGGTAGCTGTTAAATTAAGGGAAAACTTTTGAGTGGGAGACCACATGTCGGTGTGACAATCACATCAAAAAAATAAAAGTCTTGCAACTTAACATTAAAAGAATATTGTTATTTGTCTCATTTCAGTTGTATCGTTTCCCTAGTTGATGGGTTTGGGTGAAGGCAATGGTATCATGAGTCATGAGGTGTAGGGGTGGCATTTTTGATCGAAAAATTGTAAAAATCAACCGATATTATACCGTATTGGAACCACAATAACTAAAAACCGACTGAAAATTGCGGTTTTAGAAACCGAACTGCAATTGCGGTTGCGGTTTCGATATGTGATTTTGGTAACTCACGGTTATCACAAACCGCAAATATATTTTTTTTAAAATTACATTTTAGTAGTTAGATGTGTTTTAATTTGGTTGAGTTTAATATATTATTAATATGCTTTTATGTTGTTGCTTTTGTGTTGTGTTGTGTTATAGATGGAGTCTAGCCACTTTAACACACCTAATACCTCTAATCCCCCAAACACAAACCAATACACCCGAAACACAACTTCCACTCCAACTCATAAAGAAGGGCTTCTTCTTATAATAAAATTCACTCATCACCACCTACACTTGAGTTCTCCTTTTGGTTTGTAACTTTAATTAACTTTGAATTTGATTTTTATTTAGGTTGTGAATGCTTGAGAAGTTGAGGATGAGGTTGTGAATTTATATATGCTAGAGAAGTTGAGGTTGTGAATTTATATTTTTTGGTTAAAGTATGTTTGAACTCAAAAAGCTTCAAAAGAAGCATCAAACCTAGGCTTAAAAGTGTGGAAGATTGAATTTTTATAAGACAAAAAGACCACACTTAAAATATCTAAAATTGTCTAATTTAGGCCCAAAATATTCAAATCGGTTTAAACCGTTAATTCACGATAACCGACCGATTTTTGTGGTTTCAAAAATCACTTTACCGCAAATAGTCAATCGGTTTGCAATTTAGGAAAAAATTCGCGATTACCGAACCGCAACCACCCCTAATGAGGCCATCCCCAATGGGGGTTCTATTAGGGACTCAACCATCACAGAACTCTCATAAATATAGCCTAATGTCAAAAAGGTCCAAAAAACAAAAACAAACCAAGAATCCATTCGGTGGACTAAAACAGAAAACACTGAGAATGTTTTCATAAAATGAAAACAACATCACGTGTACTTCGGAAAAACAGAAAAAATGTGTTTTCATTCTCACAGAAAACAAACGCCTAAAACATAAACCGAAATGCACAACCCCATCGCTCTACCCAGCAAAACAGAAACGAAACGAAAATCAAACTCACCACGGCCACAACTTTCAGACCATCATCATCACAACCGCCACTGATTCTACCACTGCCACCAAACCTCACAGACCCAGTCCCCACATCACCACCACCTATCAAACCCAACCGACACCAACACCACCACCATGCCAATGGAATCAAAACCAAACACCCAATCGAACCCAATACACATCTCGCCACCTAGTAAAAAAGCAATCGACCCTAGCACCTCCACCACCCATACCCAATCAAAGCATCACCATCGCCATCACCACCCAATTAAGAGAGAGAGAGAGAGAGAGAGAGAGAGAGAGAGAGAGGAGAGAAGAGGAAGAAAGAAAAGGAAAAAAGAAAAAAAGAGGAAGAAAGGAACGGCCTGGGAAGGGAGAAGAAAAGAGAAAAGAGAAAGGAGAGAAGAGGAAGAAAGAAAAGGAAAAAAGAAGAAAAGAGAACGGCCTGGGAAGGGAGAAGAAAAGAGAAAAGGAGAGAAGAGGAAGAAAGAAAAGGAAAAAAGGAGAAAGGAGGAAGATAAAAAAAGATAAAAAAAAGTTTAACCTAAAAAAAACAATATAATTTTTTATTTGTCAAATTATACATTTGAAAAAATATTTTTTAGAACATAAATTAGCAAAAATACACTTGAAAAACAATTGTACTACCAGTTCATTGTTTTTGTTTTCTAAAGATGTTTTCTAATTAATCTACCATACGCATTTTCATTTCCTGAAAATGCAAATTTGTTTTCTTGTTTTCATTCTCTAAAAATATTCTCAAAAAACACTATCCGAAAACGTTACCGGGCCCTAAAGACTTTCCGGAGCTGGCCTCAAATAAAGTATGTGGACGTAGATACAACCCCTTGAGCCCGAGTGGTCCCCACATGAATAACTTTTTTCTCCCCTCAATCGCACATGATGTGCAACTGCCCAAATACCGTCCTACCAAACAACATGCGCGGGGCCCGCTAGCACATAAAAAACACTTGATTTTTGTACTCTCCTCTTTTTCTACCATTTCTTTTTCTTCTTCAAATGAAAGTCTTTATTTATTTATTTTTATAATAGAAATAAATAGCTAGTTTTTTATTTACTCTAATCACTTTTTTTTTTTTTTTTTCAAATCTTGTTCAAATTTTGATTTTTTTGGGGTTGAAATATTCAAAAAAAAACTTAACATAACATAAACATACATTAAAAAATAATAAGTTAATAAAAATAAAAAATACCACATAAATCAAATTACATCATAAATAGATCCCTAAATACAGAGCTTCTCATTGTGGAAGAGATACCTTTAGAACCCTAAAGATTCCATCGAAGCTCTAAATGGGGCTCTATCAACCTCTTTTAGAACCCCTACATTGGGGATGGTTTGACAAAGGTGTACGTACGTTCCCACCACCGACTGTCAGTGAAAGCTCTCTCTCTCCACTATCAGTGTGACTTCATGCAGCACCAATTTGGTTTAAAAAGAAATTGAGAACCTAATGCATAGGCCTGGCCTTTAGCTGGAATTTCTCTTGGAAATTCAGAAAAGATATAAGATAATAAATATTTTTTAAGAACAATTAAATGCAAGTAGAATATAGATGCATGCCCCTTTCTTTGTTTCAGTCAAGCAAACGAAAAGTTGACTTTTCCTACAAGGCAATAATGCAAAGGCCATGGCAGCTGGTATGAGTGCGCAGCTCACGGAGGCAACATGCAAAATTCCATGACTTCAAATCAAAATAATAATGTTTAAGGATTCGGAGAAGGACATAAATATATAGAAAATCATCTATGAGTTCAATAATCCAAATTTTGTGATCCAAATATAAACCTTGGTTGACCAAATTTTGTGATCCATTCTAAGTAATAGTTTAAAGGATGCTTGAAGTTTGTTGATAAGAAGCACTAATGTATCTTTGAAGAAAGTGGCAGTTTTTAATGTCTTTTGTTTTCAATAACAGTTCCAAGTTGGCCAGATTCTGTCTTTTGACAAAGATGGCCTTGGTGAGGATCACTCTGATGCATCAGAATTTGACAAATTAGAAAACTGCCCCTTTGAGTTCTATGTCTAAAAACCATTTCCAACCTTTCAATTGCTATAGACAAATTAGAGTTAAAAGTATGATTCCTTTACCAGACACCAAATCTTTTTTGTCAATTGATGCAAGTTGGTTTCTGACTTTCTTTCACAATGGTAAAATTTTAATTCAAGCTTTTCCATTTTGATTACATATGGGGCAGCATTTGAAATACATTACATTGTCGCCTGTCCTTTTTCTTTTTTAGTGAGAGAAAAAAGAGCGAGAGAGTACTAGAGAAAGGAAGAGAAAGAAGAAGGCACCAATAATAACAATAATCTTGCAGCCTCTGCTACCACAGTTGTTTGCCCTCTCTGTTTCTATTAATGTTTCTGCTGCTGCTGCTGCAAGTGCAAGCTGCTCATCGTCACCCTGTGGCTGCCTTTCTTCTTTGTTTACAAAACACACAAATACCAGAAAGTTAACATAAAATATCTGAAGGAACTAAATTCTTTGAAATGAAGGTGGATGGCTTGGCATGTGCTTCAACATCAAAATAGTGATAATAAAGCAGCAGCTATTCCCACTCTATATTTTAAAACACTAGCAGGAAAAGTGCAGTATGACAAACTGAGAGTACAAATTGCATTGCCACCACAATTAACTTCTTGAGCTAATTTATCAGTGATATATCTAAACAACATACCTGTTTCTTCATTAGAGTCTCCAAAGATTTCTTTGAACCAATCTTCCCTTTTATGGTCAAAAACAGAAGCTCTATCATCTCTATTTAGGGGTCCACCCCACATGAAGTATGTTCCTGGAATAAACTCTGGCAAATTCCCACCAATGTCAGATGGATAACAAGGCTCTTCATGGTCGTTTTGGGCACTACTTCTCTCACAGTCTTGCTCATGCACAAGTTGGATGCCGCACTCTTTCACTTGGAGCCCAGGTTGCATAAATACTGAAACTGTCACTTCATCCCCGCTTTCCAGTCGGTTCCCTAACTTCCAGTGACTTAACCACATCACGTTGTTTTCGTTATCTGGAATGCCATAGCATGCTGGGCAATAGATCCATTTCAGACCCTTGCTCTTGTTACTGACTTTGGTAATTACTGGATGAGGTATAGTATAAAAATAAGGAGTGTTGGAATCTGCATAAATAGAGAAGATGTTCAAGCCTCGGATCTTGAGATTTGGAAGTGAAGGCACAGTAAAAGATACTGTGGACCCTTTACTTCTATGGCTGAACTGGCCTGGAACCTCGTTTCCAGGAAGAAATGTGCTGAATATACCATCTTCATACAGTCCCTATACCAAATAGCAAGAGTAATTAGTCACCCTCTTGCTTGCATAGGGCGTAGTGAAATGCTGTTTAACAAAACTCTCTGTTTTTTTCCCAACTTTTCTTTCTCAACTTAACATAGTCTAAATTCCAAAATTTTGAGCATGCCATATAATTTTCAGAAAATAATAAAACGTCTGGTTGCATTACATTGCCCAATAAGAGAGAGAGAGAGAGAGAGAGAGGAGAGAGAGAGAGAGAGAGAGAGAGAGAGCGAGCGAAGAATTACCTTGATGGGATGCATCGTGCCATCTGAATTAAGCATATTTGGGGTGCACATCCTAATGGCTTTCATGGATTCCAAGTTACACAAGCCCAAAAGTTTTATCATTTCTGCATCCACTGTTTCTATTGGCTCTAACTTGTACCAGTACTCAATCTCAGCAAGTTTGGAGTTGTCACCATTGAGGATAATCTTTGGTAGGCATGAAATTGATTGAAACGTTATTTTCTCCAATGACTCGGAATAGGTTATAAACAAATTGTTTACTCTTGGTAGCCCCTCAAGCGATTTGAGCTTTGTACATTGGACAAATGCAAGGACATCGAGCCCCGTAAGGCCTCTGATGAAATCTGGTAGGCTACAAATCGGATTGCTACTTAGATCCAAGCTCTGCAATGAGGGTAAGCTACCAAAATCTCTTGGAAAAGAATCATCAGAAAGATTGCAGCTTCGAAGACTTAAAACAACTAAACTGCAGGGTAAAGTAGTAGATTGTAATCTACTTATTGGGAATTCATCTGCTCGAAACACTTTCAGAGATTCCATCTTCCCCATCTCCACTGGAAACTCCTTAAGGCTTGAGCAGCCAGATATAATAAGTGTTTCAAGTGATTTTAGCATAGAACTGCTATTTGGAAGCTTCCTAATATTTTTGCAATTTTTCATGGTCAAGTAAACAAGTTTCTCTAGGTTTCCAATGGATTCATGGACATCAACCAAGCTTGCACAATCTTCAAGAATCAATCTCTCTAGATTGGGGACCAATGAGAAGTCGCCGGTTTCAGTGAGCTCACGGGAATTGCTGACATCGAGGATCTTTAATGATGGAAGATGCTGTGAAAAGAAAAATGTAAGAAGGCAGGAGTTTATTCTTGTAGATTTGTCTACCAGTTAATCCCTAAGAATAACTAAAATGAAAAGTGTGGAGTAGCATGCATACCTTTGTTCCCTTCCAGATTTGTCTTAAGCTACTATATGGCATTTCAAGAACAACCAAGCTCTCCAAAAGAAAGTCACTGGGTATAGAGTCTAAAGGGAATTTAAGCCAATACAACCATCTCAGTCCTTTAGGAAATTCTTCATAACATCCATTGAGCTGTACAAAACTAAGCTGGAGAAGTTTTAGTTTAACCATCCTTCTAAATGCATTAGTTTCGAAGACTACCATATTTGATTTTCTCAAAGGAGTGTCTACAGGGTGCAGATTAAGCGCAAGACCTTCAACTTTCTTTGAACCCTAGTACAAAGAAAATAGAAAATAAAGCATTTGGATTAGTAACCAACATGAATGCACAAAAACAGAAAAAAGATTATGCTCGCGGCATACATAATGAGCATGTTTCTTACATTCTTTTCTCTCAATACACTGAGAGAATCCTTATGATGCCATAATCTACTTCGTTTCTCCAGCTCTTTTGATTCTAGGCGAACAATTTCTCTTCCCATGTCACGAATCATTTGATGCATCTTCACCTTATTATGCTCATCAATTGTTAACAAACACCGATCGATGAGATTTTGAATGCCAACAATTGTAAAGAAATCACATCCATCTAGTATTTTCACTGTGACATCTTTCTCATTTCCAATGAAGAAACATGCAATATGGAGGAATAATTGTTGGTCATGGTCGTCTTGTAAAGAGTCGTAGCTTATTCTGAGCTTATTCACAATGTCACTGTTTGGAATAATTTCCAATTTCTTTAATGCACTTTCCCATACATCTATACTCTGCCCTGATAGTGAAGAACCCAAAATTTTAAGAGCTAATGGAAGTCCTCCGCTGTGGTTTACTACCTTTTCCGAAAGTTTCACATAACCTTCAACTGGATAGTTCTGTCCGAAAGCGTGGCAACTAAAGAGCTCCAATGATTCAACATGATTTAAGGTTTCAACATTATGCACCTTAACATCTTGATGAGCCTTCAACAACCCCACACACCTAGTTGTTATAATAATTTTACTTCCTGGATAAAACCATTTTCGCATTCGAAGTACTGCATCTAATTGGTTCGTATGGTCCACATCATCAAGGACAAGAAGAACTTTTTTACAGCTTATAACATCTTTAATCTTAATTATTCCCTCACTAACACTACGTATCTTCACTGTTCTTCCACCCAAAATATCAGAGAGAAGTTGTACTTGCATTTGAACCAGACCATTGGGACCTTCTGAAATCTCCCTGATACTTTCAAGGAAACTTCTTCCTTCAAATCTTGAAAAATTTGAATTATAAACAACTTGTGCAATGGTTGTCTTCCCTATTCCACCAATCCCATAAATCACAAATATCCCAACATCAGATGATCCATCTTGTAACCATAAATTAATCTCTTTGACTCGAGAATCGATTCCAATTAGGTAAGGGGCAACACTCAATGGTGTGCGACTTAGCTTGCCTTCAATCACTTTAACAATTTTCTTGATAAACTTTGCCTCATGCCTAGAAAATTGCAATCCAAATGAAAATAAATGGGGAAATCAAATTATAAAGTCTGATATGTTAATATTATATAAATCATGAAAGAAAGCTTAAAAGGACCAGTTATATTAATGAAATTTACCCATCACATTCATTTTGTAAGACCATGCCTGCAAGATCTGCAACTTCTGCAAGTGCTGCCCTCCATCCATTCACCTTGTCCTTGTTCAGAGATCCATTTTTTTGGTGTCCAGCAAATGCTTTTGCAAAGCTTCCAGTCTGCTTCCTCACCTCCGATGGATCGATGTCGTAGAAGACTGGTAAAACTACATGATCAGAGGTCCTCTTGCGTTGCAGGATCATCACAAGCTCGTCAAGGCACCATTTGGAAGACGCGTAGTCTTTCGAAAACACAATGACAGAACTTCGTGAGTGTTGGATTGCTTTCTCCAGCTCTGGCTTGATATCTTCCCCTCTCTCAAGTTCATCGTCGTCTCGGAAAGTTTGAATCCCTGCGTTGACAAAGGCTGTATAGATGTGGTCAGTAAAAGTTTTGCGAGTGTCTTCACCTCTGAAACTCAAGAACACATGATAACGGCAACCAAAAGTATCTGCAGAGGAGTCTTCTTGATCTCTAACAAGTGCCATTGATGAACAAGCAGCTCAGTAAATCCAGCTGGTATTTTTTCCTTGCAGGTTTCTTAGCTGATTATATCATGATCAGGTAATGTTAATGCGCGTTTCAAAACAATCTGCTCATCAATGTCCTTTCCTGGTCAAGAAAGTAAAAGCAGTCTACTCCATTAACTCAAAAGCAAATGGCATAGATACCAATGCATGTCCTTTTTACTCTTTCAGTCAAGCATGTGCAAGAGATGTCCACTTATTCTAAGCGCAACTTCTGAGTGCGAGACCACACATCTGTGTGACAATCATATTGAAAATTTTCCTATAAAAGAATATAATCGTATCTCTGATTGAAGTAGAACCCATATCTAAACAAGTGGGATATAAGTTGTCGGTCTAACACATATACTTTCGACCTCTATTAGAAAGAGCGTATAATGTATACTAATATTGAGTTGGGAATGTACAATTAATTTTAGGGAGTTTTCATTTTAAGACACTATATAGTTTACTAATTTGGAAGATAGAATACAATTTTATCTAATTAGTATAAGGCCAAAGACCAAAATGTAATACTAATTTTACAAAAATGTAATTAAAAAACATCAAAATTACACACAATGCCACTCCTTTAAAAGCAAGCACACTATGCCACATGTCCACCTCCGGCAACCTACCATCGCCGCCGTCACCGGCCAGCCACCGCCACCGCCGCCTAACGCCGGACAACCTCCTTCCAGCTAGCTGCCGCCGTGGCTGGTCAACCACCACCACCTGCCGCCCGGCCAACTGCCACCACCGCTGCCACCGGCCAGACACCACGCCGCCGCCGGTCAACCCCCTTCCGGCCAGCTGTCACCGCCGCCGCCACCGGCCAACTACCACCACCTGTCGCCGCCCATCTCCGACCAACCGGGTGTTGGTTTTAAAACATTTTTAAGAAGTTCATTTGAATATTAAACTTGCATTTAATCAAATTAATCGCAGCGGAAGAATATGGTGGTTGTTTAAATTCAAAAACAAAACTTCTTCCAAGTATCTTAAGCCATGAACATTGATATGATTTCATAAAGGAAAGCACAAGAGAAAAGGATAAATCTTAATTACCCTTTATGCTATAATATGAACCAAGTTGTGTTTTGGTCTTCTCTTGATGATTTCCCTTTGTTGATCTCCTCTTTGATCTTTCTCCTCCTTGTGAGCCACAAAAAGATATGGCCTCTAAGTCTCGACACCAATGGAACCTTGAGATGAGAAGGAGTATCTTGAGAATACAAGAATGCTAGTTCAAGAATCTCAAGATTGGTTTCAATCTAAACCACTTTGAAAGATGAAAGTGTTTCACTCTTGAAAACTCTCTTTTATCTCTCTTTGATCTCCCAAACCCCTTTGGTTGATGTTGGATTGTGTTTGTATGTTAATTAGCTTCTTAACTTGCTTATGGAAACAATTCCCATACATATCTTTATATGCATTTTCGGACAAACCACATTGGGCTTCCAAAAGTGGGCCTTATGACAGTTAAACCATAATCTTTAAGTGTGTAAAGCCCTTGGGCTTGATACCCAACCATTTGGGCTTCTCATTAACTATTACGGAGGCCCAAATACCATTTTACACGTTGTAAATCATCCACATCAAATCAATCAAATTGATTTCCTCATTCTCATTTGTATTACTCAAAGTTAACCATTTAAGGTGTGCGATCCATTAGGTTCTAATTTAGCAAGGCAGTGGGAAAAATATTAGAACTCTTTCTAACCAACTGGAATTAAAACCCCCTTTTAATTCTTCCTTTATTCGGATTGATCACAATCAATCCTAGGACTTCCACAAGCCAAGAGTGACATCTAGCAACATATCATGGCTACCCAAGCTAATCAGAATAGACAAAGAACCTATTCAGTTGGAATTGCAATGCAATACGGTCCTTCTCTATACAATGTTTCCAATCATATTTACAGGGTAGGATTGATAATGTCAAACCCCTAATATGATTAACCTCATGTGATTCAATAGAACATGACTAAAACACTTTCTAAATCATGTTCAAATACTTCGGCCGAAGATTTGCTGAATCACATCTTGAAACATTCTCTTTCTTTATCAAAAGTAGATTTTCCTTATTGTACATTCACATGCCCCTATGATGAATTAAGAGATCCCAATAACACTTTAGACAAATCTTTTACGACTTGCCTTTAAGAGCTATCAAAGATCAGTAATGCATTACAGGACAACCATGATGCCTCAGGTCTAAGGACTAATTTGCATTATTGCAACTATGAGTTCTCGTTTGACATATAGATAAATACTCCATACGAGAACTACGATTGATCGCGTTCAGTAAACTCATTCACTAATGAGCACCCACATACTTGTATTAGTGTCAACTACACAAATGGTTTGAGACTAACCATCCTCCCAATTGAGCATACATAATATGTGCTAATCTTGACGGTTTATCAATGCCCATTTGATAACCTATGATCAGGAACATTTTGGGGTACTACAGTTAGAGATTAAAGGTCTCATGAATCTAAACTTCTTTAGATTACTTTATCTCTTATATATCATACCCTGGACATTTTTTTTCTTTACACGATGTAATAGATAACAAAATAAGTTTGCCATTTATTTACGAAATGTATTCTAAGGAGATTACATCAAATGTATTGGCTCTTAGGGCACATTTCTAACAATCTCCCACTTGCACTAGAGCCATTTAGCCATGTATCTAATACCCATTTTCTCTGTATGTCTATCCAGTTGTGACTGTGACATAGGCTTAGTGAGTGGATCTGCTACGTTGTCTGCAGATGCAACCTTTAGAATGCATATATCACCATTCGAAATGTGTTCTCGAATCTTGTGAAATTTTCTGTCAATGTGCTTGAATCTCTTATGAGACCTGGGTTCTTTGGCTTGAGCTATCGCCCCATTGTTGTCACAGTACAAAGGTACTGGTGACATTATGGTTGGAACCACATTTAGTTCGGTAATGAACTTTTTCATCCAAACAGCTTCCTTTGCTGCTTCTGAGGCAGCAACATACTCAGCTTCAGTCGTGGAGTCAGCAGTGACACTTTGTTTACAGCTTCTCCAGCTAACAACGCCTCCATTCAAAATGAAGACGTACCCTAATGTGGATTTACGATCATCTACATCGGATGCAAAATCTGAATCAGTAAACGCTTCCACTTGTAACTCTGATGTTCCTCCATAAACGAGGAACATGTCCTTAGTCCTTCGTAAGTATTTAAGGATACACTTAACAGCTCCCCAATGATCTAATCCGGGGTTTGACTGATATCTACTCGTTATACTTACAGCATAACTGATATCTGGTCTTGTACAAACCATGGCATACATGAGACTCCCTATTGCAGATGCATAAGGGATTTTACTCATCTGCTGTATCTCTTCAGGAGTTTTCGGACACATGTTCTTAGAAAGGTGAAGTCCATGTCTAACTGGAAGTAACCCTTTCTTAGATTGTTCCATATGAAATCTCTTTAGCACCTTATCTATATACAAGGATTGAGATAATCCAATTATTCTCTGAGATCTATCACGATAAATCTTTATTCCAAGTATATAAGATGCTTCTCCTAAATCTTTCATTGAGAATGATTTAGTGAGCCACAGCTTCACTGAAGATAGCATTCCTATATCGTTTCCAATAATCAGTATGTCATCTACATACAAGATAAGGAATACTACTGAACTCCCACTTACCTTCTTGTACACACATTGATCATCCATGTTTTGTATGAAGTCAAATGATTTGACAACTTCATCAAAACGGATGTTCCAACTCCTAGAAGCTTGCTTCAATCCATAAATGGATTTATGTAGCTTGCATACCTTATGCTTATCAGCTTTAGAAATGAAGCCTTCAGGTTGATCCATGTATAGTTCTTCCTGAAGGTGGCCATTCAGAAAAGCCGTCTTCACATCCATTTGCCAAACCTCATAATCATGATATGCAGCTATTGCAAGCAAAATCCGAATAGACTTTGTCATAGCAACAGGAGAGAAGGTTTCTTCATAGTCAATTCCTTCTCTCTGCTTGTAGCCCTTTGCTACTAGCCTTGCCTTATAGGTTTCTACTTTCCCATCCGAGCCTATCTTCCTCTTGAAAATCCATTTATTTCCTATTGGTACAATACCAAGAGGTGGATCAACTAGAGTCCAGACTTTGTTGGTATACATAGAATCCATTTCGGATTTCATGGCTCCAAGCCATTTCTGTGAGTCAATGTCTGACATTGCCTCATTGTAGTTCAAGGGGTCTTCAATATCCTTACAATCACTTAGGAGATTTAACTCTCCTTCGTTTTCATGAAGGAATCCATAATACCTCTCAGGCATTCTTCTAACCCTACTTGAAATACGCGGAGTTTGTGTTACAACAGGTTGTGGATCTGGGATTGCATTTAGTTCAGTGTTGATTTCTAGCTCATTGGACAATTCCTTGAGTTCTATCTCATGTCCCCCTTTCCCATCAAGAGCGTATTCCCTTTCTAGGAAGGTAGCTGACCTTGCGACGAACAACCTTTGCTCGTCGATGTGATAGAAGTAATATCCCATAGTTTCCTTGGGATACCCTATAAATCTACACTTCACAGACCTTGCATCTAGTTTATCCACATCTTGTCTTTTGACATATGCTGGACAACCCCAAATCTTGATATATCCAAGACTTGGTTTCTTCCCAAACCACATTTCATATGGAGTTTTTGGAACAGATTTGGAAGGCACTCTATTTAACAAATGAATTGCTGTTTCAAGTGCATATCCCCAAAAGGATATAGGTAAATCAGTATAGCTCATCATGGAACGAACCATATCCATTAAGGTTCGATTTCTCCTTTCAGAGACCCCATTATGTTGTGGAGTTCCTGGTGGAGTCCACTGTGATAAGATGCCATGTTCCTTGAGGTAATCAAGAAACTCTGTGCTCAAGTATTCACCACCTCGATCGGATCTAAGGATTTTAATACTCATTCCAGTTTGGTTTTCAACTTCATTTCTGAATTCTTGAAACTTTTCAAAAGATTCAGACTTATGCTTCATTAAGTATAAATACCCGAACCGTGAATGATCATCGGTAAAGGTAATGAAGTACGAATAACCTCCCCTTGCGTTTGTAGACAAAGGTCCACAAACATCTGTGTGGATCAACCCCAACAATTCTGCAACTCTTTCTCCTTTTCCAGTAAAAGGAGACTTGGTCATTTTACCTTGTAGACAAGATTCACAAGTAGGCATAGGAGCAGGGTCTAAAGATCCAAGGCATCCATCTTTTGCCATCCAGTGAATCCTATCTTGGCTAATATGTCCAAGTTTGAGGTGCCACAATTTAGTTGAGTTATCCACTTCTCTGGGTCTTTTAGGTCTAGATGCATCTTTATCCATACAGTTAATACTACCATTCATTTCCAAATGAAAAAGACCATCAATCAAATTTGCATAAGCAATAATTCGATTACTATGTGAAATAGAACAAAGTAGTTTGTCAAACAAAACAACAAATCCGTCTCTTAAAAGCATAGAGACTGATATTAAGTTCTTTACACAACCAGAAATGAAATTATTTAATTTCAGGGTCTCCCCGGAAGGTAGATTGACATGATAGGTGCCTACAGCTTTGGCAGCTACCTTAGTGCCATTACCCACAGTTAGCACCATTTCTCCTTTTCCGAGTCTTCTACTTCCCATTAGTCCCTGCACACAATTGCAGATATGTTGACTAGCTCCTGAATCAACTATCCAGGTAAAAGTATTAACTGTAAAAACTGATTCAAGAACAAGAGTGTTACCTTCCGAAGGCTTGTTCTTTAAGCTTGCAAGGTAATCCTTGCAATTCCTCTTCCAATGTCCATCCTTTCCACAGTGAAAGCAAGTTCCTTTCGGTTCCTTGCTTTTCTTTGTTATTTTTCTTTCCTTGGGCTTTAGAAAACCTTTCTTCTTCTTTCCCTTATCCTTACCTTTCGGTTTGGATTTGGAAGAGGAAGAAGAACCTTTTCAAACACCGCAACTGTCCCTTTCATTCCTTTATCCTTCAAGATATTCTTTTCAGCTACCATAGCCATATTGAGTAGCTCAGATAAGGAACTTTCCATCTTTCCCATATTATAGTTCATAACAAATTGGGAAAAATCTGATGAGAGGGACGAAAGAAAAAAGTCTTGTTGAACTTCAGCATTAAATGGAGCATCCAATTTTTCCAATTTCTCAAGCAATGATATTATCTTGAGACCATGCTGATTAACCGGAGTCCCTCTTGTCATCTTTGTGTTGACAAGTTCACATATTGTATTGTAACGCAAGCTACGAGTAGCTTCACCATAAAGCTCTTTAAGGTGAAGCAATATGGAAGCACAATCATCCATATCTTCATGTTGTTTTAGTAGCTCATCGTTCATGGATGCTAGTAAGTAACATTTACCTCTGCTATCATCTTTGACATGCTTCTCATAAGCAGTTCTTTCTTCCTGAGAATCTATTTCGTCAGGATGAATATGTGGTGGGGCATGTGTCAACACATAATCAATCTCATCCATTTTAAGGACAAGTTTGACTTTGCGAAGCCAACCCGGATAGTTCGTGCCATCAAGGATGTAATTGTTAAGTATTGATGAGATTGGGTTTTTTAACGGCCATTTGAAAATTCTGCAACAACGTAAACAAATTTTAGTTTTAGATTAATCTTATACCAAGGACTTAGGGTCTTTAAGTCATGATGGTAGCTCCCACTATTTTTGGCAAATTTCATATCCCTCCTGAAATCGGAGAGTTTCCGTTGAAACTCTTAGTGGGGATAGGAGTCTCACTTTCACATAGTTTTCCTCAACCTAACAGTTTGTTGGATTGCCATGATACTAATGAGAGGATACTCTTATCCAATCACATCATAATGTGAATACCCATCATGGCCTCTAGAGAACTAGACCTCAACCTAACAGTTTGTTGGTTTCGTTCGTCTTAGTTAAGTTATTCCCACCATGCTTGTGGGTATAGGGTTTCAAGTATGTCATCAACCTAACAGTTTGTTGGACACACTCGTTATCTATCCGCACTACATCAAGTATGTGTAATAGGCTTCCCTTGGATGGTTACAAGTACTGGATGTTGCCTCATTGAGGTCCAACAAGATGCAAATGTGCCACCCAATAAGAGATTACCACGGTGGAAGGCCACAAAATAGCATTCAAAATGTCATTTCGCTTATCAACTTAATATTGCTTTGAGGGTAGTTAAATTGGTCTCATTTTAATCCAATTTTAATCCTGTTAAAAAAAGCCTATTTAATCTCATTAAATGGTTCCCAATGCAAATATTAGTAGCACATAATACTCCCACTAAATATTTTAGAAACCATTTCCTTGAGATAGTGACAATACTTGGTAATACTAATTGGTTTATTTATTGTCATTACCGAATATTGCAATTGCATTGGGCTTATAGGATGATTATGGACTTTCTTGTTGATCCAACATGAGCCACCATGTTGGATCATGGTCTTGGAAGGTGATTCATTTTAATTACGCGCGCATAAAATAAATTAGGCATGAAAGCCATTTCATTATTACATAGCCTATCAAAATCGAATACATATCCAACAAGCGGCCAATCACATAGCTCAATTGTTTGGTCTAAGTCCATAATCATCCTTTAATTATTTAAAGGCTTTAAACAATTAAACTAGTAATGTCAAACATGCTCTTGGGTTGCATACATATATATGGGTTTAATTCAAGTGGTAACCATATTCAAACAAAATAAATTTACCATGGAGTGAAAACATTTTTCTACAATAGTTAATGTAATTGTAGAAACCTTTTAAGCATAGCCACACATATCATATATTGCAACTATGTCCAAAACTATTCAACAATTAATAATGGATCCAAAGATGATCCACTAGGGTGTGAGGTTAATACATGCATTTGTATAACACAAAGTGGTGATCACAATTAAACCAACTAGGTGGATAATCATGTATGTGACTAGATAGGCCAACCACACTCACCAAAGTAATCATATTAATTTTAGTGTGGTGGGTAGATAATTAGTGATAGGAATAAATTGACCAACTTTTGCATTTTATATCAAATCACTAACATTTATATCTAGATAAACCCTACACACTCAACAAAGTAATCTTATTAATTTTAGTGTGGTGGGTAGATAATTAGTAATAGGAATAAATTGACCAACTTTTGCATTTTATATCAAATCACTAACATTTATATCTAGATAAACCCTACACACTCAACAAAGTAATCTTATTAATTTTAGTGTGGTGGGTAGATGTTTATCAAGTGGAAACATTTTTGAAAAACTTTCAATTTTATAATAAAACATCTTCATCATCTTTTGACCTATTTTGGTGGAAAAATCCACTAACACAACTGTTGGTTTTAAAACATTTTTAAGAAGTTCATTTGAATATTAAACTTGCATTTAATCAAATTAATCGCAGCGGAAGAATATGGTGGTTGTTTAAATTCAAAAACAAAACTTCTTCCAAGTATCTTAAGCCATGAACATTGATATGATTTCATAAAGGAAAGCACAAGAGAAAAGGATAAGTCTTAATTACCCTTGATGCTATAATATGAACCAAGTTGTGTTTTGGTCTTCTCTTGATGATTTCCCTTTGTTGATCTCCTCTTTGATCTTTCTCCTCCTTGTGAGCCACAAAAGGATATAGCCTCTAAGTCTCGACACCAATGGAATCTTGAGATGAGAAGGAGTATCTTGAGAATACAAGAATACTAGTTCAAGAATCTCAAGATTGGTTTCAATCTAAACCACTTTGAAAGATGAAAGTGTTTCACTCTTGAAAACTCTCTTTTATCTCTCTTTGATCTCCCAAACCCCTTTGGTTGATGTTGGATTGTGTTTGTATGTTAATTAGCTTCTTAACTTGCTTATGGAAACAATTCCCATACATATCTTTATATGCATTTTCGGACAAACCCCATTGGGCTTCCAAAATTGGGCCTTATGACACTTAAACCATAATCTTTAAGTGTATAAAGCCCTTCGGCTTGATACCCAACCATTTGGGCTTCTCATTAACCATTACGGAGGCCCAAATACCATTTTACACGTAGTAAATCATCCACATCAAATCAATCAAATTGATTTCCTCATTCTCATTTGTATTACTCAAAGTTAACCATTTAAGGTGTGCGATCCATTAGGTTCTAATTTAGCAAGGCAGTGGGAAAACAATTAGAACTCTTTCTAACCAACTGGAATTAAAACCCCCTTTTAATTCTTCCTTTATTCGGATTGATCACAATCTATCCTAGGACTTCCACAAGCCAAGAGTGACATCTAGCAACATATCAGGGCTACCCAAGCTAATCAGAACAGACAAAGAACCTATTCAGTTGGAATTGCAATGCAATACGGTCCTTCTCTTATACAATGTTTCCAATCATATTTTCAGGGTACGGATTGATAATGTCAAACCCCTAATATGATTAACCTCATGTGATTCAATAGAACATGACTAAAACACTTTCTAAATCATGTTCAAATACTTCGGCCAAAGATTTGCTGAATCACATCTTGAAACATTCTCTTTTCTTTATCAAAAGTAGAGATTCCTTATTGTACATTCACATGCCCCTATGATGAATTAAGAGATCCCAATAACACATTAGACAAATCTTTTACGACTTGCCTTTAAGAGCTATCAAAGATCAATAACGCATTACAGGACAACCATGATGCCTCAGGTCTAAGGACTAATTTGCATTATTGCAACTATGAGTTCTCGTTTGACATATAGATAAATACTCCATACGAGAACTACGATTGATCGCGTTCAGTGAACTCATTCACTAATGAGCACCCACATACTTGTATTAGTGTCAACTACACAAATGGTTTGAGACTAACCATCCTCCCAATTGAGCATACATAATATGTGCTAATCTTGACGGTTTATCAATGCCCATTTGATAACCTATGATCAGGAACATTTTGGGGTACTACAGTTAGAGATTAAAGGTCTCATGAATCTAAACTTCTTTAGATTACTTTATCTCTTATATAGCATACCCTGGACATTTGTTTCTTTACACGATGTAATAGATAACAAAATAAGTTTGCCCTTTATTTACGAAATGTATTCTAAGGAGATTACATCAAATGTATTGGCTCTTAGGGCACATTTCTAACAAAAGATTTGTTATATATCTCTACTGTCATATAATCTTATAACAAGACGCAACAAACGGAAATGGAATAGGAAATTGCACTGCAGTTTTTTATCAAAAACTACAACAAACGAAAACTGCAACAAACTGAAACTGCAACGCAGTTTATGACAACATTTGCTCAAATTTGCAAAGAAACCAAAAGGCAAAGCCATGATCAAAGTACTAAAACTAAGTTCAAAACACATTTAAGTCGATGAGCAGTTCTAGCATTCCCATAGACTTGGAAAAATTATTCTAAAATTTAAATATGGAATAAGAAACTGCATTGCAGTTTTTGATAAAAAAAAATGCAACAAACAGAAACTTCAGTGCTGTTTATGAAAAAAGTATGCCCAAAAGTGAAAAGAAACCAAAAGGCAAAGCCATGATCAAAGTACTAAAAGTAAGTTTAAAACACATATAAGTAGATAAGCAGTTGTAACATTCCCATAGACTAGGAAAAATTATTCTAAAATCAAAATATGGAACAGGAAACTGCATTGAAGTTTCTTATCAAAAATTGCAACAAACGGAAATTGCAGTGCATTTTATGACAAAATATGTGCTTATATTTGCATAGAAACCAAAATGCAAAGCCATGATTAAAGTACTAAAACTAAGTTCAAAGCACATTTAAGACAATGAACAGTCGTAATATTCCCATAGACTTGCAAAAATTATTCTAAAACAGAAATATGGAACAGGAAACTGCATTGCAGTTTCAGATAAAAAAAACTGCAACAAACAAAAACTGCAATGCAGTTGAAGAAAAAAAAATCTGCTTAAATATGAAAAGAAACCAAAAGGCAAAGCCACGATCAAAGTACTAAAACTAAGTTCAAAACACATATAAGTAGATGAGCAGTTGTAACATTCCCATAGACTTGGAAAAATTATTCTAAAATCAAAATATCATATGACAGTAATGACATCAACCATTTCCAAATAAAGACAAATGCATAGCCTATTTTGTCTTGCTGGTGGGGATTGCGATTTGAACTTTGTGATGGCTGAGCAAAAAGATTATGATGTTGTTGTTGTGGATAATTTATTGCTGGTATAAATGAGCCATTTTTAACTACAAATAAACAGACACTCTCATAAGCTAAAGGATAATGAACTTTTTGATAACATATGGAAGCACGGAGGGGAAACACCACCATATCGACTACAACTACAAGCAGAAGGAAATCTACGGAGATAAAGCACCTTAATCAGCATATTTGTATCTTCAATAGGCATAATGGGCCCAGCAAAGAATAAAGATTACGAATTTACATAAGAATTTGGTCATTTTGAGATTCTCAACTTCAGAGATAGACAACAATGAACAATTGAATTTCAAAAGTCAGAAAGAATGTCACTTTGATGTGTTCAACATATATATTACCATTGTGTTAATATAGGATTGGAAACTAAAGAAAAGAAATTATCCAAACAGACACAACAAACTTTCTAATTGTAGGAATCTAAAAATCTATCAAGCCATCAAAAACTTACTGTGAGGGGCCATCCTTTTAAAGTCAAATTGTTACCACCTGATTTGATCCTGAAACAAAAGACTCTAACAAGTAAGCTAGAAGCATGATTATACAATACCAACACAATCCTTTTAAACTCTTTGCAACTCATGACTGTGGAACTTGTGCCTTAACGGAGAACTTACAATCGCCACGCGCAGACACGGCAATGAACTTGAAATTAACTTAAATTTGAAACTTACATTTCGCCGGAGGATCTTATACTGACGGTCAAGATCTGCATCGACGGCCTCCAATCGTCGTTGACTGCCATCAAGCAATCTGTTGCGGCCAAGCTTAGGCTTTTAGCGAAGAACTGGGCGGATAATCGCGCTTTGATCAGCAAGTCCGGTGCGGTCTGTGCTTTAATCTGGTTTTCGATGATGGGGCTTTACTTCAGAGCAAACTCAGCACGAGGAAGAAGAGAGAGATCTCTCTGTACGACGTCGTAGAGAGAGAATGTGAGATCTGATTTTGACTAACGCTTTAAATAAAAAAGGTTAAATTGTATTTTATCTCTAAAATTTAGACAGGCCCAACGAATTTGGGCCTCCTCTTTGGCCTAACCCTAAATAACAATTCTTTCCTAGGTATTAAAACCCAAACTAAAATACCCAATGTCTCAAATACTAATTAGTAAAGTTAATTATGTCTAATACCTAATTTTTCTTTAATTTTATTCAAATTGAAATTGACGACCTTGTTTAATTTAAATTTTACATAAACTTTTTACTGATTCTGTTGGCTGCGCAAATCTCTCGGCCTGGTTCTCCGGGCCGAGGGGACGTGCGTTTAACACAGAGTCCTACTTTTGGATGCGGTGCGGTTTGTGCGCGGCGTGCCAGCACGTCTACCGTGCGTCGAGTTTGGTGAAGTGTTTGGGTAGAAGGTTTTGGAGTGTTGCGCCTGTTTGGTCTGGACTTCTTATCAAACGATTATGGCCGAGAAAGGAACTGGTCTCGGCCGTCAGGTTCACGGCCTGAGCTACAAGGCCGTTAGTGTGGTGTAAGTGGTGGATTTTGGGCGTGCTCCGGCGCGTTGCTCGAGAGCGACGGTCGTATGATATATGGGGTGAGTGAGGCGGTAACAAGGATGATGCTCCGGCGCCTTGAGAAATCACAGGGTCGATAGATAATTGATGAATGGAAGTTGCTTACAATCTATCACTACTCCTAAGAAA
The DNA here is from genome assembly GCA_020226455.1 of Prunus salicina. NCBI lineage: Eukaryota > Viridiplantae > Streptophyta > Magnoliopsida > Rosales > Rosaceae > Prunus > Prunus salicina. Next base: position 14,521,770 of record CM035343.1, on the reverse strand, counting down.
GCATGTAAAAATATTGAAAGTACATGACAGAAAAATAAGTTGCTCCGTGGGAGGCTTTTGGTTTTTGGTGTTGGACCCTTTGCATGTGGTCTTGAGCTTGGTTTTTATAGTGGGAGCCCTGGAGAGACAATCGAGGCTTGATAAGACCTGCATGGTGAAGTCTAATAAGGGCAAGCATGGCTGGGTCTGATCAGCATTTGGGATCGTGAAGCATGGTGGTGTGACCCCCATAAATCTCGGCAGATCTCGGCCTTTACCCAGATCGAGGGCTCTGCACCTCTGGCCGTGGGAATGCATTAAATGCTCTGGTTTAGTGGTTGGTGAAGAGACTGCCAGTTGCAAGAACCTCTGATGGAATGTTTGTTCCTAACCACTCTGATTACAAAATCTTGATTTCAATCACTTCCATTCTGCCCTTATGCATTAAATGCTTCATGCCCTAGTGGATTTGCTGTGGTGGACAGAGGCATTACTTCATTAAATGAAGCGTGGGACCCTGAAGCCACGTGATGATTTGGTTAATATCTCTTTCAGCCGTGCCCTGCGTGTTTCTCGGCCTCGGCCCGTGAGGCTATTCAAGAGGCCGAGAATATCTTGCCTTAGCGCTTTCTCCTTCGCTGTCAGACAGCAGGAAGCAACGAAATGTTGCCGTTTCTTTGAGCCCATGAGAAAAGGCCACAGCCGAGAGGAAGATTCCTCGGCCACAAAGGCCGTGATTGATTAGGCACAAACAGATTCCACTTTTGTTGCATGACCTCATTGAGGCACAGAGAAGAACGGTGTCTTGAAGGAACATAAATTACCTTGGTTTGATCCATTTTTGTGAGCCAAGTTCATGATTTGGAGTTTTGCTCCTATACTGAACAATACATGAGTTAAAAGTGATGCTTTGATGTAGTTTTTGTGGTCTTGTTTATTTTCAGTGGAATTGCTTGGGCCTAAATCCTACTCATTAGCCCAAATAAACTGTTTGGATTTCATTTTGCATAAAAAGAAAAGAGGCTCCGTTTACCAAAAATGGTGATTGGCCCTTACTATTCAAAGTGGGGCTGATTTGATTATTTATTCATATTGTTTTTTCAGATAAAAAGTAATTTTTAATCCTTGTAATTTGTCATTTTTTCCACTTTGGTATTCCTGTAGTGTCAATTTGGTGAATTTTATCCTTGTGATTTCAATTTGAAGCAATTCAAGAACAATCCTTAATTTTTGTCAAATTTTTTTAATTGCGGAGGGGTAATTCGGTCAAACAATTATTAAAAAAAATCATTCATTTTAAAAATAAATATTAAAGATAAATAAATATTTTTAAAATACTAAAATTGAAAAAATAAAAACCAGCCAAACCCAATTCCACCCAACTCCCCACGCACCAAAAATTTAAAACAAAAAAACAAGAACAAAAGAACAAATATATCTTAAAGAATAAAATAAAATAAAATTTCAAAAAAGTAAAAACAAGAACAATCAAACCAAACCCAGAAAACGCCATCCCATCTCATCTTCCCCAACCCCAATACCTACCACATAGAATTCCTGGAAACATAAAGGCAGTCTTTAAGGTATTCCTCTTCCACTCTGTAACCCTGAACATTTTGTACAACCGAGCAGAGGATTTAAACAGCAAATAAGCCCATGAAAACCCACAAGAGAACCATGGCAGTCATGACACCTCGGTTGGAAGGAGACAATCAGCCCAGCAATGCAAATATCATGGTTACGAGTGTCATTCCAAAGATCTGAACCCCCGTCCCAACGTAAAAGCAAAGTCAAAAAAAATTTATTGGTGCCCTAAAAACATCTCCATTAACAAGCTTCCATCCAGTTTCTTCTTGAGCCTCCTCTTGGGTGTCCATTTCTTTTGACCAAGGTGGGAGGAACTCACAAGCGTCTCTTCGCTCACCCATGGTGACGTCGTCCCCTCTTTCTCGTCAGAGTCAGAGCCATGACAGATGTGGGTCGAGTTTCTCCCCTAACTTTATCGATGGGTTGGTTAACTTGGTTGGATTGCGACCTGGTTGCCCTCGCCTCCATTAGCTTGTCAGATCTGGTGGAGCGACAAAGATGAGCAAGGGGTGGATCTGGGTGCGTCTTGTCGAGGATGAGTGCGGGGAGGTGGCAGGTGGTGGGTATGGGTGGAGGTTGGGATGGGGGTTGGGGGGAAGATGAGATAGGGATGGCATTTTCTGGGTTTGGTTTGATTGTTCTTGTTTTTATTTTTATTTTTACTTTTTTGAATTTTTTGTTATTTTATTCTTTAAGATATAATTGTTCTATTCTTATTGTTTTTGTTTTAAATTTTTGGTGCGTGGGGCGTTGGGTTGGGTTTGGCTGGTTTGTTTTTTATATTTGGTTTTTTTCAATTTGAGATTTTTTTTTATTTTTTTTTTAAATGAATGAAAAATTTTAATAATTTGTTTGACCAAATTACCCCTCCACAACTAATAGAAGTTAAAAAAAGTGATAGAAATTTAAAATTGTCCTTGAATTACTTCAAATTGAAACCACATGGACAAAATTGATCAAATTGAAATAACATGGACCAAAGTGGTAAAAATGACAAACTACATGGACCAAAAATGAGTTCTTACCTTTTTTTATTTTTTATTTTTATAATTGAGAAAATGACCACCAATGGTGATTTAATCCAAGAACGAAATAATCATTTGAATTAAATCCAAGTCCAGTTCACGATTTCTTAGCTATTAAGGTATGTTAGAAAATTCTCACCGTTGGTGACTAAACTCCAAATTGAATTGATCACCTTAAAAACTGGGAAAAGGAAGTCAGGGTAATTGTGGTTAAAATCAAGACTATTAATTACAATATTGCCAAATTTCTTTTCTACTATCAGGATATTTGTATTTAGGGTTTAGGGAAGAAATCGAAGTTTGAAGAGCTAATGGAAGTCCTCCACTATGCTTTACTATGCTTTTTGAAAGTTCCATGTAACCTCCAATCGAATGGTCCTGTCCGAAAGCATGCCAACTAAAGAGCTCCAATGATTCAACATGATTAAAGTTTCAAAGTTATGCACCTTAGCATCTTGATGAGCCTTTAACAACCCCACAAACCTAGTTGTTATAATGATTTCACTTCCTGGGCAAAATCAATCTTTCGTTCTAAGTATCGCATCTAATTGGCGCATATGATCCACATCATCATCAAGACTAAGAAGTATTTTTTTACAGCTTATGACATCTGTAATCTTAGTGATCCCCTCACTAATATTGTGTATTTTCTCTTTTCTCCCATTCAAAATATCAGAAAGAAGTTGCATTTGTACTTGAACCAATCCATTGGGTTGTTCAGAAATTTCCCTTATATTTTCAAGGAAACTTCTTCCTTCAAATCTTGAAAATTTTGAATTGTAAACAACTTGCGGCAATGGTTGTCTTCCGCATTCCACCAATCCCATAAATTACACATGCCAACATCGGAGGATCCATCTTGCAACCATGAATTAATGTCTTTCACTCGATGATCGATTCTAATCAGGTAAGGGGGAACACTTAAGGGAGTGCGACTTAGCTTGCCTTCAATCACTTTAACAATTTTCTTAATAAACTTTGCCTCGTGCCTAGAAAATTGCAATCAAAATGAATATTATTGAATCGAACATGGCATGCTATGACTTCAAATAATTAAGCTATTAAGTCTCTGTTATACGGAACTAACTGTGAATACTATTTGGCTCTTCCATGTAAGTGAAAAGAAAAATTATGCATACATATTAAATTGTGATTATCGTGAATAAAGAATAACATCCAAGTATTTTCCAATAATTATAACATGACAAAGTTATGTGTTGAAGTACTATAGCCGGATAGACATCTAATTAATGAAGCTACATAAAAATCTACCAGTTGTAATGGGAAGAATGATTACCCATCAGCTTCATTTTGTAAAGACCATCCCTGCCAGATCTGCAACTTCTGTAACTGCTGCTCTCAATCTACTTATCCTGTCCTGATAGTGAAGAACCCAAAATTGATGCCTTAAACCTGAACTGAAAAAGCCTATAAAGGTGGTCAGTAAAAGTTCTGCGAGTGTCTTCACCTCTGAAATTCAAGAACACGTGATAACTACAACCACAGTTAGTATCAGAAGAGGAGCCTTCTTAAGCTATTACAAGAGCCATGGATGAACAAAGATGCAATAAACTTGCCTATGATCTAGGGAAATATCAAATGACTTGATAGTTTTCTATGGTCGAACCCAATTGATCATATTTTACTCAATGATAATATTAACTTAGTACTCTTCCAAGTCCCATTGGAATTTTTTTTTTGGTCGAAAATTTGGTTTCGAAGAAACCAAATAGGATTAGATTGCAAACAGAGCCAGAAATACACGAACCAGGTAGAAGAAGTAAATTAGGGGAGTGGGGACTACGTGCAAAGTGGCTAACCAGCTGTTGACCACAAAGTAAAAGGCATACTTTGATTTCAAATTACAAGGTTAAAAGTTATCAAATGCACCCCAAAGGATCACATCATATGCTAATTTATTTATACATGCAGCTGCTATTTACGCTCTCAATTGTCGGGAAATATTCTTACCTCCAGTATTGTCCTGGAATAATCTCTGGCCAATTCCCACCAGTATCTTCGTTGTCGTTTTGGGCACTACTTATCTCATAGTCTCGCTCATGCACAAGTTGGATGCCGCACTCTTTCACTTGGAGCGAAGATCGCGTAAATACTGAAACTGTCACTTCATCCCCGCTTTCCAGTCGGTTCCCTAACTTCCAGTGACTTAACCATATCATGTCGTTTTCGTTATCTGGAATGCCAAAGCATGCTGGGGCATAGATCCATTTCAGACCCTTGCTCTTGATACTGACTTCGGTAATTACTTGATGAGGGTCAGGGTTGGAATTTGCATAAATAGAGAAGATGTTCAAGCCTCGGATCTTGAGATTTGGAAGTGAAGGCACAGTAAAAGATACTGAGGACCCTTTACTTCTATGGCTGAACTGGCCTGGAACCTCGTTTCCAGGAAGAAATGTGCTGAATATACCACCTTCATACAGTCCCTACACCAAATAGCAAGAGTAATTAGTCACCCTCTTGCTTGCATAGGGCGTAGTAAAATGCTGTTTAACAAAACTCCTCATTTTTTTCCCGACTTTTCTTTCTCAACTTACATAGTCTAAACTCCAAAGTTTTGAGCATGCCATATAATTAAGTTTCGGAAAATAATAAAACGTTGGGTTGCATTGCATTGCCCAATGTGAGAGAGAGAGAGAGAGAGAGAGAGAGAGAGAGAGAGCGAAGAATTACCTTGATGGTCGTGCTACCCGAACCAAACATACCGGGGTTGTACATCCTAATGGCTTTCATGGATTCCAAGTTACACAACCCCAAAAGTTGTATCATTTCTGCATCCACTGTTTCTATTGGCTCTAACTTGTACCAGTACTCAATCTCAGCAAGTTTGGGGTTGCAAGCATACATGATACTCTTTGGTAGGCATGAAATTGATTGAAATGTTATTTTCTCCAATGACTCGGAATGGCTTGTAACCAATTTGTTTACTCTTGGTAGCCCCTCAAGCGATTTGAGCTTTGTACATTGGGAAAATTCAAGGTAATCGAGCCCCGTAAGGCCTCTGATGAAATCTGGTAGGCTACAAATCGGATTGCTACTTAGATCCAATCTCTTCAATGAGGGTAAGTTACCAAATTCTCTTTTAAAGGCATCATCCGAAAGATTGCAGCTTCTAAGACTTAAAACAACTAAACTGCAGGGTAAAGTAGTAGATTGTAATCTACTTATTGGGATTTCATCTGCTTTAAACTCCTCTAGAGATTCCATTTCCCCCATCTCCATTGGGAACTCATTAAGACTGGAGCAACCAGATAAAATGAGAGTTTCAAGTGATTTTAGCATAAAAATTCTCTTTGGAAGCTTCCTAATATTTTTGCAATTTTTCATATTCAGGTGCACAAGTTTCTCTAGGTTTCCAATGGATTCATGGACATCAACCAAGCTTACACAATTTTCAAGAATCAACCTCTCAAGATTGGGGACCAATGAGAAGTCGCCGGTTTCAGTGAGGATACAGGAACCACTGAGATCAAGAATCTTTAATGATGGAAGAAACTGAAAACAATGCAAGAAGGCAGGGAGTGAATTTTTACACATTTATAACCATCATCAAAATCCCTAAAAACACAAAAAGAAAAGTGTGGAGTAGCATGTATACCTTTGTTCCCTTCCATATTTTTCTTAAGCTACTGTAGTGCATTTCAAGAACAACCAGGCTCTCCAAACGAAAATCAGAGGGTATAGAGTCTAAGGGGAACTCAAGCCAATACAACCATCTCAATCCTTTAGGAAATTCTTCATAACCTCCATTGAGTTGTACATAACTCAGCTGGAGTAATCTTAGTTTCACCATCCTTGTAAATGCATTGGTTTCCAAGACTACGTTATTTGAATTTCCTGAAGGAGTTTCTACATGGTACATATGCAGGGCAAGACCTTCAATTTTTTTTGAACCCTATAAGAAAAATAAAACATTTAGATATGAACTAACAATTCACTCTAGAACAGAAAAAGCATGCACATATGTATACGTAAAAGGAGCATGTTGCTTACATTCTTTTCTCTCAATACATTGAGAGAATCCTTATGATACCATAATCTGCTGCGTTCTTCAGGCTCCTTTGATTCAAGGCGAACAATTTCTCTTCCCATATCGTGAATCATTTCATGCATCCTCAACTTATTATCTCCATCTATAGTTACCAGACATATATCAATGAGATTTTGAATGCCGACAGTCGTATAGAAATCACATCCATCCAGTATTTTCACAGTGACATCCTTGTCCTTTCCAATGAAGAAACATGCAACATGGAGAAATAAGTCCTGGTCATGGTTATCTTGTAAAGAGTCATAGCTTATTTTGAGCTTATTCATGATGTCACCGTTTGGAATAACTTCCAATTTCTTCAATGCACTTTTCCATACATCTATACTCTGCCCTGATAGAGAAGAACCCAAAGTTTGAAGAGCTAATGGAAGCCCTCCGCTGTACCTTACTATGCTTTCTGAAAGTTCCATGTAACCTTCAACTGGATAGTTCTGTCCGAAAGCATGCCAACTAAAGAGCTTCAATGATTCAACATGACTTAAAGTTCTAATGTTACGCACCTTAACATCTTGATGAGCCTTTAACAACCCCACACACCTAGTTGTTATAATGATTTTACTTCCGGGATAAAACCACTTTCGCATTCGAAGTACTGCATCTAATTGGTTCGTATGATCCACATCATCAAGGACAAGAAGAACTTTTTTACAGCTTATAACATCCTTAATCTTAATTATTCCCTCACTAACACTACATATCTTCACTGTTCTTCCACCCAAAATATCAGAGAGAAGTTGTACTTGCATTTGAACCAGACCATTGGGACCTTCTGAAATCTCCCTGATACTTTCAAGGAAACTTCTTCCTTCAAATCTTGAAAAATTTGAATTATAAACAACTTGTGCAATGGTTGTCTTCCCTATTCCACCAATCCCATAAATCACAAATATCCCAACATCAGATGATCCATCTTGTAACCATAAATTAATCTCTTTGACTCGAGAATCGATTCCAATTAGGTAAGGGGCAACACTCAATGGTGTGCGACTTAGCTTGCCTTCAATCACTTTAACAATTTTCTTGATAAACTTTGCCTCATGCCTAGAAAATTGCAATCCAAATGAAAATAAATGGGGAAATCAAATTATAAAGTCTGATATGTTAATATTATATAAATCATGAAAGAAAGCTTTAAAAGGACCAGTTATTAATTAATGAAATTTACCCATCACATTCATTTTGTAAGACCATGCCTGCAAGATCTGCAACTTCTGCAAGTGCTGCCCTCCATCCATTCACCTTGTCCTTGTTCAGAGATCCATTTTTTTGGTGTCCAGCAAATGCTTTTCCAAAGCTTCCAGTCTGCTTCCTCACCTCAGATGGATCGATGTCGTAGAAGACTGGTAAAACTACATGATCAGAGGTCCTCTTGCGTTGCAGGATCATCACAAGCTCGTCAAGGCACCATTTGGAAGACGCGTAGTCTTTCGAAAACACAATGACAGAACTTCGTGAGTGTTGGATTGCTTTCTCCAGCTCTGTCTTGATAACTTCCCCTCTCTCAAGTTCATCGTCGTCTCGGAAAGTTTGAAGCCCTGCGTTGACAAAGGCTGTATAGATGTGGTCAGTAAAAGTTTTGCGAGTGTCTTCACCTCTGAAACTCAAGAACACATGATAACGGCAACCAAAAGTATCTGCAGAGGAGTCTTCTTGAGCTCTAACAAGTTCCATTGATGAACAAGCAGCTCAGTAAATCTAGCTGGTATTTTTTCCTTGCAGGTTTCTTAGCTGATTATATCATGATCAGGTGATGTTAATGCGCGTTTCAAAACAATCTGCTCATGAATGTCCTTTCCTGGTCAAGAAAATAAAGATAGTCTTCTCCATCAACCTAAAAGCAATTGGCAAAAGATAGTCTACTCCATCAACTTAAAAGCAAATGACATAGACATCAATGCGTCACCTTTTTACTCAGTCAAGCAAGTGAAAGAGATGTCCACTGCTTATCCTAAACGCAATAATTCGTGGTAACTGTTAATTAAGAGAAAACTTTGTGTGTAAGGATTTAGAAGTCAGATAGGCGAAACTTACCTTAAAAACTCGACGGTACGAGTGAATTTTATTCATAAAAATAAAAAGATACACCTAGTCAGGGGGACGTAATGAGCCTTACCCTCAAATATGCATATCTATACATAAATAAAAGCTTAACAAAAAAAAACAAGAAGTAAATGCAATGCAACACAAAAACTAAACTATTTTAAACCTTACAAAACTCAATTTCAAATTAAAATTAAAACTAAGATGCATATATTTATTTTAGGAATAACCCAATAGAAGAAGATAATTAAATAGAAGAGATTAAGAAGAATACTTGTTTCCTTGTATATGAGAAGAGAAGGGGCTGTCCACGATTGCACAGCCAAGACTGTTGAGTTGAGAAGAAGCGGCCGACTCTGTCTGGAATTTCACAGCCACTATTTGGCTGCTTATAAGTTATATTCCCCCTTTTATTAAGGGAGTTTCACTAATACACCCAAAATATGGGCTGAAATTATAAAAAAAATCCAACATGAAAAGCACTTTAGAAACACATTCAAAACCCATTTATTAAACACACTCAAAACCCATTTATAAACACACCTAAAAAATATACAATTGTTGATTTTTGGGTTGATTTTGGGTGTGTTTCTATATTTTAAATAGTGTTGGGTTTTTTTTATAAATTCATGTTTAGGATTGGGTTTATTTATAAATTTGTATTTATTAAAGTCTGACTAGTGTCATGGGTCGCATATTAACAGGTGCTACCGTGACTCCGTTGGGACATCTATGTGCTTAAGAGGTAGTCCAAGTGTGGAAAGGGCAAGGACTTAAGAGCTAGAATGGTTGGTGTTGGCCGGGTTGTGCGTGTGAGGGGTATTTTGGGTATTTCAGAAGGTTACGGGAGGAACCTGAAGAAACCTAGAACACGAAAGATGTTCGTAATGATGAGATACACGCAACGCAACTAACGGTTCGGCATTCGGAGTTCGTATGAAGGAGTTATGCCCAATTATGACTCCTCGTGCATAGGTGATGTTCCCTCCTGGCAGAAGACTAAATGCATAAAATGCTATATAGGGGGTGACATGGTGTCATGCTCTCCACCACCCCTGGTGCTTACACCCTTGTGGCACTAAGCGAACATCCTTATGACATTGGAGGTAGTCATAAGGGCGGGCATAAGATTGTTGAAGGATAATCTGTGTCTCCGAAGGAAAGGAATTCCCGAGGACAGTACGAACACGCGGGGCCGTTCGTATTGTGCATTGTCGGAAAGAGTGAGGTCAACATATGGCATTCGCTATGCCATCGGCTACCGAGGCATTTGACAATACTCAATGGACTTGGCTGGGGTTCGGCCTTGTCCAATGTTGGAAGGAAGATATTCGGATGCCGATACTCATGGGTTGCGACCCCATGCAATGCATAGATGGTTATGTGGGACATTCGGAATACATATGTCGCCAAGTCTTGGGCGACATGCAAGTAGGACTGCTTGCGTGTATAGCTTGAGGATGTGGGCTATCATGGATGCTAAAGGAATGACCGACAGAAGTGTGGGTAAACCGATGGTGTATTGGATCGCTATGTCTCGACTTGGGCATGAGCGAGCCATGAGTTAAGCATGCGACGTGGTCGATGCGGTTGACGTGTCTTATGCAACGCTTGATGTATGGGCGTCGAGGGTTCGTTGCCGGATGTGGAGTGATTGTATTATCATAAGGTATTGTGACTCGTTGTCTAGTGGAAGACAACACTTGAAGGTGAACCTCTCGCGGAGTTGTGAGAGTCGTGAAGATCACAAAGTGGAAGAAGGTTGACTGGGATTCGATGGGATCCTAGGCCGCACGGGTGTGCTTCGAGCGGCGAAATTAGTGTTTCGCTTCCGCCGGGCCGCGCCGCTCCGCCCGTCCCGTGACACTAGGCCATTCCATAACATGGGCTGGTTATAATTTTTTCTTTTTTTTTTAAAGTTTGAGTGGGCTTTAACACATGTGGTGTGGGTTTTACATTGGCTGGGTAGGCAAGGGTTTATACCATCACATGTAATGGGTATCAATTACTTTGCTTATATATAGTTTCTTTTTTTAGTGAAATTTTTTTGGGTAGGCGGTAGCCTACCCTGCCCTGGCTGTAGGACCGCCTCTGGGTATAACATGTACTAATATTGAGTTGAGATTGTACAATTAATTTAATTCAAATTGAAATTGAGGACCTTGTTTAATTTAAATTTTACATAAACTTTTTACTGATTCCACTTTTGTTGCATGACCTCATTGAGGCACAGAGAAGAACGGTGTCTTGAAGGAACATAAGTTACCTTGGTTTGATCCATTTTTGTGAGCCAAGTTCATGATTTGGAGTTTTGTTCCTATACTGAACAATACTTGAGTTAAAAGTGATGCTTTTATATAGTTTTAGTGGTCTCGTTTATTTTCAATTAGGGGTGGGCAAAAAAACCGATAAACCGATCAAACCGACGGACCCGAACCAAACCGAACCGAAAAAGGGCATTTTTTGACCAAACCGAAAAAGTCAACAGCGGACCTGAACCGAACCGAACCTCAACGGTTCGGCCTTCGGGTCTAATTTTTTTAGAACCGAAAAACCTGAACCGAACCGAGCATATTTAAATATATATAATAATTACACATGGCGTCGTATGATAGGCCAAGAGAAAGACTACCGTGAGACTGCTTGCAGCAGATCCCTCACGGATTTTTTTTGTTTTTCCCGTGTGAGTCACACACGTGAGTCGACGCCTCTTCTTCCCTTTCGCTCTCTCAGACTTCTCTCTCTCTTCAGTTTCATTTCGATTTTGACCTAACGACTCGACGCCTCTCTCTCTCTCGGCCGCCTCTAGTTGGACTTGGATCCTCTCACTCTCAGTCGATCAGCCACCGTGCCGCCTCCATCCCTCCACGCAGGTCAGCTTCTCTTCTCTTATATGTTCAATTTTTCCCGTCGCTTCTTGGTCCGCGAACTCTCAGGAGGAGTCTCTCTTCTTATCTCGATTTTTCTTTGTTTCTCAGTCTCAGTTTCTGATCGTCGACAACATCTATTCCTCTCCTGCGATTTCTTCTGTGGATTTCTCTCTCATATCAGTCAAAGAGGTGAGAGCTTCTTCCTTTGAATTTAGGGTTTATTGTAAATTAAATTTATGGTTTTTTTTCTGTTAAATTAGGCTTGTCCATTTGGTGGTTGAGGTTGATGCTTTATCAGTCTCAGTCTCAGTTTCATATGGTTTTTTTCTGCACTTTGTTTCTCAGTCTCAGTTTCTTAATCTTTACTGTTTTTTTAAAGTCAACCAAATAACTACGAATGAAAATTTGAAGACTTCATTTTGTTGGTTGAGTCCTAATTTGAGGCTATCATACATTTACGATTGCTGTGGCTTGTTTTCTTTTTGCAGTAGCATCACCTTCTCAGCTCTTGTTTAGTAGGACAACCAAGACGGCTTTACTCGTTATAAAGCTCGCTGCTTTCACAAATGATTGAAGCTCTATGGCCAAGCATGGCAGCGCATTGAAGGTTAGTTTGAATTTTGTATTATCCTTTTTGTTCATTTCTTTACTTATATATGTTGAGAAAGGGATCCAAGTGGATTTGTTTGCATTTATAGTGTCAATTCCTTGTTAGTCTTCAGCTGAATCTGCCAAGTATCTTTTGTTAGCAATGATTTGAACTGCTGTTTCTTATGTACTTTTTAACGTATTTTGGGACATCATCTTTCTCCCTTTCCCCCCTTTTTTCTTCTTTTTTTGTTTGCAGAACATATTGGAACAAAGACTGCTGTGCAGATCAGAAGTCATGCTCATAAATTTTTTTCAAAGGTCAATTGGTACCTTCTCACCTTATGCGTATTTGATATGCGTATTTCAAAGGTCAATTGGTACCTTTTCCAAAACATTGATCCTTTAATTTGCAGTTCTAGGTTTTTATTTTTTATGAAATGCTGTTGGTAATTTATTCTATCATAGCAGGTGCATTATAGTTCCATTGCTGTGACTATAACCATGATGTGATCTCATTTAGTATGAAAAACTATGAGGCCCTTTACAGATTCTTGTAAATGCTACTCTGGTAGAATGCATTTGTTCTTTCATATGATTGCTAGCCATACTAAATTCGATAAAAGGATGGCCCTGTGCATGAGGTTCCGTCAATGCGAGGTCTGGAAAGGGTAAAATTTGAACACAAATGCAGTTACTAATTTTTTAAGTTTCTCTGAAGGCTTATTTTTATGGAAAATGGGTAAGGGAATTTGGTTTAGCTGCAGGGAAGGTTCTTGCAACATACTGTTTATGTGACAGGCCCACATGCAAATTGTGGCCTATAGTGTGTACACTGATCTATTTTCCCAGCATACTTGGAATGATGTTTGCTTTTAGAAAATTATTGCACTTGTTAGATGAATTAGCTGAGATTGACCTGTCTACTAGGCCTCTGATTCATCATCATTCATCATCTACAAGGACTTTGATTAGGAAAATTTTGTGTTAATTCTTTTAAGTGTTGTGTAGGTTACTTTGTTAAGGTTTTGGGAAGAATGGATGTAGAAGGTTTTTGGCAAGGATGTTATCTTCATTTGTATTTCTGTGATGGGTTGTAATATTTAATTTCATAAGTTTAATTTGGTTTGTGTATTATTTTTTGTAATGGTTTGTAAGAGATTATATTTTATTTCTTTTCCTTGGTTACTTGGTTGAATGTGTGTATGTGAGATTTATTTAATTTAGAAACTTAGATTGGAATGATGAATTTTTATAGGTTGAATTTACATAATTTCAAGTTTTGAAAGTGAAGTAAAAAGTGTTTTGAGCTTGTTCATAAGAATTGAATAGGTTTTGCCAATTTGACAACAAAAAAAGGGTTTTAGGGTTGAAAATGAATCTGATTTGGGCTTTATTTTGCTAAAAAAATTTGATTTGGGCTTTTTTTTTTGCTGGAAAAAAAACTATTTGGGCTTTTTAAAATGTAAAAATGGGCTCAGGCCCAAACCGGAAAAAACCTGAACCGACCCGAGACCCGATTAAGAACCGAGACCCGACCTATTTTCGGGTTTTTTCTTGGACCCGATCCGAACCGCGACCCGACTTCTTCTTCGGTTCAGGCTCTCGGGTCGCCCAAAATTGGACCCGACCCGAACCGTGCCCAGGGCTATTTTCAATGGAATCCAAACTCCTTGCTTTTGACAAAAGATGGCGTTGATGGGTTTGGGTGAAGGCAATGGCATCATGAGTCATGAGGCCATCCCTAATGGGGGTTCTATTTGAGGCTCAATCATCACAAAACTCTTATATATATATATATATATAATATATATATATAGAGCCTAATGTCAAAAAGATCCAAAATGCCAAAAAAAATGTCAAAAAGACATCACCGGGAGAGATTTGGGGCTCTAAACGCTAAAAACCCGTCGGAGCTGTCCTCAAATGCGTGAACGTGGATGTAACCCCTTGAGCCCGAGTGGTCCTCGCATGAATCACTTTTTTCTCTCCTCAATCGCACAAGACGTGCAACTGCCCAAATACCCTCCTCCTACCAAACCACATGCGGGGCCACTAGCACATAAAAAACACCTGATTTTTGTACTCTCCTCTTTTTCTGCCATTTCTTTTTCTTCTTCAAATGAAAGTCTTCTTTCTTTTTCTTTTTTTTCTCTTTTTTTTTTATAATAGAAATAAATAGCTAGTTTTTTTTATTTATTTACTCTAATAACTTTTTTATTATTTTAAATCTTGTTCAAATTTTCATTTTTTTGGGGTTGAAATATTCAAAAAAACAAACCCTAACATAACCTAAACATACATTAAAAAATAATAAGTTAACAAAAATAAAAAATAGCACATAAATCAAATTACATCATAAATAAATCCCTAAATACAGAGCTTCCCATTGTGAAAGAGATGCTTTTAGAACCCTAAAGATCCCATCGAAGCTCTAAATGGGGCTCTATCAACCTCTTTTAGAGCATTTCCAGCAGTAGCCTCTTGCCATGGCAAGGGCTGCCCTAGGGCAGCCACTATTCACGTGAATAGTGGCTGCCTTAGCACCAAAAAAAAAATTATGTTTCCAGCAATGCAACCCTTGCCATGGCAAATACTATTCATTTTTTTGTTTTTTTCACAACTTTGTTTACTTAAACAATTAATTTGGATAATATTTTCGGATAAGATTTTTGGGTTCCTACGTATGAAAAATCATTTTCTCAAGATTTTTAGCGGAGATGCAATATTGACTAAGTATGAAAAATGGTTTTTCGAAATAATCATTTTCTCAAAAAAAAATTTGGCGGCTTTTATTTCTTACACATCAAATAAGAAAACTTGATTTTATGGGATTTTAATATAAAGTATATATTGACTTAATGAGCCATCATTTTTAGCCTAAATCGTATTTGCACTAAAACCGATTTTTCATATTTTGATTTGGTGAGAATTTGATTTTCTAGTATTTTTATTTGAATCCAAATGGGGGGTACTTCCTTATTTACATTGTAAACTTAAGTAAATGGAGTAATATAAAAATAAATAAAAGTAAAAGGACAAAGACATTTATTTGAATGTTGAAAATGGAAATAAGGTATAGAGAGAAAGAAAAAAAAAAGTAATTTTTTGGTTTTTTTCAATTTTTTATTACAAAAATATTGGTTGTTGGTGTTAAAAGTGAAGAGTATTGGTTGGTATTTATAGAAAATAATTTCAGTATTTTTTTGGTATTTTTTTACATTTTTTCCGATTTTTTTTCATTTTTTTATTGGGCAAAAAATTCCCTGCCGTTGGATGGCTGGAAAAAAAAATCGGAAAGCCCAGAAGCTTCCACGTGGCAGAGAGTCGTTGGGGCTTGCTTTTTCCGATTTTTTTATTCGTGAAAAAATGGCCGCCGTTGGATATGTTTAAAAAGCTGATCGAATGGCCCAGAAGACGACACGTGGAAGAGAGCCATTGGGCGGGCACTGTAGCGGCACGTCAAATTTTTTTTAAGCACGCGCCAAAGTTAAAAAAAATTAAACCGCGTCACTGACGTCGTCATGACGTCAGCGTGATGACGTCAGCCAAAACGAGTTTTGGCACAAGGGCTGGACCTCCCTGCGGGCTGGCCCGGGCAAAATTTTTTGGCTAGGGCCCACACCTTGCCCTGGCTGTTTTTTGTTGCTGGAAACCCATTTTTCCCCCAGCCCGCCCCCCAGCTTGCTTGCTGGAAATGCTCTTAGAGCCCCTACCATTGGTTTGACAAAGGTATACGTACGTTCCCACCACCGACGGTCAGTGAAAGCTCTCTCTCTCCACTATCACTCTGATTTGATGCATAGGCCTAGCCTTTTGCTGGAATTTCTCTTGGAAATTCAGAAAAGATATAAGATAATAAATATTTTTTAATCAAACGATATTAGAAGAGAGATAGTCGAGAATCTTTTTGGTTTTTTGCTAAATACTATTAACAACTAGATCTATAACTATCCACAATATTGGTCAGGTTGCGACAATTGTACTTGCCAAAACAGATTAGCAATTTGACAAAGAGAGATTTAATGGAGAATTCCCAGCAAGTTAGGGACGTTTTGTTGCTAATTATCAGCCTGTAGTTGAACTAATCACAAAACTCAAACTTTTTTCTGTATGGCCTATCTCCTGCCGAAGGAGAAGAACGAAAAAACGAGAAATTTGTATTCTTAAGCAATATTGCCTTCTACAAAAAGACTCATGAACAAAATGTTATAAGAACTCCAATAAATTCAATTATTGACACTTGTATGAAGTCACTGTAACTGAGGGAATGGCTGTGAAAGAATTCTCAGACTGAGATCCCATAATTGCTAATTTTTGTGACTTCCTTTGTCAAAGCATTCCTTTCTTGCTTTGCCTCGGTAGCTAGTTTGGAGACCTGCAAAGGAGACAACCCAAGATGAGCACTTACACGCAAAAGTGTATATGAAATCCATAACAAGGAAATATTTGTAAAGCCAGTTTTCAAAGGTCATTTTTTATGGTTTTTGTCTTATGAATTTAAGTGCTTATATCTTTTTGATCTGGAAAAGGAAGAAATAATTAAGTGCAACCCTGTGATCTGAGAACTCACTTGTGACCGGAACATGGATGCTTCTCTTCTAGGAAGTTCTCCAAGGATATCTTTTAGACCTGATACAATGAAGAACAACGTATAAGCAACAGAAGCAAAATGTTCATTTGCCTCCACTTTTAACTGCTTAATGTCAACAAACTTTAGGGTTAAAAGTATCTGCATACCTGCTGCTTGTCTTTCAATCTTATAAGCTGAGCGAATGACACTTTCAATTTGTTTCCCTGTATGTCTGCCAATAGAATTTGGACATGAAAAGTAAGTGCAATGGAAAATGGAGTGAGTTATAAACTGCTCCTCTTTTACAAATGCAAACCTGAGTTTTGTCCTTCCCCTTATCAGTTCCTCTTCAGCATGTGATGCCCTCTTCTGCAAACAATAACTATACCATGAGTTCAATTCCTAGGAATGCTTGCTAGATTAAACATAATGCGCAAAAAAGAACAATATTGAACAGGGCACTCCATTATGCAAACAATTATTCTTTTAAAATTTTAGTTTACTTCCTTCATTAATGCACATATCTCAATGTATCAACCAGGATGCATCCACGCCTTGTGAAACAAATTTTCCCTAAAGTTCAAGTGATATTTTGATCATTTAGTCAAATTTCTGCTCATGTTAATAGAAGAATAATACCATGCTTCCAATTTGTTACAACACAAGTTTCACTTGCCCATTAATTCACTAGGCTGCCCCCGAGTT
Organism: Prunus salicina; assembly: GCA_020226455.1. NCBI lineage: Eukaryota > Viridiplantae > Streptophyta > Magnoliopsida > Rosales > Rosaceae > Prunus > Prunus salicina. The sequence continues at coordinate 14,504,331 of CM035343.1, read as the reverse complement.
GTATTTGTTGCTTAAAGGAAAATCTTCCTCATTCATTGTCAGGTGGCATCAGAATGATCAGATATCTACCTCAAAGCTCTATGTGATGCTCGTAGAAAAATATTTCTCATTTATTGTCGCAATTTTTCAGGTGTCATCAAACCTTTCAACCCTCTGGTTTTCCAGTTTAGTGTGCATAGGGTTCTGTGGGAGCCAGTGGCAGACCTCTTGTAAAGTTTAGGTAACTACTCCAGTTGACAGTTTGGTAGGCACTTATAATTGCCCTTTGTCAAACTTTTGTGAGGGTAGATTCAAAGAGCACATGAAAAATTCAAATTATCTCAAGGGCTCTGACGCCAATGACAACCTTACATTTGCAAAAATTTCATACTGAAGAAAAGCAACACATCCTATTTATTTTTGGCAAAAAATTATTCTTCTTGTTGATTTACTCTACTAGTATTCATACTTTGCAAACCAGTAGGAAGCCCAAAATTCTTCAAAATATGTCCATTGCACAAGAGTTTGCCAAAACGTTTTCCAATAACATTTATCGTCAATAAAAGTATTGCTTTTCACAAGTCACAATCAAGCAATAGAGAACTAAAATAATCAATGCATCAACAGATCACATGTTGTCAATCAAGAGAGAGAGAGAGAGAGAGAGGTTACCTCTAATTTTTCACCTTCAGCCTTTAGAAGATCAATTGAATGTCGCAACTCCTTTACTTTGGCATCAGCTCTAGAAAGTAAAGACTGCAGCAAGAAAAAAGTGCTGAAGCTAATCTTTACATAGATATAATGACTACGCATCTTGTGTTTGCAATAATATTACAGTTTAACAAATTTTAAGCCTTGTTCTCTCACAACATGCCACAGAACTCTCTAGTCAACTTCGTCACAAATTACTCCCATGCAATTTCTTTATAAAATAAACTTCCATCCTTAAATCCACATGATACTGACGATCTTGAGATCATTACCATGTCACCACAATTGGCTCCAGAGGCAAAAAGCTCCTCATGGTTGAAATTTAGTCCCCACCAGTTTCTTTTTCTCTTTTCCACATTAGAAATAAAAGTACAAACCAAATTTTCTAAACACTGGGAGACAGAATGCTAAGACTCTGGCAACAATAGAACATGTCATCAAAGAATACATACTCATATGGGGAGTGGCCATTATTATTAGCTGGTCTGTTGGATCTCTAAATATCAAATTAAAATCTCACCCCTCATTATTAGCTGGTCTGTTGGATCTCTAAATATCAAATTAAAATCTCACCCCTCACTTGGTCATTGTTACATAGCTACGCAATGCACTAAATATGAAGATTCACTCTCTCTGTAAAAAGGGTTAGTGATGCTACCAATGCAACTGAATGTGTCTTTAAAACCAATCCATTCTTACCTCTTCGCTCACAAAAAGGCGCAAAGTTTTGTGGTACAACATGCGTCGTGGCCCTGCAGATAAAAAGATAATTACGGACATACTTGATATTATGTAAAACTTCTAACAACTTAAATTGTTATCTACAATTCATTTCAAATATTAGCACAGAATCCTAAAACTTCCTGCTACACATTTTCAAGTATAATCAGTAGCATCCATGAGATTCAACAACACATGGTTTTTTACATTTACCTACTAGAGTAAGTAATAAAAGTAAGGCTTGAATTGCTAGAAAAATGTTTAAAGAAACTAAAGTTTGAATGTATGCAACCCTTCAAAAACCTGATAAATATGACAGAATCTGCTAAGGAAATGAAACCATACTTTTTAAAACCAGAAGACCCAAACCAGCAGCAACTCCACCAGTAATCATGGGATGTGAAGCCGCAATAAGAACACCCTCTGCACCAAAAAAGTGTAAATATATATTTCTTTTTCAGTCTGAAACTTCTAAAATCTTTAATGATGTAAACAAAAGATAACGAACAACTCAATTTTTGTTTTTGAAGAAACAAAGATAAACCAAACGCTAACCTTTAATCTTCCCAAAAAACATATCCTCATAAGTACCATAATCAGACTTGATATCTTCCAAAGAGTTCTGCATTCAGACATTCAAACTCATCAATAAAAAATAATTTTCTAAAATGAGGTTTTTTTTTTTTTTGTGGGGGGGAGGGGGGAGGGGAGACAGTATTTCTGAATTGGTTGTTAACCATATGATGAAATTTCTTATAGTTTACACTGATTCAAATCGATAAACCACCCTTATATCCAAGTAAACAAGTGATTGGTGTGCATTCATGGAAACAATGACTAAATTTCTTCACAGAATTGCAGAATTGACAACCTAAACATTTGAAATTTGAATTGACTACTTGATATTTTCATTAGGCATTACAAACGGCAATCTCCTGTCTTTCTTGTAGCTTTCAATAAACAAACAATTCCTTAGTTCTACTGGCACCACGAATTTAAAATATCAAAAATTGAAAATAAAATTCGCATAAACGAATTAGAGACTCTCTTCCGTACTGCATTAATTTCATCGTTTTCTAAGGAACCAAAGAGGAAATGTAAAATAATAAATAAATAATAAATTTTAAAAATGAAGAATTGAGGGAATCTCTCTTTACAATGGTTTGGCTGAAATGCGCAGCGGAGGTGGACCGAATCTCGGAGAGACGTGATCTAGAAGCTTCGATGGCGGACTCGAAAGTCTCTTCGATGGTCTTCTGGTAAACCCGAGCCTGCTCGACCGCGTAGTCGATCCACGGCGTGGCAGATTGCTCTAGGGTATGGAGACTGTGACTTATGGAGTCGTTGGGTGATATGGCTGGCTTCTCTTCTGAGGAGTTTTCTGGCAGTGGCACCGTCGCCATTGTTAATGCAATTGAGCTTGTTCACTCTCTTCTGATAATTTTTTTTTTTTGGCTGCAAATCGTTGAGGTCGACGGAGTTGCTGAAACCATGGACGCGGCTAATCTGGTCTTGTTAACCGGGTCGGGTTGGGGTGCATCTTTATTCATGGGCCGTGTTAAGAACTTTCTTTATTGTGCTTTTAGAGTATTTTCACCCATTTGCCATGGCAAAAGACAATGACAAGGCAAATGCTGTTACTATTCATATGAATAGTGGCAGCCCTTGCAAAAGGCTAATGGTGTTTCCAGCCATTATCATGACAACCTAATGGCAACCACTATTCACATGAGATATGAATAGAGGAATTTGTATAGAGTTTTGGTGTGAGAAGTAAAGAATATGATTAAGTATTTATTCAAAAAATTCTGAAATTTATAGTTTTTTTTCAATTTTTTTCATTGTTGATGCCAACAATGACATCAATAGCCCTCAGGCTAGAGCACGGGCTCGTTTTGCCTTTGGGCTAGCCAAGTTTGCTGGGACCCAATTGGAGCCTGGACAGCTTAAGCCCATTGGAACACCGAAACGGGGCTTGGGCCCCCTCCTAAAGGGCTATCATTGGAGTTGCTCTTACTCCGAGTCCTAGATCCAAACGTTACTTTAAAAGTTAAAATGGCAAAAAGTTACTTTTAGTTATGCAGTTTGCGAATTTTCTACTTTTACTTTTGTGGTTTCAATTCTTGCAATTAGACACATATAGTTTAATATCTTTGCATTTCAAAGACACATCCAAAGTTTTATCTAATTATGTGACGTAGTAAGTATGTGTCATAAAGGTGGAGGGGTATTTTGGTAGGATTAGAAGGAATTTGACAGAATTTGTTATGTGTCCTTAAATTGCGAGGGATTAAAACTACATGGGCAAATTGACAGAATTGAAACTACAAGAACCAAAGTGGTAAAATAGATAACTTACCTATACCAAAAATAACTTTTTGCCTTTTAAAATCTACATTGAATACCCTTCGCAATGAATGTGAGAATTTGAGGACATGGATTTGGATTTTGTGACTTCAAATTCAAATAATTATGTTTCACCCAACTTGAGTTTAAATATTTGAATTTGACCCAAATCCATTAAGAATTTCATAAGCTAAAACATCAGGGACTCGTTTGTTTATATAAATTTGATTAAGTATGTTTGGATATGAGGAAAAACTTAGTTGCAACAAGGAGAGCCATAAAGTGTTATCCCTAACCAATAATGTTATGCCATATGAAAATATTATCACGCATGTCATAGCGTTATTAGTTGGGGATAGCAAAATAGTGATATCCCCATTTCATGGAATTCTTTCTCTTGGATTTGAGGGATTGAACCCAAATGTTTAAGTTCAATTTTCATTGCATGAATTAGATTTAGTTGAAATGGTTAAGTTCAATTTAGTAACCGGTAATTGTACTCGTGAGTCTTGTTTGTCCTTTACACTCTCAATTTTAACACTTAAGTATCCCATATTTTTTTCAGTATGATTCTGACGTTAGGGAATTGTCAAAATTCCCATTAGTTGAGTACATGGCAACCATAGCAACAAAACAGACATGTGATAATTTGGTTGTCCCACTTTTTGTCCCATGTTTTAAAGTCAATTTGAGGGTATTTTTGAACAAGCCTAATTTTAGGATAAAACCATATTCAAAATAGATATTTTGGGCAAGAAGACATTAGTTGTTTGAAAATAACCTCAAACAGACTTCCAAAAAAACAAAAAGATGCAGCTCAAGGCTGCCACATAGGTAGCTAACCAGAATTTTGATGGAAACCATAATGCCAAAATCACTTTGAAAAAAATTGACAAATCAGAGGTACTTAATTGCTAAAATTAAGATTGTATGAACAAACATGCCTTATGAGTACAACTCCACGGTACCAAACTGAAATTAACCATAGTTGAAATTGAACTAGAATTTGATAAGCCCAAATTTCTCATTCTCTTTATTTATACCCTTTATCCTCTCCTTATCTATTACCAAACAACGAATTTAAAAAAATATATGAATTTGAATATGAAAATTTAAAATTCAAGTCCATATCCTTCTTCTTTTATATTTTAAAAAAGGGTTATTGACCAAAATGGTCCTCCAACTATTGCTCCAGTATCATTTTGGTCCACCAACTAAAATTTTCATTTCAACAGTCCTTCGACTTTTCATTTGGTATCAAGATGGTCTTACCATCAAATTCTGTTAATTTTATTTTTATATTGAGAGGTAAAACCGTCCATATACAATTACCAAACTCATTCCTTATCTCACGACTCCAACCCACATCTCAGCCTCCCCCATCTTAGCTTCCCTCATCCTCAACCTAGCCCCACTTCCCCAACCCCCTCGATCTCTCGCATAGAGCAGCAACTTCAAGCCTAAAAGAGCCTTGCAAATCAGGCCAACCCGATTCAAATTAAGTCATACCTAACAAAAACATTCCCAAATCAGATATGCGTTAGTGTACACAGAGAGAGAGAGAGAGAGAGAGACCCATTGGTTTTCATTTTCGTAGCTTTGGGTGGTAATTATCGTGGATTTGGGAGAGAGAGAGAGAGAGAGAGAGAGAGAGAGAGAGAGAGAGAGAGAGAGAGAGAGAGAGAGAGAGGGTGTGGGTCGCGGTGAGAGCCGCTGGGAGTGGTGAGGTGACGGTGGGTGGAGGCTTAGAGGGGGGAGGTTGCAAGGTTGGAGATGGGGTGAGAGGAGGTTGCCGGGTTGGAGAGGTAGGTTTGGGTAATGCTAGGTTCGTTTGTTTTGGGATGCTGGGTTCGTTTGTTTTGGGGTTACTTTTTTAAATTTTTTGGTATTAATTTTTGTATTTATCTCATTTAAATTTTTTTAATTAATTTAAACAATAGAGAAAAAAAATTATTACTTTTTAAGTCCATGTTAGCCAAAAAAAGAAGAAGCCATATTGGTGGTGAGATTCAATTTTTTTCAATTTTAAAATTAGGTACAAGTTCCTATAATAGTTTCCTTTAATTTTTAATTATTGTATTAATATTTTAATTCATACGGACAATTTTACCCCTAAATTTAATGGCAATATTAACAAACTTTGATGGTATGACTGTTTTGATATTAGATAAAGAATTAAGGGACCATTGAAATGAAAAATTTAGTTGGTAGACTAAAATGATATTATAGCTAAAATTGAGGGACCATTTCGATCAATAACCCTTTTAAAAAGTCCATATCCTTCTAACAAAATGGGCTTTAGCATTTGAAATAACCATTAGAACTGTAAGGATTTCATCCTATCTCATGAGTCTTTCTTTATTGTGTGTCTCCTCCATATCTCATTCTCTAGCTTTCGTCCATCTCTTTCATCTATCTATTCACCCATTCCAATATGAAGGATTATTCAATCAAATAATAAATAGTAAATGGGTTAATTTGAAAATAAATGAATATTACTCTTGTCAGACTTAGGGTCAATTTGGCATTGCTGTGCTGTGAAAATAATCGCTGTCAGATTTGCTGTGAGAGAAATCAGCTGTGAGAGAAAGCAGTTTGGCGTTTGGTAAAATTTTTGTTAAAAGTGTTATTGGTATTAATTTTACGCATAATCAGAAAATGATTGCCGCATAATCATTAAACTCAGCGCCTCTTCGAAACTGATTCCTAAATAATCAGAAAATGAAAGCACCTCATTAGCTGCTTTCCCTTATAGCTTTCTCTCACAGCAATTTTTAACAATAAGTGATTTTCTCACAGTTTACCAAACGGGTTGAGCTTCTCAAAATTTTTTAAAAATCACTTATTACCCCAAATAAGCAATACCAAACTAGCACTTAACCAAATCCTCATTAAATTTTATTTTTCCATTAGAAGGGGCTAGTACATGTTCTGCAATACCCCCGGTCCGATCTAAAATTTGAGATTTTAAAATGTTTGTTTTAATTGAATTGAACAAGACATTTAATATATATATATATATTATTTTTCCATAACCCTACACCTATTTTTCTCTCTTCACAATGTCTTCTGCTCTCTTGCAATGTCTTATTAATTCTCGAATTTTGGTCCCTACCTCTCATCTACCTCTCGATATCTCTCATTTATTAGTCTCTTGACTTTGTGTCTCGATCTCCCTTTCGATCTTCTCGATCTTTAGAATCCAACGTTATTACTACTCATATTTAGAGATTTCTAGCTGTTGTTGCTCAAATTTGGAGTCTATCATCAATCTCACTCTTTCCCTCTGTCTACTTCTTGTCGAGAACCAACCCAATCACAATGGTTTTTCAGTGCACTGACCATTTGGTTCTAGTGAGCAATGATTCATGTTAGTCCAACAACACCTTAAAATTTCGCAAAGAGGAAGACACATACACAACACAAATTAATTTTGAATTAATTTATAACATATAGTTCGGATAGTTATTATTCAACCTATTATGTTAATCGAGACTTTCAATTCGAATCAATTGGTATAAAATATAGATCTATATATATATAAAGCAAAAGGCAGAGAATGGTGAAACATTCAAAATACCAGAAAATGCCATTGGTTAATGCAAATATTAAGAATTGAAATTATTAATTAAATGAGGATAATATGGTAAATTTACACTTTTTCATATTAAAAAAATTAAAATTAAAAGAAAAATCAGATAATTGATCCTATTTTTATGAAACAAAACTACCCATTATCTTTTTTAATTCTAAAAATAAAATAAAAATAAAAAAGAAAACCAATTGGCATATGCGTGAGCATGTGCCAAGGGGCTAGTAACAAATAAATAATTACCGCCACAAATGCCCATCCCTAGATTTATCGAGACCTTTATTTCCCATGTTTGTTTTTCCAACTCACGTGGCACCACTAGAAGGTAAACATTAGTCGATAAAAAAGAACCCGCAGGTAACCGAGTTGAGTTTCCAGCGGAGAGACCATCGTGTGCGCTACCACTATAATAATACACACTCCAAATTCAGATCAGACGCCACCAACCAAGTCTCAACCTTTCGCTCCTGTCGACGATTCTCGAAATCCCTAAAGTACCCCTGTTTTCCTCCAAAATCTCGCTCCCCTGCACCATCTGCTTCGCAATCTCTATCTGAGCAAACCCTAGCACCCCTCCCAAATCCTTCTCCGTCTACGCGATGCTGAAGTTTTCGCCGACCACCGCGAGCCAGATTCGCTTTCTCCTCCAAAGCCTCAACGATGCCAACTTTGACTCTGTGCTCCGAGAGCTCTCTCAGGTACTCCCGCTCTGTTTTCGTTTTTGTGTTTTATTGTTTGTGATAATGTATTGGACGCCTAATTTTCTGTAAATTTCGGAGTTTTGTGGAATTTAGACGAACTCATTCCACTCGATTGCATTTCTGGACTTCAGCTACTAATAGAAGTGAAAAAAAGAAGACAGGATTAAAATTTGGCCGCATAGTTTAATTTTGGATTGCTCAGTATGGTGCTTGAATGCAGTGTTGAACTTTAGCTTCATAGTGTTTGTATGACACAACGCCTGCGTTGTCTTTCTCTGTGTTCAAATTTGAAGAAATGGGCGGATCAAAGGAAATGCTAAATGTGCTGAGATTTGCACAAATTTAGTTTACAATCTGATGGCAGCTGAGTTAGCATGCTATGCTTCTGCTGGCATAAGTCGAACTGACATGGCATTGCCACATAAGCTTCTGTGTCAGTTTGTACCAGAAAAGTTGTGCTACCCATTGCAACTCAAACAGAAGTTCAACATAAAATTGTGTTCGGTGAGTGGGGTGGCAAGACCATGACGAATTGAATTAGAAGTGGGGAAGGTTAAGTAGGGGGAATAGGAGAAAATTCCAAGTCGTGTTGTGTTTTGTATTTTCTATTTGTAAATATTTTCTGGTGGGATTTACCTGAAATAGTCTCATCCTTATTCATTTCTCCAGCATGCATTGGATGTTGAAATGTTTTCAACTTACAGCTTTAGTATATGAAATCTGAATATTCTTTGTTTTTTGGTGAAGATATTCATATTTTCAGTTGAGTGAACGGTTGACAATACACACTGGATTAGGAATTACTTATCATGCATGTGATCTGTTTGCTTTAATTTTTGTTGGTCCAGTCTGCAATATCTGTAGCTCTTACACATGGCCCATTGAAGGTTTATGTTTATTTCTATGCTGACGGCGAAGAATCTTTCCAATCTTGAAATTTTAAATTTTGATATACTTCTGGATAAGAAAATAATTAATGTGGCTGATAACAAGTACCCTAGAATAAGGTTTTTTTTTTAGCTTATCTAATCATGCATCTTACTGGATCTCTTGCTGATGTTGTTTGTGGTTTCATGGCAGTTTACTGAATATGGAATTGAGGGAAGCATTTTGCTGCTCCAGACCTGTCTGGGTCATCTCACTAATTATGGAGCAGACTTGAAGAATGTGGCACTGGAACGGGTTCTTTCCTCAGTTTTTAAATATCTTCTTGACAGACCTAATTTCAATACAGTGTTTTGTGAGTCCCTAAGAAATACAGAGATCAATGAAGGAATTCTAGAGAATTTCTCAAATGCATTACACCTGTCAGTATGTGAGAAGATTGCCATTGGTCTTGCGTTGTCAGATTCTGAAAACCTAGACAGCAGGACATGTGGTAAGTTTCAGTTAAAATGATGGTGAACTGTTTGACTGATGTATTCTTGCTCAAAAAAATTTCTTTTGCACTGTTAGTATCTTATAATTTTGCCGTAATTTCAATATAGAATTTAATACTGTTTGTTTCCAGGCAAGAACTTCTGTATGGCTCAGATCCAGAAGTTGTGTGAAAATCCTGTTGCGATGAATTCTTCTGAGCAAATTCAGAACACTGTTATGTTCCTCCAGCGGTCTGAGGGCCTTTCCAAGCATGTGGATTCCTTTATGCAGATGTTATCTTTATTACAGCTGAAAGATGACAGTTTGTTTGTTCTAACTCCATTGCTTTCAGATGAGCTTCGTGATGCCAATTTTTTGAGGTACGGTAATTTTCTAGTTGTCTTTCTGCTAGAACTACTTGGTATTAGGTTATTTGCCTTTTCTATCTATTTGTCATGCCAAAATATATCCTGTGCTCAATAGCTTTTGCTTTTTGCTGCAGCAATGTGGGTTTGTTCCATGAAAGTGGAGAAAATGATTTTGATGCTATTTTAGCAGAAATGGAGAAGGAAATGAGCATGGGAGATATAATGAAGGAATTAGGTTATGGATGCACAGTAGATTCATCTCAGTGTAAAGAGATTTTATCCCTTTTCTTACCACTCACTGAGTTTACTATCTCAAAAATACTTGGCATGATTGCCTGTACTCACGCTGGTCTCGAGGACAATCAGAATACATTTTCAACCTTTCGGTTGGCACTTGGTGACAGCACTTTGTCTGATATGCCTATGTTGAACACCTGGAATATTGATGTCCTTATAGATACAATCAAGCAACTTGTGAGTTACTTGTAATCTTCTTCCATTTTTTGTTTGAGTTGTGACTTAGTGAAGGAAAGTGCATCCGTTTTCTTTTCCTAATTTTGTTTGCTGATTACAGGCTCCGGGCACCAACTGGATACGGGTTATGGAAAATTTGGATCATGAGGGATTTTACATTCCTAATCAGGAGGCTTTCTCTTTTTTCATGTCTGTATATCAGCATGTGTGTCAGGTAGGTTTTGTATTCCTGCAGTTTTTTAATTGTGCAAATTGTGATGTTTTAGTCTATATTAATCTGTGGTCTCCGGACTTGAGCTGTGCAGGAGCCCTTTCCCCTCCATGTCATCTGTGGGTCTGTCTGGAAGAATACCGAGGGTCAGCTATCCTTTCTTAGACATGCTGTATCAGCACCACCTGAAGTGTTTACCTTTGCTCATTCTGTTAGGCAGCTGGTACAATCTTATATTCATCCAGCTTATGCATGTTCCCTGTTCCTTCATGTTATATTTGTTTGACCATTCTGAGTTAGGGTTTAGACAGCTGGTACAATCTTATATTCATCCAGCTTATACATGTTCCCTGTTCCCTCATGTTATATTTGTTTGACCATTCTGAGTTACCTATCATCTTTTCAGGCCTATATTGATGCTGTGCATGGCCATAAGCTTCAACTTGGACATGCAAATCATGCGTGGTTGTGTCTTGACCTTTTGGATGTACTGTGTCTACTAGCTGAGAGGGGTCATGCTCTTGCAGTTCGATCGATGCTTGATTATCCTCTTAAACACTGTCCTGAAGTCCTGCTTCTTGGGATGGCACATATAAATGTACCTCTCTAAAATTGATGTTTTAAAACACTAGATTATCATAGTACTTGCTTTTGGTTGATAAATTTACACGTGCCATTGCAGACTGCATACAACCTGCTGCAATATGAAGTGTCTTTTACTGTTTTCCCCATGATAGTAAAAAATTCCATGGGCAGTGGCATGATTAACCACCTCTGGCATATTAACATCTCGCTGGTGCTGCGGGGATTTGTTGATGCTCACAATAGTGATCCAGATAGCATGGCTAGAATATTGGATATCTGTGAAGAGCTAAAGGTAAGTTTGGGGTGTACTTATGAATAATCTTCCGACCAGTGTCTGTTGCACTTGTTGCTGTATAATTGAGAATCAAGATAGTATGTGTTGTGTGGTTTGTTGTATTAATGTTACTGGAATTTCCATTTATTTCTCGTATGTTCTTCTTTGTTTTGTAGATTCTGTCATCCGTCTTAGAGATGATTCCTTCCCCTTTTAGTATCAGACTGGCGGCTCTTGCTTCCAGAAAAGAGTTTATAGACCTTGAGAAGTGGTTGAGTAATAATTTGAATACATATAAAGATACTTTCTTTGAGGTAATGTAACTTTTGTCTCCGTCCCCTGCTACAAATTTAGGTAGCAATAATATTAAAATCATGCATATCACTGGCTTATACGAATAATGCAAAATTTCAGGAGTGCGTCAAGTTCTTGAAGGAGATTCAATTTGGTGGATCACAGGATTTTTCCACCAGACCTTTCCAACATTCTGGTGCTGTGTCAAATCTTTATGTGGACACTGCTGCTACATTCTCGAAGGTTCGACAACTTGGCATGCAATTTTGTTTTCTATGATGTAGAGCTTCATCATCTATCATGCAGAATTTCATCATCTGAATGTTGATTTTAGGTTCTTAAAGCTCATGTTGGCTTGATTACCTCTAGCCAACTTACTGAGGAGATGGAAAGATTGTCTGTAACAATTATGGATTCTAATCCAAGGCTGCAGAATGGTGGCACTACAGAGTCATCAACTGATGGATATGCAGATGATATTGAAGCAGAAGCGAACTCTTACTTCCATCAAATGTTTTCTGGTCAGTTGACAATTGATTCAATGGTCCAAATGCTTGCCCGATTCAAGGAATCTTCTGTAAAAAGGTATGTTTGTTGAGCTTTTGAATCAGGATACTTTAATATTATTTCCTCAATCTTCTCTCATCTTTTCAAAAGCCTACTATTGCCTACTTTTATCTTGTTCAATTGCAGGCCATAGATCTTGTAATAGTACAATAGGTGAAGTACACATGATACTAGATTTTCTTTGGTCAAAGTTAGGATTGACTTTTAAAAGAATCTAATTATGCATCTTTGAGTTAGTACAGTTTGTATCATGTCTTGCTTTTCCCCAGCCCCACCTCACGCATGAGAACCCAAATTGCTTTTTGATAGTTTCATTCTCTTACGTGCCACATGTATGTAATATCGATGTAATATTGTTTTGGCACTTCTTACTCTTCTATTGGTTTAATTATAATAGAAGGGAAGGTCCGTACTAAAATCTGCTGAAGCTTCTTACTTTCACATTATACTATTTTTAAAATTGAGAGTTAATTAACAATTCTTTGCTGCATGAATTGACAGGGAACAGTCAATTTTTGAGTGCATGATTGCTAATCTGTTTGAAGAGTACAGATTCTTCCCCAAGTATCCTGAAAGACAGCTCAAAATTGCTGCAGTTCTCTTTGGTGAGTGTTTTTAATGACTCCTCAGTCCAAATTGTATTTCTAGATTGCCCTAAAACTTTAATTTGTCTGAAGACTGTAAAGAGTAATGTACAACAGAGTTCAGTATAATACATTTTGGTTGTGCTGAGGGATTGTTTTTTTTAAGTGGGCAAGGGAGCCACATATTGGGTATCTGTTAGGAGGTAGTATGAGAAACAGTTAAGAATAAACTTTTTTTGGATCCACTATTTTCTAATTATGTGGTCAACTTGATGGTCATTATTTGACATGTCGAGAGCATGCATTTGTTAATGAATAAATCAGATGTGATTCTTGTCCTTTTTAAAGTTTTCTTTTGTGCGTATGTAGAAGAACTCATAAGATTTGACTTAGTTGCGATATATATAATTATGATTCTTTCCCATTGTCTATGCCCTTAGCTTTTCTATGAAAACTTTTTGAAATGGAATCCTTCTGTAGTGGGATAGAAATTTTTTTTTTCCTTTTAAATATATGTTAGTATGCCCAAATTTGTTTTAGGAATGCCTGTTTCAATTTTATTGTATGCAATGTTTCAGGTTCTGTCATCAAGCACCAGCTTGTAACTCATCTGACTCTTGGGATTGCTCTGCGTGGTGTTTTAGATGCATTACGCAAGCCTGCAGATTCAAAAGTTCGTAATATTTCTCATTAATTTCTCTCATTAGTTTTTCATATCATGATATTGCTGATGATCTTTCTACATGCAGATGTTTGTGTTTGGAACTAAGGCTTTGGAGCAGTTTGTGGATCGTCTGATTGAGTGGCCGCAGTATTGCAATCACATTCTTCAAATATCACATCTGCGTAGTACTCATTCAGAGCTCGTGGCTTTCATTGAACAGGCTCTTGCTAGGATTTCATCAGGCCATTCAGACCCAGATGGAAGCAACCATGCTTCTGCTCATCACCACGGTCCCAGTCAAGCTTCCTCAGGAAATGTGGAGGTCAGTGGTGTACTTGGATTTGTGATGTGTCATTATTCAAAATTTTTATCAAAATGCTTAGAAAAGGATGCATTGCAAAGCAGTTTATAACCTTTTTTTTGCAATTGAGAAAAAAAGTACACATTTTCCTTCTCCTCTTGAAATTTACCAGTACGAGAACCAAATGTCTTTTACACATCCAGGCAGTTGTGTAATTTTTCAATCATTGCATACAGCAGTGAAGAATTTGTGATGTTTAAGTATAAAATTACTACCATTAGGCCATAGATTTCTCACTGTGTCCTTTTTTTTCTTTCTTCATTTTCTTTTACACATCTATTCTAGAATTCGGGTTTTCACGATGATCCTTCTCCCATGTCCAAAATGTTCCAGTGGACATTGCTGAAATATTAATTTCTTTAACTACAACAAATGGAATTACATATCTGACCAGTCCACATTTTAATGGTATTGGATGCAATTTTCCAGAGCTATGTAATGCCCTTTGATGTTTACACCAGAAGAACTTCGTTCCAAGGCTTATCAGATGTAAAATCATGCTGGAAGTTTTGGATATATTTACACACCAAATTGTCTCCAACTCTCTTAGGATTATGTGTCAGATGCCCTTTTTTTGTTCTTTTTAAATCTTTTGTTATGAAATTATTAATTTCATACATTTAGGATACATGTATTGAATTTAACCATGCCTTGTTATTTCAATTTATTTGAGCGAGCTGAGCTATTGTTGCCCACTTATGCTTATATGCTGAGTCATTAATGCAGTTAAATGGTTCGAGCATCTTACATACTGGGCAGCAACTATCATCTCCTCTCCAGCTTCAACAGAGACATGAAAGTTCTCTTGATGACCGTCATAAAGCCTCAACTTCATCCAATGACATAAAGCCACTTTTATCTTCTGTTGTGCAACCTTCGGTTATTCCTTTAGGCGATGCTCCTAGTATTCAGAAGGCATGCCTGCTTGCATTTTTTAAAAAGGGGTTTTTGTTTTTTTTTTGTCTGGGACTAGATTCTATCAGCTCCTTGTATCATTAAATTTTGATTCCCCCTCATTTTCTTATAAAATTGCAGTCACAAAGTGCAGTCAGTGCTCCGGCAATGTTGTCTTCTTCTTCCCCTGGTTTTGTTCGTCCTTCACGAGGAGTTACTTCTACAAGTAATTTTCAACTTCTTTCCCAAGTCATTATTTCATCCCTACATAATTAAGTTCCTGGTGAATGTTACAATAATGTGCAATACAAATGCAGGGTTTGGCTCTGCTTTGAACATCGAAACATTAGTTGCTGCTGCTGAGAAAAGAGAAACTCCCATTGAGGTATTGTGTTCCATCTTGTAGGCCTCGTATTCATGCAAGATGCTGTGAGTTAGTGTGTGTTGATATATTATACATATGTATATCTTTTTGTTTTCACACTATCACATGCCTGGTGTAGATATGTACATTGCAGTCAGGTTTCTAAAACTTACGTGGGGGCCCAATTCCACCTTACCTATTCTTAGTGGTCTTAGCTGCTGTAGCCGCTTCTGTTTCACAAACTTGTTGTCATATTTGATTGACATTAATACTCCTTATTCAGTGATGTTCTATCTTTCGATAAGTGTTTTGACATAAGTATGCATCAGATCAGATTGTTTTTATATGAGGGCCCAGACTGTGACGGCATTTGTTTTTTTCTACTGCAAATATTACATCTTAATGTTGTCATTAGTCTTCTTTTTCTCTTTGCCCTGTTTGAATATTCTTACAGAAAATTAGCTCTTATGGACTAATTAGCCAATGTATCCAATTTCTGGGTTCAAATTTTAATTACCTCTTGGTTAAGGGCTTTAACTCTGTATAATAGTGAGGGTGATGCCTGTGGTATGTTTTTGAGTATATGTGATTTGCTAATCTACACTTTAATGAAGAAGTATCTAAGATGGCTACTTTATATACTTTTCCATTTTTGTTGTTTACTGAATTGATTTGGGATGCTGCTGGAACAGGGAGCAAAAGAGTCGAGTTTCTGTGTTTTTATGTAACTCTCTTATTCTGTGTTTTTAAAGTCTCAGCCTTGTATGTCTTTGAAAAAATCGTAATTTTCTGAAGTTGATATTATGTTAGAACTTTGAATTTTCCAGGCAAAGTATTCAGCTTGTCCATGTCATGTGTTCTTCTGAGATTAATGCTGACATGTTCCCAATTCTCTTTTACAGGCTCCAGCATCTGAGGTTCAGGACAAGATATCATTTATAATTAATAATATTTCAGTTGCTAATGTTGAAGCTAAGTCAAAGGAGTTTGCAGAAGTAATGAAAGATCAATACCATCCTTGGTTTGCGCAGTATATGGTTATGAAAAGGTTAGGCACTTTTTGGAAATGAGATATGCATAGATAAATTTGTTTGTATTTTGATTGTCTCATTTCCCCTTGTTATTGTCCTAACATGTGGAGCACCCACCTTACCTCTTGGCAGGGCAAGCATTGAGCCAAATTTTCACGACTTGTACCTGAAATTTCTGGACAAAGTTAATTCTAAGGGTTTGAATAAGGAGATTGTTCAAGCTACTTATGAGAATTGCAAGGTTTGTGTCTTTTCTATTTTTCTTCTGGTCAGATGCACAGTTTGTTGTCTTACATGTACATTATTTGTGCATTTGATATGATTATATATTTAATGCCTGTGCATTGTCTCAGGTTCTTCTTGGATCAGAGCTTATAAAATCAAGCTCAGAAGAGCGCTCATTGTTAAAAAATTTAGGGAGCTGGCTTGGGAAGCTTACAATTGGAAGGAATCAAGTCTTAAGGGCTCGTGAAATAGATCCCAAGTCTTTGATTATAGAGGTGCGAGTTTGATCAATGTTGTTCTTCTTGATTTGGTTATTCTTAGTGGTATAGACTTATGCTACCTATTAAGTGGTTACCTTTTGGTTTTTTCTAATCTATCCCTCCCCCACTCCTACAGGCATATGAGAAAGGGTTGATGATTGCAGTTATACCCTTTACTTCAAAGGTATAGTTATGCTTGTTTTGCTTTCTTTTTTTCCTCACGGAAGAGGCATGAAGATCTTATGCTCTTTTACTTGCTGCAGATTCTGGAGCCATGCCAAAGTAGCCTGGCATACCAACCACCAAATCCCTGGACAATGGGTATTCTTGGATTACTTGCTGAGATCTATTCAATGCCAAACTTAAAGATGAACCTGAAGTTTGACATAGAGGTACACATACGTTTTCATTTGGTTATCTATTGAAGCTTGCCTTCCATAATATCGTTATAGAATTTCTAGTGTATCTGCCTTATTATTTTGGAATTTCAGGTTCTATTCAAGAATCTTGGCGTGGATTTGAAGGAGATAACACCAAGTTCTCTTCTCAAGGATCGCAACAGAGAACTTGAAGGGAATCCTGATTTCTCTAACAAAGATGTTGGAGCATCCCAACCACAGATGGTTGCTGAAGTGAAATCTGGAATCATATCGCCACTAAATCAAGTTGATCTACCACTTGATGTTGCGCCATCTTCTGGGAGCCATACACATCTATTACCTCAGGTTTGTCACAACATTTTCTTGAGAATTGAGATCTTGTCGGGTGATAGCACTTGTAACATATTTTCTTTTCACATTGTTTTTTACCTTGACAATTTAATGTATTTCCTATTTAGTATGGCACTCCTCTTCATCTTCCACCTGGTACCTTTAACGAGGATGAGAAGCTTGCTGCTTTAGGGTTGTCTGATCAGATTCCTTCTGCTCAAGGACTGTTACAAGCTACTCCGTCACAATCACCGTTTTCTGTGAGTCAGGTGCAGTTAAATGTTTTCATTTTTTGTTGGTTTTTTTTTTGGGGTTGGGGGTGGGGGTGGGTGGGTTCAAGTATGGTTTAGTAGGGATGTTTGCCTTCTTCTTGTTGGTGTTTTTGTCCTCTGATCCTCTACTTGGCTTGGCCTCTGGCCATTTGCAGCTTCCCACACAAATACCTAATATCGGAACTCACGTAATCATTAACCAGAAGCTAACTGGCTTGGGATTGCAACTGCATTTTCAGAGGTTCTATGATAGTCCTTTCTTACAGTGTACCTTGACCAGCACTTTGGTAGAATTACTCATTTTTAAAATATATTGCAGAGTGGTTCCAATCGCAATGGATAGAGCTATCAAAGAGATAGTATCTGGTATTGTTCAGCGCAGTGTTTCTATAGCTACCCAGACCACTAAAGAGCTTGTTTTAAAGGTTAGTTAACTGAATAATTCTTGCCACTGTTGACTATTATTTGAATAAATTTGCTATTTTATCTTTCAGGCTGTTTCCTGGTTAAATCTTGTCATCTTTGCATAATGTCTTATTTCATGTCCATCTTGTCACTATGGCTCTTTGATGACTCGAACTTCATCTTCTTGTCTCCCCATTGTTTCTACTTTAGCTTCTACAACACATTCCTTCAATCAATCCTTGTTTTGCCACTCCCCCATTGATATCCATGTTACAGTAGCACTTTATATTTTGTATATGCTCATTCTTGAGGGCCAACTGTATTCTTATGTAAAGCGTAGTGGGCCTTGTTCAGTTATGTCAGAATTTCAGAAGCATTTCTGCACTTTGGTCTTTGCATTGGGACTCATTATGCATTTCCATTTCTAATCTTGAATTGGCTTGTTGGTGGCAATTTAAAAGAATGTGTGGTTGCTATTTCAATTCTATGTACTATTGTTCTGAAGCAATATTTTGATATTGTAATGTTCCTCTTGCTTTTGTTTGTATAAATGGGGTTGGAGTTGGTGCAATCCAGAGTCGGTGTTGATGTCCATTCACGACTCTGATATGTACGTGCATCCTACATGCCTGAATAAAAGATTTATAGGGGTTTTTTTTATCTAAATAATGAGGGAATAATGCTACAAGAAAAACTGGTGCTCCTGTATGACTTTCTGTTTTTGTATTGCTGTTTAATGTTAGTCACATTTCCAAGGTTAAAATTTCAACACACTAACCATTCTAGGAAAGCCTCCCTTACCGCTCTCTTCTGATGCTAAATTTGGGGCACTGAACTGTGAGAACATTTGCACTGTAAAAGATTGTTTCGTGGGTTGGATGTCAAAAATAACTCTTTTGATGTAGATCTGTTTCCACTGTTCTACCCTGCTCTGTCATCGTTCCTTACACTGTTTCTATGGGTTGTGATTGGGAAGTATGTTGCTGTAGTGCCGATTCTTGGAAATGTTTAGTTTGGTTGCTAACTAAAGATTTTTCCAAAACAGTATTCGGTCTAGTAATTTAACCTAAATCTCTTCCAATTACTTGTGTTGGTAGGATTATGCCATGGAATCAGATGAGACGAGAATATTTAATGCAGCTCACTTGATGGTTGCGAGTTTGGCAGGAAGTCTAGCTCATGTGACATGCAAGGTATTTCCTCTTACAATAAATTTCTTGGGATTGTTTTGGGAAAATTTGTATTGTGAATGCGACCTATTATTTTAACACATGTACAATCATTAGCACAGTATGCTGGTTTAAGGGTTCATCATTCAGAGTATACATATATGTGTCAATATCACCACATTGGAATGCCATGCATTGTGTCTGATACAAATAACAATTTCTACTCCAACTACTATTCATTGCTGCAAATTTATTGGGGTGCCTTTTCTTGGTGTGAGGACTTCTTTTATTTCCCTGTGTTCATCTTTGGTTTGTGTTTCTGGAAGCAGGAACCTTTGCGCAGTTCAATATCAACTCAGCTCAGGAATTCCCTTCAGGGATTAAATATTGCCAGTGATCTTCTAGAACATGCTGTACAACTTGTTACTAATGATAATCTGGATCTTGGCTGTGCAGTTATTGAACAGGCTGCGACTGATAAGGTTTGGCTTGATGAATACACGCACATACATAATATCTATATATGTATATGTTTTTGAAAGTTACTGCTATTGTTTGTAATCAGTTCTTTTTGTGATGATTTACCATGGTGGAAAAATGTGAAACAACTAAAGAAAGCTTTTGTATTGCTCATATTAGGAAGAATGTGCAAAGAATGGTCTTTTGATGTTAGTGTTACCATTGGCAGGTTAATGTCAATATTTGAGAATTTTTGTCTGTCAGAAAACATTTCACTACACATTTGTTTATGCTAGGATGTAACTTAAAGCAAAAATACTTCTGGGTCAATTGGAAAGGAAGTGAAATATGTTTTAGAATTATATGCTGACAGAAGGTTGCTTTTAAGATTGAAATTTGAATTTAGATAAACTAGTTCTGATCTGTAATTAATCAAAATGATCCACATGTAGAGATAACATGGATATTCAATTATGCTGTTCTTCACTTGTGTTTAACTGCTTGCAGGCCATACAAACAATTGACGGGGAAATAGCTCAACAGCTCTCATTAAGAAGGAAGAGAGATGGTGTTGGTGCAACCTTTTTTGATACTAACATTTATACTCAAGGTTCCATGGGTGTTGTGCCAGAGGCCCTTCGCCCTAAACCCGGCCATTTGTCCCTTTCTCAACAGCGAGTTTATGAGGTAATGTGCTACAATTTGGTACTGATATGGTCTGGTGATGAGATGAATGTCAAGCAATTTGATTTCTTTTTACACTCCCCCTTTATTATACAGGACTTTGTTCGGCTTCCCTGGCAGAACCAGTCTAGCCAGAACTCGCATGTTCTTCCTGCTGGTACTCCAGCATCAGGACAACTTAACACAGGCTACTCAGCAGGCCCTGGAAGCAAATTTGATGCAGTTTCTCGTCCGCTGGATGAGGGCATTGAACCCAATTCAGCTCTGCATCTTAGGTTTCTTATATATTTTTTGTTTCTAGTTTTTAAGTTATGTAGTTCATGTACTTATTGAAGTATTAGTTGCTTGAATGTTTGTAATTTTGGTGTAATGTTTCAGTGCTCCCTCTATTCATGTCGGGGTGGGTGATGGTGTTTCCCAGCAGAGTTCTGAAAATGATTCTGTCATTGGTTCATTTCCTTCTGCTGCTTCTGCCCCAGAGCTACAATCAGTAGAGTCGTCTGATGCTGTAAAGGTTGAAAAAACTTTTTACATGATATTATAATGCTCAAGTTACATTTTACATGAAAAAACTTTGTTCTTACTTACATTTTGGGGCTAGGAATCTGGAGTTTCTTCACAGCCACTACCTTCACCTGCTGTAACTGAGCGTCTTGGAAGTAACATTTCAGAACCTTCTCTCAACACGAGGGATGCATTGGATAAATACCAGATTGTGGCACAAAAGGTTGGAAATAACCTTTGTAGCTTGTCCTTTCTTTCTGATGTTTGTCTCATCTTTATTTATATAGCGAATGAGTTCTTGATATATCCTTCATCGATATATTTTTTTTTTGTTTACTTTTTATTTTTAGTGTTTATGAGTTAATGAAAACCTAATCTTCTGTATTGTTTTCAGTTGGAAGCTCTGGTGTTTTCTTTCTGATGTTTGTCTCATCTTTATTTATATAGCGAATGAGTTCTTGATATATCCTTCATCGATATATTTTTTTTGTTTACTTTTTATTTTTAGTGTTTATGAGTTAATGAAAACCTAATCTTCTGTATTGTTTTCAGTTGGAAGCTCTGGTAACTAGTGATGCTAGAGATGTAGAAATTCAGGTACTGTATCTGTTCATCTTTATGGTATCTTCTTCCTCTAAATTGTATCTTGAAAGGTATTATCCATATATACGTGCATCAAAACTAGTTGGTATAGAATAAACCTTGAAAGTGTTTTCCCTTTTGTAGTCATACATACATAAGTACATACACTATGATATGTATATTTTACACGAGATGAATGTTCTCTGGTATGTCTTATCCAGGGAGTCATTGGTGAAGTTCCTGAGATTATACTCAGGTGTGTTAGTCGAGATGAGGCTGCCTTGGCTGTGGCTCAAAAGGTCAGTGCTATCCTTTGTGAGAAGCTTTTGTGTTATTTGTTCCTTTGAATAGTTAATCATTACAGCTAACTTGAATGCTTATGGAGTTTCTCTGTTGATGTGAAGCAACTGGTTCCCTGGACAGAAATTTATGTTTCTGGTAAATATTCGTCCAATGATTTTAATGCTTCGAGTTTTTTTTAATCTTGAAACAGGTTTTCAAGGGTTTATACGAGAATGCATCCAACCATATTCATGTCGGTGCTCATCTTGCAATCCTGACTGCCATTCGTGATGTTTGCAAGCTTGTTGTTAAGGAGCTCACTAGTTGGGTATGCACTATTGTACTTGTGTTATGATATAGATATTTTTGTCTGGAAAGCCTCTATGTTTTCCTTTGAACATAATTATTTCTTGATTTGGATCATATATGGTTACCTAATTTTCGTACAACTCTTTTGCCCTTAATGATCCTGAAATTTCGGCTTTTCTTGGTGAGCATAACTTCATAAATTTCTAATTATTTTCCTTACTATGGTTCTTGTGGTTTTTCTCCAGTCCTTTTTGGGGTTGTTTGGTCTTTTTGTTTTGTTTTGCCTCAGTCTTTTTCCTCCGTCAGCTTGTTGCCTGTTTGGAGGCAGTTGTTTCCTTTGCTTTTGGTTTATGCGGGTTTGTTTGGGCGTAGTGGATCCCCTATCCACTTCTTGTTTCTTTTCAGTTTCTTTTTAATAATATTGTTTCTATTATAAAAAAAAAATTATTTTCCTTACTATTGTCTGTACTTAGGATTTTATTATTATGATCTTGTCAATTCTATTCATAGCAGTTAGACTTAGATAATAGTACGATCTAGATATACTAATAGCACTTCTATTCGTGTCACATTTTCCCATTCTAACACATTTTCCCATTCTAATATATTGGTTTGCTACTTCTTGCAGGTTATTTATTCCGAGGAGGAGCGGAAGTTTAACAAAGATATTACTGTTGGCCTTATTCACAGTGAATTGCTAAACCTTGCAGAGTACAATGTTCATATGGCCAAACTTATTGACGGTGGCAGGAATAGTATGTAAAATGGCTGTTTTGTTTACAATATTAATACTACCGCAGTTGATGTAACTTACTGATATCTTAAAATCCGCAGAGCCTGCAACTGAGTTTTCCATTTCCCTTCTCCAAACTTTGGTGATTGAAGAATCTAAAGTTATATCAGAACTTCATAATCTTGTTGATGCTTTGGCAAAGGTTTGTGTAAAAAAATTGCGCCTTGTGTTTTACATTAGTACAGTTTGTTTACTGATTCTGATACACAGCTCGCTGCAAAGCCTGGATCTCCTGAGTCACTACAGCAGCTGGTTGAAATGGTGAAGAATCCTGCTTCTAATGTGGCTGCTCCATCTGCTATTAATGTTGGAAAGGAGGACAAGGCCAGACAATCTAGAGATAAAAAGGTCAGTGGAGATGTCTTTAGTATTTCGGGCTACTTTATGTGTATTTTCTTCTGACTCGATTATAATATATATATTTTTTGGCTGAAACAGGCTCCTGTTCACTCTCCTGTGAACAGGGAAGACTTTAGTAATGTGGAGTCTGTGGAACCTGATCCTGCTGGTTTCCGTGAGCAGGTACAATGATACATTCTTTATAACCCTGAACTGCACATTGTTGGATGTTGAGGATATTCAACAGACCTATTATTTGCTGTGAATATTTGAACTAAAGAAAATTTATAAGGATGTAACTGGGACATGACTTGGTTGCTTGGTACATAAGGATGGGAGGAGTATTGTTGTTTTGAATTTAGGTGGATAAATGGGTACCATCCTTGATATTGTATTTAGAGCACAAATATGTAAAGTTGTTCTCTGATGTGTTTTCAACTTCTTTGAATATGCTGCAGGTGTCAATGCTGTTTGCCGAGTGGTACCGGATTTGTGAACTTCCTGGTGCAAATGACTCAGCTTGTGCCCATTTCATCTTACAGTTGCATCAAAATGGTCTGCTGAAGGGGGATGACATGACAGAGCGGTTTTTCCGCGTCCTCACAGTGAGTTTTCAATTTCTAGAATGGTATGTTATAGAATGATACGAGGAGTTACCAAGCATGTGTTTTTTTTACTCATCTGCAGGAGCTTTCTGTTGCACATTGTGTGTCTTCTGAGGCGATGAATCCAGGCACATTGCAAACACCACAACAAGCGCAGAGTCTCTCCTTCCTTGCCATTGATATCTATGCTAAACTTGTCTTCTCAATTTTGAAGGTAATTATTCCGTCGTAATTTTATTTTATGCTCCTAATGATTCATATACAAAGTTTTTATTTTTTATTTTATGAAACTTACATGTCTTGTTTGATTGAGCAGGGATCGAATAAACTATTTCTCTTGACAAAGGTGAGCACAAGGAGATTTTGAGTTTGATTGAATCTTGTTTTTATTGCTTATCCAATAATGCTTTTGCATGATTTGGCCCTTGGCAGATTTTAACAGTCACAGTGAGATTCATTCAAAAGGATGCAGAGGAAAAGAAAGCATCTTTCAATCCAAGACCATATTTTAGATTGTTTGTTAACTGGCTGCTGGACCTTGGTTCTCTGGATCCTGTGGTTGATGGTGCTAACTTTCAGGTCTGGATCAAGTGGTTGCTGCTAGGGTCTTTTGCCTTTGTTTTGTCATTATTGTTTATGCTGACTCACTAATGTTGGTTGTCTATGTTGCAGATCTTGTCAGCATTTGCAAATGCATTTAATGCTTTGCAGCCTGTTAAAGTTCCTACATTCAGGTTAGCATCCTGGTTATATTCATTACTCTTTTGTCAATGGTAGGAAATGAAATGTCAGTTCTTAAGATAAGGAAATGGTAGCTTATATGGTTGAGTTTGTATATTATTAGGTTTCCAGCTCTGTGATTATGAACTTGTAGGTGATTGGATGATATTGTAGGGATTTTATTTAACTACGGATTGGGTTGGAGTTTATTTTGCACTGGCCCCCTATAATTACTCCTTTTGTCTCTTCCTTTCCCTCTTTTTCTTCTTATCCCTTCTCAATTTCTATCTCTGTTCTGTTCTCTATTGGTTGTGCATCATTGCCATTCATGATTGGAAAGATTATCATTCAATCTTGGTGTACAAAAGTTAGATATGATATTTTTGTAAGAATAAATTGTGATATTTTATTCCTTGGAACTTTGTGCGTTCCTATACTGAGAAATATTTTATCAGCTTTGCATGGCTCGAGTTGGTGAGTCATAGGAGTTTTATGCCAAAAATGCTCGCTGGGAATGGCCAGAAGGGCTGGCCCCTTATCCAACGTTTGCTGGTACACTTGTTTCAATTCATGGAGCCATTTTTGAGGAACGCTGAACTAGGAGTTCCGGTCTGCCCCTTTTTTCCTGCTGGGTTTCATTGTTTGTTGCAGTGTTGCTTAAATTGCTTTCTGTCTCACAGCATTTTCTCGTATTTTTATCCATGTAGGTTCATTTCCTGTATAAAGGCACACTTAGGGTGCTGCTAGTGCTACTTCATGATTTCCCAGAATTTCTCTGTGATTATCACTTTACCTTCTGTGATGTTATTCCTCCAAGCTGCATTCAAATGCGAAATATTATTCTCAGTGCATTTCCCCGTAATATGAGGCTGCCGGATCCATCTACTCCAAACTTAAAGGTTGCCGACGATCCTGCATATTTACTCTGTAACATTTATGGTTATGAAAACTAATCTGGTGGGGACTGGTTGTTCCTTGTATATATGCAGATTGATTTGCTTGCTGAAATCAGTCAGTCTCCACGTATTCTTTCCGAGGTTGATGCAACTCTAAAATTGAAGCAGATGAAAACCGATGTGGACGAGTATCTGAAGGTATGCGCATTTTTCAACTTGTAGACTGAATACTGTTTTATAGCTCGTGCTAATTAGGTTTTACATACAGGTGGACTGATACGTCTTTTGTGTGGACATTTTGACCTTCCCCATTTAGTACCCCCTTTCTACAGTTTTCTCTATTCTGCTTTTCTTATATCAAATTTTTATTAAGATTAAATGTTTGAAAATTTGCAGACAAGGCAACAAGGTTCTTCATTTCTGACTGAACTGAAGCAAAAATTGCTACTTCCATCAAACGATGTTGCCTTAGCTGGTACTCGTTACAACGTACCCCTCATCAACTCCCTTGTGCTTTATGTTGGGATGCAGGTACTTGTTCTTATGCTAATATTATGCCTCTACATATCATTTGTCTCTAAGGTGAAATGCTACAAGTTCCAACTGTTCTAATACTTGTTTGTTTAAGATCAGTGTTCTTTTTTTTGCAATATTGGAACCTACATAGAATCCATTGCTTTCCCTAAGTGCCCACTTCAAAAAGTTCACAACTTGTTTGTAAGATTTTCTTGATTTCCACGTTCAAGTGAACTCTGACTGTTATGCTTTGCTGAAGAAGAGGCATTAACGAATTTTTTAAATCCGAATTCTAAAGATCTTTCTGACTCAGTATTTGGAGAGGGTCTCGACTTGAGTAGAGAGTGGATGGTCCAGTGCTTACTTTTTTGGTTTAATTTTACAGGCTATCCAGCAGCTTCAGTCTAGAACACCTCATGCACAGTCTACCCAAAGTGTTCCATTCGCTGTCTATTTGGTGGGTGCTGCTTTGGATATTTTCCAGACTCTGATAGTGGACCTAGATACTGAAGGGCGCTACCTTTTCCTAAATGCGATTGCAAACCAACTGCGCTATCCAAACACTCATACCCATTACTTTTCGTTCATTGTTCTTTACTTGTTTGCCGAATCAAACCAGGTGAGACAAGTTAGATGTTTGCTTTTGTTTAGGATATTCATTCTGTTGTGGTTAGTCCCATGGACAATTGGAGCACTTTGTTTTAATGTTTTTGGGGACTTACATCACAAGCCTTGGATGTGAAAGCATTGTTATCAATTTGTTAAACATGCAGACTGCCATATATAACATACAAGTTAAATGTGCACATTGCGATATGTAGCATATTTATGGGCGGGTAGATCCTTAATGTAGGGTTTAATTCTTACCAGATAATCTTTGATAATGGCCACAGAACTCCAATGCATGTTTCTAGATTGCTTATGATTCAGCTGCATACATCTTCTAACTGCCGACATTTTTTATGCTTCAGCATGAAATTATCCAGGAGCAAATAACAAGAGTACTGTTGGAACGTCTGATTGTTAATCGGCCACATCCATGGGGTCTTCTGATTACCTTCATTGAGCTCATCAAGGTAAAT
Source organism: Prunus salicina (assembly GCA_020226455.1). Lineage (NCBI taxonomy): Eukaryota > Viridiplantae > Streptophyta > Magnoliopsida > Rosales > Rosaceae > Prunus > Prunus salicina. The sequence goes on along the minus strand of CM035343.1, from coordinate 14,477,440 downwards.
GTCCGTCCCTTTGAAAAAGAAAATAGAAAGAAGCTTAAATTTTGCAAGCTGCAGATTTGTTCTAAATCGTTATGTTGTATTATTTCAGAACCCTAGATATCAGTTCTGGAACCGAGCTTTCATACGGTGTGCGCCAGAGATTGAAAAACTCTTTGAATCTGTCTCAAGATCTTGCGGCGGTCCAAAACCCGTGGATGAAAGCATGGTCTCAGGTTGGGTATCCGAGAGTGCACACTGATCGAGAGCAATTCCTCTCAGTTTGTGAATCATTTCCAAATTGCACAGATTGTTTTGCATGGCCAAACGATATGATTTGTACTATAACCATCAGCAAGCTGCATGTACTTGTAATTATTGTATTGTAGTTGATCTGTTGTAATTAGATAGATACCTACATTGTAAATTTTTTTCTTAATGCAGTTATTTCACTTTCTTGTTCTCAACCTTGCTGCCTTCATTAATTGGTTGCTCGACAGACAGGCATGTTGAAAATGACCAAAACTCCAGGGTGTAAAATGTTAACCCCAAAAAGTTATATGACATGTCAATCTTACCCCCAGGAAACTGCCAGTAGCTGCCCGATTTACTTTATTAGCAAAAGATAATTAGGCTCCTGCTTTTGGTAAAAGAAAAAAAGACCTCTTTTTGGCCTGAAGAGAAAGGGAAGTTATATTTTAATCTAGATCCTTGAAAGAAAATGTGCTTTACCCGGAAAATTACCAATATTTCTCTTTTTTTAAAATTTAAATTTTGGGGTAAATACAGTTCAGCATCAATTATGCGTATCCCTCTTTTATGGCACACAGGATAAAAGAGAAAAAGGGAACTAATTAACTGTTCTCAGTAAAATGGGGTTATTGCAATTGTTTTTTAATTTTTCACGTTTTGTGAGTTTTCTTGGGGTGTTGAAGATGATTATGGCAAAGAGTTTGATCTTTTGCAAAGGAAACACCACGCAGCTCTTTTGCACCTAAAGTGGTGGATATGTACCACCTTCTCTTGTAGAGGTAGGATCCACCAATACAAGTAAGCTCACCTGCAAGTTTGCTCCGAAAATGGATTATTGAGATTTGCCGCTAAAAAAAGGTGGTGTTGGGTGGAATGATAATTCATTTGAAGAGTTCTCAGTGTTGAGAAAGAGGAGCTTTTGGGGGTTTAACAAATAGAAGGGATTGCGCTATCACTATTACCATAGGGTTCAATGACTTCTGGTGGAAATAATACCCGAGTTTATTTTTTGGAGTTTAGGTAACAAAAGTATCATCAGACTCTAAACTTTCCTAGACCAACATGGCATGACATGAAAGATTAGTTGATTTCAATTACATATGTTTCGGTTGTGTCTGATGCCAGATAGCTTCTTCTGTGATTATATCCTCTATGTTTAAGGAGTCAGAGAAAGCAAATGGTTCAGGATCGTCTCATTTCTGATGTTAGCGCAGTGCATCGGACAGATTTGAGATACATAGACTTGCAGTAGGCAGCGACTTTGTGCAATATGAGTTTCTTGGTGGAGAAGGTAGCCCTCTGGTAAGTTTCTGAAACTGCAGATATTTTCCCGATTGTGGATCGTCTTACTTTTATCCTCTTCTTGTGTGCCTCTTCCTTGGCTATGCGCATATTCTTCCATGTGTTCTCCACTGCTTTTGCACGTTGCTTCTCCAGTTTGCTCTGCCAAATTCGAAGTTTAGAATCATTATTTTTTGGCTCTAACATTATCTCAATTAGAGATGTCATCTGTAATGTTGTCTAAAAACAATGGTTTTATTGTTTGGACAAGTAATTTTGTATGTAACCGTAACACCATCACATGTTATAACGAATGTATATTATCTATATTAAAACCCAAAGTAGAAATCCGTCTCCCAACACGTGTAATTATTTGGGTGAATTAATAAAATGATGTGACCTAAACTATCCGTTACATACAAAAGTTTCTCCCAAATAGCATGCAAAGCAGATTCAGTTTCAAACAATTTCATACCGCAGTCAACATGGCATAAACAACTTCCATTTGATTAAAGCAGATTAACCTTCGAACAATTTCATACCTCAATATTTTTAATCTCCTTCAAGGCCTTGCTGGTCTGCTTGAATTCCCAGTCGTCTATAGCAGCCTCTTCTTCTCTCAACCTACCAAGACTCAAAACATGGTAATTGATTACAAAACCCTTTCATAAATATATGCTCAAAATAGATGGAGTCTTCCTCACTTGGTCACGAGTCTCATATGCTCAGCCTTTGTCCATGCTTCTATTTCAGCCTTGAGCTCCTGCTGCTTGAACTCATCTAAGAATTCATGGTAGGGTTTTGGCCGATCCATCAGCTGCTTATCTCCTTCAGCGTTTGGGTTTTCATCAGCATCAGATTCTGCATGGCTGCTCTGATCAGCAGATTGTACAACATGTTTATACTCTTCATTATAAACTGAGCTGTCTTCTCTCTCTCTTTCTGAAGGTGATTCCCGGCCATGATCAAATTCATGGTGAGGATCTGAGAATATGCTTTCACGCATTGACAACTTGCTCAGGCAGGAACCTTTAGAAATTTTGTTCTGCGAATTGGGGTGACAGAAACGACCAAAGTCTTTGGAGTTCTCCATCCTTTCCTTTACTTCAAAACCAGAAACGGTGCCCTTGGGGACATTTGAAGCAGCACATAATCATATTCACATCATGATATTTTTTTCTTTTTTGGCATGAGTTTTTCTCATCATAGACAGTTAAAAAAAATTAATGGAAAAAAATAAAAATACAACAATGGGAGGATATATGCATACTTAGCATACAAACGAAAAATATTTTTTTCTTTTTTGGCATACATTCATTTTGTTGTGCTGCTATTTAACCACGTCTCTTTTTTTATAATTACCAAAATAACAAGTACCAATCTACAATATAATATATATATATATATATATATATGCATGTACAGTTGATATTGGTGCTGCTATTTCCACTCACATATGTCTTATTTCCCCACTCACATTTTAATGACAATATGGAATCAAATAGTACTTCATCATGCTTTCACAAGTTTCTATATATACAATATTACCCATCCTCAAAATGTGAATCAAATATAAGAATCCAAAGAGAAATATATGAATCAATTATGTTTCCCACAGTAATATTCACTCTAAAACAAAAGAAAAACGTTGAAAAAGAAGGGAACATATGAAATCAAATTTCCACAATAAAAATATATATGTGTATATACACACACATATATCATATCTGGTACCAATGACAAAGAAGAAGAAAAAAAACATGAGCTATTGTAAGATGGAAATTTTGGTAAGAGAATAGTAGGGGAGTGAGGAAATAGGAAAGGTTGGTGAAAATATCAGGACTCATCGATATTTGATCTCTATTATGATCTATTGAAATTTGTTAATGTTGACAAAATATCGACAATGTACCACTACCATAACAGGTAATGTAGATCACTTTCCCAGAGCCAGAGAAGTGTGAAATAATCGTTCTAGAAAATTTAAAATGAAACCTAAGCTACACATGCAAAATTCTCAATTCCCATGATCCATAATACTATCAATGAAATTATCAGAGATAAGCGCATAAAGCCATTGTAGAAGAATATCAAAAGGGCTATAATATCTTGAAATTAAGAACACACACACACACATATATATATATTGTGTATATAATATACCTGGGTTCTTGGAGTGGAAGGCTCAGTAGTGGGCAGGTCAGAGTAGAAACTATCTGCCTTGAAAGTGAAAAAAGTTGCAGAGCTGCTAAGTGGGCCACTGCTACAACCTCGTGGTGGAGATCGTGGCAAAGCATCCATGAGAGGGTTCATGCTCCAAGTTGCCTTTGAGTTTTTGAAGGTTCTTGCTGATAAGGAACGAGTGTCATCGTTTTTATTCAACTCCGACGACTTCGTAGCAGCCCCCTCGGGATTCATCATGCTGGGTTTCGTCCTCATGCTGGGTATCGTCCTCATGCTGTCGGTTTTGGAGAAACTTAGGTTCTTTCTTGTTTGGGACATCATTTTCTTGGAGTCTCTTGGTTCTTGAAATGTGGCCTAGTTTTTACTGCTATTGGCTGTCACAGTAAGAGAGAGAAGGAGGAGGTTGATGGGGAAGAGAGAATTATTCCAGTCTTTGGTTCCTATTTGGGTTATTGACCATTAGGAATTGATAAGCTGTCTTCTTCATAAAGCGCTTTTATATGGTTTTAGTCGCCTGCCCTTATAGAAACTTCTTTTATGGCAAGCGACCTCTATGGGAAGTTGGTATCTGTTCGAGAATTATGTAGATTTGTCCTTAATGTCTTAAGATTTGGTTTTGTTAATTTGTTGGATTTTTTTATCCATCTTTTTCTCTTTGATGCAAGCGATATTGAATAAGAGAGATAACTGAACACACAAGACCTTAGTTACGGGATTGAATAAGAGAGAGAGCTGAACACACAAGACCTTAGTTACAGGGACAAATGATCTTAACCTCTTGAGCTACGATATCTTTGTGAATATTTGTACATTTTAACCATCTCTCCTTTGGTCTCAGGTGAATTAATTCTCCCTTCAATGATATTTAATCTCACCAACAAACTATTTAAATGATTACTATAAATGATAGAAGAAAAATAAACCCCAGGTTTTTGGATATGTATCAACACAGTCAAAGGAAAATAATGATGTATTATATAAAATTAACCGTGAATTGCATGTTAACTATAAAGGATAGTAAAGTCACAATATGCAATATAAATGTATATTATGAATACCATAAAAGTTTATTATTTTATTTATTCATAATAATTATGAATAGTTTATAGAAAGTGTTCAATAATTAAGAAAGAAATTTAAAAAAAAATTATTTTTGATATACATTTAAATTTGAGTTATTTAAGTGACAAAAAAAATTAGTACAAATTCCTCCTAGATGGTCTGCAAATTGAATGGGTAATAATAAATTCCATTAAGGAAATGATAACTGTATTGAAAATTAAGATAATAAGACTATTGAAGAGGGGATGTTGTCTGAATAGTTTGAAAATTAAAACATATTCGGCACTATAGTTGCTTTGACTTGTATTTTATTTACTTATTTATCAATGAATTACTATGTAGTGAGAGGTCTTTATCTTTTACATTATCTCATTTGTTTTGATTTTATTAAGGTTAAGCATTTTAGGTTTAGGAGTTCGTTAATGTTTAGAGAATATATTGAAAACTATAATTAAATAGAATTACAAGGAATTTGTAGCTCAAGTGGTTAACAAAAATCTAAAATGGCGTTTTTTTCAGATCGAAGGAAGAACTTGTTTTACAATACAAAATGGAGTTTTTTTTTCCTTTCTTGAAACAACCTGCTAGGCGAGTTCATCAAAAGCTGCCACCCCTTATGCTTCCTCCTATTTCATAATATGAATCATCTTCTTCGAATCTTGTCACAGCAGCTCGAGTCTCGAAAAGTTTTGTTTCAAATTCAGGGTTTGGTTTGATTTGTTTTTCTCCGATTGCTACTCTTATTAAGGTTTGCGCGTCATGTAAATGGTTGTTGCTTTTTTTTCTCCTTCTTTGTGCTGCTTGTTTTCATCTTTACTTCTTATTTTATGCTTCTTTGTCTTTGATAGCTTGATTTGCTTTGCTTACACTCTGAATATGCTTCGATCAGTTTTTTGGTGTGTCCCAACAGAGAATTGGGAAATTTTGAAGAGGATAATGCAGACCAAGGATTGGTATTTGTATGAGAGCTGGGACCAAACCCTGTTTCTCACAAACTATTTGCCCTATTTGGAATTGGTATCTCATCACGTACACACAGTTTTCCATCAACCAGAAAAAACCCGAGAGAAAGCAGAGAATCCCGATCCCCCAGTAAGTAAAGAAGCTCACAATTTTCATCCTTCTAGGGTCCTTCTGGATGGGGGTTACTTGGGTACGCATTCTCAAAGTTCATCTTACTTTCCCCACACAAAAGCCTTTGCAAACCAGTGCCGTGGATTTACCATCAAGTGATTGCTCAGCCTCAAAATTTTACACAAGAATTTTGAGTCCCAAGTCTTGCACCGTGTCATTTGTATTCAAGCGATCGATACCAAATTGTGCTCATTATCTAAAATCCATCCAATGGCCAGCATTCATTCAAAAAATTGATCAAACTGTAGACGAGGAGGAGGGCCTAGAATTCCATTTAAGTAAAGGAGGCTCTAGTTCTAATACACTGAACCAAAAATGTCTAAAACTCTGCTTCAACCATTCGCATATTACAAAGAAAGCTTATAAAACCGAAGTTCATTCATAAATCACCATATTGAGTCTTGTTTCCTATTGTTAGCACAGCACCCTTCCTTCTAAGCCTCTCTGCGCACAAAGTAGAGCTTACCCATGACATGAAGAACGGCAACAAAGGCAATGAAACCAATGCTCATGATGAGAACAACATTCGGGGAGATCTTGAGTCCCGGGGCATCATCAGTGTAAAACTGGAGCATTGTCCCTGCTGCACCGCCTGAAGCACCTCCACTTGTCGTCCTCCTCCTTCGCATGCTCGCAGTAGCTGCGGCACTTCCCCTTGGGGCAGGTGCTCCACCGCCTAGAACCATTTTCTGTTACCACCAACTCAGACATTTAGAACCTCAATCCAACCTTCATGATACAAAAATAAACGACCAAATCCACACAAAAAAGGACAAAAAAGCTTCTAGGAGAGGAGGTTGGCATTATTTAAGAAGACCTAGATGGAGATTTGACAATTCTGTAAACATATAGAATAGAACTCATAAAGAAAAAGTTTTATAAATTGATCCAACATATGCAAAATCAAATCTTTTTGTTCTCCAATTCAAGTTGATGACACATGAATTTGATTCCAAACAGAATAGACCAGAATGATTAGCATAACCAACTTAAAGGCCAAACAATAACAAACAAGAACGTATAGAATTGCATTAACAGTAATTGGGGTTCAGAGACTAGCAAAACCGTTTCATAGCTGAAAAACTTTTGTAGTCAAAATCCACAAACTCCATTTCTACATATTTACAGTTTAGACTAAACGCACCCATCAGTGTATCAAAATGATAACATGCATGCAGAGATCTACAGAATAGGGCAATTTGAATGAAAAAGAGGAATATTAGCAGAAACAAAATATTAATCAAAATGAAAATTCCCTACCGCAGTTCATCTAATCCATGGAGTTCAACTTCAAACAACCAAAAAATACAGAAAACAAAGAGAAAATTCAGATGATTATACAGAAATTAAGAGAACTTAATACTCAATTTAGCAACGAAAAGTTTCGATTTTTCACAACAAATCAGATCCAATAACACAACAATCACGAAAAAAGCAGTAAAAGATCGGCAATCAGAATTAACCCAAAAAAAAACACGAAACAGAAGATTGCATGCAGTAGATCTGCAATGTTACACGAACAAATCGAAGGAGAGAAGAGGAAGGGGAAGAACTGACCTGAGTCGACTCGGTGAAGAGAACGAGTTGAGATGCTGGCGTGAATTGGAGGTTGAAGATCCAAGAAGGGTTTTTGACTCCGATGGGCTGAAAATCCGTTTTATTATGTAACGCAAACGCGTTGGCGTTTCTTTTTGTCTACGTGGCTTGACCGCTTGACGCTTCCACGCCTACTCCACCAATTGTTTCCTGCCACGTCAAATCTGACGTATGCAGTCGTGCAAAATATCACTGCTTTGATTTTATTTCAAATATTTATATCTTTTATTTACATTTACGTATAAATTTTGAAGAGGAAAAGTCCAATACAGCTTTCAAATACGATGACCGATTGGAAAATTGTGGACGTTTTCATGAGAAGACAAGTGTGAATATTTTCATTTTCATTTTCAATTTAAATGGTAATTTCTGTCAAATTTGGATGACTAGATAATTTTCGATTGCTTAACTTATTTGTATAGATATCAGCCAAATTAGAATAATCAGCAGAAAAAAAATATTATAAAATAAAATAAAATGAGAACATCCATCAACACTCATGGTACCTCATCAACATTTCTGTCGAAGAACCTATACTCAAACTCCAATCAGTTGAGACATTAACGTAATAGCGACGAAACAAATTCAACAACACCATAGCAGTTGCATGAAACCACAATGAGCTTCATTCCTAGAATATGTCATTACATTCTGTGAAAAAAGAACTTCATTCCTAGAACACGTTACATATCAATGATGTCGAAAGAGGAGATAAACTGTACTCGTGTTTTTGCTTGTTCTAACTCCTAGCAAGTTAGTACAGCTACTTAATATGACAAAATTAGCACGACTAACCTTGCTGAACATTAAAGAAACAGGACTAGGCTTAAATCACAATGGCAACTTGATGCTGAGCTGTGGACATCCAGGTTATCAACACACAAGTGGGGAGAGAGAGAGGACTAGAATGTCTTTCAATGATGACAAACTCCTTTCGGGCAGTCTTGCTGTGAGCGAGGAAGCAAACCATCCTCTGTTATCATAATGATGGACATCTAAATAAGACATGATGATTACAACCTATCTATTTTGTGCGTTGATCCAAACGCTGAACAACTGCCAAGTGATTTGATGCTCATTCAACCGAAGTCAAGATTCCCATCAAGAAGTTAAGGCTTTAAGCTCTTGAAAAACCTGCCACCTTTCAGTCCCATTCCAGTCCCAGCAAGACTTGATGACAAGAGAGATCTGGTATTTGGTCGCCATGTCAACTCTTTCAGAACAGAAAATAAGCTTGCCAAGGCAGGAGTTGTTTCACTGTCTGTTATATTGTTACATGATACTACTCTAAGCCTTTGAAGCTCTTTCCAACAAAGGAGCACCGACTCCAGACCTCCTGTCGTCAGCAGTGAGCATCCTTGCAGAGAAATCAGCTTCACCCTCCTATGTTGAGGAAAAGGGTAAAACCATTATGAAGGGTAAAAATTGAAATCAACAAATAGGTGTTATTCAACATCAATCTCATGCTAGACAATGCCTCAAATCATTATACTTATCTACTCTAGCAGCCATTGATTGGAAGACCAGACTCAAACATAAGAATGATGGATAATCATACATATAGCCGCCGTATTTTTCAATGATCCAGATAAATCATGAAAGCTTTGTGCATAATGATTCCTTTTCCTTCTCATAAACCCAAAAAGAAAGGACTTTGGGTCTTCTGGGGAAAAGGTCTGATGTTTTCTGAAGGAAGTTCTGATGTTTCCGCGTAATGCATGGAACCATGCATGGGCCACTGATGAATGCATTTCCAAGTACCAACTTCGCTAAAAACTTATTCCACATTGATTTGTTTTCCAGGTATGCTATGTCTCTTTATGGAAATTCAAAATAATTGCAGTATAACTTGTAGTAGGAAAAGAACTACACCACATAATTATGTAATCATAGCAAATTAGTGTTCTCCAACTCGTCAAATAAAAAGTATATTCATTAAACCTACGACATATGACATCTTTGTGAATTCTACTTTTACGAGTCTTCTGCTTGTAGTATTTTCAATTGGACTGCTTAGTGTGAATTCCAATTTTCTTTTGGACTGAGATTTATTTGAGTTGAGACTGATCTCGAGCTATAGTTTTCTACAGCCAATGTAATGTTGACTATTCTAACAAAGGCTTTTCTTTGGAATGATGGTTTAGCTGGTGTCCTCTTGTTTCAGGATTGTGAGTAAAAGTCACAAGGTTTACTTTACCAGCTCGTCCAATTGACAATCCTACGTGCTTGGGATGGTGAGAAACAAGTTGGGTCTGCAGTTTAGAAAGATAAGGAGAAAAGAGATCGTTTGGGATGGAGAGCGACTACAAGTTTGTTAGTAATAACACAGACTTTGATAAAGAAAAAAAAACTGCAACACACTAGCCAACTCCTTCGATAAACGAGAAGGAATATCTGAATTCTGTTAATTATACCCTAATTCTGTTAGAGTACAAAGAGGCATATTAACAGACATAAACTTTGTCCTTATTCTCGTGAACTTTCTTAGTTCAGAAACATATTTGATACCAGACTCCTCATTGTGCAACCTTCAGAACCGTGTAAGTTTTATTGAAGAACTTTAAAACTTGGAGTTAATTGGGTTTTGGCCAATTCACAGGTAACAATTCTCCACACGTTAAAACTTTAGAGTTGACAATTCATAATAACTCATAAAATCCTTGCATTACCTATGATTAAGATTATAAAATGTAATTATCAAGGAATCTATTCAAATCATAAAAAATAGGTCTAAACAAGGAATTTAGTGAAGCTATTTGAGACATTCTGATATTTGGAACTCTACAAGGATCAAGTGCCTGGATCAAATACCATGGGAGATAGAGGCCACAAAAACTTAGTGTAATGTCTGATTTTCATGATCATCGTTCCCGAAAACTATTCACATTTCAAATCTCTATAACATTACTTAGTTAGCATTGGATGACTGGATTAGAAGCATTCAGTAAACACAACAAAGGTGGGACAAGATAGTGGAGTCCCAGATTTAAATGGGCCTGCCTTTTCAAGGCAGTTGTGGCCTTAAAGGCAGAGATTATTCTCACACGTTCCAATCCAATCTTTCACTGGAAGAGCTAATGATAAATGGACCACAGATCTAAAATCAATTAAAAGGTTTGCATGGTATGAATGATTCAGACAACAAAAAGAGATAAGCACAAATGAGGGAAGAAAAAAAATATCGTACCTACAAATACTCGCAAATGCAAATACTTCATCCACCAACCCCCAACAATCCTGCAGAACAATATCCCTAACAGCCTCACACACCAAGAACAATGCTCTCACACCATGCTTATCCCTCATTTGACACCGCCGTAAATGCAACTCCTCAATGGTGGGACAAAATCCCAAGTGCTCATCAGGGCCGGGGCTCGAATCAATGTCCTTGCAAGACTGAAGCGTCAAAGTCTTCAAATTCCCACAAAAGGACAGAGAAGCCAACCACCCACCATCCATCCTATGATCATTGAGAGTCAACTCCTCAAGCATTTGGCAACACTGCCCAATTGCCTTAATCCCATCATAGCTCCCTTCACACCCACAAAGCTCAAGCTTCACTAACCTCCTACACCCCTGAGCTAAAATTGTCAACCCAATATCCGAAATCACTGCCTTGTAAAACCCATCAACGCAAGCAATCAATTTCACAATCTGCAAGTTCCTACACGCACTAATTCCCTTCAATGCCAAGTCTCCACAACAATGCAGCTCCAATTCCTGCAGTGTTTGACAATCCTCAGCAATCCTCAACAACCCATTTTCACTCGCACCTATGACCGCAATTCGGCGCAAATTCGGGTACGAACTGGCAATCAACCTGAGCCCATCATCCACCACACTGTTCTTCAACACATCACTTTCCTCAATAAACCCATTTGGGCTGAAAAGCGAGTCGATATGAACAGTCAAAGCCTTCCTCGTCACAAGAATCCCCGAATTCCGCGGAGACCGAATGCAAGCATGGACGATATCAAACTCAGTGAGGTTGGGGAACCGGGCGAAGACCCGACCCGAGTCCAAAAACCCCCAATCAAAGACCTTTACAGATTGCACCAAGCGGCCATGGAGGTACAGCCAGCGCTTGCAGACAAGGGAGTTGGGGAGGTACTGGGAAATTGGGAGCTTGGCGAAGATGGAGAGGAGAAGCTCATCGGATAAGAGGGAGGTGGAATCTGGTCCGGGAGGGTCTAGGGTAAGGGAATTGAACCCAGAAGAGAGGTCAGGCTCAGAGTGAGGAGAAGGTGAAGCAGTTGAAGGAGAGAGAGAGCTGTAGTGGTGGTGGCTCTGAAGCTGCATCTTCGCGATAACATACTTGAGAGCTTGGTCTGGGAGACTCAATGGCCTCGGCCTCTTCAGAACTTGTGACTTTATTGGGCTACCAGATTTTCTGTCTGGTGAATATGACATCTATCAAAGCTCAAGAGAAAGCAAATAAAAGGGCAAAAGCAAATAAATTAATTAATAAAAGCTCACTAATTAGGGTTAGGGTTTGCAAAAAACTAATCTTTTGTTAATCACAGTCTCTCTCTCTGTCTTTCTCTCTCTACATTCTGGAAAAAAGATTGGATTTTGGATAAAAGAAGTGTGTGTGAAATGTTAATGTAAGTGAGGAAGAAAAAACGATTCTGTTATCCAGTGCAGCGCCACCGACGGTTAACTAAAACTAGAGGTGATATTCATTAGCCAAAACGAAGTTTTGATGACGTGGAACGAGATCATTGGACGATGTAGTTATAACGAGTGGAGTGGTTGGTAGAGGATCAGTTGTGATCTTGTTGTTGGTTTTGGGCTGGGAATGATCAACAACAGATGAGTCTTTGGCATCATATATTTCGGAGGCGATAACGAGAGCATCATTCGATTTTGAAAGCAAATTAAAAGTTTGTCTCATGTGAGGGGTAACAAAATTTGGCTGTGTTTGGAAAGTACAACTCAAAACTCCCAAGTCCTACCTTAAACACCTCAAATTACTTTTTTAGGATAAACATGCTATCTTTTGCGCTTTATTCCCACGTAATAATATAATAATTGCATTTTTCTTTATTTTCCTTTTTGTGCTTTTCTTTGCAGGTGTAATCAAGAAGAGAGTAAAGTGAGCAATGAAATATATATATCATTGTTGTTGGATTGCATTTTAGTTTTGATGATCGGATATGGAAAAGATTATCTAATTTTGGAATGCTAAATCTATGAGATATTACTCAAAAGAGTTGTGTTTTTGTTGGGTTTTGATTACAATTTCAATTGGTGATCGCTTGTGTTGATACAAGTTTTATTAGTGATAATCTAGTAAGGCTTTGAGTAAAAGATTCAACTGAGTTTTTCGATATCGTTATTGGGCTCATCTATGAGTATTATTCAATAATATGAATTAATCTAATTTATGATTTTTTAGGTATTGAATTACATATTGTAACGTGACTCTCATGTAACTTTTTGATCTCTCTCTCTCTCTCTCTCTCTCTCTCTCTCTCTCTGATATATACATATGGTTTGGTTAATTAATTAGTAACTCCAAGTGAAGCACTTAATGGAACATAACTACTCATGTTATCTTTTCTTAATTCTAAAAATAAAATAAAAAATAAAACCAATTGACACATGCATGAGCATGTGCCAAGAGACTAGTATATATAAAGCAAAAGGCAGAGAATGATGAAACATTCAAAATACCAGAAAATGCCCTTAGTTAATTCAAATATTAAAAATTGAAATTATTAATTAAATGAGGATAATATGGTAAATTCACATTTTCTTATATTAAAAAATAAAAAATAAAAACAAATCAGATAATAGGTCCTACTTTTATGGGACATAACTACTCATGTTATATTTTCTTAATTCTAAAAATAAAATAAAAAAGAAAAAAGAAAACCAATTGGCACATACGTGAGCATGTGCCAAGGGGCTAGTATATATAAAGCAAAAGGCAGAGAATGGTGAAACATTTAAAATACCATAAAATGTTCTTGGTTAATTCAAACATTAAGAATTAAAATTATTAATTAAATGAGGATAATATGGTAAATTCACTTTTTTCATATTAAAAAAATTAAAATTAAAAACAAAATTAGATGATATGTCCTACTTTTATAGAACATAACTACTCATATTATCTTTTCTTAATTCTAAAAATAAAATAAAATAAAATAACCAATTAGATAGCGTGACGTTATGAATAATTAATGTTCGAATCACCAAACGTTTTCCTCAAGTTTTATTCACCAAAGTCGTTGCCACATAATATAGTAATGGTTATTTATTTCTACCGATAACAAGTAAAGATTACTACCACATTATTTAACTAATAAATTGGCAATTTGGAAGCCCTTCAAATACAACTTCCCATAAACTTGTCAAAACTACTTTTTTACTTTTGTGTATGGTAACATTCAGTCAACGACCTTTGGGTGTGGGAAAAACTAAAAAATCAAACTAGATATATGAGAATGTAACAAGAACCCTAATTTGAGAATGTCATTGTTTGGACATTTTGCATCTCATCATGCCAACAGCTGACATTTTGTTAGCATGACTTGGAAATGTGAGTGATTATTATTTGATTGAAATTGGCCCTCGTGATATCCCAAAAGCTATATCTTTCCTCGTGATATCTGCCCAAAAGCAATATCTATCTTGTAAACAAACTGCCGATACAACACCTATTTCTAAAGCATCAAACGTCAACCTCTCTCTCTCTCTCTCTCTCTGCGCATGATCTTTACTTCGTCTTTTCCTCTTCTCGGTTATGAAATACAGAACCACATCAAAATGGATACCACAGAGCTATCGGTAGAAGTGGATGCGAAGCCCATTATAAGCCTATCTACTTGTTTCACTTGTCCATGTATTATACTCGGGCCGTTGGCCCATTGGATATGAATTTTGGTGAGACATGTATGTGGTATTGTGGGAAGTGACCTAGGCTTCCAAAGCTCACTTTAGCTTTGTCGCACTTAGACGTTTGAAATTTGAACTTAAGACTTCCTCCAATATAGTAAGAGCTAAAATACAACTAGATTAAAAATAGATGGTTTTGTTTTTTTTTCTAACCAAAAAAATCATCGGTTACCTACTGATTCGAACCGACCCGATTGGAACAGATTTCTACAGGAACATTTACCAAACGATTTAAGTGTTTTCGTTTTCTCATTTAAGGATCAAATCTAATCCCTATCCACAGTCATTGAATTGAGTCGATTTATTGGTATTTTAAGAGAAATGCCTTGAACAAACTTTAATGAGACCCCGCCCATTGTCTCTCTAGCCGTACAACAGTGACATTGCAACTTACAAAACAAAAGGGGCAGGTCAAATCTTGGCGGAGGTTGGGACCTTAACTCTTCAAAGAAATTAAATAGAAGCCTGCTGCGTGGCGATGAGCTGTGGGTGAAGAAGAAGGTGCCTAATATCTATTGTAATAGCACCACATCACCCACGTACAAATCCTTACATCACTCACTCACTCACTCACTCACTCACTCGCTAGGCAGCCCCTTGACCAAAAAATCCAGTTTCCCACGCGCAGTTTCCAATATAAACTGTCTTACGTGTTTGTTTTTTTGGGTTAGGCTGAGAACTCTGCCTTCAATTCATTTCACACCACAATTCACCCTTGATATATCTCTCTCTCTCTCTCTCTCTTTCTCTCTACCACATAATCTTATTCCATGTTCAGTTTGTGATAGGAAGGAAGTTTCATTAATTTGCCTTTGTCTTTCTCTTGGTAATGGGAAACCCTCATGACCCACCCTCTCTCATAATTATTATTAGGTATAAGATTTTGAGTTGAATTTCGAATACATGCCATTACTTGCAAATTATACGTATAGTATAAATCTATAAGTGGATGAAATATGATGTATAATACTTTTTATATCGTACTTAACTCCTCAACATAGTATTTGGAATACAAGGTGATTTGGGACTTCTGTAAAGACCTGCAATGGACCATCAATCGACCGACAATGCAAGTGCAATGGACAGTCGACCGGCACACAAAAGAAGGCCTCTCTCCCTCTCTCTCTTTCTCATCCAACGGTCTTGCATATCATTGAGCGTATATGTATGTGTAACATGTCTTAGGTGGTGATTCGCCGTTGTACAAATCAAGCCAGAGACGTCCCCATCTTCCCATCATTTAATCTACACAACACATTACATTATTACATTACAGACACCTGTAATAAAATCAATGTATCATTGCTATGCAAACACACACACACACACACATTGACACGTACGAACTCGGAGATTTTTGTTTTGAATGAACTCTTCTTTTTTTCTTTTTCTTTTTATTGCTGCAACAACTTTTCGGTATCTGTAATTTTCTCCTAATATCAGAGAGTATACAATAAAGCCTGTCAGACATTTCCTTAATTTCCATTGCTATTATTAGCCACCAACACTGGGACATTAAAAAATGACCCGGCCCCTATCTCTCTCTCACTCTCTCTTTCTCTCATTCAGCAACTTCTCATTGCCCCTTTTTCTCAATCTCAAACACTTCGGAGCCGGTCCTGTCTCACACAAATTAACACAAAATAATTGAAGAAGAAGAAGAAGAAAGAAGTATATTACCCTCTTCTCTCTCTCTGCTCTACACATTAACACAAGAAACTCAAATTAAGTGAAGTATCTTGTCTCAAAATGAACCAGTGTGTTCCCAGTTGGGATCTTGATGACATTTCTACTCCACCTGCTCCTAGGCTCTCTCTTCGCTCTTCCACTCCATCTGCTGATGTCCCCATGTATGAATCTCTCTCTCTCTCTCTCTCTCTCTCTCTCTCTCTCTTGTTATATATGTACATGGTTTGGTTAATTAATTATCCAAGTGAAGCACTTAAATTAATTGTATGTATATGCAGGTTGGACTATGAAGTAGCAGAGCTGACATGGGAAAACGGCCAGGTAGCCATGCACGGATTAGGTCTGCCGCGCCTGCAGGCGAAGCCCTCATTAACCACTGCGAAGTACACCACCTGGGACAAGCCCCGGGCAAGTGGTACCCTCGAGTCAATAGTCAACCAAGCCACCTCTACTTTGCCCCCTCCCAGTAAACCCCCCTTCGATTCTTCCGGTGGCGGCGCTAGTGGGGAACTAGTAAGCTGGTTTGATCACCATCGCGCTACTGCTGTTCGTTCAACAGCAGTAACGCCCTCCACCACTATGACTATGGACGCTTTGGTTCCTTGCAGAAACCAAAGCAATAACTCAAGTAGTCATATGATGGAGTCCATGTCCATGCCTGTTGTGATTTCAGGCTCGGACGTGGTTGGGTGTTCCACTGGAGTGGAGTCCTGCAGTGGCGCTACAGGCGCCGCCACCCAGGATGACGACACCAAGCTTTCAGGGAAACACGGGAGTTTGTCAAATGTCCCCGAAACACCGGAGTGGAGCAGCAGATCCCAGAGCGTGAGCGGTAGCGCGACGTTTGGGATGGACAACCAGCCTGTCACACTTGACAGTACAAAGGCAAGCGACCATGACTCCGTTTGTCACAGTAGACCACAGGCAAACTCTCCTTCCTTGTACTCTGCTAATTAATACAAACATTTTCAATGATTTTAAGAAATAAGTTAATGGATTTATTCGTCTGATGATTGTTTAGTTATTTTATTTACTTATTTGATTTGTTTATTTATCATTACTTGTTGTTTTATTATTTTTGAAGAGGGAGGCAGGAGATGAAGATGACAGAAAGAAACGAAGTACTGGAAAATCCTCAGTTTCAACAAAGAGGAGTAGGGCTGCTGCTATTCATAACCAATCTGAACGTGTATGTTATACATCTTCATTCAAATTATGTGGATTTTGCATCCAATTCAATCATATACTATATATGATCATCTTTTAGTACGCCACATAACATGTTATTTTGTTGGATTGTGAAATCAAATGTATTGTACGAAAAGACGTAGTCTTGTTCGTATACCACCTATTTAAAATTGTATTTTCTATGAGGAGGGAGATACAGAACTCATGGCAAATGATTGGGTAGTATAAAGTAGGTGATAGATAGCATCAAAACAGTCCAAGGAAACAAAAGTATTTGACCATCTTTGGAAAGAAATTATCATTTGGGGAGATGGGGGTTGTTTCGTAATATCGCAATTAATTTTTCTTAATAATCAAGTTCTATGTTTTTTTTCTTTCAGAAAAGGAGAGATAAGATCAACCAAAGGATGAAGACGCTGCAGAAACTGGTCCCAAATTCCAGTAAGGTATGATGTTCCACTTTTGGGTTTTGTACACTGTCTTTATGGTTTTAGTTCTATCGAATAATATTACGAACCAAAAATATCTCAAAAATATCGAATACTTATTCATATGAATAGTTTCATTGTAAGGGATAAAAACCTTAACCTATTCTAATTGTAACTCATATATAACGTAAGAACGTATAATTAACGAACTACTAATTTACCCTCACACCCACGACAAGAGTAGTACCGTTCCCGTCTTCCACATCTTTTGAACCAGAGAAAGAAGATACCAATTATCACTTAAGATTTCAAGCATTTGTCTTCATTCATAGGGAGGATGCATGTCCAAGGCTAGTGACAAAAAAATAAGCCACTTTCAAGGTACTTTGGTTTAAGAGTTTGATTGATAAGCAGGCAAGGCTGCCAATTGCCATAAATGTGGTCCAAAAATTTAATTTTGCATTTACATGGTTGTGGTGTTTTTGGTGAATTCGATGATCCTAGTCCACATATCCATTTTGCAACCAGGTAAAATTGGCCAGCAGGTTGTTTTCTATGGGGACAACTACCTGCTTCCACATAAATCTTCTCAAGTGGTAGGCCCTAATGCTTCTGTATTGTGTTTGTCCCAAGCAGTAACTTCCTTTGTATATTACGCATATAGTCTGTAACTTGTAGACCCAAGATGTGCAAAAATAGAGAAAATAGGATAAAAGATCTGAAGTACTTCTAGTACCTACAGTCTCAGTCAGTGCCTGTTCTATTAGTTCGTAACTGTAACTTACGATTTCTGACTGTAGGTCACTGTGAGATTCACATTTAATCAACGTTGAATTGACTTTGAAAAAACATCCGAAATTAAATGTGAAATGAATATTTTGTATTTTGTTGATGTAGGTTTTAGGAAAAGTTAATTCAGTGTATTATTTCAAAATAAAGTGAGCTACATTTAGAAGCATGGGGGGCAACATTTGAGCTTGACATTTAACGTTTTATTTCAGACTGATAAAGCTTCAATGCTAGACGAAGTGATCGAGTATTTGAAAAATTTGCAAGCACAAATCCAAATGATGAGCAGAATGAACATGCCAGCCATGATGTTGCCAATGGCCATGCAACAGCAACTTCAAATGTCCATGATGGCCGCAGCCCCAAGAAACATGGGAATGGGAATGGGAATGGGGATGGGAATGGGAATGGACATGAACACTATGATCCGCCCCAACATCCCAGGCATCTCCCCGGTTCTTCACCCGACCGCATTCATGCCCATGGCCTCATGGGATGGCTCCGGCGGGGATAGGTCTGCTTCAGCAACAGTAATGCCTGATCCCTTGTCCGCCTTCCTTGCATGCCAATCACAGGTATGTTTATGCCTATACTATATGGACATTTTGAATAAATTTATATATGAAGTTACGTTTGTCTCACTAAACAATCTTGCATGTTATGTTGACAGATTTTAAATGAGCGTTCTTAATTACATTTTTTACTAATAAATGTGCACATTCTTTTCAGCCTATGACTATGGATGCTTACAGCATGATGGCAGCCATGTATCAGCAATTCCATCAACCTCCAGCATCTAGTTCTAAGAGCTAAGCTTTAAATTCATGCTCCATATCTTGATTGATTTTAAGAAGGGCCAAGAGTTGGTTTCAACCTGTGAAGTTTCAAATGCTTTGGTGCGACCGATAGATACTGTATATGATTGGTATTTAATGGGAACGTTTAATGAAAATAATATTTTTGACTTCATGGAAATTCGTTTGGCGGCTCAGTCTAAATTGGACTATTTCAATTAAATCAAACTTATATTTTAAGCGTTATTTGATGAATTCATAAATGATGTGACTCGACTTATTAAATTGAACAATTAATAACGTGCAAGTTCAACAAGAAAAAACTATATATAGTATGAGGTGAGAGGATGAGAACATAGATAAAAACTGAGTCGAGAAGTTGGAGGAATGAAATCATCAAATTTAGAACACACCTAAGTTTGATTGGGTTGGATTCTGACAGCAACAGATGGCCAACATCTAACATGCCATGCTTGCATAAAGATGAACATTTAAATGATTGGATGCTCATTTGTCAACTTTGATCAACGTGTCACCTCCCATATTCGTCAAAAACGGTTCCTCTCATGTTATCATCGTACTGTAGCTTGAATGACTCTGGCCAGTTTATTTGTGTATCTAAAATCTTATTAATAAAGATATCCACATATTTATTTATTTTTAGTTTGAAGTACCCTCATTTTTTATGGTGCTTAAGATGCCAAGCTGCGGTATCCAGGATTTAACCAATATATCAGTCCTTTAGTATATATAACTTTCCTATTCATGAACTTCAAATTTGTGGTGATCAAATTTTCTTTGCTCATTTGATATTGTTTAGATAAATGGTCATTCTGATATGTTATTAGACGCAAATAGTTAAAGAAACATTGTTAGTTTTTAGCCAATGGCTCCCCACCAACAAATTATGCATAAATAACTTAAATATATTATCTTTAACATGTAGTTTTTGAATATTTATGTAGCTTTATATATCGGCTATTCTAACCTTACAATTCTAGCTTTGTTTCTACTCAAACGAGTGCTAAGATCAGTGTTGTAGCCCATGAAGATTTTTGGGTAAAAAATAATCGAACTTATATATTTGCCTTGTTTTAAATATAGCCCAGTATGTATTAACCTATCAAAGTTCAAAAAAGCTTAATTCTTTTTCAATTCTGTTGTTGAACATATTTTCATTTTGATAATATGTGGTTTTCGGTTGTATTAATATGTATTTGTTTTATGCTAAAGCTTATTGGAAATTACAAGGGTTTTATAACTCAAATAGTTAAAATCATTTACCCTTGACCTAGGTTGGATTTCCCCCTTCCTCAATACAACTTGTGTCTAGAGAAAAAAAATATATTGAAAATTAGTCAATAGAGCTATGAACTAATGTAGTTTATATGATTTAATGTATATTTTTATTTCTAAAAGGACTATAGAAACTGTAAGTACATAAAAAAAATAAAAAAAATCTAAAATTATCATAGATTTTTAGCTAATAACTTTAACTATAGCCCACCCATTAAAAATTTACTGATTCCGTCCTTCACTGAGATAAGCATTTCTATGTTTAACCCTTGCATAAATATCCCTTATCTTTCTATCTCTCTCATGTGTGATAGGTAATGCGAACTTACAAAGGCGTAAGACTATATGTGACTGGCTAAAAAGGCCATACTTTCTATGCATAAAGGTGTATGGTACAAAGAAAGTATAGGATAGATAATTGATTGAGCTTCAAGGCTTCTTCAAGGCTTCTTCTCTTTCTAATCAACCAGAGACAGGGACCTAAATTTCTATATATGCATGGGGCCTCAGCAGACAAATCTTGCAAGACGGAGCCACGCTAGGGCCCTGCCCTGGCCCCCGCCCCCCACAATTGTTCCTATACATATTGGATTATATAGTTGCAGGTCATATTTTGAAGAATAACAGACCATATAACTGTTGGGTGATTGGATGCAATTATATATCACATGTTTATAGTCTCACTTTACACAATTAATCTATACATATAAAGCAAAAGGCAGAGAATGGTGAAACAGTCAAAATACCAAAAAATGCCCTTGGTTAATTCAACATTAAGAATTGAAATTATTAATTAAATGAGGATAATATGGTAAATTCACATGTTTTCATATTTAAAAAAATTAAAAATAAAAATAAATCAGATAATAGATCCTACTTTTATGGAACATAACTAAAAAACTACCCATGTTATCTTTTATTAATTCTAAAAATAAATCAGAAAGGAAAGTAATGCCATATTAGTCGGTTAATCCTCCAATAATGGATAATGCCATATTAGTCGGTTAATCCTCCAATAATGGATAATACCATATTAGTCGGTTAATCCTCTGATAATGAGTAATGCAATTAGTCGGTTAATCCTCCAATAATACTCAAAATCAATGCCCTTTATATAGTCTATTATTTATTATTGCAGGATTGAACTTTTCTTTCAAAAACTTGTGTTATGGTTTGGCCCTACACATACAATCCTAGCTCCGTCCCTATAGGATACATCAATAGTGTTTGGTGTTGATGTGAATGCGACGGCCGGCCACTTCGTGACCTTTTTTGAAATAATAGGAAACTCGAGAGAAGTGGTAAATGATTGGAGAGCAAAGAAAACGCTTGGACTAAGAGATCACCACATACCTTCTTTTGAAAATCTTAGGATTTTTTTCAATGAAAATCTTAGGGTTTCTGTTATACTTTTATAAAAAAAAAAATTATTTTAGCTCGTTGCATCCTATTTGATCCTTTTAGGCATGTCGAATCAAAATGTATTACATGTCCTTTTTAATAAAGAAAAATGCAAACTGATTAGTTTTGGAGGTAAACTGGGATTGGATGTGAATAAGATTCAAACCCGGCATAAATTTTAGATTTTTTTATCACATATGGATATGGTCCTTAAGGTTCATGAAAATATCAATTTTGGTCCTTTATGTGTCAAGCTCAAAAGATCAACAAAACAACACACTAAAGAAAAAAAAATTAAAATGCCTAATTGAGGACTACCACAGCCAACTGAAGGATCACCGTCATCATGCTAATGCAGAACATATGACAAATATAAGAAAAAAATGATTTCAAGCGATCTAATTACGCACAACAAACAAACATGAGATTATTGGAGATACAACATACATATAAAGAAGAACAAAAGTAAATTGGGTGAGTGAGAAACGTTGAAATAAAGTATAAAAGAAAGAGTACTCTTGTCCAATTTTTTTCCAGGACAAGCACGACGATCTATTAAAAAGGAAGTAGGTGCCCACTATCACCCAAAAAAAAAACAAAAGGAAGCAGTGACTTGATTGGTTTGAACTCCACTTTCTTTCATCTTCCCTTCATATTTCACAAAATTATGATTTAACTTCTTCCTATTATTGTAAACTTATTTCAGGGTTGTCTACAATGCCAATCAGGCATTTATAGATGAATGTTAATTCACTTACAATTTTTATTTTTATTTTTATCAAAGAATTTTTGTTTACTCACACACACATCATAATACGTCGTTGCATTAGCTTTGAGTCAACAACGATGCATTAGCGTTCATAAGAGCACTTTCACCAATTTGTCATAGCAAAGGATAAGGGCAAGGAAAGGGCTGTCACTATTCACATGAATAGTGACAGCCCTTACAAAAAGCTTGTGGTGTTTCCATCCGTTGCTATGGCAACCACTATTCACATGAGATATGAGGAAAGGAATTTGTATAGAGTTTTGGTGTGGGAAGTAAAGAATATGACTAAGTATTTATTTATAAAAATTCTGAAATTTTTAAGTATTTTTATAGATTTTTTTTTTTTTTTTTGTGTTACTGTCGTCATCGCTGATGTCAACAAACCCAAACAAGAGCTCAGACTATTCTTGCCTTTGGGCTAACCCAAACTTGTGGAGCCCACCAACAGCCCTATGAGCTTTTGTCTTCTGAAAACCCTTTTTGGCCCTAGACCCCACCTTGCCCGAACAAAGGGTAGGCCGCTGGAATCGCTCTACGAATGTAACAACGG
This sequence comes from Prunus salicina, assembly GCA_020226455.1. Classification (NCBI taxonomy): domain Eukaryota; kingdom Viridiplantae; phylum Streptophyta; class Magnoliopsida; order Rosales; family Rosaceae; genus Prunus; species Prunus salicina. The sequence continues at coordinate 14,454,148 of CM035343.1, read as the reverse complement.
TTAGAATCAACCCAGAGGTACATGTGAGTGTGACCAACCTTTTAGCTTTAATTTTGTAAGGAAAAAAAATAAAATAATGTCAGCGTTCAACTAGCAATTTGCATGATTGATTTGTTGTTGTCACTTGTGGCTTTTTGCGACAAAGTCTGTAAAGGCATTTGATGCGACTATTGGATGGCACGCGTTGAATTAGACTTTTGCCGGCGAATCACATCTTGTCTGATATAACTACCATAAAACCAGAGCCAGAGTTATTAAATTTTTTTTAGAATGCTTTTTTATTTTGTAAGCTCGGAAAAAAAAAAAATCCTAAAATCCGTCAAATTTTCTAACTGCAATTAAAATGACAAATATAAAATAAATAAGAACGAAAAAAAAAAAGTGTCATGGACCACAATCATTGAATAGATTTCACATAGGAAAGATGCCTTTAGGTTTAGGACCATTTGTATTGGCTCCTTTCAGGGTTGTTGTTTTCCATTCCTATCAAAGGAAAAACAAATGGTCATTTTCTTGTGCAATCTGTGGGTTTAAATTTTGCTTTGAATCATCCAATGGGATTTGCCCATTTTGGGTTAACAGATAACTAATACGGAACATGAGGATTTTCCTTTGTCACTCTTGTTAGAGGTTAAATTACAATGCTCAATGAAAGGTTGCCTTGCCTATTAAGAGAAAGATGAGTTTTTCCATTTACACCTTATGTACATTCTATTTATTGAACCGTATTGGCGGAGGGGTTTTGAACGCGGGACTTATAAGCGCTAGTTATCTTATAACTTATTTAGCAACTTGAAGGCCTTTTCTTTCGATTAATGAGAGAGGAATTGAACAAGAGTGCTGCTATTTCCATCCTCTGTCCTATTTCTCCACCTATCTTATCTTCAAATTTTTCAAAACAAATTTATTCTTTGTAAAATGACTTATAAGGACTTAGGGAAAAAACCTCATCTCATTTATCCATAATGTTTTCAGAAGCTGCAAGGCAGATAATAAAAAACTAAAACATCCATAATGTTTTCAGATGCTTTGAGAGCAACAATAGGCACTGCTTATAGAAATGGGCTTACAAGTCATAAGGTATGAGTTGGGCGTTGTTAAAGGGCTTCACTAGAAAGGTTGGCTTTTAGCTTTTTTGGTTGTTGTTTTGGTCTGAAGGTTGGCTTTTAGCTTAAGAAGCATAGTTCTGGATTCAGCTGTTAATGAGTTTTGTTTATTGTGGGCTTCGGCCTTTACCCTATGATTTTTATTTATTTTTTTGTTTCTCACTTTGGTCCCAATAATCGCTTTTGTTCCAAGTTGATTCTTAGTGCTAGTTTGGCATTGCTTATTTGGGGTGATAAGTGATTTTTTTAAAATTTTGAGAAGCTCAACCCGTTTGGTAAACTGTGAGAAAATCACTTATTGTTAAAAATTGCTGTGAGAGAAAGTTATAAGGGAAAACAGCTAATGAGGTGCTTTCATTTTCTGATTATTTAGGAATCAGTTTCGAAGAGGTGCTGGATTTAATGATTATGCGGCAATCATTTTCTGATTTTATGCATAAAATTAATACCAACAACACTTTTAACAAAAAATTTACCAAACGCCAAACTGCTTTCTCTCACAGCTGATTTCTCTCACAGCAAATCTGACAGCGATTATTATCACAGTACAGCAATGCCAAACTGGCCCTTAAACTTTAGAAGGTGTTATATATATGCAGAGAGTTTTCATTGAGTGATTTCTCAAATAAGCTTATTTGAGAGATACCTTTGTAGGACTCATTCCGCATTATATTTCGCTAACCTAAACTGTATATTTTTAAAATAATTATTGAAGGCTAACTTTGAAAAAAAAAGATTTAAGAGACCAAAGTGGACAAATGAAAAAGTTGAGGAGTCAAATTTGTAATTAACCCTAAAAGAATACTACCGTACAATTGGTCGGCATGCTAAAAGTAGCACTATCTCTGGAAAGTGAGGATAGGATTTTATAGATGTTGTTAGATTGAAATCGAAGAAAACAAATTATAATAAAAGGGAAAAATAGTTGCATATGGATCCATTCATTTTGTGAGTGTCGGTGTTACTAATTTCTTGAGCCAAAAAGATTTTAGCATGTGGTCCTTCTTTTTCTTTCCTTTTTTTGTCTTATTGGTAATTAGCATGGAGTCTAATTTAAAATGAGATCAAAGGTTTTATTTTATTTGCCAATGGATTCCCACTGCAGTGGTGAGGGATTCTTCCTCCCCCGATGGCATCCAGGATCGAGTTTTCTTTCCTCCAATGTAACTAAAAGAAAATATTTTATTTTATTTTATTTCAATTTTGGTGTCGGTTCCTAATGTTCTACATTATTTTTGGCCACTTAATATCATGCAGCATATAAATCAGAAAAAAACCAAAATCTCAATTATTGTGAAAAGATATTTGAAATGGCACAAAATCTAGGAGGATATCGTGAGTGACCCATTGCTTTGTTTCTTGGTACCGAAACAAAGTTGTATGTGTTTATACGTTTTAGGCTGTATGTTTGGCCCCACTGTCTTCTGCTAACTAGTACTTGTGCCTCATATACAATTATCTTGTACTGGTTCCATGGATTCATCCAAGCCACTTGTGATTTCTTCATCTGAGTAAGGTACATGAAAATGTATTGAAAGATTTTTCAGATTGAAATTCTTCTATGATTTTGAAAACCCCGTAAAATATTATTGGAAAATTAATTTGTTAAAATGTTATGACGGTTCGGCAAAGGATTTGTAACTCAAGTGGTTAAGAACAGTTATTATTGTATCCGATGTCCTAAGTTTGAATCCCCCATCCTTCAATATCACTTATGTCAACAATACTATGACAATCCGTAAAAGTTTGTGTGCGTTTTATTGCCACATTACAAAATTGGGATATTATTGTCAGAATTTAAGTCCGTTTTACTTTCACTTGCATTTCACCTTACTTTATTGCCACATTTCTATTTTTAAGATTTCAGAAGAATAAACTAGCGGTCCACTACGACCAATATCGATATTGTCTTTAATTTAACAACATGTATAATCCGATACGTATGAGGTTTCATACAAAATGTCTTCATACTTAATAGTAGAACCATCATTATGGAAAGAAAAGAAAAAGATGAATGCTTTCATTTTCTGCAAGGAAACCAGAGAAAGATATTGGCCGTACCGCAAGCTGCAAACCAAGATATGCGTTACTGATGAGTCAAGCCACATTTGCACGTGTAACTTCTTCTACTCAGTACAAGTGCCACTTTGGACTTGTACAATGACACAAATCTCGAGGAAAAAGTCAATCTTTAAATGCCGTCTAGTTCTCTGGGCCCAAACACACCAACTCAAAGACCCACCAGCTATGAATGCGCCTCCTCCTCCCCCTTCTCTTCTCTCTCAGCCATCAGCTCTCTTTCCCACGCCCTTCTTTGTCCTTCAACCCACTGTCGGCGAGAATTTAATAATAAATATCAAAATCGGTTTGTTTTGAATAGAAAAAAGAAGGGTCAATAATAATAATAACAAATTAAGTATGTATTTTGTATGCGTTTTTGTGTTAATATACAATGGGAAAGCTGAGCTGTTTGTTTGTACTTTGCCTTTACAAATAGCAGGCACATATCTTATTGTTTGATTTCATCTTTTAGCTTCCACCCACCTTCCAAATGTCTCAAAATCGAGAAAAATTTAGTTGCAACAAAGATGATACTGTTTTGTTATCTTCGGCTAATAATACTATACTACATGAAAGTATTATCACACATGTTATAGTGTTATTGATCGAAAATAGCAAAATAATTATATTCAAAGGAATCTTTTCTCCTCAAAACCAATGTCCCTTGACTCATTTCTCTGAATTTATTTTTTTATTCACTTAGCATCACAAGAGTCTCTAAATTTCCTACTTGTATATAAACTCTCAACCCCAAAACTCCTTCACCACAAAAACCCCAAAATCTTATAAGCCTCTCTTCTCTCTTCTTCTCACTCAAGTTTAATCAAATACAATTTGCAAACATGGTTTCATCATCAACATCTCTCATAATCTCTCCAAGAAAGCTCAGATCAGATTTGTATTCTTATTCATACCAAGAAGATTCAACTACCCCTCTGGTGGTTAATGTTCTTGCTTCTCTGATTGAGAGAAGCATGGCCAGGAACCAGAGGATTGCCAAGAGTTGCAGCAGCCCTTGGTACATGTCCAAGGACATGAAGAAGACTCGGATTTTTGAGTGCCATGAGACCCCGGACATGACAATCCAATCCTATCTGGAGAGGATTTTCAGGTACACCAGAGCTGGACCTTCTGTGTATGTGGTTGCATATGTTTATATTGATCGGTTTTGCCAGAACAATCGTGGGTTTAAGATCAATGTCACAAATGTTCATAGGCTTCTCATCACAACTATAATGGTGGCTTCTAAGTACGTTGAAGACATGTAAGTCTCTCTCTGTTTCTCTCTGTTTCTTCTCTCTCGCTCTTTGTATTTCAGTTTCTGATATGAAATGTTGATTCTTGAACAGGAATTACAGAAATTCTTACTTTGCAAGAGTTGGGGGATTGACAACCAATGAATTGAACAAGCTGGAGCTTGAGTTTTTGTTCTTGATGGGGTTCAAATTGCACGTCAATGTGAGTGTGTTTGAGAGCTACTGTTGTCACTTGGAAAGAGAAGTTAGTATTGGAGGAGGCTACCACATAGAGAGCACATTGAGATGTGCAGAAGAAATCAAAACCAGGCAAAATGAAGAGAGAAGATATAACCAGTTTGCTGGTCTTTTGTTATAAATCAAATGAAACAATTTCCAATTCTTTTCTTTCCTCTTTGTGGGATTTTAGTCCACCAATTCTTTTGTACATATTTCTGTATAATCTGTGAGAGATGTAATTTTGGGGGGGTTTACTTAGGGAAGCCAGTACAGAGTGATGTGTAAAACTGTTATATCTTTTTTAGTAAGAAAAGTATGATTTTCCAAATTGGCCTAATTGGATGTTAATGCCAGACATAACATTAATTTTCTTGGTAAAGTAAGCTTTAAAAATGCATAAACTTTGATTGCATCCAAGGGAATTGGTGACTCTGAATACAATGTAGAAAGCCTGCAAAAATATTGGCATTTTTCTTGTATTCTGAAATGCAACATTGCTATTGATGTGACATTTTGGAAGTTTCTATCTGAGACCGTGAAAGTGATTGGATTTTCCATCTGAAAGCAGTTTGCAGAACCCATTTCCACATATTTAACAGCTCGGGGAAGATGCCCTATTTTGAGAGGCCACTGCTGCCGTCCAGGGTGTTTAAAGGGTCATTAGTGGATTTTTCGTTTTGGGTTAATAAGGGGACAAGTTGAGTAGAAAGATCTCATTAGAGTTCGAACCTGAGACTTATATAATATCGTGAGAGTTCGAACCTGACACTTACATATGTAAAGCAATGTCACTTTTCACCGGATTAGATCCAATTGACATTATTTTTTTTTGAAAAATTTTCTGCGAAGAGTGAAAAAGTTGACTGAGTTGTGTTGGTAGTTTTACCTTAAAGACATGATAAGAATGTTTTTATTAAAAAAAAACTACCACCCAACTTTCTTATCTTCTTCTTTCTTTTTACCCCCAAAGGATCTTACACCTTTTATTTACTTCGAAATTGTTGTATGATAAAACTCTTTTGTTTTTCACATATGGGCACATGCAGATCCATATATTTTTAATCTAAGTAAACAAGAAAGGACGAAAGGCCATTTGTAAAGCATATAAAGCATATATTTGAAGAATTGACCTTCTCATTTGATCACTAATCTTGGATTTGAATTGGTTAATTAAACTCTAGCATTATACTTAACGCCTTACAAAGTTGCAAAGGATCAATATTATGATGCATCATTACCACCAAACGACCGACAACAAGTATGAGCAGGAAAGTGGGAGGAAAAGTTGGGGAAAGAAAGCAACCGCAGCGGTGGAGAGGAGAGGACAACAAGTGGTTGAAAGAAGGGGCATCTTCTACGTAGAAGACAGGCAAGTTAGAAATGATCAAATGACTACTTTTAACACTATTTTTCCTTGATAATGAAATTAACTGTCCCGACATGTTCTTAGGTATACTTTTGCTTTCCTCTTTTCCATTTAACAATATTACCAAATGATGATGAACTTCGAACCTTATTCCATTTCACCTATGAACTTTCAATTCGGTTTTGATTACCCTTTAAACTTTTACTTCATGCCAATTTGGTCAAAAATTTCTATTAGTTTCCATCATGTGCAACAAACATGACTAACCTTTTAAGGTATATACGTCAATCGACGTTGCAACTAGGTTGGTGGGAAAATCATAGGGTAAGGGACATGGTGAAAGTGGGTTAAAGGAAGTCCCAACTTAAATGGACGAAAACGACCCTGAATTTGACTAAATAGTTTACATAACTAACATGGGGAATTGGCACGAAATAAAAGATTGGGCCTCATAGCCAAATTGAACTTACACCTAGTTCTCTTCTTTCACGTACATGATAAGAAATAAAAAAAGACGTCAGATCATGTGAGAAGAGATATAAAAAAAATATGACGTGTAAGTTCTTTGTTTATATTTCCTTAAGCGAGGTTTGGTGATCCTTGTGGTAATATTCACCTTTCAATAAAACGGCTATGGCCTAATGACAATAAGACATAATTGTGGTTCTACTTTACCCCATCTATTTATCTTTAGAGCCACTAATCATCTTTAAAAAAAAAAAATAAATTGTGTTCAACTATGACTACAACTATAACTACATGTTCCTAAAGCTAAAACTTTAGATGAGATTTTTGGTAATCATAGATTCCCCTGGAACACAATTATTTGGAAGGAAGATGACATACATTTTTTAGAATAGAGATGCGACTACTAAGTAGTTTGATAATGACTTTTTGTTCAATGACATAATAAGATATCGAATTAGGGTTTACCGGAATGAGCAATCCATTTATTTTATTTTTATATAAGAGATATTGGTGAATGAATGTTTTCTCATACACAAACTGTCAAATAGTATGTCAATCAAAATCCTTTTCCACGGGACTATATCGCATTGGCTGAACGATCCACTTTCTAGTTGACTATTATAATGACTTAAAGATAATGGATGCCATGGTTGGTAAAAAAGGACCAGCTGGCCATGCCTCAACATTTTGTTGATGATATTGGGTGTACGGGTAGAAAAGAATATGTTGGGTGGTGAGTCTTACAAAATTCTGAGGGCAGTCATGAACCTGAAATTATATGATCAAATAGTCAACTTTTTCATATACAATGCAATTCCAGCTATTGAACATATCCAAACCAGAAGAAGAAAAAAAAACATATAAAAGATAAAAGGAAAGAAGGATGAAGCTCTCATAAAATAAGCTAGTTGTTGCTTATGAGCTAAAATATAATATGAGCCAGAATTGGTGGGTTGTGTTTATAATTTGGCAGCACCATTCTTTACCACCGCTTTTCTGAGTGACCAAATACACTTATAAAATCCTCATTGCATTTACTTAATCAGAATACAACAAAAACTGTCCCCCCCCACCTGAAACCCTCTCTCTCTCTCTCTCTCTCTCACATTAGTGATTTAGATGCAAAGTTTCACTTGACGTGTTGATGTTTGTAGCTTATCCACCTCTTTTTTTGAGTTTTTTTTTTATTGTTATGGTTTTGTTTTTTTTATACTTTATACTTTTATTATTATTTAGAGTTTGCAATTTTAGGATGTCTATGTTAGAGTTTCTTTGATCTTGTGTGATCATTAGTGGAGATGCATCAGATTATCTTAATTTTGATGTTATTGTAATAGCCATTTATAACTAATGATTAATTTGATTTGATCCTTTGTAACTAATAGTTTTTTTTTAAATTGAATTATAAATACAATCCCACAATTTCTAAATTATAAAATAAAATAAAATTGGGTCCTTCAAGTTCTGCTTTCACATTAATTAGGTTCCTTAAAATCAAATATTGTTTAGTACATCACCAGAAAGAACCAGTTTTCCATGTTACAAAACAGGTTGCAGGAGTGTAAAAAATTATCATATTACAAGATCCACCTTTCCCAAGAAGAGGAAGTAATTTCATCTCCCAAGTCACACATTATAAATTAATTTTAGATATTGTTTAGTGATCAAATTCTAGAAAATGCAAGATTTTGGAAGTTTGTGGAAATGCCCAGAAAGTGCATGAGCTCTAATAATTTTTATGTCTTCTGTTTTGGGGTATTTTTTCTTATTTTTATATTTCTCCATGCTCTTGAAAAGCAGGCTCCAGCAAAACAATTCAAAATACAAGAGAAGGTGGATTTGAAGTTTTCTGTAATATTTTTTTTTATTATTGTATAAAAATAAGTTATAGGTGAGAGGGGCAATGATAGTGGAATCTATTCAACTTTATTTTTATTTTACTTTAAATGATGAGGCCAGCTCAATGTCTGGAAGGTATGGAGATTAGGATTTAGTAACCCATATATGAATCAGATTAGTTGTTCATATAAACATATTGTTTTTGGTTAAACAGACATGTAATCAGATCTTAATTTGGTTTGTGCCCCCATATCAATGATCACTGACCTAATTTAACTCTTTCTTAATTTCTTTTAGTGAAAAAATTAAGGTTATGGGTGCCATTTCTTGTCTAATTATGATTAAGAATCAAAGAAATGGGTGTTTGGTTGGAACAGAGATTGGTTTAGGGTGTTTCGAATTATCTCCTAGTCCATCAAAAAGCTGCTGATCTATCTTCTCCTTGACAAGTTTTCGGTGTTAATTTTAATCAAGTCAGCTGTCGACATTAAAAAACGAGGGAAAATTACTGAAAATGACTTTTAGTATAATCCAAAACAAAACCAACCTTGGACTAGTTATATTGAAATCAACGAAAAAGGAATTTTGTGAAAACGATTTAAAACTTTAAAGGGTATTTGTGTAATTTCATATCCTCAGGAAATTTTGTGAACGAACTGAAAACTTCAAGGGGTTTTAGTGTAACTAAACATATTTTAGGTGCATTTCGAAGTCTTACAAATTGTGGCCCAAAAACAATTGCTGAAATTTGGTGGTTTGGACCAAAATTTGGTGGTTCACAATTTCAATTGCCCTTTGAATATTCATTTTTATCTCAACAAGGAAGGACAATGTCGTAATACTTTGGTCCATTGACTAGGTCATTTACTCTTTTGGGCCCATAAATCATAAGATAAATTGAGTAAAATTATACTTTAATAAATTCACTCTGAAATTTTTTTAAAATTAGAATTTGATTAGAATTTGGGAAGGGGCTTTTCAGTAGAATTTAAAGACGGGCTTTAAGGCTGAATGGACTTGGGTTATATTGTCAATCATGACTTCCCTTTCTGTAGTGTGTTTGGTTATGGGCCTTGTCAAGGGGGGTTGATTCTTCCCTAACCTCACAAACAACTATACATTGGCTTGTTTAATAGGGAGGACCATCTATAAAAAGTTGATGATTAAAATTTATTCCCCTAAAAATGGTAAGATTAGAAGAGATAAGTTTTAGTCATTAACTTCTATGAATAGTCCTCTTTCATCGTCTAAGTTGGACAACAGTATCCATATTATACCTTGAATGCACATGAAATGTAGGCCTTTTGCTAGTTTAGTTTAGTCCACCCTACCAGACGAGGCCTTAATTCTTAATATTTGGTGATGAGTCATGCATGACATGATATGTTGAGTGGTTTGGTGATTTTGTTTCCTGAGTTATTGCATCTGACTTTCTCATGATTTTGGACCTTAAATACTATTTGGGTTTCTCATGATTTTGGCTCAAAATTGCATGTTCTTATCTTACCTATTAAAATGGGAATACGCCTTTGATAGCCTTTTCAGTTAATGATCTATTGAAGGACAAAACTTGTCCAGAAAGAAATGCCTAAGAACTTGTTCAGATGTTCAATTTTGGAGCAAAGTGGTTCATTCTGTTTCACCTACTAAAACCTTCATCCATTTCCATTTTGGATTTTCCTTCCCACCTTAAACCTTTCTTTTTTTAATTTCTCTCTGAAAGTGATAGCCATCTAGATCATGTGGTGCCTCCTCAATGCATTGAATTTAGATATATCTCTTTTTCTCACATGATGGTGCTAACCAAAATCAATCACCTCAATTAGCATGGCTAGTCCTGGGCAGCGCGACTCAAGGAGCATCGAATCCATGTCCAATCAAACAACATTATCGCACCTTATCACTAAACTAAATGTGTCTTTATGAAAGATAGTTGTGCTCGTTACTTTTATTGTTTTATGGTATAAATTCATGAAAGATACAGTATTTTCATGTTAGATCATGTGAGTGTCCAATTTAAATTTCAAACAAGATCGTCAAAATCTAAAACTCGGTCCTGTCAATAGCCAAATTGGTCACTAATGCCTTAGGCCAAAACCCAAAAAATGTAGAAAAAATGGAGAAAAAAGAAGAGATGGACTTGACATCATGGCAAAGCAAGAAAACATGTCAACCAATAACCATTCCCATGCTTGACGAAAATAGATAAGACAAAAGCCATTTTAGGTCTTTGGAAAAATGAGGCTTGCTAGAATTACGTACTTTTGACCAAAAATAAAAATAAAAAGAATTATACTTGCCCAAATTACGCCAAATGCCCGTAATATGAATTTCAATGATGTGTACACGCACGTGGAGGAATGGGTATATTTCCGACCGTGTGATCTCACTTGATATGACGTGTTGGCCTGTGATCGATTTTCAACTGTCAACAAACCACCATTAACGGCTGCATCAACGAACTCATTTCGCTCTCACCTTAGTAAAAACCGAAAAACCGGAAATCTTGTACTTGGACTTTGAGGTTATTGTGTACTCAGCTCCTTGAAAGGGGGGTTCTATGCATAATTTACAATGACTGCAATAATCTGGTGGGTCCGAATTTACGTTGGACCCCACCAAGTAGACTAGGGTTTACTTTTATAGTTCGAACTTTTAATATGTTTTGCTCAATTAATTAACCACATTGATATTAAGAATGTAAATAGCAACAATTATTTAGTAACAAAATTTATGGTTAATTTAGTCATTATAAATAAATTAACTAGCTTACGGTTTGGTGGTACTAATCTTTACTTGGAATTTTATATTCGACTCACATGAATAGAAGAACAATATGTATTTGTTATGAATTCAATTCCAAATTGTGACTAGTCCATTGTTCATCCATTAACGAAACTCTGTAAATATCCCATATAATTTGTATAATTATATAGAAGAGAGGAAAAAAGACTTGTACAAATGATAAATTGGATGTTGGATTAGTGCCAGATAAAGATATGGGTTATTTAGAGATTGTTTGACTTTTAATATGAATTTCTTTTTATGAAGATAATTTTTTTTGAGAAAAGAACGATAGTATATTATTGATAGTAGGATAAGTAACAGTACCAAAAAATCAGACTATGTCGTCGGAATATGAATAAATTTAATTTGAAGAAATCCATTCTTGTACTATTAAATTCAAATTAAAAGTCAAGCACTATAGCATAACTACAAATGCACAATACCTAGGTACGAAATTAAACTATGCCATTAAATTACTAAAAAATCATTTGGGTTTTCGGTACACTTTAAAGAATAATCTCTCAAACGAGGTCTTGAGTTCGAGTTCTAGCATCTGTATAGTGTATTAGTGTGTGTGAGTTAAATATGCTATCACTCCTCTTAATAAGAAAGGTCCTAAAAAAAAAAAAAATCTCTACGATTACAGAAAGTATCAACCTTGATTGAAAAATAACACCTATCAATTCAATTGCATGAAGTATACTAGGAAAGAAAACATTCCGGCTTATTTTATTCATTTGTATATACATATATGAATGCAATCTTTTGAGGAAATAAAAAAGGTTTCATGATTTGTTTGTGCCCATGGAATATATATACTTCATCTTCATACGTATATGGCATCAAATAAAACATTTTGTGTTTTTGGTTCTAAATTTCTTGACGTGATTGCTTACTCATCTTGTCACATATATATAGTACTGATCATAGTATGCCCATACCAAATATGCTCATGGAGCACATAATTTGCGGCAAGAAATTATTTTAGTGGTAAGATTTTATGAGAAGTCATGGATTAAAAACAATATAATTCTCTAAGAAATTAATCTTTTATTCTTTGGGTGGGACAATACATTATCACTTTGCTTGTGGGATCTAAAGTTGTTTTTTTTTTTTTTTTTTTAAATGAAGAAAAGTTTAGGGGGAAATTTGCTATTCTCACCACCAGCGCCATGGCAGACCCACAACCTTGAGCCGGAAGGACTTACGTGTGGTATCCAATTGTCAGTTGCCACCGGTATGGATTTATGTAGGAAATTACAGATCACGCACCAAAGAGGACTACGGGTAGTGGGACTCGAACACTAATGGGACTACACATAGTGCAATGATCTTACCAACTGAACCAACCCTGGCTAAAGTTTTCTTTTTTCTAGAACTTCCATATAAAAGTTTTTTTCCACACATTTGTGACCTCTTATTTTCTTAACCTTGTTCACTTGGACTTGTAGGAAATTTTGTAAGGATATCATAAGTCTTCCATATAAAAGTTTTTTTTCCACACCTGTGACCTCTTATTTTCTTAACCGTGTTCACTGGGACTCTTTTATGTATAAATTATATATATATATATATATTGATTAAATTTATATAACAGACGAGGACTGTAAATCATTGATTGATCTCATATTAGAAACATATTTCATCAAAAATCGTTTCTGGAGTTCTCCTTTTGATATTGGATTTGTTTGAGGATGGGTGGCTAAAAGTTCCATACTCCTTGTTTGCTGATGACAATCTATGAAGTGCAAATATATAGCCCAACTTGTACGAACCCAAGAACCTCAAATGAAGAGCATACGTGAAGTGAAAGCAAACGTGAAGTGAAGGAGATGTTTGCAATTGCAAAATCAGACTGACTTTCTATTTATAATAAATAAATAAAATCTGGCTTGGTTCTTAAGAAAATAAATTATCACACGTGGCATTCAATAGTTGGGTGCGTTTGAAAGTGATAAGCCTCTGCTTCAGTTGTTCACACTCTATAAATACCAGCCAAAATCATCCATTCAAATTCAAATCTGGCAAATAAGCCAAGACTTCAATTGCCCCTGTTTTACTAGACTCATTAAGTAAGCAGATAATGGCTCTTGTTCTTCAACCTTCATTGTCCATGGTTACTCTTGTAACCTTGTTTTCTATTCTACTAAACCTAAACCCTAGCTCATGCTTCAACCCAAAACTCTTCAGTGTGTCAAGGCTTCAGTCCGACTCTGACTGGGCGGCAGCCGGTGCAACTTGGTATGGAAACCCCGACGGTGCCGGGACTGATGGTAAAGGATATATATAGAAAAATTATTTTGGTTACTTATATTCATATTAAAATATGTGACTTTTGTCACATGATTTGAGGTTTTATATTAGAAATATACAGTTTAATTATTGATCTTGTGTATAGGGGGTGCTTGTGGTTATGGCAATGCTGTAGAAAACTCTCCATTCTCTAAAATGGTGTCTGCT